>CM060171.1:101833891-103200141 GCA_030549775.1 Tamarix chinensis | reverse complement strand
TTAATAACATATATAATAATATTAAAATAATAAAGATAGTGATAATATTATTATTAATAGTTATAAGAACAATAGAAACAATAATACTAAATAAATAAGTGCAAATGTTAATACAAAATTAGGGCCTAAGATTTTCCAGAATTATTAATAAAATGATAATAATAATTATTCTAATAATAATTATAATAATAATAATAATAATAATAATGATAATAATCCCATAATAATTCAATTAATAACTTAAAATTCGAAACTAACTATAATATTGTTTTATTACCACTCTCCACCCTGCAAGTATAATTCAGAATAAATTTCTCATCAAATAATAATAAAACATATTAAGAATATAAATATTAAGAATAATAATAATGGTAATTATATGCAAATAATTGAAATAAATTAAATCAAGGCTTATAATAATATGGAAAATGGTTGAGAGGGTCTAGGGTTCAACCTTAAGCTGGTGGGGATAGGTGGCACCGGCGGTGGTTCACGGCGGTGGCCGGAAAATTAGAAGAAAAAGGGGAAAGATGGATGTTGGGAAAAAGATAGGGAGAATTGAGGTGATATAAGAGGTGTTTATTGTTTCCCAGGAGGAGAGGGACAAAATGATGGTGGTGGTGCAGCCAAAGGTGGCGGCGCACTGCGGTTTAAGGCTTCGGGGCCAAAATTCCGGCGAGAACGAGAATCCAACTTGGCACGGCTATGGAGGCTCGTGCAAGAAGAATCGAGAGGTTAGAATGGTTTAGTTAATTATAGGAAGCTGCAGGGAATAATTTGGCATGCGGCGGTGGCGTTGAAGTTGGCTATCAGCGGATGAAACTTCGTCTAAATTCTCGGTGATCGGCAGCTCGGGCTTAGGGTTTCGGGAAAGAAAAATTCTAAAAACTCCTATAACAAGGCTATTTATAGATGTTGGAATGGATAAAGAAGAGCTGGAGGTCGACATGGAAGTTTTAAATGCAATAATTTGGGTGGCCGGTGGCAGAAAACTGTCGGGCCATCGTTTGGTTTGCTTGAAATTTCGAGAGGTTGGGGAGGAGAAACGGCCGAGAGTTAACGCCAAATAATTATATGAAGTTATTTCTGGAGTTAAGAGGAAGACAATGAGACAAGAAACGGCTTGTATTATTCACCGTAGCCGGAGAAGCCATTAATGAGGTCGAAAGGTGCAGCAGCATCGACGGAGGAGGAAGGAGGAAGAAGGAAGAAGAGAGGGAGGCGGTCAGGTCAGCCGGGAAAGAAAAGAAAAAGGAAAAACCGGGCCGTTCGGGCGCGACGAGGTAAGGTTTTAAATGAAACGACGAGCTTCGGAGGAAACGGAGCCAAAACTCAGCGTTGGAAGGGCGACGAAGGGCGCCGCGCGGGCTAGGCCGTGCCGAAGAAGAAGAAGAAAAGAAAAAGGGGAACTGGGCCGCGAGCTGGCCCAGTTCGGCGAGAAGAAGAGGAAAAAGAAAAAGAAGAAAAAGAAAGAGAAAGAAAAGGAAAAAGGAAGAAAGAAAAAGAAAAAGGGAAAAAGGAAAGGAGAAATAAAATATTTTAGGCCCAATTAAATTAATCTAAATATTTAGGATATTTAAAAATAATAATATTTAAATAAAATAATATTTAAATCCCTTTTTAGGCTAAATTAGGATATTTAAAATATTATCCATAAATTCCATTTTAATTAGCAAAACACCCTAATTTTCTTCTATTAATTTATTTATAAAATTAACATTAATTTAAAACTATTTTGTCCTCATTATTTTAAATAAAATAATTTATTTAGTTAATTTCTAAAATACAAATCCTTAATTAGCTAAAATACCCAATTTCTCTTAATTAACATACTTATAAATTTATTCTTGATTTTCCCTAATTAATTTCCTTTTATTTTAATCAAAATAATTTATTTAATTAATATTTACGATAAAACCTCATTTAAATATAATATTTAAGATTAGAATTTTTCGGGGCATTTCAGTTTGTCCATCACACTGATGCGTCACACCCGAGATTTATTAAGGGTGAGGTGTTTGGTAGAGAGTATGATTGGATATCTAGAGTGCTGATGGTAACTAATGATGAGTGTAGGTTTCATCATAGCTTGCCTCTGAGTATCCACCCCAATTACCCTAGAGTATCTGTGACTAGGCTCTCTGTTGATAATGTGAGGGAATAGATGATATATCGAGATGAGTAGACTTTGAGAGTGATAGTTATTAGTTGGGCTCGACGAGGTTACCAAGGGATTTAGTTTTACGATTATGAGTTTTTCTTAGTTAGGTGTTTGGGCTTTAGCAACCTTTTGATGTATATAGTCCTGCCATTGCTTTAATCCTGCAGTATGTATATCTTTTGTAATTTGAACCATTGTATAATGTTTTACTATGTATGTATGTGTATATATATATATATATATGAACTCTTTCTAAGTATAAGAAGTTTGAGTATTGATATCTTTTTGGAAACGTGTTCTCATGATTTATATATATATATATATACAAACACAAACACACAAACACACACACACACACAAAATAACATGATACATTTGAGATTAATTCTTCTAAGCATGTTTGCTAGTTGGAATGTGAGAGGCATTAATGATCCATCCAAAAAAAGGGAGGTTTGTGGATGGATCAAACAAAGCATGTGCTCCCTTACCGGCTTACTAGAGACTAGAGTTAAGGTAAATAAGGCTAATAATATTAAAATAGCCTTAGTAAGGAATTGGATGTGGTTAAATAATTTTCAAAGTCATAACAATGGTCAAGTGTGGGTGCTTTGGGATCCTTTGGTTTGGAATATGAATCTTATTTCTTCCCTGTGCTCAGGGCATTCTATATGATGTCAAGACTTTAGATGGTAAGTTTTTGTTTGTTGTGGGCTTTATATATGCTTTCAATACTAGTTTAGCGAGGAAAATCTAGTGGAACTGGTTAGAGCTGAATAAAATGAACTCTCACCCTATGATTTTAGTGGGAGGTTTTAACATCATCCTTCATCACTATGAAAATTATGGAGGGGACACACCTTCTACTCAAGACATGCTTGATTTTTCTCACTGCCTTAATCTTTTGGGTCTGAGAGATCTTAAGGGCTATGGCTGCTTTTTCACCTAGATGAATAAAAGGAGTGGGGATGATGCTATTACTTGTAAGCTAGATAGGGCTATGATAAAAGTGCCCTTGTTTAATGTGTTCAAAAATTCTTTTGCTGACTTCAAACCTCCCATATTATCTAATCATTGCATTGTCCAAGTTCATACAGGGGTGCATACTATTAGGAATAAGCTTTTCAGGTTTAATAATTTTTGGACTGAAGATCCTCAATTCTTGGACATCATAAGGGATCATTGGGAAGGGCCTTCAAGTAGCAACCTTCTTCTGCATATATACAAAACACTTCAAAGACTAAAGCCTATCTTTAAGGATTTTAACATGGTTAAATATGGTTCTTTGGAGCTCAAAATGGAGGAGGCAAGAAAGGCCTTATCTGAGTCTCAAAAGAAGTTACTGTAGGATATTAGTAATAAAGATCTTAAAGCTGCAGTGTATGATTGTGAAGACCACCTTAACAAAATAACAATATGTTATGAAAGCTTTCTCAAATAAAAATCTAAAATTCACTGGTTGAATGTGGGAGGTGAAAACCATAAATACTTCTTTGCTAGATTAAAGGGTAATCAAAATCTGAACTCCATTTAGCATATTGAACTAGATATAGGGGCTGCCACCTTTGATCCTTCCTACATCTCAGATTCATTTCTCAATTTTTCCAAAGAGCTACTAGTATCTAAAGGGAGTGGCACATGATTGGTTAATTCTGTAGTTATATCACAGGGTCCAATTCTATAATATGCTCATAAATATCAACTCCTTTCCTTAATTTCATCCCAAGAGGTTAAGGAGGCTGTCTTTGCTCTTGGAGATTATAAATCCCCTAGTGTTGATGGATTTACTGCTGCTTTCTTTAAGAAATCACGGGAGATTATAAGGGCTGATATCACATGTGCAGTGCATAATTTTTTCACTATTTTATATATTCCTCCTCAACTCAACATCACTTCTTTAACCCTCATTCCAAAAAGAGGCAATGCTATCAGGGTATGTGATTATAGGCCTATCGCTTACTATGGAGTTTAATATAAGATCATTTCTACAATTTTTACTACTAGACTACAGTCCTTAATGCCTCATCTTATTGATCAAGCTCAATCTAGTTTTGTTAAAGGCAGGCATATTAGTGAAAATATTTTTCTAGCTACTGAATTGGTTAGGAAATATTCTTAAAAGAATATTTCTCCTAGATGTATGATAAAAGTTGACATTAAGAAAGCTTATGAATCAGTCCACAAGGGTTTTTGCAGCAATTCCTTCATCCTTATGGTTTCTTCCTCCAAGTTGTTAGATAGATAATGGCCTGTGTAACCACTATCTCCTACTCTCTTTATTTAAATGGTGAGCTGGATAAACCTTTCAAAGGTCAGCAAGGGTTGAGGCAAGGGGATCCCCTCTCTCCTTATTTGTCTGTGTTGGTGGCTGAATACCTTACCAGATCTCTCAAGTTTTTGTGGAATGACAAGGATTTTATAGGACATCCTAAATGTAAAGGTTTGAAGATTATTATTTTAGCTTTTGTAGATGATATGCTCCTTTTCTGTAGGGGTGATTTTAAGTCGGTTAATAGCCTTAAGACTTCTCTGATAGGTTTGGTCTTATCATTCATACTCAAAAGAGCAACATATTTTTTGGGGGTGTGGATGATGTAACAATACTTCATATCCTGCATCACACTAATTTCTCTGAAGGTAGTTTTCCCTTCACATATTTAGGAGTTCATTTATCCTCTACAAGATTAACAACCTCCCAACTCCAAGGTTTGGTGCAAAAAATTATAAAGAAGTTTATAAGCTGGCATTCCCATCTTCTGTCCTATGCTGGTCAAAATCAGTCACAGAAATCTGTTATTTTTAGTTTCCAACTATACTTGTCTCAAGTCTTCATTCTCTTGAGAAATTTGATTCATCGAATAGAATATATGTGTAGGCAGTTTCTCTAGACTAGAAAGATAAATTCTTCAAAGAAATCCTTAGTAGCTTGGAAGCAAGTGTGCTTCCTAAAAAGGGAAGGAGGTCTAGGCTTAATCGATGTGCATCAATGGAATAAAGTGGTAGTGGGGAAAATGCTTTGGAACTTATGCTGAAAAAAGGACTCTCTTTGGGTTAAATAGGCTCATTCTATTTATCTAAGCTCTCAATCTTTATGATTCGTCACTTCAGTCAATAACTGCTCTTGGCATCTGCAGCAAATCTTCAATCTTAGACATCAGTTTCAAGGCTTCTTCTTTAATTCTCAGTATTTGAAAAGAAATCCTAATGAATGATGGATCTTATAGTATAAAGGAAATGTATGATATAACTAGCCATAAAGGTGAAAATTTTTGGTGGTGGTCTATTCCATGGTGTGGTTTGGCTGCTCCCAAGCACTAATTTATTACTTGGCTTGCTATTCAAAACAAATTGATGACCAAGGTAAGACTGAAGCAACTAAACCTTCTTGAGGATATTGAGTGTATCTTGTGCATTACAAGATAAGATGAGGATATCAAGAACCTTATGTTTGATTGCCCTTATAGTCAGGAGATTTGGATGAAGATTTGGAAATCTTTTAATAAGAGGGATCATATACACTCATGGGCGACAGAACTAAAGATCTTGGCTAAAAATAGAAAGCAATGCAAGATGAAGAAGGACATAGAGCCCTATTTGTCACATCTATAAGGTCTATTTGGCTAGAAAGGAATTCTAGGATCTTTAGTAATAATCTCGACACTTTCATCTGCTTATTAAAGATATTTGCTATATAGTGTCAAATAGGATTTTTACCCCTTATCAAATTAATAAATATGATCAATGGAAGGATTGTATAGGTGCAATGGTGGTCTAATTTCGTTTGTACATATCTTCATTTTTGGCAGTAATAAGATCTACTTACTTAGAAAAAAAAAATTCTTCTAAGCATGAGTGATTTGTGAATTATTTAACTTATAATTGAATTGATTTGTAATAATTACTTTTACGTGGGATACATCTAGATTGAAAAACTATGGATCGGAAATGGTTGTCTGTAAATCGTTTTTCTAGAGAATATAATGAAGGAGTGGAGTTTTTCATCAAGTTAGTAGTTGAACATGCTTGGGACTCTAGTAGAATATTCCTTCCTTGTTTGAAATGTGCTTATATTTAGCATGTCAATACTGATGATTTGAGAGATCATTTGTTTGTGTATGAAATTGATACAAGTTACCTTGTTGGATATGGTATGGTGAGACAGAGTCTAAATATGATAATGAGGAAGTTAGGAGGGAAATTATTGGATCATCATTTAAGAACTATGAGGGACATTCGTTAGAGGAGATGACTCAAAAGGTTGAGAAAAGTGTTTAGGAATATCCAAAAATGTTCGAGAAGTTATTCAATGACTTGGAGAAACCTTTGCATGGCGATTGTAAGATGTTTACTTGATTATCCGCTACTTTAAGGTTATATAACTTAAAAACATGTAACAACTGGAGTGATAAGAGCTTCACGGAATTATTAACACTTGTAAAGAATATGCTTCCTAATGAAAATGTTATACCCGATCATACCTATAAATCAAAAAAGATTCTTTCCTCTTTGGGAGTTAGATTACACTATATTTAAAGTCTCTATATTCGGCTGCAAATGGGTTGATAATAGCTATGCGGTTAGATATGAAGATGGATTCACATTAGTAGATCTCAATAGGGTAGGGCATAAATAAGACCCATTCATCTTGGCATCACAAGCGACACAAGTATTCTTTGTAACTAATCCTGCTGATAACAGATGGTGTGTGGTATTATCTACAAAGAAAAGAAATGCCAATGAATATGATGATGAAAATGATGCCAATTGGAATAAAGAATGTGTTTCACTTGTGGAAGTAACTCAATTATTAAACAATGATAACAATACAATTAATGAGGAGGAAATATATGTTAGAGATGATCATTGTGAAGTAATATATGTATCAGATCCTGAAACCAATCCTAAAATAAGGGGAAAAAAGAAGCAAAAGAAGGTAATGAGGTTAATAATATTATAACATATGATATGTGTGCTCATTTTTTTAAATACATATTTCAACCTTCCTCATTGAATATTTATTGTATCGAAAAATAATTTAGTGGTACATTATGGTCAATATATAACATTCTAACATAATTTATTTATTAATTTTTTGTAGAGATATGGTGAACAAAATAGTTGATAGGGATAGTAGTGATGAAGAAGGGAATAGAGGACCAACTATTATGAGAATCATCACAAACATACGGAATAGAGGAGAATAAGTTGAATTGGGATGGAATACTTATAATCTTTCCGTTGGCCCTTACACAAACATGTTTCGGATGTATATTTTATTTGTCATGCATAACCGTGTTCCTATCTCTTATAATAATTGGAAGCAGGTTCCAAAGGGTCACAAGGAGCATATTTGGTAGAAATTCATGATAATTATGATATTTTATTTAATTATTTTTGTATGTTAAATGTTATTAATTTTAATACATTAACATCAGTATACATCTATATGTCTTATTTTGCAGAGAGTCTTCAATGTCCTGGAGATTAGGAAGAAATGGCTTCTTAGACATTATGGTGAGCATCTAAGAACATTTAGGTCATACTTAGCTTGTAGAAAAATATACAGAAAGAGGGATGAATCTGTACGGCAGAACCCAGCCAAACAATATGGTTTCATTGATCAAGAAAGTTGGAACCAATTTATTGTATATCGTCTTTTGGATTTTGATGAAGAATATTTTATTAATATTTGAATAACCACGCGCTTATATTTTATCTTGTAACATAGGAAAAAAGTGCCAAAAATAAAGAGATTGCTAAGAAGAATAAATACTAGCATAATATGGCTTGCAAAGGCTATACAGGCCTTGAAGAGGAGTTCGTATGAGATTTTGATTTATCTATTTATATGTAAAAGTCTAATGTTATAATAATATTCTTAATGTAAGATTAATTTTTGATTTACAACTCATAGCCCAAGACTTGGATCCATATACCTCGTCCATCAATATTGGTACATTATGGAAGAAGGATAGGGAAACAAAAGATAGATATATTAATGAAGATGTAGATGTTGTTGCCAAAAAATTGTAAGTTTGTAGATATCCGAAACCCTACTTAATTTTCTTTTAGAAAACTATTATATTATGCTTATTCCTATAAGCTAAATTTAAATATATTGTATACATTACAGGATGAAATTGAAACTTTAGATGTTGCGGAGGGGAGGAACCAATATAACATTGTTTCCTAGGCTACAAGAATTGTAGAACACCCTAGAAGACAAAGGGGTCTTGGATTAGGTGGCACAAGAACGAGCATGTGTGGTTGATCTCGTGGGTCTCATAGTACTAATGAGCTAGTGACCATCCTTACCCATAAATTAAATATGGCATTTGAATGGATGACAATAATGGAGCATGAGTTGTCATTTATGAAATCTCAAGGGTATAAGCCATCCAATTAAGTTAACCATGATCAGCTTCACATACCCAATGTAAATAGCATTAGAGACAGTTGTGAAGCTGATGCACGTCTTTCTTCTCTTCCCGAGGTAAGCATTACAAACTATGAATTGTTATTAAATGTATTCGGTGTCATAAATAATTAAGTATGCGTAATATTTTATTTCATGATTTGCACAAATGTAACTTATTAGCGAATGCCCTTTTAACTCTTTTAGCGAAAGGAAGGGTATGCATCAGTCATAGTACCCAAATGCTAACAATCTATGGGTATAACTTAGCCCTAAATACAAGGCCAATGAATATTGACACTCCGATCATTATTAGTGCACCATTACCTTGTTATAAAGAAAGCAATGAGGCAGCCACATTTCTAGAAGCTTATGGAAGCTTTGTGCCTTGGCCTACAGATCAGATACGTCTCACTACTGAAGAGATAATGAAATTTGACATCATTATTAGACCTTATTTTTTTACTTACATTGTTTATACCTTTTTCATATATATATGTTCAATACATATTTTGTTTATTATTATTAATTAAGGAATCAAAAAAGAAGAATGCTTCTACTAGTAAAACCAAGAGAGGTACTAGTAGAACGAGTAATATAAAAGATGGCGCTGCTATAGGAAAAAGGACTAGATTAGAAAAATCTGTTACCCCACAGAAGATTTTATCTTCAGAAAAGAGCCAACCTCCACCAGCACTAGCTTTATTGTATTTCTATGCCTAAAACTACCTTATGTACTATTATATTTTCATTGATTGTCGTCTTGAGTATGTTGGGAGGGAAGACGCTACTTATATGGTATCAACGGTTGACATAAGTGACTTTAATAATCAAAAAATGGATGCCAACCACAAGTTTTGTCATCTATGTCATGTAAGTATTATTTCATATTTTAGATTTTAGTACTTCTTGTTGCATTGGAATTTTGATGACCTCTTATATGAGTTATCAATTATTAACAAATATTCATTGTTATTCTCGTCCATAGTTTGGTAGCTAGTCATACTGGGATGGACGAAATGTTGTCCTCTATTGTGTTTGTGTGCCTATACTACATAGCGGACGATACTACAATAAGAGAGGGTAGGCACATAAACTATTTAGTGGATCACATTTTGTCTTAAAGCTACAACAAGATGTACCTCATTCCTCCCTTGTCAAATGAACATTGGGTTTTGTACACCATTCGATCTAATCTTAATAAAGTCTATGTGTTTGATTCCCTTTGAACCTATGATGTGCCTTTTGACATCGCTTGTCGTGGTGGGAAAGAATTTATCGACATGTTAGTATACTTTTCACTTCTTACTTCATTAGCTTATTTATGCACATATTCTACTTTAATTATTTGAGGTATGTATATTACAATATCGTGAATCCAACTCTATTTATTAGGGAACTACAGACGGCATATCAGAGGAGAGGTGGAAATGGTGTCCCAGATCCAAAGAGTCTTGAATATGAGCCTGTAATGATAAGTAGGAAGACAACTATTTTGTATTAATTCAAATTAATATCTAATAGTTAGAGAGCTAATTAAATTCATTTGACAATGTCCACAACAACAAAACGACGATGATTGTAGATACTATGTATGTAGAGCAATAGATCTGATAGGCCAAAATAGATCGGTCAACATAAATCCAAGCCATGTATGTTTTTTTTCATATTTTTTTATTAATGAATCATGACATATATATTTGGTACTTGACCTAAGTACTAACTGAATAATCAAAACTTGGGCATTGTAGTCTTTCACCGGTGGTTATGTACGAGGCAAGAAATACAATGTTGACAAAATAGATGAAGTTAGAGACCAATGGGCCAAGCACATGCACTCATACATTCAATATTAGCTAGGAATATATATTATACATGAATGTTTAGGTTTTTATTTCATCTATGTATTTTGGTCATCTAGGTTATGATCTATGAACTTTTAACTTTGGAGTGTAGAGCTACCTAGGTGTGGTATGCCTCCTCATTTTGATTCCTGGGTATGCCTAGTGTATTGAGACATACCAATTAGAGATTAATTGAAAATATATAGTATCATTTGGGAGGAAGACATGCATATGTATATGAATTGATGTTGTTTTACATTGAAGATTTGGTAAATATTTGAACATACAACTGTGTATGTAGGCTAAAACAAAACAATAAGAATATATAAAAAAACAAATAAGTTTAATAATGGTTCTTACTTAACTGTTATTATAGATGTTTTAATAATGATTTCAAGTGAGAATTGTTATTAAAACAATCATTCCATTATTAAAACAATTGTTACTATAGTCGTTTTAATAATGGTTCTCAACTAAAACTATTATTAATACAATATTTAATAACGGTTATCCACACAAACCATTATTAAAAGTTGGCATTTAGTCTTAATTTTATGTTTATTTAATATGTATTAGGGTTTAATAAATGCATAATCAATGATTAAAATCCTAATTGGATGATATTTTAACAACGGTTTTTGTAATAATCGTTTTAAAATGATGTTTTTAACAACGGTTGTGACTTAAAAACCGTTATTAAATACCAAGTTTATACCCATATTCACATTTTTGTATATTTTTTTATGATAGTTATGAACCGTTACTAAAGATTTAATAACGAGTGATTCAATAATGGTTCAAAACCATTATTAAAAGTATAAAATAACTGTTATTAAAACTTCTTTTTGGAGTAGTGCAGGCTTGGGGGCTTGAGAGCTTGGACGTCCGGAGACTATTTGTAGGTCATTATTTGACCAAGGTTGTGGGGCCTTGCCCTTTGTTGTTTTATCTCTATTGTATTTTCGTACTTTTTGGTTACTTCCTCCTATGCATTTGAACATTTTGGACACCCGTTGAGGTCTTGTTTGTAAATGTTTTTTATCATAGTATCTATATATGTTATCTTTACACACTCTATTATCATATTTGGCTTGATTGGTTTTCTTTAACCTTGTATCTAATATGGGACGGATAACAGACATCTATTGTATATTAGATATGGTGGTAATACCTCATTTTTCTTAGGTGTTTGGTATTTTTTTCTACTTCCGCAATGTTTTAAAATGGGAGTATTACAATGTCATTTATTTGGTATAACAGATAAGTTCAATATAAAAATTGCCCTAATTGATACAATATATATATGTAATTATCTCAATTTTTTTTCAACCCACTCCCGCACCAAAGAAAAATAAGACTAGGACAGTTTTCTTAGCTACTATGGCTTGGGGAGGGGACATTATACGCATGTACTTCATGGTTACTGGACAAGCCGAACCTAACTCAACTAGAAGTTGATGAAGAAAAGGTGTTTAATGGAGTATTATGTGTATAGAGTTTGTGCTTAGTGGACAGGGCGAACCTAACTCAACTAGCAGATGATCAAGACTTTGATGTAGAAAACATGACACTTAATA
Source organism: Tamarix chinensis (assembly GCA_030549775.1). Taxonomy (NCBI): domain Eukaryota; kingdom Viridiplantae; phylum Streptophyta; class Magnoliopsida; order Caryophyllales; family Tamaricaceae; genus Tamarix; species Tamarix chinensis. The sequence continues at coordinate 103,188,147 of CM060171.1, read as the reverse complement.
AGTCGTTGATAAAAGTTAATACACGGTGACTCGTTTGCTTCGTATGATTGACTCTTGAGTACGTTTCTTTTTGTTTCCCTTCCGTTTCTCTCTCCCTCTCTCTCTCGAGTATGCTTCGTATTTGCTTATTTATTTTAAAATAATATATACTGTTCACTGTAATTAGTTTACTCTTTACACTTTTTAAATAACTTTCCCAAACAATATATGATAAGTAACATATAAATCTTATATTATAATATATAGTATTATACTTCCAAAACTCATGTTTGTTTAGTTTCTTCAACGAAATTTGGTTGTGAGGTGGAAAAAAAAAAGATGTCATAGGTTGGCACTAACTAATGATCAAAGCTTGATGTCGGAGGTGGTTTGGACTTTGGGAGGAGGAAGTGGGCTCCTTATTCCTTTCGGGTCTCATTCCAAAACTCTAATATTCATTAACTTCTGCTCATTCCTTTTCTGTTTGATCTAGGCACATGCATGAGGTCGAGGCTTCTGTTGCCTTGTATACCGTCGCATCACACATGCCAGCTCGATCCTCATCATGCACAGTAGTATGGAGGAACAACATTTGGGATGCAAATAAAGAAGGCACGGGCATGACTAAATACGCATGCAATCCCATTTGCTGCAGTTAGGAAGAATGCATAATCATGACAACTATTTCTACATATATATTAGACGCATTTCCACCGTGCTCCCTCGTTGCACTCGGTTTTTGGCCTTTAAATTACCTGCGGTACGAAGAATGACGCCGGACTTAGTACTACGTGCATGCTTCTTCTAATTTAAGCTTTATAATTCGCCGAAGACGAGTATTTACTTTTAGACATATATATTTTTGTTTCGCTCATGTTTAAATAATGAATATCTATTCTTATTACAAAAGATATATGTATATTTATACCTTAAAAAATGTGTATTGTTGTCATATTAAATGTTTATTTTCGATCTATAAATTATATATGCGTATTCTATTTTTACATTTTATATACATAAAAATATGTGTATTTTTATCTTAAAAGATGTACATATTATCATGGAAGATGTGTATGAGTTTTCAAGCACATGCATTTCACCTTATAATTATATAAATAAAAGACTCGTATTTATATTGTGAAATTTGTGCATTTATATATATATATATATCCTAGAAAATATATATTTATACTATTGAATCTATGTATTTACCTATTTATATTTCAAGTGATGTGTATTTATAGCATAAATTATATGTACTTGTATCATGAAAAATGTGTATTTTGTATAGGAACATGTGCATTTATGTTAAAACATGAGTATTTTTTCCTTACACTTGTATCAATAATAGTTGTATATTCTTATCTAGCAATATGTTTATTTATTATCATGAAAAATGTGTATTCATTTTCAAATACATATATGTATTCCTCTCTTACATTTATATAAATACAATGGCGTGTATTATTCTTATGGAAGATGTATATCATTGCCTAGAAAAATATGTTTTGTAGTATGTATTTCTTCCATTTGACCTATATAAATAACAAAAGATGTGTATTATTTATCCTCAAAGTTATGTGTATTTCTTCTTTTTGACTTGAATAAATAATAAAATATGTGTATTCTTTATCTTCAAAGATGTATATTTATGTCCTGTGAGACTTATATTTATATCCTAGAAGCTGTACATTTATCATGGAATACATACATTCTTGTAAGATGTGTATATCTTTGTATACACATGTATTTTATGCATACTTGGAAGGTGATTTTTATAAAATTCGATGGCATTAGCTTGCTCATTCTCTTCTCCTTTACTTAATTGTGGACATATGTTAGTAGCATAACCTACTGTTGAATAGAATTCACATACAAAGATTACCTATGTGCTAAAATAATGTGGAATATCACCTTTTTGCTTGCTCATGACAAATCTTTCATAACAGTAATGTTTAGACAAAAAATTAATAAATGGGTGATGCTAAAGTTTTGAAGGGTGTTTTAGTAATTTTGACCAAATATACTTTTTACAAATAATTGGATGCTAGGATGGTCTTAAACTTTTGATAGGTTAACCTTAGCTTTGACTTGGCTTGACATAGACCTATGACCTTAAGGTTTACTTTAATTATTAAAAATAAAGGAAAAATGGATAAGTATGGAAAAATAAAAATTATTGTGTCATATGTGACTTATATAATTACCTCATAAAATATTAATACTTAAAGTTAAAGACCTCACATTGGGAATAGTTACTCTCTAGAGGTAGCTACCCTAGAGGTGAGGTGTTAGTCCTCATTATTTTGATTCACTGGTGTGCGACTGTGCCCTAATTTAAGGCTCTACACTATAGATAACCTACGAACCCTATAATGGGTATCGATACTTAAGGACTAGATGACCAAGGTTGGGAGCATATTGTGTTACCTTATTGCATCGGTATGACCAGACATACCAATGTGTCCCTACGTTTAAGGTAATGGTATTATATTTCCTTTGGGTGCCAATATGACCAGTTGTACTACTTTGTCCCTAGGTTGATTGTATCCTCCTTGAGTAATCAAGTAAAAATGGAAATATCTGTTGTATATGAAAATAAAATAAATGAATTTGTTGGTTCAGTAGTAGCCTCAATGTCCTACCTTGGTATTGTGATGGATTTGACAGTTCGATAGTGACCTTAGTGCCCTACCATGGTATTTTGATGGATTTTTTGGTTCAGTAGTCACCTCAATGCTCTACCCTGGTATTATGTTAGATTATTGGTTTTAGTAAGACCTTAGTTCCATACCTTTGTTTTGTTTTGGATTTTTATTTTGGTAGTTGCCTCAATGCCCTACCGTTGTGTTCGAAATGTATTTAACTAATTAGATATGACCTTGTAGCCTAAAATGATGAGAAGTTGACTAGTATGTTTTATTGTTGAATTTGATAATGGATGTTTATGTATGTTGTTACATGAATATTGTTTGTGGTGATGGCACATGCTTTGTGCTAGATTATTTTGTTTTGGATTCTGTGTGATTATATTAATTGTGGTTATGCTACCTCTTGTGAGGTATTGTGATGTAATCAATACAAAGAAGGTGTACCGATACTACTTTTGTAGATGATTATGTGAGGGTCATGGAGTGACATGAGGCATATAAGAACTGGAAAGATAAGTAGAGTTATTATCCTTCCTATTCTTGGGAAGATGTTCTATTTTTAGAGTGAGCATTTGGATCTAAGACTTAGAGTAAACCGGTGTTGTACCTTCAAGTGCTTGTTTTTGGTAATGATCGATTTTCCTTTGGACTCTTATGTCCCTTACTATATTTTGGTTATACTATTGTAGTGGCACTATTTATTTGTAACTTTTATCTATGTATTTTTATTTTTTCACTAATTTACTTTGGTTATGGTTTGTTTTAGCCTTAACATTTGGCATGAGAAAGATGAGGTAGCGGGATTTATACTAAAGTGTGGCAGTAAAATCCTGTAATTTGGTAGTTAAGGCTTCCATAAAATGAAAATTTTTAGCTGATAAATTGGGTGTGTTACACACACACACACACACATGCACACATATAATACTATTTTAGCAATTTTAATAACTTTTATGAGAAATTTTTTAAAAATAGGGAATGTAGATCCATTAATATACATACATACATACATACATACATATATATATATATATATTCATATGAGTGTCTTATTGTATCTAAAAAGAGTGTTAAAATAGTAAAAATTTATGTTTAGATTAAAAATAAATGATAGTTTAATTTAAAAGTGTATCATTGTAAAATCATAATATCAAAATATATTGTTGAAATAATCAAAAAATACTGGATATTTTTTAGATTGAATAATATAGTCAAAAACCAAAGATCTTAAATATTGGTTATCATTTTAAAAATTAAATCAGGTCTCATAAATGTCAAATCAAAATTTTTGAATATCAGATTAAATTTTTTGGTCTCTAATTTTTTACATGGCCCTAGCACGTAGTGCCTTGAGTACTAATGGTAAAGGAAGGAGCTGTAAGATAGGTTTTGGCTATCATGGCATATCTAAATCCAGATGCAAGACTAAAAGTTGTGGTTGGGAGGCTTTTTGGAATTGTGGTGAGAAAGGGAATCTCAAGAATGGTTTCCAGAGACCTAAGAAGAAGAATAAAAAAATGCATTATGTGGATGATAGTGATAATTCAACATATTTTGTTGGATGATCCTAATACTTTGGTCTATAGAGTGAATTGTCCATTGGATTTATAAATATTAGAATATTGGGCTTCATTTCATTCCATAGGAATTAGGAACCTATTTCATTTTTTCCCTTCAAGTTAGTTTGGGAAGGTATATTTTGCAAACAAAAAGTGCTTATACTTGTTGGAAAGGGTGATGTGATTATTAATAATCCCATTAGGTGAGAGTGGGAGCTTAAGGGTGTTAGATACATATTAAGTTGTTGGTCAATCATATAGTACATATCATAAAACCATGTTTGGGGAGAGTTCTAGGAAAGTTGTGAAGTTTGTTATGACGATAGCATAAGGATCCAAGATAGGGGCATTGTACTTCATAATTGGGTCAATGAGTGTGGTCGCTGTCATTGAAGACCCAATTTTCTCAAAATTGTAGCATTATAGACTTGATCATGTGAGAAAAAATGGAAATAAAGTTATAGTTTCAAGAGGTGATTTGTCTAATATGAAGGATGTCGACTTGGGTCTCTCTTTGAGAGTTGTGGTTATGGCAAGCAGAACACGATCAACTTTACAAAGATAAGAATAGAGCCTAAACTAGAATGATTGGAGCAAGTTCACAAATATTTGTGGGGGCCCTTCCAGTACCATTAGTTGGATGATCCCAATATCATTCCATCTTCATTAATAATTACAACAAAAAGGTATGGGTTTACTTTGTGAAACAAAAATCAAATATTTTTAAGGTGTTCAAGACATGGAAAGCTAAGCTTGAGAATGAGACTACACAAAAGTTTAAGTGCCTTAGTTTAGATAATGGGAATGAATATTTCAATACATTTTTTCAAACTTTTGCTACTAATAATAGGATCAAGCAAGAGAAAATTGTTCTTAGAAAGCCACATAAGAATGGAGTTAGTGAAAGGAAAAAATGAATTTCAATGAGAATCCTAGGAGCATGAGATTACACTAAGGATTGTCAAAAAATTTGTAGGTAGATGGAGTAAGCACTATCCCCTTTTTGATAAATAGTGGGACCTTAGTACCACTTGATAATAGGATACTAGGGTAGGTTTGGTCACGAATGAAGATTAATTTATGATGTAGGAGCATTTAACTCTTCTTCTAATGAATGTTAGGAGTTAGCATACTTGCAACAGCTGAAATACATCATTCTTTAAACCCATTCCCAAAATTATCTTTCTAATTCTACTAACGATTTCTTAAGTAATTCTTCTAGATATTTTACATGTTTGCAAGAAGGAGAATTCATCAAAAATACCTAGTGCAAAAGATAAGGACAAGGTAAGGATATAAATTAGTGACATATAATATAAATCTTGGTTGCATGAAGTTTACATGGCTAGGGTTTTGTTTAACTTTATTTTTTTATATACCCTTTGTAATTTTTTATCTTGTAATTGTGGACGATATTGAATATGTTTTGTGTGTTGTAGAGGATTATAGGGGTTATTTATACTAGTTACAACTTTACTAATTAGTTAAAACCCTAGCTAACATTGGGAGGCTAGTAGTTGCTAATATTCCCACATTAATATACGTTGTTAGGGTCAAACTAAACTTGGTTGGAAATAGCTAGTTAATTAGATAATAATAGCTATATTAGTTAGGAAGGTTGTTAGTTAGTTAGTAAAGATTTTAACACATGACACCCTTCTATATATAGCTACATATCATCCATTATATGCACAACAAGTTAAGGAAAAATAAATCAAAATTCTTGAACTCTTAAATTCTCCCTTCTTCTCCAAGTGAGTTAAGATTGAGAGTCAAGTATCTTCTATGTAGAAAACTATGTGATTTATCCTCAAAACCATTCAAGACTTATTAAAGATAATATTCACATCAAATCCATTGTACACAAAGCAATTTAAGGAATTACAAATCAGTCTTTTATATTCTCCGTTCTTCTGCAAGTGATTTATACTTTTATATTTAGTTACATATCATCCATCCTACACACAACAAATTAAGGAGTAATAAATTAGAAAATTTCAATTCTCCCATCTTCTCCAAGTCAGCTAGGCTTGAGATTTGAGTATCTTCTAACTAGAAAACTGTGTGACTTCTCCTCAAATCCATTCAATACTTGTTGAAGATGAATATTCATGTCAAAGCATCAAGAACATTATTCGATCAAACAAAGACGGATCTTTAATGAAAATAAGAAGATTCTACCTTATGTGTTTTTGATTTCGGCATCAACATCCACATATTTTATGGTGTCAAAGCTAGGTTGGATTTTATCTTTTTGGAATCACCAACCATTGAATTTAGCTCCCTGCTCAACAATTGAATACAAACCATGACCCCATCCATTCATCATAACAAGGTTCTTGGTCGATTTTATTGATTTAGTGTACCGTGTTCTTTATAGTCTTAGCCACAAGTTTTGTGTGTGAGAAATTTTTTGAGGATAATAGTTGAGTCATATTGAATATTACATATCTTGGATGATATGCATAATATTGATCAACTCTTGTAGACATATGTATGGTATCATTTGATGTTGATTGGTTGTGTGTAAACGTTAGGGTTTTGTTTGTTTGGTGCATATCTAGTATGTAGATCTCAACATGAATCTGTAAGAAATTTTGTGCCATAATTACGTGATTATGTACTCACCATTGTAACAAATTATTACATGTAAAATTAGATATAAAATTATAAATGTGGCTATGGCATGATCCACAAATAATTGGGAGATAATTCTTTTGGTATAGCTTAGAGTTTTTTGTGTATGATTACATGTAGATCAAGTTAAAAAAAAATTTCAACCTCATGCATTAAATATATAGAAATATTAATGTTTATTCAAGTATTGTGTCAAACACGCTATATTTGGTTTTGTTAGCTTCTATCTCAAGAACCTAGCAAGAAATGTGTTTGTTGTGACATATACCTCATGGTTGTGATAGGTTTGACTGGTTGCATAGTATTTAACTTTTTTGAATAAAAAATATCACCAATAACATACTTAAAATGAGCATAAAAAGTGTTTGGTATTATTTTTAACCAAAACCCTAAGTTCACTAATTGTTTGTTTGAGTTATATTATGTGTTGTTAATAACAAATAAAGGAGGATCATAATTTTCAAGCCATTTTTAAGGCCATGCAGAAACTTTCAACAAATATAGATGCAACCAATGCTCAAATAAAATAGCTTCCTAAAATGCAAACTCAATTGCAATGAATGAAGTCCCAATTTTCAAGCGACATTCAACCCAAAATATGTAAGAATGAAGGGAGTTTCCTAGAGATCAAATGAAGATTGTAGCAAAGCAAGATGTTGCAGTAAGAGAAAGACATTTAAAATCACTTGTGGAGTATAAAGAAGAATCACAAGGAAGTGGAATCCGTTAATACTTATATGATCACCAATCAAGACATCATCATCAAGAAGCCAAATGTATAAAACTTGATTTTTGTGAGTTTGGTGATAAACTGGTGTTGAATTATTTCTTGGATGGTTACTTGAATTAGAGGCTATATTTGAATTCAAGGGTTATTATGATGATAAAAAATATAAACTATATACTCTTAAGTTTAAAAAGTTTGCCAGAATATGGTATGATAACTTGAAGAGAACCAAAGAAAGAAATGGAAAATCAAAAATCATGTCTTGGTATAAGATTAAAAAATAATTAAGAAAGAAATTTGTATCTAGGGAGTATGAAAAAGACAATTATAACAATTTGACTATGCCCAGGCAAGGAATTTTGAGTGTTGAAGAATATTATGAGAGTTTGAGAAATTAGCACTTACATGTAACATTCATGAGGAAAAAGAACAAACATGTGCTAGATTCCTAGGAGACCTTAATATGATGATTAAAGACAAGGATGAAACATGCCTATATTACTCTCTGAATGATATGATTATGTTATCTTTAAGATTTGAAAAGAAAATCGTGCATAGTAAGCCTCATGCCAAGCAAAGTACTTCTTCTACATAGTACTACTTGAATGCTCAAGCTATAAAGTATGGGATGAGTACCTCAAGTTCTATGATTTGTGATAAAAAGTAAGGTCCTACTAAAAGGAGAAAAGGTAAAGATAAGGTCAATGAAGTCTCTACAAATTAAAGATAAGGTCAAGAGGATGGTGAAGGAGATAAGGTTGACTAAAACACCACATCTAGAGACTTATTCTCTTTAATGGCTCAACAAAGATAAAGGTCTCAAGGTAAACAAAAACAAATCCTAAACTCATTTTGAATTGGTAATTATCATGATGATGTGTAATGTGATATTCTTCCTATGGATGCATGTATAATCTTTTTAGGTAGACAATGGAGATATGATATAAGTGTTATTCATATTGGTATTACTAATGGATATCTCATTGAGAAAGATATGATAAAAAAAAACTTAAGCCTTCTAAGAGTGATGACACTAACAAAGTCAAGAATAAAAAGAGTTTTTTTTTGCATGAAAAGGCTATGATAGAATGCATTCAAGAAGAAAGTAGTTGTTATACTTTGATTTCCAAGGAAACCCTGCAAAGGGAGAAAAATTATAATGATCCTTGATTACATGAGCTTCTTGGTGAATATAATGATTTATTGTTTGATGATTTACCATCTGAATTACCCCTAAGAAAAGGAATAGAACATGTTATAGAATTTATGTCTAGTTTGTTGTTCCTAAATGGACCTGTAATCTAGAAGAAACTAAGAAATGATGGAAACAAATACAATAGCTTATAGGAAAATGATACATGAAAGAGAGTATGAGACATATTGTGTACTTGCATTACTTATTTAAAAAAAATGGTATATGGCATATGTGTATTGACTCTAGAGCTGCTAATAAAATCACTATCAAATATTAATTTCCTATTCCTAGATTAGATGACATATTTGATGAATTGTGTGGTGCATAAGTATTATCTAAAATCAATCTAATTAGTGGACATCACCAAATGAGGATAAGGGAAGAGGAAGAGTGGAAAACTAGCTTTAAGACAAAATATGGCCTTTATGAATGGATTGCGATGACTCTATGAAAAATGGAAAATTTAACTTTATGTTTTCAAGTGTTGTTTTCCTTGGTTATATTGTAAGTAAGGAAGGTGTGTTATCCTTGAGAGGTGCTTTAGACCATTCCACAGGTTTAAAAATGGTAGGATTCCCAAAACTCAACATAAATAAAAAAAATGGATTATGTTATATCTAATAATGAGGCCTAGATCAATAATTACCTTGTAATATTTTATGCATCTTACATGTGTGCGTACTTTCCTCTATGAATGCATGAATTTATCTATATCCCTTATTCGATAGTATTATCACCTTAATCAGTATATAGCACACTGACCATCCTTTTCTTTAGTGATGCTCATTCCAACGAGTAGATGAACCAGATGTCTATGTGTAGGTCAATTAGGATCCAGTGGATGCATTTGAAGTTTAAGATGCTTTGTATAAGTCGGAGTGATTTTTTGTATAAGGCTTTGTGGGCGTAGAGTCATATTATCTGGATCATAGTTTTACCTAGATACCCTTTTGGACTCTTAGATCTATGATATTCCTTTTGTCTTTACTTTTGGATATTGTACTTAGAGTTAATCTCCAACTCATATATATATTTATGAAGCTTATCTTGTTCTTTATTTATCATGATTTAAAGTTTTATTATTTTGCCTTGTGATTGATGTAATAATGGTGAGGTAAGCTAGAATTATGCTAATAATAGTAGTAACTCCCAGCTATTTTGGTATTATGCTTCCGTTAAAATATAAAAAATAGTAGTAAATTTTAGGGTGTTACAATAGAGTGCTTCCACATGTCTAACATGAGAATCTATTGGCCTAATTCTCCATATTTGTTCATGTTGATGAATTAAAAATTTGATTGGACAGTGAATTGGTTGTGATGTATGTAACCTCAAATGAGTTTGAAAATAATTTTCTATATATTTACTTTTCATTTTTTTTGAGCCTCGATGAAACATGTGCATTTTGTATGTCAATTATTGTTATCTCTTATTAACTATTGGAATGGGTGATCATATGTTACTTGATATTTGGGACTTCTCATACTTGTTATGGTTTTGTTTCTTGAGAGTAAGCAATAGTTCAAGCATGGGGTATTTGGGAGGTGTATATTTTATGGAATTAATTGATGTATGTTGACCCAACTTTCTATTTGTTATGAAAGTTTAACGCTTTTCCTCAAATTTTCTATATTGGCTTAGTTTTGTAGAAAAAAATGAAATAAAAGCAATTTGGCCATATAACTAAATAAAAGATGCACAATATGAGAAGCAAAGCTTTGGGATCATAGAAATTTGGATGTAGAATTATGCAAGACCCTAAAGAGAAGCCATGTGAAGAAAATGTAAAAGAAGACTAGGGAAAGATAGGAAATATGGGACCCCCATATTTATGTAAATATGGCTTGTATTTCCTTATTATCCCTGCCATGTGCTCCTTTTATTACAACCATGTCCATAATATTAGAGAAAAAAATACTATTGCCTTATATTTACTAATATGAACCGTATTTTTGTCAAATCTTAAATCTAATTCGTACAACCTTTTAAATAATATATATAACTTATATTAGGTAGAATAGAACATCAAAGAGCACCGCCATTAGAAAATCAAATTTGTTTTCATTATTTCAAAACCATTAGAGTTACTTTTTTTAGATTTAGTTAGCTCATTGATATAATTGAAGGATTGAAGATGATACCGTTTTTTCAATTTTTCAATCTCTTAGGTTATTTCTTTCTTAACTCATTTATTTATTTCTTACATTTTATTATGTTTAATACAATTCTCTTTTTTTGTTCAATTAATTGTGTGTGTAATTTTTTATAGTTTAATTTACTCTATGTTATTTTATTTATATATATTAATTAAAGTTATGATTTTTATGTGTTTAGGTTCTATGTTTTCTAGTTTTATCAATATGCTAGGCTAGGTTAATATGGGATAGAAGGATAATTGAAGGTTGCGGGATAGTTAATCATGAGATATGACTTCGACTTAGTTGTTGTGTATATTCTTTGTTAGATTAATAAACCAAGTTTAATGATCATGAGATATGACTTCGACTTAGTTAATCTAGCTTGGCCACCTAGTCAATTTGAATGTAAGACAGATGGCCACCTAGTCAATTTAAATGGAAGTTGAATGCTAAGATAGTATATTTAATCCGTAATTATGAACATATACATCCACAAGTAGTGAATAGGTTATTGATTTAATCTATGTTTATTGATCTTTGGGAATACATGATTTGAGATGACTGCAATTATGGTTCTAGTTAGCTACTCACCAATCGTTAATCATGTCATTAATTAAATCTAGAGATCTTATAATAGGTTATTAATTGATTAGACAATAAATCATAAGCAGACCTTTGTTTATTCACATAAGAGGAATCTACGAAGTGGATGTATGCGAGCTTCTATATGTTAATAATAAAAATACTACATCACCATTTTATTTGATGATTGGTTGATATCCCTATGTTGAATATGTTCTCTAACCCATATTATCCCATTATTTTTATTCAGTTATTTGATAAATTGAATAATTTCTATACTTTCACCTTTCTTTGCTTTCATTTTAAATCTTTATTTGGTCTAATATATAAATTTTATAGTGGTTCAAGTCCATGGTTACTCTATGGGTTTTATTTTTTTGGGGGATTTGCACAAGAACGCACTAATCCAAGGAAGTAGTGTAAGTATTCGAAGTAGAAAACCAAGTATGAGAGGCATTGAAGGAAAATAAATCAATCTCTCATATTTATAGAGGAGTCAAGGAAGTTAAAGAGCTAAAAAGAGGTCAAAAAATTCAAAAAGAGACAAGAAAATGGTGTTGTATAGCCTTAGTATAGCCAACTACACAATTGAGAAACCCTGATGCAGCCCAACTTGAAGATTAGACATGCAACACGACCTTGGCACAACCTACTGCACAACCGCTCAAGAGTTGAGTCTCGGCGTGTGTGGCAAGTTGAGGCTAAAAATGCTTCACGACCAGCCTATGTAGACCTTGCACGGTCGTGCAACAATAGTTACCCACGATTATTGACACACGATGTAGCATATGTTGTGGGTAGATTTTAGGGGAGTTTTTTAGCTGAATTTGGAGGAATTTTTAAGGAGATTTTAGAGGACCTTCTTCCTCTCTTTTCCTAAGAAGAAAAACCTCATGTAACATGTCTTGAAATCCTTAGTTTAATTTTGAACTTATGTGCAAGTTTCGTGTATGATCAACTATGTAATTAACTCTATTCTTCTTTAATTTACGGTTAATTCAATCGATTCTATTCTTTGTAAATTTTTATGATGTCATTATATTTGTTATGTAATTTACATTTCTTATGTTTTCTTGCAATCATAAGTGAGTAATTCCTATTTCTAGGATTGAATTAGGTCCATTTTGGTATTAATATGATGAATTAAAGTATATGTTGTATGCTTAGTTTGTATGTGTTGTTTCATATGTTAGGGTTGATCATTTTAAGTCATATTTGATAGAATTTGACCTATTTAGATATTTTTTACAACTAAAAGGTTGAAACCATTATTGGAAATTAACATATGGGTGGGAATTCATACAATCCCGAAAGTAGACGTTTGGTTCCCAAGGACTATAAAATCAATGGCACATAATGGGTTTAATTTAATTAGTTAATCACAAAAGTAGTCAGTACATTAGATTCAATAAGTTCTTAGACCAAAAAAGAGGCTAATGAATACTTTTAGACCGATTGTTCACAATCATCAAACTAGATTACAACATAGCGTTATTTAGTTATCGAATGCCAATTTAGAGACCGAAGTTCAATCCTAGGCTTTATATTTATTGTCTTAGAATCTATATTCAGTTAGTTGTTATATTTATTTTCACTAACTACTTGCATATTTCCACTCCATAATGATCTAGATAGGTAAGATGATGAAGTTTGGTATTCAATTGCAAAGGCCTTGTGAGATATGACCTTGAAGTGCTACAACGAATCCGTGTGCTTGCGGATTGGCACCATCATTATTTACTTAATTGTTATTTTTATTATTTTTATTATTAGTGATTAATTTTTCCAAATTTGATAACTAGGGATATTTGTTAGATGATAGAAATAGATGAATTAAATTACAATTTTCATGGAATTGAATCCCTATTCATTACTTACTTTTTGTTTGTGTATTTAGGGTTCAATTTGGAGTGTCTATGACAACACACAACCTCCCTCATATATATAAGATCTATCATTTTCTCTCACATTCATCACATTCTGACAACACACAGCCTCCCTCACATATATAAGATCTATCATTTTCTCTCACATTCATCCTATTCCATTTTTACTAGTATGGCATAATCCACTAGAATCACATTTCTAAACTTCCATTTCTAAATAAATTAACTAGTTATAAATAATCCTTTAATGATCTTGATAGCCTTGATGTTACATATGCACAAAAGACTTCGTAAATTGCAATCTAATTATACATGGCTTGTTATTCTTACATCTTTATCCAAACATCAAGACTGTAAAGTGCTAATGAATTTTCAAGGCTAAACTTAAGGCTGATGTTACAAGAAATATAAAGGGATCAAATGATTTCTTAGGGTTTTAACCAAAAACATAACATTAACATCAAAGAGGGCTACAATCTATTATTACATTACCATAGAAACTTCTAATAGTTGGCCTCTCTACCATCTACATACAAATAATGACTCTTTTACATGATAGCCTTCTCCTTATTCTTTGTTTTCCTTTCAACTTAATTTTCCACTATAATATTACATGATATCCTTCTCCTTATTCTTTGTTTTCCTTTCAACTTAATTCCATGATTCTTTTTTTTATCTTTTTCTCCTATACCATAAAATAAAAATATTTAATTATTACCATATTAGGTTTTAAAATAACAATAATTAGATGATAACTGTTAATTCTTACAAACATTTCTCTAATAGTTTTATTATCTTTACATCCCACCCTAGAATTATATTTGTTCTTCTTTTCAATTTTTTTTGTTATTTTGGTGCATTAAAAAAATACTTAAATGTAAAACAAATATTATGATAATTAGTATTTTTATAAGCTTAATATTGTGAGTTATTATGTGTCTTAAATTCTATTGAAGTCTTTTAGCTTACAAACTTTCTCCATTAATTGAGGAGGATCATGTTGGCATAGCCTGACAAAGGTGTGGTAATGTACATTCCATATTCATTTTTCATATCATTATTGGTCATCTATATCTTCCAATTTGTCCAAGCCTTAGCATCTGACTCATCAAAAACATCATACAGTGTTCTCACACATTATATCTAATATACAAAAAGCATAAAATACCAATAATTAGTATGTCAATAAAGATTTGATAAATATTTTATATAATTTAAACATACTTATATGTTAGTTTACACTATACCTATTGGTTTTTTAGAGATCCATGGCTAATAATGAAAAGTGATGGGCATGTGCAAAAAAGTCATAATGCAACAATAGACAACACACTTATCCTTATTCTCTCCCATTTGAGATCTCAATGATATGAACTCTTCATCTCTTTGCTTTCTTTTTTTGGGTATCATCTTAATATTCCATACCTAAAACCATTACAGAAAACAACATAGAGTAAAATAAATCTACTAGCAAAGCTAAGCTCCCACCATAACAACCATATAAATCAATATACTTAGTTCATTAAACAATGTTTAAGAAGTTGTTACAAATTATTTCAAAATTATCCTCAATTAATTATTTACTATAATTTATTTGTTAACAATGTTAAAGATTTTAGTCAGCCTAAAGCTTTAGCAAGTATTATCCATACTTAAAGAATAATCAACAATCATAAATTATACATTACACACTAACACAACTTACACACAAAAACAAAACCATATAACATAGAATGGTACATTACACACAAAAAATCAATAGGTAAAAATTGAAACCAAAAACACATATTCAAAGCCTTGGAAATATGTGTATAAGAGTAAGGGAATGTAAAATGTAGCACATGACAATGAAAAATGAAAAATGAGAAGAAAAACTCTATTGGTGATGATAATACCAAAGTAGAAGAATGAAGGTGGACGTGGTATAGTTTTAATTCATTGTCAGTTGAACTCTCTCTATAATCACAAGATAACTTAGTGTAAAATATTTTAGCCTAGGTTAAAGTGAATAAATTAACAAAAAAAAAGAAGAAAAAAAATTGTGGATAGGGTATATAAAAATTTGCGAGAAGAAAAAATTTCATAAATCCCTTCTGAAAAGAAAAAAAAAAAGAAGGCGGATTGAAATCTATAGAACTATATGTAACAATGTTGTCAAAGAACAACCTTATAATCTTTTCCCTAAATGATTAGTGAAGGATTATATGGTGGTTGTTTCTTTATGATCATCATATATAGTTTCTCCTAGAATATTAATTTTTCTTCCCTCCCTATTTTTTTTACTAGGAAACATTATACACAACAATTATTTTATAAACCACTGTCTATGAATTGTCATTTAGCCCATTTTTGTTCTAGTAGAATTATGGATATAGTTAGCATATATGTAATAGGTGGTTTCATTATTTTTATAGCTTATTGTGAAGAAAAACTAATGTACCAACATTTTCATTAAATATGTTATTTACCATACTTTTGATGAAGAGAGTCCATGGAAATGAATAAATTTTTTGTATGGATTTTGTATGAGTTACAAACATTTTTAAATATTCAAATAAGTAGTAATGAACATTGTGTTAGTTTGTTATCCATCCAAAGAATTTATCATATTTTGTATGGAATATTTTTGGTGTAGTTATTTGGCCTATTACTACTACATTTCACTTTACAAATTAGCTATGAAAGCTTATGTCTTGTAATACATTTTTGGTGGATAAAGATTAGTTTTAATGATCATATTGATGTTTGCATTTGTATAAATTTTACACTATTTTGATGAGATTTGTTAATGCAAATTGGATTGATGATAATGATGAAGTTAGTTGTGGTGGTGGCTATGTGTATACTTTTATAGGAGTTACTATATCATAAAAGTCTTCAAAAAAGATATGCTTAGTGTGTTCCATTATGGAAAGTGAATTTGTTGTTTTTGAGTTCGCAAAGAACAATAGTTATGGAATATATTGGTATATATGTTGTTGTGGGAAAAAACATATATATTAGTTTCTCTATAGTGTGATTTGTAGGAAAACATTAGAGTCACCAAAATTGGTGTATACAATAGGGATTTGAGACATATCCTCAATAAATATATTGTGGTTAACTTAGTACTGATTAATATAGTTATATATGTGGAATGTGAGAAATTTAGGAGGAATTTGGCATAAAAAAAGAGTTAACAATGAAAGTAGTCCTTGTATTATTATAGGGATCCATATTATTACTTTAGTATTGAGCTACTTGCTCTTATGATTCCATAACTAGTTTTTTTGGTGCTTTTGAGATGAATGAGATGGAATCACTTTGTGGGAGTGCATAGTTTTAGCATTATGCTCATAGTAAATCCATAACTACTTTTTGCGATCCTTTTGAGATGCACTGGATGGATTTGCTTATTGATTTATGGTTGAAATTCTCTCTCTTAATGATTTTATAGCCATATGTGTTAAAGCTATAGAGACACTTTATTGACTCACCTACTCGGGTCTAAATTTGGGTCACCTTCTATAGGAGGTTTGAGTTATCTTTTTCAAACACTCATGAGTTCTCAAGATGTTTGTATGGTTACTATAACACCTCTAAAATTTAGGACTAAAAATTTTCATTTAAATAATTAATTGTGGAAGCTAAAATAGTAAAATTTAAGGTGTTACTGCCACACTTGGTACAAGTTATATTTCCTCTACCATTCTTATATCAAGTGCTCAAGTTAAAAATGTTACTCCACTTAATTTAATAACATAATTATAAGAAATAGATTATAGAGAATAAAAACAACTATTAGTGGTTACATGTTTTAGTGTAAGAAAATACATAAGAGCATAATAGTATATAATCATCCAGATCAAAAGATATCGAGTAAAACACCAGATAACCCTAACTCTTAACTATAATACCCGCCTTAAACTAAGCTCACAAGTAACCTACAAAGACCATTGTCTATTGAATACAACAGAGCCCATGAAAAGGAATCCTTTAGTACAATGATACTGAGTAACAATTATAAAAAATTAATACCAAAAACCCACATGGAATACATAATAGGCATAATAAAATACATGGTATAAACATTGGAATATACATGTGATGATCAAAATACAATAATCATATCAGAGAAATAAATATCTATAGAAATACATACAGAACTTACCACCTAAGCGTACAAAAGATGCTTTCTAAAATAATTATTAGAACCAATCTCAACATAATAACCATATCCTTCAAAATACATCTCTTGCTCAACATCAAAAATATCCATAACATCACAGGTAGGGTTCAAAGGCACAATACCAAATAAAAATCTATAACATCATAGTTAGGTCTCAAAGGTACAACACTTAACATAGGTAGGCACAAAGGTTATTACTGACCAATAAGTCACCACAAAGGCTACTACTAAACTACATATAGGCGTGAAGGCTACTACCAAACTACAGGTAAGCACGAAGGCTATTATCAACCAATCTTATAATCCAATAATAATTATTTATATTTTTATTTATTTAATTGAGGGATGATCATATCAAATATATAGGCACTTAGGTACTATGGTCATACCGGTGTACTAAGACAACACAATAAAGCACAATAGAAAACACATAGATCACAGATAGAAAAGTAGTATATGTGGCAATTTATTACCATTGCATAATCAATCACCATCTATACTATACACAGTAATTCTAAAAACTATTGTATAATTATTTAAATATGGTTGAAAAATCACTGGCATCATAATTTATACAGTGATGTAATTCAAAATACTTTCATGTATAAGTAAATATACACAGCGATTATAACAAAACCTATTGTGTATTCCCCTTCTCAGTAGTAGCTAGGAACGTTATAGGTATACACGAAATATTTTCCTAGAACTACCATGTATTCCCAATTATTTTTTTAAAGAATAACTTTGATCATTGCCATACCACATTTTTTCTTGCAAATATCTGCATATGTTTCCAAGATAATTTCACAAGCATCATGAGTATTTACCTCATCCATAACAGTAAGAAGCTGGGAATAATTAAATGATTATATAATTTCATAATATACCTTGCATAAATAACCTTATACAAATTTATTTTTCATTCATATTTACACTCTAGGTATGATAAGTTAAAAGAGCACATATGATCTTACTAAAAAACATCATAAAATACAACCATTCCTTATTAGCTTCATTAATCGTGCTGTTGTTATATTTAAATTTGTTCAAAAGGTTGATAGACATACAAATGATGGAAAGTACTATATTAGTATTAATGTATATAGCTAATCATACTTAATATGTACTAAATTAAGTAAATACATACTTCTCCTTGTTCTGTCCAATGTTTGCAAATGATTTCCTTCATGATTATCATGACATAGTATTAAAAACATACAATATCTTATTATCATGGAAACTAAAAAAACTATATAAATTACATTATCTTATTAATTTATCATAATAAATACTTAATTTTAAATGACAATGATTCTTAAATGACCTAAAAACGACAAACCTTCATTTTTTTCCAAGACATGTGGGGTGATGGTGTCCTTCCTTTCTTTTTTGGCCTAAAATAAGTCTTAGAGGACCTAATTAATGTATTAGTCATATATTAAAAAAATTATGTGTGTGTGTGTGTGTGGTTCTGATTAATATCATTATAAAGATAAATAATTACCATTCCACAAGTGATTATGGAGTGGAACGAGGATTTCCATCGATCGAATCCACCCAACACTACTACAAAAATGGGAAATAATAATGGGCCATTAATAACGGTGGTTCGAAAACTATTGTCAAACACATGATAATTAATGCGCGGGATAGTTTTGATAACGGTCAAAGTTCAAAACCGTTATTAAAAGGTAAACGTTAAAATTTGCATGGATGTTTTAATAACGGTTCATACAAGAATCGTTGTCAAAAGTCTGAAACTTTTAATAACGGTTCTTCTAGGAATCGTTATTAAAACTCCAAAATCAAACTTTTATTTCGCTCAGTTCTATTTTGTGACAAAAATTTCATACTCTCTGCACCTTCCTTCTCTTACTCTACTTCTCCTTGCAAACCCTGCACCACCACTCCAGCTCCTCTCAAGTAAGGGAAACCCTCGCATCGCCAACTCTCCAACACCCCTCTGCCATTTTTGGTTTTCCATGTGCATATTGTCATTGTTCCAAACCTAACCAACACTTGTACCTTCATCCTCCATCGTGTTTGTATGCCATTGCCACTCTCAACTTGCTTGCCACCAGTTTCTTGCTTGCCACCGCTCCCTTTACGTCTGTGTTTGTTCTTCCACTCATAACTTTTTCTCTACTTATATATATATATATATATGCATGCATGTTGCTACAGGATTGCATTTGTT
The DNA here is from genome assembly GCA_030549775.1 of Tamarix chinensis. Lineage (NCBI taxonomy): Eukaryota > Viridiplantae > Streptophyta > Magnoliopsida > Caryophyllales > Tamaricaceae > Tamarix > Tamarix chinensis. The sequence continues at coordinate 103,168,428 of CM060171.1, read as the reverse complement.
TGTTATTGAAAAATTGAATTTTGTCGTTCGAAAATGTGTTGTTGAATGTGTTGGTTGAAAATGTTGTTGTTCGTTGTTGAATTTTTTGCGCTATTGTTATATATTAACAAATGCATGTGTTGGCCGAGACCTTTACATATATATATAATATGAATGAGAGTGTAGAATTATATACCTTTTTAGTCATAAAAACTATATATGTATAAACATTTTCATTAATAAGTATAGGATACTAGCTATAAGATATAGGAAATGTCATATAATGAAATGAAAATATATATATTACATATGCACATCATTAAATGAAAATTTCAATTAGAGATGCATATGTTAATGATTGTTATTTGATGAGGATTAAATAGATATAGAAAATAAGGAATATATAAAAGTGAATAATTAAATAGAGAGAAATAATTGTGTATAATAATAATAATATGATTTATATATTAGGGTTTAATTACAGTTAGCTAGGTTTAGGATTAGGGTTTTATGAGGTTTAGGGTTAGGTTTTATTATAATAAATTATGGTTAATTAGGGTTAGGGTTAGTATTAATATCCTTTTGGAAACGTGTTAGCATGATTTGTGTATATATATATATATAATAGCATGATACATTTCAGATTAATTCTTTCTAAGCATGATTCGTATCGATAATATAATGGTACATTATGCTCAATACATAACATTCTAACATAATTTATTTATTAATTTTTTGTAGAGATATGGCCAACAAAAACATTGATAGGGACAATAGTGATGAAGAAGGGAAAAGAGGACCTACGGTTATGACAATCATCACAAACATGAGGAATAAAGGAGAATTAGTCAAGTTGGGATGGAATACTTACAATCTTCCCATTGGCCCTTACGTAGACATGTTCTTGACTTACATTTCACTTGTAACCCATAACCGTGTTCCTATCTCCTATAATAATTGGAAGTAGGTTCCAAAGGGTCATAAGGAGCATATTTGGCAGGAAATCATGGTAAATATGCTATTTATGTAATCATTTTTTATGTCAAATGTTATTAATTTTATTACATTAACATCGGTATACATCTATATGTCTTATTTTGTAGAGAGTGCTTAATGTCCCAGAGAGTAGGAAGAAATGGCTTCTTAGACATTGTGGGGACCGTCTAAGAACATTTAGATCATATTTAGTTCGTAGGAAAATGTATAGAAAGAGGGATGGTTCTCTACGGCAGAACCCACCCAAACGATATGGTTTCATCATCAAGAAAGTTGGAACTAATTTATTACATATCGTCTTACGAGGGATTTTATGGTATTTGTTAGATAACAATTAAACTTTTTTTATCGATCCTCTTATTATACTTAATATTGAAATAACCATATGACTATGTTTTGGCTTGTCACGTAGGAAAAACTAAAAATAAAGAGTTTGTGAAGCAAAATAAATACCAGCATAATATGGCTCGCAAAGGCTATGCGAGCCTTGAAGAGGAGTTGGTATGCATTTTGTGATTTATCTATTTACATGTAAATGTCGAATTTTATAATAATATTCTTAATTAAGAATAATTTTTTATTTGTAGCTGCTAGCCCAAGACTTGGACATATGTACCTTGTCTATCAATATTGGTACATTATGGAAGAAGGTTAGAGTAACAAGAGATGGATATATTAATGAAGATGTAGATGTTGCAACCAATAAAAATTGTAAGTTTGTAGATATCTAGAACCCTACTTAGTTTTCTTATAGAAAACTATTATATTATGCTTATTCCTATAAGTTAAATTTACATATATTATACACATTAGAGGACGAACTTGAAATGTCAGATGGTGAGGAGGGGTGGACCAATATAGCATTATGCCCAAGCTACAGGAATTGTAGAACACCATGGAAGACACATGGGTCTTGGATTAGGTGTTACAAGAACGAACATATGTGGTCAATCTCGTGGTTCTCGTAGCACCAATGAGCAAGTCACCATCCTCGCCCAAAAATTAAACATGGCATTTGAATGGATGGCAACAATGGAGCAAGAGTTGTCATTTATTAAATCTCAAGGGTATAAGCCATCCAATTCAGTAGACCATGATTGGCTTCACATACCTAATGTAAATAGCATCAGAGATAGTTGTGAAGCTGATGCACGTCTTTCAACTCTTCCTAAGGTAAGCATTACAAACTAAGAATTGTTATTAAATGTATTCGGTGTAATAAATAATTAATAGTGTGTAATAATTTTGTTTAGGATTTGCATAAGTGTGACTTGTTAGCGAATGACCCTTCAACACTTTTGGCGAAAGGAAGGGTCTGTATCAATCACAGTACCCAAACGCAAACATTCAGTGGGTACAATTTAGCCCTAAATATAAGGCCGGTGAGTATTGGCACTCCAATCATTGGTAGTGCACACTTGCCTTGTTATAAAGAGGGCGATGAGGCAACTACAGTGCTAAAAGCTCATAGAAGCTTCGTGGCTTAGCCTGCGGATCATATATGTCTCACTACTGAAGAGGTATTGACATTTGACATCTTCATTAGACCTTGTTTAGTAGTTACACTATTTATACGTTTTTCATATATGTATATGCTCAATACATATTTTGCTTATTATTATTAATTAAGGAATCAAAAAATAAGACTGATCCTGCTAGTAAAACTAATAGAGGTACTAGCAGAATGAGCAACATAAAACAGGGCGCTGCTAAAGGAAAGAGAGCTAAATCTAAAAAATCAGTTGCCTCACAAAAGATTCCTTCTTCAGAGAAAAGCCAACCTCCACCAACAATAGCTTTATTATATTTTTATGCCCAAAACTACCTCAAGGGCAATTATATTTTCATTAATTGTCATCCTGAGTATGTTGGGAAGGACGATGCTACTTACATGGTATTGATGGTTGACATAACCGACATTTATAATCAAGAATGGATGTAAACCATGAGTGTTGTCGTCTATGTCACTTAAGTATTATTTCATTTTGATAATTTAGTACTCTTAACTTGTACAATTGGAATTTTTATGACCTCTTATATGATTTATTAGTTATTAACAAATATACATTGTTATTGTCGTCCATAGGTTGGTAGCTAATTGCACTGCGATGGAGGGAATGTTGTCCTCTATTGTGTTTGTGTGCCCATACTACATAGCTAACGGTAGTACAATAAGATAGGGTAGGCACATAAAGTATTTCGCGGGTCGCATTTTGATTAAGGGACACAACAAGCTCTATCTCATTCCTCACTTTGCAAATGAACATTGGGTTTTGTACTCCGTCCGACCTGATCTTAATAAAGTCTATGTGTTTGATTCCATTCGAACCTATGATGTGTCTTTCAAAGTCTCTCGTCGTGGTGGGAAGGAATTTATCGACATGTTAGTATACTTTTCACTTCTTACTTCATTAGCTTATTTATACATATATTATACTTTCATTATTTAAGGTATATATACATACATTATTGTGTATCTAACTCTATTTATTAGGAGCATGAGCATATAATGAACCTAATGATTGTCATGTTCATATTAATCCTCAAGGTAAGGAAGAATTATCTTTCTTAATGTTGGAGCCTATCATGTTAAATATTCATGATAATTCTTATATGCTTGATATTGAAAAACATTCAAGTTGTTCTTGTAGGTATGTCACATATTTGCAAGAAGAAGATGTTAATACACTTTAATATGTACAAGTATTCAAAGCTTGCAAGACTATGATATACATGGGATGATAATTTACATTAAGAAGATATGGTGATGATATTCATTAGTTGTATTAACTTGTTGTAAACCCTAACCCTAAGTGTATTTTATGTAAGTTTGGGTTTGATATAATTTCATATATGTATCTTAGTTAATTGTATAGCTTTGTGATATTAATCATTAGTATCATTTAACAAATGATATTATGCTTTAGATTACGTTTAATATGGGCTTAATTCAACCATGATTAATGGGCTGAATTAAGGAAAGGACCGGCTTGAAGCTTTCACACTTCAAGCTGGAACTTCTCCCTATATAAACTCTTGTGCGCATCATTGTAACAACAGATTTTGAATGAATAATGAATATGATTTTTGTGATAAAACTTTGAGATACATTAGCTAAATTCTATCCTCTATTTTGGGTCGACATTGGGCAAGGGAAATCGGGGATACTACCTTCCTCAATCAATCTTCAAACTCGACACATTTGAAGACCAACTCAAATCTATCGAGTACCTTCATCTTTTTCACTCAATTTCTTTGACTATAATTCTTCTAACTACATCATTTATCTTGCATTAATTTGTGGGTGATCTTCTACTAATATATCTTCTAACAATCTTCGATCCAACCTTCTAGCTACTTTGATAAAACCACATCATTTTTGGAATCAAAGCTTCGATTGTTTGAAGCTATCGTAGAACGAGCAACCTGCATACCTGGAAAACTCGTGTGTGTTCTTACACTAAGAAATCCATGGATAATCAACCATTTCTTTGAATTCTTGATTCTTTATGAACTTATTGGATTGTTATTTAAGTTCTTTCTTGAAGTTCTTTCAATCTTTCAATGATCTTGTTGCATTTTTCCACCATTTCCACATAAAATACCGACTAGTTCTAGAAGTGCACCAGTCGTGTGTCGCCTGTGTGCCATGAGTTTTTGTGACTCCCCAGCACTTCATTCCTCCTGCATTATACTCTCTATTGGTGAGTGATCAAGTGTAAATAAACCCATTTCAAGTTTCATTTGTGCATAAAACAAAGAAAGAAACCAAGTGTATCAAAGTCCTGGACACCAACTCAGTCGACCGAATAGACCTAGAAGTTGCAGGCCTTCTATTCGAATTGTTTCTTCTCATTTTATCTCAAGGAATCAATACATCCTCTACCTATGGATCTCCTATACATTTCTATGAAGAAACCAAAAAATCTCCCACTTGAAGACGTGCATTTGTTGAAGACACAGAATTGATGTTCTATGATTTTATGTGATTGAATTTCACATCCTTATTAGAAGATCCTCTCATTTTGTGTGTACCAGGGTTCAGTGGCTATTATTGGGGCTAAAATATCTCCTTTGTGCCTAACCAAGGATTGTAGGTAGTGATTATAATTTTTTTGCGAATTAGCAATTGCCTTGTGCTTTGTTTAGTTATGGGAAAAACAAATCCAACACCTACACTTTGTGGAACATATTGTGTGCAACAAGTAGGGTTGTGTGTAAACCTTCACCATGGCTAGCGAAGAGGTGCATGCCCTAGTAGGGTCCATCAAAAGCCTCACCACATGCATGGATTCCCAATTACAAACTCAAAACACACTACAACATCAACTCCAAAGTGTGGAAGCTAAGTTGGCCAAACAAGAGAAGTGTAAACCATGGCAAGTTCACATGGAAACCACACATGATAGTGCGGAAGGGAGAATGAAGCCTATATACCATGCCAAGAGTGGACGTGGACATTTTAATATGTCTCATAATGAAGATGGAGAAGAAGAGATAAATTCTTTTGGCTTAAGCAACCAAAGAAGAGCACCTACATTCCAAGTAAGAAATACACATCATGAAGATCAAGGTATTAAACTTGACCTTCCTGAATTTTATGGTGATTTGAATGTGGAGTCATTTTTTGAATGGTTGCATGAGATTGAGGTTATTTTTGAGTTTAGAGAATATGATGATGAGATAAAGTGCAAATTAGCTACTCTAAAGTTCAAAAAGTTTGCTCGAATTTGGTATGATAATTTAAAACGAACAAGAGAAAGACAAGAGAAGTCTAAAATAAAGTCTTGGGAAAAACTTAAAAAGCACTTAAGAAAAAAATTTGTGCCGAGAGAGTATGAACAAGATATGTATGTTAAAATTACTACTCTAAGGCAAGGTTTATTTAGTGTAGAAGAATACACTAGAGAATTTGAAAGACTAGCCCTTATTTGTGATGTTCATGAAAGAAAGGAAGAAAAATGTGCTAGATACTTGGGTGGCTTGAATAATTTAATAAGAGAAAAGGTTGATATGTACTCTTATGACTCTCTTGATGACTTGATTAAATTGGCTATAAAAAATGAAAGACAAACCAAATCAACTAAAGCCTATGTTAAGTATAATGTTTCTACTTCAACTAAATCCTATTCTAACACCGTTACACATAAATCAACATTTTCATATGATAAAAAGAATAACAAAGATGGTAAAGGTACAAATAAGGTAGTTGAAATGGAAAATAAACAATGTTTCAAATGTAAAGGATATGTACATTTTGCTAGATATTGTCCTGACCAAAGATCCTTAACCTTACATGAAATAGAAAACATGGAACCATGTAGTGATGATGATGAATTAGAAGTTGAATCTCCTAATGAAATACTAACTATGGAAGAGGAAGAAGGAGACCCATGCTTTGTAATTCAAAGATTTTTACAAATACAACCTAGTATTACACCTACTCAAAGAGAGAAAATATTTAAAACTAAGTGTAAAATAGGTGACATGGGTTTGTAGACTCATAATTGATAGTGGTTCATATACCAATGTTGCTAGTGAGGCAATGGTTAAGAAACTTGGTTTGGAAACTACTAATCATCCTAAACCCTATTATTTACAATGGCTAAATAAGGATAAAGGAGCTAAATAAAACAAAATAGCTTTAATCACATTTTCTATTAGAGACTATCATGATGAAGTTCTATGTGATGTTTTACCTATGGATGCTTGTGGATTACTTTTGGGTATACAATGAAAATATGATAGATAAGCAACTGATGATGGAGTAAATAATGAATATGTGGTGAAAAAATAAAAATACTTATATAGGCTCACACCTTCTTTATGTGATTATATGCCTTTGAGTAATGACAAAAAGATATTATTTTTACATGAAAAGGCTATGGAGAAATGTATAAAAGAAGAAGGAATTTGTTATGCTTTATTTTCTAAAGATTCTAAACCTGAAAAACAACAACTTGAAAATCCTAATCTAATTAAGTTGCTTGATGAGTATAATGATGTATTTCCTGATGACTTACCTCCTGGATTACCACCTAAAAGAGGTATAGAACATGCCATTGATCTTGTTCCTGGTATGCCTATTCATAATAAACCGGCTTATAGATGTAACCTAGAAGAATCTAAGGAATTACATAAACAAATACAAGAGCTTATGGATAAAGGATTTGTGAGAGAAGGTATGAGTCCTTGTAGTGTTCCTGCTTTACTAGTGCCTAAAAAGGATGGTACTTGGCATATGTGTATAGATTCTAGGGCAGTGAATAATATTACTATCAAATATAGATTTCCTATGCCTAGATTAGATGATATGCTTGATGAACTTTATGGAGCACATGCGTTTTTCAAAATTGATTTGAGAAGTGGATATCATCAATTAAGGATTAGAGATGGAGATGAATGGAAAACTGTTGTTAAAACAAAATATGGTCTTTATGAGTTGATGGTTATGCCTTTTGGGTTATGTAATGCACCTAGCTCATTTATGAGACGTATGAATTAAGTTCTCCGACCTTTCCTTGGTGATTTCATTGTTTTATATTTGGATGATATTCTTGTGTATAGCAAAAATAGTTATGAGCATCTAGTGCATTTGAAGAAATTATTTGATAAGCTATGGAAAGCTAAACTATATGGAAAACTTGAGAAATGTGATTTTATGCTTCCAAGTGTAGTTTTACTAGGCTATATTATTAGTGGAGAAGCTATAAAAGTAGATCCTAATAATATTAGGGCTATAAAAGAATGGCCTATCACAAATAATGTTCATGATGTGAGAAGTTTTCATGGATTAGCTTGTTTTTATAGAAGATTCATTAAGGATTTTTCTACCATAGCTACACCTATTACTCAACTCGTGAAAAAAGGTGAATTTTATTGGGGACAAAAAGCTACTCAAGCCTTTGAAACCCTAAAAGATAAACTTTGTCATGCCCCTTTTATATCTTTACCCAACTTTAACCTTATTTTTGAAGTGACTTGTGATGCTAGTGGAGTTGGAATAGGAGGAGTACTTTCCCAGGAAAAGAAACGTATAGCATTTTTCTCTAAAAAGTTGAATGGAGCCAAACTTAAATATTCAACTTATGACAAGGAATTCTTTGCCATCATACGGTGTCTAGAGACACGGAGTCATTATCTAAGACCAAAACCCTTTATGTTACATTCGAATCATGAAAGTTTAAAATACTTACATAATCAAAAGAAAGTAAATCCGAGACATGCAAAATGGGTAAATTTCTTACAATCCTTTGTGTTCTCTATCAAACATTTAGATGGTAAAGACAATGTAGTCACTGATGCTCTTTCTCGTACATCTACATTACTTGTTATGATGGATGCGAAAATCTTAGGTTTTGAAATGAAAAAAGACTTATATCCTAATAATGAAGATTTTAAGGACATGTTTAGTGCATGTAAAGAAATTGGATACCATGGAAATTATGTCATACAAGATGGGTTTTTGTTTAGATTAAATAAACTTTGTATTCCTAGATCTAGTATTTGAGACTTGCTAATCAAGGAAATACATGAAGGTAGCACTGCGGGACATTTTGGTATACATAAAACTATGGAATTATTACAAGAAAATTTCTATTGGCCAAGAATGGTTAAACATGTACAAGCCATGGAAATTAGATGTTCTACGTGTAAAAAAAGTAAAATTTACTTTCATAAAGGCTTATACACACCTTTACCCGTTCCTGATAAACCATAGGAAGGAGTTAGTATGGACTTTATCCTAGGGTTACCAAGAACGCAACGTGGTAAATATTATATTCTTGTGGTAGTAGATAGATTTTCTAAAATGGCTCATTTTATTCCATGTAATAAAACCAATGATGCCACGCATGTTGCTGACTTGTATTTTAGAGAGGTTGTTAAACTTCATGGAATACCTAAAAGCATAGTTTCTGATTGGGATGTCAAGTTTATGAGTTATTTTTGGAAAATTTTATGGCATATGTGTGGTACTAAATTATTATTTAGCACTTCACATCATCCGCAAACTGACGGTCAAACTGAAGTAACTAATAGAACTCATAGTACATTATTAAGATTTATAGTTAATAAAATTACTAAAGATTGGGATGTTAAGTTAGCTCATGCAGAGTTTGCTTATAATCGTAGTCCATCTAGTACTACTCAAACAAGTCTGTTTGAGGTGGTGTATGGTGTGAATCCTCACATGCCTATTAGCATGATTTGGTTGAAAAAAGGTGAATTGCAAAATTATGAAGCTAAGGATAGAGTACATTTTTTTAAACAACTTCATGAGAAAATCAAAAATAATATTGAAAAAGCTAATGCCAAGTATAAAGCTCAAGCAGATAAGTATAGAAACTCTTATGTGTTTTTTCCTGGTGACTTAGTTTGGTTACATTTGTGTAAAGAAAGATTTCCTAATTTACGTAAAAATAAACTAATGCCAAAAGCCGATGGTCAGTTTAAAAAACTAAGAAAGTTTGGAGATAATGCTTATGAATTTGAACTTCCAGATTCTTATGATGGAATTTCAAAAAATTTTAATGTTGGTGATTTGTCTTCTTCTTATTCTGATGAAAATTTGAGGGCAAATTCTTCTCAACTTGGGGAGAATGATGTAGGAGCATCGAATGAACCTAATGATTGTCATGTTCACATTAATCCTCAAGGTAAGGAAGATTTATCTTTCTTAATGTTGGAGCCTATCTTGTTAAATATTATTGATAATTCTTATATGCTTGATATTGAAAAACATTCAAGTTGTTCTTGTAGGTATGTCACATATTTGCAAGAAGAAGATGTTAATACACTTTAATATGTACAAGTATTCAAAGAATGCAAGATTATGACATACATGGGATGATAATTTACAACAAGAAGATATGGTGATGATATTCATTAGTTGTATTAACTTGTTGTAAACCCTAACCCTAAGTGTATTTTATGTATGTTGGGGGTTTGATATAATTTCATGTATGTATCTTAGTTAATTGTATAGCTTTGTAATATTAATGCTTAGTATCATTTAACCAATGATATTATGCTTTATATTAAGGTTAATATAGGCTTAATTCAACCATAATTAATGGGCTGAATTAAGGAAAGGACCGGCTAGAAGCTTTGACACTTCAAGCTGGAACTTCTCCCTATATAAACTCTTGTGTGCATCATTATAACGGAAAATTTTGAATGAATAATGAATATGATTTTTGTTATCAAAATTTGAGCTACATTAGCTAAAGTCTATCCTCTATTTTGGGTCGACATTGGGCAAGGGAAATCGGGGATACTACCTTCCTCAATCAATCTTCAAACTCGACACATTTGAAGACCAACTCAAATCTATCGAGTACCTTCATCTTTTTCACTCAATTTCTTTGACTATAATTCTTCTAACTACATCATTTATCTTGCATTAATTTGTGGGTGATATCTTCTACTAACAATCTTCGATCCAACCTTCTAGCTACTTTGATAAAACCACATCAAGAGGAGAGGTGGGAATGGTGTCCTTGACCCAAAGAATCTTCAATATGAGCCTGTCATGGTAAGTAGGAAGACAACTATTTTTTATTTTATTTTAATTCAAATTAATATCTAATAGTTAGAGAGCTAACTAAATTCATTTGACAGTGTCCACATTAGCAAAACAACGATGATTGTGGATACTATGTATGTAGAGCAATGGATCTAATAGTCCAGAACAGATCGGTCAACATAGATATAAGCTATGTATGTTTTCTTTTCGATATTTTTCCATTAATGAATCATGACATATATGTTTGTTACTTGACGTAGGCGTTGTAGTTTTTCACCGATGACTATGCACGAGGCTAGAAATACAATGTTGATGAAATTGATGAAGTTAGAGACCAATGGGCCAAGCACGTGCACTCATTCATTCGGTATTAGGTAGAGATCTATATATTCTACATGCATGTTTAGGTTTGTATTTCATCTATGTCTTTCGGTCTTGTAGGCAAGATTTATGAACTTTTTACTTTGGGGTGTAGAGCTACCAAGTTGTGGTATGCCTACTAATTTTGATTCCTGAGTATGTCCGGTGTATTAAGACATGCATACCAATTAGAGATTGATTGAAATTGTGGTGTGATTGTAGATTTGTTATGTATTGATGTTGTTTTACTATAAAAATTTGGTAATTATTTTAATATACAACTATATATGTGGGTAGGAACAAAACAAAAAATATTTAAAAAAAAACTTTAGTTTTAATAATGGTTTTTATTAAGAACCGTTATTAAAACCACATATTTCATCTCAAATTTATGCTCAGTTAATACGTATTAGGGTTTAATAAATGCATAATCAATCTGAGAAACCTTAATTAGATGATAGAGTTTTAATAACAGTTTCAATCATAACCATTATTAAAACTTAGGTTTTAATAATGGTTCTGATGAAAGCCGTTATTAAAATGTAGGTTTTAATAACGATTCTGATGAGAACCATTATTAAAACATAGGTTTTAATAACGGTTTTCATTAAGAACCATTATTAAAAATGTGCATTTAATCTCAAATTTATGCTCATTTAATATGTATTAGGGTTTAATAAATGCATAATCAATGACTGAAACACTAATTCGATTATTTTTTAACAACATTTTTTGTAATAACCGTTATTAAAACCTGGTTTTTCACAACGGTTTTTACTTGAAAACCGTTATTGAAACCTTAATTTTAACAATGGTTTTACTGAAGAACTGTTATTAAAACCTTTTTTTTAACAATGGTTGTTACTTGAAAACCGTTATTAAATATAAATTTTATGCACATATTCGTGGATTTTTTTATATTTTGTATAACGGTTATGAACCATTATTAAAGATTTAATAACGGGCAGTTCAATAATGGTTGAAAACCGTTATTAAAACTATAAAATAACCATTATTAAAACTCTTTTCCGGGGTAGTGCAATATGTGGTATTTGAAGATGGCTACAATATCACTAGTCCCCATTGTATATCAAAGGAAAATGGAGCAAACAAGAGGGATTGTGAATCTATCTTCATTGCATTAACCACATATAAAACATATTCAATATTATTGTTTTCATTAGAGATTGTGTTTGAGCGTAGAAATCTATATAAATTAGACCCTTCTAAGACATCAGATAATTACAAGGTTACTTGGCCATCCAACGAATTGACTGACTAGTAAGCATAGTATGGGAATATCCTCTTCTTCGTAATTTTATTCCACATTAAGTGGCATTGGCTCCATTAAGTATGAAGTGTTGAGTTTGAATCAATAAATGCAGTATCATTTGATACAATAGGCCTATCTTATATGACTTATAAGTCACAAGGATACAGACCTTGTAATTAATAGTTAAAAGATTAATGATGTGGAAGATCATCGGCTAATAATCTTCTACAAAACTAAGATCTTTCTATGGCCTCAAGTATTACAAAAGTCTTCAAAGTTTTGAGTAACTGAAATGTAGATGATGTTGATTTTGATTTTCTCTTGGAGGGTGGCTAAGAACTAACCTAAGATCTTTAACCTTCTAAAGAGAAATATTTTATTTCTCAATATAATACACTCTACTACTCTCCAAAGATCTCAATTAAAGAAGAAGAAGAAGAGAAGAAGAAGAAGAAGAAACACAAGTCTCTTGTTTATTCTCTCTTTTTGAATCATGCATGTCATTCTTATTATGCCGAGATCAAGGTGTACAAGGGTTTAAATATACATGTACACATAAAATCCCTTTCATTGATAAGCCCATACATTCGGCCCTATTAATGAAATCAACTCTTAAGGCATGGCACATGCATATATAAAAGAGTTAGAATAAAATTTTACAAACACTAAAAAGTAGGCAACAAAATAAAAAAGCTACACAAACTCAAAATATGTAATCCAACTTTGTGTTGTGTAGCCTTGTTCTTCCATGTACTTTGTAAATCTTATAATTCCATTGTCTTGTATGTCAAATATCTTCAATAGCTTGAACTTGTTATAAACATATGCAATACTTGCAAGAATTACTTAGCAAAATATTATAAACATAAGAATTTTCAAGTGCAATGGGTTCCATCTCCAAGTATGCCCAACATTTATTATTCTTCATCCCTTGAAGAATAAGATTGAGAGTGATCTAGATATGATCCTACATTAATTCAAGGTATGGCAAAAAAATACATTCAAGTACATAGAGTGTAGTGTAATATATTACCTCATTAATTTTCAAAAAGGTTTTAGGGACACTAGATGTGGAGGGATGAACTAGACATTGTGAATATAAGGAAATACTATCCAACCTTATAAGGATTGCCTATTATGATTCCTTTAATGCTACCAGTTCTTTCTCCATCTACTCAGATTTATCCTTTGAAGGGAAAGAACTAGAGCAACGTCCATATACCTTAGATAGGGTTAACTTGTAATTATATATCATATATCGGCTACCATGCTCTTGGGTGCATAATGTATGTGTCAAAAGATCATTCAGACCTTCTTTGTCAAAATCGCTGGCCATATAGTTATTTCTCAAACCCTCCCATTTAAAGTAAGAAAAATAGTTAGCGATAGTTATCCATATTAAAACAAATAAATAGAAATATCGTGTGCCTAAAAAAAATTTCAACCATCTATTGTGTTGGTTCATTAGCAGGATTTTCTTTATTTACCCTAATATATATCCAAACATCAACTCACTCTGGGAGTACATATGAGGACTTGGTTAGCTCTTTTTTCTGCATTATTTGTTTCTCCTATTAAACCAAGTAAAATACTTAGTAGCAATATTATATCATAAAAGAATGGAATAGAGGGGGTATGTGTGTGTGTGTGTGTTCATATCAAGGCTTCTCTATCTGCCTTGTTACCTTTATGCCCTATCTTTTGAACATAAATATCTTTCTTTGTATTAGCTCTATTCTTATCGCTCTTTACCTACCACATTAAATAGATAGATTATATTAGTTTGAATTGGAAAAAAAATTAGTAATAGTATGTTATTACGTACTTCTTATTTCTCTGAATTCCTCCATAAAAAAAATATCTCTATTGGTTGAGGATGATCACATCCCTATAAATATTTGGAGGCATGGACATGATAATACCATCAAATGTGTACATATGGTTTTTAGCCATCCACGACTTCCAATCCGTCCACAACTTTGTAGCTTGATTCATAAAAAGTTTATTATGTTGTTGTCCAACATTAAATTATTGTTACAATATTAAAGAATTAGATAGCTGATATGCATATAGTTAAATTATTATATGGTAATAAAAAAAATCATATATATTTATAATAATCAAATCATACTATAGTGTCATCCCACATCCCATCCTTTAACGTTTTTGGAGCATCCCTCCATGTCTGATAAGTGATGGGGATGTGCACATGAGCCCTAGAGTTATAATAATCAATGAAAACATTCCTATTCCTACCCACTGGATACCCTAATTCATCAACATCAACATTAAGCACAATGCCCCTTTCTCTGTTTCTAGAAATTTTGTCAATTTGATTCTCCCCCTTCTTTGTGTTTTTCCAACCTCTTGATCATGTGTATCATCTTCATGTGGATCCATACTTGAAAAAATGAATAAAAATTATAGATTAGGAAGTAATTAAAGGAATATATGATGTAATATAGTCAAAATATAAAAAATAAACCTTTATGAACAAAAAAAAATATGAAACAACATATAGGAAGTAATTAAACCTTTCACCTATAATGTTTTAATTTGTGGCGTAAACCCTCTTTATGTACAAACTCTAATTCAAGTACATTGAACCCTTGTTCATGATCATATCACACATAGAGATCATCGGTAATGTCATTATGGTCATACGAGAAAGGTAAGTCATTAGTAAAAACATTCTCCCCTTGTATGTCATCTCCCCCCCCCCCAAATTTTTTGGATTCAAGACAATGGACCACCATTTATCAGCTGAGTTAGTACAATAGAATACCTGTTTTGCTTATGAGGATAATATAAATGGGTTATGCTTATGACCAAGCCTTGATAGATCCACCTTTGTAAATATAGCTTCATTAGTACAAACCCCATTTTTATTATCAACCTATTTGCACCTGAATAAACGAACTATAAAATCAGTATAATCCAATAGTCATATGTGCTCTATCACGTCATAGTATGTCATTGATGTATAAATAGGTTTTTTTTTCTCTAAAACTTGGTATATGCAAATCTTATGATTTTACACTCACACCATTATTTTACATATTACTCTTACCATCCTACTCCTTTATGTAGAAAGTATAACTATTGATCATATATGAGTTGTATGACATCACTTCCCTATGAAAAGATTGTGACAACTAATACAAATCAGTATCATATTCAAATAATTGAGATGACAACCACTCCAAAAAGGAGCTATTGTGTCTATCTAATATCCATTTCTCACTCCCAAATGAATTTTAAGCCCTCAAATTATACATATGTTGCTCCACATGTGGTTAAAAATCATATTTATTATGAAGGACATAGAGGTGAGTTTGCAAAAACAATTGATCATCATCAATGATGACCATGTGAAATCCTTTTTACTTTTTCCCTTGTTCTTCTATACCTAAATGTTGTGGCTTATGAAGGCCTATTGTATTAACATTGGGTAAGAAATCATAATAAAATTATGTTGCCTGCTCTACGGGATAACTCTTAGCAATACAACTTTTAGGCTTGTTCAAATTCATCATATATCCTTTTAATAATTTCATTTGCCTTTAACATGGATACATCTAATAAAAACTTAAAACGTTCCTACCCGCAAGCGCACGGGGTCAGAGTAGTAATCAAGGTCTATCCCACAAGGATTGGTGAATAACCACTAAGACAATGAAGGAACTTAGCTATGTCTAGACTATGAAATGATAAGAAGTGAGAAATTGTAAGCTAAAATAACTAAAATAACTAAGCTAAAAAGAAAGGAAAATAGCACTCAAGTGACTCAAGTAAATAGAAAAGCTAAGGTTCTGGTTCATCGCCCTTAATCCTTCATGTAATTTAACACCACATCACAAATTGATTCAATAATCATAATCAATCATGCCAAAAAGGATAGAAAGTGTTATGCTTTCTCAAGCCACAAACACCCTATTACATCTCTATGGCCCTAACTATCTCTAGCTTAGGGTCTAATAGAGTGTAATGCCTTCAAGTCTACAAAGTTTACTCCTTTATTGTTGTAGAGGTCAAATTGATCATCTCTCGACCTACATTTAATCTCTAGTTGTGATATTGGGTCTAATACCATATTATCTCTTGATTGTACCAATATTTCCTACACCAAAAATTGGAACTCGGTCAGAGTTCATCATTCCGTTAATCAATCAACAACACAACATAAGGATTATGAATTGAATAAAAAAAGAATGCAAATATTCAACATATTTAGATTGGGGGAAACTCCCCTTCACCTTAGCAAAAAAATATAGCCAATAAAACTCATAGTAAGAACATTAAGAATAAAAACAGATTCCATAGATAGATAAGAGAGAAAAGAAAATACCCTTGAAATCTAATGATTCTTAAAAGTGTTTAACTTTTTGGTACCTAGATCTCTAATTTACAGGAGAATTATTGAGGAATTGGGGAAAAGGATGGAGGAGAGAGAAGAGAGAGGGAGTGGAGGCTATTTGAATTAGAAATTAGAATGAGAGTTTAAATACTACCGCCTCTTGAATCCCCAGGGTATTGATAAACATGGGCTTCCCGTATCAGTTTTGACAATGCCAGGTAGTTTGACCATAACTTTTTTATCAGAACTCTGATTAAGCTGATTTTGAATGCGTTGGAAAGCTATTAAAAAGATATACAACTTTTATGTTTAAAGATTCTCCAACTTCATTTTTTTTTTCTGGTATAAATTCTACTTCTTTCATACCTATATACTTTGAATATGCATTCTTGCTTTCATTTTATTCCAAAATTTACATTTTAGCTCTAAATCTCTTTCCGCTTTAACTTTTGCTTCTCTTTACTCCTTTTTTATACTTTCTTCTCCCTTTAAGCTTATTCTTTTTTCCCATCCTTCGTGATTTTTTTGTTGCTTGAGATCTTGCATATTTTCACAACATAAAGGCAGTAACAAGAACAAAAAGGGAGAATTCTAACTGCAATTTGGGGTAAAAACTCTTATAAACCTTAGGAATAAGATGTAAAAGTCACGTTATCATTTATGAAGGCATAATGTATATACAATGGGTAAGAAATCACAATAAAATTTTGTTGTCTCCTCTACTAGATAACTCTTAGCAATGCAACTTTTAGGCTTGTTTGAATTCCTCACATATCCTTTTAACATCTAATAAAAATGAATTAGCCCATATAATCTAACCTTCCTAACCAAGTGAACCATTAAATAAATCATGATTACAAAGAATGATGAAGAAACATACATATGAAGCTAGTATAATATAGTCACAATCTCACCCTACAATTTTTCCAACCTTACAGTGTTAAACAAATTGCTACATAGTACCTTGAAAAAGAAACAAAATTTAGTTATGGCACTTTAAACCTGATTTAGTAACATAGAACGTATAGCAATCAGTAACAACTCTTGAATGAGAATATGATGATCATAAGATTTCATGCCCACTAAATTCTAATCTTTTATCGAAACGAGTTTCATGATGTTTGATGAATATCCTTAAGGAACATTTCACTCCTTGCAAGCACTCACAAAAAGAGAACTTCTCTTTTTTGGAAGGAGTATAACATGCAGGAGGTAAAAAAAAGTTATATTTCTGACCTTCTACAGATGTGATTCTATTCTTATACCCATATTGACCAAGTTGAACCGAACGTTGATGCCATCCTTTTTCTTTTTCGCATATTTAGAAGTGTCCCAATTATAAATTCAAATACATTTTTCTTGATATGAATCACATCAAGATAAAGTCGTACATGCAAGTTCTTCTAATATGGAAGGTTAAAGAATATTAGCCTCTTCTTCCACCTGCTTGAAGAAACTATCTTCTTCTTCTTCTTCTTCTTATTTTTTCAAAAGACACAATCAAGTATTTTACTTTATCAAATACTTGAAATCCCATAAGAGGATTAGGAGATCTTGCTTATTCAAATTTTCCATTAAAATCTTTTATTTTCCTATGATAATGATGTTTCATAGGCGAGAATCTACAATGTCCAAGATAAGAAGTCTTTTTACTCTTTGGTAGGTAGAGAAATTTTGTGTTATATTCACAAAATAGAAAATGCATAGCGTTTGTGCACACTATAACAGGAATGAATACCATAAGCAAGAAAATCATGTATAGTACCAAATAACATCACTCTCTAGTTAAAAGACACTTGGATTCATGTATCAACTACTTCAACTTCGTGATCCCATATGTACTTTAAATATACAATAGGGGGAGCCCAATAAAAATCAATATCATTACCTTGATGAGTTAGACCAGATATAAGTAAGGATAACATCATCTATTTCCTCTTCATGCATAATGATGGGGGAATATTATAGATCACCAGAATAACAAGCCATAAAATATAGTTGGTATTTTCATTAAAATGGTTTATTCTGCCTGAACATAGTGCAACCCATTGGTTTCTAGCTTCACTACCAAAATTAGGGTATACATAATTAATCATCTTCCATTTAGGAGAATCTGCTAGATGTCTAAACTTGTCATCAAAAGTCCTTCCTTTCACATGCCTTATAAGGTTCTCTGCATTTTCCTCATTACGAAGCATGCATTGAAATTGTGGTATAATTGGCAAGTAATATAATACCTTATTTAGAACCATAGCCTTCTTATATCATGACATTCGACATTGAGGACAACTATCTAATGATGTATATTCCTTATAATATAAAATGCAATCATTAGGACAAGTATGAATATTTTCATAATTCAAACCCATATAGCATTAAATCTTCTTAGCTTCATAAGTACGGGGAGGAAGAACATTGTCCTACGAAAGCATCTTCTTCAATAGCTCAAGAAGAGAAGTGGAGATTTTATCGCTCCATCCATTACCCACCTTCAAATTGTACAGTTGTAACATGGCGGATAATTTTATAAATTTAGTACAACCTGTGTACAAATGCATCTCCGAATCATTAACAAAATTTTCAAACATTTCCAAATGGTTTCTAAAATTTTCTTCAACATTGTTGGTCAGGTACTCAGTGTAAGCAAAATCATCTGCAACTTTAACATCATCATGGTCAACCTATATATGTTCATTAAGAAGTGGCTCTCCATGCCATATCCACCTAGTATAATGCTTATCAATTCCATGGATAATAAGGTGATCTCATATCTTATTTACCCTTCTTATTATATTTCCACAATCGACATGTGCCAAAATACCGTCAGAGGATCTTTTGAATGTTCAACGATTAACTTAATAATGTCTTAAATACCTTTTATATATTCTCTAAACAACCTACTTGTATGCATTCATTAACAATCCATAATAATAAATAATTATATTTTATCCCCTAAATTACACAAAAAAGAAGGAAAAACTAACAATATTAGCCAAGTCAAGCAAAAAACCACCAACATAACTAAGTTCAACATTATAAAGGTAACTATGATACCATATATCAATCACATAAATCCGATTTCCATACTTAACAATTTTTTCTCATTTCCAATTATTCAAGACAACCTTAAATCAAGTCAATCTTGAGATCAAAATTAGAAATTTACTAAGTTCATCTTAGGCTCAATTATTCACATTTGGGTACATTAGATTGAAAATGACTAAAATGCCCCTGGGGCCATAATTACCACATTATCATTTAGTATAATCAAGGTAACTATGATACCATGTATCAATCACATTAATCTGATTTCCATACTTAACAATTTTTTCTCATTTCCAATTATTCAAGACAACCTTAAATCAAGTCAATCCTGAGATCAAAATTAGAAATTTACTAAGGTCATCCTAGGCTTAATTATTCACATTTGGGTGCATTAGGTTGAAAATAACTAAAATTCCCCTAAGGCCATAATTACCACATTAATTTGTCATGAAAAGGATAAAACATAATAATTAAAGTATTTAACATGTAATTAAATTACAACACACACAAAATAACCATTTTATCCTTATACATTATTTGAACATAAAACCCTAAACATGAGTTTGTAGAACATTAAATCATGTGTTCTCATGCTCAATGTTAAATATTGCATATTAGATATGATTATCACAATAATTATCATGATACGCTTGAAATAACCAAAATACCCCTAGGGCATACAATCATGCTAAAGCATGGATTTCTAAAACATCAAATCATATACTTCCATACTTAACAATAATTAAGACATATTAGACATTCTTATTGGATTAAATATCACAATATAGTTCAATGACCAAAATTACCCTAAAGAATACAATAATAATAATTATGTTAAAAATGTACCTAGGTATTCTCAACCTATCATATCAGACATATATGACATATATAATTTATGTCTAGCATTAAACCCAATTTAACACATTTTCATACATAAAATAATTTATAAACTTCAACATGCTCCATTTTATTAAATTTTATGTTAACACTTTTAGACAAATAACTACACTATAATGAACATGCTTAATAAAATGTGCACATCAAAACCCTAATGTGTTATTGTATAATATCTAAATATTTTGGTGAAGTATAAGAATTACCTGATTTCCAACAAAAGCATAAAGTTATTAGTAACCTACTAAAATTTATTAAGTTTGGCAAATCAAACTTTTGTACCTAAAATTAATACCACATTAACCATATTAATATTTAACCAATAAAATAATAATACTTATTAAACTATTTATTAAATGTAAAATTACCAAAATGCACTGGATGTGAAAATGGGTACAATTTTAAATGGAAATCTCATGTTGCTCATGCAAGATGAGTTTTAGGCGAATGTGGGAAAGCTAAAGGGAGAATGGTTGGGTGGAGGTGATGGTTTGGGGTGCACGGGGTAGCGCTTGCAACTTTAGATTACTAGCTCAGTTGGGGAGAAGATGGGCATGATAGAGAGGTGAGGAAATTTGGTGGCGGCGATGGGTTTACTATAGCTAGGATCATGGTCTTATCACCAAGGGAAGGTTGCAGAGGAGATGAGGATGTCCTATAAGGTGGAGGAGTTGGTGGCGTATGCCAGGTAAGACTAGGGACGAGGGGTGGTGTTGTAAGGAAGGAGGTAACTGTTGTGGGTGCCACTACAAGAATTTAGGGGATGGTAGAGATTGTTGATGCTAGGGAGGGGCATGGGATGTAGGGAAAAGAGGCATGGACTAGGGATTTGGTGGTGTTGGGGAGATAGGTAAAGGGAGTGGAAATGAAACCAAAGGCAAGAAGGTGGTGATGGGTTTATGGTCAAGGGGTAGAGAGGATCAGCATGCCACAAAAGGGTAGAAGAGGTGTAGAAGGGGAAAGGGAAAGGCATGTGAGGGAGAGTGATGGGTGTGTTTGGCCTAATGGGGAAATAGGGAACCAACTTCAAATATTTATAGAATTAAGGATGTGTGTTGTTTGTAGAGGGTGTTTTAAAATTATATTTGGCATATTGGATGTTGTGATTGAGAGAGAAGAGAAAAAGAAGTTCAATGGGTTCAACTAGCTAGGTGAGAGAAAAGAAAAAAACCAAAAAAGTGCGCTAAGGTGTTGGGAGTATAAAAAGAAATAAAGAAAAAAGGGAAAAGAAAGGAAATAAAAAGGGAAAAGGGAAAGAAAGAAAAGGAAAAATAAATTAAATTAAAAGTTAGAATCATAATTAGGTTTAGATATAGGATTAAGATAACATTAATTCATTCAGATTTAGGGTATCCAATTAGGAAAACTAAATCGGGTAAAATTTATTCGTTTAGGGTGGATTTAAATAAAAATAGAAAAGGATAAAATAATTAAGATAAATTTTATTTAAGAATTTATCTGGAATTTTGAGCTAAGGGTTAACAAAAATAATTAAGTTAATATTTAAGGGTTAGGTTTTCAAATAAAAGGTTAAGCATTCAAAATTAAGGTCATGAAATTTGCGTGTGTTATAGTTATGAAAAACATTTTTTATTCTGTATCATAGAGTTTGAAGAAAATGAAAGGAGTATATGAGTTATGGGGGTCTTTACCCAAGTTTATGAAGTTCAAAAGTCATTCATCACTTACACTACATTAGTCTCTCACTTAATTCTATATTAATTCAGTTGAAATATATTGATACTTATTTATATTACTTTTTGCTTGCGTAAAATATTCCTTTTAGAATATTTCATTGAGTTTTCTTATAGTTAGTGAGGAATTGTTGGTGTAAATTTTATGAAACTATCTTCATTAAGTATATTCTATATATTCAATCCCAATACATTCCATGACACCCCTATTTTCACTACTGAAAAAATTTATAATAAAAGGGTTTTACAAAATTTAAATAAGAAATGTAGATTTTTATGGCCCCATCCAACATAAAAAAAAGTACAACCCATACCTAATTCATGTTGGATTCAAGACTAAAAGTAATCTCATACATAATGATGAGGTGGCATTGATCCCAAACAATACAAGGTTAAAAACCAAGGAAGGAAAATACAATAAATAGAAACAACACAATTGATCAAATGGAAAATAAAGTCACAACCCCCAACTAATATTGGACAACTTTAATCCTGATCCAACCTAACAAAAAGCTATAATAAATAATAAATACACCAGCACAAATAAAACTAAAACAACATAGTATTAATAAAAAATTACTCTGTAAAAACATAATTATTGACAAATAACATATTAACATAAGACACATATCATGGAATGAACAAATAAACTATGATGTCACTATAGAAACATAAGGCACATAAGAATTAGAGAATATTATACTATCACAAGAGACCATGCGATTATGACTAATGTCACAAGTGCATTTAATAACATACAAAGCCTACTACTAATATGATTAGATTAGAGATGTGATCACGTAATTCACTTAACCTACTCATTCATTTCTTATTACACGATATCAACAACCATAACACAAAGGATAAGGAAAAACGTCACTAAGGCACTAACCTTAGTTAGCACCAATCAACCTTAAACTTATTTCTTTCACTTATCACTAGAATTTATCATAATTTCATATATATTATATATGATAAGCAATATACAAAATCGTAAACCACTTTTTTTTTTAATTACAATTCATAAATGTCAACTTATATTGAAAAATACTATGGTAAAAACTAAAAACTATTAAATCCCATTAATCACTATTCATGTCAATTACTTTTTCTAATAAGTCGATATTCATGATTAGGTCACTATTTACAATTGAAATGCCCCGAAAAATTCTAATCTTAAATATTATATTTAAATGAGGTTTTATCGTAAAGATTAATTAAATAAATTATTTTGATTAAAATAAAAGGAAATTAATTAGGGAAAATCAAGAATAAATTTATAAGTATGTTAATTAAGAGAAATTGGGTAATTTAGCTAATTAAGGATTTGTATTTTAGAAATTAACTAAATAAATTATTTTATTTAAAATAATGAGGAGAAAATAGTTTCAAATTAATGTTAATTTTATAAATAAATTAGTGGAAGAAAATAGGGTGTTTTGCTAATTAAAATGGAATTTATGGATAATATTTTAATATCCTAATTTAGCCTAAAAAGGGATTTAAATATTATTTTATTAAAATATTATTATTTTTAAATATCCTATATTTAGATTAATTTAATTGGGCCTAACCTATTTTATTTCTCCTTTCCTTTTTCCCTTTTTCTTTTTCTTTCTTCCTTTTTCCTTTTCTTTTTCTTTCTTTTTCTTCTTTTTCTTTTTCCTCTTCTTCTCGCCGAACTGGGCCAGCTCGCGGCCCAGTTCCCCTTTTTCTTTTCTTCTTCTTCTTCGGCACGGCCCAGCCCGCGCGGCGCCCTTCCAACGCTGAGTTTTGGCTCCGCTTCCTCCGAAGCTCGTCGTTTCATTTAAAAACCTTACCTCGTCGCGCCCGACCGGCCCGTTCTTCCTTTTTCTTTTCTTTCCCGGCCGACCGACCGCCTCCCTCTCTTCTTCCTTCTTCCTCCTTCCTCCTCCGTCGACGCTGCTGCACCTTTCGACCTCATTAATGGCTTCTCCGGCTACGGTGAATAATACCGGCCGTTTCTTGTCTCATTGTCTTCCTCTTAACTCCAGAAATAACTTCATATAATTATTTGGCGTTAACTCTCGGCCGTTTCTCCTCCCCAACCTCTCGAAATTTCGAGCAAACCAAACGATGGCCCGACAGTTTTCTGCCACCGGCCACCCAAATTATTGCATTTAAAACTTCCATGTCGACCTCCAACTCCTCTTTATCCATTCCAACATCTATAAATAGCCTTGTTATAGAAGTTTTTAGAATTTTTCTTTCTCGAAACCCTAAGCCCGAGCTGCCGATCACCGAGACTTTAGACGCCGTTTCCTCCGCCGATAGCCAACTTCAACGCCACCGCCGCATGCCAAATTATTCCCTACAGCGTCCTATAATTAACTAAACCATTCTAACCTCTCGATTCTTCTTGCACGAGCCTCCATAGCCGTGCCAAGTTGGATGCTCGTTCTCGCCGGAATTTTGGCCCCGAAGCCTTAAACCGCAGTGCGCCGCCACCTTTGGCTGCACCACCACCATCATTTTGTCCCTCTCCTCCTGGGAAAAAATAAACACCTCTTATATCACCTCAATTCTCCCTATCTTTTTCCCAACATCCATCTTTCCCCTTTTTCTTCTAATTTTCCGGCCGCCGCCGCCGCCGCCGTGAACCAACGCCGGTGCCACCTATCCCCACCAGCTTAAGGTTGAACCCTAGACCCTCTCAACCATTTTCCATATTATTATAATCCTTGATTTAATTTATTTCAATTATTTGCATATAATTACCATTATTATTATTCTTAATATTTATATTCTTAATATGTTTTATTATTATTTGATGAGAAATTTTATTCTGAATTGTACTTGCAAGGTGGAGAGTGGTAATAAAACAATATTATAGTTAGTTTCGAATTTTAAGTTATTAATTGAATTATTATGGGATTATTATCATTATTATTATTATTATTATTATTATTATTATTAGAATAATTATTATTATCATTTTATTAATTATTCTGGAAAATCTTAGGCCCTAATTTTGTATTAACATTTGCACTTATTTTTTAGTATTATTGTTTCTATTGTTCTTATAACTATTAATAATAATATTATCACTATCTTATTATTTTAATATTATTATATATGTTATTAATTTCATTATTAATAATTAAATAAATGTTAAGTCATTATCTATTTGAAAACTTATATTTTATTGTTATTGTTATTTTATTATTATTATTTTATTATTATTATTATTATTATTATTACTATTGTTATTATTATTTATATTCTCATTGATAGTAATTTTATTAATTTTGATATTATTATTATTTAGTATCATTATTATTATTAGGGTAAAGTCTTTAACCCTACATTACCAAGGTTTATAATATCTCTATTATTTTTATGTCTTTAGCAAAGTTAGAATTTTGTTAAGGTTATTTTATTAGTATGTTATTATTTGGTCAAAGCCCTAAGGAGGCGTAGGAACGTGCTCCAAGATCGGTGTCGTTTCAGGTAAAGGGTGCTAAGGCCTTTTATGTGCTAATGTGCATTGTGTGATTCATATGCTATGCATTCTATGTTTATGATTATTAATTATGCCGTATATGATATGGCGTGGAGTTGAAGTATGTTTTCGTATGGCATGTGTATTATTTGTGTATGACCCTGTAAGACATGCATGTGAGGACGTTGATATGATTTTATGTGGGAGAAATGATGAAAAAGGAGGATGGAGAAAGAAGTTGATTAAGGGATGTGAGTTGACTTAAGTATTCCATTGATTCATGAGTAAAGGAATAAAATGGAGAATTTTAGGGTTTCGTGTGTGAGAATCTGATTTATGATTTTTGAGGTTTTGGTATGGAGAATATAATTTATGGTTTTATATGGGGAAGTTTAACTTATGGTTTTGTGGGAGACAATATAATTTATGATGTTATATGGGGAATTGAATTTATGGTTTGTTAGGGAGAATCTAATGTAAGACGTTATTTGGGGAGAATGTAATTTATGACATTATATGGGAGAACCTAATTTATGATTTGATTGGGAGAATCTAATTTATGATTTGTTTTGGGGAATCCAATTAATCCAAATTATGGTTTTGCTTGGGAGATTCCAATTTATGATCTTACGTGGGAAAATCTAACTTATAGTCTTGTATGGGAGAATATAATTTGTGGTTATGAAAGGGGAGAATCTAATCAATGGTATTATGTGGAAAAATCTTTGGGTTTTATATGATTTGAATCCTTGTGTTGGTATGGATTGAATTTAGGGTTTTGTGTGAATGAATCTTTGGGATGTATATGGTTTGAATCTAGGGTTTGGTATGAATGAATCTTTGGGTTATGTGGATTGAATTTAGGGTTTTGTATGATGAGGTTTTGGGTTTTACATAATGGTTAATGTTTGCATGGTTGAAATTAGGGTTTCACATGGAATTTTAGGGTTTGCATGAAAAAGGTTCGAAGGTTAGTATGGGGAGATTAATGTCTGCATGGGTATGAAATTTATGTGTGGAAAGTTAATTTGGGATGTAAGGAAGGTAATGTAAGTGTTGTTTGGGTGTTTGAGCACTTGGGATGAAAAATAGCATGTGGAGCAAATTAGGGTACGAAGGAGACTAAATTAGGGTTTTGGGATAAAACCCTAGAGTGAGATGTGAAGTAGAATTGGAGGATAAGTGTAAAGGGAGCGATCCATGCATGGCTAGGGTTTGGTGGTAGCATATGTGTATGTGGTGATTAAAGATGATGATGAATATGGAATTTATGATTTATGATTCGTGCATGTGCATGATGAAAGCCTTTGAATAAGATACTTAATACATTAATCACGTAAAGTGGAAGATGTTGAGACGGGCCCAGACCGATCCACCGGCATAATAGTGGCAGGGAATGTTTTCCCTCGCGACCGATCCACCGGCTAAAATAGTGGCAGGGCACGTACCCTCGCGACCGATCCACCGGCTATAATAGTGGGGGATCCCGAGCTCAACAAAACAAAACGTTATATGTTGAAAGATATGGGAAGACACTAATCACTTAAAGTGGAACACCGTACGAGAAGGGGCCAGACCGATCCACCGGCTATAATAGTGGCAGGGTATGTTACCCTCGCGACCGATCCACCGGCTAAAATAGTGGCAGGGAACGTTTCCCTCGCGACCGATCCACCGGCAAAAATAGTGGGGTTCCCGTAATCGTATGGACTTGAATAAAAGTATGGTGTGACATGATTCCTGATAAGAGATAAACTAAGTAATTGAATCGGATTATATATATATGGGTCTTTATACTTTTACTTGGATGATCACATGAATTATGTTATCATGTTTATGATCTTTTATTCTTATGCATGGATTATGTGCTTATGTGTCGGCCTTAGTGCTCGGTTACCTTACTCAGTACGTAGCGTACTGATCACCCTTTTTATGGGTGCTGCTCATTCCCACGAGTAGTATGCCTTCTGAATTTGTGCAGGTGGGCGAGATATCAGTTGGGGCTGAGTGTTGAGCGTGTTTGGCTCGAAGTTCGAGAGTGTTGTGGCCGTATTCATTCTTTACGCGATTTCATTCCTTTTGTTATTTCTTTGGTATAGTATTTACCATTTTCTTATTCATTACTCGATTGAGTATTTTAATGAACATTTTATCGGTTGTAAGTTTAATTCTCTTTTGGAAATGAATTATATTTCTTGATGCGTACTCTGATTTTGTTTTACAACCGTTTAATGCTTATTTTGAAATTGGATTGTATTGATTATTTCTTTTCTTAGCCTTAGCACTTGGTACTGGAATGGTCGGAGAGAACCGGTCTGGTACTAAGTGTGGCGGTAACATTTCCAGAATTCACAGGTTTTCAATGCTTCTAATTTAATTGCTTCCGCTTTTAAGAAAAAAAAAATTAGTGAATTTTGGGGTGTTACAACAATAATATAGTTTCCATTAAATATCTCCAAAAGATCTATACTTCACAAAATGCCCATTTTACCCTCTTATGTCAAAAAAATTTATAAAATCCTAATAAAATGGAAAACACTTATAAGATTTCATGAGAATCTAACTAAGGAAATCTTACATCAAATATAATGTAATCAAACTCACAAATCATCCCTAGATAACTATAAAACATATAAAATAAACAAATTATCCCTAACACTCTAAAACATGATTTAGCCCAAAAAAACGTAACATATATAGAATCAAACCAAGAAAATTCACATACATATCAAACGTGGCATAAATAGCACATTAGAACACTAGAAACTCAGTCAAATTCGCAACACACATGTGAATAACCCAAAAAACCCCTAAACATATGTAAAACTTAAATCTAGCAAAACAAGGCCTAACCATGCTCAAACCTAAACCTATTATATATCAAAATATATGTAAAGACATTATTAGATTCACCAAAAAGAATTACAAACAACAAGATCTTGCAAAAAAGGATAAATTTGAAGGACTAAGAAAAGGTAAAATAATTTATTTTCCACACTCAACTTCTTATAAT
The DNA here is from genome assembly GCA_030549775.1 of Tamarix chinensis. NCBI lineage: Eukaryota > Viridiplantae > Streptophyta > Magnoliopsida > Caryophyllales > Tamaricaceae > Tamarix > Tamarix chinensis. Next base: position 103,139,828 of record CM060171.1, on the reverse strand, counting down.
CTCATACACGCTTAAAGGCCTAAATTTCACATAACAATAAAAAATACATACTGATAATAAGAATCTCATAAAAATAATAAAACACATGCTCATATAGGATCTCATGCTTTCTTAAACAAATATATAAAACATATATAATCACATAGATTTTCTATTTGCTAAAACTTTATGAGGCTTAACTTAAACATAAGCTCTAAAAAAAGAAAAGGCAAAGAAATATACATAAGAGAAATATTTAATCAAAGATGAGTAAGATGAAGGACTTCACTCTTCTCAAAGACTAACCCACTTTTGATTATAAAAAACACTAATGAGTTAATTCCTAAGATTTAAAAGTAAAGAGGAGAAAAAAAATGGTAGAATTAGGAGAAGAAGAGAACCCACGAAATTGAAGGAGGGGAGATGGGAGAGTTTATGAACATGGAAGGAAGGGATACGGAGGGAAAAGAAGGCAAATTAGATTTTATTTTGGTGTAAGAGAATGCATAAGGTTAAAAGAAGTTTTAATGGTTAAGATTACTAAAGAGATTTATCAAACAATTATCTATGGACAAGGTAAGTGATGCCAACCCTTAGGGGAGGAGATAAGTGGCTCATAACCATTATTATCAATATGGAAGGCTATCATTAAATAACATAAATTTTAGGTGAGAATGGAAGAATAAAACTTTGTTTTGATGACCTATTATATCCAAAAATATCTAAATAAAATTAAAAAATTAAAAAAAATAATAATTATACAACATTTAAGTCATTTATCCTCACTAACATTAAAAAATAATTATCCCCTAAGTCTTGTAAATGTTTGATAGCTAAAAAGGCTTTTGGGGCTTAAAATTTGATTAAGGTATACCGATACTATGAATAATACTTTTTGCAAAATGGCATTTTGAAAAAGACTAGGAAACTCAAAAAATTGATGAACCCAAATATCTACATAAAAAAGAAGAGTCTAAAAAAAATTTAAAGGCTAAAAGTGACTTGAAAATCCCTACAAGAGTCAAAACTGTAAGAAAATGCAAGAAAGTATATTGAAATATTTTAGAATTCTAACAAGGATTCCTAATCTTTTAAGGAACATAATAAAACATTAAAAATAAGATAAATGTATGTTTGTATATTACAAATCTTGATTAAATTGGGGATTTTGAAGAAGGGGTTATTCCACATTCATCTCCTTAAATCTAGTGTATACATATCCTCATTCAATGCATTCATCCCGGTACACTTTCCTCATCTAATGTATTTAATATGATATCTACTCTTTTATTTAATGTATTCAATCTAGGTACATGCATTCTCTTATGTGGTGTACGCAATCTCAATGCATGTATTCATATAACATATTCAATGTATACCTCAATCACTTACACTTCATTGATTGATGAATTTGTGGTTCCAAAATGTAGATAAATATTGATTGAGAACTTAATGTTAAGGTATAGATAAAAATAGAGAGCCTTAAGCTTTACAATTCATGTGTCCTCCTCTTTGAAAATTGTATTCTACAAACTCCAAATGGTTCAACGTTGAATGCATAAGTTGGAGGGATATTTGTGTTAATCTTGGAAAGCGGACGACGCTTATAATTTCACCAAGGTTGTGCCAACATTTGCTTTTAAAGTAGCGATTCCTAGGAAAGCACAGAAACAGTTGTTTGGCCTTGTCCCACTAACTAGAAACGTTTCAAAAACTGGAAACATAATTGAAATGCCGATGCAACCCAAATATGAAGAAAACAAAAGATCTTTTGTATGTCATTAACCAATAACAATTGATGTTCGAAGATGACTGATTTGTATCATCATGCGTCTCGGAGATATTCCTTTACATTTGAAAATAAAAGGTTATGTTAGTACTAAAAATACTCTAATTAACTATATATATGTATGCATGTATGAATTATTATTTTTCCCCTATTTTCTTCTGTCCTCTTCTAATTTTTTTAAAGATTGACGTTTTTGTATTTCGTCTTTTTTGGTCCCCATCATCATGCATGGTGGTTCATCCACGACACACAACTTTCAAATAAATATATGTATGCTTAATTATCTACTATATCAATTATTTTTCCTACATTAATGACTAAAATTGAGTGGCGCTGGCAGTGACCGAAAATCGGTGGATCTTTTTTTTCTTTTTTCTTTTATAGTTGATAGTACAAAAAAGTCAAAAAGTTCCAAACCGTGCATACGTCAACTGCATAACAAAGGTAAAAGAATAGAGAGAATAACTCACACCTACTCTAAAAAAAACTTGCACACTTTATAGAAATTTACTTCCCTCAGTGAATATTATATATCACTCTTACACGTCAACACACTTCATAGATGTAGTAACATCATATCGATATGGATCTTAAGATTAGGATATGATGTAGGAGAATCTCCCACACATGATAATGATAATAATAATAATAATAATAATAATAATAATAATAATAATAATAATAATAATAATAATAATAATAATAATAAGAATAAGAACAACAACAACAACAACAACAATCTATTCATTAATTTTTCTAAGTTAAGAGAATTTAAAACTCTCCGTACTTGGACTAATATATGAGCTATATTATTAGGAGGCATGGAAGCCATGCAACACCAAATAAAAGCCATAAATTTACCGCCTTTTCTTAGTTTCATTATGGCTTGAATATGGCTTGGAATTATTCATATGAAACTTGAAACACTCCAACATGCAACATCCACATTTTGCTCACAAAATTCAAAAATCAAGAAGGAAAATGAGCATGCAGGTACGATTTTGTGCAGCAAGATTTGGGGTCTAAATTTTGTGATTTCCAAGACCTTAAGTAACATAAATTAAGGAATCAAGATGGTCTACTACCCAACTATGGAAGCCGGCTAAGAAAGGGGCATGGGGAAGGATTATTGTTTTTTTCATTTGGTTAAGTATAAGTTAAAGTAGTGCACAAGAATTTTCCTTCTCATAATTTATATTTCTTAATTCCTAATTCTAGTTTTTATGCTAATGGTACCAGCTATTATGCATGGGGAAGGGCTATAATAGGCTTAAAAATTAGCTCCCAGGCTTATGGGTTTGGGTTGTTTTCTTCCCTACCAAAGTTAGCTTATATTAAAGTCATATTTGGTTAAGTTTATACCTGTAATACCCCATATTTTTAGAAAACTAATAATTTAATAAATAGCTTTTATTTGAAATAAAATTAGCTTGTAAAATTATTTATTTTAATTATTTTATGGATTTTAGAGTATGTAAATTTGGATAAGAGTATTTAATAAATTAAAAATAAATATTTGGCTATTTATCATATTGTTTTATTTAAATAATTTGCCAAACTAATATTTTACCCAATTTATCCTTTTTAAATTTATATTTTAGATTATAATGAATTAAATTATTAAACTAAATAATCTATCAAGAATATTACATTTTATGATTTTATAAATTAATTTATTTTATTTTCCCCATTTTCCATTCCCTTTTCCCCTTTTTCCTTTTCCTACCTTTTCTTTCTTTCTCCTTTCCTCTATTTCTTTTCTTTTCCTCCTCCTGGCTTTGGGCCGCCGGACCGCCCGGCCTGCTTTCCCCCCCTCCTTGCGCGCTGGGCCACAGGCCCGTTCCCCCAGCCCCTGCTCCTCCTCGCACGCTCGTCCCTCCAGCCCAGCTACCTTCCTTATTTTTTTTCTGGACCGGCCGGCTCCCTTCTTTTCCTGCGCCGGTCCATCCGCCTAGCACCTCCCCTCCCTTCTTCTTCTCCCACGCCCCGACCTGCTCCCGTCCTCCATGCACGCCCGACCGCCGCCTGCAACTGCCGCCGTCTGCCACCGTACCTGCCCCTTGCTACTCCCTCTCTCTACCCCGTCCTTTTCTTTCCTATTTTGAGCCAAACTAACCCCCTGCACCCTCCATTCCCGCCTGAATTCCTTCCTTTTTCTCCCCTCCTTCTCCCTGCCACCCGACCAGCCCTACCACCACGCTGCAGCACCGATCGGCCAGCCGCTGCCCCCTCTCTTCTCCCTCTTCTTTTTCTCCATCTCCCTAGCCTTTCATTCCCTCATTTTCGAGCCCTTCTCATTCCCCGAACTCCTCTTCTCTCCTTCCTTCTCCCTCCATTCTTCTCCTCTTTTTTTTATCACCGCCGCCCCTCGCCGCTTTCACCACCGCGCCCAACCCCTGCGCCGCCTTCTGCCACTACCTACTACCACCCTTCACCACCACGCCGCCCCTCGAGCCCTACACTTCCTCCCTTCTCCACCCCTTTTCTTTTTCTCCCCAGTTTTCCCCCTCACCACCGAGCCACCTGTAATCGTCATTTCCGCCGTCGTCCGGCCACCTCTGCCGCCACCCAACCCACTGTTCGACACCCTGCAACCCCCTCTACAACCTCCATGCCTTAGTTGGCCGAAAAAAACTCTTGCACCTCTCCATTTTTCCCTCTCCTTTTCCTTCCTTCACAACCCGTTCCCCTCGACCCTTCTCGACAGCCAACTTCGCAGCCTTTCCGCTGCCCTATGCCGCCGTGAGACCACCCTTAGCCTCCACCTACACCCCCTCTTCACTTCTGCACCATTCCCTTGCCTTGAAACCTCCCCCATCCACCTTCTTTTCTAGCCTAAAGACCCTAACCCGAAAATAACAAATTTTGCTCCCTTCACCCTCTTTGAGCCATTTTCTCCCCATGATTTTGCATGAGACTCACGCTGCTCATGCACCGTGAGCTTCCCCTTATTTTGAAACTCATTTGGTTTAGTTTTGAGGTATATCCATATTTAATTAAAGTGTATTATTATTAAATATTTTTTTTATAAAGTTTTATCCTTTTAACTTCTTATTTCTAACATAATAATGGTGGATGTTATTTTTAGGTGTTGAGTTGCTAATTATGCTTGGTAAGATTTGATATTTTACGGGATTAAGGTAACCGTTAATCCTCCCTTAAATACATGGAAAAACGTATGCTAGCACATTAGGGATTTAGTATGATTTTATGCATTGTTTGTGTGCTTAGCATGAAATATATATATATATATATATATATATTATATATATATATATTATATATATATATTAATATATATATATATATAATATATAATATATATATGTGGTTGCTTATATTGTTTGATAAAAAGGAAAAGTATGATAACCTTTGTGCCATGTGTAGGTATGATAATTAAGGAAGAAGTTTGATTATTGATGGAAATGTTAAATGCTTGTTTATGATGTATTATGTTGCTAATGCATGAGTAATATTATTGTCTAAGGGTATTTTAGTAATTTTACTTATGAAGTATATGACCTAATGTAGGTAGTTGCTAATGATTATTATGTTGAATAATGACATGTTGGTGGACTTAGATGATAAGAATGAAGCACTAATATCATTATTTTATGTAGTGTTAGTAAATTCATAAAAATTGTGAATAAAGGGGTTGAGTGGAAATTTCATAAGTGAAAAAGGGCATTTTGGTAATTTTGTAAACAAAAGGGTATTTTGGTAATTTCAAAGGGAAGGGGGATGAGATGATAATATTTTTTAGTAAAGGATAAAATTTTAAGTTGTGAGAAAGAAGGGTATTATGGTAATTTTTGAGATAAAAGAATAATATGGTAATTTTATGATTAAATGGCAAAATGATAATTTTATAAGTAAAGGGGTATCATGGTAATTTTTGGAGAAAAGTGTAAAGCGGTAATTTTGGAGTCAAAGGGGCAATATAGTAATTTTATAAGTAAGTGGTAAGAATGGAAATTTTGGAAGTAGGGGTAAAATAGTAATTTTGGATAAAGGAGGGCATTATGGTAATTTTAATAATGGAGAAGGGTAATATAGTAATTATAAATATGGAGAAGGGTAAAATTGGTAATTATAATTATGAAGAAGGGTAAATTAATTATGAGGAAGGTTAATTTGGAATTTATGATAATTGAAAAGGGTAAATGGCAATTAAAATAATTGAGAGAGGTAAAATGGTAATTATGATAAAGGAGAAGGGAAATTTGGTAATTTATCCAACTAAAGGGGAAATTTGGTAATTTAGACGATAAAAGGGTAAAGTGACAATTGTTTAACCAACTAAAGGGGAAAAATAGTAATCATGATAATGAAGGAGGGTAATTTAGTAACTTATCCAACTCAAGGGCAATTTAGTAATTATAACAAAGGAGAAGGGCGATTTGGTGATCTAACCAACCATTGGGAAATATGATAAGTGTAGCAATTATGAGGGGTGAATGGTGATCTAAAAATTTTAGGGGATAACTTGGTAACCTAAACCATATAAAGGGTAATTTGGTAATTATGTAACCTAAAGGGTAATATGGTAATTTGGCGAGTAGGGAATGGATACTTAGTAATTGTATAAGTAAAGGGTTAATGAGTAAATTGTACCTAACATGTCCTTATGATTGTGGACCATTATAATATGATTTAAATAATGTTGATTAGCCAAGCAAGAGTACTTGATAATTAGTATGGCCTTAATGGTTCTCTGTGATATCCTGGATAATCATCTGAATAAGAAACGATTAATTATATCAGAACGATTGAAAGTGAATAAGTATCAGATCTTTGTGCTTTTCGTGATCACCTTAATTAAGACACTATTACTTAAAGTGAAAGACCTCGAGATCGGGAATGGTGACTCCTTAGGGGTCGCTACCCTAAGGACATGGTTTAGTCCACGATTATTCTGGTATTTGCTGGTGTGCCTTTGTGCCCCAGCCAGGCCCTATATCTTACTCTTTCTAGCTCTACGGAATTAGTTAGGGGGTATGCATACTTATGGATTAGGTGTCCTGGTCGGTAGGGTACTGAGTTAGCTTTATGCACCAGTACCACCAGGGTACCTTTGCATCATTGGGTTCGTGGTTGAAGGGTACTGAGTAGCTGATATGCACCGGTACGACCGGTGTACCTTTGTGTCCCGGGTTATTGATCTCCTGTTCAAGGCAAATAAATATGGTTGATGTGCTGATTAAAGAAAGGAAAGATACTATTATTGAAAGTGGAATATTAATGAGTCGGGCCTAGATGATTATGATATTGAGTATCGGTCCACCGGTTATAATAGTAGCCAGGAGCGTTGTGCCCTGGATGATGATTCTTATATATCTCGGTCCACCGGTTATAATAGTGGTCAGGAGCGTTGTGCCCTGGATGATGATTCTTTATATATCCCGGTCCACCGGTTATAATAGTGGTCAGGAGCGTTGTTCCCTGGATGATGATTCTTTATATATCCCGGTCCACCGGTTATAATAGTGGCGAGGAGCGTTGTGCCCTGGATGATGAGTTACATGTATTCCGGTCCACCAGCAATAATAGTGGGGGTTCCGAGCTCAATAAAATCAGTTATGTATGTGAATAAGATTATGGAAAAATACTAATCACTTATAGTGGAACACCATGTGAGTCGGGGCCAGACCGGTCCACCGGCAAATAATAGTGGTCAGGTGCGTTCTGCCCTGTGTGTTTACCTTTCGGTCCACCGGCAATAATAGTGGTCAGGTGCGTTCTGCCCTGTGTGTTTACTTCCGGTCCATCGGCTATAATAGTGAGGTTCTCGCACTCACATAGATATAAAATATGATACTGATTGAATGATGACGGAATAATGGCTTAAGGCCCGAATGTATTGATCTTACACTATGACATGGCTTAAGGCCCAAAGTATCGATCGTGACCTATAAGTTATTATGCATGTTATTGTTATGTATGCACCTCTCATTATTTATGTGTGTAGCTTGCATTATGTGTTATATGCGGGCCTGTCTTTAAGTGTGGTATTAAAGGGTTACTCAGTACCGTAGTACTGAAGGGATTCCCTTTACGGGGCCCCTGCCTATTCAATGGGCAGTGCCCTTGCAGGTATTTTCAGGTGCTACTTAAGTGGGCTACGGGATCAGAGAGTAAGGAATTTTCCGGTACTATTAGGGTTTCCTCTTCTCTTTTAAATTCTTGGTTTTAAATGTATATGTTATTACTATAACCACCATTGGTGGATTCTATTCTGGTAAACGATTTGATGCGCTACTCTGATTTTAGTATGTTGAATTTCTTGCACATTGTATTTCATTTTCCTTTAGCCTTAGCACTTAGTACTGGAATGGTATGAGTGAACCGGTCTGGTACTAAGTGTGGCGGTAATACTCCCAAAGTTCACGATTTATTTCTTGCTTCCGCTAATTTCCTTTTTATTAATGAAATTTTTCAGTAGTGAATTTTGGGGGTGTTATAATACCCATATGTTTACCTAAGGGTTAGTTGTGTCTTTTTAATTTTTTTCTCAACCTCTTAAATTCTTTATGTGAGTGAAGATATAAATGAAATGGGCATCAACCCCTTTGGTATTCTGCAGGTTTCAACCCCCCCCCCCCCACAAAGCTTAATGCATAGTTTTGTTGATACCTCAAAAAATGTTACATTCTTCATCTTAAATGTTAACACCTTAAGTGGTGATTGTAAGTATTTGATCTTAAGGGTTACTTGAAGATAAAATTCATTCTTCTATTCTCTTCTCTATTCTACTTTTCTCTTTTGTTGGAATTCAGCCCAAGTTCCATATCAACACTTAGCATGACCCAATTTGTTTAATAAGTTTATATCAAATTAGTATCAAATATGAAGGTTGATAAATTGGGTCTCTCTCTTTTTTTTGCAAATTATGCACACTTATTCATCATTTCTAGCCCTAAATTTGACCACTACCATACCACCATCATTCTGGCACCCTACCACCATTCAAAACACCATCAAACACCACAAATTTTTTCCACCATTTAAACCACCATCAAACACCAAAAATAAAATTTCACCATTCAACCACCCTATCACCATTCGAACTACCATCCATCACCAACCACAATTTTACCATTAATCACCCCACTACACCCTATTTGAACCAAAAGCCACAAAAAATCCCTATCATTTGACCATAACCCTTATTTTACTTTTTCAACTTTAAACCATTATAGAAACTCAATAAGTTCTTGGAGGTTTGAGCCTTGAAGAAGCACAAAATTTAAGAAGGGATAAGGCTATTAAATCCTTACAAAAAGACATGAGGAGAGTGTAAGGAATTTTGGAGTCTCTTGCACCAAATGCTAACATTCCACCACCAAGAAGAAATCCATCAACCTATGAAGAGGGGAGAAGCTAAACCTAGATCATGAAGATAATAATTCGGCTCATCTTCTAGTGAGTCTCCTAGGATTAAAGGAAGGATGAGACATGTTATAAATTAATCCTCTTATGATATCAAAATAGAGATCCCGGAGTTTAATAGGTCACAAAATCTGGAAAACTTTTTAGAATGGGAGTTGAGGTGTAATAGGATGTTTGATGCTAAATCCTATGATGATGATAAGTATTTCAAGGTTGTGGTCCTTAATTTAAAAGGGAATGCTTCCTTGTGGTGGGAGAAATTGGTACATAAGAGGAGAAGGAAAGGAAAGTCCAAGGTGAGAAGTTGGACAAAAATGAAGAAGTTGATGAAGGAGAGGTTCTTACCATATTCTTATACTCAAGACCTTTACAATAAAATATAGGGAGTTTGAAAATCTCATTATGAGACTTGGCTTGGAGGAAGTGGAGAAGCACACAATGTCAAAATTCTTAGGAGGTTTAAGAAGTGACATTTCTAAGAAGGTGGAGCTTTACAAATGCTACACCCTAGATGAATTGTTTCATCTATCCATTAAGGTGGAGAAGCATAAAAAGTAAAAGAAGGGTTCAAAATTTTGGTTAGTAAAGTCACACCAAGGCACACAAAGGGATCCACCTAAGACACCTCTTACACCTAAGATATTTGATGTTAAGGGTAAAGGAAGGTAAGAAATGGGTGAGAGTAGTAGGAGTTAACGAGTAAGGTGCTTTAAGTGTCAAGGAATTGTGCATTATCTAAACGAATGTCTAAACAAAAGGGTGATGACTTTACTTTACCTAGAGGAGGAGCCATTGGAGAAGGAAGAGGGAGATAAGCATTCGGCTATGAAGGGGAAGGCAGAAGTTGAGGAGGTCCCACTGGATATTGGAGAGGCCTCTATGGTGAGGAGGGTGTTACATGCAAAGGAGTTCTTGGATGGGGAGTCCTAAAGAGAAAACATATTTCATATACTTGGTAAAATATTGTTGATGGAGGTAGTTGTGCAAATATGGCTTCTTATACTCTTGTAGATAATATTAATTTTTCCCACTAATACACATTCTAGGCCATATAAGCTTCAACGGCTTAATGGTGGTCCTATGGTTGAAGTCACAAAGCAAGTTGTTATTCCATTTTCCATAGGAAAAACTTATCAAGATAAATTTATTTGTGATGTAGTTCCTATGATTGCATGTCATTTGTTAATAGGTAGGCCTTGGCAATATGATAGGCATGTCAATAATGATAGGAGAAAAAATATGTATAGCTTGAAATATGCCAACAAGAATATAGTACTCACACCTCTTAGTATTCTATCCTCACTTGTTAAAGAGGATCTAAATTGAAAAAAAAAACTATGTTCATAGATGGGAAGGGGTTAGAGAAGGCCATAGGCAAGGGAAAAACCATGTATTTCTTATTGATGCTTAAAAATAATGAGAATGGCAGTCCACTTAACCCAAGGGTCAAGACCTTGCTATATGAGTTTGAGAATGTTTTCCCAAATTATCTACCTATTGAGTTACCTCCCACAAAGGGCATAGAGAACCAAATTGATTTTAATCCTAATGGTACACACCCTAATAAGCCAACCTATAGATTTAATCCTAAAGAGGCCATAGAGTTTCAAAGATAAGTTGAAGAATTGTTGCAAAAGGGTTTCATTAGGGAATCACTTAGTCCATGTGTAGTACCGGCTCTTTTGGAACCAAAGAAGGATGGATCAATAAGAACGTGTGTTGATAGTAGAGCTATCAACGACATTACTATTAATTATAATTATCCTATACCTAGGCTTGATGACATGTTAGATTGCTTATATGGAGCAAGTGTATTTTCTAAGATTGACTTGAGTAGTAGTTACTATCAAATTAGGATGAAGGAAGGAGATGAATGGAAGACTACTTTCAATACCAAAGGAGGCGTATACAAGTGAATGGTCATGCCATTTGGATTGTCCAACACACCAACCACCTTCACGAGGCTCATGGATGAAGTTCTTAGACCCTTTATTTCAAAGTTTGTTGTTATGTACTTTGATCATATTTTTGTATACTCCTCTAGTAGTGATGATCATGTAAGGCACTTGAAGTTTGTATTCTTAGCCCTTAGGAGCAACAAATTGTATGGTAAACTAGAAAAATGTGACTTATCTGTGCCAAAAGTCACATTTCTAGGGTTTTGCATCCAGATATGGCAGTTTCATGGATGAGTCAAAGGTGGAGGTAATAAGAACATGGCCTACACCCACATCCATTACTGACATTAGATCATTTCATGGGCTTACCTCATTCTATAGGCAGTTCATACGAGGATTTAGCACTCTTCTAGCACCCATCACAGAATGCCTCAAAAAGGGATCATTCAAATGGACCAAGTCCGCACAAGAATCCTTTGAGGTGATCAAAGGTAAGTTGAGTGAGGCCCTAATATTAAGGTTGCCAAACATTGACAAGATGTTCGAAGTAGAGTGTGATGCAAGCGGAGTGGGCGTTAGAGTGTTTTTACTACAAGAAGGGAAGCCAATAACCTTCTTTTAGTGAAAATCTTAGTGGCTCAAGATCTAATATAGCAACTATGATAAAGAATTATATGTTATTGTTTGTGCTTTAGATCATTGGTCTCATTACCTTAGACCATCACAATTTGTATTTCATACCAATCGTGAGTCCCTAAAATACATAAATGGATAACATAAGCTCAACCCTAGGCATACTAAATGGGTATAATTTTTACAATCCTTCTCATTTATAGACAGGCATAAGAGTGGCAAAACCAATGCTATAGTATATGCCCTCTCTATAAGGTATTGTATATTATCATTGTTAGAAGCAAGAGTCTTAGGATTTGGATGCTTAAAGGAACTCTGCAAGAATGATGAAGATTTTGCAAGCTTCTTTGAAGATCAAGACAAGGTTCGAGGCCCCTACCTGATTCAAGAAGGCCTCCTTTTCAAGGGAAACAAGTTGTGCATCCCCAAGTGTTCCATCATAGAGTTGTTAATTCGAGAAGTACATAGCGGAGGACGAGCAGGGCATTTTGGAATTAACAAAACTTGTTATGTACTCCATGAACATTTTGATTAGCCTAGGATGGTAGAAGATGTATAATCAATTGTATTAAGGTCCTCTAATTGCTAAAATTCTAAGAGTCACTTCCACCAAGGACTCTATACTCCATTACCTATCCCACATCATCCTTGGGATCATGTGAGTATGGAATTCATAGCGGCATTACCTAGAACACAAAGGTAAAATAATATCATTATGGTGATGGTAAATAAATTTTCTAAGATAACACATTTTGTCCCTTACCATAAGATAGATGATGCCTCTTATATTACTGATCTATACTTCAAGGAGATAGTTAGGTTGTATGGTATTCCTAAATTAATTATTTCTGATCCAGATACTAAGCTTCTTAGCTACTTTTGAAAGAAGTTGTAGAGGTTGGTTGGTACTAAGATTCTTTATAGTACAACCTATCATCCACAAACAGATCGTCAAACAAAAGTCACTAACCATACCATCATTATGCTTTTGAGGAGTTTGGTTCACAAATCCTTAAGGGATTGGGACACCAAACTTTGTCACACAAAGTTTGCTTACAACCGATCTCCTACTTATGTAGCTAGTTTTCCTCCTTTTGAAGTGGTGTATAGAGTGAATCCCACCACCCCCATTGATCTCATTCCTCTTCCCATTGAAACACAAGTCAATTTTGAATCAAAAGACTGGGCTAAAGAATTCAAGAAGTTACATGAGCAAGTAAGGTCCAGAATTGAGAGAGTTAATAAGATGAATAAAAAATGCTAATAAGAACTAAAAAGAAAAAGTGCTTGATCCAGGAGATCTAGTTTGGCTTCACCTTAGAAAGGAAATATTCCCTTCTAGGAGAAAGAACAAACTAATGCCAAGGAGTGATGGACCATTCAAAGTGTTTAAAAAGATTAGCAACAACACATATAAGTTGGAGCTTCCACCATAACTAGGAGATATATCAAACAAATTTAATATGGGAGATTTACTTCCTTATTTTCATGATGAGACTTATGAAGATAAGGAAGGTACTCATCAAGAGGGGTAGGATGATGCAGGAGCATCCCCAACACATGATGATGATGATGATGATGATGATGATAATGTATTCATTAATTTTTCTAAGTTAGGAGAATTTAAAGCTCTCTTTACTTTTACTAATATATGAGCTAGATTATTAGGAGTCATGCAAGCCATAAAACACCAAATAAAATCCATCAACTTACCACCTTTTCTTGGCTTCATTATGTCTTGAATATGGCTCAAATATGGCTTGGAATCAGCCATGTGAAACTCAAAACACACTAGCATGCAGCAGCCACATTTTTGCTCTCAAAATTCAAAAATCAAGAAGGAAAAAGAGCATGCAAGTATAATTATAGTAGGATTTGGGACATAAATTTTGTGGCAGCCAAGACCTTAATTGACATAAATTAAGGAATCAATATGGCTTACTACTCAGCTATGAAATCCGACCAAGAAAGGGGCATGGGGAAGGATTATTTTTCTTCATTTAGTTAAGCATAAACTAAAGTAGTGTACTAGAATTTCCCTTCTTGTATTTTATATTTCCTAAGTCCTAATTCTAGTTTGTAAGCTAATGCTACCAGCTATTATACATAGGGAAGGGCTATAATAGGTTCAATAATTAGCTCCCAAGTTGATGGGTTTGGGTTAGTTTCTTCCTTACCAAAGTTATCTTATATTAGAGTCGTGTTTGGTTAATTTTGTACCCATATGGTTACCTATGGGTTAGTTGTGTATTTGTAATTTTATCTCAACCTCTTACACTCTTTATATGAGTGAAGAGCTAAATGAAATGGGCATCAACCCCTTTCGTATTCTGCAGGTTTCAAAACCTTCCCCAACAAAGCTTAGCGTATAGTTTTGTTAATCCCTCAAAACATCTTACATTATTCATCTCAAGTGTTAATACCTTAAGTGGTGATTGTAAGTATTTGATCTCAAGGGTTACTTGAATATCAAATTCATTCTTATAATCTCTTCTCTATTCTACTTTTCAATTTTGTTAGAATTCAGCCTAACTTCCATCATCAACACTTAGCATGACCCAATTTATTTAGCAATTATGCATCAGGATATTTACATGAAAATTCTTGAAGGATTTCCTATCACTTTAAAGGAAAGGCTTCATTACATGCACTCCATCAAATCTCAAATATCTTGTATGACTTAAACAATTATGGCAAATGTGATATAATTACCCCACTAAGCACCTATCAAAGAATGGGCTATTGATTAATCTAATAAATTCGTGTGTATTTATTGATAGAACAATATTAGGTTATATACTTATAGCTATATATGTTGGAGATCTATATTTTATTAGCACTTCATCAAAAATCCAACAAGTAAGTGAACACTTGATAAAGGAATGTGAAATAAAGGATATGAGAACTAGCAAGCATTCATGACTTATAGTTTACACATATAGAAAGTTTTCAATCATCTTAAAATGGATAAAGCACACCCATTGAGTACACCAATGGAGGTTCAATAAATTAATATTGAAAAAGATCCATTTTATCCTGGAAAAAAATGATGAAATATTGGGTCTTGATGTGTCATATTTAAGTGTAATAGTTGCATTGATGTATCTTGATAATAATAATTGGCTAGACATAGCATTTTTGGTTAATATACTTATGACATTTAGGTTAGTGAAAACATGCAAACATTGGAATGGTGTAAGTTGGCATTCAAAAAAGGTAGACATGGATGATGTATGGACCTAAATAGTTGAAAATTATGAAGGATGATGTGAGAATCATCTTCAATTCATTATGAAATGTCACTCACATAAAATATTAGGAGAGTTGGAATCAGTGAATAAATGTCGAATGTATCCACTCGACCAAGCATGATTTATATGGAGACAAAGTCCAACATTTGAAGATTTCAAATTAATTTGTTATTAATTAGTGTGTGTAAAGAAATTATCTAATACAAATTAAATTTGGTGACCCAAGTCTTTATACAAAATCCATTTTATTCTTCCCCATGGAGAATTTACCAACAAAGTTTCAAAGGTGAGCACTAGTAATGTGCACTTGTACATAAAAACAAAACTATATATAATTTAACATATGATTGGGATATGTTAAATTGAGGGGGATAACGCTTTAAAGTTGTATTATTAATTAGTGTGTGCAAAGAAATGATCAAATACAAATCAAATTTGGTGGCAAAAGTCATTATACAAAAGCCATGTTATTATCCCCTATAGAGATTTTACCAACAAAGTTTCAAAGGTGAGCACAGGCAATGTGCACTTGTATATACGAACAAAACTATACATAATTCAACATAAGATTGTGATATATTAAATTGAGGTGGATAAAGCTGTATAATTTTCCTTTATCATAGTTTAATATCCAATAGAGTTTTCTTGAAATTTTATGTATTGAGCCAATACTCCTAATGGGGTTTGTTACATATTGGTAAATGACACATCTTTGCATTTGTATTTTACAATTCTCTTACCCTCTTGATATATAATTATAGCCTACTTAGTAGAGTGTAAAAGATATCATTCGACGTTGACCCAAGAGGAAGGTTGTAGATATTGCAAGATGTACATCATTAGGTGGAGGTGAGGAGTGTTGTAAATATTGTATTAAAGGAGTGGGTGCTTCTCCCCGTTATTATTCAACATTCACACGTGAGGAAGTTAGCATGTGACCCCACCAAGAAGGGTCAAGAGTCATTATAAACTCTTAGCATAACAAATCAAATCCCTTCAGGTAGGTTTTCAAAGTCATACGTGTATGGATATTTATGTTATTCGATATCTGATGAACCAATATGATATTATTAATTTAAAAATTCAAATAACCCATCTAGGTAATAAAAAAATTCAAATAAATCGGATATTCGATCCGAAAAATACAAATAATATTTAATTAGGTAAATTATACATAAATACTCTAAAAAATATTTATTTTTTCATAACATTTTACTGATTAGGAAGGAAAATTTGCAAAGATTTTTGTAGGCATCTGTGGCTTGTATTGTTTTCATATTTTTTTTTAATTCTTACTATTTTTATTAAATATTATCCAAATTTTAGAATTACTAATTGAATATAATATAATTTAAATCCTGAATCAAATCATTAGGTTAGATTGGTTCAAATTTGATCGAATCTTTCGGTTGAAGAGTTATATATCCAATATTTATTATTTGCTGCTTGCTTAAAATCTTCAAATATATCTAACGAATTATTTGTTGTTAAATCCTAATTCTTTTATATCTAAAACGTTGGATAACTGAATATTTTTATTGGATACCTAAATTTTTGTATCAATTATCCAGTCTTTTAAATATCGGATCCATCTAAATATTTAATTTTGAATATCGATAAAAAAAATATATATATATTATTGGATATCCGATCCTCAAACTTTTGACAAGGAGCATGCGATAATGGGATCACCCTTATTCTCGCTTGTGAATATCTAGTGGTCCGGAAGGGACGAAAAATTAAAGATGTGGGTCGCTGAAGGCCCCTGAAGAAATGAGGCGTTGTGTATTAAACTGCCTAATTGGTGGGCCTGTTTATTGAACCTTCTAAATGGGCCCTTAAGAAGTGGAATCCCGAGCGGGTGCTGAGCCTTACATTACCCACCTACCTAATGGTCGACGGGATGTTTATTTATCTAAAAGAGTAGGGAAGGAGAGTCTTAAGTAACGGTTATTATTATTATTATTATTATTTCCTAAAAGGATATTCCATGTATCATTGTTTCCCTACACCAAACATGCTTCTCCTCCGATCGGGCATCTCCATAAATAATACAACTGCCACAGATACATTTCCAATAATAATAATAATAATAATAATAATAATACAATATCTCCGGGACCCCGTTTTGAGTGATAATCCACGAATGAAGGCGTACTTGAGGGACCGGAGATATTTTTTGTATCGCTTGGTTGCCTGCCGCAGACACTGATACGCCCGCCTCTGGTTTAGTTAATTATTAGTAGGTAGGAGGAGACTGCCGCCATACCCAATTACTGTAATTTTGAAAAGATCGTTCATTTTTTCCTTTTTTTTTTTTTGCTGAATGTTTCTAATTTTAATTTTATTTTATTTTTTAAACCGAGGTTTTGAGGCCTTTAATGATCGATCCATTCCAAAATTTGTCAGATGGATGAACCTTCCTGATCTGGCCTCTTATAGGCTTAATTTGGTCGGTTCACTTCCACTCCACGGAAATCTCCTGAAAACTCTCTCCATATCCGCAATTGGAAATAACAACGTACCATACCGGAAGATGAGATTATCGAACACGACCTCAAACCAAACGTATTTCTGGGCCCATGCAATCAACGGCCACCTCACCTCGGATACCAACGTGCTCGGAAACCCTTAAAATTTTCTGAATGCAAAAGGCCGGTACCAGAAGCGCACGCTTACTATTTAATTGAATTGAATTGAATTAGATGCTCTACAGTCTACACCTCCCTGGGTACCGCCGGCCGCATACCGTCCCGTTCCCATCAATTAATTAGCCGAACCCACTCTCGTGGAATCACCGCCGGATCCGACGCCGCCGGTGTAATGGTAATTATAAAGGAACGGCGACAGCGGTCATTTGTAGGAAGGAAGGAACGGCTTACTTCTATGGTATTGATCAAAAGGATAGAAGTCGAGGCAGTTCCACAGCACCCACGATTGATTGTTCTCATCCCGCCGCCGTCTGTGAGTTATAAGGACTTTTGACCTTTTTTTCTTTTTTTCTTTTTCCTGTTCCCCGTTGTTGTTGAGTTACAGCGACTACGACGCTGCGTACAATTACAACCAAACAACCCCCACCACCATACTTTGGGAACAAGTGTTGTTATGAAAGGCTATGGAGAGACCAATTCAGACGACGACCAGAAATCATGCAGCGGCTTCTCGTAGATATCCTCCTTGATAACACTTCCCATCCATGCATGCGCCTCTTTTTTCTTTCTTCTTCTTCTGTTTTTTTTTTTTTTTATACGAATACCAAATTCATAAACCCGTCCGCCCCGCCGCCGTCTTTGAGCTACTATCGCATTCCCATGCCCACGCTACTGCATTTGGTACTATTTCTTTCTCCGAGAATGGACTTTTATTAAAGATGCGGCCCTCTGCCGTGAATCTTTCCTAGACCGACCGCAGAATTTGTCCTCATAGTCATAGATAGCGCGGTCTTCTACGTCGGCCACCTATACCATCGTTGTTAGCGTTCCGGAAGAAGGTAATATATATATTTATATTTACCTTATGTGAAATGATTCCGTCCTAATTTAATACTTGAATACTCTATTTTTCTGAATATTTGACTGTTCTCGTCATATATTTCCCTAGTTTAAGTCGGTGCCTGATTTTAAACAACCTCTTATTATACTAGCTGTCAAAAAAATGTAACTTGAAATATTTGATATAATCATGAAACAAATTTTGAATAAAATTAATAGTGAGATTTCTAATAGAATAATAATGATTTGTGTGTGTAGATACATACATTGAAGTAATTCCGACAATATATATGCGTGTGCGTGTGGCATGTAGTAGTCTGTTCATACCCTTCCTTTAAAAGTGGGAAAAATTCCAAGGAAAGTAATTGTGATAAAGATAGGTATAACTTTGGGGTGTGTGTGAGTGTATGAAGGCACATCTAATGAGAAGCTAGCACCATTTACACTGAGAACTAAAAACTATATTAGTTTTCTAAGATACTTATGGTAGTTTTCACCACCCACTACATATAATTTTAAGTACCTACATTAGGTAGTTCCTTAATTTAAAATATAAATATCTAATATTTATAAAATAAAAAATAAAAAATAGCTCATTTTTTCCTCATACTCAAATACTTAGTTTTCTAAGAGACTTAAAGTAGTTTTCTCCACCTACTAAAAGTAGTTTCCATCATCTATTGTGCGTAGTTTCCTAACTTAAAATATAAATACCTAATATTTGTAAAAATACTACCATTTTTTTCTAACACTCAAATACTATAGTTTTTAGAGAGACTTATAGCAATTTCTTTTACTATGAGTAGTTTCCACCACCTATGGTAGGTAGTTTCTAAAGACGAAACATAAATACATAATATTGACAAAAATGTCACCGCATTTTTTAACACTTAAATATTATAGTTTATTAAACTAATTATAGTATTTTCTTCTACCTACTAATAGTAGTCTCAACTACCTATGGTAAGTAGTTTTTAAAGTCGAAACATAAATATATAATATTTATAAAAAATGTCACGGCCTTTTTTTTAATACTGAATATTATAGTTTCTTAAAATACTTACAATAATTTCCTGTATCTACTAATAGTAGTTTCCACCACCTATTATGGATAGTTTCTTCAACTAAGAATACTGGTGTTCTCAATTTTTATTAAAAGAGCAAATTCTCATTGAATATTATACATACATACATACATATAAATTTAGTGAAAAATATATACACAACTAGTGAACTATAAGTAGATAAACTTTGAAAATTTTCAAGAAATACTAGTGTAAGATATGTTAAACACTTGTGAAATTTCAAGTAGTTAGGTAGTGGTGGAAGATATTGTGAGTGATGATGAAAGATCATAATGTGTAAAAGAATTATTTATTTTAAGCAACTTTGATGAAAGATAGGTATAACTCTGGTAAAATAAAATTATGTGTAATTATAGTTAAAAATATGCACAAAGCTTGTGAAATATAATTAGATGAATTTTGATAGTTTTTTGAATATGGTAGTGAAAGATACATTAAAAATTGGTTAAATATATTGAGAGTAGTAAACTTTAAGTTTGTGGGGTGAACGATAAGAAGATTTTTTATGAAGTATATGTACCTATGGAAAAATATACATAGAATTGGTGAAATATAATTACATTAATGTTGAAAATTTTTAGAAAAAAATAGTGTCAAATATTTTCAATAATGGTAAAAAAAAATACGTAAATGTCTAGTGAAATATACACGTAGTTATGGTGAGAGATATACACATGATTAGTAATATATGTTTGGATCAATATTGAATTTTTGTAGGAAAATAGTGGTGAAAATATATTTATTAGTAACTAAGAAAATTAAATGAGTGGTAAAATATATGTGTAATTGTGATAAAAGCTATGTATAAGATTGACAATATATGCGTAGATTAATATTAAAAAGTTTCAGAAAAATAGTGCATTGCAAAAATATTTTTTATCTTTTATGGTAAAAGATGTTTAGATGAGTGATGAAATAAATATGTAGTTATAGTAAAAGATATGTACAAGAATTATATCAATGTTGAAAATCTTTAGGAAAATAATAGTGAAAATATATTTAATAATGGTAAAAGATACTTATATATGTGATGAAATATATATGTAATTATTAAAATAAATCGAGTAGAATTGGGGTGGTGAAAGACATATGTAAATTATTTTTTATAAGTTAAAAGTATATCAATATATATAGGTATTTATTTGTAAAGAAAATTTTGAAAAACATTATGGTACCATTTGTTTTTCAATACACCTAATTAAAGATACTTTTATTTTTTAAAATTTTTAAAAAGAAGAAGAAGAAAAAAATGTTAACATCCTAAATCATGATGATGTCACTGGCTATATAGTAAAACTATGTCAGACACTTTGCATGATGTAGGTATCAGGGACAATTTATTCCATGCGACATGTGTCACATGGTTTAGCAAAATGCAACAGGTGTTACATCTTTTCTTTTCTCTATTTTTTTAAGTATTATATATATATATATATATATATCATAATATTCCTAAATTTTTACATAACAAATGGATACCCATATTAATATATTTTCTATAAAAAAAAATGGCAAAAAATTACTACATTGATGTAAAAGATTTGTTTTAAACATAATAATGATAGGAAATTGACTTACTTGCGAAATATCAGTACATTAGTAATATAAAAATTAATTCAATGATAGTGAAAGAATAATTCATAGATGGTAAAATGTCAATTAATCTATGGTAAGAGATCAATTCACTTATGGTGAATTATCAATTTAGTTATAGTGAAATATCAATATATCTATGGTGAAGAATATAGATAAAATTAGTGATATATGCTTAGATGAATGTTATAAATTTTAAGAAATTTGTTGGTAAAGTTAGGTCGCACATTGGTGAAAATTTAGGCATTTAGTGATGAAAGATATGCTAAGTAATGGTAAAAGAAAAAGTTTTTGTAAAAGAATGTTGATGCAATCGAAAGGCATCTTATGTGGTTAGTGAAAGATATATTATGTGATGGTGAAATATGTGCTTCTCCTCGATGAATGATATATTTCTATATGATTAAAGATTTTTGTTGGCAGAAGGCAGTGGTAAAATATATTTCTCCCTATATTTTATTGTTAGAAATGTTGAAAGTCATGTTTTATATTGGTAAAAAATGTATATTTTTTGTTGGTGAAAGATATGCAATGAAATATTAGTATAATATTGATGGAATATTTGTTTAGAAGAACATATACACACATCACATGATGCAGGATAATGCAATATTGAGGAGCGAAGAGAGAATGAGGAAATACAAGGGTTTATTCTTCTGTCTTATTTTAAATAATAACAAGTAAGACAATAATGATAATAATAATAATAATATAATGTTAACTAACACTAATGATGATGATGAATAATTTATTTAGTAATGATATTAATATTATCAATAGCAATAAATAACGAAAATATTTAATTGACAATGATGTGATTATAATGATAATAGTAATAGTGCAACTTACTAATTTTGTTATTTTATTATTATAATTATCATTAATATTAATGTTACAAATATTGTTATTGTTTTTCTAATATATATATTTATTTTTGTTGTTGTTGTTGTTGTTCTTCTTCTTCTTCTTATTATTATTAGTTTTAATGACAAATAACAATGATACATGCCAAAGAATAATAATTACTATGCTTTTATCTTTATTATCATTATCATTATTATTTCTAATTTTTAAAATTTTATCTTTATTTATATAATTCAACTTTAACAGCTACTATAAAATTAAATTTGAATTTTTAAATTTTTTAACAAAATAAAACACTACTAATGCATTGTTTAGTAATTTTAAATTTAAATACTAGTTTTCATGTTTGAATTTTATTTTTCAATTTTTGGATCATAATTTTTATTTAATTTTAGTTTTTAGATTTATTTTTAGTTTTCAAGAAATATTTTTTTGTTAAAATGGTGAATTAATAAATAAAAATGGTATATTAACTTAAATTATAGGTAATTAGTATTTTATACAAGGATTAATATATGTAATTGTGTGTGTGTGTGTGCGCGCACACATGTAACATCCTCAATTTATTACTTAAAAAATTATTTTTTGGAAGTACTAATTATAAAAATAATAGGTGTTACCGCCACATTTAGCATAAGTTTGATTCCCTCACTTTTTTTATGTCAAGTGTTATGACTCAAAACCAAT
Organism: Tamarix chinensis; assembly: GCA_030549775.1. NCBI lineage: Eukaryota > Viridiplantae > Streptophyta > Magnoliopsida > Caryophyllales > Tamaricaceae > Tamarix > Tamarix chinensis. The sequence goes on along the minus strand of CM060171.1, from coordinate 103,117,169 downwards.
CATATCCAAAATAAAGTAGCATAAATAAAAGATAATAATATAGTCAAAATTTATATATATAACCTTCATACACAAATATAATCAAAATACAATAAGGGACATAATAGTCCAAAAGAAAACCGATTATATCAAAACTCATCACCTAAAGGAATAACACCGGATTACCTTTAATCTTTGACCCTTAATCCCATTTCGAGAATAGAACCTCTTCCTAGAGACTCAACTCATCCTTGCCACTTTTATATGCTTTATGCCACTCCATGGCATTCACATATTCATCTACAAATGTAGTAACCATACAACTTCCTGGTACTGAATAAATTACAATACCTCGCAAGAGGTAACATGTTCACATTGCACATAATCATACAGAAACCCAAAACATTTGTTTAAACACAAAGCACCTACCGTAACAACATATAATAATCATGAGATAATATATATATAACATTAAAGTCCCATACTCAACAACCAATCATACTTAACCAATCCAGATCATCTTAAGTATATAATAGCAACATCAAAAGCCATGACTAAATTCAATTCTAAAGCCTAAGGTAGGGCATTGAGGCAAAGACCGAACCACCCCATCAAGCAAAGAAGCATAAAGAGGCAACTACCAAACCACAACCACAATAATCCATTTATTATTATTATTTGTACACAATAGTTACTTTCATTTTTAATTACTTGAGGGAAAAATAATTAACATAGGGATATTGAGGCATACCTGATCATATTGGTGAATCGAGGCAGCACGATAACCTTACTCTAGAACCCCAAGGATATTGTGTTATGTCTGGTCATACTAGCGCACACATGCAATATAGTATCCTCTAATGATGTTCGCCTAATTATTAAATATCGATATCCCATATAAGATTCATAGGTCACCTATATATATTACACTAGGGTTTTACTAGGGTATGACAACACACTAGAGAACCAAAATCAGAGGAGGAGTACACCTCGTCTCTATGATAGCTAATCTTAAAGAGCAACAATTCCCAAACTCGAAGTATTTCACTTTAAGTATTAATGATTTATGATGTGATCACAAATAACACACATTGCACGATAATTTCATTTCTATACTTAACCATTTTTATTTATTTCTAATTACTAGATTAAGCCTTAAGGTCATCAGCCCATGTCAAAGCCAAAGTCAACAATAAGGTTAACCTATCACAAGTCTAAGGCCATCCTTTATCTAATTATTCACATTAGGTACATTAGGTTGAAAATAACTAAAATGCCCTCAAAACCCTAATTTCAACTTCATTATCCAATTTTGTACCAAACATTAGCATAAGAATTTTTCATGAAAAGGATAAAAGAAAATAATTTATATTATTTAACACGTAAGTAATTTGTAAGATTTAGTGATTGACTATATTTTTTTCTTAGCATGCATTTAACCACTTACATATACAAATCCTAATCTTATGTCTCTAACATGTCATATATTTCATGAAACAAATACATGTATATTTTTAGCATGATACAACATTTAAAACTGCATTGATCATCATGGGGTACGTCAGGGAGTATTTCTATTCTAGAACATGAAAATAATAATTATCGTAAGTTAAGCCTAATCATGTGTGCATAACTTCATGTTATTTATCAACTCTAGCTACAATTGCAATGATAATCGTGGAATGCTTAACATTGTAGTAACATAATATCTTGGTATGGTCAAAACCCTAGACATAAAATATGTTAACCTTTTAACAAATTACACATGCATATCGCCATTATCAATGGTAAGTCAAACGAATGTACTAACTACTTAAGAACATATTATCATCTTATCATAAATTTTATAACACTTGCATAATATAAAACCCTATCATGATTCTAGATATGAACAACCTAGCATACTCGCACATAAACTCTACCGTCTCAGAACTAATTGGATTTACTTAAGCCCAAGCTACACAAAAGCGCAAAAGATTATCTTCTTCACAACACCTCAAGAGTTACCTAATCAATACCAAACAAAAAATATATTAGCATCTAATATAACAGAACAATAACCAATATTAATCAAAAACAACTCATAGGAAGGGTTAGTAATTAATTGGCCAAAGGAAACAATATCACAAAGACGCGCATCAAGGGGGTTGGGTGAAGAACTAGTATGGATTGAGCATGGTTGTGCAAAGATGGCTCATGATTTTGCATGCAACACATGCACTAGTCAAGAGGAAAGGGTACACACGGATAAGGTGTGAAGCACACTAGTTTGTGAGAAGAAAACAAGGAAAGAAGTGCACAAGTTGTGCACAAGATGCATGGGTAAGGAGAAAATGCACTCATAAGCTACGTGAGCCATCCGTGTGTTTTTTCAGATAGGCAGGACAGGGGCGTGCGAGGGGTGCACAGTCGTGTGCCTCAACAAATTGAAACAGAGAATGATGGGATAATAAACTTAAATGGTTTAAGGTGGTTATGATTAGGCAATGATGCGGGGAACTAATGGGGAGGTGGTGCTCGTGATTTAAAGCAAAAAAATGTTGGTGCTTGGTGTCTGTTGGTGGAAAGGTGTTATTATGATGGTTGATGATGGTTGGTGATGCTGGTTCTAATGGGAACTAGAGATAGGGGAAGGGATAAGAAGAAGATCATTGACCAGGGACTTTGCTTCATGGAATTCAATACATAGAAATAGAGAGGAATGAGTACTTATATGGGTGAGGGGAACTAGTGGCCAAGAAAACATGGTCAAGCGAGACATGCATGAGGAGAACAAAGGCAAAGGCAAATGTGTAGAGGAAATATGGCATGAGGAAGAAGGTTACACTGGGGAAAAAGGGTGAAAGAAGATCAAAATCTCATTAAGGTAGGGGTGTTATTTGGGAAAGCTGAACCGAGGAAAAAAAAATAGCTGGATAATAGAATTAGAGTTCCTCTATGAAACATATATAGGTTGAGGTCCCACTATGGTTAAAACTAATAACCTAACTTCTATCCAAATTTTAACCATATCTATATATATATATATATATATATAATATGCCATAATAATATACATACAAATAATACATTTAATGTAAAACATGCTACAATAAATATTATAACTAATTACACATAAGTTTCAATTTATAAGTAGAGTTTTACAAATAGGGTATTACATTACCACCCCTTTAAAAAGGACTTATTCTCTAAAGTCAAAACAAAATAAAACAAACTCATTATAATCTCAAGCGATCCACAAAAAATGGTTCTATGAACTAGGGCCATTTCCCCCTTAAAAAATATGAACCCTAGTCAAGGCACATTGATAACATTTAAACATACCTAGAAAAAGCATCAATCAAACAAACACATGAATGCACAATTAATGAGGAACTTAAAAAAATCAAGAGCATGAAGGTATACCAGTGGTAGTGTCAACATATCTATGATCATATGCCTTATTAATCACATTCAAACTACTAACCATAGGACCTCCTCAGGTACCTCCAGTAGATCATTACAAGAAGTATGGCCTACACTACTCTAAGGGTATTGATGAGGAGCATGTCCCCTGTCCTTATCACTTACACTCTAGATAGTGCTAACTGGCATCAAACTAGTTGGGAATGCCTATTGCTAATAGGTGGTCCAGCCTCTAGAGTGTGTCTGACTGTGGTGAACTCCAACTCCAGAGGAGCAGCACTCAAAGCCTCTAGGGCTTATCTTGCCACACTTCCAGCACTCTATTGTTTTACCCAAGTATTCCTTTCCTAGATGGTTCCCTCTATAAATCTTGCAATGATAGTATCTTGGAGGTTGGATACACCCAAACAATGCTCTATAAAACTATGATGGCTGACCACCACTAGGTCTACTTTACTAAACACTCAGGTGAAACCTTTTATCACCTCATTGATGCTAAATATTCTTTGTTAGCCTCTTAATCCCACTATATTTCTTCTTAGACTCTTCATTCTATCTTAGGGCATGATCCCTCTCATACACCATGAGTACATATTTCATGATATCTCCTCTAAATAACTCCAAAATGCGTAGATCCAAACCTTGCTCAAGTGGATGAGCAATCATCTCCTCACTATCAGTTATCTCTAGTGCAAAAGTAAAGAGTTAGGAGAAATTTTTAAAATAGTTCTTGATCGACATGTTGTCCTAGTAAAGGGTTAGAAACTTGACATGTTTTGCACAACACACGTGAAAAGGTTAGTAGTGTGTTCTCTATGCTGCCATAAATCCTTCCTAAGTGTCCACCGGCTTAACCGCCCGAAGCTAGTATCCTCTCCATCATTCATTTGCCTTTTTGTGCAAGTAGAAAGCACCAATATCCACCTTCTTCCCATCTGCCCAATCAAAAGCCTAGAAGATCTTTTTTTAGCTTTCTAATCCACCTTTCCATCACTTTCATATCCTCAAATCCCTCAAACGTAGAGGGGGTGATGAAACCCAACCTTTCTAAGCCAATTGTCAACCAAAACAGGTGTTGGAGGTGGTGGCGACAGTGAAGGCTAAGGCTACGGTTATGACTTTGTCACTTTCTCAGCTACTATGATAAACAAATCCTCCATACATGCTAGATTAAAGTTTCATGCCTTAGTGCTAAGGAAAAGAGAGTAATAGGGTTACAACCCTAGAAAGCACAATCAAATGCCACCTATAAAAAGACTAAGAACATCACATCATTCAAAGGACAACAATAAACCAATTCTCATACAAATTCCAAGACTACAACCCAACACACTTCTTCTCAAGGCTAAATTAGGTTTTAAAACATATTAGGAAATAAGTTTTTGAAAACACAGAGTGTAATTTAAAATCAAAAGCTTTGATACCAAATTGTGACACCTTTAATTTATTATTTAATTTTTTTGACGGAAGTGTAATTACAAAAATAATGGGTATTACTGCCATACTTAGCATAAATCTGTCTCATTCACCTTTTTAATGAAAAGTACTAAGACTTAAAACCAGTCATATCTAAAATAAAGCAGCAAAAATAAAAGACAATAATATAGTTAAAAGTTATGGATATGTATATATATCCTCCGTACACAATGATAATCAAAATATAATGAGAGACATAAAAGTCCAAAGGAAAATAAATCATAACAAAACCCAACACCTGAAAATAAAACACCAGCTTACCTTAACTCTTAGAACCATAAGCCCATTTCAGGCATGAAACATCTTTACAGGCACTCCATTTATTCTTACCACTCATATTCACTTCATGCCACTCCATATCCTTCACATATTCATCTACAAATGTAATATTAGTATAAATTTCTCATACTGAGTAAATTACAACACTTCACAAGAGGTAACATGCTCATATGACACATAATCACACAATAATCCAAAAACATTGTTCAAACACAAATCACATGCCACAACAATATATGATAATCATGGGATAATATATATATATATATATATACAACATCAACGCCCTTTGCTCAGAAACCAATCATACTTAACCAATCCACATTATCTTAAGTATACAATAGCCATATCAAAATCCATGACCAAAACCAACTAAGCAATTCAACTTCAAAAACCAAGGTAGGACACTAGGGCGATTACTAAACCAACCCATCAAGCCAAGTAGCAAAAAGAGGAAACTACCAAGCTACAACCACAATAATCCATTTTTTCTTATTCTTATACAACAGTCACTTCCATTTTTAATTACTGAATGGGGAATATAATCAACCCAGGGATACTGAGGTACACCCAATCATATTGAGGCATGGAGGTAGCATAATAACCTTACTTTATAACCCAAGGACACTATGGTTCGTATGGTCATACTGACGTACACGGGCAACCAAGTATCCTCCAGCCTCGACCACCTAATTTTTAAGTATTGATACCTTCTATAGGACTTGTGGGTCACCTATAAAGTAGACTAGGGCCTTACAGGGACACAACAACACAATAGAGAACCAAAATCAAACGAGGGATACACTTCGTATCTAGGGTAGCTAATCTTAGAGAGCAATCATTCCTAAACTTAACGTATTTCACTTTAATATATTAATGATTTAAGATGTAATCACAAATATCACATATTGCATAAAAATTCAATTTCCATACTTACCCATTTATTATTATAATTATTATTATCTATTATTAGAGTAAACCCTAAGGTCATCGGTCTATGTCAAAGCTAAAGTCAACATTAAGGTCAATTTATTACAAGTTTAAGACTATCCTACGTCCAATTATTCAAATTAGGTGCATTAGGTGAAAAATAACCGAAATGCCCTCAAAAACTTAATGTCACCATTATTATCTAATTTTGTACCAAATGTTATTATTATGAGAATTTGTCATAAAATGGCTAAAAGAAGATGCTTTACAATATTTTAGCATACATGTACTTTTAAAGATTTAGCAATTGACTATATTTTCTACTTAGCATGCATATAGTCACTTATGTGTACAAATCCTAATCATACATCTCTAACGTTTTATATATTCCATGCAACACATACATACATACATACATACATACATACATACATATTTTTAGCATGATACAATATTTACAATAGCAATTATCACCATGGTGCATGTAAGGGAGCATTTATACCCTAGAACATACAGATAATAATTATCGTGTTTTAACCCTAATCATACATGCATAATTTCATATTATTTATATCAATTCTGGTTACACATGCAATAATAACCATGGAATGCTTAACATTGCAATAACATAATATCTTGACTAGTTCAAAACCCTGAACATACATACATTAACCTTTTAATAAATTTCACATGCATATGACTCACAATTAATTGTAAGTTAGATGTACATACTAACTATTTAGGAGCATATTATCATCTTATCATACATTTTATAACATGTGAATAATAAAAAACCCTAGCATGATTCTAGATCTAAATATCCTATCATGTTTGCACATAAATTCTATTGTCTCATGAGTGATTATATTTATCTAGATCAAAGCTACATAAAAGCACAAAATATCATCGTTTCCATAATACCTTAAGGGTTGCCTAAGCAATCAACACCCAACAACACATATATTAGCATATACTATAACACAACAATAATCAAAATTAACTAACACCAACTTGGGGAAAGGGTTAGAAATTAACTAGGAAAATGAAGCAATAACACAAAGTCACACAACAAGGGGGGTTGGGTGAAGAATTAGCATGGGCTGAGTATAGGCGTGCGAGGATGGCACACAGTCTTATATGCAACGCATACACTTGTTAAGAGGAAAGGGCACTCATGGGCAATGCACGAGGCACACTGGCATGTAAGGAGAAAACAAGGAGAGAAGAGCACATGTTTTTGGGCCACAAGGGAAAGAAAAGAAATGGTTTAAGGTGGTGACGGTTAGGCGACGACGATGGGAACTTATGGGGATGTGATGCTCATTATTTATATGGAAAAGTGGTGGTGCTTGGTGGCTGTTGGTGGCAAGGTGTTGTAGTGATGGTTGGTGGTGTTGGTTCGAACGAGAACTAGAGGTAGGGAGAAGAAGAAGAAGAAGAAGATCGTAGACCAGAGACTTGTCTTTGTGGGATTCAAGACATAAAATAGAGAGGAAGAAGTGCTTATATGGGTGAGGGGCACGAACGGCCAACCAGACATGGTTGAGCAAGACATGCACGAGAAGAACATGAAGCAGAGGCAAACGTGTAAAAGAAAGACAACGTAATTGAGAAGGTTATGCCAAGAAAAAGGTTGACAAAAGACCAAAATTTCAACAGGGTACAGATGCTATTTGAGAAAGATAAATTAGGAAAAAAATATCTGGTTAGTAGAATTAGAGTTTCTTGTTAAAACATATATATATTAGGGTCCTATTATAGTTAAAACTAATAATCTAAATTCTATCTAAATTTCAACATAACTAAATTTATACATATTATACACCATAATAATATACATAAAAATAATATATTTAATATAAAACATCATACAAAAATTGTTATAACTAATTATTTATAATTTCTAGTTTATAATTAGAAATTTAACTAATGGGATATTATAACCAGGTATATAAGTAAAAGCAACACTTTTTTAATTAAAAGTTTAATGAAAACAAGCATCAATATTTATAATTTTATTGTAAATTAAATAACTAACTTTGGATAATGGATCACATTCCAAACATTTCCCGGACAAGTGACAAATATCTCAGACCAAGAAACTATGTTTGGGCGGAGAAGAAGGTGGAAGTAATATTTTGTAGAGCATAAAACTAAATGCCGGGTAACTAGAGATGAAAACGTATGTAAAAGTGACGGCGATAAGGACTTCGACAATTGACAAATACAGCGCGCCAAACTATTGACAAAGGCGAGGAATATTCGTTAAAAAATAATTAAATGACGTAGGAAAATATATTCAAACTAAAAAGAAGGAACGTGTGGTATGGTATCTCACTGAACAAACTTGGCCCAACGCATGCCGCCGTAGACCGACTGCAGCATGGTACCAAGCGTCGTATAAAATGGTGTGCCTATGGCATATGGTCCTACTCCTACCAGCTACGATACTTGAAGCTAACGCAAGAGAGAGAGGATTAAAATACTTGATATATTTAAAATATCTGTTTGTTGTAATATTTATAATTAAATGTATATAATATATATATATAGTACAGTATAATATAGTATAATATATCAGGAGTATAGTATACTATATTCTAATATGTATTTATACAGTATAATATATTTCTATATATCCAAATATCATATAATTCTATGAAAATATATGATAATATATTTCAAATACAGTAAAATTCATTAAAAAAAGGTCAAATATTAGACGGTACTTGAACAATTTGATAAAAAATTAGATTGAACATATGCATCGGTTGTAATAATATATTCCTATATCAAAATTTTTTAATACCCGATCGAATTTTTAGATCTCAAATATTATTTACATAGTTTTAATACCATCAATGTGATTGAAGTTTTTTCTAACCCCAACTATGTGCATGTATATATAGAGTTAAATATTATCTTAATCCCCTTAAAATGTACTTCTCTTTTTTTTCTTCTTATATTTTGTTCTATGAGTAAAAAAAACATATTTACTTTAGACTTTGTAGATTGCATTTCTGTTCAAATCAGTTCTATTTTTAGCTTCTAAGGACTTATGTGAATAAAAAATGAAATTTAGAGGGATTAAAACAAACATTTTTTATTGACAAATTTAAATAAAAAAGTCATATTTCACAATGATAAAAGCAGTATTTAACTATGTAAATGATTCATTACTTCTTTTTTTACAAAAAACATAATAATAATAATAATAATAATAATAATAATAATAATAATAATTTATTGTTAGTTGAAATAAATTATCATCTGACATATAAAACAAATAATTAAATAGAGATAAAAAAATTCCTAAGAAATGCCCGTCGGCAATAAAATTAAATATTCACATGGAAGTTTCCAAGGGTAAACTAATGGCGATTAATTTGTGGGTTAGTGTAAAATTGTGTCCAAATAGGATCCGGTCAAACTCTTCTTCTTAACGTTAAATCATGACGCCTTTTTATTGTAGCAGGCTCTGAGGCTACAACGTCACGAAGAAGAAAAGAAAGGAAATTAAAAAAAAAAAAAATTGTATTCGCTCCGTGTTGACTATTCGATGTCCGAAAATTTAATTTTCATGGACAATAAATCGTTGCTTGTTGGGTTTTGACACACGTAGGTGAAGTAGACTGGTAGTATTTGCTAAGATCCGCTCTCGGAAGTCGGAAGACTCGGAACTTCCGGTCAAGTGGAGGAAAAAAACATATATATTGGAGATTATTATTATTATTATTATTATTATTATTATTATTATTATTATTATTATTATTATTATTATTATTATTATTATTATTATTATTTGTATTTAGAAGATCAAACTTTGTCCTTTTAATACAGATGAAATATTTAGTACCATCACTAATGATGTCCAACCGGGGTGTACAAGGTGGGTAAATTAATGAGCATGCTAATGAGAGAAAACAATAGGGTTCAAATATTAGATTTAGATTTATTGTTATCGTCCTTTAGACAAACCCCTAATTAATAATCATCATGGTGGGCTGACATCTTTATGATACTCAAACTAAGAGCTTGTTTGATTTTACTTAAGAAAAGTAGTTTTTTAAATACTTAATTATAAAAAATAATTACATATTAATTATTACTATTTGGTTTTCCATTTTAAAAGTTATTTTTGAAATGAATTACCTAAAAATACTTTTTATAAGCTATAATCAAGAAGTACATTCTATCTACTTATGAAAATTAGTTTATGAAACTACCCGATCCACTGTTAAGTACAATATACCTAACATTGTGCTATTCTAAATCCTCCAAGTCGACCTATTATGGTAGTCTTTACTTTCATTCGCCTCCACCAAGTATGTAACTACAAAATATCTATCATGCGCCTCCATCGATTATGTTTAATTATTATTATTATCTTTGCTTGTTCATTCGTGTTACTATATGCTACTAATATCGAGCATTTATTACTAGTATTTACTTAAAAAAAATATAAATAGGTTGGGGTTAGGAGAAGGATTAAAAAAAAAAGCTTTTCAATCACTGCCTTTTAAAATTTTACATAATTTTTTAAAGTTTGTTTTATCAGCAAATATAAATATCAATAGTTCGTTAGAGCTGGAAACAATTAGGACTAATAGCTTATAGTTTTTTTTTCAAACCAAGTTATAATAGCTAATTACTGATCCTAATATATAATACTTCATTTGTATATAATATATAAAATAATTTCATTCTATTATTAAAATTTTATATTCAAAAAAATAATATTTAATTTACTTTGTAATATTATCTTCATATTTTTTCTATAATCTATATGTTAAATACTTTATTAGTTTTTAATAAAAGAATATAAATATAATTTTAAGAAAATAATAGGAATAGTGATATTGGATAAAATGTACAAAGTAGAGTTGCTAGAGAAATGGAAATGGTACGGTGTAGGATTGCAGATGATATTTACCATGCATGCCGTTGAAATATTTGAATTTATGATGTTTATTATAAATGTAAGAATGTTTATTGCATAATATAAACTTTGATCATTGTCACTATTTGAATTTTAGATGTTAGTGAATTTTATAAAATTTGTTTAGTGAGTGTTCATAATTATTTTAATAATTTAATAATTTTTATTTTACAATTTTATGTACTTTATAATATATTTATACTTTTTTATATATATTTTATGTCTCATAAGATTTTTAATATTTAATATTACATAATTTATATAATAATTATTACCAAAAGATATATATAAGAAGTTAAAAATTGAAGATGGAAAATAAAAACGCAAATTTGTAGAAAAATGAAAACCTAATACTAATAATGATGTACAATAAGCAGTTTTTTTTTTTAGTATTAATCACTTGTACAATAAAAGTAAAAACAAACATATATTTTACTTCGTAAAGTACTTTTTAAAATGTAGATTTATAAAAATAGTTTTTATGTAAAAGTAATTATTAACAATAAGTAATATCAAACGACACCTAAATTGTTGAGATTTGAGAGAAGGTTTCAACAGTAACGTACATTAATAGCTCCGAAATTTGTTATTTCCTTCGGCCACTCTACTCTAGCTAACATGTATGCTAGTATGCAGTGTAGGAGAACTCATGAATCGTGTATATCTAATGGGAAGGAATTCATATTCATAGTCATACCATGGATAAGCTAGACAGGTGGGATGGATGAAACTATACACATATAGAGAGGCAGGGGTCTAGCTAGTTAGGGATGAAAGCATTCATGCATGCACCATGTTTTGTAGTTGTACCAGTACTTGATTGAAGGGGGGAGGTGGGGGAAGTAGGATATGAACCTAACTTTACTTGGACTCCAGCAAACAAGGAGAAAGGGAGTTTCGTAATACGATTAACTTAGTGATTAGAAATAATACAAGACAATAGAAGATAATAATAATAATAATAATAATAATAATAATAATAATAATAATAATAATAACTAGGACAACGACGACAATAATAGTAATATTGCCTAACAATAATAATAATAATATTGCCAATAGGGAGTTCAGCCATCTTTTTCACACGTCACATAAGTAAGTATTTTTAAAATTTTATTTTATAAAAAGAAAATGAATGAAAACCCAGAAGGATAAGGGATAAGAAATCAGAGGGGTGAATGAGTATAAAATTGACTCTATCAACTTAGGCAATTAAAAAAAAAAAAATTTGACGCGATCGTGGTACAATGCGTACTACGATTGTGGCTTATGTGGCGGTGATACGCAACATCTCTTGAGCAATCAACGCAAAGTTATAGTTAATTAATTGGCCCGGCCGGTCAATTAATTAAGGCGGAAAAAAACACGTAATCATAGATTTAAATGAGATTATTATTATTATATGTAATTTAAAATGAGAGGGAGGGGAGGACTGAGTACTAGCCGTCAGAATTAAAAAAACTCTAACATGGGCACATGTTATCCTGCATCACGCATATATGCACACACACACACATATATATATAGATAGGTTCATCTCCTTCCAGTTGACTCCTCAGGTTTCTTGCGATGCATTAAAAGTGTCAGAAAATTAAAGCAGACGAAGCAGATTTAAAGGAGGAAAACTAGCTAAGCCTAGTTGCACGACTCCATTGATATATCAGTCTGGCAGCAACATATATATATATATAAATAGAAATATGAGAGCGTACGTGCCTGATCATCTACTGCCTATTGTTATTCAGAAGATCAGATCAATCATGGTATATTCTCCGTCCGATTACAGAGGAGGTCAGCACACTCCTCCTCCTACTGCTGCCGCAACTACTACCGCAGGAGGAAGGATTGCGAGGCTGTCCCTCCTGTTGTTATCGGTCGCCCTTCTGGCTGCCTGTATTGTCGTCTATCAAGCCGGTTCTTCTTACCGCACCCTTCAGATTCTTTCTGGCACTTCCTTATCTGCCAACGAGCACTTGCAAGAAGAACCGGTACCGAAAGAGGAAGAGGTTAGTATTTAATTAGCTACTGTGCCCTCGACGAAAATAATTATATATAGGTAATACTTAATTTCCTTCATTTCCTGTGTTCCGTTTATTTTAATTACTCCCTCCTTCCCTCCCTATGCAAAAAATAAAAAAAATATAAAAAATAGCTGCTTCTATTATGATGAAAAACTTTGACATTTAATTTCTCTTAATATGTCATATATTATAATATAAAAAAATTATTCAATTTATATTAAAAAGAAAATTATTCTAACAATTCGTATGCTTTTTAATAAATTAATAAAATTAATTTTAAAATTACACTTACTATATTCATTAAAAAATAACAAAGCATTTAATGTGTATATAGTTTTAAAAAATAACGGAGGCTAAAAAAAATAGTCTTTGATTTTTATAAAATTACTTTATTTTCGATATAAAAATATAATAATAGAGTGACATCATTTTTTATACAGAAAGAGTAAAAATTATCAAAATTTGTCTTTAAATTACAAGATGACTTAGTTTGACTGATTTGAATAGACGATAAGATTGATCCATAAATTACATGCCGTATACGATACATAAATACTATATATTGATTGGGCAAATTAACGAGACTCGATACTAATTAAGCAGAGAAATGCATGAAATGAATTAAAATATACTACCATGCAATTAAATTCAGCTCACTTTAGATATTTATCAGTAGTTAGATAGAACAAGGAATTTAATTGTCCATCGTTGGAGCTAGACGTTATGTATATATATATATTACGGAGTTAGAGTGATAATATTGTAATTAGTGGATTGAAATTTGAAAGAGGATTTGGGAAGTAACGACATACACAAATGCTCTCTTGATTAAGAGTTCACCGCAAAATAAATTAGGGAATATTTAGTCAATAGTTTTCTTTGCCATAATAGGGACGATTTGAGAATTTAGAAATAAAGTTATCTTCGATAATATCCAAATCTGCAGAAATTGGATGGCGTTACTTATAAAATAAATAATTGGATTCTAGATCAAGTATAGAAGAGACAATTTTTCTTATAAAATAGATGAGGTAGTGTATAATGTCTAAATTTTTCCGTGAGGTGCTTTACATTAGGAGTTTTTATTGATACTTTTCTTATTGGTCGTAACTCCCAATTATCAAAAAAAAAATATATTAGGGAATATTATAGGCGTTCACAAAATTTGACTTGTAAGAGTTCACCGGCAAAATAAATTAGGTATGACAATTCAAAAGGTCGAGTCCTCTTTTCAACACGGCATTCCGTCAAGTTCTCAGATCTGTAGAGCCACACAGGAGTCAGGACGGAGGAACTCGACCGGACCGGTCCGATTGGCCATCGAGATTGGAGAACGTAGATAACAAGTAATAGATGTTGAAAGCAAAGCGCCGGCCGATGAGACAAATGAATCGAGAAGATCTAAAGCGATACGAGGTTACGACAAGGACACGGCCCCTTCTAAGTATTAGTATTCCACTAAACCACGTATTTTGTACGAATCAGCGCTGTTCCAGAATTGAGTAATTCTGCTCCTGTCGTCCTACCATTTTATTATTATTATTAATTCATGCGTCGATAAAAGCATATTCTTCGTACGTGACGCGTTGCTTTATTTGTTTTTGTTATTAAATTAAATAGACCGCTTCAAGTTCAGTTTATATCACATGGAAAAAACTAATAATAGCCCGGAAACCTAATTATTGTACAATCAAATCAAAAGATTTACGAGGAATGCCTCATCCGATCGAACGTGGGACTCTTTAAGTACCAACTACATCCTTTATACTTAATAATTAACATCATTAATCTGTTTGATAACACATAGTTAAGACATGCATATTTAACATGATATACAGTTTCAGACACGGGATGCAAACGTGCCGGCCGATGTTTGATTCTAGCTATAGAATCAAATGATATTTCCAACAATAATTTTTCTTCTTCTTCTTCTTCTGTTTGAAGCCCGTATCTCCTTGTATTTATATATGTTAAATAAAGACGTACGTCTCGGTAACCTACGTACGCGTTGCAGGAAGTAGATGAACTATTAAGGGTCTTACGAGCCGCTTCTATGCCAAACAAGAATGTAATAGTGACGGCGATAAATGAGGCATGGGCCGCACCGAACTCGGTGTTCGATCTCTTTCTCGAGAGCTTTCGGATTGGGAACGGCACGTCCTGGCTGTTAAAGCACGTCCTGGTCGTGGCCTTGGATTCCAACGCATACTCTCGCTGTAAGGATCTCCACCCTCACTGCTATCTCCTGGATCAAGCCGAAGGCCTCAATGTCTCCAAAGAAGCCTACTACATGTCCCCCAAGTACCTCAAGATTGTGTGGAGCAAGATCGAAGTTCAACGGTCTGTCTTGCAGTACGGTTACAATTTTCTTTTCACGGTACGCACGACCCCGCCATTCTCGGCCTTTCTTCTCTAGACGTACGTATACGGGGGGACGTTAATTGTTAGTGCTCCTGCCTCTCCCTAGCTCCCACGTATTTGAACTGAGCGTCGACCGTCTTTCCATCCCCACGGTTTTCCTTGCAGGATGTTGATATCATGTGGTTCCGCAATCCGTTCGTCCACTTCTACCGGGAAGTTGATATCCAGATATCATGCGACGCTTGCAACCGAGATCCGTTTGATGTGGACAACAAGCCAAATTCAGGTTTTAGCTACGTGGCATCCAACAATCGATCGATCGAGTTCTATAACTTCTGGCTGAACTCACAAAAAAGGTATCCGCAATTACGCACAACTCAGGACGTCCTCAACAGGATCAAGTTTGATCCCTACATAAAGACCATCGGCCTTCGACTCAGGTTCCTTGATCCGGATTACTTTGGTGGATTCTGTCAGCCCAGCCAGGATCTTAATAAAGTATGTACCATGCACGCCAACTGCTGCTCCGGCTTGAACCGGAAAATCCACGATCTGAACATGCTCTTGGAAGATTGGAAAACCTTTATGTCGTGGCCACAGAGTCAGAAAGTGTCGCAGCCATTTCGATGGAGGGTTCCAAACAAATGTAGAGTCACTCTAAGACCAGTATGATGGAAGAGTTTTCCTTTTATCTCTGCCGGGAACGTTATACATTCAAGTATATAAAAAGCTTCTGTCAATTACGTACCTACTACTATACTAGTGCATGCACCTAGGGGCGTAATGTGCCTTGACGTAATAGTTAGAGGATTTGGTTGAGGAGCTTAATTTCAGGCATTAATTGAAAATAATACACGATCCTTGTTTCATCGTCTGCGCTTCTAGACGTTTGGTTGAATATAAGTTGACTTTTTTTTGGATAAGATTAAATATAATTAAGTTCGTTGTAAATATCTAACTTAAGTGATGCATGTTGCGTCTCCCATTGTATCCTTATCTAATGTAGACTATGTAACCATCGGGCCATCTCCCCTCCCCTCTCCACCTTCCTTAACCCCCATCCACTTAGCCTACACATATATATATGTGGACAAGGAGTAGAGGATGGAAAAACACGCGCATCAGCATCACTGAGAACAACAATCCTTTCTCTCTTTTTAGTCTTCTCTTCCCATTTTGAGTTTCTTCTTTTTTAAAAAAAAATAATATATATATAAATATTATCCCACATTATTAGCAAGATTACCCTCCCCTTGACTTCCATTAATGAGAACATCTTCAATCATTGCGTTATATGATAAGTTCTCTGATACCGAGTTACGAGATAAATTCATTACAGACATCTTCAATGATTGATAGCTTTGATGCATACATAAAAGTCGGGAGAAGTTCTTTCATCACACCTTGTTTCTCTACTATATGAATTTACGTTGCCGCATGGTTATATACGAATTGTTTTCATTCCATAATATATGCAATTGCACGTACAGGTGGGCCCGACTTAGAGATCAATTACGAAAGCCCCCAGTTTCTCCTAGTTTATTTGTGTTTTGCGGTCAGTTGTATAAATTACATGTGATTATTAGATTCATGTCATAGATAACATTTTCCCTATAGGCAAAGATTTGTATTGCATACATTATATAAGAATATAATTGCAATATACTTGTCAGCTTAATCAAGTATTTGCCTATGTTTCTATGTGAGTTTGCCACGGTGGGTCGATTAACCGTGTATGGTACATTCTTAATTGTTTCTTTGCGAGTGGTTTCTCTCATGATCACTTTTACTTATTACAATAATCAATATTTGGTTCATTTCTACCAAGTTTGTGTTTGTGTACCATCATATCTGTCTATATATTTCACTTGTTTGTTTCCGTGTATTCAATAAATAATATCACACTGATATAAACGCCAATTACAATAACATCTCCATTTTTAACATCCGAAAAACTTGTTTAAAAGAGTTATATGGATAACCTTGCTAAAACTTTTAAAAGGTAGGAGCGGGGGTCATGCCACAATTTGCATATATAAGTTTGGTTTTCTCTATCATTCATATACCAAGTGATAAAATTAAAATGTTTCTTCGCTTATATTTAAGAAGAATAATTGTAAGAAGCGGATATGAGATTACAGTACATATTATATACCATTATTTTGATATTACAAAAGATCAATAAAGGGGTACAACATCTAGAAGAAAGAAATATAGAATGCGACATTAAAGTCTAAGGGATGTCCAGATCAAAAGATGTCAGAGTGAACACCGGATTATCCTAACTATCAACTCCAAATCTTTGCTACACCAATTGGGATCCTCAAAATACTCTTGAGATTATACAATACTAAATCTGCAAAAACCACATAGTGTACATAGAAGATATACACATGGTAGGCATGGAATAATCACAACAATAAGTACAAGTAATAACTAATAAAGATAACACATACGTAATCATAGATCACATACTTGTCATGAAATCACACTTATCAATAATACAATTATACCATCAACCAATCCATCCTAGGGATGTTCAACAAATGGAAGATGCCAAACCATACTTAATCTTTTTTAATACCACCCACAACATAACCATAAGGATAGTGCACTAAGGCTACTAGTGACCAACCCTCAAAACCAAATCCATTTACAAAAGGGGCAGTGCACTAAGGCGAATACCAAACCAACTTACCAAAACCAAACCAAACCAAATGCCATAATACAATATTTGCTTTTTATTTTAATTACTTGAGGGACAAAAGATATAACCTAGATACATATAAAGTACATTGGTCATACCGGTACACAAGGTAACACAGTATCCTCCAACCTTACAACTCAGAGACATATAAAGTACTTCGATTATATTGGTGCATCAAGGCAACGTAATATCTTCCCATCTTAAAATATATAATCCTTAAGTATGCATGCCAACTAAGAAGTCCCTAGAAATAATTAAAATATGTTAGGGCCTTAGTCAAAATGTTGAGACATTCAACGAAACCACCAAACCAAACCGAGGACTCCCATCTTATATCTAGGGTAGCTAACCTTAAAAAGTAATAATTCCCCATCTCGAGCTATTCCACTTTAAATATTAGTGTTTTATTGAGTGACCACAATTATCAACATAATACATATACAATATCCATACCATACTTAACCACTTTCCTTTATTTTTAATTATTCAAATCAACCCTAAGATTAATAGTCCAAGCTAAAGTTAAGAGTCAACACATGAATAAAGCATATTAAGCATAAAATCCTAAATATGTATATCTAACATATCATAAATTTCATGCTTAACATACATAATAATCACTATAACAAACTGGTGCATTAACGACCAATTTAGCAACCAAATTTTTTTTGTCGTTATTGATATATTATTAACGACCACTATCAAAAGTCATCATTTATGATATATCTATTGTGATTAATATAATTTTTGGTCCTTAAAAATATTTAAGTTATATATATATGTTTTATAATATCTTTTTTTTAAATCTCTAAAATAAAAAAAAAACACTTAATTGCCCCAGCTCCTTAAAAAAACACCAAAATTTCACCTCCCGCACACCCTATACCGAATGTTATGTTTCGGCAAAAAAAGGCCAAAATTTCACCTCCCGCGCGCCTGTACCGGGTGTTATGTTTCGACCATTGTTTTATTCCACTAGTGTAACCCTTTCCCTTGCTCCCTGACCCTTGCTCGATGACTCGACGTCCATTCCCCTGCCTTGGCCGTCTCCTTCTCGAAGGCTTTATCCCAGACTGCACCACCAAGCAAGCCGCCGCCGATCGAGCAGACAACACACAGTTGTTGTTTCTCCTCATCGTCGTCATCCAATATAGCAGTAGCGGAGCAGCAGCAGCAACCACCAGCAATGCATGAGGGCAGCCGCGCCGCGCCACTGCCCGTCCGCCTCCAACGCTACTCGTCACCGGTGAGTGGTCCTTGACTACCGGTGAAGCTCCAGTACCCCTCACTCCCTCCAATTTCGCTGCAATACGTTTGGTATAAATACTCAAACCCTAACTTATGTTTTGATTAATTTTAAATGAATTAGCTTATGATAAGATAATTTAGTTGTTTAATTGTATATATATATGTTGTATGAATGATTTAGAATGGTTAATTGTATTGGTTATGGTTGATTTGTGAAAATTGGATTTGTGACCCGGCTATATCCAGATTTGTCGGTTTTATCCGATTTAGCTATTTAGATAAATTGAATTTACAATATCCTTTAAAATGTATCTAATTTCATGTTAGAACTATCAATTTGAAATTTTTGTGCGAAATTAATCGGAATTGGATTCTTAGGTGAAAAATCTTGCGGATTTAAATTAGATTGTGTAATCGAGTTATTTTATTCAATTGATTATATAATTTGCATTATATTATGTTTAATTTCATTTTTGACATGTCAATTTAAATATTTTAACAAGATTTGATCTGATTTACAGTCCAGGCTAAAAAACCCTAATTATGTTAAATGGGATGTTTCATTTATTGTTTTAATCAATTGAGTATATGATAGATGCTATCTTAAAAGTAAAATATTAGGAAGGGTTTTAATGGATGGTGGTGCTGATGTTTTTCTTCATTACTTTATATTGTTATATAATCTCTTGTTTATGTCCTTAGATTATTTTCTATGTTAATTCATTTAAGAATTCTATAATCATTCAAGTTGATAACATTAGATAAAGAATATGATGATGATCAGCATTGACATTTTTTTTTAACAAGAAATAAAATATGATATAATTGGTATAAATACTCAAACCCTAACTTATGTTTTGATTAATTTTAAATGAATTAGCTTATGATAAGATGATTTAGTTGTTTAATTATATATATATATATATATATATATATGTGTGTGTGTGTGTGTGTGTGTGTGTGTGTGTGTGTTGTATGTTTTGATTAATTGTATTGGTTATGGTTGATTTGTGACCCGGTTATATCTCGATTTGCCGGTTTTATCCGTTTTAGATAAATTGAATTTACAATATCCTTTAAAATGTATCTAATTTCATGTTAGATACTTTATTAATACTTTATTACTGATGTTTGGTATTATATTTTATAATCCTTGTCATGTATTATTCAAAATGATAGTGAGCATGTTTTATCTAATTGGCCATTGTTTTCTAATTGTTATGTTTATACCTTTTTTTTCCTTTTAGAAAATGGCACCCAATAAGGAATGGATTGGCCTTGTTGATGATCATTTTCATGATCTAGCATATTTTTAAATATGTTAATTATTATGAGTATGATTCTAACTAGTTGTCTAATAAGCTTAAGTAACTTGTTTAGATCTATTTAATGATCCAACAAAACTTGTTAAATGTGTTAATTATTATGAGTATAATTCTAACTAGTTGTCTAATAAGCTTAAGTAACTAGTTTATATCTAACTAAATTCAAATAAGCTACATATGGTTCCTAGGGATGAATTTTTAAAATTAACAAGCATAGTGACCCTCCTAAGACAACTACATCCAACTTTTGAGAGATTATAAGTAGTGATGCACGGGGACGGGGAAGGGGACAGGACAAAACGGGGAAACGCCATGATTCAAAAAATAAGGAAACGGGGACGAGAGGAAATGTTAATATATATAAATATTAAAATAAAAATATATATTAAATTAAAAGTTTACACAACTAAAATTTAATTCTCAAACTCATACTAAATTACTTAAAATCATACATTCAACACTATTAAATTAAATGTTCATTTTGGTTAATAACATCAACTACTTCTACTTCTTCATCTTCAACTCCTGTTTCAGAAAAAATCACGGCCTTTAACTCAGGTTCATCGAGAGAAAGAGAAGCAACATCAAGTAATCTAATATCTTCAAAAGAACCAAAGTCATCACCTATGCAAAATAAATAAATAAATTTATCATTTAATAGTTGTCATAGTTTATAATGTAATACAGAATTAGTAAACAACGAGAAAATATTACCGTAGATATCCCACATCATTGATTTTTGCTCCTTATATTTTGGAAGTCTCCTTGCTAGGAGACGATGATTATTATGAACATACACCAAGTCTTTAGCACGCTTAGGAAGCAATCTATTCCTTTTCATAGAGTGAATAAAACCATATGTACTCCAATTTCGTTTGCTGCATGAAGAACAAGATACTTGGCCAAGTAATTTGAGGGCAATATCTTGAAGTAATGGTGCACTTGAGCCATGAACTCCCCACCAAGCCTTTGGATCAAGAATGTCTCTATCATAAAGAGAATTAAATTCTCCGAATGGATCGTATTTAAGTGCAAAATTTGCAAACTCCATATTAACTTTGGAGCGATCTTCATGATTAGGGAAAAGCCTTTTAAAACACTTGTTCCTTTCGATGGAAACCTCTTCATCTCTAAAAGGAGCAACTCTAGGTGATTTAGAATATAACCAAGTATTAGTGTAATACCTTCACTCAAAGGAAGAAATCAACAAAATTATAGATACTATTATTAGTTGTTAAATTAAAGAAATAAGAAGATAACACTTTAATAAAAACAAAATAAAGTTACCTTGGGCTCAACGAGTATGCCAAACAGTGAAGGGGCGTACTACTTATGGTCCAACGGGATGTGAGTATAGTATATACCACTTGAAAGAAAGAAGACACATCTCCAACCTCTTTACACTCATGCTTATAAATGACATTTCTCACTTCATCAATCATTGTGTCCCACATTTCATAGATAAGGTAAAGGGTTGGTTTATCAGCATCACACTCTCTAATCATATGGTAAATAGGTCGTGTAAACTCAAGGATATAATCAACCTTCTCCCACCATAAATCATCAAGCAATTTTTCCTTCACAAACCTTGCTTTTCCAATATTATCAGCTTTATAAGAAAGCCACTCTTCACTAATTACCATAGCTTGAAGGCTATATCTTATAAGCTTCATTCTCTTCAATGTACTAACAACTTGAGGAAAATGAGTATCAGCAACTGCAAGAAACTTTAGAGAAGCAAACCTATTGAACATGGCCAATCTCATGGAATGCATCATTATAAAATTCTTGATTTGAATAGCATCTCCATGAATCTCGGTTATCCAATGACACTCCTCATATGTCTCAACATTATTGTTCACATTTCTTACAGCACAAATATTTTTCAAAGCAAGATTAAGGGTATGAACAACACATGGAGTCTAATGAATATGAGGATAAACTTGTTCAATGATTTCACCGGCCGCTTTACAATTAGATGCATTATTAGTGATAACTTGGACAACATTTTGAGAACCTACCTCATCAATGACTTCTTTCAACAGCTTAGAAATGAAGTGTTTGTCTTTAATCTCACCCGAAGCATCAATTGCCTTTAAAAACATAGGACCCGAATCACAAATTGCAATAAAATTTATTAATGGTCTTCTTTGTGCATCACTCCAACCATCAGACACAATAGTAACACCCTTTTCCCTCCATGTCATTTTGATTGGTTCCAATAATCTCTCTATGTTCGATTTTTCTTGTTGAAGTAACATTGTTCTCAAACGATTATAACCTGGTGGACCATAACCAGGTAAAGTATGGCTAGTAGCAAAAGCAAAAGCTGCAATAAAAAAAGGATTTCTTGCTAAATTAAATGGAACACTGCCGGTGTAAAACATTCTATCAATCATTGCATCTAATTGAGAACGCAATTGACTGTTAAAAGCTTTCTCTATAGGATTTACATCAATCACTCGTCTCTTCTTCAACAAAGATACATCCATGCTTGAATTAGGTAAAGGCACATTTTTTGGCAACATTTGTTCAACTGTTTTCAAAGCTTCATTTTCTAAAGCTACCATTTCAAGCTTGTCCTCCGCCCTCACTTTCTTACAAGTAGCAATACCTTTACCAGGAATATTCAACAAATGAGCTCTCACCCTTGTATAGCTTCCTTGCTTTGTTTAATTACAAAAATTACACATCCATAAAACAGTTCCCCCTCCACTAATTTTCTCACCTTTAGTAACATAATTCCAAAGAGGATTATCATTTACGTCCGTAGAAGATACACTAGCACTCGTAGAACCCATGTTACTATTACTACCACTAGAAGTCATGATATAATCACGACACCACAATGCCACAACACCACAACACCACAATGCCACAGGTCCACAATGCAATACAACACTAATAACAGAAATCACTGCAAGTAATACATAACAAATGATCAGTGAGTCTATTTAAATCACAACAACAACACTACGAACCGAAATTAGAATCTATTTAAATCACAACAACACTACGAACCGAAATTAGAATCTATTTAAATCACAATAACAACACTACGAACCAAAATTAGAATCTATTTAAATCACAATAACAACACTATGAACCAAAATTAGAATCTATTTAAATCACAATAACAATACTACAAACCGAAATTAGAATCCATTTAAATCACAACAACAACACTACAAACCAAAATTAGAATCCATTTAAATCAAAACAACACTACAAATAGAAATTAGAATCTATTTAAATCACAACAACAACACTACAAACCGAAATTAGAATCCATTTAAATCACAACAACAACACTACAAACCAAAATTAGAATCCATTTAAATCAAAACAACACTACAATCTAAAATTAGAATCTATTTAAATCACAAAAACAACACTACAAACCAAAATTAACAATCACAACACAACAACAATATTAAGAATTCCAAAATCAGCATTTACAACACAATAACAACAACAACACAAACCGAATCATAATAAACTATCACAGCATAACAAAAATAGCGATAATGGAAGATAGATTTTTAAAATGGAAGTTGTCCACAACAAACCTTGCCTCTCTCACTCCCTTTCCCTCCTCCTCTGCCTTCTCTCCCGAGGTGGACTTGTCCTATTAACAAAATGCCAATACATTAGTCACATTACCGACATAAGATAGCAAGGTGATAGCAAGGGGATAGAAGGGTCTTACCGTGGCTGTAGGAGCAGCGAATTGGAGGCGTTGCAGAGTCCAGCAGTGGCAGTGGAGAGGCGGAGCAACGGATCGACAAAATAGAGTAGCGGAGACAGGGAGGGAGAATGGAAGATGGATTTTTAAAATGGAAGTCAGGGAGGCGGGGATGGACTATGGAGCAACAGAATGGAAGTTGTTTATGACGCCGGTGAGTGCTGGGCAGGGAGGGAGGATGCTGCTGCCTGCTGCTACCTGCGATTCATTGTAGCATGCGTCGTGCGAGGGGATGGAGACAAGGAGCCGGCAGCCGCATCTTAGGTCAAAAGGAAAAAAATGTTCGATGGGCAACCAGGCAAGTGGGCGCAAGTGGGCTGGGGCCGTGGGAAACCGGGCGGGAAAAAAATTAAAAACCTCCAAAACGACGTCGTTTTAGAGTATTTTTTTAACCAGCGTCCCGCCTAGCGTTTCGTCCCCAGAAACGTCCCAGGGGCGCAAAACGGGCGCTCTTCAATGTCCCTGTGCTTCACTGATTATAAGTAATAAGCTAATACTAGTGGTTAGGAAATTATAAATATTTAGAGTAGTAACAAAGACTTCAAAATGACCTAGAAATAACACATCCAACAGTTTTGTTTAGTTCTTTACATTAGTCTCTATAGATTGAGTTGTACTTTCAATTTATAGTTTTGTTTCATACTTTGTTTTAGCTCTAATGGTTGATTTATCAAAACGTGTATCCAGCAGCATTGAAGTGGATATATTTTTGAACATGTCATTGATTTTGAAAAGCTAACTGGCGGTGATAATATTTCCTAGTAGAGGTGAGATTTCTTCTCTTAACCTTTTGTGCATGTATTATGTATATCTTTGTAATGACCTACATTTTTTTATTTCATACTTTATTTTAGCTCTAATGGTTTATAAAAATATTGCCCTATTAGTTTAATAGGGAAGAACAATATTGCCCTATTGCTGGGAACATCCAAGCCTTTGGAAATATATTTGAAACTTTTGGAATGTATTTATAGAAGGGTATACTCATTATTTAATTGAATTTTCATACAAAAAAACACTGTGTAGACATGGAACTTTTTATTGAATTCAATGATATTTCACTGCATTGATAAATGTTCTAGTGTTACATAAAGAATTTCTGATGGCATCACCTAGCAGCAAATATGTGATGAAGGAGGGCGTTAAATATTGAATAAAAAAATTTGGATCATCAATGAACTCGTCATAGATTGATTCACTAAGATTATGGGAGTATGCTAGCTAAGTCTTTTGTTTCTTCCCGTTTAATACACAATTAAAGGGGGAGTGGGGTGGTTTGAGGCAAGGGGGATGTAAAAGTAGTCTTATGTTGCTATTCAATTTGTAAGATCCAAGAACTTAGAATAAGATGATGGAGGAGGTATTTACACTAAATTTCGCATACGTATATGATCATTATTACATATATATAGTTCAAGATGAATGTGAAGATCACATTTCACAATTCACAATTTAAACAATAAATAAATAAAAATCAGAAACGCACATAATTTATCCATCTATATAATGTATATCATCAAATAGGGTTGAATTCATTGAAAGCAGCCTCTAGTGGGTTTTGAATACACACACACTCGATCTGCATACTTCTGATAGGAAGCCAAAGAAAGAGAAAAAAATTTGATACTTTAGATATCATATAAAAATAGTTGCAAATTAATGCATACACACACACACACACACTTAGTATATCGATCATGTATAGAGTTCTACTTCCTGGGAGGAGTTTAATTGGAGTAAGGAAGAAAAGATTACATAAGACCATTAATTATTTAAGAAAGCCTAACTATCTGATCTTTAAATGATATTGGGAAGTTAAACTGTTCATAATAAGTTCCTATTTCAACATGTGGTCTGCAGATAAATGATGTTGGGCTATGTATTCAAAGAAACATGGAAATTCGGAACTTAAACAAGACTACAAAATTTGAAAACAAATAAAGAAAATAAAGCATGCACAATGAGGATATATGAAAGAAAACTAATCATCCCTGGTATTCAAATAAGCAAAAGAGAGGGTAAAAGCTTATAAATTACCTTAATAATATCTCCTCCCTTACTCATGTTGAGGTGGCTGAACGTGTGCATGGAGTGACTCGAACCGGGGGCTATGATCCTGGCTATGGTGGTGGAGTGAAGCCTAAAGATATTAGAGGCCCTTAAAAAGGCAAGAACAAGCTTTTAGCAGATCTCAAGGCAAAGGATGCTGCTATTAAAAGAAAAGAAGAAGAGATTGAGAAAAATAATCAAGAAAATCGAGTGCTAAAAGAAAGAATGGACAAATGGGAACCTATCATGGGGAAGATTTTTAAAAGTGCACGATTTCGATGCTTGATGGAAAATGAAGAGAATGTACATGATGATATAGAATACATGCTTGCTTCTCCATCTACATCAGAGGATACTGGGTGCCCTTAAACATGAGGTTAGTTAAAATTGTTAAATGTGTTAATTATTATAAGTATTATTCTAACTAGTTTTCTAATAAGCTGAAGTAACTAGTTTAGATCTAACTAAATTCAAATAAGCTACATATGGTTCCTAGGGATGAATTTTTAAAATTAACACATGTTCTTTTTTGATCATAATGTGGCTACTGTTGCTGTATTGCCTCATTTGCATGTAATTGTCTATTTTGTTTACTTATTGTTTCTTGATACTTTTGCAACTTTGCATGTGCTCGGCTACTTCTTCTTCTTCTACTTCTTCCTCCTCTTCTTCTTTTTCCTATTGTACTGTTGCTTTTATGAGCCATAGTTCCCTATTCATTTATAGTCTCTCCCATGTCTTATTTTTATGAGATACTTTGCTCTGTTCAATCTTTTTGGTGCCTTCAATCTTTTTACATTCCTCTCATTTCCCCATTATTAAATCTGAGGCTTAAATCCCTGAGTGACGCTGGATATCAACCAGCTGTTATTGAAAATGGAGTGTGAAAGTGACGTAAGCATGTATGGTCTGTTTGGTCTGGGGTGAATGGGGGTTAACATGGGTGAATTAATTGATTTTCCTCGTTTAGAACAGATTTTTTTTAACCCCAGCCAGGTGAATCAGGTGTAAAGTTTTACCTTTATTCACTCTAGTTAATCTCATTTTTGTTAACCTCTAATTTCAGAGGTAACAGAGGTGAAGGTGAAAAAAAGAAATAAATTCATCCCTGTTAACTTCAGGATTTTAAAAACATTCACCCAAGTTAATATTATTCAAACAGCATTTTAAAACATTAATCTCCATTCCTTCATCTATGTTATTTTTTAAAGTTTACTTTCATCTCAATTCACCCCAATCCAAATAAACCAGTAGAAATGAAGCATTTTACTGTAGTTGGATATAATTTATTGCTTTTGGTTATTGTGTTCATGTTTCCTTAGATTCAACAAGGTGATGGGTTTGTGAAAAAGAAATTGGATTATTGAGCTGAGTGTGTACTTATTGTTTTGTTTTCATAACCAGCAAATTATTGGAGTTATAAATAGCATTTTGCATCTTTTAGGGAGATCTGTCAGAAACAAAATAGTTTATTTTTTTCTAGTTACATGGACATTTTTTCAACTTATAGTTATATGATATGTTTCAGGTTTACATTCTCGGTTGTCTATTGGGAAATGTGGAAACCTCGTACCTATTTGGCTCTTTGTTTTATTTTCTGCTGTTTGACCTAGAATGCTAAGATTTGGAAAATCTAGGACACTAGTTGAGTGGATTTTTTGAAATGTGAGCGCAGAAAATTAGCAAAAGGAAGTGAGTGATGTAGAATAGAGTAATAGAATGATGGCACAATCAAGGTTTGAGGACCTTTCATCTCCCCACTAACAACTTAATTTTCTACCCTCCAACTGCCAATGCACGTTTACAAACTCAACAACATAATAGAAATGACTCATCTATAACTACCATAACAAACTCCAATCTCACTCCTATGAAATAGCATAATAAACTATCTATACTAAAACCTGTCACCTGTCTCTCTGTTATTTAGCATTGCTGGCCCATCAATTTACTACTCGGTGGCTTAGTTCCTCCTAACATAAGTGTATACAACTGTAGGTCCATCAATACTTACCTTCCAAAGTTTCACTTTGCCCTCAAGGTGAATAGTAGGAAAAAATTTCAATAATGACCTCAAACCCTTAAAATTCATTGATGACTTCTAACCCCTCCATGAAGTTCTTGCAATACCTGCACCTAATCTAGGTTCTAAGTGAGAGCTAAGGAAAAAGTATGGGGCTTCTACTAGAAAATATAGAGAAGATGGATTAAGTGGCGTGTCCTTGATAAGTAAGGGGCAAAGTAGTGTGGGGATAATATCTTAGTGACATGCTTAGCCAAGGATTGTTAATTGTGATATGTTGATATGTGCAAGGGAATTGCACAACAGGGGTAGAAAGGACATATATGAGCTGGTATAGACTTAAATATATTACTGTGTTCTTCTATGAAGTTCAATAGTTGCTAAGTTAAGACATATTAGAAAGCCACGTCACTCCAAAGGTTGTCTCTAATCTTTTGGTTTTCCATTTTCTCTTTCATATGCTATTTAGTTTGTCAACACCTTTAGGTATCATTAATTTTTTAGTAGTAGTTAGGACTGTAATACTTGCGAGCTTGACTTGATTACTACAAAATCTTGGGATCAAGCTCAGTTTGGTTGTGCTCATTTATAGCCCTAATTGTGGTATGCCTCTTTTTTTCCCTAATAAGTATTTGTCTCGTGTAGCATTAAGATGTTGTTTGTGACTTGTGAAGTTTTTTAAACATAATCTAATTAACTAATGTTTCAAATGCATTCTTTGAGCTATAATTTCAGGGTAATCAGTGTGGACTTAGCTGCCTCTCTCTCTCTCTCTCTCTCTCTCTCTCTCTCTCTCTCTCTCTCTCTCTCCCTATTTCAGCATTATTTAAGCTACCTCTCTCTCTCCCTCCCTATCAATGAACAGAACCCTCCCAATTTGGTTTCCACTGGAATATACTTAGTGACTGAAATAACTCTTTTCTTAACAGATGGTAGCTAATTGAGAGAAAAAAAAGGGGTTTTGAGTTCTCCAGCTGCACAAGCAACAACAATACATAGAAAATGTTTATTTTTTTCCTCTTTTTTATTTGAACGCCAGGCGTGTTAAGGAAACAATAACATGAATATATGCATGTAATTAATTATTTCTTTTAATAGAATTACTAGCCTTGAATTATTGCTATGATCTGGTGCATACTACTTTCTATTAATGGTTTTATATATAAACCGGTCATGTTTACTAACCTAGCTAGCTAATAGGGAAATGAATAAAATTCTCTTATTTGATTATAATAAATAGTGCAATAATATTTTAATAATTTTGATAGGATGCATCAGTGGATATGTTTCTTTTTATTGCATACCGATGACCTTTGAAGGGAAGAAAGTAAATTCATTTTAAGTCTGGGCTAATTCATTTTTTCTCTATTTGTCATATTTTAGAGGGTAAGACTTTATGCTCCTAATTTCAATTGTTTTTGCTGCAACCACCACTTCCTCCACCAATGCACAGCCTTCTTCCAACTCAAATTGTGGTGGCTGTATATATCTTAGGTTGAAGAATAATGATATAGTCTTGGTTTTATTATTCGGTGTAATGTTTTTCTTTTATTTTGATATCATATGTCATTGTTTATTTGATACTTATATTAATTATTATTTTTATATTTCTATTATTGCAGATCCAGTTTATTTTGATAAACTTACCAAGTCTATTGTATCCGATGGATAGAATGATTAATTCTTAAGTGGTTGCTAATCATGATATTTTTATAATGCAATGACATATTGTAGCTCTTTTGTAATATATTTATATTTGATCATAGCCGAAAATTGTACCAAACATTTGATACAAATTATTTGTATGAATATTTAGTTTAATGTTTAATTATAAACATATATTTAGAAAATTATATCTATATGTTAGAATGAATATATATGTATGCAGGTACAGGATTTGAGAAGATCAAAATGGATATATATACATGCATACAGGTACAGGTCTTGAGAAGATTGAAATGGATATATGTACGCATACATGTACAAGTCTTGAGAAGATTGAAATGGATATATGTACGCATACATGTACAGGTCTTCAAAAGATTGAAATGGATATATGTATATCCATATAGGTGCAGGGTTATAGATGAACATTGAAATGTTGATTATATATATTATTGAATATATAATTATTCCATTTGCGACCAATATATTATGTCACAAATAATGAATGAATTTTAGTATTGACGGAAAAATTAGTCGTTATTGGTGTGATACTTTTTTAATTACAATAAAAAAAATTGGTCATTAATATTATTTACGACAGTGTATTTTATTCGTCGTTATTATTTTTAGCAACCAAAATTATACGTTGTTGCTATTACTTTTAGCAACCAACGTCATAAATTGTCGCTATTACTTTCAACGACCAACACTTTGTGTCATCGTTATTACCTTTAGCGATTAAAATTATACGCCGTTGCTATTGCATTAGTGACCAATATAATATATTATTGTTATTACTTTAGCGACCAAAAAATTTCAATTTGTCGTTAAAGCCTTTAACGAGGGAGCAATAATGACCACTGATGACCAATAAATTTTTTGGTCGTTATTAGCTTTAGCAACTAAAATTTGGCCATTAGTGACGAAATTTATTGGTCGTTAAAAACCTCATTTCTGGTAGTGAATTTAAGGCATAAAACAACACTCATTCTAGCAAATAAACATGGTACATGTAAAATAACATTTCTACCACTAGAGCATATAAATATTAAATCATGCAAAACTAACTCTAAACATACATAAATCATATCATGTTTTAAGTAAACACAAGTGAGGAATCTTATGATAAGCATAAAATTAGCAAACGAGGTCTGAACAAGGGTAATTGTGCTTTTAATCAAAGGACTCCTACAACACATGCATAATGAATTCACAACATTAAAACCTTGTTCTAGCATGTTATCATACATATATTAAAATATGTAAATTAAGTACGGTATTGCATAAGTTCACATGCATGGCCACATACTTAAATAAAATAAGAACAATAAATGGTGTATGCATATTTTTTGTGGAATTAAAAGAAATCATAAATTACATTTAAGCATAATATACAAACCCTAATCATACTATCACATGACTTTCACACATTTAATAGAAGCATATGACTTACCTCCTTCCAAGAAAAAATAGTAAAGAACCACCAAGCCTAACCTCCAATACAAGATTTCTCTCCTCCTTCGAAACATAAAATCCCAAAATTATAACTACAACACATAAATAAGAAGATAACAACATCAATAATCAAAATTCAAAAGAGAAAAGAGGGCATGTCCAACTACATGGGTGGATAATTGAGAGGGAGAAAAGGATACAATAACACTTCAATTTTCCTAAATCTAACTCCTTTATAATTCAAAAATATACAATAGAGCTACATAAAGGATTAAGAAAAGTAAGAAGCAAAGGAAGAGTATGAGAAGGGAGGGTAGAGGTTGGTTTTCTCAGCTTAATAACAAAGAGAATTTATATTCAAACATTCAGGTAAAACTTAAATAAAAGGGAGGAGAGAGCTCATAGCACAAATGTTTGACTAAAAAAAGAAAAAAGCAAATGAAGGCCAAAAGAGGGAGTGATGATTCAGCTAAGCCAAGACAGAAAGGGAATAGTTGACATGAGGATTACTTCACTCACACTTAAATGAAGAGGCTGAGTAAAGTTACTAAGTGTTAGATAGTTGGTGAGAAGTAAGTTGAGATAACTATGGCGAAGATCTTGGTTAAAAGGAGGAGAACAAATAATAATTATATCCAATGTGAGGGAAAGTCATGGAAAGTCCTATAAAGTCAAAGGGTTGACAATTAAAAGTTAAAACAAATTGAAAATCACATGAATAATAATAATAATCAATGACGATTGGCCATCCGAAGTGGAAGACTTAGGTGACCGTCAACCCTAAAACTTATTTTCTACCCCTATAAATTAAATAATCTAAATCATTTTCACTCAAACTAAATAAAAATAAAATAAAACATCCAACACACATCCTCCACCTACAATTTTTAAGATCAAATTAACATAACATATCAAGCCACACTTAGGTTCTTATTTAGGGTTTGCGGTAAACTATGTGTTACATTACTACCCTCTTAAGAAGTGACTTTATCCTTGAAGTCCACAAATTTAGAACACAACCAACCAAAAACATATCTAATAACCACAACAAGCTCCATAAATAAAGCTTACATAGAAGACATGGGGTCACCACCCTTAAGACAAAACAAATCTAGGGCTACAACAAGCACAATAATCATGAACAATATGAGAGTAAACAACACAAGGAATTCAACAAAACTTAAATAATCAATAAAATATGGCAATATATTGAGTGTTTCCAAGCTCCTAGCCTAAGCATCTAATTCTACACAATTGATCACATAGATTACCCCAAGAAACAGATTTCTCTAGGCATTTGCAATGCCAGATCAGTTACTACTATTGTCTTGTGGTAGTTGGTAAGAGTTTATAACCCTACCTTTGTTGTCTCTACTCTAGTGCTACTAGTTATATATGGGGCTTTATGAAATAGCTGCTAATGGTGAGTAACAAGCCCTAAAGACTGCACTTTCGACATTTAAACTCCATCCTAGGGTACCTAGAAACACTTAAAACATCAATAACCATGTCTACCATAGTTGTGATACTAAATCAAATGACCATAACAATATTTCTCTCGCTAGTCATATCTACAACACCTATGGTATTAGTTTCTAATCTATCCCTAGCCATTTTTGCTTTAAAATCCACCCTAAATACCTTGATGTTGACCACCCTAACCTATTATCTAAGGTTAAACTTTGCAACAACTATCTTGACCCTCTAGCTTCCTTTTATTATTTGAAGTCTCACTAACCCTGAATTAAACAATATTTATGACCTTTATTTCCTTCTAAAACATGTTTAAGAGAATGGGGGAAGGAATTGGTCAATAGAAACTCCTAGATGTAGGCATTCAAGGCCATATTGAAATAATACATCTTCATCTATTCACATGTGCCTACCTTAAGTGTGAAATGAATCAAGCTTGTGAAATCTTGGTAATACTACTCAATTATATAAGAACCTTATATAAGTACCATGAAGTGATCATATGACCCTATCCTAATATTGGTTGAGAAAAAATGGTTAATCATCCCTTGTAGCATGTGATCCAAAATCTCGATGGGTGCGCTTAGGACTTGTTGACTAAACAATCACTTGTTAGCGTAACCGCTTACAAATTAAGTGGCCACCTTCACCCTCTTCTTGGGTGGTAACTTTTAAGATTCAAAGTTCTTCTCAAACTATAGAATCCAATTCTCTAAGGTCAGAAGGCCCTCAATACCCATTAACTTTGGTGGTGATTATGATTGCGTTCTATACAACCAATCCACCTGTGGACTTAGTTTAGGATTGTGGATTGAAATCTAAAAAGGTAGTGGAGGTGGTGGTTGATGTAAATATATCTATACCATAGAAATAAGAAGCACTTCCATACATGCTAACCTAGCACTCTGAGTCATGATACTTTAGGATGGGGACAAGGAAGGGTTCCACACAATTTACAACAACATGAAATCATCACTAACAACTACTTCTTAATACCAACACCTAATAAAATGCTAAATTATTCATATGTTAAGGTTAAAAAACTAAACACTATCCAAAACTATGGTTAGAACAGCGTAACCTACACTTCTTCACAAGACTAATCTAGGTTTCAAACATTTAGAGAGTGAAGGAACTCATTTTATGATTAAAAACATTTTTTTCTAGTTTACAGCTAAAAACTCTAATAGTAACTTATAACACCCTAATTTTTAGCAATTAAAATTTTTGTTTAAATGAGTTATTTATGAAAGATACAACATTTAAAATATATGGTGTTATTACTATACTTAATATAATTCTAGTTTTATCTACTATTTTTATGTCATGTGTTAAGGCTAAAAAAAATTTTTAGCTTAAATTTGACAAGAACAATTGTAAAAAGTAGATACAATATTTTATTACATATTATCACTATTTTGATACTACAAAATATTAGACAAAAGGGTATAACAACTAAGAGAAAGAAATAGAAAAGATGATATAAGAGTCTAAGGGATATCCGAATCAAAAGATGTTGGAGTAGACATTGAATAGTCCTAACTCTCGACGCCAAACCCTATCTGCCTTGTTAATCTCATAGCTCAATCAACATTTTTTTTTATGATAACAAACTTAATTACGAATTTAACTTATATTGTTAAGTGTGCATGTGTGTCATAGCAAACATAAAACTAATTTAAGGATGGATAAGGAAATCAAGTTTGTAAATAATATCCCAAGCACAATCTAAAGATCCATAAGGAGGAAAAAAAATAAGAATCTATCTTCAAGGAATTCAATTTCCATATGTGGAATATACAAACCATGAAGGGATAAGCAAGTGTGTTCAAGAAACCAAGACTTAAGATTCAAGGAATATGTGCAAAAATGATTTACATATTGAGAAATTAGATTTTTAATTGATTTGATATGTCTAATCTTATTCAAAATTTATTTTGAAAGGTCTTAAAATGATTTCACGGATCAAAAATTTCTACAAGTATTTAGATAAAATGATGTTCAAAATTAGTCATTTCTTAAGCTCTTTTCATTCTAAGTTAACTTGAAGAATTCACTATAAATTCCATATATATTATTTTTTTGGTGAATAATACTTATTTAGAAATATTAAGATTTCTAATTTATATTAAAAAAATACAACACTAAATTTTGATTTTTGTAGTTTGAGTTATGGTTTTATTTAAAGGTGTGCAAGGCTAAAAACTTGTTAATCAATAGACTAGTCTAGGCTTTTTTGAGATTTTTTACCTATTAAAATTTGACCATTTGAGTACTTTTTATACCCAACGGCTAGTGCTAGATTCTCTCATATTTTATCAATAGCTGAAACTTCTCTTCTAAAATCATCATTTCACATATTACAAAGAATCAAATAAAGCTTTGATTTTACACTTTCAAATCTAAATCAAACTTCTATTGGTTAATTTTTTCTTATTTAGCAAGAGTGATCATACACTTTTAATTATTATTTCTTTAACTAGGTCAAAATATTTACTAGTTATTACTCACTTTCATATTCTATCTAGTAAAGATTCTTATTGTATTTTTTCAAACTCATCATCTCTAAAGAGTGGTTTGATATCTAGCATTCCTGAGAGAGGTCAACTACAAAAGTATAAATCATTACCTAAGGGGTTATTAAAATTGTAGACTCATAAACCTAGAGATGTGTGATCACCATCAAACACTAATTATAAATAAAGAGAGATTCAAATCTAAATGGCAAAACCTTTTGGTAGTAAATATAGAGAAACTTTCTAGAACTTCTTGAACCAGTAGAAACCATATGTTTATTGTTTGCCATCCTTCTACTTATTTCTCACAAAATTTTAATTTGACATTATTGTTACAAAATACTCTATAAAGTATCCATACGGGTTTACGCTTCTTAATTAGAGCCCTCGAAATTCTCCTACAATATCATTACTACCTATTGCATAAGTTAGAGAACATAAAATAGAACCAATGAAAAAACCAATACTAAGTAAACCATAACACAACTCTAAACATGAAAATGACACATGAAGCACATAGAAGGTATACACATGGTAAGCATGGTATAATTACAATGATAAGCACAAGTGATAACTAATAATGATAATTGTGCCATAGCACATACATCATCATAGATCGCATAATCAACATGTCATCACACTTAAACATATTAGAATTATTCAATTAACCAATTTATGTAAAGGGTGTTCTATGAAGGGAAGAAAACAAACGATGCTTAGCCATTTTCAATATCAACCACAAAATATCTCATTACTATAAGGATAATGCACTAATTTAACTACCAACCAACCATTAAAAAAATCATTTACAAAATGGGTAGGGCACAAAGGCAACTACCAACCCAACATACCAAAACCAAACCAAATGCCATAACATAAGAGTTACTTTCATTTTAATTACTCAAGGAGATACAAGAAATAACTCCAACACATACAAAGTATAATGGTCATATTTGTGCATAACGCAATACAATACCCTCTAACCTGACAACCATGAGACCTACAAAGTACTCCAACCATACTGGTGTATCAAGATAACACAATATCCTCCCATCTGAGTACATATAATCTTTAAGTATGCATACAAAGTATGGAGTCCCAGTAACTAACTAGAGTAGGCTAGGGCCTTAGTCGGAATTTTGAGACACCTAACAAAACCACTAGAACATATTGAGGACTCCTTCCTTAACTCTATGGTAGCCAACTCAAAGAGTAACCATTCCCAATCTTGAGGTATTCCTCTTTAATATTAGTGTTTTATTGGGTGATCACAATTATCACATAATAAACATACAATATGCATACCGTACTTAATCACTTTTCTTTATTTCTAATTATTCAAGTTAATTTAAAGGCCAATGGTGTAACACCCCAAAATTTACACAATTTTTTTTTATAAATAATAATACTTATAACTTAAACCGTAAATTCTGGAGATGTTACCGCCACACTTAATACTAGACCGGTTCACTCCTACCGTTCCAGCATTAAGTGCTAAGGCTAGGAAAAATGACTTGAAACAAATATATAAATAATCCAAATTCATGATTACGAAAATCAAATACATGCTATTCCTTACACAATCCAAAGTACAAGAATTAGTTCATCGAGAAAGGAGATAACTACAATAATAAAATTGTTTCTGGAGTATTCTCTTAAAAATTTAAAAGAAATGGTAATAAAAAGAAATCTCAAGGATAGCCGGCCACGTCACTATGGAAACAGGTATCGCCCCATCATCACTCGACCCCTCCTGATGTCCCATAGACATCGATATCATCATAAAAAAAATCTCCTACCTGCAGTAAATCAGATGGGCCTTCTACTCGTTGGAATGAGCAGCACCCATGAAACGGGTGATTAGTACGCTACGTACTGAGTAAGGTAACGAGCACTAAGGCCAACACATAAACATATAAATCATACAGAACATAGAAGAGCATAATCATAAGTACATATGATCAACCAGGTAAAAGTACAAAGGCCCATTCATAGTCTGGATTAATTACTTAGTTAATCTCTTATCAGATCTCATTTCATACCATGCCTTTTTATCGATTCCACGCGAGCACAGGAGCACCCCACTATTATAACCGGTGGGCCGGTCACACATAGAGCATCATGCCCTAACTACTATTATTACCGGTGGATTAGTCACAAATAGGGTCAAACCCTAACCACTATTCCTAACCGGTGGATCGGCTCGGCTCCTGCTCGCATGGTGTTCCACTGTAAATAATTAATGTCTTTTACTTACCTTAACAAAACTTTGGTTTATTTTCATTGAGATCGGGAACCCCTACTATTATAACCGGTGGGTCGGTCACACATAGGACATCATGTCCTAACCACTATTATAACCAGTGGATCGGTAGCACATAGGACCTCATGTCCTAACCACTATTATAACCAGTGGATCGGTCGCACATAGGACCTCGCGTCCTAACCACTATTCCTAACCGGTGGATCGGCTGGTCCCGTCTCAATATCTTCCTCTTTAAGTATCTTATTCACAAGTTTTGACTCAGACAAGCATGACTGACTTCTACTTTTCTCATCTTCCAATCCTAGTTATCCACCACCATTAACATTAATCCTGACATTCCCTAACTCTCATGAGAACTCTAACTCCACCTAAGCCCTACTCCATGCAAACCCTAGCTTTATATAAACCCTGCTCCCATGCAAACCCTAACTTCACGTAAACCCTGCTCCCATGCAAATCCTAACTTCACGTAAACCCTGCTCCCATGGAAACCTGCTCCCATGCAAACCTTAACTTCCATGCAATAGTAGCACCACCATGCAAAACCCAAGCATCATGCAACTCATACAAAACCCTAACACTGTACAACCCATGCGAAACCCTAACACCATACAATACATTCATTCCATGCAAAATCCAACTCCCAAGAAACTCCCCAATATTATTTTGCAATTCCATCATGCATGTCTCAGGCCATATCACATCATATTAATAACACATTTATACACATCATTCTCATGCCACAATCATTTAACGAAACACACCTCAACTTCCATACACGCTGCATTCATAACAATTACATAATAATTACATGAAATACACGACAGATCATATCACAAGGCATGCATGGCATATAAATCATATATAACACAAATGGCTTCAGCACCCCTTACCTAAAATGTCACCTGTCTTAGAGCACGCTCCTATACCACTTGAGGGCTTTGGTTGGGCTCACCTACTATGGGAAAAATACTAGGATTAGGTTTTCTCTTAATAATGCTATTATTTCTAAATTACCCCAAGACCTTATTTTTTATTAAAAATTATTATATTAGAATTGACTCTACAAAATACTAATAGAATATTAGTAATAAAACTAATGCAGTTCAAAACAAAAAGGTGCTATAAGGGTTTCTACCCTTCACCAAAATAATATGAGTAAAGATAAAATAATAATAATAATAATAATTCTAATAACAACTACATATTATAAATAATGATAATATCCAGAATAATAATAATAATAATAATAATAATAATAATAATAATAATAATAACAATAATATATAAGCTTTAAAATTTAAAGTGGGGTTTCGGCCCTACTTATAACTAATGACCTACTATTTATTAGTATTAATAATAATATTAATAACATATATAATAATATTGAAATAATAAAGGTAATTATAATATTACTATTAATGGTTATAAGAAAAATAATAATACTAAAATACATAAGTGCGAATGTTAATATAAAATTAGAGCCTAGGAATTTCCAGAATAATTAAATAAAATGTTAATAATAATTATTCTAATAATTATAATATTAATAATAATAAGAAGAAGAATAATAATCATATAATAATTCAATTAATAACTTAAAATTCGAAACTAACAATAAAATTATTTTATTACCCCTCTCCACCCTACAAGTACAATTCAGCATAAATTTTATATCAAATAATAATAATATTAATAGCAAGGAAATAATTATTATATTCGCATAATTACTAATAAATAAAATAAAAATAGAATAATTTATAATAAATAGTAAATAATGACTAAGGAGGTCTAGGGTTTCACCTTGAGTTGGCAAGAATAGGCGGCACCGACGGTGGTTCACGGCGGTGGCAGAAAAAATGATCTAAGAGGGAAAAAGATGAAGAAAAAGAGAGAAGGAGTAGGGAAAAAATTAAAATAATGTTATGGATCGGTAGAGGAGGATTAGAGGGAGTTTTTTGGGTGGTTCAGAGGGAAGTAGAAGTGGCAGAAATGGCGGCAGATGGAAGCTTAAGGGTTTCGGGGTGAAAATTCTGGCGAGATGAGCAGCAAACTTGGCACGACTATGGAGGCCTGTGCAAGAAGAATCGAAGGCTAAAAATGGTTTAGTTAATTAGAGGAAATTTTAGGGAAGAAATTGGAATGCTGCGGTGGCGCTGAGG
This sequence comes from Tamarix chinensis, assembly GCA_030549775.1. Lineage (NCBI taxonomy): Eukaryota > Viridiplantae > Streptophyta > Magnoliopsida > Caryophyllales > Tamaricaceae > Tamarix > Tamarix chinensis. The sequence continues at coordinate 103,077,145 of CM060171.1, read as the reverse complement.
TTGGCTATCGGTGGCGGAAGATGCGTCTGAAGTCATGGTGGCGGCCAGCTCTTGCTTAGGGTTTTCGAGGAAGAAAAACTCCAAAACTCCTACAACTAGACTATTTATAGATGGTATATGGGATAATAGGGTGTTGAAGCTTGACAGGGAGGTATTAAGTGCAAGAATTTGGGTGGCGGGTGGCAGTAATTGATCGCCCATCGTTTGGGTTGCTTCGAAATTTCGCGAAGCTGGGGAGAGGAAACGGGTGAGATTTAACGTCCAATAATTATGCCAATTTATTCCTGGAGTTAAGAGGAAGACAATGAGGCAAGAAACAGCCGGTATTAATCACCGTAGTCGGAGAGGCCATTGACGGGGTCGAAAGGTTGTAGCGTAGCGACGGAGGTGGACGGAGAAAGAAGGAAGAAGAAAGGGAGGCGATCTGGTCGGCCGGGAAAGAAAAGAAAAAAGGGAGAACCGGGCGGTCAGGCGCGGGTTCGAAGGCGTTTAAATGAAACGCCGAGTTTTAGTGCGAAAAGAAGGCAAACACGACGTAGAGAGGGACGGTAAAGGACGCCGCAGGAAGTGTTTAAATGAAACGCCGCGTTTCGGTTGGATAGTAGTTAAAACGTAGTGCTGGAAGGGGGCAGGAGGCGCCAGTCGCACGGGCTTGGACGAAGGAAAGGAAGAAGAGAAGGACTGGGCCGCAGTTGGCCTAGTTCGAGGAGAAGAAGAAGAAGAAAAAGGAAGAAGGGAAAAAAAGAAAAAGGGAAAAGGGAAAAATAATGGTTTAGCTTAATTAAATTAATTAGGATATTTGGGTTATTTAAAAATAATAATAAAATAAAATAATATTTAAATCCCTTTTTAAGCTAAATTAGGATTTTTAAAAGATTTTCCATAAATTCCATTTTAATTAGAAAAAAAACATCCTAATTTTCTTCCATTAAATTATTTATAAAATTAATATTAATTTGGAGCTATTTTATCCTCATTATTTCAAATAAAATAATTTATTTAGTTAATTTCTAAAATAAAATCCTTAATTAGCTAAAATACCAAAATTTCTCCTAATTAAAATAGTAATAAATTTCTTCTTAATTTGTCCTAATTAATTTCCTTTTATTTTAATAAAATAATTTATATTTAATTAACTATCATAATGAAACCTCATTTAAATAATTTTTTTTTAAATTAGAAAATCTTCAGGACATTTCAAATGGTCCATGCCAAAGTTAAGAGCCAATATTAAGGCCAATTTAAAAAATCTATTGTGGCCATTTTATTTCTAATTATCCAACACTTAAGCATTTTTTAGTCTCAAAGGAACAAAATGCCTTTAAACCCTAATTATGTCAATCTTTCCCATTTTAAGTCCAAACTTAAATATACTCCACAATTATCATTAAAAGTTTAAAAGAAATTTCAAATAATACATTAAAATGGAATATAAAATTTGAAATTTCTTACAAAGGCAAGAAAAAGAATACATCTGCATTTGAATTAAGCATATAAAATCCTAAATATCTACCATATCATAAATTTCATGCTTAACTTACATATTAATTTAAGGCATAAAATCAGCACTCATGCTATAAAAATAAATAAATGTGGCATATGTAAAATAATATTTCTACCCCTATAACATATTAAATCATGCAAAAGTAGCCCAAAACATTCTCAAGTCCTATCATGTTATATATCAAATAGTTTTTAAAACATGTAAGGATTCTAATGATAAGCTCAACATAGCAAAGGAGGTATTAGGCCTCTTAGCAAGGACAATCATGCCCTTTGCCAAACTACCACCACAACACATGAAAACTTAACTTACAACATTTAACCTCGTTCTAGCATACTATCACACACACACACACACACACACACACACATTAAAATATATAAATTTCGAATACTCTCGTATAATGTCACATGGTCACATACTTAGATAAAATAATAGCAATATGTAGTGCATGCATGATTTTCATGGAATTAAAATGAAGCATAAATTATACTGAAGTATACAATAGAAAACCCTAGACATATTATCACATGAATTTGACACATGTAGTAAAAGCTCATAGATTACCTTATTTGAAACTAAAATAGCAAAAAACCACCAAGACTAAACTCCCAAAAAAAAAACTTCATCTTCTCCATAAAAACACAAAATCTTAAAATTAGAATACAACACTTAAATAACAATATAACAACAATAATAATCAAAAGAGACCATATCCATCTATATGGGTGGAAAACCAAGAGGGAGAAAAGGAGAGGGTAATACTACAATATTTTCTAAACCTAATATCCTTATACTTTAAAAATATATAATGGGGCTAGATTAAGGATTAAGAGAAATAAAAAGCAAATGAAAGGGAGGGAAATGGAGGGTAGGGGCTGGTTTTCTCAACTCAAGACACATAGAGAAGTTTTCTTCAAACACTTTGGCAAAACTCAAATTAAAGGGATTAGATATAAAAGATTTAGAAGCATAAATTTTTGAATAATGAAATAACAAAATAAATGAAGGCCTAATGATGTAGGAGCATTACTAATTGATGATATTAATATAATCATTAATTTTTCAAATTTTGAGAGCCAAAAAACTCTCTTTACTTAGAAGAATTAATTATCTACCAATACCTAGCCATGCAAGCCATACAAGTCTTGTAAACCTTCTCATTTTTTGTCCACAAACTAATCAAAGAGAAGGCATATAAGGCCACATTTTTTTGCAAGCTTTTACCCCATATTCTTTTCCATATTTCCTTAGTATTTTAACCCTAAACAATCCTAAAAAATGTATTCCTATCAACACTCCTTAAAAGCTACACAAATTAGCCACAAGTCCCTTTTCATGTTGAATGTCAAGTCACTGTCAACACTTGGGAAGAATAATGCAGATTTGAGGAAGAATAATGAAAGAAAGAAGACATTCCTTAATTTTTTTATTGCTTAAAAGAATAAAAGTGGATGTCATCTCTTTCCTATTGTGTATTATGGATGTTGTAAGAATTAGAACATGTGATATTAGGGGTAGAGGTTTAAAAATCTGCATAAGTATCCATCCCTATAACAAAACACATAGGCGTGAAGTTATGTAGATTTCCTTCTTTATTTAGGATCTAATAATATATATTAGTTGGTTAAGTTGTAACCTTTAATCCTACACTTCTTCTATAAGTGTTCAGGATAGGATGAAATGAGCATAAATCACCTTTTGGCTACATATTTTTCTCTTAAGAAATTGAGAGCCCTCACTTCATTCTTTATATGAAAGAGTTTGAAGTTCTTTGAAAAATCTTAAAAGATTTGTCCTAAAAGTTTATACTCTAGGTGGTTATTGCAAGTATTTATTCAAGGGGTTACCAAAAATCAAATTTTTTCCTCTCTAAATCTCCCTCATTTCTTTCTTATATTTTGGTGGTTCTAAGGTTTTAGAACACCAACACCTATCAAGAGCCAATTTGGATATCATATGCATCAAATTGGTAACAAATGTTAGATTTTTATCAATTTGGGTCTTATCTTTGTCCTTTTATCAACCTTTTATAATCCAAACACACACACACATAAAATTTTATAGCCGACCCCCACTCAAAACCTATCCCATTTTTTCCTTCCTGTGATTGATTTATATTCTCTTCTTAAATTCTTATCCTTCAATGGGAGACCTTCCTTTACCAAGAGGTTTGAGCCTTGAAGAAACAAATAATTTAAGAAGGGATAGCTACATTGAGTCTATTCAAAATGATATGAGGAGAGTACTTGATATCTTGGAATACCATCTTAATGTGGCTCAGATTCCTAATGTGACCAAATACCATCCTAGAAAAACAACCCCATTTCCTGAGCCACATGAAGATTTTGAGCATGTTGGTAGTGAAGGTGGAGAAGACTTATCCTCAAGTGAGTCTTCTATGGATCTAAGGAGGAGGAGTAACTAAAAGGAAGAAAATTTTCATGATGTTATAGCCAAGGTCTAGGAGTGTGAAGGCTATCATAATACTATATAATTTCTAGAATGGGAGTTGAGGTGTAGTAGGTTATTTGAAACCAAGGGCTACTCTGACACCAAATCCTTTAAGGTGGCAATGCTTCAATGAAAATGAAGAATTTGATGAAGAAGAGATTCATTCCTCCTTCTTTTACTCAAGAATTGTATAGCAAAATGTTTTCTTTGAAATAAGGTCCATTGAGTGTGGAGGAGTATATTAGAGAGTTTTAAAAACTATCTACGAGGCTCGGTTGGGATGAGCTAGAAGAATATACTATGTCTCGTTTCCTTGGTGGTCTTCGGCAAGCCATAGCTAGGAAGGTAGAGATGCATACGTATTATACCTTAGACGAGCTTTATCATTTAGCTATCAAGGTAGAGATACATAACAAGGAGAAGAGGGTTATGATATATGGAGGCCCAAACAAGGGTGCTAGCACATCAAAGGAGGTTCTTCCACCATTCAAAGCCCCTTCCACACCTTTGAAAAAGATGTGATAAGCAAAGGAGTAGCTGTTGAGAATAAGATTAAGAGTGTTAGGTGTTTTAAGTGTCAAGGCTTAGGACACTATCAAAATGAGTGCCCTAATAAAAGGGTGATGATAATGGTAGATTTAAAGGAAGCTAATAGAGAGGAGGAGACTGAATATGAGGAAGAAGTCTCGACCAAGAATGGAGAGGAGTTTTCACCCCTGATGTAGAAGAATCTTTGATGATTAGAAGAGTGTTGCAAACTAAGAAGGCCAAAGTAGAGGGTTTACAAAGAGAGAATATTTTCAAACCAAATGAACCGTACTTAGGAAAATATGTTCTCTTATTGTGGATGAAGTTGTGCTAATGTTGCTTCTTGCACCTTAGTAGAGAAGCTCGATCTTCTTAATACAAAATATGACAAACTATATAAGCTAAAAAGTGCTAATGATGGTAACATGGTGGAGGTGACAAATAAAGTGAAGGTGTCATTCTCCATTAAGAAGACCTATCATGATGAGGTGGTGTGTGATGTAGTTCCAATGAATGCTTATTATTTGATTTTGGGGAGGCCATGGCAATTGGATAGAAGTGTATTATATGATGGAAGAAGGAACAATTATTGCATGAAGTTTTCTAAGAAGAATATTGTTCGCACTCCTTTAGCTACTCGGCCTAGTCATGTAGACATAAGTTGTAAAAGGTCTTTACTCATAGGTGAAAATTGTCTAGATAAGGCCTTAAAAAAAGGAAAAGTAATCTACTTGTTGTTGTTGCTAGATGATAATGAGGAGAGGGTTTGTAATGATCCATGAGTTAGGGCATTATTAGAGGAGTTTGATGATGTATTCCCTAATGATCTATCCCATGTATTCCCCCATTAAAGGCATAGAGCACCAAATATACTTTGTACCTAGTGTTATACTCCTTAATAAGATGGCTTATAGGTGTAACCCTAAGAAAGCCTTAGAGTTGTAAAGATAAGTAGACGAATTGTTATCTAAGGGTTTAATAAGGGAGTCCTTTAGCCCTTGTGTAATTCATAGCTTGCTTGTGCTAAATAAAGATGGAACCATAAGAATGTGCATTGATATTAGAGTTATAAGCAACATTACTATCAGGTATAGGTATCCTATACTTAAACTTGATGATATGCTTGACTATTTAAATGGTGCATGTTTGTTTTCCAAAATTAAATTAAGGAGTGGCTACTTCCAAATAAGAATGAAAGACGGTGATGAATGAAAACTTAAATTTAAGACCAATGGAGGATTGTATGTGTGGATGGTTATGCCCTTTGGTTTGTCAATTGCTCCTAATACCTTTATGAGACTTATAAATGAGCTCCTAAGACCATTCATTAGAAAATTTGTAGTAGTTTTCATTGATGATATAATTGTGTATAGGTATAGTGAGGAAGAACATGTAAAGCATCTTAAACTTTTATTTATATCACTTAGGGGTCACAAGTTGTATGCTAATCTAGAAAAGTGTAACTTATTTATACCTAGGGTTATATTTCTAGGTTTTTTGGTATTTAAAGATGAAATAACCATGGATGAGTCCAAGATGGAAGCAATCAAGACATGGACCATGCCTAAAAGCCTAACATAAGTGAGATATTTCATGTTCAAGCTTCATTTTATAGGAGATTCACTAGGGGATTTAGTACCCTATTAGCCCCTATAATCGAATGCATGAAGAAGAGTGAATTAAAGTGGACCAAGGTAGCCCAAGATGGCTTTTTGGTGATTAAAGGAAAATTAAGTGAATCACCCATCCTAGTATTACCTAACTTCAACAAATTATTTGAGGTGAGTGTGATGCTAGTGGAGTGGGTATTAGAGCTATTACCATACAAAGAGCAAGCAAGGCATTCGCATGGTTTTTCCATATGACTCCTTTCCATTTCCCACCCATGTGTGGGGTTTCTAATTATCCTTTTCCAATATGATTCATGCCCATCATATTATTTTTTTCAAGAAAATGTTGTGATTTATTACTCTTTTCTCAAAGACCATCACATTTCATAAGTGGCACACCCATTAAGCCTTTATAATACTCATTGAGTATGTCATAAATCATGATCTACTTAATCCATTCATTAGGTCATTGATACATGATAATATATGTATTTTATACCTTTAATAATCATAAAACAATCCCATGAATAGCCTCAAAGCATAACCAAACCAAAAGGAACCAAATCACATAAACCAGTCAAACTAGTCGATTAGTTTAACTCAACCAAACCTTGATTTTTCTCAAACCGGTCGATCGATTTGGACAAACGGATCAAATATTCATAAACCAATTGATAGATTTTGCCCAACTAGTCAATGATCTTAAGAAGAGAGCAAGATAAAGTACTCTATAGACTTACCAATCAATGGGTTGGGTTAACCAATCGACTGTTCTAGGAATCAATTGATCAGTTTGACCTCACCAATCGATCGGTTTTCCCTATAACAACACCAAATAATCATTTTCATGTAGATCATGCTTATAAATATTTATAATACTACATTGGTAATGAGTTCATATTTTGAGACATTTTATACCCTTATAATCTTAGTTTTTGGTAGTTTATTTGACTAATATAGAGGAATAATTATTGTTTTATGCTTAAGTGGTAAAAATTGCATAAATATTATTATTTGAGCTAAAATGATATAAATTAAGTAAATTTAGAATAAAGTTTTATTTATTAATATTTATTGAATTTTATTTTGCAGGTTATATTTTTCTAATAACTAGAAAAATTAAAAAAAATAAATAAAAAAGAGAACCGGACCTTTGGACCAACGGCCAAAGGCCGAAGACCCAAAGGCTAAGGAGCAAAAGGAAAACCAAACGAGCCGCACGGGCACGAAACAGTCGGCCACACGAAGGGTGTGGGAGGGGTGACGTGGAAAGGCTCTCTGACAAACATAAAAGGAGCCGACACACGGAAAAGAAAAAAGGTGGAAGCTACAGAAGGAAGGCAGAGTCTTCACAAGCACGAGAGAGGCTCGGCAGAGGGACGGAGGAGAGCGGCAGAGTCGCACGTTAGATGAAGAAGGGCCTGACGCACAAAAATTCGAAAACACTGTCAGCTACGGAGAAGGTAGCACCGCACGAAACTGAGGCCAAACGAGAAGTAACGCGCGGCAGCACTGCATATTTCTGTGTAATTAATTCTATAATTATGGTTGGCTAATTATTTATTGTTAGGGAATAAATTGAAACCCTTGATTAGGATTTAAATTATAATTTTATTTTCTTTGTTTCGTGAGATTGTTTCTTGACTCTATAGTAATTGCTATCATTTATATGTATAATTCTGTCAAGTATAGTTTATTTGGTGCATGCCTTGTTCTGGTTCCTCATAAGTGACAGTATGTAGGATTATTTGCCTGCGAGGTGGCCATCAAAATATACGAGAATCTATATGTATAAATTGCAGCTAGGTTAGATAACAATTCACCTAATATTTTTGTGATTCTAACCAAAGTGGTAAAACGTTTCGATACGTGTGGGTCAAGGAAAGGAAATACAGCTAGACATGCGTTTTGTACTAGTCTAGGTACTTAGATTGACAGCCTTCCAATTACACTTAATGTATTAAATCTAGTTAAATATAGGAGCCGCTTGTTGCTGTTATACTGCGAGTATTTAATACGGTTAATATAGGGATGTGGTCGTATTAATTAATTAAGGGAAGTAATATAAGGTGTATGGACCTGCGTTTGGTGTACAACTTGGTCGATCTCATTCTCACGATTAAATATTGACTTAGAAATAAATATTATATTACGACCTAATCTAGTGGTGGATTTTTATTTCCCTAACATATTTCTCATATCTGCGGTTTCCCATTATTTTCGTTATTATTGTTATTAGTTTACTTTTTTTTATTTACTCCTTTATTATTATTTTTATAACGCCCATTAGTATTTTTCTTGTTTATTTATTTTGTGTGTTATTTAGTGTTTTTATTTTTGGCGCTGTTGCCAGGGATTGGTAACTTCACTTTTATTTTGCTAGTTTTTTTAATGTGTTTTCATTTTTAGTGTTTTTGTATTTTTTTTCTTTTAGTTTTGTTTTAGATTTTTTTAGGATTTTTGGTGTGTTTTGTTTTGTTATTAACCTTTTCCTTTGAAGTGTTAGTGTTTTCAGGTGGCTATGAGAGGATCCTTTGGTTATGGACAACTTTGCATGAATCTTAATGCAAAGAGTAAATGAGGTAAGTTCGAGTGGTCTTGATGATAAACATAACCAACTCACTGCTCTTGTTTTGCAGGTAGCTAAAGCTACTGGAGTTATTAATACAAGTGGAGTGTGTCATACGCAAGGAAATCCATATGCCTACCATTCACAAGCTATTAGAGGAGGAGGATGGACGCAACCTAGTGCTCAATCTTTCAATGGTTTTCAAGGAGATGATCCCTATACAAGCACATACTATTCTGGAATGAGGCATCAACCCAAATTTGGATGGGAGATGAATAATCATTATTCTGTGCCATATCAAGACCTTTACACACGTGATTATGAAGCGCCAAAACATTATCAATATCCTCAACAAGAATTTTCTCCAGTTTCAAAACCCTCAAGTTCAGAAAAAAATGGATAAGCTTCTTGAAGCATTGATAAATGGTCAAAACCAGTTGGTAGACAACCAAAATCAACTAATGCAAAGTCAGATTATGCAAAATGAAAGGGTGTCGGTGTTAGAGGAGAAAATGGGTTATATGGTCCACCTGATGAATCAATTACAAGCACAAGAAGAGCTCTCTAGTACTTTAGTTGCAAATTCAAGTGAGAGTTATGAGGGTGATGATGCCATATCTGAATGTAATGATGAGCTAGTTGAGGAGGTTCCCATGGAAAACATTGAAAAGAAAGATCGGGTGGAAGAAGAGCTTGTAAAAGTAGAAGAAGAATCTCATCAAAATAAGGATCAAGTGAACAAAGAGAAGTATATGGATGGCAACAATATCACTTTCATCTACCATAGACCATCTTTGAACATTTATTCCCCAATTTTGCTTGGAGATAACCATAAAACACAAGGTAAGCCTTTGAATCACTTTGATTTTATTTATGCTGGCCACACTCCTTGTTTTCCCTCTTTTAGCAGGTTGTATGGATCTAAGAGTGAAGAGAGTAATCAAATCATCTTGGATACATTTAATAAGAAGCGTGATGCTCCAAAGGAGAGGTTATGTTGGAAGGATGTGTTTAAAGATTTTAAGATGGGAAAATATGTTCCTTCGATAGAGAGACTACCGTACATGGACATTGGGTAAAACATTATCTATTTACACACAAGCTTAAATTCCATGCTAGGTAAGTTACGTTCTTGCTGGATCAAATCTTTCATTAAATCTAACATTTTATCTTTTTCTTCCTTGCAGGATAAAGATGATCATCACAAGGAAGGATTTGGTGAAGCAACTCTCAAGTGGACGTATCCACCTTGAACGAGAAAAACCAAGATCATGTCAGGCTGAAGACATAAAAACAAGCGCTACTTGGGAGGCAACACAATGTGATAAGGGAGTTTTTCTATCCTTTAGTTATTTATTTATTTAGTTTGTTTTCTCCATACTTTAAATTACATGTTTCTCTAGTTGTTTACACATTGAGGACAATGTGTGATTTAAGTGTGGGGGTGTGTGTGTGTTTTATGTTTTCGTAAAAAAAAAGAAAAAAAGAGATAATTTTTTAGAGTGTTTAGTATTTTTAGAGTCGTAGGAACCCTTAATTAGTCAATGAGTATATCTTTGAAATCTAACAAAAAGAGGATCATGAAATTGAGATAAAGCAAGTGGAGATTTTTTGTGTTAATTTCGATATAGGGAACATATATCTACGTGTCTAAATGTGAATGGAGAAAGAATATGTATGATTTTCTAACCACTGACATGACATGTTGAGATTCATCACATTCCTCAATGAGTTTTTGAACCATATGTACCTTCTTTTTCTGAGCGAATTTACACAAAATCATCTATTTTTCTTGGCTTCAAAATTTTTCTTTGTAAACCTCATATATGTTTAATTTCTTTGATCAAATTATTTGCCATAGATCTTGTAATGGACTATAGAGATTACTAGAACTTACTCTTGTGCTAGTCTAAGCTTATAGTTAAAACATGCTCTGATTGAGAAAATGATTAAGGCAGCTTAGGAATTTTCCATCACATGACCAAATAGCTTAACCTAATTTGTGTACCCATGATGCACATCCTATAAAAATCCTTTTAGCCATACATGGATTATATATATATATATATTTTATTGCCCACATTGAATAACCTTCGGGCCTTAATATCCTTACCTTTGCTTAAAGCTAGTGGAAGGAAATCGAATCGTTATGGATGTAAAGAGTGGTTGTGTATATGTGTATGTGAAAGAAATATATGTGATTATGCTAAGAAAGGGTATTGGTTATTTTTGGTGGAGAAAAAAAATTGAAAAAAAAAAGAAAAAATAATATAAAAAAAATTGAAAAAAGAAGAAGAAATGAATAAAAAAAATGTTAGGATATAAGGAAGAGAGGGAGTTATAGAGACGATGTTGAGAAAGTTCTATTTATGTTTTAATTTGGTGTGAAGGTGGAGAGGTGTATCATTAATATTTGATGTGGATTTAAGCTTATATTTCATCTACTTATTAGATTCCAGTAGCTCTTGACCTTTTTAGCACCACACTCCTAAAATACTCTACACCCTTCTTTACCTTAAACCCCGTTACAACTAATAAGTAAGTCCTATTTGATTCTCAAGATGAGCAACTTTTGATCTGATGGAGATTAGTCACAAGAGTTAAGCATATGGTTCGGTCCATTTGGCAAGTATTTAGTATCTTTCATGAGGTCTTATCCACAAGAACATGAGCCTTCTTTGTTTATATATGTGAGTCGTTCGTTATCTTTATCATCTTATCTCACATACATGAGTGTTTCTATACATTTGTAGCCATTAATCTAAGAGAGAAAGAAAAATAAATAGAGGGTATCCATAGTGAGAATGGATCTTAATGTGACTAAGGCGTGGTAGATTTTTATCCATAATATTGATCTGTTCATACCTTTCATGTTTATGTGTGAACCATATGTTGAAATTGATCCTTTAAATCTCCCAATGCTGAGTCTTGGTTGATTGCTAATCTTGGCGTTTGAAAGTAAAAGATTCTGAGAAACAAAAAGTTAAGGGTATTAGGTGTAGTTTGATTTTTTTATTATTATTGTGTGTGATTTTATGGGTATATCATCTGTGAAACCCTCACAAGACCTTACTCGTCCTCGATGGGTGACCTAGGGGTTTAAAGGGCTTGTTGCACATACTAAGTGTAATCGTGAGACCTACGAAAGTGGCTAGTTAATTTAATTTTATCTATTTAGAGTAATAACTTGCTTGAGGACAAGCAAGAAGCTAAGTGTGGGGGTGTGATGAGTTCATATTTTGACACATTTTATACCCTTATAATCTTAGTTTTTGGTAGTTTATTTGACTAATATAGGGGAATAATTATTGTTTTGTGCTTAAGTGGTAAAAATTGCATAAATATTATTATTTGAGCTAAAATGATATAAATTAATTAAATGTAGAATAAAATATTATTTATTAATATTTATTGAATTTTATTTTGCAGGTTATATTTTTCTAATAATAGAAAAATAAAAAAAAATAAAAAATAGAACCGGACCTTTGGACCAACGGCCAAAGGCCGAAGGCCCAAAGGCTAAGGAGCAAAAGGAAAACCAAACGAGCCGCTAGGGCACGAAACAGTCAGCCGCACGAAGGGTGTAGGAGGGGTGACGTGGAAAGGCTCTCTGACAAACATAAAAGGAGTCGACACACGGAAAAGAGAAAAGGTGGAAGCTACAGAAGGAAGGCAGAGTCTTCACAAGCTCGAGAGAGGCTCGGCAGAGGGACGGAGGAGAGCGGCAGAGTCGCACGTTAGATGAAGAAGGGCCTGACGCACAAAAATTCGAAATCACTGTTGGCTACGGAGAAGGTAGCTGTAACACCCCCAAATTTCACTCCTGAAAAAAAAAAATTTTTTTGAAAGATTAAAGCGGAAGCTAGGAGCGAATTTGGAAAATGTTACCGCCACATCTAACACAAGATAAATGTCAACCATCTATCTCATGTTAGATGCAAGGCTAAAACCTGTCAAAATTAAATCTGAATTTCAAATCCCATCAAACAATTAAATCCGAATAGTAAACACTTATCAGAATACGAGAAATTTAAAGTCAATTACAAAACCCTTAGAAATCTGAACCCAATACTTGCAACTTCCAAAGGTTAATACAATTAAACCAAATAAATCCCGAAGGATAAATATCCGGATCGCCTACTCACTCAGGTCAAGCCTTCCACCCCAAAACAGTATCCGATCATAACCTGCACAAGAGGTCTGCTCCCCACCATCGGTGGATCATCACAGGACCCATTCAACCAGTGTAGTATCAGTACGGGTCCAATACTGAGTAAGTCTCGCTACCCTACCTTATAGGAGAGATATCATCAAGTGCATATTGAATCATGTTGCATTACGTTGATACAATAGTATGCTTACTCAAACCCACATCACAAGTCCTACCATACACATATAATAACATGCGAAATATATGTAATATCTTAAACCGATAAAAGATTCAGATAAACCAACCAAGCATTTATGGATAATGTTAAACCAACCAACCAGACATTTTTGGACAACGCCAAACCAAACCAAGCCGAATCAGGCATTTATCAAACGGCATTTATGGGAAATGCCGAACCAAACCAATTAGGCATTTAGCCTCGCGGACATTACTTAGGGACATGTCCAGCCCCGAGCATTACTTAGGGACATGCTCAGCCCCGTCGAGTAGACTCATTCTTTAGATCTCTGGTAAATATAGTCGATTCACATCATAGTCTTTATCAATTCATGTGAGTGCGGGAACCCCACTATTATAGCCGTGGAACGGTCATGAGGGTCATGCCCTGCCACTATTTTAGCCGGTGGACCGGTCATGAGGGTAACATACCCTGCCACTATTATTCGCCGGTGGACCGGTCTGGCCCCGACTCACATGATGTTTCACTGTAATTACTTCGTATCTTTCCAATGTCTTATCGATTACGTCGGTTTGTTGAGCACGGAATCCCCCACTATTATAGCCGGTGGACCGGTCATGAGGGTAACATACCCTGCCACTATTATTGCCGGTGGACCGGTCATGTAGGGCACCCCGGCCCTAGCCACTATTATTCGCCGTGGACCGGTCTGGGTCCGGCTCAACATCTTTCTCTTTAAGTGATTAGTGTCTTAACATATATTGTTTGAACGAATTTTACCCTTGACATGCATGGCTAACTATATCCACACTTATCCTCCCAGGAGGGCCCGTCTCATATCTTGGGACTCTTGCGCCCCTTATCACACCTCGATATCCATTCCCCTTTACACTTACACATAGTGAAAGCCAACTCTTAAGGGTGTGGGTTGAATCCCAACACCTTGTGACACCACACTCCACCCACTATCACTCTCTAGGGTTTCCCTCGAAACCCCAATTAGACCTATGTGGCCCAATTTCCTCTTGCTTCACTACCATTAATTCCTTTATCGTCAAACACCTCATCTCATTTAAGTTCAATCCCAAATCAATCACTACTTTCTCCCAAAACCCTAATCGGGTCCCTTATACACTCTTACACCAACCTACGTATTATTTTTCATCCCAAGTCTCCAAACACTCCACAACTCTCCCCTTAGCTAATTTACACCTTAATACAACTTTTCTCACGTAACGATCATCCCCATGCAAGCTTCATCCAACCCATGCAAACTCTCGAAGTTCCCATGCAAACCCTAAAATTTCCATGCATGGTTCTCATCTCTTATTCAATTTGGTCAACCTCATACCCCTCTTTAGCAACTCACTTCCGATTTATTTCTTTTTATCCTTTCATATCCATGTCATAATAATAATCACCCTAGCATGCATGTCCTAGAGGGTTGCATCATGCCACAACACACCATAATCACCACATATGGATATCACATTCATATAATAAAAAAACACATACCACACAACTTAACTCCAAGCTGCGCTACGCATAAAACAATTTAAGGACAATCAGGTGATACACAACAGGACATGATATATATGTACGAAGCATCCAAGGCATACAAGTCACATAACACGTAGGGACATTAGCCACATCCTTACGAAACACCCATAAGTGGAGGTAAGTAGGAACTTACCTGGATCCGAAGCTAGCTAAGCAAATGGAGAAAGAGGGAGAGCTATCGAAGGCTCAACAATCCACGAGAAAGTTTTCCTAGATCGCCGATAGAAATCGGAACCAGGTTAGAAACTATTTTATCAATCAATAATTCACATATTCAAATTAAATAAACAAAAACGATCTTTCTTAGAAAATTTGTCCAAAACTTAGAACTTAAAAGCACAGCTCTATTAAGATTTGAGATTAAAAATAAATCCAAATGGATTAATACAAATACCACTTAGGACATTGCAAATTAATTTGGAAAGCTCAAGAAAGAATAATCGATTATAAATTAATTTATCGAAAATGACTTATTCATTAGGTTTTATAACTAAATAGGTAAACCGACAATTTATATAGAACTAGATCCAAACCGATTAGGTTAAAACATAATTTAAATGATTTAAAACCCAAAGACAGAAATCGATTAAATAAAAGACGCACAACAAAAATCAATTTTGTAAAACACTCCCCGAAGATTAGGGTTTTAGGCCCGAAAATACAATTCAGTTGAATTCTATTAATTTAATCAAATTGAATATTTAGAAATGCAATTAGACATATTTTATAACATAACATAGAATCAATTGATCAAAACCAATAAAAGAAATGCCTAATTTAGCATAATTAGGGTTTTTGGACCCGGAACGCAAATCCGATCAATTCTTGCTAAAATATATAAATTGATGGTTCGGAAAGGTAATTAAATATATTCTAATATAAATTTATATAGTCAATTGAATAAAATAACCCAATTACAAAATCTAATTTAAACCCGCGGGGGTTTTGACCTAAAAATCCAATTCCGATCAAATACGCACAATTTTCCCAAATCAACACTTCTAATATAAAATTAAATACATTTTAAACAATATTATAAAATCAATTGAGCAAAACGACTCAATTATACGACCCAATTTTATTATACCCAAAATTTGACCTAGGAATCAAATTCCGATAAAACCTGCATAAATTTCTCAAATTGATAGTTCCAAAATGAAATTGGATACATTTTAAAACATATTGTATAATCAATTTGTCCGAAATCACAAAAACGGGCGGATCCGAAAAATTCGGGCATAACCCGGCCAAAAATCCGATTTTCCCAAAATTTCAACACAACCACACAATTAACTCTTCCAAATCATTCTTATAGCATATACATACATAATCAAACAACTAATTTAGCTTTTTATAAGCTAATTCATACCCAATCAACCAAAACAAGGGTTAGGGTTTTCGGAAATTATACCAAACGAAAAACCGACGGATCGGGGCAAAGGAAGGTCGGGGAAGCTTCGTTGGAGGCCAAGGACTGCTCGCCGGTGATCGGCGAGGCTCGCCGGAGCCGGACGGTGGCAGTGCTGCCTGCGGTTGTTCCTCCTGCGCGCAGCTGCTGTGGTGGCTCGGCTTCAGTCGCTGCTGCGGTGCTGCTGCTCCTGCGCGGCTGTTGTGCTGCGGTGGTCGACGGTTGCTGGCGAAGTTGGCCGGAGCGAGGAGGAGCTGGGTAGAGGTGGCGGCTGGATGGGGTTGCGGGACAACGCAAGGCGCAAGGGGTCGGGGAGCACAGGCAGGGAAAGAGAAGAGAGAAAGAAAAAGAAAGGGATGGGGGGTCGGGGTGTGGTCGATCGGGTTTTTTTTTTTTTTTTTTTAATTTTTACAAAAGCAAGTATCATTAATATTAAAAGCTTAAAAATTAATATTGGAAGATTTTATCAAAAATTTATTAAATCAAAAATTTATTTCGAACGGATCCGAAGGCTTAAAATTAGTAAAAAGGCTATATAAAGAATTTCGAAAATATTTTCGGAAAGATTTAACAACGGACGTAAAAATTTATATTATTTACGGAATACATTATAAGACCTCAAAATAATATTTAAAAGCATAAAAGTAAATATTTAAATTAAATTCTAATAAACCGAGACTAATTTAAATAATTTCCGAAATCGGTTTTCCGTAAACCAAAAATCGTAAAATGGAAGAAAATTAATTCCGGAAAGAATTCATCAATAAACTCCGAAATCTTTTTAATTTAAAACTTCTCGAAGATATTAACAATTTTCGAAAACGAATAAATTTAAAGTTGGAAATATTTTCTACGGATAAAATCATTAAAATAAATTTAACTATTTAAATAGAAATTCTATAATTTGATTAATATATTTCGTTAATGAAATATAACTTCAAAACAATGTCGTAATCACATAACGAAATTATAATCGAAAACAAATTAAAAATATTAAAACCCAAAATACGAGAAAGAACGGGAATATATATTTTTAACCGAAGATCGAAATCATAAGAATATAATAAAATCACTGTCGTGAACGAATTTGTCTAGAATGGTTCGCAACGACAATGATTAATTACATTCAATTATGAATTCGAAATCATCGATAAATCTATAAAACGAAACGAAATTAGAATAATTAATTATTTACATCAAATTACGCTAATAAAATTATTAAGCTTAATAAATTTGAATTTTAAAAATACGGGGTATTACAGTAGCACCGCATGGAAACCGAGGCCAAACGAGAAGTAACGCGCGGCAGCACTACAGCAGCATCAGCCATCAGCGCCGGGAAAAGGAAAAAAAGAAAAGTATAACTACACGAAAATAAAGGCCGAGAAGGAAGAAAAATTAGAGGAAGAATTTATAACGGTAGAATTTATTTCAGATAAAATTAATTTTTATTTAAATAAATTCTTAATCTTTTATCCAAAATTAATTCCGGTTATTTATTTCTCTTATTTTTAATTTATATTTTAGATATATATTTCTGTGTAATTAATTCTATAATTATGGCTGGCTAATTATTTATTATTAGGGAATAAATTGAAACCCTTTATTAGGATTTAAATTATAATTTTATTTTCTTTGTTTCGTGAGATTGTTTCTTAACTCTATAGTAATTTCTATCGTTTATATGTATAATTCTATCACGTATAGTTTATTTGGTGCATGCCTTGTTCTGGTTCGTCATAAGTGACAGTATGTAGGATTATTTGCCTGCGAGGTGGCCATCAAAATATACAAGAATCTATATGTATAAATTGCAGCTAGGTTAGATAACAATTCACCTAATATTTTTGTGATTCTAACCAAAGTGGTAAAACGTTTCGATACGTGTGGGTCAAGGAAAGGAAATACAGCTAGACATGCGTTTTGTACTAGTCTAGGTACTTAGATTGACAGCCTTCCAATTACACTTAATGTATTAAATCTAGTTAAATATAGGAGCCGCTTGTTGCTGTTATACTGCGAGTATTTAATACGGTTAATATAGGGATGTGGTCGTATTAATTAATTAAGGGAAGTAATATAAGGTGTATGGACCTGCGTTTGGTGTACAACTTGGTCGATCTCATTCTCACGATTAAATATTGACTTAGAAATAAATATTATATTACGACCTAATCTAGTGGTGGATTTTTATTTCCCTAACATATTTCTCATATCTGCGGTTTCCCATTATTTTCGTTATTATTGTTATTAGTTTACTTTATTTTATTTATTCCTTTATTATATTTTTTATAACCCCTATTAGTATTTTTCTTGTTTATTTATTTAGTGTTATTTAGGATTTATTTTTATTTTTATTTTTAGTTTAAGCTAGTTAGATAGAGGTGAGCCCTCTCAATCCCCGGGTAGAACGATACCCTTATTTACCAGTGCTACAATTGACAACAAGAGGGTTTAAATTGCGTGCCGGCTACGACCACACCAATTGGAACATGTTCTAACATTTTCTAACACATTTTTATCCTATGTAAATTGCACATCTCAACATTAATCATCACAACCCATCTTTTCTTAAGATTCATGCTTTTTACTCAAAATGAACCATCTAACCATCCAATCAGTTCTATAAGCTATATATATTCATACCAACATATAATATTAGCTTAAAGAGTTTTATATCATGCAAGATTACTCCTAAAACTCATATCATGCAAGATTACTCCTAACCCATTTTAGAAGCAAGAATAACTTACTTGATGCATGCAAAACTTTCCTTAAACAAGAAATCTCAGTCTGTGAAAACCTCAACTTTTAAAACATTAAATACAACAAGTTTTAACTCATAAGTTTGTGCATAAACTTTATAAATTCGAACTTGAAGTAGAAAGGAAATAATGAACTTACCACACGTAAAGAAAAAATAGAGGATACTCAACCGAACTACTCAACCTTTTTTCTAAATCTAACTCTTTCATGCTTAATAATTAATACAAAAGAGAGCTAGAGAAATGATCATAAGAGTGAGATGAATTCAACTATAAGGCTCGAAGTGCAAAAGGAGAAGGTGAATACTAGAAAGTTAGGTATTTTTAATGGCTGAAAGAAAGTTGAACAAAAGGAGTGATTAGGATTATTTATAGCTAACCAATCGATATGAATCACGGTGCATCAGCAACAAATTGAAAACCCTAATTCTCACCATTTGAATTTGAGTTAAATAGATGGATTTCGTCCAAGATATATAGACCTATCCTCCAGATCTTAAATCATGATTCTTGGGAAATGCAAGTAAAGTGGTCCATCAATGCAATTTATAAGAGGGGTAATGGAAGGTCAGCGTGCAAGGAATCTTCTAGCTTAGTAGAATCAATCCTGAGATTGAAGTAATGATCTCATAAATGTGCAAAGGAGAGAAGTGGAAGAAGACAAGGCTGATGTCATCTCCCCCTCCTCAATTGACCCAATCAATCCTCCAGATTGATCTAAGGTAAAATTTTTGAGCTAAATGCATCATGAAAAAGTCTAAGAACCTCTTAAGAACAATTTGACATGGGTTAACAAAGTTTCACTTCAGTATAAGAAATTTTTCCAAAAAAATTGAGTTTTGAAAATATGCCCAGCTTGACAAACCAGTCAATTGGTTTGACCTATCAGTCAACTATTCTATAAACCAGTCGATTGATTTAGTTAAGTAAAAACCATTTTGCTAAAACGATGAACTAGACGATTGTTTCATGGAACTAGTCAATCGATTCATGGAATTAGTCGATCAGTTTGCCTAACAAACCTAAAAAATTCAATTTTCCAACCTTATTTCAAATCCAACTTTACCTCAAAACAAATCATAATACCAAATCAAATCAAACACCAAAGTTTAAATAGCTTCTCATTCAAAATTTTCCAAAAAGATGTGTTATTAAATATCCTATGTTCAATTATTTATATTTAGGCACATTAGGCCATAAATGACCAAAATACCCTTATAACCTTAGTTATCTAAAAATTGACCATTTCATTAATAATCTCTATTTTAACTCCTCAATTCTTAAGAAAAGGTTAAAGATATTAAATTAAACACTTTAACATAATTTATAATTATGATTTTTATAAATGATAAATTTACCATTTTGCTTTTAAAACTCATTTAATCTCATTTAGTACATAATACCCCAATCATACATATCTAGTATAACATATTTTACATACTTCTTTTGCTTAACATAATTACAACACATGCTAGGAAAACATGCTGAAAAATTATAGATTCCATGTGAAATGACTATAATACCCCTATAACATGCAACACATTAATTACTTATAACTATATGTAAGCATGTTGAAATCTCAACATATCATATATCACGCTTTAAGTAAATTATTTGAGGAATAAAATGATAAAAAAAGTAACAATGGAGGTGTTAGTTAGGACAAACTATCCCTTAGATAAGCCATCCCAACAACACATGTATAAATATTTCACCACAAATAATCATATTTTAGCATGTTATCATACATACATTAAAAACACATAAATTAAGTACACTCTTACACAAATTCACATGGTCACATTTTTAAAGAAAATAATAACAATATTATGTGCATGCATATTCTCATAGAATTACAAGAAAGTTTAAATTTGACTTCAATATGCCCTATAAATCCTAGGCATGCTATCACATAATTTTTACATAATTAGTGGGAGCATATGGGTTACCTCTTTTTCCAAGCACAATTAGCCAAAAGAGTAGAACAAAGTGCCATCAAAGCTCTAGCTACCAAACTAACTCTTCTCCTTAACAACACAAAATCCAAAAAATAAATTAGGAATAAAATAATAAAGCAACAAGACTATAATAACACTCATCAAAAACTAAAGGAAAAGAACCATACCCAAGTAATGAGTGACACGAGAAGAGGAAAGAATAAGGAAGCAACTCTCTTCAATTTCTCCCAAATCTAACACTTATATACTTAAGAAACATATAACAATGATAGATAAAGGATAAAAAAAAGAATCAACAAGAAAATGGAGAAAAAGAAGGAAGAGGGTTTCAGTTCCAATAACTAGAAAAAAGGGGAGGCGTTCTTCAACCCTTAGTCAATCTTCAAAAGAAAAGATAAGAAAAAGGAGAGAGCACCAAACAACAAATGGTTAAATAATAAAAATGCAAAGTGAAAGTGGGTATATAAGGGTGTTAACCAACAATCAATAAGGAGGGTAGAGGGAGAGCTAATCAAGTTGCATCTCCAACACTTGAATGAAAGGTTGAGAGTAAATATAAATTGGAAAAAGGTGGGTAAGAGGCAAAGTGAAGGGATTATGGATAAGATCTTAGAAAAATGCAAGGGAATAAGTACCAATTTGACCCATTGTAAGGGAAGTCAGTAGAAGGTTAACAAGGAATGGAAGAACCTATAAAATCAATACATGTAAAATTCACATAGCCCGACGCCCAAATAAGACTAGATTGCTTGCCCGAACCTATAATGCTACCAGCTTTACCTTGATGCTTGATCATCCGGACTGCTAGCTTCGGTCAACCGCCTAGCACCACAAACCCTAATCTTCCATCTTCTTAGCCTAGTTAACTTAATCCATCTTCCATCCCAAACCAAACACTCATAATTAACACGTACAACACATATTATCCACATATGGTTTCTATGATAAGATCCACATAACACATTAAGTTTCAATTATGTTTTTAATTAGGGCTATGAGAAATGGGGCATTATAGGAAGACAATCAAACATTTATTTCATCTCAACCAACTTAACTTTGAACATGTAGATGAATGATAATCCATAAGAATTGATTTGGCTCTAGCATTTGAACAAACACCTTACGAGAATATATTATATTGTTCAATCTACTATACGGGCTAGTGAGAGAGTTTGATAGAAATGAATGTTTGTTGTTCATTGTTTAGATTGTTCAATAGTGAAGCTTCTTAGCTTGCATTTGGTTAATAGAACTATAACAAGGCAATAAACTATCAACCAATAATTAAGAAATAAAAATCATCTTTAGGACAATTATACACATATGAACACACGTCTTTCATAAAATAAATACACATAATTGAAGATAAAAACACACAACTTTCGGAACATAAATACATAACATCCCAAACATGTAAAGATACACATATTACAGGGTAGTGATAGACATTTTTAAGATATTAATATACAATATGTGGAACCAAGTACATTTTATACATCTTATAGGACAAAATTACATATCCTTCAATAATAAAATACACACATATAAGAACAATAATACATATAATCTATGTAAGAATATATTATTTTATTTATACAAATATAAAAGAGAAACTTATATACATGTATTAAAATGAAATTAAAACTAATAATTCTAAGCGTTGGGAATAAGTACAACAATAGAACAACGTTAATAAGCTTCTCAATCAAATTGTCAAACACTTGCGTGCATGTTTAAGATTTAATACAAAAGGTTCTTCTTCTTCTTCTTCTCAAAGGCATTTTTTTTATATTTTTTTTATCAAAGATAAAAGACGACCACTTGAAAAGAAATAGCAGAAGATGGTGAAAGCATTAGCTTCCATGCGGACAAAATTGCTGACTGGATTTTTAATCCTTAGATTTTTCTTCATAGGAGATTAACCAATGATAGGCAAGGAAATAAAAGAAATACATAAACAGGTGATAAACAGAGGAAAAAAGTACTATTTTTTTTTGTATTTTACTGAAAATGTCAACTGGGCCGTATGCTACGCTTGTATGATGATGCAACAGTGATTAGGGACTTCAGCTTTGTAATTTTCACGCTACGCTACGTCTAATACTTGAAAAACACTAAAGAAGAAAGGAAACGCATACAAAGGAATGAAACCATGTAAGCAAATTGAAATTAAGAGACGTCATTGACTTCCGAACTCGGACGAATTAAAAATTTGAGCGTATTCTGCAATTATGCCCTATGTCTATGTGCCCCTCGTATGCAACATTTTTGGTCAACAACAATCCTTTCAGTATTATCTTTCATCACGTACTCCAACACAGCTCTTTTTAATTTAAGAAAAATAAGAAGAAAAAAAATAAGAGAATTTAATATTTTTTTCTCATTTAGTTATTGAATCTTTTTTGTAGAAAATATTTTAGTAAAAGCAACAAAAACATAAATACTAATAAATAAGTTGTAGTACTCAAATAGTTTACTTAGTTAATATTTTGATATCAACAAGTTTTATAGTTGAAGTAGGGAGATAACAAAATAAATTAAAAAAAAAACAATTTTAATCAAAGAATACGCATATGAAAGTCACGATGCAGTCAAATATGTAGCTTAAAGATGTGAATGTATAGGAAGTAAAGTCTAGCGGAAAGAAAGATTTTTACCAAACTTTCTTTTGTTTTCTAACTTTTTGTTAAGAAAACTATCTAACTCAACTTTCACTCTCTTTTTCCTTCTTATTTTCTTTCTTTCTAATTTTCATAGCAACCAAGTACCTAAAACTCAGATTTCATCACAATTTCTTTCCTTTCTATAATATTTTCTTTCTTTCTAATAATGTATTGCATTTATCATGTATATTATTATTCTTATTCATTGATGCAGATTTAGTTTTTCCTTTGATTTTTATAGTTTTCTCAATTTCCCCCAAGTCCACCACCGCCTCTTGGATAGTCCACCGCAATGGCCACCCATTTGCTATATTTAATTTGGTTATTTTTTTGTAATTAGTTAATGATTTTTTTTTTTGGAAAATTTCAAATCGCTAGAGAAAGTGTTGCCCACTATTGTTGCCACCTAGCCGCCGCCCTTATCTTCTATAAGATATTTTATGTTTTTATTTTATTTTCTAAATTGTGAATAAATGTATATAAGATGATAATTGTATATGTATATTGGTAATTGTGATTAAATGTATGTTTTGTGATTAAATAATATATTATTAATAATGTATAAGAATTGTGGTGATAATTATTTATTTATGTTGGTAATTGTGATTATTAAATATGTGGAATAATCTATATATAGTTGTAATAATGAAACAAGTATTTCAAAGCAACTAATTTATGTAATACAAAAAAAAGGATATAACATCTTGTTAAATAAGCGAAATTATTAGATCACAGTACTTGAAATTAAGATAATATAGTGTTCATCAAATAAATTATTATTAAAAAGGTATAATAATTATAATAATAAAAGTATTATTAGCCTTAGATAAAATATTATTAATCGGTATGTAGAGTAATAGCATGGTAATACTGTGAGCTAATAATTTAATTTTAACATTAGATTAAGTGTTATTTATTAACTAATTTTCTATTTTGTAGGGCTATAGTGCATAGTTTATTTGATGAGTACCATATGTAGTACTATATTATATCTTCGGATGGAGATATTAGAAAACATACCATTAGGGTACATGATGTGCTATATTATATGGTGGGAAGAGGTTTATATTTGGGATCATTTATGTTTAGGTCATATTATCTTTTGCTGACCTTCCATAAATCTAGTCATGGGTAACTGCGAGGTAAAGATATATGAATTTATTTGTGACTGATGTTCCACAACCTAAGGTTGTTGATTGTGGACAAATTATGAGACACTATAACTAGATAGTGAGGGAGTTGATAGTCATTAATGAAGACTAGATGTCTTGACATAGGATACCAACATGCATACCCTAATTGTCTTAGTAACTCATATTATGTGGATGCACCTTCTTTTCAAGAAGAGAGAGAGCAATGGATTCTATGAGAAGAGTGAATTTAATGGGTGATCAAGGACATTCAACAAGGAACCTTGTTTTGAGTTATAATATATTTTGGATGTATAATGATTGTGCTTTAATGGTTCATTAAGGTTAATAGTGTTTTTACTTTGTAACATTATCGTTTACCATTTGAGTATATGACTTTGAATAACTATTTAATGGTACTATAATTAATTCTGAGATTTATTTTTACAACATCACCAGCTCAAAAAAACAAAGGGGAGTAGTAGAGGGAAGGGATCTGTATGACATATGGCTAGATAATGGGTGAAAACTAGTACACATGGAATTTGCTAATAAAGATAACATGTATGATCCTGTGGGGGTATATGGGCCAAAATTTTCTCACCATGCTAGCCAAGCCATAGGGGAGTTCATTTCGCTACCATATAAAGCATGGGTCATGTTTCTAAAAATTTAAGTTCTAAGATTCTTCTACGATTGAGGTATTTACATATTTTTAGTTTAAATATATGAATTATATTATTTTATAAATTACTAATATGGTATACATTAATTTTGTGGCAATATTTTAATTTTGATTATTGGAGGCATAGTCATGTGTGGGATCAGATTCTAATTAGTCTTAAAAGGTTGTTTTAGGACTAATACAGGACCATGAAGAATAAGATGAAGATGTAGTGGCAAAGGGATAATAGTTGGTATTCAGATAGCTTTGACCAAGAAACCTGAACACAAAATGAGGTAAAGGCAAATAATTAGCTATGCTATTGTAAATATTAAAAAATTTAAATCATATATTTACTTTATTTTATATGTGTAAGCAAGGTTTGAGAAAAATAAGCAAAATAAGTATAATATGATTGATCCTAATATCCACGGGTCAAGATCTATTTCACCTTATCAACATTCAAATGTATATATATAGCAATTTAGTTCTTTTTAATATTATTAATGCATTAATTCAACCAAATATGGCAATTTGATTATAAGCCCTAGCAATTGCTATGACCAATCGAGAACTATAAGGATCAACACAAGAGTGTTGGCTAGTGGATCACAAAGAATACATGAGAAAATTGTGCAAAAATAATAACATTAACTTTTGTTTTATAACATAATATTTGTGAATTTTAGAAATAACTTAATATTTCGATATTTTTAGGGTAAGATAGTAATGCTACGTGATGAAACTCAGGTAACACTATAGGGGAATGAAATTAAGATGACTAAGGACCCCTCCACTAATTCTATAGACCCGTCGATGATTGATGAAATCAAAATAGTGGATAGGGTTCATGGTTATCGATGTAGCTTCAAAAAGAGTGTTGTGAGCATATTACTAGATGGGTCTTCATTGTATTCTATTGGTAGTCACCCTCCATGGTTAAAGACTAACACACCATCATCCATTACTGTTGCCTCTTTTCCTACGATAACGGATATTTATGACATTGTTTGATATTAATAGATGGAGATTGATGACTTAAAGAAGATAATAACACGAACATAAGGATTTGTGTCTACCTCTCAGTCATCAGTCTGGGTTCACCCTCCCTATTGGGGCTGTTCACAGTTAAAATATTCAATATTTTTGATATTCAATTGTCGGATATCCGAAATTTCATATATTTGAAAATGATATTTGATATTTGATTTGAAACTTCTGATATCCGAATTTTTGGATTAGATATAAAATATAACCGATATTATCCAAATAAAATTTTTAATATAAAAAAACTGCCAAATCACAAATATATTTGATATTATCCGATTTGCTGAGCAAATATTCAATTCGCTTGGCAAATATCCGACTTGCTCAATAAATATCTGATGTTAAAACTATAATAAGGAAGGGGTGAGTGAATTTGATCGGCACACAGAGTGTTTTATTTTTTTTTATAAATATATAAAAAGGGATTATATTAAAAATATAATTTTAACTAAATTAAATTTTGCCTCAAATAATAAATAAAGTAAGTAAAAATTATACACACACACACATTTATATTTATTTATATACAATTATATATAAAATAAAAATTATAAAAAATGTATAAATATTTTTCTTTAGATCGGATATTATTTGTATTTATCAGATCAAATATTTGGTTTGAAAAAGAAAGGATTGGTTATTTACTTTTTTGGATCAGATCACTTTAGATATCGAATTAAATAAGTAAATATTAGATAACATAAACAACCCTATTCCCTATCATGAGCACCAACACCATGTTCACATGGTTATCCCTAGCACTAGACTCATTCTTTCCAGAAATTTCTCCTAGTAAGAAGACAAAGATGATGATTTATTATAAATAATTTTTAGTTTGGACATTCTAATTTGTATGTAATTCAAACAATTTCTTGCATTAAAAATATTTATGTATTGTTATTATAAATAATTACAATATTAATGTTTTGACTGTTAATTATTTATAAATATATTAATGTTGTTATTTTATATGTTATTGTGTATTGTATGGAATTAAATAAATGCATTGAAATTTTTGTTTTTGTAGATGCACAAAATTTTAAAAGTTTCCCCTAAAATGAGCATTAGAGACAACATATTGTAGCTATTTTTTATATAAAAAAAGGCATGATTTAAATATTTTTGACAAATTCACAAAATGAAATCAATAATAAGGGTATTAGTGAGGATATGTCGTGGCAAAAAAATTAATTTTACTTAAATTTTTCCACAATATTTAAATATTCCTGAAACCTTATTTTATAAATGTCATCACTAATACTCTTATTAGGGACGTCATATTACGACAAAAAATTAATATTATTTAAAATCTTCAGGAATTATTATAAAATATTTTTATTAATAATTGCATTAGGGACTAAATATTGTAGTTCCAAAAATGTAAAAATTCAAAATTGGTTAATGAAATTTAAACTGCATTAGTTGCTAATAGTGTAATTAGAGATGATATTGTTGCTTTTAAAAGTTGAATTGACGACCACCATTTAATCACCCAATTTCATTCTCTAGCTACCAAATAATAGGGACACTGGATTAGAGACAACACATCATTGCTAAAAGCTAATGACGATGACTAGAGGGTTACTAGCGACAACAATTAACATCGCTAAAGACTATTTGTTAGTAGTGAATATTATTACTTTTGATGAAAAATATGTAATTATGTGAAGTTTTATGAACTCTTGAATCAGTAAATGTATTAGTAATTTATTTTTTGAGAGTTGAAATTTATATTTATCTACTGGCTATTTATGCATATTGTATGGAATATAAGATAAAATACAAACAAAAAAATCTAAGAGGAAGAGTAAGTATCTATATATACATTAAATGCATATGGTACTTATTAAGGTGAGAATTCACCCGTGTACCCATAACCCTTCCCCTTGAATATTTACCTATCACATTTTTTTATACGCTAACATATACTACCTCATTAAAAACCTTATCAGGAAAGACCTTATGGGGAAAATCTGAACGAAGGGAAAAAAAGTGTAGCGCGTATAACACTCCTCAACTTAACATACATCTCTAAAATGAAGCATCCCCAACTTATATACCAATTCTTTAAATTTTCTAAGTGGCAAGGATCTTAAGCATAAGTCAGCTAGATTCTCGAATGATTGAATTTGTTGGACATTAACTGTTCCTTCCTTTTCTAGATCTTGAGTGGAGAAAAACTTTAGCACTTTATGCTTTTTTATATCCCCTTTGATGTATCCTTCCTTTACTTGAGTGATATAAGTTTTATTATCCTCATATATTAAAGTAGGATAATATGTGATTGCTTTCATACCATATTTATGATGTATGTGTTGAATCATTGATCTCAACCATACGCATTCCTGTCTGCCTTCATATAGGGCAATTAAATCTGCATGATTTGATGATTTAAGAGTCACAATTTTCTTTTTTGATCTCCAAGATATTACAAAGTTTTCAAATGTAAACATATAATAGGATTGAGATTTTTTCTTGTGTGGATCTAATAAGTACCTTGCATCTGCATATCTGATGAGAGTGACACTTATATGTCTTTGATAGAATAGTCCAAGATCATGGGTACCTATGATGTAGCAAAACAAATGTTTGACTCCCTTCCAATGCCTTATTATTGTCTCTAAACTCTATCTTGACAATAAGTTAACAGAAAAGTCAATGTCAGGGCACGTATTGTTAGCTAAATGCATTAATGCCCCAATTGTGCTCAAATATGGTCCTTTAGATCTAAGAATTTATTCATTGTCCTCATCAGAAGCGGAATGTATTGTCCTTTATATTTAGTGAGTGAAACATTATTGGAGAGTTGAGTGGGTGTGCTTTATCCATGTGAAATATCTTTAGAATATTCTCAGTGTATGTTGATTGGTGGATAAAGATATAATTATTTATGTGCTCAATCTGTAAAACAAGATAAAACCCTATTTTTCTGATATCTTTCATCTCAAACTCTTTCGTTAAATGTCTTATAGTAATTTCAAGTTCATCATGTGTTCAAATGATATTAATTCCATCAACATAAACTACAATAATGATAAATGCATAATGGGATCACTTGATTAAAACACATGGAGTAATTGGATCATTTTTAAATCATATTTTAAGAAGATGTTACTAAGACGGTTATACTACATATATCCAATTGTTTGAATCCATAAAAATATTTTCTTAACTTTATGGGGCTATCTTCCAAATACTAAAGATGCATCTTATAGATGTTGTGACCACATATATATAGGGATCACTTAATACATACATCTATATGAAAGTTTCATTTTTATAGGGATCACATATCTGTGACCACATATAGATGTATGTATTGAGTGATCCCTATAGATATGTGGTCACAACATCTATAAGGTACATCTTTAGTATTTGGAAGACAGCTAAACTAATTAAGAATCTCAACATTATTGCATCAACAACTAGGGAGTATGCTTCTCAATAATCTTGCCCAAGAATCTAAGAAAAACCTTAGGCTACAAGTATTTTCTTATATCTTAGAATTTCATTTTTTTTCTCATTTCATTTGCGTACGAATACCCATTTGCAGCTTACTGATTTTTTGCGTCTTGGTGTAAGGAACACATGTCCAAATGCATAATGTTTTCTAAGGGTTTTAGTTCTAATTAGATTTCCTCTTTCCATTTTAGTAAGTATTGTCTTTTTTGACATTCATTTATTGTCCTTGGCTAAAGATAATTTTCATTTAACATCATTTCATATGCAATTAAATATGAAAAATACTTCATCTACTATGGCGTTATTTCTATCAAATTGTTCTCCTATAGAAACATAATTTATTGATATCTCATGATTATCATTATTTTTTATCGTTGTGTACCTATTTTGAGGTGTTGTTCTCAACCTTTGAAGTATAATTATTTTTTCTTCAATGGAAGGAACAATTTTGATATCATTTGGCATATTGTCCCACTACAAAATAAATGATTTGTGCCAACAACGCCTTATCTGTGGGTAAAAGCTATTTTTCTGTTGGTAAAAGCTTTTACCAACAGATATTTTATTGTGACAAAACTGTGGGTAAAAACTCTGTGCTTAAAAGTTTTACCCACAGATATGTATCATCTGTTAGAAATAATTGATAATGCCCACAGATATTTATCTGTTAGTAAAACTTATGCCCACACTTATATCTGTGAGTAAAAGTATTAACCACAAAATAATATCCGTGACTAAAAGTATTACCCACAAAATAATATCTGTAACTAAAACTATTACCCACAAAATAATATCTGTGACTAGCAGTATTAGGCACAAAATTATATTTGTGATAAAAAGAAATAACCACACAATTATATCTGTGTGTAAAAGTATTAAACACAATATTATATCTGTTACTAAAACTTATTACCAACATATATATATTGTTTGATATACATATTAACCCTGTACGTGTGTGTTTGTGTGTGTGTGTGTGTGTGTGTGTGTATATATTATATATATATGTATAGTTAAAACCTGTATTGGCCAAAACGTACAAAATATCAAATATCTAATATCCACCTGTAGTAACAATTTATGCTTATATATATATATATAATTAACTACACCATATATAATTATCATTGTGTAGTACAAAATAATTAGTTGCTTAGCTCCCAAAGGCATAACAGTCATTTAAGTACAATACTATATAAATGACTTATAGCATAAGCTATTATACAAAAACATCTTCATACATTGATATACAAAATCATCGGCTATTATACAAAAACATCTTCATATGTTGATATACAAAATCATCGACCATCTTCGTAAGCTTACGAGCAAAAGCACCAATATACAAAATCATCGACCATCTTCGTAAGCTTACTGCTTTACCACCGGGCATCTTCATTAGCTAACATATATACAAAAACATCGGGCATCTTCATAATTTGATATACAAAAATATCGATCATATTCGTAAGCTAACGAACAAAAGCATCAACCGTCTTCATAAGCCGACTCACAAAAGCAATTTTATAAAAACGCATCAAACATCATCTTCTTCATTTTCCTCTTCAATGTCATCCGTTTCATTCTCATCATCCTCCATTTGATAATAATTATCAACATATTTTCCCTAAAAATATATATACAATTAACTTAATCATATTAATCTAAATTCATATCAAAAAGCTAGATGATGAGAGTTTTTACTCTTTAATTGAGTATATACATATCCAAAGTTTTTTTTGTTTGGGTTTTTCAGAAGATTGGTACGGAAACTATCTTCTAGGTTTGGATTGTATAATTTATTTAATATTTAACTATTTATAATAATTTACTAGGATTCCTCCTCGTCAATAAATATTTTGAGAACCTATAACGAGACATAAACTTAGAACTTTTCAATAGGTCGGCTAAGATAGGTTAACAAGAGTAAGGACAGTGATTAAATAAAGACATTAATCGGAGAAAGAACGTTGACTAGACAACTAATATAGATAATAGTTTTGTAATTTTTATTTTATTTTTCTCTCTTTATTTTAGTAGATTTGGTCTATTTTTATTAAAATATATATAAATATATACGTGCGAGTGTACGTGCGCGTATAAATATTTTTATCATTTTCTTTTGCACCTACTTTCTAAATTTTTTAAAAATATCATAGGAAATCAATTAGCATACAAAACTTCTTTCAATCGGAGTCGAAGTGGCACATTAGCTGAGATTGAAAAAGAAGAGACGCACATACCATAGTTACCCAATCTAAACACTATATGACCCCTAATATTCTCATATATTCATCTATGCACTATTTTAGAGGTAAAAAAATACCCAAAATAAATGCGTTGCATGAGAAATGTAAAAAAAAACTATCAACATTTAGTGAGGAACTTACTTGATTCTCTAATAATGTATGCATTATACCAATCAGATATCCTACTTGCTCTTTAGTCTCAAGGAGATCTTTTTCTAACTTCTCAACTCTAGACTCGGATTTGATCCTTTTAGCTCGCTCCTCCTCAAAAGCACATCTTCTTTTGTGGGATTGTATACAGCTAAGACTATGTCGTTTGCCTAATAACAACAAAAAAAGGGTAGCTGAGTTATTTAATTTCAACATGGAGAAGGTGGTAATAAATGCTAAAGTAAAGTTATAACATATAGATTTACATGACTTACAAATGTCAGCATTGGAAATTATCGAAGGATCTTGCTCTATCACTTCATTTAGACTATTAATCTTTGAGCAAGAAAATTCTTGTCCATGACGTTTGCCTTAAAAAATGAGAAACAAATAACAATAAATGCAAGCAATAACGAAGTTAAAAGACATACAAATAATTAATTTCTACCATTAGATATTTTTTCTTTAGTCATTTTCATCTATTACAAGATTATTTATTACCATATTAACAATGTTTTAAACTTACCCATGCGACTAAGTAACATGGACCACCTATTAATGGCCGTTTTCCTTAGTAGTTTTCGTATATTCTATCCTTTCCTCCTGCCCTCCTAATTGAAAAAAATTGAATGTAATTAAAACTTTGAATAAACTCATGTCTTACATTATTAAATGTAGTAATGAAATATCATATAAGTAAATATATACCTAATTGATGAATATGTGGATGTATCGATTGCAATCACTTTCTTTAGCCCATGAGCATGTCCTATTGCTTCAATTGATTGTTCTTCATTTGGAAATTTTGAAATTCTTGATGTTTTAGCAATAACTTCCTGCATAAATAATACAATAATAATGATGAATTAATGGTGGCTAAGAGGTTAGATACAATTGTTTGAGATAAAAGTATTTCCTGGACTTATACAAAAAATTGACAACAAAATTATAAAGAAAGAGAATTAGGAAAACCATATTTAGTACTACTAAAACAAAATAATTTCTAACTAGTACACGAAAGCAATAATAGTAAAAAATTTGCCTCTAATTGTCCTTGACTTTTTTGAGTTACTTTCTTCTTACTCAGTGCCTTTTGCAAAGATGACATAGAAACCTAGTAACATAAAAAATTAGAATTAGTATTTAATTAGTTATGTTTCTGTATGCAACTTAGAAATCAAAAAGTAACATATTAAAAAATAGACTTTCACTGACAATTACCATTTACGTTGCTAAGAAAAATAAAGTACATAAAAGAAGAAAAAAATATAAGAAAGATAGATTTACCTGTAATTGTTCCCGACTTATTGTAGTTTTTTTCTTTTTACTTGATGCTTTTTCTAAACCCGACATAATAACCTAACAACATAGAAAGTAGAATTAGTATATATATTCATTCAACATACCATATTGATAGTAATAATAAAAATATTGAAAGGCATACAATACAAAATATTTTTAAGCATAAGAAAAATAAATACTATTAAAAACCTTAAAGTATACAATCTTCATAACTGGAACACACAAACATCAAATTACATTTATAACATTATAACCAAAATCAAAAAAAGATACATATTTCTAACACTACTCGGTATCATAATCATATAAAGTTTTATCTTCTTCATCACTTTGGAAACTATACTCTTCAATTTCTTCATCATCATTATTGCTTTCTGTCATAGCAACAAAAGGTTCTTGTTCTTCTCCGGTAATAGTAAAATCATCTACACCTAAATCTGTAGTCATGCTAGTTTGTCTACGATCATCATTAGAATCTGGGCTATAGAACACCTGCAATGCATGAGATGCCAAGACAAATGGTTCACTTGTTTTTAGAATAGCCTTTAGATTAACAAGAGTAAATCCAAGTTCGTCCTCTTTAACTCCTCTACTAGGATCAACCCAATGGCATCGAAATAAAATAACACACTCCTTCCACGAGGATAAGTCAGCTCAATAATTTCTACTGAGCTAGTTTCCGTGCGGAGGTAATTTCATCAGGAGAAAACAGCCTTGCTTCATAACCCAAGAAAAGCACATTGCTTCCTAGCATGTTCCGGAATCAGCTTCACAATCGTCTCTGCTGGCACCCGTTTCAATTCTGACCAATAAACATTATTCAGTGAAAAGTTCAGCCCAGCTATTGTATTTGTAGGTAAAGAAGACAAATACTTCATAGCAGCAACTTTGACAGCCATAAGCATAGCTTCATACCATGAGGCTTAAAGTTATAAAGCGGTGGCAGCATTCGTCCATTTAGCAGGTGAGTGTTTGGGTCACGTAACTCGTCAAAAAACTAATGAGTTAGAGCGTTTAGCTGCATTTACAATCAAATACAATATAGTTTTAAGACAACAAGCCAAATAGTAAAATATTATGTACAAGTAACTGAAAACACAAAAAGGCTACTAAACAAGCACCCTCTGCTTATCTCCATGCTTACCCGCTGTGCATCGGAGGTCCGGTGAATATAGCAATAATCTTGACACTAGATCTACTGCCTTAGGTGCCATGCGTCTGTGGAATATCTGAATACAATTTGCATTGATAGTTAAATTATCTGTTACGGTGAGATTTAAACATGAAGGAGCTCGCCAGGATTTTAGTCACCGTACCGTATGCCATGGGTGAGCTTTGATTTGAGGGAACTTGTACTCCGTATAATTAGGATTCATGCACTTTATTTCCTCCCTCGTTGGAGTGCCCAAAACCTGCAACAAAATGAAACATAACAAAGGTTAAAGTTAACATCCTAAAATTTTCATTCATCCTAATCATCATCTAATACAACAGACCACAGCGCCACTGGGATCCATAGGCTTTCTCCATTTTCCTTTCCTAATCTCAACCCATATTGGGTGTCAATCTACACCAGCTAATGGATACATTCTGAAATTAGTCTCTGCCTTACATAATCCAGCAGTAGGTTGCACTTCGAATCATTACACAGAAATTGTCCAAATAAACCATCACACATTACCTTAATAATCTCCACCAGCTGGTCCACTCCGCTCTCTCCAGGGAACAGAGGCTGGAAATAAGGGTATACGAAATTGTTAGATATAGTCACCTGAAAGGATCCTGAAATTTGAATGAAAAGAACAGAAAGGCAGAATGCATAACATACTTCTCCAAGCATTAGTTCAGCAAGGACACAGCCAGCAGACCAAATATCAATAGCTGTGGTGTACTCAGTTGCACCAAATATCAGTTCTGGTGCTCGGTAATACCTAGAACTTGTACTCCAAACTATAAATTCGGTCAAATCTTGCCAAAATATTTAAATTGACGGTTCCGAAATGAAATTAAACATATTCTATTACAAAATGTATAATCAATTTAATAAAATAACTCAATTATACAATTCAATTTAAATCCGCAAGGATTTGACCTAAAAATCAAATACTGAATAATTTCACACACATTTGTCTTAAATTGACAATTCCAATACGAAATTAAGTATATGTTAAAGTATAATGTATAATTAAATTATCCCAAATAGCTTAATCGACCGAATACAACATATCCGGACATAACAGGGTCAATAATCACAAATTCCATAAATCAACATATATCACATAATTAGCATATCCAATTCAATCATACAATACATATATACTTAATTAAATAACTAATTTAGCTTAATTAAAGCACATGGTTTCATAATTAATCAAAACAAAAAATTAGGGTTTCGGGAAATTATACCAAACGAAATAAGCCAAATCAATGCAGGTAAAGGGCGGCGGAGCTTCGTCGGTGGGAGAGGAGCAGTCGCCGGTGGCCTACAGACGGTGGAGATGTCCGGCCGGTGGCGCGCCGTTGCAGCCTTCTTGCCTTGCTGCTGCGCTGCGCTGCTGCCCTTCCACTGCTACTGTTCCGCTGCTGCTGCTCCCCTGATGCAGCCGTGTGCGACGACTGGGAGATGTGGCGGCACAGTCGAGCGGCGGCGAGTTGGTGTGGACGGTCGCTGGGCAACGAACCACAGGAAGGCAGAGGCCGAGACTCGAGACAGAATAAGGTTAATGTTCTCCAGATACAAACGCCAAACGGGAAAGGGAATAAGGGGCGGGGTTTTTTGGGTCATTTCACGGGGAGCAGCGGGAAAGGGAATAAGGGGCGGGGAAGTTTTTGTTTTGTTTTTTTTTTTTCAATTATTTAAAAGAATTTATGTCAAAACTATAATTTTAAATATATTAAATTTAATCGAAATTAATATTTTATAATGTATTATTAAGATAATATTAATCATAATTTATAATAAAATAATTATTATTATTAACAAAAAATTATTAATGGTGAGAAATAAATACAAATATGAATAATATAAATATTAATCATAATTTCCAACAATTAGTAATAATATTTTTTTAAAATAATAATAATAATGTCCTAAAATAATTATTCTTATTAATTATTAATAAAGAATTATATTAATAAGAATAATATGAATCATAATTAAATAAATTAATAATAGTATCTAATATGAATAATTATTAATAATGTGAATGATTATTGATAATATTTATTATTTTTAAGATAATATATATTTGAATGATAATTGGTAGTATTTAATAATAAATTAATTTAATAGTAAATGGTAGTAGATATAATATATATTATTTCATTATAATTGTTAAAAGACACCATTATCAACAATATTAATATTAAAAATTAGAAATAAAATAATATTTAATAATAATATATGTAAGCTATTATTTCTAATAATGACTAATGACTTATTTATTATTATTATTATTATTATTATTATTATTATTATTATTATTATTATTACTATTATTATTATTATTATTATTAAAAAGACTAGAATTAATCATTATTAAAATTATATAAAAATAAATATTATTGTTGAATTTCATAAATACTAATACCAACAGATGTAAAAGTGGGTATTAGTTCTGTTGGTATAATACTACTAATAACCACAGATATAAGTGATGGTAAAAAATCTGTTGGCATAACATATTAATACCAACAGATAAAAAAATTCTGTGGGAAAAACTACATTATTGCCTACAGAAAATTATCTGTTGGTATTAGTTACTTTTACCAACAGAAAAAATATCTGTGCCTAAGTTTCTGTTGGCAAAAGTCAATTATTTTGTAGTGTCCTCTGATTTCTCATCCTTCACAGTCTCAAGTCTTTTGAACCAAGTGGTCTACCACCATTTCAACGTAATATAGTTTCATTTGTAAGATTGCTATTGAAAATTTTAGTAGGAACGACAATTTTTTTTGGTAAGTAAGTAATTTTATTACTACCAAAATGGAAATATGTACAAGAAAACTAGACCACCAAGGAATCTATACAATTTTTCCAAGGGTCATACTTGTTGCCATAATGAGCAGCAAAGATTCTACTAGAAGCCTCAAAACAAATAGACTTAAGCAGTTCATGAGGATGACTAGAAATGTTCCTGAAAATTCTATTATTCCTCTCACGCCAAACTAAGCTAATAAAAGTAACAAATGGAGCTTTAAGTACATCCTTCTTCCTTTTGCACTGTTTTGTGCTTTTAGCTAGAACCTTTAGTTCTGATTCCCATGTTTGGGCATGATCTCTTCTCTGAAATGAGATTCTGATCTTTATCCAGATGTTGTGGCTGTATGGGCATTTAAAAATTAGATGCTCAATATCCTCCACCTGCCCAGTACTACAGAGAGTGCATTCAGCATTGTCAACAAGGTCCAGCTGCTTCAATCTTGCTCTAGTCATCAATCTGTTTTGGATAGCTAGCCAAGTAATAAATTGGTGTTTAGGAGCTGCTAGGCCACACCAAGGAATATTCCACCACCAAGCTTTTTTCTCCATGAGGTCCTGTGAATTCATACATTTTTTTGATACTATATGATCCATCCTTCATGAGTTTAGGCAAAATTTGAGAGTTTGTAAATAAGGCCTGAAAGTGAGGTCTTAATTTGAGGATTTGTTGTAAGTACCAGGAGCATTTTTGAGTTGAATTGAATAACCACACAGATTGAGAATCTAGGTAGATGGTATGAACCCATTTGACCCATAGTGTGTCCTTTTTGCTGCAAAGGTTCCAGAGAAGTTTCCCCACAGCAACTCTATTCCAGTGATGAATATCAATAAATCCAAGCCCTCCTTCCTTTTTGGGTAAATAGACCTGTTTCTAAGCAACTAGAGCTTTCCTTAATGAATTTATTTTCCCAGTCCATAAGAATTGCCTACACATGCTTTCAATTTGTGCAATCAGCTTTTTCGGTAGAATAAAGATCTGAGACCAATAGAGTTGAAAGCTGAAAATGATAGATTTCAGTAGCTGAGTTCTGCCAGCATAAGACAATAGGTGAGAATGCCAGCCAGTGATTTTCTTTGCTATTTTTTGGATCAACCCTTGTAACTGCCCTATTGTGAGTCTTGCAGTAGATAGGGGTACCCCTAAATATGAGAAAGGGAAAGTACCCTCAGAGAAGTTTGTGTGGTGCAAGATATGAGATCTAGTATTTGCATCCACACCCACAAAATAAATGTTGCTTTTCGGGGGGTGTATAATGAGTCCAGACCTTTCAGAGAAGTCGTGTATTACCTTGATGATACAATTAATAGATTTGAATTCCCCTCTACAGAAGAGAAGCATGTCATCTGCAAAAGCAAGGTTTATAATCTTCAACTTTTTGCATTTGGGGTGTCCATGGAAGTCCTTATCCTACCACAATAGCTTGAGTGACCTTGTGAGGTATTCAGCCACCAAAACAAATAGATATGGTGATAAGGGGTCCCCTTGCCTTAAACCTCTCTAAGCTTTGAAAGGTTTTGAGAGCTCCCCATTTGTATAAAGAGAGTAAGAAATAGTGGTGAAACACTCCATAATCCATCTAACAACTTGAAGAGGAAAGCCATAAGCATGGAGTATTTGCTGCAAGAAACCCCAGTGAATAGAATCATAGGCTTTTTTAATATCAATTTTGATCATGCATCTGGGGGGATATGCTTTTGTGTATATTTTCTAACCAAATCAGCAGCAAGCAGTACATTTTCACCAATATGTCTACCTTTGACAAAACCTGATTGTGCTTGGTTGATTAGGTGTGGCATTACAGACTGTAGCCTGGCTGTTAGCACTTTGGAGATAATTTTGTATAGCACACTACAACAGGCAATAGGCCGGTACTCACTCACCCTAGTAGCATTTCTGAGTTTTGGAATGAGGGTGAGAGATGTGATATTAAGCTGAGGGGGAAGCTCCGCATAAGTGAAAAAATTCTGGACTGCAGCTATAATGTCATTTCCAATAATTCCCCATGATTTCTTGAAGAAAACAGCAGTGTAGCCATCAAGACCAGGAGCTTTATAGTCTCCAAGAGCAAAAACATAATCTTTTACCTCTTGAGGTGTAACAGGGGATAGCAGTTGATATTTGTGAGTTGCCAAAAGGTTGGGACCCTGGTCCATAACAGCAGAATTCACCATTCCTGTACTATCACCTCTAGATCCAAGCAAATCTTTATAAAAGGAAACAAAAACATCTGTAATACAGGCTGGATTTGTAGTAAATTGCCCAGGCTGCAATTCAAGTTGTTGTACAGAATTCATATTTTGATTTCCCTTCATTCGAGCAAAGAAATATTTATGATTGGAGTCTCCCACATTGAGCCAATGAATTTTTGATTTTTTCTTGAGGAAACACTCATAGTGTCTAGAAAGCCTTCTGAATTGGTCTTCACATTTTTAGAGTTCAGCCCTGAGATGAGTATCATGTATATCCAGAAGTAGTCTCTTTTGAATATCTGCTAGCTGTGTTCTTGTTGTTTCTACTTTGTACTCCAGTGAACCATAGTTGGCCATGTTGAATTTTTTCAGCACTGGTTTCAGCAGTTGGAGTGTTTTAAAAAGATGTAATAAGGGTTTATCTCTTGAATAACTAGGCCAGTGAGCTGCAATGATATCCAAAAATTGAGGATCATCAGCCCAGAAGTTGTTAAATCTAAATGGCTTCCTCCTATTAACAGTGTCTCCTGTGTTCACACTAACAATGCAGTGATCAGAGAGGCTAGGGGGAAGGAAGGTAGCAGATGAATTAGTAAATAAGTCAAGCCACTGTACGTTCACCATAGCCCTGTCCAGTTTAGAAGCAATAGCATCAACTCCACTTCTCTTATTGAGCCAAGTAAAAAAAACAGCCATATGCTTTTAGATCCCTTAAACCCAGTAGGTTAATACACTGATAAAAATCCATCATATCTTGTGCAGCAGGGATGCCCCCCCCTTTTTTTCTCAAAATGTTGGAGAATGACATTAAAATCCCCCAGTAGAATTAAAGCATGAGAGGTTGAGCACCATTGAGACAACCACTTCCATAAGTTTTGCCTTCCTGATCCAGTGTTGAAGGCATAAATAAAACCCACCATAAATTGTTTCCTTCCATCCAGTGATTGAACATTACATAAAATTCCCTGTGCACAAGAAGATATCTGAGTGACATTCCAGACCAAAGGATCCCAGAGAACCCACACTCTCCCATTATGATGATGTTGATAGTTATTACACCACATCCAATTACTTTTTAAGCCAACTTTAATGTTTTCAGCTTTATTGGCTTTAATCCTAGTCTCCAATAAACCTATTAGGGAGCATTTACTTTTTTTGATCCATCCAGAAACCTCCCTTTGTTTAGATGGATCATTTATTCCTCTCACATTCCAACTAGCAAGCATGATCACCTAGATCATGAAGAGGTCCTGGCAGTTGCTGATTCTGACCCAAGGAAGGATTTTGGTCTTGAGAAATAAAATCACTAAGAGCTTGAAATTCGTTAACAATATCCAGGTGAGGAGGAGATAAAGAACTGGTTTCAGTCACTCTTGGAACCACAGAAGAAGTTCTACAACTCTCCTCTGCTGCTAAGCCAATATCCTGTTTCTTAGAGTCATGTGTCACTGCAGCTTGAATGTTATTGGGGATCATATTCTTATTGTCTGTATTCTATCTTCTATCCCTAACAACCTTCCATTCTTGCATAGGTTTATGCTCAGCACCCACATGGTTTTTCTGCAATTTCCAGCAATTGTGTTCATTATGGGATGGGTCTTTGCAGTGCTGGCAGAAGGATGGTTTCCACTCAAACTGGACAGATTGAGAGATAAGGGAGCCATCAGGATCCCTAATCAGAATAGAGTCACACAATGGTTTCTTAATGTCCACCTCCACCAACACCCTGGGGTAAGCACTTCTTTATTTCCTGCCAGTAACAGCATCAGTGCAGATGGGGGTGCCAATTGGGCTAGTAATCATACTCAGGGACTTAGGGGACCAGTATTCTAGTGGAAGATGTGGCAGTTTAATCCATAAGGGGACAAATTGCAATTCAGTCTTTAAAAGCTTCATCTTCCTTTGCCACCTTTTAAGAATAAGTGGTTTTCTATAAAATGACCAATAATGAGATAAAATCCAATCACAGTCAGCTGCAGATTCAAATTTGAATAAGAAGAAGCCCTCATCATGGCAGAAAACTTTTGGAGGATTCACACACTGCCATTGAGACTTGACAAACCCCAGCATTTGATTAAATGATAGATTTTGACCATAGACATAGCCAATCAGAGTATGTTTCCAGTCATCAACCTCCTTCTCCACTTATTCCTTAATCAAATTCACCACAATGTTTCCCTCTTCAATGTGAGGGGGCATATAATTTAAGGGCATACATTGATGGGGATTACGATTAAGGGCAATCTTATCTCTCCAAGAGACACCTGCATCAATTCTAGATTTAACAGAGGAATGAATGATATCAGTCTCAGGTTGAGCCATAGAATTTGGAAAATCCTGATGCGCAGATAGAGGATGTGGTTGAGATACAGCATTGGGGCCTATGCAATCCTCATCTGCAACAAGTGAAATCCTACTTGTAGAGGTTAACTTCTGAAAATTCACATTAGGGTTTGGGAATTGTTCTTGCAAATTGTTTCTTTCCTTCAAAAGTCCATTTGAATTTGTACTAGGGGTTGATTGATCATGCTCTTGGTCAATCTGAATAACAGCAGTATTTCCCACTAATGGAACAGACAAAGTATTTCCATCCCCCACATCATTGTTTGATATGAGTCCTTTCTTCCCCATAACATCATCTGGAATCATAGAAGTAGAGCTTCTCAATACCTGCCGTTGAGTAGACGAACCAACTACAGCCGCCGATTTCCTGTTTCTGGCCATATCACCGTGAATTCCACCGGGTGGAACCAGGGCAATGAGGGTGCCGCAGAGAGAACTAGTGTAATTCTTTTAAGCATAGGAACGACAATTTTTACTAGAGCATTCATTGCTAGAATGTGTTACTTTGTCAATTTCTTGATGTTAATAAATGTGTTAGGTAATCGATTAGCTACATTTTGTAAATGTATAATCTTTTTTCATTTCTTATTCACACAAGTTTGATCGGGGATCAAAATAAGATAAATTTGTTGCAATCTATGTAATCTCCTTTGTCTTTGGGTCCACTTTGCTCTTATCTCCCTTTATGGTTGGGAATATTGCTTCACTAAGATGACAATCAGTGAATCGTGTTGTGAACAAATCACTAACCATCCGTTAGATATACTTAATAATTGATGGAGATTCAACACCAGTATAAATTCCCAGCCTTCTTTGTGAACCAATTTTTGTTTTTCTTTTATTTCTGGTGGAGAAATAGGAACATACATAACACAACTAAATATTCTTAGATGTAACACATTTGGTTATTTATCATATACCAATTGTAATGGGGAGTATTTATGATAAGCAACTAATCTTAATCAAATTAA
This sequence comes from Tamarix chinensis, assembly GCA_030549775.1. Lineage (NCBI taxonomy): Eukaryota > Viridiplantae > Streptophyta > Magnoliopsida > Caryophyllales > Tamaricaceae > Tamarix > Tamarix chinensis. Next base: position 103,034,287 of record CM060171.1, on the reverse strand, counting down.
AGCTATCGCATGTAATATTGCATGTCCCCAAGCTAATGATGGTAATTTGGAACCCATTAGCAATGGTCAAGCAATCCATTGCAATCGCTTAAATAAAAATTCAGCAATACCATTTTGTGTATGAACATGAGCTATAAGGTGCTCTACATAAATCACAATTGACATACTATAATCATTAAATACTTGGGATGTAAATTCACCGGCATTATCAAACCTTATCTTTTATATTGTATAATCTGGGAATTGATCTCTTAATGTAAATATTTGAGTTAGAACTCTAGTGAATGCCACATTTATACGAGAAAATAAACTTACATATGACCAACGTATTGATGCATTGATAAGCACCATAAAATATAGATATGGACCACATGGAGGGACACTTAGTCAAAAATATCTCCATGTATTCTTCCTAAAAACTTTGGAGACTCCATGGAAATCTTATTCATGGAGGGCCTTATAATCAACTTGCCAAGTGAAAACAAAGCACAAGATAAATCACAAGACTTTAAAACTTTTAATGTTCCTTAATGAGTGTTCAATTGAATTTTCAATAATTCTATACATTATTCTTGTGCTTAGGTGACCCAAATGGTCTTGCCATAAAGTGAATGTTTTCTTATCTTCTAAATTATTATGAGAGACCATATTTATTTTAATTAGACATATATCAGTATAATATAATCCCTAGGAATATACTAGCATTTTCTAAAGAGTCCATTTCTTGCTAGATTCATGTATTCTAATACAAAAATATTCTTTCCCATTTTCATTCATGGTTTCCATACCATTTTGACATATGTCTTTAAAACTTAATAAATTTCTTCATGATTTACTCGAATATAGTGTGTCATTAATTACTAATTGTGTCCCTTTAGGGAGAAACACACATGCTCTCTCAGAGCCTTTTTTGATCTTAGCAGCACCAGATATGGTATTTACATCACCATTAATATATTGTAGTTGAGAAAAATATTCCTTGTTTGGCATAATGGTGTGTGTAGTGGTACATTCGAACAAACATTTTGCATTACCATTGGATTGGTTTGCAGATATCTCCATATCTTCAATTTTAAAATAACGAATAATAAATTGGGTATTATTTTAAAAAAACCTTCATATTCATAAGTAATAGAAGTTACAAGATAACATAAACTAGGTTTACAAAAATCATAAAATGACATTTTAATAGAATACATGTTACAACATACTAATGGAGAACATAATATAACATATTAAAAAAACACAAAAAGTTAGTAGAGATAATATTCTATTAATTGGTCGCATTTTTTATAATGGTAAATTCATCAATGTTCTTGGTCTTATCCATGAAGTAATCAGCAATTTGTAGAGTGGGCATAGAGGTGGTAACATTATCAGTAAAATTAAATATAACATTCATTCCTTTATCCTTGATGGATCTTTGTTATAAGTATACCAATTTTTGGTAGTTCTACAGGTGTGATCCTAGTGCCTAGTCATACCACATTTATAACATAGTATTTTTGTATTTGTGGGGAATATCTTTTGCCCCTTGATATATGTGGTTTCAAAGTTTTATCTTCTTAAAAACTCATACCTATATGATTATGATGATCAAGGCAGTCTCTACCACATCCTAACTTATGGTAATGCCCGTGCCCACCGTTTTGTGTAGCATTATCTTCAGGTAATGTTGTGGAACCAATGGATCTTAAGTTATGATTTTTCATTAATAGCTCATTGTTTTGTTCAACCAGAAACAAAAATTGTATTAGTTCTGAATATTTCTTAAAATTTCTTAGTTTATATTGCTCTTGCAATAAGACATTTGATGAGTGGAAAGTGGAGTGTCTTTTCTAACATTTTCTCATTAGTGAATGCTTGTCCGCACATTTTTATTTGGGGCATTACTTGATGCATAACTACTTTATAATCTCTTATAATATTATAATCTTAAAACCTTAAATAGATCCAGTCATATTGAGTCTTTGGAACGAGGACCATATTTTGGTATTCATACCTCTCTACTAGACTATCCCATAATTCTTTTGGATCTTCTCCTAATAAGCACTCAGTTATCATACTTTCATACAGATGGTAGAAAAACAATATTGTTGCCCTTGCCTTTTCTTCCTTTGTTACATTATTATTTGTTGCAATAGTATGATGAAGGTCTCTAGCCTTTAGATGTGTTAGTGTAGTAACTTTCTATTCTAGATATCTTTGGCCTGATATGTTACAGATACAAAATGCTCTATTCTCAATAGTTTTCATGGAGTGTACTATAAAAATAAAAAAAGGTAATGTTAGTTTAAAAAATCATGAAAAATTTTAGTATAACATATTAAAATTAGATAAAGTAATATAGAAAATAGATTATCGGACAAATTGTATCTCTTTTTTTTTTCTTTTTCCACCAGATAGGTATATAAAAGATCCATTAGTGCCCATCCATCTCCCCCATCTTCTTCCTCTAACCATTTCTTATCTTCCTTTTCTTCTTCTTCTTCCTCTTCCCCCTCCTTTGTTTTAAAAAAAAAAGTAATATAGTATGATAGATCTAACTACTTATATTTTAGGTTCTCTTTTACTTCTAATAATCTCATTTATTTTTAGCTTAGGAGATTATGGATGACAGATATGTTTTTTGGATGGATTTATATAGCTATAATGCTGGTGGTTAGTTTTTTATTTATACATGATAGTTACAGGTGTAGTACCGATGATAGGTAAAATAGTAATGTATGTATATATACACATTTATACATTCATATATGTGTGTGTAACTAGTTTTTATTTATTTATTTATTATATATGTATGTGTGTGTATTTAAAAAAATGAAGTGATTAAACAAAAAAAAATGTATTGGGCACAGGCATACAACTGATGTGAATCAAAGGGAAGGGAAACGAGCAGGATCTATCATCAATTTCTATTTATGTTGGTAGGTAGAAATTGCAAGAAAAGATTCGATTTAAGAAGGTTAAACTCGATGAAGGTTGCAGATTTGAAGGTCGATGAATCTTCGAAGGTTGAAGTCACGTTTGAAGGGATAGAAAGAAGAGTACCCCCGTAAATTCTTTAAGCTAGATAGGGCTCCAAAAATAGAGGATAAAACACAAGAAAAGCTCGAGATTTCAGTGCTTAAAATTTCTATTATTCCATTCATATCCATGTGTGTACAAGGTAGGCTATATATAGGCATCAACTAGCAAAATAGGCTTAAACAAGTCGGTTATGTCTCTTAATTCAAGATACCTTAACTCACTTGAATTAAGCCCATATAATACCTAAACTCACTCATAATATCATCATCTAAATGATATTAATGACTAACATTACAAAGCCACACAATCAACTATGGTACATGCATGAAATTACAACAAAACCCTAGCTTACATTAAATACACTTAGGGCTTACAACAAGTTTAATATAACTAATGATAACATCACTATATCTTGTTGTAATGTCATCCCATGTATACCATAGCCTTGCATGCTTTGAATGCTTGTACACTTTAAATCTCTTTATGTGTGTTAACATCTTCTCCTTGCAAATATATAATATACTTGCAAGAATATCTTGAATCGTTTTCAATACTAAGTATAGACATATTATCGAGAACATTTAAAATAATTAGCTCCATTATTAATAAAGATAATTCTTCCTTATCTTGAGAGTCATTAGAAATATGATAATCATTAGATGTACTAGATGCACCTGCATCATCCTCCCCAAGTTGAGAAGAATTTGTCCTCAAATTATCATCAGTATAATAAGGAGACAAATCACCAATATTATAAGTTCTTAAAATTCCACCATAATGATCCGGAAGTTCAAGTTCGTAAGAATTATCCCCAAAATTTCTTAGTATTTTGAAAGGTCCATCAGCTCTTGGCATTAGTTTATTTTTATGTAAATTAGGAAATCTTTTTTTACGCAAATGTAACCAAACTAAGTCACTAGGAGAAAATACCTGTGGGTTTCTATGCTTATTGACTTGAGCTTTATACTTGGCATTAGCTTTTTCAATATTATTTTTTATTTTCTGATGAAGCTGTTGAAAGAATTTGACTCTATCCTCGGCTTCGTAATTTTATAATTCACCTTTCTTTAAAGGAATCATATTGATTGGCATGTGTAGATTCACTCCATAAACCACTTCAAAGGGACTAGTTTGAGTAATACTCGATGGAATTCGATTGTAAGCAAACTCTATATGAGCTAACTTAACATCCCAATCCTTATTACTTTTATTAACCAAACCTCGTAATAATATACCAAGAGTTCGATTAGTTACCTCAGTTTTACCATCAGTTTGTGGATGATGTGAAGTGCTAAATAACAATTTAATACCGAGCACATGCCATAAAGTTTTCCAAAAATAACTCATAAACTTGACATCCTGATCTAAGACTATGCATTTAGGCACACCATGAAGTTTAACAATCTCTCTAAAATATAAGTCATCAACATGCGTGGCATCATCAGCTTTATTGCATGGAATAAAATGATCCATTTTAGAAAATCTATCACCTACCACACGAATAGAATCTTTACCACGTTGTGTTATTAGTAACCCTAGGATAAATTCCACACTAACTCCTTCCCATGGTTTATCAAGAACTGGTAAAGGTGTGTATAAGCCTTTATGAAAGTAACTCTTACATTTTTGACATGTAGAACATCTACTTATCATAGCTTGTACATGTTTAACCATTCGTGGCCAATATAAATTTTCTTGTAACAATTCCATAGTCTTATGTATATCAAAATGTCTCATAATGCTACCTTCATGTATTTATTTATCAGTAAGTCTCAAATACTAGATTTAGGAATACAAAGTTTATTTAGTCTAAACAAAAATCCATCTTGTATGACATAATTATCATGGTATCCATTTTATTTACATGCACTAAATATATCCTTAAAATCTTCATCTTTAGGAGAAAATTCTTTTAACATTTTGAAACCTAAGATTTTTGAATCTATCATAACAAGTAATGTAGATCTAAGAGAAAGAGCATCGGCCACTACATTTTTTTTCCATCTGAATGTTTGATAGAGAATAAAAAGGATTGTAAGAAACTCACCCACTTTACATGTCTCAGATTAAATTTCTTTTGACTCTGTAGGTATTTTTAACTTTCATGATCTGAATGTAGCACAAAGGGTTTTGGTCTCAGATAATGACTCCATGTCTCTAGACTCCGTATAATAGAAAAGAATTCCTTGTCATAAGTTGAATAGTTAAGTTTGGCTTCATTTAACTTTTCAGAGAAGAATGCTATAGGTTTATTTTCTTGTAAAAGTACACCTCCTATTCCAAGTCCACTAGCATCACAAGTTACTTCAAAAAGAAGGTTAAAGTTTGTTAGAGATAATACAATGGCATTACAAAGTTTAGTTTTGAGGTCTCAAAGGCTTGAGTAGCTTCTTGTCCCCAATAAAATTCACCTTTTTTCATGAGTTGTGTAATAGGTGTAGCCATAGTAGAAAAATTCATAATGAATCTTCTATAAAAACTAGCTAACCAATGAAAACTTCTCACATCATGAACATTTTTAGGGATATGTCATTCTTGTATAGCTCTAATCTTATTAGGATCCACTTTAAGTCCCTCACCACTAACAATATAGCCTAGGAAAACTACACTTCGAAGCATAAAGTCACATTTCTCAAGTTTTCCATAAAGTTTAGCTTCCCTTAGCTTATCAAACAATTTCCTCAAATGCACTAGGTGATCATGACCATTTTTGCTATATATAAGAATATCATCCAAATATACAACAATAAAATCACCAAGGAAAGGTCGGAGAACTTCATTCATAAGTCTCATAAATGAGCTAGGTGCATTACATAACCCACAAGACATAACCATCCACTCATAGAGACCATATTTAGTTTTAAAAGCAGTTTTCCACTCATCTCCCTCCCTAATCCTTAGTTGATGATAACTACTTCTTAAATAAATTTTGGAAAATACTTGTGCACCACAAATTTTATCTAGCATATCATCTAACCTATGCATAGGAAAAAGATATTTGACAGTAATATTATTCACTGTCCTTGAATCTATACACACACTCCAAGTACCATCTTTTTTAGGCACTAGTAAATCAGAAACACTACAAGGACTCAGACTTTCTCTCACAAATCCTTTATCCACAACCTCTTCGATTGGTTTTTGTAATTCTTTAGCTTCATCTAAGTTACATCTATAAGTGGGTTTATTTGGAAGAGGCATTCCAGGAATAAGATCAATGGCATGTTCTATACCTCTTTTAGGTGGTAATCTAGGAGGTAAATCATTAGGAAATACATCATGATATTCATCAAGCAGTTTATTTAGATTAGGATTTTCAATTTTTTGCTCCCCAAGTTTAAAATCTTTAGCAACTAAAGCATAGAAAATTCCTTCTTCTTCTATGAATTTTTCCATAGCCTTTTCATGTAAAAATAATATCTTTTTGTCATCACTCAAAGGCATATGATCACATTTTCACCAAATATTCATTAGTTACTCCATCATAAGTTTCTTTTCTATCATATTATCATGGTCTTCCTAAAAGTAAACAACAAGCATCCATAGGCAAAACATCACATAGAACTTCATCATGGTAGTCTCTAATGCAAAATGTGATTAGGGTTCTTTTTGTTTACTTTAGCTCCTTTGTCTTTGTTTACCCATTGTAAAGAATAGGGTTTAAGATGATTAGTAGTCTCTATACCAAGTTTCTTAACCATTGCTTCACTAGCAACATTTGTACACAAACCACTATCAATAATGAGTCTACAAAACATGTCACCATTTTACACTTAGTCTTAAAAAATTTCTATCTTTGAGTAGGTGTCACATTAGGTTGGATTTGTAACACTCTTTGAATCACATAACATAGGCCTCCTTCTTCTTCACCCATGGTTAAGATTTCATTAGGAGATTCAATTTCTAGATTCTCATCATCACTATATGGTTCCATGTCTTCTATTTCATTCAAGGTTAAGGCTCTTTGGTTAGGATATTCTCTAGCAAAGTGTCCATATCCTTTACATTTGAAGCATTTTTTATTAGACATTTAACTACCTTATTTTTACCTTTATCATCTCGATTATTCTTTTTATCATATGAAGATGTTGGTTTAGGTGTAAAAGTATTTGAATAGGATTTAGTTGAGGTTGAAACATTAGACTTAACATAGGCTTTGATTGATTTAGTTTGTCTTTCAAAGTTTAAAGCCAACTTAATCAATTCATTAAAAGAATCATATGATAACATATCAACCTAATCTCTTGTCACATTATTCAATCCACCTATGTATATAGCACATTTTTGTTCTTTTCTTTCCTGGACATTACATATAAGTACTAGTTTTTCAAATTCTCTAGTGTATTCTTCTACACTAAATAATCCTTACATTAGAGTTGTCATTTTCACATACATATCTTGTTCATATTCTCCAGGAACAAATTTTTTTCTTAGGTGTTTCTTAAGTTTTTCCCAAGATTTAATTTTTTATTTCTCTTTTCTTTTTTAAGTTGTCATACCAAATCCTAATAAATCTTTTGAACTTAAGAGTAGCAAGCTTGAATTTTCTCTCATCATCATACTCTTTAAATTCAAATATAGCTTCAATTTCATGCAACCACTCAAAAAATAGTTCCACATTCAATTCACCATAAAATTCAGGAAGGTCAAGTTTGATACCTTGATCCTCATTGTATGCATGTCTTACTTGGAATGGATGTGGTCTTCTATGATTGCTTGAGAGAAATGAACTCATCACTTCTTCTCCATCTTTAGTTTGATGCAAATTTGTGTATCCATGTCCTCCTTTTGCTTGGAAAGCATGCCTTATCTTCCCTTCCACACTATCTGGTGTGGTTTCCATTCGATTTGGCCATGGACGATACTTCTCTTGATCGGCTAGATTGGCTTCCACACTTTGTAATTATTGTTGAAGTGTTGCTTGATTATGGATTTGAGCATCCCTATGTGTAGTTAAACTCTTGATAGATTCTACAAAGGAACGAACCTCTTCACTTACCATAGTGAAGTTGGTATTCACTACTTTCTTCCACAAAAGAATGCAGCAAATTGTATAGGTGCTGGAAGTTCCCTACATCCAAACAAAACATAAGATATTTTGCTAATTCTCAAGAAAATATTCATCTCTTCCTGGCTATTTTAGTCATGCACAAATGGGAAGAAAAGTGGCAGAATGATACTGCATGTATTCTTAGTTGGAAGATGGCCGAATGGTGCTTCCTTTTGTGATACACAATAAGTCATATAAAATAACAAGGTAGGCCTTCGAATCTGCTTCAATGAAGTGAAATGTTCAAGTTGAAGATATTGATTACACACCACTAGAAGACATGAATAAGAAAAGGGAGAAGAGCATATGTTGAATTTGGAGAATAAAAGATAAGAACCGAAGTTAAAAAAAAAATATATCCTTTGAACCAGGGTCTTTCTCACCAGGGATGTCAGGGAGGTTTATCCTTGGTTAATATGGTATGTAGAGAAATAGTAATGGAAAGATAACCTTCTGGAAAAATGGAGAAAGGAAAGGAAAAGGAAAGGATCAACAGAAGTCGAGGTAATGGTTAGAAGTTAAGAAGGAAACTGGTTGAAGATCGAAAGAAGGAAAGGAGGGGAGATAGCGTCGAAGAGAAGTGGCTGATCTTCTCTTGGTTGAGGATGTGTATATCTTCAACAAGATTATTGCAAGATTTAAAACCTTCAATCAAGAACTCATTGAATATTCAAGAATGAAATCAAGATGCAAGAAATGGTTGAAGATGGTTGGGTCAGTGGTTTCTTGTTGGTTGGTTTTCTTGCATGCAACAACAAGAATTTACAAGATTCTGTACCGACGCAAATAAGTAATGGATTTGGGAGCTTTGATACAAAAATTTCTTGTAAATAAAAGGGAAGGGAAACAAGAAGGATCTATCATCAATTGCTATTTATGTTGGTAGGTAGAAATTGCAAGAAAAGATTCATTTTAAGAAGGTTAAACTTGATGAAGGTTATAGGTTTGAAGGTTGATGAATCTTCGAAGGTTGAAGGCACGTTTGAAGGGCTAGAATGAAGAGTAACCCCATAAATTCTTTAAGCTATATAGGGCTCCCAAAAGAGAGGATAAAACAAAAGCAAAGCTCAATATTTCATTGTTTAAAATTTCTATTATTCCATTCATATCTATGCGTTTACAAGGTAGACTATATATAGGCATCAACCAGCAAAATGGGCTTAAACCAACTGGTTATGTCTCTTAATTCAAGCTACCTTAACTCACTTGAATTAAGCTCATATAATACCTAAACCCACTCATAATATCATCATCTAAATGATATTAATGACTAACATTACAAAGCTATACAATCAACTATGGTACATACATGAAATTACAACAAAACCCTAGCTTACATAAAATATAGTTAGGGCTTACAAGTTTAATATAACTAATGATAAAATCACTATATCTTGTTGTATTGTCATTCCATGTATGCCATAGCCTTGCATGCTTTGAATGCTTGTACACTTTAAGTCTCTTTGTGTGTGTTAACATCTTCTCCTTGCAAATATGTAATATACCTGCAAGAATATCTTGAATCATTTTCAATACCAAGCATAGACATATTATCAAGAACATTTAAAATGATTGGATCCATTATTAAGAAAGTTAATTCTTCCTTACCATGAGATTAATTAGAAATATGAGAATCATTAGATGCACTAGATGCACTTGTATGAACAACCCAACGTACTTTGTTAGCAGGTGAGTCAAGGAAAAAAAACTTCGTATAGTTTAAGGAAAAGAAAGCAAAAGACGATCCACACATATATTAAAGTGGAAAAGAGAAAAAGGGGGGAATGAGGATAAGTTGGCGCCACTGACACACTTGATAGGCCTTTTATACTATGAAAGCAAGGGGTTGCACAATTGACGACACAATAATGACAAAAATCCATCATCTCTTTCCTTATTATTTCTCCCTTTTTTTGCTGAGCAATGCATGTCCTTTTTTTTTTGAAACCATTACACATATAGTATACACATAGAGCTACACACAAAAGAGGAAGAAGGAAGAAAAAAAATTTAGATTTTCAATCTTTTTGAACCTCATGTAAAAAAAAGGTAATCGTTTTCTTCTAAGTTTATCCTCGTTTGTTGTTAATTTATTTTGATCTAGCTTGAAAAGTGATGATTTTTCTTGGATCTAGTTTATTTTTCTCTTCATATGCTCGATATATATCTATTTTAGATGCTTTAGGTTTCAATTCATTTTACAGATCTATCATTATTTTTCAAATCTAGTTTATTTGTTTGTTTGTTTCTCTCTCTCTCTCTCTCTCTCTCTATCTCTCTCTCTCTCTTCCCCGAATATGGTTCCTTTTTATTAGTGGGAAAAAACTTTGTTTCAGATATGTTTTTTTAGTTCTAGTTCTTTTTGTTAGTTTGAGAAAGAGAAAATATTTTTACCAAAATCTCAAGCCTAAAAAAAACTAATTTGAAAAAAAAAAGATAATTTTTTCCTTATTTTTGATATGGAGGATTCAGATTTTGTTTCACAACTATAGAGCATTCTTTCAAGAATGAAATTTTATTTTATTTAATAAATGAAATATGAAATTTGTAATATTTTTCTAAAAAATTATTTTATATTTTCATGTTGAAGGTGTACCTATTGGAAAACTCTTAGACTGAAAGACTTGATAGGTTTTTTTTTTCTAGTTAGAATCTCTGTATTGATTATGTGATTTGAAATATGTAATTCTATGATGGTTTGTGAACTCTGAAATTAGCAAATATAATAGTCGTTCCTTTTTTTGAGAGTTAAATATACATTTATCTATTATTTATATGCATTATATGGTATAAAAGACAAATAAACAAATTAAAAAATCTAAGAGGAAGAGTAAATATCTGTACATGCATTAAATATATATGGTATTTATTGAGGTAAACATTCACTCATGTACCCATAAAAATTTTTTATTATTATTAATTTGTATATTTTTATTTATAAATAAAAATATGATATTGATTATTTTATATTGATGACATTAAAAGTAATTACTATTAATTTTCCAAAATATATATTAACCTTAAAATATTACTACTATGTACATTAAAAAAACTTCCATAATGCAACCCCAACTAAGGGAGTACACCAATCTAGAATTGGAATAGATTAGACCAAATGCCCGGGATCGACATTTTCTTAAACCAAAGACCAAATCGGATTTTAACGGTCTTTGCCCAAGACCAAACCATAAAAAATAAATCAATACCGGATCGGACCGGACTAGAATAGACCAAAATCTTTTTTTTTTGTTTGTTTCTTTTTAAGCTTTTTAAATAACAATGTTGGAATTTTCTCCCTAATTTATTGTTGGGTTGTTGTTGCTGCCACCCAAAACCTATTATCAAATAGAAAACTACTATACTACTAAACAATACATATATGAAATAGCAAGAGTTTAAAGGGAAAAAAATTCAAGTACATAAATTACAGACATATAAATTAAATAATTGTAAGTTTGTAACACAAAAAGCCTTGAGAATATACTTCCAACCCTCCAACTCCCAAGCCATAATGCTTATAAAGTTTAGCTAACAAAAATTATCTTATATTCCATGTTAAGTTTCTCTTACAAATATACAAGGCAACACATACAAATAGATAATTTTCATAAGTAACAATAATATAATAACAATTAAAGAATAATTACTATTCAAAATATAAGTACATAATAATATTTGTTACCTTTTTCCAATCTTTCTAACTCTTCTATACACTATTCTATGTTAACTTTAGAATTAGAGCAACATATTGCTTGTACCCAATCTTGTACACATATAAGAGCTTGTACCATCTTAAAACATATCAAAGACATAAAATTTCTTATTTTTATTTTAACTTTTTAATTTAATAATTAGGTAGATTAAAGTTATAAATACATTTATCACCTTAGGGGTTAAAAATGTAACACCCTAAAATTCACTACTTTTTTTTAAAAGCGGAAGCAATTAAAATAGAAATACTTAAAACCTATGAATTCTGGGCATGTTACCGCTACACTTAGTACCAGACCGGTTCTCTCCGACCATTCCAGTACCAAGTGCTAAGGCTAAAGAAAGGAATAACAATCAATTATAAATCAAGACAAACTAAAGTAATAAACAGTTGTAAAACAAAATCAAAGTATGCATAAAGAAATGTAATTCATTTCCAAAAGAGAATTAAACTTACAACCGATAAAAGATTAACAAAAAGAAATAGAGTCATATAAAGACTATAATATGGCCACAACTCTCTTGAACCTCAAGCCAACACATGTTCAACACTCAGCCCCAATTGATGTCTCGCCCACCTGCACAAATCAGAAGGGCGTACTACTCGTGGGAATGAGCAGCACCCATGAAAAGGGTGATCAGTACGCTACGTACTGAGTAAGGTAACCGAACACTAAGGCCAACACATAAGCACATAAAATCATGCATAAGAATAAAAGATCATAAAGACCATCATCATATCATCATATCGACCAATCATTCAGGTACATACATAAATGCCCAATCATAGTCCAGATTAATTACTTAATTAATCTTTTATCGGAATTCGATACACATCATGCCTTTTTTTTATCAAATCCATGCGAAAACGGAAGCCCCCACTATTATAGCCGGTGGATCAGAGGCACATAGGGTATCATACCCTAACCACTATTATAGCCGGTGGATCGGATACACATAGGACTACGCGTCCTAACCACTATTCCTAACCGGTGGATCGGTTGGCTCCGGCACACATGGTGTTCCACTGTAAGTAATTAGTATATTTTAGGCATTTTAGCAAAACTTTGGTTTACGGTTGTTGAGCTCGGGAACCCCCACTATTATAACTGGTATATCGATTTACGCATAGAGCATCCTGCTCTAACCACTATTATAACCGGTGGATCGGTCACACATAGGGTAAAAACCCTAACCACTATTCCGAACCGGTGGATCGGTTGGTCCCATCTCAACGATCTTCCACTTTAAATAATTAGTGTCTTAAGTATCTTATTCAAAGCTTGCCTTGGACATGCATGAATCAACACACATCATAAATCACAATTACACTTTAATCACCAAATATACTTGATACGACAAAAACCCTAAGCAGCCACCACAAACCACAATTAACCTCAACAAATTATAATTCAGTCTCCTCCGTACCCTTAATTTGCTCCACGTATTATTTTTCATCCCAAGTGCTCAAACGCTCAAACAACACTTACATGACCTTCCTTACATCTCAAATTAACTTTCCACACGTAAATTTCATACCCATGCAGACATTAATCTCCCCATGCAACACCCTAACTCAAAACCCTAATACTGCCATTCAACCACCAATGCCACCATGTAAACGCTAATACCACAATGAAAACCCTAATGCCACCATGCAACCATTAATACTACTATGTAAAACCCAAGATTTTATCATACAAAACCCTAAATTCAATCCACATAACCCAAAGATTCATTCATACCAAACCCTAGATTCAAACCATATAAAACCCAAAGATTCATCCATACCAAACCAAGTATTCATCCTTACCAAACCCCAAACTCAAACCATATACAACCCAAAAATTCATCCATACCAAACCCTAGATTTAAACCATATAAAACAAGAGATTCATCCATATAAAACCTTACATTAGATCCTTCCACATAAAACCATAAATTAAATTCTTCCATACAAAACCATAGATTAAATTCTCTCACACAAAATCATACAAAACCATAAATTAAAATTCCCCATATAAAACCATAAATTATATTCTCCATATAAAACCTCAAAAATCATAAATCAGATTCTTATACACGAAACCCTAAAATTCTCCATTTTAATCCTTTACTCATGAATCAATGGAATACTTAGGTCAACTCACATCCCTTAATCAACTTCTTTCTCCATCCTTATTTTTCATCCTCTTCCCCTCACAAACACATCAACATTCTCACATGCATGTCTTATTGGATCACAACACATATCATCATACATAAATAATACACATCCCATACAAAAACATACTTCAACGCCACGTCATATCATATACGACATAATTAATAATCGTAAACATATAATGCATAGCATATGAAGCACATAATGGCCTTAGTAAACCCTTACCTAAAATGTCACCGGTCTTGGAGCACGCTTCTACGCCTCCTTAGGGCTTTGACCAAATAATAACATATTAATAAAATAACCTAAACAAAATTCTAACTTTGCTAAAGACATAAAAATAATAGAGATATTATAAACCTTGATAATATAGGGTTAAAGACTTTACCCTAATAATAATAATGATACTAATATAATAATATCAAAGATAATAAAACTAATATCAATGAGAATATAAATAATAGTAACAATAATAATAATAATAACAATCATCATAATAATAACAATAATAATGGTAAAATATTTGCATTAATAATAATGGAATAAGAATAATAGAAATTCAAAATATAAAATAATCATAATAATTATACTTATAACATATTACTATTAATAATAGTAATAAAAGAAATAATAAGGGGAATAATAATAAAATCGAACTAAAATACAATAAAGCTTCAGCCCTCAACATAAATAATAATAAAATAATAATACTACTAATAATAATCATAAAACATATTAAGAATATAAATATTAAGAATAATAATAATGGCATTTATATGCAAATAATTGAAATAAATTAAATCAAGGCTTATAATAATATGGAAAATGGTTGAGAGGGTCTAGGGTTCAACCTTAGGCTGGTGGGGATAGGCGGCACCGGCGGTGGTTCACGGCGGCGGCGGTAAATGGTTCTAAGAGGGAAAAAGATGAAGAACAAGAGAGAAAGAGCAAGGGAAAAATTAGAATAAGGTTATGGTTCGGTGGAGGAGGATTATAGGGAGTTTTTGAGTGGTTCAAATGGTAGTGGAAGTGGCGGAAATGGCGGCGGACAGCGGCTTAAAGGTTTCGGGGTGAAAATTCACGCGAGACGAGCAGCCAACTTGGCACGGCTATGGAGGCCCATTCAAGAAGAATCGAGAGGTGAAAATGGTTTAGTTAATTAGAGGAAGAAAATGGAATGTTTCGGTGGCGCTGAGGTTGGCTATCGGCGGAGGACGACGCATCTTAATTTGCGGTGATGGCAGCCCTCGCCAAGGGTTTCGGGGAAGAAAAATCTTCCACAACTCCTACAATCAGGCTTTTTATAGATTGTAGATGGTATAATAAGGTTTTGAGGGTCGATAGGAAGTGGTTAGATGCTATGGTTTGGGTGGCCGGCGCCAAAAAACGACCAACGATTCCTTGGTTTTGGTCGAAGGTTCACGGGGCTGGGGAGAGGAAACAGACGAGAGTTACGCCAATTTAATCCTCAAGTTAAGAGGAATACAAAGAGACAAGAAATAGACGGTCAAAGTCGTTGTGGCCGGAGACGCCATTGACGATGCCGGGACTGCACCATCGTCGACGGAGGAGAAGGGAGGAAGAAGGAAGAAGGAAGGGAGGCGGCAGGTCGGCCGGGGAAAGAAAAGAAAAGGGGAGAAGAATCCGGGCAGTCGGGCGTAGTCGAGGGTGCGACTAAATGGAACGCTGCGTTCCACCGAAATAACGAACGGAACGCCGCGCAGAGAGGGGCGGAAAAAGGGCAACGGCGCGAGGGTAACAGATTAAATTAAACGGTGAGTTCCGGTGGTAACTCGATCAACACGCAGCGCAGAGACGGTAGAAGAAAGACGTTGCGCGGCTGGGCCGAAGGAAAGGAAGGCGGGGGGAAAATGGGCCACTGCGCCAAGCCCAGTCGGCGAGGAAAATAAAAAGAAAAAGAAAAGGAGAAGAAAGAAAAAGAAAGAAAAAAAGGAAAAAGGGAAAAGGAAAAGAGAAAATAGGGGGTTGGCATAATTAAATTAATTAGGATATTTAGGTTATTTCAAGATAATAATATTTAAATAAAATAATATTTAAATCCCTTTTTAGGCTAAATTAGGATTTTTAAAAGATTTTCCATAAATTCCATTTTAATTAGCAATACACTTTAATTTTCTTCCATTAAATTATTTATAAAAATAATATTAATTTGGAACTCTTTTCTCCTTCTTATTTTAAATAAAATAATTTATTTAAATAAATTCCCAAATTAAAATCTTTAATTAGTCAAAATACCTAAATTCCTCCTAATTAAAATACTTATAAATTTATTCTTGATTTGCCCTAATTAATTTTATTTTATTTTAATAAAATAATTTATTTAATTAATTTTTATAATAAAACCTCATTTAAATATAATATTTAAAATTAGAAATTTTCGGGGCATTTCAAAAAAACTCCTAAATTGATCAAGAGTACATCCCCTGATACTAAATTTAGATTCCAAAGCAACCGTAAACACTGGTATGGCTATGATATCACGTGTCATATATGCAAGGACAAGAAATCTAGGTCCATTGAGTTTCCACCAAGTTAGAACATCTCTTTCTTTATCGGAACCATTTTGTTCTTTCAAATAATGCTCAAATTCACTTCTCGTAAGCTGAATTATTTCCCCAGTTTCTCTTTTAACTTTCTCTTTTAACAAATTATCCACTTGGAACGTCCCTAGGTTTAGTCTCATCCACCACAGAAGCATATAAATATTTATACTCATCAAATAATTCAAAGACACATTGTTTCACCTTATCAGTCATAATTTCACCAAGTTCTTCCCCATATAATGTATCAATAGATATTTTTACCCTAGAA
Organism: Tamarix chinensis; assembly: GCA_030549775.1. Taxonomy (NCBI): domain Eukaryota; kingdom Viridiplantae; phylum Streptophyta; class Magnoliopsida; order Caryophyllales; family Tamaricaceae; genus Tamarix; species Tamarix chinensis. The sequence goes on along the minus strand of CM060171.1, from coordinate 103,017,500 downwards.
AGCTTAAAATTATGATACAAAATTACACCCAAATAAATCAACATGTTCATCTTGTCAATACTTCCCCAACATTTATCATACTTGATTTTCATCATTTCGGCCCTACTTCTAAAACCATCATTAGAATTAAGCATCCATTGATATATCAGATCAAGTGTATCACAAATGTCAAAGAAAAGATTATTACTTATCACATAGAAAAAGCCAAATATATGCTGAGTTAATTTATAAAATTGCTCCCTAAAAAACTACAAGTTATTTAAGTTTATCCAAATCATCTTCAAAAAGAGGACCACCTTCTAATTCCTTGGGAAGTTCCAAAAATATTGGCAATGCATCTCATATGTAAATATTTTCCATCATCAATCACTCCACTAGTTTTCTTCACCATATTTCTCATAAATACATGCAATATCATTTGAACTAGCATTATCAACAGTCATGAAAAAAATTCATTCAAATCCCAACAATTTAAGAAGTCCTCAAGTGCCCACCTAATGGCCTCACCCTTATGACTTCTAATAGGAAAAATTCAAAATTATTTTATGTAATCTCCCCTAATCATGAATAAAATGAGTTTTAAGACACATGTAATTGATTATTTGAATTAATGCCCATGTGTTAGTTGTCACACATACTTTTTGACATGATGTTATCAATAACTCTTTCAACTTCACCCTCTCATCAAGATAAATTTTATAACAATCACGAGTGATGGTAGTACAAGAAGGTATATTGAAAGAATGACATGAAATGACCATCAACTCCCTAAAGCCAATATTTTCAACAAATTTAAATGGTAACTCATCGATTATAATCTTTCTATCCAATGCTCTTCTTACATCATCAAAATTCAAATATTTATGTCTCAATTTATTCTCTTCACCTTCTTTAAGATTAGGGCCGACAAGGTCAAAGCATAAATGAGTTTACTTACCCCTACTATTGTTTGATGGATTTCTAGGATAAATCATTGCAAGATTCTTCAAATTATTTGTAACATTAACATGTGAATCAGCAGCAAAAGTCTTATACCCTTGAGATTTGATAAATGAAAACTCTTGCTCCATTGTTTTCATCCATTCAAATGCCATATTTAATTTCTAGGTAAGAATAGCCACATACTCATTGGTGTTATGAGAACAATGAGATCGACCACACACACTTATTCTTGTAACCTCTAATCCAAGACCCCTGTGTCTTCCGAGGTGTTTTATTATTCATATAGCCTGTGACATAATATTATTTGATTCCACACCCTCCATAAAATTTGACATTTCAAGATTCTCTACTAATGAATGTAATATAATTAAATTTAGAATATATGAATAAACAAAATATAATATTTTGCTTAAAGAAAACTAACTAGGGTTAGGGTTATATTCAAACTTACAATTTTTTTTGGCCAACACCTTCTACATTTTTATTAAGATATCCATCTTTTTGTACTCTAGCCTTCTTCCATAATATACCAATATTGATGGATGAAGTATATGGATCCAAGTCTTGGGTTACGAGTTGTAAATCAAAAATAAATTTGAAAATAAGAATATTATTATAACATTAGACTTGAACATTTAATTAGATACATCAAATATCATACAAACTCTTCTTAAAGGCATGTATAGCCTTTGCGAGCCATATTATGCCAGTACTTATTATGCTTAGCAATCTCTTTATTTTTGGAACTTTTCTCCTATGTTACAAGCTAAAAATTATACTCATGGTTATTTAAATATCAATGAAATATTATTAATAAAAATTTTTAATTATTATCTAAAAAATACCTTAAACTCATCCAAAAGACGATATGCAATCAATTGGTTCAAATTATCTTGATCAATGAAGCTATAATGTTTAGGTGGGTTCAAGCATAGAGAAACTCATCCCTCTTTCTATACATTTTTCTATTTGCTAAGTACACCATAAATGTTCTTAGACGCCCACCATAATGTCCAAGAATCCATTTCTTCCTTGTCTCTAGAACTTTGAACACTCTATGCAAAATAAGACATATATATGTATACCAATGATAATGTGTTAAAATTAATAACATTCGACATACAAAAATGATTAAACTAAAAACAGGATATTTACCATGACATCTTTCCAAATATGCTCCTTGTGACCCTTTTGAACTTGCTTCGAACTATTATATGAAATAGGAACACAATTATGAGTAATGAGTGAAATGTATGTCAGAAACATGTCTTCATATGGGATGATAGGAAGATTACAAGTATTTCATTTCCTCTATTTCTTATGTTGATGATGATTCTCATAATAGTTGGTGCTCTCTTCTCATTTTCATCACTACTATCCCTATAAACGTTTTTATTCACCATATCTCTATGAAATATCAATAAGTAAATTATGTTAGAATGTTATGTAATTACCTCTATGAAATAAATTATGTTTTGGCACAATATATATTTAATGAATATATACAAAACATGTATTTAAAGAAACAAGCAAATATATCATATGTTACAATATTATTTCCCTCACCGCCTTCTTTTCCTTCTTTTTTTTCTTTCTTGTTTTTAGATTGGTTTTATGATTCAATACATATATTACTTCACAATAAAAATCCCTGGCATATATTTCCTTCTCATTAATATTATTGTTATCATCATTCAATGATTAATTTACTTGCACAATCGAGACATACTCTTCATCCCAATTGACATCATTTTCATCATCATATTAATTGGCATTTCTTTCTTCATAGATAATACCACATACCATCTTTTATCAGTAAGATTAGTGACAAAGAACACTTGTGCTGCTTATGATGCTAAGATGAATGGGTCCTGTTTATGTTCTACCCTACTGAGGTCTACTAATGTGAATCCATCTTCATATCTAACCCCATAGCTATTATCAACCCATCTATAGCCAAAAATAGGGACTTTAAATATAGTGTAATCTAACTCCCATATCTGTTCAATCACACCATAATAATTCATATATGAATAAGTTATATTCTTGTCCTTCGCAATAGCAACATGCATTGCTTCAACCACTAAAGTCACCCCACTGTTATACATTATACTCTTCTTATCTTGTTGTTTCATATAAAAATTGTAACCTTTGATGGCATAACTAGTATATGAGAAAAATTCATAACGAGGGTTTTAAGATAAACAATGTAGGGTTTCAAATATTTAAGTTGGAAAATGTCCAATGAGTGGCATGATGCGATCTCTTAGACAATCAATGAAGGATAGATTATGCTTATCGATTATCCATTTTCCAGTCTTTGATGGATCTTCAATCCTTAAATAATGCATATGGTCTTCAATATATGGCTAAACATCATCATTGTTATATAATACATATAGATGTACTTTACATAACATGTTAAGGTCTAAACGTCCAAATTGTTTTCCCCTAATGCCCTGTCCTCCTATTTTCTCTACATATCGAGACTTTTGAATACCAAGAGCTTCAACATTTGACAAGTATTTCGTGCAAAATTCAATTGCCTCTTCTATAATGTAACTCTCAATAATGCATCCTTCTAGCCGATATTGATTCTTTATGTAAACTTTTATCAACTTCATAAATAGCTCAAAGGAGTACGTCTAGTACAAATGAACAGGTACTAAAGTTAGATGTACCATAATATCAAAGAATAAGGGTGGAAAGTACATTTTAAGCTAGCATAAAGTAATCACAATCCCTCTTTGTAAGGCATCTAAACTATCAGGATATATGACTTTGGAGCAAACTACATTAAAGAACCAACAAAGCCTCATGATAGTTATTCAAACACACTTCGACAAAATTCCACGTATTTCTATCGGCAACAAATGCTGCATCAAAATATGACAATCATGAGACTTCATATTAATTAGTTTCAACTCTTTCATCAACATAACCCTTTTGAAATTTGAAGAATACCTCTCTGAAACCTTGACACTACTAAAGAATTCACAAAATATAATTTTCTCTTTTCTGGAGAGTATATGATAAGACGGTGGTAAATATGTTATTTTTCCATTGTATCTTGGTGCCAATTCCTGTATAATACCTATTTCCTCCATATCCATTCAAGAATTGATGCCATCATTAGTCTTTTATGGAACATTAAATAATGTACCAACAAGGCTATATCATATATTTTTCTCAATATGCATCACATCAATGGCATGTCTCAGGTATAAAGATTCCAAATAAGGAAGGTTGAAGAATATAGACATCTTCTTTCACCCAACTGATGGAGGCTTATCTTTATTCTTCTTCCCAAACTTGACACTCAAATGTTTCATCTTCAAATACACTTGTCAACTCATCAATCGGATTGGTGACTGCCCTTCATTTGGGAAGCCATTGAAAGCTTTCCCTTACCTACAATAATGATGATTCTTTGAAAAAAATCTACGATGCCCAAGAAAAATAATCTTCTAGCCATACGTTAGCTGAATAAATGAACTATTCTCCTCACATATCAGGCATGCATAATGGCCTTTCATACTATAAACGGATAAGTTGTCATACACCAAAAAATTATTTATAGTACAGAATATCATTGCTCTCAACGTGAACTTTTCTTCACTATATGCATCAAATACTTGAACACCCATATCTCACTAGAACTTTAAATCATCAATCAAAGGTGCCAAAATAACATCAATATCATTTCCTGATTGGTTTGGCCCCAAAATAAGTAAAGACATTATCATATACTTGTGTTTCATGTAGATCCACAGAGGTAGATTATATAAAACCAAAATCACCGGCCACATACTATAGGTGTCTTGATTGTGCGGATTCATTCCATCCATAGAAAGTGCAAAACATGTGTTTCTTGATTCTTTATCAAATTTAGGGAACAAGTCATCAATCATCATCCATTGTGGAGAGTCAAATGGATGTCTAAGAAGCCTGTCACCTATCTTTTCATCAACATGTCATCTTAAGTTCTTGGCATCTTAGACATCATTAAACATCTGCCTAAATCTTGGTGATATAAGAAAATACCATAACACCTTAGCTGAAACATTGTTCTTCTTGCATCATGGTGCTTTGCATTTAGGATTATGACAACTATCCAAAGACGTATTCTCATTTTGAAATAATATACAATCATCAGGGTATGCATGTATCTTCTCATAACTCATACCCATATCTAAAAGTATCTTCTTCACTTCATAGGTACTATTGGGTAAAACGTTATCATTAGGAAGCATATCCTTTACAAGTGTTAATAATTCCATAAAGCTCTTATCACTCCATCTATTACATGATTTTAAGTTGTACAACATTAAAGTAGTAGATAATCTAGTAAATGTCTTACAATCACCGTACCAAGGTTTCTCCGAGTCACTCAATAACTTCTCAAACATTTTTGAACAATCCTAAACACTTTCCTCAACCTTTGAGTCATCTTCTCTAATGAATATTCCTCATAGTTCTCAAATGATGATCCACTACTTTCCTTATTAACTTTCTCGTTATCATATTTAGAATCGTTCTCACCATCCCATATCAAAAGAGTGTTACTTGTATCAATTCTATACAAAAACAAATTCTCTCCCAAATCATCATCGTTGACACATCAAATATAAGCACAGTTTAAACAAGGACAAATGATTCTACTAGATTCCCGAGCATATTTAACTATAGTCTTGATGAAAAACTCCACTCCTTCATCATATTCTCTAGACAAGCAATTCGAAGACATCCATTTCAAATCCATAGGTTTTTAATTTATATGTATCCCACACAAATTGATTATTAAAAATCAATTCAATTCTAAAAAATAATTCACAAACCACTCATACTTAGAAAGAATTACTGTATAATGTATTATGCTATTGTGTGTGTGTGTGTATACAAATCATTGCAACACGTTTCCAAAAATATATTAATACACAAGCTACTCATACTTAAAAATAGTTCATAAATATATATACATAGCAAAACTTTATACAATGGTTCAAATTATAAAAGATTTACATATTATGGGGTTAAAAAAAGACCCAAAAACTATGAAGAACCCTAAAATAATAGTAGCACTATATTCATGAAAAGGTTACTAAAGCTCAAACACCTAACTAAGAACAACTCCTAACTATCACACTAAATCCACTGGTAGCCTTGTCGAGCCTGAGTAATAACAATCACTCCCAGAGTCCACTCATCTTGATATGTCATCTTCTCCCTCACATTATCAATAGAGAGTCTATTTACTGATACTATAGGATAACTAGGGTGGATACTCGGAGGAAAGCTATGAAGAAACCTCTAGTCATCATCAATCACCATCAACTCTCTAGTTATCATAATTCCTCACAAACACCTCACCCTCAACAAATCTTGGGCGTGGTGTATTAGTATGGTGGACAAACCAATGCAAATAACTAGTTGTAGCTCTGACCATGGCTCCGTCTGATGTAGGGTCAACAGTAAGTGATACAATCTAAAATAGAATGGATCATATAACAAGCCACTAAAAAACAAGTGACCTAACTCGTTGTATAACCATATCACATGAGTTCACAGATCCACATAAGGCACCATGTACAGATATTGTGGAGGGTATGTAATAGCAGAGTGTGGTATCTCATTACCTAGAAATGAGAACAATCACTAAATCTTATCATCAAGGTTGCTCTCGAAATGATCTAAATTACAAAATATGTAAACTCTTCAACTAAAAAAATTAAATAATAAATGTATTCTACCATATCTTAACAAACTATGTAAAGCTATCCACATAAGACACAAGTTAGAAGCATGTAGATGTTTTTTAGTTGTTCAACGTTGTACACGCTACAACATAACTTATCTCATTTTTGCTCTTATTTGAATTGTTACTTGCTTATTAACTAAATTTTGAATAGTTAAAAAAGATAGCTTTTGTCTCATCATAAAACTTATAATCTTAAATGAATTTTTATTTATTTCTCTATTGATATAAATGTGTCTTTTAATATCAAGAAAAAATAAATTACCAAAATATCCTATATTCTTATGTTATTATATGTTCAAGATGTTTAAGATTTAATAATGTTGTCCTTTCATTTACTCCCACTAGATTTTTAAATGAGTTAAGTTGAATCAAACTTCCTCTTATTATTCTTGACATGATTAAAATAAGGACATAATCTTGACTTATTTAATTAATAAACAAGTTTGGTTAAACTATCGTCTAATTGTTCAAGCCCAATGTAGTAAATTGAGTTCAAATGAATTGTTACTACTTACTTAAATATTATCTTTAGTATAGACATAAGATAATAAAATTTTAATTAAAGAAAAATATTTTATTTTATTTACATATAAGAAAAGAATATATATGCCCTAAACCATAATAAATCATAATAAACTAACTCTAATCCTAAACCCTAACTATAATTAAACACTAACCCCTTAAATTAATATTATTATATATAAAAATCAAGCAGATATTGATAAGATAATATATATAGATTAAGTATAATAATATAATATTATTAAAATTTTAGTTGAGAAAAATGTATAAAATAGTTTATTATAAGATAACATATTAATTATCATATTTAGTATAATAGACACTAAACCCTAACCATAAAACATAATAAATAATAATAAACTAACCCTAAACCTAATTAATTTCTAATCCTAAACCTAGCTAACTATCATTAAACCCTAATAAATCCTATATTATTATTATTATTATTATTATTATATTATCATCATCATTATCATCATCATCATCATCATCATCATCATCATCATTATTATTATTATTATAAAATAATAAATAGTTATAATATTTTCCAACAATGAGTTACGACTCCTATTACTCTTTCATATTTTAATGTTTATTTTTCCCTTTTAAATTCTTGTTATGCACTTCTAATATCATGAGCCACAACTCCTTTAATTTGCAGACTTCCCAAATGTAACATATCTTCCCTTTCCTTTTTTTTTTTTACTTGCATAACCCTTTCATCTCTCTACTTTAATTTCCTTTACAAATTTTAAAGGAAAGTACATTCCAATTAACAAATTTCAGTTAGACAACACTTAGTATATTCTAGTTGCCACACACCCATTCAATTTTGGCTAATTTAATTATTCACTTTTATTTCTTTGTTATTTTCTATATCTATTTAATTCTCTTCAAATAAAAATTATTAACATGCAACTCTAATTGAAATTTTTATTTAATGATGTATACATGTAAAATATATTTTCATTTAATTATATGGAATTTTCTAACATCCTAGTGTCCTACTTATTAATTAAAATATATATATATATAGTTTTCACAAGTGACTTTACTAATATTTTAAAGTATTTTGTTTCTCTTGGCAATTAAGTACTACAATGGTATATATATGTAAGGCTAGCCAACATATTCATGTTAATAACACCGATACATTCAACAACAAACAACAACATTTTTCCACAACAAACAACAATATTTTTCAACATGCATGCATTTATATATAATAAAATTATAAGGGAAGAACAAAACCATACGTGCGAGAAGGAGTGGCGGCGAGCAAGAGGAGTTATAGTGAGCACCTAGGAGCACGACAGAGTAAGAACAACTAATTAATTGGTTGTAGGGGCAAGAGCGGGACTTGCAACAACCTTAGCAGTAGTATTGTTCAACTCTGACACCAACAAACAACCGTCGAGAGGATGAGAACACTAGCGGTGTTGCCCAGAGTTGAGAAGAGGAGGAGGGATGGTGCATGATGCGCAAGAGAAGGACTAAGAGAGGGAAGGAGCTCACATAAGAGAGAGAAAGAAGAATGAAAATTTTTGGCACAAAATAAAAACAAGACCTTAATAAAAACAAAAGGTGAAAGGATTGCAATATTTAATAAAAGTTCTTACAAGGACCATTATCAAATCATCCACTTGAAAAAAATTGGAGGTATTAATAATGATTTTGACCTATAACTGTTATAAAAAATGCCTCAACGATCCCGCACATAAATTTTCATACTTTTAGCAATGGTTTCATAAACATTATTATTAATGTGCCGTTATTATTTTCTATTTCCGTAGTAGTGCATGTTTCCTCCAATGAGTTAAGTAATTGTGATTTACTCAGTGTTAGACCTATACTAATATTACCTTAGTTGAATGGGTCCTACGACAATCTACTAGTGGTGAGGAGCAGACATCTTGTGTAGGCTTGAAATTGATTGTTATTGATAGGTTGAAGAATTGGCCTTTGAGAGAATAGGCAACCCAAAATTTTATCCCTTGGGGATTTGCCTTTATTTATTTGTATCTACTTTTGGAAAATTTTCATGTGTTATATTAAAATTTTAATGATGTTGTAATTGAATTTCAATTTCCCATTGCTTCGCGAAGGTTTTAAAAATCCAGGGTTATTTAACTAATTTTCCGTTGGTTTGATAGGTGATGTTTTTTTTTTTCAATGGAAATGTTTGTTTTTCATCTACCATTAGATATACCCTTATCAAAATTTATCCCTTCGGTATAGGTGATGTTTACATTTTAGTTAAATAGGTTTTAGACTTACATCTACCATGAGGTAGACGATGTGCATCTATCTTATGTTAGGTGTGGCGGTAACATTCTTCATTTTCTATTTTGGCTTCCACATTATTCTTTTAAATAAAAATTTTCAGCAGTAAATTTTGGGGTTGTTACACCGATACTCGGTCAGACTGGTTAAACCATATGATAATATCTAATTTTTATTCATTGCACAATGACAACATGATGCATGAATATTGATAGACTGTTCTGTTAACATAATTTCATATAGAAATATATGATAGTCAACCCATATTTCATCATACTAAACTAAAGTAATAAAAAATTACAATTTTTTTTATCACATCCTAACTAATTCATTTTAATGAGATCATCAGAATATAATAAAATCAAAATATTCAAAACATATCTATATCAAAAACTCTAAAAAGTAAAATTATTTCTACTTATTCGACCATATTAATCAATGTTTTATGCAATAATTTGACTAAAAAAAAGTTATATATAATTACTATTCATTATCATCCAAATTTCTATTTAATTTATGTTGATGATAATATTTTTTATGTATAATTTCACACCTTACTTCAATTGACTTTGCCTTGGGTATCAAAATGAATGGCAAACCCATCTCTAGTCACAAATGATCCAATCCCATAACCAATTTATTTTAAGTCTAAATGTACTAAATAAAGAAAAATAATGTCATAAAGTGATAAAAGTACTCCCTTAATTTTTAAAAGAAAATCATTGAATTTTTCAAGGAAATTTTTGGCAATTTATTTATTTTAAAGTAATTATGATATAAATAAAAAATAGTTATATTCAAATTAAAAATAATTTTATGATTATAAAATTTTAAAATATATATTAAAAACATTAATGGTCAAATTTTATTATTAAAAACTATGCATACTTCCTTTAGTAAAACATATTATTGAAAACCAATAAGAATTTTGAATTGACCTCAATTAGCCCACACAAAGTTTGAGCCAAAGTGTACAAATCCAAATTAAACTTAAAGAACTAATAGATCATACAACGTACTAACTCAATCTAATATTAGTTTGAGCCATCATTTAACACAAACCAAAATCAAAATCAAATTAGATTAACACATCCTAAAATAGGCTCAAAATGAAACACATTCAAACCAACTAGTTATATATTAAACATGATTTTAACTCATTAAAAAAATTCATATAGGAGTAGACTCAAATTTAAAGAGAGTTTTTGGTGTATGAAATTAGTGAAATAGAGGGATAAATGATACACTTGTCCATATAGGTCTCAATCATTAAATATTAAATTACTTAGCTCAATTTCTCCCCCCTTTATCTTATTCTTTTACTTATGCAACAAAGGTGAAGTTCATCCTACAACATTAAACAACAAGATATAAGAGGTTCAATCAAAACTATTTCCCTATTAATTAAAAAAATTCATCTTCACTATGAGATAAACAAGATGGTCCCTCTAGTTTATATTAAACCAAAACCCTTGTATCTAAAAAGGAATACCAACCTCACTCAATCTAGAAGATTGTCTCATTCCAAGATTTATGCACATTCTTGTAGTACTCAAGATCTATCTTACTTCTATACTAAAAGACACAGATAACCATTTTTCTCATTCAACCTTCTTATGCTATGATTGTATTTTCTTGGATGAGATGTCCTAATCAAAAGGAGAGCACTTGGCTCTAAGAGATTCATTCGCAATATTAACTTATTTATGAACCCTTCATAAATATTCATTCATGATCGAATCTATGAGTCTCACACGAATCATTAATATATTCATGTCCTTTCTCGTACACTTACTAATGACCTTTCATGAACCTACCATATTTATATCTCCATTATTTCTCCCACAGTCGGGGCTATAACTATTAACATTAAACTATGAATTTGCAATATATCTAAACCAACGAATGGTCATCAAGAGACTAGTGTCATAAATATCTATAAAATAATGCATCCGTGTGTGTGTGTCTATATAGATCTGAGGGTTTGGATTCTCAACAGTCAACTAGTACCCCTTGACACGGATTAGTCAACGGTTTAACATGTGCACATAGAGATTAATATATCCACACAGCAATAAATATGCATGTTCTTTGTGATGATTCGTCAGATTTCTTGCCATAGAAAATATCACAAAGCAATTGAAGCCAGACCTATCCATGTTCGGACGAGGGAAATTAGCTAGGTAGCTAACTAGAAATCAGGTGAATTTAGTTATATATAGTAGCAGCGAAATGAGAGTAGCATGTCCAGCTAGCGTCCTCCCTCGGTGCCTACTTGCCGATCAACAAATTCCTCAAAGTCCGAACATGGCAGAAGCTCCAAATAAATCTGAAAATAGTACTGATATTACAGGAGCAAGAATTGGGGCCGTGTCCTTGTTATTGGTATCAGTTGCTCTTCTGGTTGCATGTATCGTTGTTTTTCAAACAGGTTCTTCTCAAAGTCTCCAGCTTCCTTCCAGTGCTGCCTTCGTTTCTAACGGGAGCCAGCAGGAGAATTCTGCATATGAGGTCCGTGTCAACAAAAGAAACATAGTTACATTACATTTTATTTACATCATATTTTATATATTACAGGTTAATTGATTTTAGCCGACGTTAATTACATTGTGGGGGGGTGTATAAACTACAATCCTTCTATTTGGGAATTAAAGAGGATTCGTTAATTTAGATTGGGAAGTTATAAGTAAAGGTATTTAATAAAATCAAAAAGAGATTTGTAATTAAGGTGAAACACTCTTAAAAACCTTTTTTTTTGGCATTCTTGATAATTTTACAAACAATCTTACTTTCGGTATAATCTTGTTTTTCAAGTTTTGATTGATCTAATTTAAAAGAACAACACTTTAAGGTTTGTTTGAAGTTCTTTGTCAAAATTAGTTATTTTTGATAATTACTTAATTTGAAAACTTTCGGTTTAAAAACTTTTCAAAATAAGTAATTATCCTTGAAAATCAGTTTTGATAAGTAGCTCCAAACAAGGGTATATTTACTTAGTATTATGGTTGTTATATCTCGTGATAACTTAGTATTATGGTTGTTATAATTAAAATTCTATTGAAAATTATTTAAATTCTTGAGAATTAGATCACATTATTGAATCATAGGAATATAAGATCCTAAAAAAATTAACTTTAAAAATATGAATTGTATGGACTTGTATGCTATATAAAACCATATTTAAACTTAAATAAAGACTATAACTGCACTCTTAAGCTCTCATTAGTCACTAATTAAATTATAGTGACTTAGAAGCAACACAAAATATAGTTTCTTTTTACATACTAGGAACTACAGTAAGTCAACAATATTAGAATTAAAATCACAAATGAGAAGTGAGTATTACAATGAGATGTTGACTTCAATGATTTATCATGGAGTAAGAGTCATAATCATGGATAAAAAAAATAGAAAACTTATTGTATTATGAATATAAATCATTAACTTAAGAAAAAACGCATAATGAGTGAACAAGGCTTATAATTAAAATGCAACATCAATTCAAATTGATAGTTTCTTTATTATTTTGGAGAATCAAGACCTAAAAAAGTAATATAATGTTTATTAATATTTAGGTTAATTAAGGCCAAAATAAGAAGAAATAGTATGTGTTATATGGTCATATGTGCACACAAACATTAATTTGGTAAAGGAATGATGATTGCATCATAAATTTAAAGTGTGTTCACATCATAAAGCCAATAAGACGATAGAGGAAATAGGAAAACCATATTGATTGTGAATTAAATAGAATTTAATAATTAATAGCATTATAAAATTTAATATATTTATTTTACTAGGTAGATATCATTTGGACACTTTTATCAATATTTTGCTTCAACAATCAACATAGTTGAATTAGATATATCTCAATCATGAATCATTCACATCATCTTGTTTTTAAGATATATGTAGAAAAATTATAGAGGGATAGGGAAGAAATATAGCAGAAATATTGTGTAAAATATATTTTAAGACAAGGAAAAATGTAATTTATAACTATTGTGTAGATACTTAAGATTCTACCTGTAACCATATATACGATTCCACCTATGATTATAAAAATTTATTGATGGTATATAGAATCATAAGAAATTACTGTGATTCTATTACTTTATGATTCAATGTAGGATCGATGATTGTCTAGTGGCTTTTGCGTTGTCAAATTGTAGAATCCTAGGTTGAATTGAGATTTCAACAACCATGCTCACCATTGTTGCTACCATTTTTCATTGAAACATATATAATTCCCTTATTTATGTATAATGAAATCATTATTACAAATTTACAACTCTTGCCCATCATTTTGGTTAATTAAGTATCTTTGATTTGACACATTAGTAGCACGTCATGCAGGAAGAAGATGGGCTACAAAAGATATTAAGAGCAGCATCCATGCTGGATAAGACTGTTATTGTCACTGTCATAAATGAAGCATGGGCTGCACCAAAGTCAATATTTGATTTGTTTCTTGAGAGCTTCCGGATTGGGAATGGCACATATTCGCTGATAAAACATGTGGTGGTTGTAGCATTAGATTCCAAGGCACACAATCGTTGTAGAGAATTGCACCCTCATTGTTACTTTCTTGAAGTGGAAGGCCTAAACCTGTCCAGTGAAGCATTTTTTATGACACCCAAATACCTGAAAGTTGTGTGGAAAAAGATCGAAGTTCAACTAACTGTTCTGGAATATGGCTACAATTTTCTTTTCACGGTATGAGTGTGAAATTTTAAATCGTTTTCTCTAGATGGTGATTGAATATCAATTTTTATCATTTGATCATAAACCCTAGTTAGTCCTTACTCATGAAACTCTAGAACTTACATCCCCCACACATATATTTAAGTAATTATTGATAGTCTTTCATTGCATGACTTTCCTCGCAGGATGTTGATATCATGTGGTTTCGCAATCCATTTCATCACTTATACACAGAAGTTGATGTACAAGTATCATGTGACTTGTGTAATCGGGATCCATTCGACATGAAAAACAAGCCTAATTCAGGATTTAGCTTCGTGGAATCCAACAACCGCACAATTGAATTCTATAAATTTTGGCTGAACTCGCAAAAAACTTATCCACGTTTACATGATCAAGAAGCTCTCAACAGAATCAAGTTTGATCCCTACATCAAGAAAATTGGACTTACGCAAAGGTTCTTGGATCCAGATATCATTGCCAGCTTCTGTCAACCAAGCAAGGACCTCAATAAAGTTTGTACCATGCATGCTAACTGTTGCACAGGCTTGGACAGGAAACTTCACGACTTAAATATGTTGCTAGATGATTGGAAAACCTTCATGTCATTGCCAAGACGTCAGAGAGTGTCTCAACCATTTCGATGGAGGGTTCCTAACAAATGCAAACTACATTGAAGCTAGGCAATTTGATAATAGTGTAACTTATTTCTGATGGAAACAGTATGCGTGAGAGAGTATGTAAGCTTCCTACCAATAATGTATCTTACACATTACGCACTTACATGTAAGAGTGAGATTTTGCTCGATGAGATTCATACAGGAATAGATAATGATACGCAGTCTCTTACTCCATTCGTTACTTCTAAAAGCTATTTGTAGTCAGTTGTAAGTTGATTTAGGAGAATTGTATGATAGGTAAATTTGTTAAATGACATACAGCTAATTTGGTTGATCAGGGATGTCAGTAGTGCTTTACATTAATTTCTATGAAAATTCTGGTAATTTTGATAAGCATATCATCATAAGGCTAGTGTATCAATAAGAGAACCAATACTCATAACAGAAAAAGGATATATGAGAAAGGAGGCTGATGCATTTTCTCTTTGATAATTACTGTGAAAAATCATATTAATAAGCAAACAAAACTTTCTTAGAACCATCATTTTGATCATTTTTTTTTTCTTTTTTCCCTCCATGATGGATTGTCATTTGCACATCTAAATTTATGAAATGTCATAAATCATTTGCACATGTAAAACAAAGGAAAACATTGAGGCTCGACACAACCACCTGCTACACACCATCTCCTATGACATCAATTGCTCACCGCAAAGTACCGATAACCCTCCACAAACTAGATGCAAAAATCCAATCATGCATACACCGGTACAAAAATATCATTAGATGGCTGTTAGAAATGGACTTAGACGGAGGTTATGGATTGTCGTATATGCTATTGTCATCTATAATCTAGACAGTTGTTCAAAACACCAGTGTATATAAGCAAACTAATAAATTGAAAACGTGCTAGAAAAAAATTGCAAGAGGGAGTAGACAATGATTGTGTTTTATAACAATCATTTAAAGTTAACAATAGGTGACGGTTGTAATATAGAACCGCAGTCTAATCTCTACCTAGTGTTACCTCCAAATTGACATGGTAAGATAGTGGTTTTGTATTAAATAGGGCAATAATACATTAGCACAACACAAGTACAAGTTACATTATCATATTAAAAATGCCATAAAACATACATAGCTTACCTTAGCTCCATATTTAGCAAGCTGCGCTACAAGTGCATAGTTCATAACCACATAAGATACATACACATAAGTTAACACACACATAAACACACAATACACACATTTGGCCTTAACCACATCTTTACCTACAATAACACCGCGCTTAGAGCACACTTCCTATGCCTCCTTAGGAGACGGAATTGGTTCACCTATAAGAGGAAAACAATAGGGTTAACTTACCTCTTACTCCTTTCATTATTCCCTAATTTACCTTTAGTAAGAAACTAGCAGTAGTGATGATAATAATAGTAGTCTTAGTAGTAGTTGTGATGATAATAAGAAACTAATCCTGCAACATAACTGCATATATGTTCTCATATATGCACAAGCATCACTATTGTATGTCCCAACAACAACTCATATAACATCAACTAAATTTACTTACAATGTTATATTATACAACAATATCCAATTTATATACACATAGATACACAAAAATCTGATCCTCGACATATCAATATGTGAAAGAAAAAGCCTATAACACGTCACAATCATGAAATGCCTACAAAAAATTACATGCTCACAAATTGGCTAGAATTTAATTTCAATTACATTGTAAAATTAAATATACAACTAATACTTATTTCATTTTTTTCCTTCCAATGACACCAATCGACATTCTTTATAAATCTCATGATAAAATGGCTACAACTATTGTTAGTGGTTTGCTAAGGACACTGCATTAAGTAAAATATACATATTAAATTATAAGTTACATAATAAATATTAAATAAAGATAAGAAAGAAAACAATTATCAACCTTTAAAACAAACCACTTGTAGTGAGGTAGTGGCTTTAACTTGTTTTGACAGTTTAAGATACTACTTATATGCCCTAAATGATATATATAGTAAGATAAATTATAATTAATTCATATAATGAGTAATTCAAATGCATTTATTAAAGTAATAATTACTTACTTTTTGATCAATATATTAGGAATGAATTGTGATTATCTATTAAGGGAATCAAACCCAAATTGCTTAATCAGAGGATACATATAATATGGATAAAGCCTAATGACAATTAAAAGAAAATGGGACAAAAATTATATGATCCAGAGTTGCAATCAGCACACTAATCATGTACTTCCCTCATTCTATATATATATATAGATAGATAGTTAGTTATCCACTTGGTATATATATATATATATATATATATATATATTATCTTTATGCTCACCCTGAAAAGATATAAACTATCTATACCAAGTGGACCACTCCTCTCCCTTTTTGATGTGATAGGTGTCATATAGGAACATATATATATGAAATTAAATCAGTTACATGTTAGTATTTATTTCAAAATAATAATGTTTCTAAATATAGTTATATATTAAATTTTTGACTAATAAATGAAAGTCCCTTATATATGTTTTTATATGTTGAACTTATAACCATTCTCTAGCTAATAATTGCAATATGTCCTCAACATTGACCTATAGGTCCATGTCTTCTCATTTGAAAAATAATTAGATTGGCATAGTTACTTTGATGCTCAAATTTTCTTCGGGCATGGTCACAAGTTGATCAAAATGAAATCTTACCCTAAGAGGCAAGGTGGCATGCTTGATAAAATATACATTATCCTTTTTGCATGCCTTTACTAGTGCCTCCCCTCTTTCATTCTCTGTCTATTCCCTAGGAGTTAGCTTCTTACAAACAGTATGACCGTCCTATTTAAGAAAGAATAAAAAAAAGGTTGGCAGTAAATATAAGCAATTAATATCAAGTCTTGCTATAAATAATAGTATCATTTTAATCTAAATATTAGATATATTAACTGGTCCGTGTGAATAACATGATCACATAGTCTTCTAAGAAATTCCCCTATAAGAAACATAAGGTTATGATCATTACCTTCCTTAAAATGTAACTTTTCAAAGGCATATTCATCGTTAATATTGCGAATATTCACTCTCACTAGGCTCGGCCTCAAAAGGATGCTATACAACATCAGGTTCTCCTAGACATGAGCAATACCATGGGTGACAACACCCTTTCTAAGTTTAGTTGTAGATTACATGGATAGTTACCCTTAAATATTCAAGAGTTTGAGTTCATATATCTCAAGTGCATGTTATTTAATAAGAAACCAAGTAAAAGTTAAGTGTATTACCAATGGTGCTTTAAGAATAGGCCTATCAAGGCTACTAGAATTAAACATTACATTTTTCTCCTTCACTCATAATCTTCAATATTTTATCATTCATCTTATATTAACTTGAAACTAATTCTACTTGGCTTGCTAATAATGTCAACATTTGTTTCCTTAGAGCCCTAGAATTTTCTTTTCAAGTGTGAGAACTAAGAGTCAGTCCAAAAATTATTGTCTAGGTAGCAACATGAAGTAGCCCTTTTACTGAACCACAGTGCTCTTTGGTGGCTAATGTTGTACTTAGAACATTATATCTCTCACTTTCAATAATTTTACATGTCTTTCAAATCTCATCTTATTAGATAAATAATTATAGTTAGATGATATTTAGAAATGAAATCCAAATATTGAAAATTAAATATTACTAAAACCATACAATCTTATCAAACATTTGTTGTATTAGGTCATTGGAGGTCTTTCCAATTTTCTTGTCAACCCTAGATCTAACCCATAAATTTGTTCATGTAGAAGGTACATGTGGAGTACCATCTCTTTCTAGAAATTTTCCTTGCCTCCTTTTCCTTTAGCGTCAATTTAAATATTAAGTTAACTATTACAATACTCACTAAAAAAACATATTTAGATTATGAAGTGTGAATATTGATGAGAATATAGTTTTGTGGGGATTAGTGATTCGGTAGTGACATTATGATGGTAGAGAAGCCTTAATGAACACTAGGTGATAATATGGTGGTAGTTGGCTAGTGGGTTGGTGATAGTTTCCGAGTACTATTAGGTAGGCAATGGCAATTCAATGAGGGTTGAATGCCAGGGTGATGATTCACTAGGTGGATTTTAATATTAGGAAGTTTTGATCGTTCGCTGAGATCGACAAATAGTGATAGCTATGGTTTGTTGATTAGCATGAGTTCATAAAGGTATAGAGAGATAAATCTCAATCTCTAATCCCCGTAGGTAAAGAGAAAGAGGGTTCCATTATTAATCATCCACATTTTTTTGATTAATATGGAATAGAATTCACACAAAATTCATATATCCTTAATTGTTTTCAAATTCAATGAAAAATAGATACCTTCACTTCTACATGGAAATATGGCTTATATAGCCTCTACATGGAACCAATGAGATATATCTAATATATAAATTAACTAAAGATAGCTAAAAAAAAGTAGAGATTACTATAGATAATTCACAAACTACTTAGCATCAATCGAATCTAAGCCAACAGAATGCACACATGCAATTAACTAATTAGCTAAAAAAATACCATTTAAAATTAGCCCATGCTCATATCATATAAGTTGCGTCTATAAATATCAATGTAGTTATCTGTTGTAGCTCAAAATTTTAGCGTATGTTCTCCATAAAAAATATTATAAGCTTCATAATTAAAAATGTTAAGTCATGGTCTCTTACTCCTTCATCATTCTCCCTTTGTTGAAAAGAATTTTCTCTCAAATTTGCATCTTCATAGTAAGGACTTAGATCACCCACATTAAATTTCCTAGAGGCCCCTCCATATGAATCTGGTATGTCTAATTCATTAGAGATTTCTCCAAATTTTTGAGGATCTTAAATGGACCGTGTGCCCTTTGCATGAACTTATTTTTCCTTCGATTAAGTACCTCTTTTTTCTTAAGTGAGACCACATTAAATAAAATAGTTGGAATATATATTGGATTCTTTTTTTTTTTTGCTCTTGCCTTGTAAACTTCATTATCATTCTCAATGTTGCACTTGATTTGTTAATGAAATTTTTGAAAGACCTCCACTCACTCATGTGCTTCATAATTTGACAATTAATCTTTATTTAATAGTATAAATGGATTAGTACCATAAATTATTATAAATGGACTAGAGCTTATTATAGTGGAAGAATTCCGATTGTAAACAAATTATGCATGTGCTAATTTGATGTTCCATTCTTTAGCACCCTTACTCACCAACCCTCTTAGTAAGGTGCCCAATCCTTAGTACCCTTAATCGCTGACCCTCTTATTATGGTATCTAATATCTATTAGTCACCTCCATTTGTCTATTAGTTTGAGGATGATGTTACATGCTAAAAAGAAGATTTAACCCCCCCCCCAACATATACCATAATTTCTTCCAAAAATAACTCAAGAACTTCACATCTTAATTAGAAACAATTCTCTCTGGAACTCCATTATATCTCACAATTTCCTTGAAATATAAATCAACAATATCAGTAGTGTTATCAGCTTTGTGGAATAGGATATAATGCACCATATTGGAAAATTAATCCATTAGAAAAATAATTTAGATATTGCCTCTTTGTGTTTTGGGAAAAACCAAAATGAATTCTATACTAACACCCTCCTATAGCTGGGTAGGCGAGGGTAAAGGCACATAAACTCCCTTATGGAAGAAAATATTGCTCTTTTTTATGTAAGGCATCTAGCAAACATGTATTGTACATCCTTTTGCATCCTTGGGCAATAAATGTTTTTTACAATAGATCAAAGGTCTTATGAACTCCAAAGTGCCACACAATACCATCTTCATGCACCTCTTTGACTAGAAATTCTTGAATAAATGTCATAGTAATAAATAATTTGTTTTTTTCTTGAAAAGAACCCATCTTGAATAACATATTCACTATAGCTCCCATGTTTCTTGCATTCTTTGTATATTACACCAAAATCTTCATCAAAGGAATATTTTTCTTTCAACATCTCTAATACCAAAAGCTTTACATCAATCATTGCAAGCACCATGTAACATAGATAATGCATCTATAACAACATTTTCCTCGACATCCACATGTCTTGTTAAGAACGCAAAAGTTTGCAAAAAGTTAATCCACATTTTAAGTCTTTTGTTCAATTTATTTTTGCCATTCAAATATTTCAACCTCTTATGATCCAAGTGATTTATAAAAGACTTAGGCATAGAAATCTTTTTCAGATGTTGAGTAGCTAAGTTTTTCATAATTTAAATTATCGCTAAATAAAGCAATTAACCTCTTTTCTTATAAAAGAAAAACTATGATACCTATACCACTAACATCACATGTTACTTAAAATAATTTGTTAAACCTAGGTAAGGATAATATTGGTGTATGAGAATGATTATACTCCAACTCTTCAAAAACCTTTGTTACATGATCATTCTATTAAAACTCTCTTTTCTTCATAAGTTGTGTGATAAGAGCTATAATAATAGAGAAGTCTTTAATGAACCTCCTATAAATGATGACACTCCATGGAAAATTCAAACCCCATGAACATTAGAAGGAACTGGCCATGTCTAAATATCGCTCGCCATTGAAGGATCAACTCTAAGGACACCTCCACTCACAATATAACCAAGAAAAATCAAGCACTCCATCATGAAGCTACAATTCTCCATCTTACCATAAAGCTTCACCTCCCTGATCTTGTTAAATAATATCTTTAAGTGTTGTAGATTCTCAAACTTGGTTTTTCTGTACACCAAAATGTCATCAAGATAAATAACAATAAATTTTCCAAGGTAATGTCTAAATACCTTAGTGATCAATCTCATTAGCAAACTTGGGGTGTTGCATAGCCCAAATGGCATTACCAACCATTCACACAAGACATACTTAGTCTTGAAAGCTGTCCTCCATCCATCCTCTTCCCATATCCTTGTTTGACGGTATCCACTCCTAAATTTAAGCTTAGAAAACACCCTTACTTTATGCAACTCATCTTCATATCATTGAATAATAGCATATGAAATCTATATTTGATGGTAATATTGTTAACGACTCTAGAGTCGGTGTGAATCCTCCAAGTACCATCCTTTTTACATATGTACCAATAAATTTTGAAAAGAAATTGACTCATACTTTCATGAACATAGCCTATATCCAACAATTCTTGTATATGACTCTATAACTCTTTGGACTCTTTAGGATTACATTTATAATCAGGTTTATTTGGCAATGAGACTCCTTGAATAAGATCAATGACATGCTCAATACATCTCAAAGGAGGTAAACTAGGTGGAAACTCTTTAGGAAAAACATCTTCATACTCCTTCAACAATTTTTAGAATTTTATATTTGAATTAGTGTACTCCCCTTATTGTGCTTCTTTTAATACCAAAGTATATCATATGCCCTTGTATTTAATTGTTTAAATCATAGAAAAACTCCCTTAGAAACAATGACTAGAATATACGCCCCTTCACTATTTTCTTAAATTCAAATGGACCCACATTAGCTTGCACCTTGGCCACACCATAACCATCCATATTAGGTTTGAGTTTAAATTTTCTTCTGATTTTGCTCACTACATACTCATTGAGAAAATTATTATGTGCAACATGTCTATGAAATTTCCAAGGTCTAACCATAAAAATATCACCCATACATAAAATATCACATAAAGTATCATCAAAATAATTTCCAATTTTAAAAGAGATAAGAGTTTGTTTTGTTACCCATAAACCCTTATCCTTATCGATCCATTGGAGTGAATATGGTCTTAGATTCTTACAAGTCACCAAACCAATCTTGTTCACCATTATTTCTTTAGTAAAATTTGTACAATAGCCGCTATCAATAATTACCTCACGCACTTTATACTTGGCCTTAAAAATCTTGTCTCTTTGATTATGTTGAGTTGTTATTGAGCTTAAAATACCCTTTATAATACATAGCATTCTACTTGGCCTTTCTCCCCATAATTATTCACCACTTCGTCAGTTTCTTCTTAGAAGTCTTCATCCTACTCATCCCATACCTCCATGCTAGATATTTATTTCAAAGTCAAGACCTTCTCATTAAGACAATATCTAGTATAATGACCATAGCCTCCAACCTTGAAACATTACTTGGCAAAATTTTCTTTAACCTTTTATTCATAGTTGAAACTTTTAGTACCATCTCTTGTATTTTGATAAGATGTGGAGGGCTTCAAATTTGTTAGCACATTCAAATTGTAGCTTGAAATAGAGAGCTTTTTTGTTGGATTATATATTTTCAACTATTTCTCAAACTTGATGGTAATATTTGCCAAATATTCCAACATATCATAAGGACACACCTCCACCTTCTCTCTAATATTTATATGAAGACCCCCAATGAATATAGCACACCTTTGTTATTTTATTTCTTAAACATCACAAATAATAGCTTATATTTCAAACTATATAATACACTCCTCAACTCCAAGAAAACCTTACATAAGTGTTCACATCTTATTAAAATTTTCTTCCTCATATTATCTAGCCACAAATTCCTCTTCTTATGTTATTTAACTTCTTCCAAGATTTGATATGTGCCTCCCCTTCTCTTTCCTTCCAAAATTTCATATTATATATCAGACTCTAGAAAAAAAAAAAGATATTCAACACCACAATTTTACATCTTTTTCATCATCATGTTCTTTATATTCAAAAATATCCTCAATAATTTGTAACCATTCAAAAACAGACTCGGGATCAATATAACCTTAAAAATTGGGTAGATCAAATCTAAATCCATTTTCCCATCATCTTGCAATCTCCTTTTATATCCACACTCTCCTTTTTGCATTCTTCCAATATTTCATACTTTTGTAGTCTCTTTCTTCTAGTAAGATAATCATCTAGACCTTCATGATCTAGAGCTTATACATGTGACGCTTGGGATTTTGATATTGTCACTTTATCCAAATGCTCTCTCAAGGCCTAAAATTGCTCTAATAAGGTATTGATATGTTCTCCAAAGCTTTGTTTGGGTTCACCATTGTGCGTATCCAAAAAATGGACGAAGCTCAACGAAAACCAAAAAAGAGTCAGATATGTGTATATATACAGGCAATATCGTAATTTTTTCCCCAAAAAATCTTAATTCTATATTGTTGTAGGTAGTTGAGCATGAAAGAAGCTTGAAAAGAAAGAGAAAAAAAATTGATTCTCCATATCTAATCTATTTGATAATTCATATCAAATCTAAGGCTTTGATACTAAGATGATACGTGTAGATTAACATTAATATAGTTTTGTAGGGATCAGTGATTCAGTGGCGGCGTTGAGATGGTGGAGAAGCCTCAATAAATGATGGGTTCGGTGGTAGTTGGTAAGAGGATTGGTGATAGTTTGTTATGGAAGCAATGGAGGAATCTCTTTGTGCTACTAGAATTCTCTCCATTTTGTGTCTCAAGTAAATTTCCAAATTAAATTAGGATAAAAGTGAAGAATGAACAAAAAAAGAGACAGATATAGGTATAGATGACTATCTTAGGATAAAATCATTGCTTATACCCTTATAAAAATTTCAAAATTTTAAGCCCACTAAAGCATAGATGGTAGTTTAATATTTATACATTTTCCCCTAATGTATCACACTATAGACACCAATTTTATTTCCCTAATTACCATTTATAACCTTCCATATTACCCTCACTTATCCCAACCCACTCTTAGTTTTGTAGATTAGTTATATACAACTATCCTTATTTAAACCGTTGTATATTAGCATTCATTTATACATATTTTTGTAGTAGCGATATATTAAAACAATTGTAAGAATGAAAATAAAACCTCCTAAACCATCATCTAGATACTATAATACCAAAAAACTAATAAATGAAATAATATATCAAAAATCCCTCTAACAATGAAACAACCATAATTACCTCTTGGAAGAAGGCATAGTCCACCACCAATCATAAATCCACCTAAGTTGGAAATCACAACACTGGTTTGAGATAATACTAGGCACCTCTAGAGCGAATACCCACCTCCTTGATATCATAAATGCTAATCAAAACCATGCCCTTACTATTTTCCTAATTTTGTACTATATCTACCAATCTAACTAAGATTGTGGATAGATTGAACCCATCATCACCTATCAACTCATTTGCCTTTCCTCTAACTTCATTTCCTAATTACACCAATATTATACATTCATTAACTAAATGATTGTTTTACCTCACACCAACCCTTAAAGCTAAAAGTTATGTCTAACCTTCAAATTATCACTAACTGTGTTAGTGCTCAAAAATGTTAGTATTACTTATAAGAATATTATCTAGGTACTTCAAATTTTTTTAATTTAATTTTTTAAACTTTACTCAAATTCATTTTTACCTCAAACCTAATTATAGTTACCAATATAGATCAAAAATTATCAAATTTTATTAAACAACATAGTTTTCCATTTTATAAATCTTACAAAAATATAGGATATTACAGAAATGCCTTTAATACACTTTTTGAATGTATATCATTTTCAAGTATTCATTTCTTGGTCATTACATTTAAATTTTCTAAATAAAAATAAATAATGAATACAAAGTATATACAGAGCAAGTGTAATAATTATATAAAAATAAAAAATTATATGATCAACATTTGTGATCTGGGTCATATTAGACTTACTTTATGGGTTATGTGGGTAACTTTCAATCTTCATTTTCACATAAGTTGTGTGTGACCCATTTTTTAGTACAAAATTATTTATTAGAAAATCCAAATTTCATGAATACATTTTTACTTTGAAATAAAAATAGCAAGATAATAGCTTTTATAAAATATCTAGCCCTTTACATTGAAAACCTACATTATAGTTGCTAAATTATGAAAATATTAATTAATTATTTATAGACCTAATAATTATATTTAAATATTGGGTTTCTCCTTTTTAAAAAAAATATATATGAATTTTAAATAAATAAATTTTAAATTTTCACTCTTAAGCAATTTGTTTTTTTAATAAAAATAATAATAATTTAAAATTTTGGATTTTAAGAAAAATAGATACTACTAAAAATTGATTTGAAAATCTTATTTAAATAATTCATACTATAGAACTAATATATATATAGAAAGGAATATATATAAATCAATGTATTCAAAAAATAGATAAAATAAAAAAATGGATTACTTAGAATGTTCTTGAAACAAAATATCTACATCGTTATCTTTTTCAATATAACTTATTATATATTATTTATATTATAATTATAATATAAAAAATATTTTTTCACCTTTTTTCAGTGAATATTTTTTGTTAATTATATTTATAATTATACTTAAATATTTTACTTATAGTATTTTTCATTTTAAGGATTTTTTATATTTAATAATGATTAATGATTTTTTTTGGAATATTACATCTTAACATATTACATTAAAAAAATACTAAATACTATTAGGAAAAATTTATTAAGTCCAAACATAACATACACGAGAAAGCAAACCCCTCCTAAACAAAAGATGGGCATTGTTATAGTAAAACATCTTCAAAACCTTTTTTAATATAATATACCCTAATATGTATTACATTTATTATACTTGTAAAATATTGGTATTTCAATAATTTTTATTTTTCTTTTTTATGCTTTGTACACATTTTTGTTAAGGATTTAATTTTTTGTATTAAAATTTAATATTTTATGTATAATATATTTTTTAAAGGATTTAATTTTTATTATTGTTTAATAATTCTTATTTGGTAAATTATGACTAATATATTAAGTCCAAACATAATGTATCTCTAAAAGCAAGCTTCCATAAAAGAAAAGATTAGAATTGTTGAATTGAAACATCTTGAAGACCTTTTCATTTAATATCTAGTATTAAAAAAATTTGAATAAATAATAATTTTATATATAAAAATTTTGGATTTAACGATCGACTAATATTTTGAATCAATAATAATTTTAACTAAAAATTTAAGATTTTCATACATGAAAGTAGTTTTTATCAATGTTGAACATAAAATCTGCTTAAACTATTTGGATTTCAATAAAAACTAAGATTTTGAATAAATAAGAAGTTTAACAATAAAAATTTAATATACTTTCACTTGAAACTTGAAAGTAGTCTTTTGGATAATTAAAATCATATTAACGTATGAAGTTTGGGTTTTAAAAAGAAAATATTAGAATCATTGAATTGATAAATCTTAAAGACATTTTTATTTATTATCAAATATTAAAAAAACTAAGAGTTTGAATAAATCATAACTTTAACTATAAAAATTTCAAATAGTCACACTTAAAAGTATTTATTTGGAAAAAGAAAATAATATCAATGTAAAAAAAGTTTGGATTTCAAGAATAGATATGTTTGTTGTAATAATAATATATCAATATTTTAGTAAATAAAATCTTTTATTTTTGCAAATATATTTTTAGCACCTTTTTTTTCATAACTATAATTCAACTTTTAAATTAATATTTTATTTTTTGTGAAGGGTCTTTTCATATTAATGATTAAGGATTTTTTTTCCTTACATGATGAATCACTATCAACTTTTTAAGAAGTCGGTATATAATAATTCTAGATTGTAAATACCATATATACTGTTGTTAAGGATTATATATGTTTTATTTATTAGTCATTAATATTTTTGTTAAAAGTGTTTTTTTGGGGGTAGATTAGTTTGGTTAGTTTTTAAGCCCTACTATTCATTACAATTACAACCCAACCCAAATATATTCAATCTAATTATCTCATAATCCAACCCAAAAAGCAAGAAGCTACTACACAAAAGAGCAAACATGTTCATTTTTGAAATGAAAAGGTTATTATCTTGAATAGTTGATTTTTGAGGTAAAGAATCTATTTCGTTCTTTTAAAATATATAAAACCATATCAATTATTTCAAAGAGTCGAACATTCTCAAATGCATACCAAGGTAAAATCACAGTGTTGGTTTGAATTTTAAAAACATCTAAATCATTCACATATGCCAAGTTTGTGACATAAGTCACCAATAGATTAGATAAATCCCAGCCCTTCAATTTTTAAAAAGTAGATGATCCCTCTTATTCTTTTGGAGAAACGCTAGATTCCTTTAATATGTTTGTTTTTAAGGTTATTATACAACTTAATTGGCTTGTGTGTACATATATAAAGGTATGGAACCTTCATGACACATATAAATAAAATACTAAATAAATATGTCATAATAAATTCAAAATTTATAAATAAATAACATTTTATTATAACAATAATAAACCTTCATGACACATATAACAATAATATGATAAAAAATGGAATGCAGTATGATTCCAGATGGCGATATATATTTAGTTTGACAAATTTTCTTTATTTGTGACCCGTGAGATAGTGAAAAGGTCAAAAAGAAGATTTGGATTCTCCACAAAATTTTATTTAAAAAGTAATGTATATGATCAGATGCCAATCATATTTAACGAGATCCTTGAATCATTCCACCAAAAAAAAAAAAAAAAAAGGTGACAGCGATGAAAAAAGAAGATTCAAAATAAGAACTGGTATATCTATAATATAGATGGTCATCGATGAAAATGCGTCGACCTTATCGGGGACTCACAATAGTTATAATAGATGTCATCGATTTACCCCAAAAAAAGTCCTAACAAGACAAAGTTTGGAATGCTTACGGGTCACGTTGAGCTTGTAATTTAAGCTTGTTTAATTTATTGATGAGTCGATCTTAAGCTTGTAAATTAGCTTCTGATAAGATATTTATTAATGAGTCGATCTTAAGCTTGTTTAATTTATTGAGGTAAGTAGAATTAAAATTTGAAATTAACTCGAGTCAACTACAAAATAATGCTCTGAAATTCAAGTTGCGATTTTAGATGCATGTGAAGTTTAGATATTGATTAAACTCTAATTCACACGGTAAAATGAGCCTGCTCAAACATTCAATTTATTTAACTTGAATACAAGCTCAATTGTATGGCTTGACAAGTCTTCATGTGGGAAAGGAAGAAATAGGAATATTATACTAGATGTAAAATTCAATGTGAAATATTCAGAGAATATGACATTTTCGTTCAACAATTATTATTGATAAAAACATATTATCCATTTATATATATATATATATATATATATATATATATATATATATAATAAAATAATAAAACTACCTACCTCACAAACTAATAAACCGAATCTCCCTCTCCCTTTTCAAACATGCTTCTCTATTAAATACCTCAATCAAACATTTATGCATGACTCATTTATATGAACTACATACGTGAAAACCTCAGCCAATTTGCTTGTTTGAGACCCAAACAAGGGGAACTTCCAAATATTAAGAAACTTAGTAGTATTTGGTTAGTTTAGCGGACTTTTCATACAAATAGATACTTGGGATAATATACCATGAAATTATCATATAGTCTCTTCGTTTCATAATGTAAAGCTTATAAAATTTTAACACACATATTAAAAAGTAATAAAGTTTAGAAAATTTTACTCTAAATATCCACTCCCATCAATTGTGTTTCTTTAATTAATACTCTAACTTTATTTGTAATTACCAATAAAAATAAGGGGTCGTGGGAAATAGGTAATAAAGTATTTAATGCTTTGTATCTTTTATAATAGGCTTTATATTGTAAAACTAATTGAAAAATGTTATAGGCTTTATATTGTAAGATGGAGGGAATATATATTTAAATAAAATGGAACATACATATCTTTCTTAATTAATTTCTTGCATGGCATATCCTTAATTATGGTTACATTTTTAGGTACCATGTGACCTTCCATCTAGTTGTTGTTATCTTTATCATGTCACAAATAAGTACCTATAGTTTAAATAACATTTTGACATAAAATTACTAAAATAACTATATTCTAACTAATCCCATACACTTCTTCATGACTTCATTTTTTCCCACATCATATACATATTAGTTTATATTCTTCCTCCCACCCCCTCTCTAAATATTAGTCCAAGTCAACATTAAAAGAAATTTTGAGTTTTAAAAATAAGACAAAATGTAATCAGTAAAACTAGCACTCCTCTGTGTCACAATATAGGTCACTTTTTCTTCCAAAACTTGTTTCAAAATGTAATTCATGCTATGAAAGCTCATACAAATTAAATGTTATATTTTTTATTATATGCTCTAATATCTCCTTCAATAATCATTGATTAAATTGCCAGAGCATATTTATGTGAAGGTATATCAGTAATCTTATATGTTTTATTACTTCAAAATTATTATCTATTAATTAGTGTGTTCATGCTAAAAGTGACCTATATTGTGAAATGGATGAAGTAGTTTAACTAAATTGTATTGACCCAAATTATTTATTATTATTTCTTCAATACCTCAATATCTTATCACCAAGTTTTTCCTTACTCATTACTAGTTTATTCTCTCTCCTTAATCATCCTCCACCAAAAGGAAATCGACAAAAGAAGGCGTGTAGATAACTAGATTTTACAACCAATATTTTTTAACCTAATAAATCATCAATCAAGCATAAATAAATCAATCAAAGTGTGATATGAAGTTGTATTGTGACTAAGGTGATGGTAGGATTTAAGATACAAAAGAGAGGAAGAAAGAGAATAGGAAAAATAGGATTATTGTTACAAATCATGTTGGTTCCTCACTTCAAGAATCTAAGAGTGAAGTGTCGGGTCATTATTAGTTAGGTAGTTACTAAGGTAGTTAGATTGTTGGAAGGAGATGGCACTTTTATGAGTGGAAAATATTTATTTACATATTTATTTTGTAATATATTTGACTAAGATGTGTATATTGTAAGTAGGCTTAATCATTGTTGCTAGCCCTTATGATTTTTTTGTTTAATTTTTTGACAATATGTATTTACATAGTTGGGTTGATGTAACACACCTAAAATTCATAACTGGAATTTTTGTTTTAAAGAGTTAATAGCATAAGCAAAAACACAAAACGTAGGGGTGTCACACCGCATCCAACATAGAAGAGGCACTCTCTATGCCCAATCTATGTCGGGTACAAGTAAAAAATAACCTTATACCTAGGAATCAGGTGTGGGAAGCACTTGATTCCACCGTGATACAAGATATAAGATAGAGAGAAGGAAATAAGTAGTGAAAACAGAGGACTAAGAGTCCAAAGAGATATAGAGATATTCGGATAACCATATCCTTTACCAATTCATTTAGTGCTCACCCAAAGCGAGCACATTAAGCTAATAATCATCAATCACCTACAAAATAGGGAAGATCTGCTCTTGAAAATAAGCAATACCCATGAAAAGGAAAATAATACATTACGTAATGAGTAAGATAATAATACAGTCAAAATTAGAAAAGTATATCATTACAAACATTCATGGCAGAAAGTAGTATACATACTAGATACAAGAATCAACACATAGTAATTACTTGTCCAGATTCATATTATTTTAATATATTAGGATCTATTCTTTTATTTATGTTAAGTTCAATGACATCCACTATTCTCAACTAGTGGAACAGGTATTCCATCCCAGGACAAAACGCTTCCGGCTACTATTCTTACTGGTAGAATGGTTAATAGCATAAAACCCTAGAAAAATACATGCGGCCACTATTCTTACTGATGGAATGGTTAATAACATACATCCTTGGGGTAAAACACTCTCGACTAATGCTCTCATCCGGTAGAACGGACATATACAATCGGTCCTAACTCATGTAGTATTCTATTTTACGTGATTAGTCTCTTATAAATGATTATAATCATACTCAGGATTTTTTTTAAATTGAGTTCAGGGACCCCCATTATTCTCAACCGGTGGAACGGTTATTCCACCCCTGGGAAAAATATTACTGGCCACTATTCTTACCAGTGGAACAGTTAATAACATACATCCTGGGGCAAAACATGCCCAATTAATATTCTCGTCCAGCGGAACGAACATATACAACCGGTTTCTAACTCATGATCTTTCAATTTAAATTATTAATATCTTATTCATGATTGGTTTAATGAGTAAGAAACATAATTCATGCGAGCGAGACATCAATATACATATAACAAGACTATTCTCAAAGATTAAGATGCCCATCTTGCCCAAAAATCTTAAATTCACAATGTAAGCATAACTTTCCCTATATTGATCATTTATCCACCAAATTTAATATATGTTCCTTAAATAATATTATTATTTTATACATTATCATTTTAAAGCTACTATTACCAAATTAGGCTATTTTCTCATTTGAAGAACTTATGACCTTCATAATCAGTCCCAAACACTTCACATGATATTATTAGCATATTTTAATCCATCTAACAAGTTAAAATACTAAAATTCTCATATTAACCCATATTGACCAAAATGCCTTTAAAGATAACCGATAGCACTTATTCTACAAAAATCTCATATCCTCAATATCATTATTTCCAAACCCACCTTTTATCAACATACATATTAAATATAATTATTTACCACTTATAATAATTCATTAAGCCCATAATACTCTCCCACAATTTATACTTATCCATAAAAATATGACATAGCATAATATCATTATATTAGCTTATCTTTCATTATTCTTACCTCCTTCCAATCATATAATTCAAAGTAATATATCATATCATCAATAACATGAATTTTAATAGTATAATAACAATAACATGATAACACACATAATCATACAAGCATTTAATACGAAATTCGAAACATCGACTAGTATCATTACTAATAAAGGCTCTAGTCTCTAAGGATGCTTATCCTAATCCACTTCTTCCGAAACTTCCAGAATGTCACCTAAGAAAATTTAACAAAACATAATTAGAATTATTGATATAATTAATGAAGGGTTGACGTAATGGAAGAGAAAAGAATAGGGAAAAACCAAACTAGGGTTCGAAGGAGGTGTTGGCCAAAAATTATGTAACAAATGGGGGATCGGTTGGGGTTACCAAGTAAGGGTGGGCTAGAAATGGCACAACCTACCATTGATAGGGAGTTGCATCAGCAAGGAAGGCCGAAAGGAGGGAGGTGGGATCGATGGAGTCGATCAAAGGGAGGGGGTGAGCAACGGTGGAAAAATGGTGCAACACAAGGGGGAGCATCGGTTGTTATGGCCGAAGATGGGTGTGTTGGGGTTTGGTGGATGTTGCTACAGGTTGGGGAGGGTTTTAGAAGCTCTTAATACAGCTAGGGGGTAGGAACGATAGCTCTTGCTGGAGCAAAGATAGAGAATAAAAGAAAGAAAATGGTGTGGTAGTTGTTGATGTAGATAGTGGTTGTTTTGGTGGATTTTTCCGAAGGGTAGAGGGAGGTTTTGGTGGATTTTACCAAAGCTTGGGGGTAGGTACAGGTGGTTTTTCTGTAGCTAGGGGTGTTTTGGAGGATTTTGCTGCCAAAGGTTGGTTTTTGGAGGCTGTTTTGGCGACATTAAGGAGGGGGAAGAAGGAGGGTGTTTGGGGTGATTTTTTGAAAAACAAATGGAGGAATAAGGAGGTAGTTTTTAGGGCATTAAATGAGGTATATGCATATATATATATATTTACACACAGAGAGAGGAAGATGAGGGAGGTTAGAATCGGGGAAAATTTTCAAACCCAACCCACAGCCGCAGGAGCTGGGAATTGATGGGGGTAGGGGTATGCTTGGTAGAGGAAAAGTAAGGTGATCAGCATGGAGAGAGAGAGAAAAAAGAATTAAATAAGATATGGAGAGGGGAAGGAAAAGGAAAAAGGGGAAAGAAAAAGTGGGGGCTTAGATTTAGGTTTAGGTTAAATAATTATCTGAGATTAGATTTAAGTTAGGAAAAATATTAATAACCCAAAATAAAAAATTTGGATTAGGCTAAGATTTAGAATTAGGGAGTTAGGGTAAGATAAAAAAAAATTTGAGGCTAGAATTTGGTTATGATATTAATTACCCGAGATTAGGGTTGACTAAAAATTCGAGGTATTATAGTTTACATCTATATCCATCTGTTGAGTAACGTATAACTAATGTTGCTAGTATTTTTGATTCATATAAATACTATTATTGTTATATTAGACAATAATACCATAACTATTATTAGGTTGATCTGATGAATCGAATGAAGATGGCATGGTTGAGCAACCATTTTATTATTTTCTTAAAATATTAGAGGTCATGACCTTATAATTTGGGTAGAATAATGAGAGGATAAAGAATTAGGAAGATGGGACTAGACTGAGAAGAAATAAAAGGAGCATGTGAGAGAAAATGATCTAATAATGAAGAATATAAGGAGGTAGTGTAACATGCTAAAGTTTCCTAACCTTAATCTTCAGGTGTTTATAGGGCTGTAAATGGGTTGAGTTAGTTTGATATTCGGCTCGACTCATTAAAAGCTCAGTTTTACTTGTTTATTTAGTTAAATGAGCTGAACATAAGCCTCACTTTTGGGCTCCTTTATTAAATGAGTCGAGCATGAACTCATTCGCTTTACTCCTTTATTTTTTGGCTTTGACTCATGAGCTCAGATAGGTTCATTAAAAGCTCAGCTCATCTCATTCGTTTAGTTAAACCAAACAGCCCGAGCGTAGAGGTATTTGGCTCGGTTCGGCTCATTTGCAGCCCTAGGTGTCTAACTTCTTAATCCTTTCTTAACTTTTAACATTACCTTAACCCCTAAACCCTTCTCCCCCCCCCCTCCATTTCCCTTTTACCCTTTAAGATCTTAGTTTTGTAACACTCCCAAATTTTACAATTGATATTTTTTGTTTTAAATTACGCTTTAGTGGAAGTGAAATGCAACACTCAATGCGCCACCATCGTACCTAACATTAGAATTTAAGTATCTATCTTATGCTAGATACAAGGCTAAAGAGTAGTAACACCAAATAAGATTTCAAAGGGGAATACCTCTATCAAGGTAAAATGAAATGGATAAGATAACATTATTTACAAACAAGATTACAAAAGAGTTTAAAAGTTTAAATATCTGATAACGACAAAGAGATCCCAATCATAGGGAAAAAAACTACTCAATTTGGATAGCTTAATTCTCAAACTAGCCCCAAACAAGTATCTATCATCCATCATTACCAAGAGAATAATCATTGATGTCGTGCACGACATCAGCAACACAATATGCTCATTCAAATATGAGCAAAAATTATTACAACACACTTAGCATCAGTACAAAGAGTATTGAGTAAGACAAGATTATGTTATCATGTGGTAAGGCTTGTAGTGCATGTATGAACATAATAGAAAGTAAAGCACAACTTGCATCATACACAATTTAAATTACATAGATTAGTATACATGAATAAAAATACATGGAAAAACATACACAGTATGCAAACTTCATACTTCTCATGATAATAATGAATGTAAATAATCATGCTTAAGCTAAAAGATAACAAGGCCCCTATGGCATCCCTAACAACACATTCCCATTATACACGTTAACAAGTGATTCTATATTATTTATAAGAGATTTGAGCAAATTACACTAACTCTCCACTATGTACTTGTCATGGTAGCTTAGTAAGAAAGAAAAATGAAACTAAAAGCTCCAACCTCTATGATCGTTAGGGCTAAAGGGCTTGTATAGGACCCTTGTCCACCCACATTATACCACCAATTCTATAGGGACACCAAAACCACAAGGTGATCATAACCACTTAAATATCAGTACCTTCTATAGGAACATAATTTTAAAAGGGTAGGAGAGGCATGCCCATAGGAAAAATAGAATAAGGTTACCTAGGATAGAAGTTGGAGAAGACAAGCTCAAACAAACACTTACTTAATTGTTATTAGTGGTTCAAGATTTGCCCACTATAACATAATCAATCAAATTTCATTAACTAGGGTATTTGTAGAGATAACACCTAAATCAAGCCAACGAGGACAAAGAACACCGGTCCAACCACCAATGGGTATACAAACTAAGGGCATAACTAGAACGTTTTGTTCCATCGCATGGAAATATGCACTATAGAAAAAAGGTAATCTAACCACAATTAACATTTGATTTTATGTTCTTAATTATAATTATTGAAGTTAAGGATAATTAATGCAAGGTTAAAACGTAGTCAAACATGCAAGTTCAAACCATAAAAAATATGACAAACGGTCCTAGGGAGATATTAGATTAGTCCCATAAAACCAATTAACTACTTAAGAGCTAAAATAGCAATATATGAAAATCGAGTAAAATAGGTACCTGCCTATTGGTCAGGTGATACCAATATACTGGTTATGCAAAGATAATACCACTTTTTGCAAGAGGGGTACTAGTTAACTGGTAAGATGATTCCAATGAACTAATTATGTGAAGACAAAGACCACTTCCTACAAAAGGGGTATTAGTCGACACATGAGGTGATACTTGTCGGCTGGTGCCTTCAACACATCAATAAACAGTTCTCAAATGGTTTGAAAAACAAACAACAATCTCATAACCAACTCATTCAGTTCTACCATGATATTATTTATCAAAATCACACTTAAAGACATGCTCCATCGTGAAAATAACCTCATAATGCTTAACTAAAAATGAACAAACTCATCCTTCATTTTTTTCATGAAAACTAAGAAAAGGTTATGCATGCTTTCATACACCTAAATGGCATATCATGAAACACTCTTCATGTAACACCAACCATAATAATACAGATTCAACAAGATATAAAACATTATCACAACCATAGAATGTGCCAAGAGTTTAAATCCTTAACACATCCAAACAAATCATCTCATGGCATGCATGTTTTAAGTCATTATTGAGGGTACAAGGGCATACACCAACAAGATACATTGAAGAAAAAATCATTCATGCATTATAAACATCCCATAATCTAGATTAAGATTTGATCTTACCTCAAACCAATCACAAATAAGAATGAGGAAGAAAGCACCACATAAAACCTTACGACTCCAACATTAGATCAACTTGATCGCCTACCACAACGCCAAAAAAAAGACATAGAATTTAAAAGAGCAATAGATAGAATCAGATAAGAAAGGAATCTAAACCTCCTCCTAAGGGAAAAGATATCCAAGAGGAGAAAATAGGTGGAAAAGGAATCAATATTTTCTCGAACCAATTCATCCTTGCTTAAGGGAAAGCAAAGTATGGATAGTAAAATAATTAGGGATTAAAAGAGAAGAAGAATGGAGCTTCGAAATCGAAAAAAATGGAGAGGAAAGAAAGTTAGAACAAAGGGAAACAAAGGGGCAAGGAAAACAAGGGTTAAGATCAACACTTAGAGAAATAAGGTGAGAAAGGAGAGCATAATAGTTGAGTGATCAAAATAGATGGTGAAGTATAACATGTCAGGCATCCCCACGCCTCTTATGATCCAAATTTAGTTTAGAAATGGGAGAAAAGTGATAGATAAAGTCATACTTGATCACTAGTTACGCTATAGGGTCAAGTATGTCGCCACATCCCCTAAGGTAAGAAAATCAATGAATATGGCTATTGTTAGGTATTATATATCAAAAACAAATTGAGCCAAGGTAGAGGAGTGGGGAGAAAATAGAGGAAGAAAGTGCAAAAGAGAGACTAAAAGGTACTTGAGAGATTTAATAATTTCAATCCAAAAGCAACCCAAAAAATTTTCTATGAAAAATAGCTTAACAACCCCTAGTTATGCTCATTAACAAAAAATAATAGTCAAAAGGTTACACAAACCTTAGATTAACAAAGAATCAAAAAATGAATGTGAGTCAATATATCAAGATATGTGGTCAATTGGTGCTAAAAAACCAGTTGACTAATCATCCTTGGCTAAGAATAACTTCTATGGAAAATGAACCAATTGACAAGTGTGAGCACCACCAATCAACGGATCCCCCTAAAAATACCATTTTCAAGCATTTCCCAACTCCCACAAAATAAATTCATTTTATACATAATCAACATATAATTAAAAGTATTTTACGATGAGGTATTATAAGATTTGATTTCAACCTCTCGACGGTTAACAAACCAATAGCTTTCCAAACATGTTCTTCTAAGGAACCCAACAGTCAACTGCCGGCCTTACCCAGCCTACTAGAGCTTGGTGATTACACTATTCTTATTTTTCTTAATTTTTATCAACTCAAAATCAACTCTTATGCTCAATAGATATTAGGTTAATTTTTGGAGGAGTATCTATTAAAAAGGGTATTTTTACCATTTTTAAATTCATAATAGTCAATGGTGTACTAAAAAATAATCATTGATTTGTAGTTGTTTGAGATGGTCTATTGGGTTATCTAATATAATAAAAATAATCGTTAGATTAATTTTTGGGGGAATGTCTAATGCAAAGGGTATTTTTGTCATGTCAATGTTATAATGGTCATCATAAAGAAGCATATAGTCATTTAGAAATAATTTTTAGGCTCAAAGGAATTTTGTGTAAAATAGTATTTTGTCATTTCATAGTGGACTTGAATCAATGAAAGGAAAACTAGGTTAAATGGTTTTGGAGGGTTTATTTTGTTCTTTACATGAGTCTAATATTGAAGGGAATATTCTAGTTAATGGCACTTTGGTCATATTAGGTTAGATTTGTTTCTAGGTTTATAGTCAAGTCGGTAAAGTTAACAACAAAACTAACAAATGATGTTTGAGGCAACAGAAAATGGGATAGGACTATGAGGTGTAATTTCTTCTAAATAAACTATTATTCAACTCCTTCATCAATCATATTTGTTACTAGTAGGAGAATGATACTTAATTAGTTCCTCAATTTTTCTTTTATCGTTTTTTTTACATTTATATGAAGTCAATGTGACCAATTTAAGACAACATATATGTGAATACCGATCATCATAGAGATATTATAATATTGAAAGATGAAAAGATATTTAAACTTAAGACGTCAAGTATATAGAAACTAGCCTTTAACTATTAGGGTGGTCCTAGAGATGATAATGGTTCCTAAATTAAGCTAAAACTCTTCCTATTTATAGCATATTTAGATCCATGGTTGTTTATCCAACGGGTTTGGTTTGGTTCTAGGCATGTATATATGTTAACTGATTTGGGTCTAGGTCCTATAGTTTCATACCCAGTCCAAATTCAACCTATTAAACGTGTTTAGAATATATATATATATGTGTGTGTGTGTGTGTGTGTGATCATTTTTAATTATATTCTGTTTTTTTTTATCTTTTACATGATCTTATTCGAGTTTGGAAGCATATTATAA
Organism: Tamarix chinensis; assembly: GCA_030549775.1. Taxonomy (NCBI): domain Eukaryota; kingdom Viridiplantae; phylum Streptophyta; class Magnoliopsida; order Caryophyllales; family Tamaricaceae; genus Tamarix; species Tamarix chinensis. The sequence continues at coordinate 102,978,525 of CM060171.1, read as the reverse complement.
ATTTTTTTATTTCTATACATTTGTGTTATCATATAAGTAATGTATAAATTTTTTTTTGTTGTAAAAGTATCAAAATACCATTTAAAAATTTGGAAGCATATTTGAAATAATCATTTGTGCATTGGAGGAATTTTTTTACAAAAAAAATTACATATTAAACTATATAAAATATAAATCTATTAGTATTTGCATTAATTATATACTTTTTAAATAAATAAATAAGATAAGTGGATCTAGTAGTTGTTTGGAGATAGTTATTAAAAATAATTATCCAAGATAACTATTTATTTTAAAAAAATTAGCTTAAAAAAATTTATAATAAATAATTATATTAAATAACTACTAACTTCTAACTTGGTCTACCGTTTGCTGGTACACGTAACCTAAGGAATTTAGGCTGAATTTTTGGGACCCTATCTTGGGACCGGATCTCCCTTCCCTGGCTGAAACTCGACGGTTTATTTTACAAATTTCTAAATCCTCTATTTACATTACTTTGTATTAAATATATATATATAGAGGGGACTAGTCAACAGTAAACATGTGCACAGGAGAATTGACCTGCTCATCCAGCAATAAGTATGCACCTCCATCGTCGCGACGCATCAGGTTTCTAGCAGTAGTCAAAAAAAGATCAGAAAACAGAGGGAGAATGCTTTGAGGAGAGAAATCGGGCGCATGCAGTCAAAAATGATGGTGATCGGAGGAGCGTCGGACGATGATGTTGAGATAGAGCCATGTAAGCAGGTGCTCCGGGAGCCAGGTTCGTCGGATGCTCCTGCTGCTGATCAAACGCTTCAGAACATCATGGCATGCGCCGCTAACTACTTTAAGCAGCGGTCTTCCGATAAATCCCAAAAATCTAGCACGAAAAGTACAAGCGGAGGAAGAACTGTGAAGGTGTCCTTGTTCTTGTTATTATTGGCATTAATTGTGGCCGGAGGCTTCGTTCTTCGTGAAGCAGGGTCTTCTTACAGTGCCCAGATTCTTTCGCTCCTGCAACAAAATTCACGATCAGAGGTTAGTAATAGTATGCAGCTGCTAATTAATAACGTCCGCCTAGTTCCTCTTTCTGCCATACATATATACAGTCTATTGTATAATTGCGGCTTGCTAAATTAATTCGAGCAGATAAATAACACGGTATTCGATCTCATATGGAGAGAGTATTTTACACCGCATATACATGTTTCTTAATTCGTCGAGCTGGATAGAACCAGTCTCTAAAATTTGGGAATTGAACTTTTAAGTTCAGCTCTGGGCTGTCCGTCCCAAAACCATGCAACCGAACCGAGTCCGACCGACCCCCGTCCGTTGAAAACAACACAACAGGGGAGATGAGGTGGCTCCTGAATCACGACTCGTGACCTCTGGTAGGTCGATCGACTGCTTTCGGGCGTCAGCTTATCCGGTTGACGGCTCCAATGAGCTACGTGGATAGACTCGGTCCGGTTCGATTAAGCGGGGGAGATGTGACGAAGAGAGAAGAGAATATTCAAAGGCTCAAACAAAGGACCAACTAAATGAGTGGGCGTAGGCAAATACAGGATTACGACCAAAGAAGATTATAATATTATAATAACCATTTACTTAGAAAGAAATAGGGTTGTCTCCCTAACGTGCCATCAAGGTTTTGATTAAGAAGTTAAGCCGATTTTCCTTACCTAAAATCTCAAGTTGAGTTCTTCGTGGCCCCTCCACTATTACCGTAAATAAATAAAAGTATATAATTAACAGGAATTCCAACCGATACCTCTACAACCTCAGCAGTAATGATTTCAAAGTCAAGTAGTCGTCGTCGTCGTCGTCGTCGTCCCCCTTTTCCCCCAAATATCGGCCGCCCAGGTAAGACCTTTTCGGCATCTTCAAATTTATCCAAATTAAGTGCCCAACTGACGAGTAACTCCCATTTGCCCAATACAAGATCAATTGCATCATAAAATTTTCCCAAAATACCCCGACATTCAGGCTAAAAATATGATCAAATAAAGGATGAAATGAAGAGAATTCAGGCTAATTAAAAATTCCGGCATGCTATCAGTTTTTTATTTATTTATTATTATTAATAAATCGCTTGTTCTATTATATAATGATAAAAACAAATTGATCATCGATTGCAAGCTTCCAAGGCTCCTCCTGCTCATGAGTTTTGTTCATTTAGCTAGAGACAGATTCGAATATGACCCTTTGGTGATGTGTCCATACGCAGGATGAAGGCGAACTGCTAAAAGTTCTCAGAGCCGCCGCCATGCCAAATAATACCGTCATCCTGACTACCATAAACGAAGCCTGGTCGAAGCCGGGTTCTATCTTTGATCTATTTCTCGAGAGCTTCCGGATTGGGAATGCCACATCGGCACTCGTGAAACACGTGGTGGTTGTGGCATTAGATCCCAAGGCATACTCTCGCTGCATGGACCTGCATCCCCATTGCCACCTCCTTCGAGTCCGAGGCCTTAACTTCTCTAGCGAAGCGTATTTTATGACACCTAAATACCTGGAGATGATGTGGAGGAGGATTGAATTTCTGCTAACTATTTTGGAATACGGCTACAATTTTGTCTTCACGGTAAGCACCCCTTTCCCATTTCTTGTCCCCGTCGCAAAGTGTCTGTGCGGTATCAATCTTATCACAGGAGCACTAGTCAGTTAGTGGGGGTTACCCCTGAAAGATGGCGACATTCTTAACTGTGGAGAGAGGACCACTCATTACCGCCATAGATATCTTTGTTCGTAAACGTATGTATGATTGTAAATGAATCAAGTTGACTCGCAAATTGTTCGGTTCGATTGGACTAATTTACGATCCTATCCGTTGCGAATCAACACAATTACGCATTTTTGGTTTGCTTTCAATCATATATTTCACTAATTAGTAACGATATTTAATTTGATCCAATATTAACTTTCCATTATAGTGTGTTCTAATTATTATTATTATTAATAGCTTTCCGTCGATTGCTTTTTTTGGTCGTAGGATAGTGATATCATGTGGTTTCGCGACCCATTTCCTCAATTCCACCCGGACGCTGATTTTCAAATATCATGCGATCAGTACAATCAGGAGCCATTCGACAAGAAAAACGGGCCCAACGGTGGGTTCAACTACGTGGTATCCAACGGCCGCACGATCAAATTCTATAAATTCTGGTTTAAGTCGCGGGAATCTTATCCGGGCTTACACGATCAAGACGTTCTGAACAGAATCAAGTACGATCCCTACTTGGACAGGATCGGGATTAAGATCAGGTTCCTGGATACGGCCTACTTCGGCGGCTTCTGTCAGCCCAGTAAAGACCTCAACAAAGTATGCACCATGCACGCCAACTGCTGCACGGGCTTGGACAGGAAGATACACGACCTAAGCATCTTGCTCGACGATTGGAGGGCGTTCAAGGCGCTGCCGGCGCCGGCGAGCCGAAACGCGGCCCACCCATTCGAGTGGCGGGTGCCGGACAAATGTAAAATATCTTTTAAATCGCTCTAGCGTTTGTTTGTACCCGCGCGGACGGTGTTGCTGTGAGCTTGTGCGGATACTGTCTGTGTGTTGTATGTGATGTGTCTTTGGATCTGAATGGATACGGCATGCTTTGCTTCCTCGTTCGCAAAATTAACGTGTACCTTACGACGATAAACAGGCGTACATAAATTTGGCTGGAAAAAAAATTTAAGAAAACGGCAGGGAATTAAGAGGAAGGGAAATTACCGGGAAAGGGAGGCAAAAGAAAGGGGGTCCTCTGCGGTGGCTTTTAGTCACGACTCACGATCAGTGAATCGTGATTAAAAAAAAAAGGAAAATATATACGTTCAGATTAAAATATATTTTATTTAGTTTATTAAAAAATAAAATATGTAGATTACAATAATTTTGAGATTTTTCACTAAAAAAATATACTTATATTAATAAATTTCTGATAAAATAGATTGTTATAAAAATAGTTACGTTTAAAGTAAATACGTGGGTTATAAATTAAAAGCTTATAAAATTATTCATATAAATGTAAAATTGATTTAATTCTATAATTCGTTTTATAATATATATATTTTAATTACTAAAATATGTTTATAGAACTATTTTTATTTATTTATTTATGGTTTATTCTCCGACATAAATGCTTTACTCTTTGTCATTTCATATAGCAGAGAGAGATTTCATAATAATTTACGAAAGCATTCTGAAACAAAATCATTAGTTTCGTCAAATCAAAGTTTTGATTGGGCGTCAAATATCCTACATCGTAAACAATCATCCACTACATTTTATTTTCTTTTTTCCTCGAGTGAAATATATGAACGGAAAAGTTTGCTCGAAAAAAAAAATTTAAAAATTTGATTGACCGAGGAATTAAAATAGTCTGACATGGAAAAATCAAAGAAGCTGCAGTCGCTAGGATTGGAGCAGCCATTGACTTGATAAATCAACCGAATATTTTAATGGTTGATAGCTCAGGCCCACCACCTCTGGAAGTGCGGGAAAAGTCGCTTGAGAAAGAATCAAATGGCCGGCAACTCAGCGTATGATATCAACAACGACCATTCCATATATTTATCCCTCAAACTCAATAATGTAGTAATAATGTTCGTGGATGCGAGGATCGCATGCCCACTGGATGGTAAATTATTGGAAGTCCGTGTCGTCAGGTAAATTCCCTCAGTTTTACGATATAAACTACTTTCAATAAGGATACGCATATTAAAAATTAATAATAAATAAAATATCTAAGATAGCTGGTGTAACTTTAGGTGAATATATTTTAAAGACTTGATAATTACTGGTTAATAAAAGAGGAACTAAAAGTTATAGTAGAAAATGCGTCATCTAATTTATATAAAGTTTCGCAGTATGACTTGGATTTTAAAGTAAGTTTTAAATAATAAGATTAAAAAGTGATACATATTATAAAAGGAATGGAGTAAGATTTATGGCGGGAGTCGGATTTTTCATAACTATAAGATTGTTTGATATTATTTATAAAAATTAATTATTTTATATTTTTTTTAACTTCTTATGGTGAAAATTTTCTAAACTAAGTTATTATGTAAGACAATCATTTTTTTTATATGTAATACAAAGTAAGGGTTTATTTACTAGAAAGCCTATGGTTGAGGACACCATATATTTGCATTTGATTTACCTATAAATATAAGAAGTCAAGTTACATATTTATTATTTATTTATTTATTTTGTTCATGTGACAAAAAAAATATTACTTATCGATAGGTACTTAAATAGCTTCTTTATAATATACACAGGAAAAGAAAAAAAAAAGTTCAACTTACTTTTAATATTTTTAATTACTTCAAGCCAAACAACTTTAAAATTCACATTTCCTACAAAGTTTCGCTTTTTCATTAACTCCCTCATACCTAGTAAGGATAAAAAATAAAAATTAGAAATCACCGCAAGTCAATATTAGTTTATCTTTCAATTTAGAGTTACAATATTTGTTTTGTATAAATGTGGTCAATCGGAATATAGAATAGACATTAGACCTTTAATCTATTTACCAAAAAAAACATCAATATTAATTATTGCACATCAATGTACGTATATAGTGTATTTAATGTATACTACAATTTGGTTACACAAGTGTTTAATTTTATTCATAGTGCATAATTATAAACAACATTTGATTGTCACCGATATTATATATATTATGATACTATTATCACACGAGTCTCCTAGTTGAAACAAAATATTTTGATGTATAAAACAAAAATGTACGACCCCTTTCTAATTTACCCTCAACAATGTGTCTCTCCCTCATGATCCCTTCTTGTTAATGATCTCCTTCTTCATTTCTCTTCGATCAACATATAGAAATTGAATTTGATAATCAGATCAATAGATATGAAAATTTGATCAAATTTTACGCTATCAACCAAGTTAACAATTTAAACATTTTTCTTTTCAAATGTAAATACAACATATTTTAAAATAAACTAGATCATAGAATTAAGATTTAGGGATTTACAATTGGCAGTCTATATGTCCAATATATACTGGATTTCCGAAAACTAGAACGGATTAAGTGCTAATTGATCGAGAATACTACATCATGAATGACAATATGCTCAGCCTATGCACATGGTATAGGTTGCACTGCCCTATTAGCATGGTTGGGTTGCATAATTCAACTAGTTTACATATACCATAATCTTATGCTTCAAGAAAAAGATTAATTCATGACAACATCTTTAGTGTCAATGCTATGTCATCGTTATTAAATATTATTAGCAACAACAAGTAGTTGCTAGAAGTAATTTTTAATATCTTAAAATCCTAAAAAAAATTCATCCCTACAAATTATTAGTGATGGCATTGTTGTTGCAATAAAAAAGGTTTTCTTTCATTCAAATTTTTTAGCAAAAATTGTATTATAGATGACATTTGTCATCGCTAATAACCCTATTATTCATGACAAATTGGCCAAAAATATAACGGAACCATTTGGAGGAGAAAAAAAATAAATCAATCATCACTAATAACTAAAATATCGTCGTTAATGAGTCATCTAAAATATCGTCGTTAATGAGTCATGTGTCGTGCACGCTGGCTTTTTCTCCAGACCATTAGCGACGACATATTTGAGTCATTTCATTGCTAAAACACTTATGAAATCCTAGTGCAACTTATTTTCCTACAATTTCTCTTCATTTCTTGTGTCGCTTTGATTTATCTTTCTCATCATTGTTCGCTTCTTCGTTGTGTTTCACTAATATAAGGTAAATAATATTTAGTCTTTTTTTTTTAATTTAGTATATCTATTCTGTGTATTATTCTTATTAATTGGTGTAAATTTAGTTTTTTCTTTGTTTGTTATAGTTTTATGAATTTTACCCAACTCCACCACCGACTCTGGCACCACTCCTCTACCTCTTATGCCACTCCACCCTTTCGTTATATTTAATTTGGTGGTTTGTTGTCCAAGATAATGAAAATTCTGTTATTTTTTAGAAAATTTCATGTCACCGGAGAAAGCACTACCAACCGCTGCTTGCCAACTCTGCTCATTGGATATTATAAAATAAGGTATTTTAAAGTAACTACTTTTTGTAATAAAAAAATCTATAACATCTTATAAAATAAGGTAAATTATTAAATTATAATACTTGAAATTAAGATAATATTGTTGTCATCAAAGAAATTATTATTAAAAAGGTATAATATTTATAATAAAAAACTATTGTTAGCTTTAGATAACATATTATTTACCAATACATAGAGTAATAACATAACAATGCTTTGAGATAATAAATTAATTTTAACCTTATATCAAGTATTATTTAGGTAATAAAAATTTAAAATCATCAAATATTATTGCATGTAAATAAGTGGTTATTAAATATGTGGAATAATCTATATATAGTTGTGATAATGACATAAGTATTTTAAAGTAACTAATTTATGTAATATATATATATATATATATATATATATATGTATGTACGTATGTATGCATAAAATATTATTTCATAAGATAAATTATTATATTATAATGCTTGAAATTAAGATAATATTTTTGTCATCAAATAAATTATTATTAAAAAGGTATAATAATTATAATAATAATAATAAGTTATTATTATCTTTAGATAAAATATTATTAACCATTAAGTAGAGTAATAACATAACAATATTTTGAGGTAATAATTTATTGCCCCTAAATAATTGATTATTAAATATGTATAGTTGTAATAATAACATAAGCATTTTAAAATAACTAATTTATGTATAAAAAAAATAAGATATAACATCTTACTTTAACCAATATGTAGAGTAACAATATAACAATACTTTGAGCTAATAAATTAATTTTAACCTTAGATTAAGTATTATTTAGTAACTAATTTTTCCTTTTGTATGGCTAGAATGCATTGTTTATATGACAAGTATCATTTGTACTAGTATAATATGTCTCAGGATAGAGATATTAGAAAACATGTTAGTTGGGTATGTAATGTGCTATATTGCATGGTGGAGAGGGGTTTATATATGGAACTATTTGAGTTTAGGTCATATTATATTTTATTAACCTTACAATAAATTCAGAAATGGGTATTCACGAGAAAAAGATATATAGATTTATTTGTCACTGATGTTTCACACCCTAGGGTTGTTGATGGTGGATGATTTATATGATACTATGACTAGATAACGAGGGAGTTGATAGTCATTGATGATGAGTGGAGGTCTTGTCATAGGATACCAGTGAGTGCATACCCTAATTATCTTAATGATTTATGTGAGATGGATACATATTCTTTTGAAGAAGATAGAAATGAGAGGATTCTACAAAAGGAGTGGACCAAATGGGTGATCAAAGGCATTCAACAAGGAACCCTATTTTGATTTATAATATATTTATGATGTATAATGATTGTTCTTTAATAATTAATTAAAGTCAATAATGTTAGTACTGTGTAACGTTGTTTTTTGATGTACATAAATAATTTATCTTAATTGAAGAAATATTGTATAATTAATTATTCTAAAATTATATTTCATATAGATAAAATGAATATCTATAAAAGTTGGACATTGTTAATGAATCAATGGTCAAATGAATTTTGGAATGGGCTTCAAAAATTTATTAGAATGCGAGACCATGTATTTAGAAGAAATATGGTCCCATTTTTTGTCCATGCACAAAGTGGGATAACATGGAGTGGCAATATATAGATGGGATTTAGTACCACATACTCTGAAATAGGTTTGTATAGAACTATGATGTGTGGGTATATCATGGTGAAGTAGAACTTGAGCTAAAATTAGTGCATATGGTTGAGGAGGAAAGAGATGAGATGGAAGATATACCGGGTGATTTGGTTGGTAATGGTGATGAAGAACAAGCTAATATTGACAATGAAGTGCATGGTCCTATAAAATAGTTACTTAGAAAGAAATGGTAATGATCCCTATTAAGACGATTTATTCCAAGAGATAGAGGTTGAGTTATATCATGGGTGTAAGAATTTCTCGTCTTTAAAATTTATGGTGAATTTGATGTATCATAAGGTATTAAATAAGGGGATGAATATATCTTTTAATGGGCTTCTTAAATTGCTAAAAAAAATATCTTCCTGAAGACAATAAGTTACTTAAATCATACTACGAGGCAAAGAAGAGGACCGGGAAGCTGGGTTTAGGCTACAGTCATTTATGTGTGCAAATATAATTGTGCTCTATATTAGAAGGAAAATATATATTGAGACAACTATCCAATATCGGCTACGTCTCGTTGGATGGATGAAGGCCCAGGGCTGTTCACGGTTCAAATATCCAATATTTTGGATATTTGATTGTCGGATATTTGAAATTTCAGATATCTAAAAATGATATTTGATATTTGATTTGAAACTTCGGATATCCGGAAGATCGGATATTTGAATTTTCGGATCGGATATCAAATATAACCAATATTATTCTAATACAATTTCAAATATAAAAAAATTACCAAATGACAAATATATTTTATATTATCCGATTTGTTAAGTGAATGCTGAGCAAATATCCGATTCGCTTAGCCAATATCCGACTTACTCAACAAATATCCAATGTTAAAACTAAAATAAGAAAGGAGTGGATGGAGTATATCGGTATGCAGAGTATTTTTATTTTTATTTTTATAAATATCTAAAAAGGTATTATATTAAAAATATAATTTCAATTAAAATAAATTTTGCCTCAAATAATAAATAAAGTAAGTAAAAATTATACACAGACACATCTAAATTTATTTATATACAATTATATATAAAATAGAAAATTATAAAAATATATATATATAAATATTTTTCTTCAAATCGGATATTATTTGTATTTATCGGATCGGATATTTGGTTTGTTTGACTTTTCGTTGACCGGATCGGATATTTGATTTGAAAAAAAAAATCGGATCGGTTATTTGCTTTTTCAGATCAGATCGCTTCGGATATCGGATCAAATAAGCAGATATCGGATAACATGAACATCCCTAGATGAAGCTATAATAGGTAAGAAAGTACCTCATAAGGTTTTGTGGTGCTTTCCTATAACAAAAAGGCTAAAAAGATTGTATGCTTCCAAATACATAGCTCATAACATAAGATGACAATTGATGGGCAGATCAACAGAGCTGGGGATAATAATTTATGTTGTTGATGGTGAAGAGTGGAAGAATTTTGATTCATATTATGCAAATTTTGCAACCAATATGTGAAATGTATGATTAAGGTTGGTGTCTAATGGTTTAATCCCTTCAACATGAGTTAAAGATATAGTGTGTGGCCAGTTATGTTAACCACATACAACTTACCATCATAGTGTTGCATGAAAGACTCATTTTTTATGATAAAATTATTTATTCCTGGTTTGAGTTCTCCAGGTATGGATATTAATGTGTTCATCCGACCGTTAGTTGATGAATTGAATGTACTATAGATGATTGGGGTTGATACAAAAGATGAGGTCAATACTTTAGACCATTAATGATTTCTCAATCTAATCATATATGTCAGGTTAGTCTAGTCGGGGGTATTTAGCATGCCTCAACTGTAATAAAGATACTCCTTCCATGAGATTGAGGAACAAGATCGGGTGATAATTCCTTCCCACCAATCATCCATTTAGAAAAAAATCATCAATTGAATGAAAAACTTGAAAGAAGAGAACCTATAGGGATATTTTCATCTGATGATATTTTGATGCACTTGAGTTATGTTACAAAATATGAACCCAACAACCATATTGACCATTGAAAGAGGGAAAAAAAGGTGTTGATGAATTGAATTAGAAGTTAAAGAGCATATTCTTTGATTTTTCTTATTGGGTAACAAATTTGTTAAAATATAATTTAGATGTTATGCATGTTGAGAAAAATATTTGTTCTAATTTACATGAGATAATAGTCTTTGACAAAGATAAATCAAAATACACCAACAATGAAAGACTGGATTTAGATGGCATGGACATAAAAAATGAATTATGGTTGTATTATGAGGGAAACAAGTTGATGAAACATGGGGCTCAATTTACTCTTAATAATGATCATCAGAGAAATTTCTTGCAATTTTTTAAGGAATTGAAGTTTCTAAATAGGTTTTGGAAACTTGAAGCAGAATGTTAGTGACAATGATAACAAGATTAGAGGCCTAAAGTCACATGATCATCATGTGCGCATACAATGCCTGTTAGTAGTTGGAGTTTGTGAATTCTTAAGAAAATAGGTTGGGAACACTGTCATAGAACTATGTAAATTCTTTAGTCAAATTTTTTCAAGGACATTGTGATTATCTGATTTGGAGAAGTCAAAAGATAGCGTTGTTGTGCTACTTTGTAAGCTTAAGGGCATATTCCCTCCTGCATCTTTAGTATCATGGTTTATCTCATAATAAAAATACAAGAAGAACCATGATTAGGTGGTTCCGTACATGGTAGATAGATGTATCTCATTGAGGGAAAGTTGAAAGGCTTAAAAGAGTACATCAGAAATCATACTCGACCAGAGGGTTCTATTGCTGAAGGTTATGTAGCTAATGAGGCATGGAATTTCTATTAATTGTTCATGTAAAGCATTGAAACAAGGTTTAACATAGAAGAAATAAATGAGGATGTGATGGTAAGTTGTTAGCTATCAGTTTTCTTATGTCAATCTAGTCCTATTAGTTAGAGAACTAGGATAGGTTTACCTATCAAGTGGCTAAATGAGTTTTATTGGTACATTCTCAACAAAAATCCTAAGATACAAGATTATTTAGAGTAAGTAACAAGTTACCATAGTTTAATTTTATTAATTATAGCATTTGTGATAGTAATATTGAGTTTACTAAATTATTGTAGTGAATATATGTCTGAAATTAGCCAACATGGTGGTAATTTGGTCGATATTCAAAAGAATGAGTTTGCATCTTGGTTTGAATCCAAGGTAAAATGGTATGGCTTTGTGTACATTTAGTTTATATAATATTATTTATAACCTTTTTACAACATTACTTTATTTACAACTATAAATGTTACGAGAATGAGGATAGTTGAATGTAATGATGAATTATTTGTGTTATCTCATTGTAAATTTAGTGATGTCTCAACTTATCATGGTTGTGTGATTAATGGAGATAAAATTATTAACACGTCATAGATATATGAATAGAAGAACACAAAATAGTGGTTTATGCGTCCCAGGAATTGAGGTCACTTTTTTCTATGGAAAGTTATTAGAGGTTATTGAATTATCTTACTTTAATGATTCTTTTGTTCCATTGTTCAAGTGTAAATGGTTTGACACTTATTTGAGAAAGAAAAGAATCAATCAAGACAATAACATAACAAATGTGTATATGTGGTCTAAGTGGTATAAAAATGATCTGTATATATTAGAAAATCAAGCAAAATAGGTATAGTATATTGATGATCCTCTTAATGTATCAAATTGGAAGGTGCTTTGGGAAGTGAAACACTGTCACATGTGAGATATGAATGATGATGATGATGAGACTGATATGGTAGATGTAGTTGATAGGATTGAGTATGCTACTATAGAGTTGAACATTAAAATTGGAGATATATATGTCAATGAGACCACAAATGGCATTGATGATGATGAGATACCAGAAAACGACATGGAAGACGAGGGTTTAGATTATTTGGGTTCGGATATAGACAACAACAAGAAAGAGTACTACAATGATAATTCTAGTTTTCATTCTAACTAGTGGGTATTTGGTATTATTTTTATATTGACTATTATCATTAACCTGGACACATGTAATATAGTTTTGTATCATGTGATATACTAATTTTAAATAATTGATCTTTTTTATTATTTTAACTTTTTCTACACGATATAGTTATGGCTGATATTGATACTAGATATCACATGGAGATGGAGAGGATGATCCCCCTTCTCGAACCTGATAGATTACCTTATGCATGCGAGTTAAGTGAGATAATATATATAAAAACCTTGTTCACCGTTTCAATAAATGAATTTGAATAACCATTTAATGGTACTAATATTGATTTTGAAACTTATTTTTGTAGCACCACCAATGCAAAAAATTAAAAAAAATTAAAAAAAGGGGGAAAGGGAGAGGAAGAGAGAAGGATTTGGCTCAATATGATATAGGCTAGACTACTTGAAAAAGCCACTAGACATAAAATTTGCTAATAAAGATGGCACAAATAATCCTGTGGGGGTATATTGGCCAAAAATTTTTTATTGTGCTGGCAATGTCATAGAGGAGTTCATTCTGTCACTATATAAAGCATGGGCTCGTGTTCTTGAAAATTTGAGTTATAAGATTCTTCTACAACTTGAGGTTTTTATATATTTTTGGTTTAAATATATGAATTATATTATTTTATACATTACTAATATGGTTACACATTAATTTTGTAGCAATATTTTGGCCTTGATTATTAGAGGCATATTCTTGTGTAGAATAATATTATGTTTGGTCTTAGAAGGTTGTTTCAGGACCAATATAGGAACATGAAGAATAAGATGAAGACGTAATGGCTAAATGGTAGCAACTGGAAGGCAAATAGCTTTAACCAAGAAACATGGAATAAGTGCGTGGCCTACTAGACATCAGACGAGGAAAAGGTATAGAAGGTTGTTTCAGAACCAATATAGGAACGTGAAGAATAAGATGAAGATGCAATGGCTAAATGGTAGCAACTGGAAGGAAAATAGCTTTAACCAAGAAACATGGAATAAGTGTGTGGCCTACTAGACATCAGACGAGGAAAAGGTAAAGAATTAACTCTAATACTATAAAATTTAAAAATTTTAAATTATGTATTAACTTTATTTTATATGTGTATGCAAGGTATGAGAAAAATAAGTAAAATAGGTATAATCTGATATGTCCTGATCTCCATAGATCTAGATTTATTTTAACTTATCGACATACAAATATATATATATATATATATATATATATATATATATAACAAATTAGTTCTCTTTAATATTATTAATGTATTAATTCAACCAAAGGCAACAAGTTGATCAACAATTGCTATTGCTAATTGAGACCTATAAGGATCTACAGATGAGGATTGGCCAGTGGATGACTAAGCATGTGAGAGAATATTATGTAAGATTATTAGTATTATCTTTTGTTTTATGAAATAATATTTGTGAATTTTAGTATTAACATAATATTTTTATATTTGTAGGTTGAGATGGTGATTCTACATGATTAGGCTCGAGCACCACTACAAGGGAATGGGATTAAGATTACCGATGGGCCCTGCACTAATTTTATAGACCCATTGATGATCGACAAGACTAGGATAGTGAATGGGTTTTTGGTCATTGATGAGGCTCCTAGAAGGGTGTAAGGTGCATATTACCCGATGGATCTTTATCATCTTCTATTAGTAGTCACCCTCCACTGTTAGAGACTAGTACAACACCATCCATTGTTGCTGCCTGTTTTCCTACAATGGTTGATATTTATGAAATTCTTTCACCTTAGTAGAATGAGATCAATGAATTTCAGAGGATAGTGAAACAAACACAAGGATCGGCATCTATCCCTCAGTAATAAATCCAAGTTCAACCTCCCTTTAATTAAAATTAGCACCTAGTTCATCATTCATATGGTTGCCCTAATGTTAGATTCATCCTTCTCAAAATCTCCTATAGCAGGAAAATGAAGATGATAATTTATTATAAACAATTTTTGGTTTGGACATTTTAATTTGTATGTAATTCAAACAATTTCTAGCATTATGAATATTTATATGTTACTATTATAAAAATTTATAGTATTAATTTTTTTACTACTAATTATTTATAAATATTTTAATGTTTTTATTTTAAATGATATTATATATTTTATTAAATTAAATAAATGCATTGAATTTTTTTAGAGGCAATTTTTTTAAAAGTTGTCCCTAAAAACATGTCGTAGCTATTTTTTGAAACTTTTCAATCAAGATTTAAGTATTTCTGGCAAATTCACAACATGTCGTTGCTAATAAGGGTATTGGTGAAGAATTATCATGGCACAAAAATGAATTTATTTAAATATTCCAGCTAAGATTTTAAATACTCTTGAAAGTTTTTTCCAAAGTCATTGCTAATACCTTTATTAGTGATGACATGTCGTGATAAAAGTTTATTATTATTTTTTAAATAGCTAAGATTTAAGTTTTTGGGAATTTTTTTAAATTTTCATCGCTAATATCATTATTAGCAATAAAACTGACATCCCAACAATGTCAAATTTTAAAATTAAACCAAATTTTGAATTGCATTATTCGCTAATAGTGTAATTGGAGATGACATTATCGCCACTAAAAGTTGAATTGACAACCACCATTTTATTGTTCTAATTTCATCATCTAGCTACGAGATATTAGGGACGATGTTTTAATGTTGACTAGGAGTTATTAGCAAGGACAATTGTCATCACTAAATACTATTTTCCTAGTAGTGTTAGTAAATTGAACTCTTTGCATATATATACCATGGATTTCTATCCATACTATGAGCATAAATTGTTATGGATTTGCATATACACATACTAGGTGCTTGAATGGGTGTTGATTTGTATACATGTTGTGCGTATAGTACACGTATGGATAGTTGTGCATAGCTTGTGCGCATCCTAATGCTAAATATGTAGAGAGCTACCTCATCTTCAAATGTAGTTATACATTCAAAATCTGAGTAGATAGAATACTAATTGTTATTAGATCTATTATTGTTGGTATTAATACTAGAATTATCAAAATCATTTCCACTAGACATATCTATCACACTATTATTAGATAATAGAAGGAGTATGACCTAGGTTTAGAAAGCAGCACCTATACCTGCCAAACCTACTTCATTTTTAATGAGTGTAGGTCTAAGATTTTTAAACCTAATAGATTAGGGTTAAATCTAGATCCAAATATACCTTTACAAATCTGAGTTTGGGTCTAGTAATTATAGACCCATACCTGATCCACTACACTCATTTAATGTATTATATATAATACAAGCACACATAGTACTTTTATATTTCTCATCTTTTTCATAATCTTGTTTAGGTTTGTACTTTATGTTTTTAGTTTTATTTTTCCTATTTACTTATAAAAATGATATAAGAAATTTAATTTTGAAAGTATTAAAATGAAATTTGGAAAGTTAAAATAACTACTTTACAATGTTTATCTTTTCTCCAAAAAAAAATAGCAAAAATTACATATAAAATATAAATGTATTAATATTTATATAATTATTCACTTTTATAAAAAATTAAACCCATTTACTCATTAAATCTAATGGATGCTTAGGGCTAACATTTTAATCCTTTTCACTTATATTCCACTTCACTTGTATTACCACTTATCACTTTCCATTAAACCCCACGTGCCATTACGACCCACTTTAACACTAGTAAAATGTCAAGGTAATCATAACCACTCAAAGAATCAAGTTAAATTATTTAACAATATTAATCACTCATAACATATCACTTACACTATGAATTTATATTGACAATTGTTTATTAACATGTGATTAGAATTATAAAATGAACAATAAAATAAAAACATGCCACATACAAATGGATTAATAAAAAATATCATAGGAAAACAACAAGGATAAATGAAGGCCTAATACTAGTAAAAGGATTATAATGCCTTTATGAAACCCTAAATCCCAATAATCTCTTAAAATACCAATTAAACTTAGTATCCCACAAAATTCAAGGTGTTACCACCCTAATATATCATGTCAAGCATTAACCCAAATTTAGAATTTAATCTCACATTTTTATACATAAAAATATAATTATACAACCAGGGCTTTTTAGTTCATTTTAAGCCATTTTCACTTAGTATTCCAACTTATTTTAACCATTATGAACCCAAAAAACCACTTAATGCTCTTATAATCTTTTCACCTATTTAACACTTACACAACTATATATTCTCATAATTGAATTAAAATGAAAAAATTACCTCTAATCACTTAAAAACACTTCAATTTTTTCAAAACTCATACCTTAGCACATACTCTTTCAAACCCAAACATATTAAGTATCAAATTTTATGTAAACTCTCAATAAATAAAATTTTACACTTAGATATACCAATTCTTATTGAAATAACCAGTTTTTCTTAGTCTATTATACCACACAACTTCCTAAAACTTAACTTATGCTCCAAAATTCACTAAAATCACACTTAAACTCCAATTTTGTTTAGAAGCATACCTAGGTGTTTGACATGTGAAAATGGTTATAGAAGTATGATAGCTTTTGGTTTGGTTTTCATGAGGACATGTGATGTTTGGATGAATCATGGATTATGAGTGTTTTGATGTATTAAGTGTTGTAATGTGAAGTATTAATGTAATGTTTAATGTGGAAAGTTCCATAAATTATGGATGTGTTTTAGTTTAAGTTGAAATCATGAAGTGTTTGAGTGTGTTTCTCCCAACAGAATTAGTCAACCAATTGGTGTAAAAACCAATCCCTTGGTTGACTAGCCAACTGATTTTGACACATTAATCAACTATTTAACTTGAGTTTATAATGTTTACTCTAAACTAGTATTAGTCTAATTGTTAGAATTATAACTAATCAATTGGTTTTTCTATATTAATCAACTAGTTTGCTTGTTTTACTTTTTTTCTTATGGTATATTTCCCATACCGGTCCAAAGATTTGTGGGATTAGTTAACTGGATTGTCTAAGACTTTTGGTGAGATTTTTGAGAGTTGACATGTAAGATTGATTTCTTGTTTAGCCTTATACCTTCTTGAATAATGATTAAAATGAGAATATTTAGCTTAAATATGGATATATGGTATAAGATTACGAGTCTTCAATAAAAAAATAAAAAAGTATGGATTGAAGTGGAACATAGTGGAATTCTATGTTTACTTCCCTTTATGTGTCAACCAGTATTTTAAATCCACCTTATTATTTAAGATGTGTTAGCCATCTATATTGGTTTAACTCAACTGATGATTTTATTCCACATTATTATTTGAGTTTTGTTGGTTATCTATATTGAGTTAGCGAGTAGTTTTAATCCACACTATTAATTGAGTTATGTTGTATATCTATATTGGGTCAACTAGTAATTTTATTCCACCTTATTAATGAGTTATGGTGGTTATTTATATTGGGCGAGCTGGTAGTTTTAGTCCCTTTATTAATTGAGTTGTAGTGGTTATTTATATTAAGTCAATTGGTGGTAGACAACCCACCTACCCACCTATTTTGAATATATGAGTTTTTCTAATTATATATACTAAATTAGCAAGTGGTAGACAATCCATGTATTCTTGTATGTAATTGATATGGTTATGGTATCTACTATGAAATGAGTATGGGCTATGGTATGTATGAGTATGAAGGGGTTCTTTATTTAGTTTGATTGTGTGTAATATGTGACATCATTTTTATACATCTCTCACATTTTAAACCTTTTATGGCATGTCCTATATGTTGCATTCTACCTCTATATAAGAGGCCTTATTTACTCAGTATGTCAACATACTAATACTACAATTGCATGTGACATGTTATAGGTACCTAATGAGGATGATGTTGATATATATGCTGACATGCCTAAGTAATTTTGATCACTTTATAGGATGTTGTTTAGAGTAGGAGTTATCTAGTGTGCCTTCAGGTTCTTTTATCACCCGAACATTTTAGACTCTTGTGTCCCATTCCTCATTTGTTGTATAGTTTTGGAAGTTGATTTGAACAACATTAACTTGTTATATTATAATTACTTTCAGTTGTTGTATCTATTTTTTAAATTTTTTGAGAATTGTTTTTCCTTGCCCTTAGAATGATACTAGTATGATGAGTGAACATATGATAAGAGTGGTAGTGACACCTATAGTTTGGCATCTATTTCAATAAATTTATAGATTCAAATGAAAATTTTAATCTGACAATTTGATATGTTACACATATGGCTGAACACCACTTAAGGGTAGAAATGTACAATTTCAACCAAAATTCATGAAATTCATATAAAATACTTAAACACATGGTGATACATATCAAAACATGATAACTATAAATAAATTAAGGCATACCAATCGTGCTCAAAAGTACATGAAAAACCTAACATGTAATTTTTTCCACTTTTAACAATTAAATCATAGAAACATACATAACACATGAATACAAGCCTTTTAAAACCTAAATCATGCTATCATGATAAGAAATTTTTAATAGACACCACATAGCACATATGATTCTTAATCCAAAGAAGTGAATAAAGTTACCTAAAAGCACCAATTTGCTAGCAAAACTACTTCTTAAACCAATTATTTAACTCTAGGGGTATTGATAACCTTTATAAGGGAATAACTAAAATAAAGCTTAAAGATGGTAATCAATAAGAAAATGAAAGGAAAATAGGAAGAATAAACCCTTGTCTTCAAAATAAACGGCTAAAACCAAGGTTGAACACTTTTCAATCTACAAAACTTAATAAATTTGCTTAAGAACAAGCACTAATGAACTAAGATTCAAGAGTTTAGATGTAAAGAAGTGAAAGGATAAAGGAGACCAATGCACAACTTCAAGAACAAAGGAAAAAGAATGAGGAGATATGAGGGAACAAAGTTGGGAAAACTAGAAAATAGTTGAGTGTAGAAATGAGAAGCCAAATGGGATATTTAGCCCCCAAGGTTTGTCAAAAATGAGGAAGGAGAGGCGATAGATCAACTTAGAGGGTTTTTTTTTACGCATGGGAGAGGTGGAATATGAAGGGAGAGGGTATGTTGATTTAATGGTAATAGAGTAGTTGAGGTGTGTAAAAAGGTGATTATGGAAGTAATTATGGTTAAATGAAGAAGGAAAAAATAAAATGTGATCGGAGAGGCAAGGAAAGGAAATTCTATGGTCAACCCTTGCCATAAAAGGGTCAACATCAATTAAAATAATTTATGAATGGTAGAAAGTCCAATAAATAGGTAAAAATATCCAATAATTTCTAAAAATTAGGAAAATTTGTGAAAGGAATTCAGAAACCCACATATATGAAAACATTGGACATAAGAATTTATGTGGATTAAAATAAAATGATCAAGTTAGGGAAAACCACCTAGAATTATGGGAGAAATATCAGTGCTGCCTGTAAGCTAATGGACCGCCATTCAAGAGAGAATAACTCTAGGGTTTTAAAGGGTTTAGAGGTAAAATAAGTAAATTTGGATAAAGGTGAGATGATCAATCAATGATAGGACATTAAGGAAAGATTAAGGAGTTAATCATCTAAGAATTAAGGTTAGGTAAAAAATGGGATGTCACATTAATACCTCTTTAAAAGAGACTTCGTCCCTAAAATCTAAGAAATGAAAGGTTAGGTGAAGTAGCTGAGATAAAAGTTGATGAATAAGAATTCAATGAAAACATAGGTTGCAAAAGAAAAAGTGAAAGGGATAAAAAATTAGAAGGAAGGATCATTAGAAACATGATTGAAGGAAGAATGATACAGCAAATGTAAGGATTAAGGAAGGAGATTTATACATAAATAAAAGATCAAAAATGAGTTAAAGAGAGCATATTTTTAAAAGAAGGAAATGAAAAAAGGAAAAGAATTCAAAAGATTTCAAGGGTTGAAGAAGTAATCAAGGAAACAAGGGTCAAAACAAGAGTAAAGGTGAAGTGGAAGGAAGAGAATTAAGGTTAAGGTTGAAAAAAAAACTTAATATCATAGGAAAGTTATGGTTCAAAATATGGGATATTACATCACTATCTCTTTAAAAAAGACTACATCCCAAAATTCTATATTGGTGAAACATTATGAGGAGTAATAGAGGTAAAGGATTGCTAAAAAAGAGGCAAGAAAAACAAAAAATGTTATAAGGAGAGTGATAAAGGTGATCGCTAAGGTCAAATAAGAAAATAACACAAATAAGGGTAATGTCAACTAATCAAGATATCAACCACTTAATGGCAGTCTAGGGTTAATCAAGTTATCCTATAAAAATCTTGCAACAATATATTAAAAGGACACCTAAGAGGATTACAACATTAAAGACACAATCTCATAAGATAAATAATCACATAATCACAAACATATAAGGGTCATCTAAGCTACCCATCCTTGATTCCTCACATAGCTAATCCAAATCATAAAACAAATTAGAGTTTTAAAATATTTTGGTTTGATAAGTCCGAGAATGTAAATGAAACATAATTTTTAACAACCAAAAGCTCCAATACTAATTTTTAATACCCCCATTTTTTATAAAGTAAAAAATTTCTTGTAAAAATTATTTGTGGAAGCCAAAAAATATATATAAATATATGGTGTTACCACCACATATAACATTAAAAATGTAATTTCTATAACTAATCTATGTTTGATGTAAGGATAAAAAGTAACTTGTGCATAGTGATCAGGTTTGGGAAGCACTTGATCATATGACAATATAATATTACGAAATAGGAGGGGAGGGAAAAAATCAGAAGAAAAAAATAAGAATAAAAATCTAGAAGAGATTTCCTTACAGCCATACATTATTATCAATCTAAATAAAAATACTCTATAGAGTTATCCATCCAAAAGCATTGAATCAATAAATACCTACAAAACAACAAAGCAATACCTACTCATGGGAATGAGTAGTACCCATACACGAGTAGTCAGTACACAATGTATTGAGTAATAGAATCACTTCGATAAACAAGGCATGAATAGTACATAGAATTATGTATATAACATAATACAACATACTATTATAAGAGATTCTACACATGCAAATACTACTCATGATACAAGATACTTAAAGGAGAATTCATATTAGAATTCATACTTGATTAGGAACTTCACTTGTATTACTTTCACTCCTCTTTCCTTCAGATATGGGAGATAAGAGTTAATATCACTTTCACTTTCTATTCCTATTTCACCACTTATGGAAGACAAGAGTCAAATTAGGGGTAAAACATTCCTAGTAACCACTCATAAACTATGAAACCTTAATTACACCTATCTCCTATTGCCTAGTGGTTCAAATTACATAGAGTTGATTAGGGCACTCTAATTCCGACAGAACCAAACCACTTTCAGTAATAAATTTACTACCATTATAACATTTGTCATCACTTTTATATCCCTAAATTATTTGATCTTTCACTTTATATATTAACATTGCATTCATACATAGAAAGCCATATTTAATGCCAAGGGCCATACTTAATATATATCATTCAACATGATTTACATATGATCCAATTCACTTATATTCCACTTCACTTGTATTACCACTTATCACTTGTCATTACAACCCACTTTAACACTTATAAAAAATTTAGGGTAATCATAACCACTCAAAGAATCAAGTTAAACTACTTAACAATATTAATCACTTGTAACATATCACTTACACAATGAATTCATATCAAAAATAGTTTATTAACATGTGATTAGAATTATAACATAAAAAATAAAATGAAAACATGTCATATGATCTAGGATTAATAAACAAGGCCATTAGAAATCAACAAGGAAAAATGAAGGCCTAACACTAGTAAAAGTAATATAATTCCTTAATGAAACCCTAAATCCCATATATCTCTTAAAATCACCAATTAAACTTAATAGCCCACAACACTCAAGGTGATACCCTAATACAACATATTAAGCATAAATAAACCGAATTTGTAATTTAATCTCATAGTTTTGCACATAAAATATCAATTGTATGCCTATGGTTTCTAAGTTCTTTTTAAGCCATTCTCACTCAATAATCCAACCTATGTTAACCACGATCGACCCAAACAAATCACTTAATATACTTATTATATTTTTCACATATATAACACTCACACAACTCTAAATTTCCAAAATTGAAGTATAATAATTAAATTACCTATAATCACCTAAAACACTTTAAATTTTACAAAACTCATAACTTAACTCATACTCATCCAAACCCTACTATATTTATTGTTATTTTTTAAGTAAAATACTCAATAAACACAATGGTACAATAAAAATTTCCAAAAAATCAATAAAATGACCATTTATACCCATTTTAATACCTAATAATTTTAAATATCAAATTAATTAATAATTAATAATGGTTGTTATTGGAGTAAATAAATAATGTGTTGGGCATAAAGTTATAATAAATAATAGTATTTTTTTTACAATTAATTGAGTCTAATTTATTTTGGTAAATTAACATTTACCTATAGTTTAGTATATCATTTAGACTTGGAAAATAATTATTAATTAAGTAACCTTTTGTATTCCTGCACTTATAAATAATTTAGTTAATATTTTATATTCCTACCATTATAAACCCTCTATTAACCCTTACAAAATTCTTACACTATATCAATTGACAAGTTAGTAAATAGTATATAAGTATATACAAAATTAGAGTGAGAAAAATGGAAAGAGTATTGGGGAAAAAAAGGAATATTGTGGAGCCATATTGTAGGCAATTAGTTTCAGTGCAAGGTAACAATTTTTATTCTTTTTATTTTGAACAATTTATCCTTGACAGACTTATTGCTCCACTTTTCTTTCCTTGTTGTTTGTTGCATGAACCATAAAATCATCTGTCTTTCATAAAAATATTTTCCTATCCATATCCCAATATATAGGTATCAATTGAGGTCCTTAACGAAAGGGTAGATGTTTCAAATGGTTTATATGTTATTATACATTACTCATCAATATGTGTGTGTGTGTGTTTATGTGTTGTAGATATGTGAGGTACTATCTAGGCTAGTATTAGTGTGTATGCCCTTTGCTCTTGAAATTCGTGGTTTTACAATATTTTAATTGGAACCATTAGATTGACTATACTATTGTAAATTAGTTGAATTTGTACTACTTTATATAAGATACATTCACTATTTCTTTCTACCCTACGTGATACAAGATCAAATAACTACTTTTTTTCTACTATACAATGATTTTATAATATATTTAATGTGTGAGTCTTGCTATGTTCATCTATATCACCTACTGGTTTCCTACAACTACTACTAATATATGTTTTTAGTTCATAATACTGATATATATAATTCTACCACAAGTTTGGGTTGTGAAAGTTCTTTTTAAAAAAAATAATTTCAATGTCATAATAGCTTGAAATTGGTTTTACATAATAAAATTATATTTGCTTTAGTTACATTTAGCTTATGTGCTAGTTTGGTATAACTAAATTTAGTATGAATGAGCAATTCATTATTTATGGTATATTAAGATTAGGCCATTGAGACTTAATATAATTAAATATTTTAGGAATATGATAATAGTTAATGGTTAGAACCTTATCAACTTGTTATTATATGAGTTAGTCTTAATACTATTATTTTAGTGGATTGAATAATTATTAATTGGTGGCTTAAGGAGCAAATTAAAGTTTATATGTAAAAGTTATGTATTATATTTAAGTAATATAAATATAGAGTAATCCTATTATATGACCATCTTGAGTAATCCATTAAAACTTAAAGTGGAAGATAAGAATGGAATAGGTTCCTTCGAGATGGCCTCTCAAAGTTTCATTGAGTTAGCTATCAACAGTGGGTCATCCGCAGTTACATATATTCTACTTTTGATTTTATTGTGTTGGCTATCTATATTATGTTAGTTGCAGTTGTATATATTTTAATTTTTTTTGTTTGTTTAAGATATACTCTATCTAAGGTTGTGATCTTAGTAGGGGATGTATACACTTAAGGATTGGGGTCGTTGGTAATCTTTATTGGTTTGTTATGATGGGAAGACTCATGTGCAACCTTTGTCTCTTTATGTAGTTTAGGTTTATATTGTTTTTTGGTTTTGGCCCTCGATTAGGTTGCGATCCTTTAAGCCCTTATTGCTTATCAGGTGGCCCACTTGATATGTTATAAAAATAATAATATTATGTGTTATGTGGTAACTTAAGATAAATAGTAATAAAATGGGATTATTGGTAAATTTTAATATATTGTAAAATATGGTTAGTTTTCGTATAATCATCAAGTAACATATGTATATATGTGTGTGTGTGTGTGTGTGTGTGTGTGTGTGTGTGTGTGTGTGTATGTATGTATGTATGTATGAACACTATACTCATTTGTATTTACATGTTACTTCATTGTTACTCTAGCTAACTTATTATATATTTTAAACAATGCCGCAACGACCTATTATGATGGTGAGCAAATGATCTAGTACATGTAGTTAGTGATCATATTCCTTTTTGATGAAATGAATGGTGGGTAAGAGAGGGAATCTAGTGGCTATTTTCATCATTTTATTTGTTGCATTGATTTCCATAGACCATTTTCATCATTTCCATTGTAATTGACATTTCCTTATCATTTCATCCAGTTTAACTTTTGTTTCAATGTACTTTCATACTTTAATTGACCTTAGCATCTAGTATAAGTAAGACACTGGCGTCTACTTACACTAGATGTGGTAGTAATGTCCTCGATATCAATTTTAGCTTCTACATATTTCCTTAATTTGAATGTTTTTGGTTTTAAAATCGAGGGTGTTACACCCTTAGCCAATTATACCTCAAAACTTACCAAAAATTATACTCTAAAATTCACCAAATAACATTTGAACTCCCACCCATTATTAGACTCTTCGTGGAGTAATTAAATCAAATTAAAACAACTAAAAAGATTATCAAATGCCATATGGCTGAACACCAGTCAAGGATAGAAATGTAAAATTTCAATCATACTTCATGAAATTCATGCAAAATTTGAAACATATGGTGACACATTTAAACTACGCTTATTAAAAATAGATTAATGTATGCTCTTCATGCTCATAAATACATGAAATACCTAGCATGGCCTGACAATTTTCTGCTTTTAACCATTAAATCATTGAAACACATATAACACATGAATAAAAACCTCTTAAAACCTAAATAACGTTTTCATGAAAAAAACACATGCTATCATGATAAGAAATTTTAATACACACCACATAACACATAAGATTCCTAATAGAGAAGTGAATAAAGTTACCTAAAGGCATTAATATTCTAGAAAAAACTACTTCTTAAACCACTTCCTTCACTTAAGGTGGACCGATCACCTTTATACAAGAATAAAGAAAATAAATCTTAAGGAAGATCATAAATAATAAAATGAAAGGAGAAAAAGAAGAATAAACCCTAGTCTTGAAATTTAAAGGCTCAAACCAAGGATGAACGCTTCACAATCTACAAACCTTAATACATTTTTACTTAAAAAAAGAAATAATGGACTAAGACTCAAGATTTTAGAATTAAAGAAGTGAAATGATAAAGGAGAATATAATGTGGAAAGGCTCCACAACAACAAGAAGGCAAGAACAAGGTACAACTTCAAGAACAAAGGAAAACATAAGAGAAAATAGCAAAGTTTGGGGAAATATAAAATTGTTAGGTGTTGAAATGAGAAGCTAAAGAGCACATATGGCTCCTTGAGCATGTTGAAAATAAGGAAATAAATAGGAAATATCATATTAGAGGCTTCTTGTAAGGCACAAGAGAGGTGGAGTGCAAAGGAAGAGAGTATGGAGGTTAGTGGTGTAAAAGTGTAAGAAAGTGGTGGAGGTGTGTAAGAATGAGATTATGGAAGAAATTGTGGTTTAATAAAGAAGGGAAAAATAAAATATGATTAATTAGGTTAGGTGAGGTAGTTTCATGGTCAAACCTGACCATAAAAGGGTCAACATCAATTAAAATAATTTAGAGAAGGAAGAAAGTCTAACAAATTATGAAAAATTAGGATAATGTATGAAATGAATTTGGGAACACAAATATATAAAAATAAAGGGTGTAGAAAATTATTTGGAGTCAAAAGAAATTAAAATAAACAAGTTAGGGTAATTCACACAACATTTGGTTAACCATCAGGGTCCCAAGAGAAATGTTGGTTCTACCGGCAAGTTGTTTAATCAAAGAGGAGTGCCTAGTTGACCAATGGTTGAAGGAGAATAATTCTAGGGTTTTAAAGGGTTTAAAGGTGAAATAATTAAATTTTGGGTAAAGACGAGGTGATCAATGATAGGAGGTTAAGGAAGGATTATGGATTTAAGCATTAAAAAATTGGGGTTAGGAAAAAATGTGAGGTTACAAATATATTAGCAGTTGTAATTATGAATTTATAACTATAATGTTTCAATATTTAACACCAATAATGTATTAATTAGTTATCAAACATTTTTCATCAAAATATTAATTGTTCCTAATATCATGAAGCTAATATGGCTTAAATATTTTTCTCTTAAGATAATTGTGATCCTACAATTATTATGAAGCTATTTTAGTCAATTAAAATTTATTATGTTATGATTTAAAGGATAGTTTAGAAAAAACATGTTTAAAAAAATGAAAAAAAAATTAAAACCTTAATGAGAAAATAGAACTAAAAACTAACTTTATATGTGATTTTCAAAAAAAACTACAATAAAATGACAAATTTATGTGACATAATATCTTTATAGAAGTACCATGAATTGTTTGTTTAACTAACATCAACATTGTGCTTCATAGTGGTTGCACGAGGCTTGATTAAGTGTAGGGTTTTAGCCCTCTAAAAAGATTATTCTTCTTTTTCCAAAGCTTATTTCGAAGGACTGTAAATGACAACTAGAGGGTTGGGAGGTCTAGGATGTTTTCATATAGATTATTATTTTCATTGTGGTTATTATTTTTTTATACTATAAAATATTTATTTTTGATCTCATAGAAACTAAACCTTGATCCCTACTTGCAATACCCCCAAAGTTAATACTAAAATTTTTAATTTTTGTTAGAAGCTAAATACATAAAATATTAAGGTGTTTCCTCCATAATTAATATGAGTTTAGTTTACCATACCATTATCATATCAAGTATAATGCAAAATGATTACAAATTTAAATAAGATAAAGGAGAACAAGAGATATTTCATACATCAAGACAAGAGCTAGGAGTATAGAACTCTGACTACTATAACGCAGTATATATATATATATATATATATATATATATATATATATATATATATATATATATATATATATATATATATATATATATGTATATAAATTATCCATAAGAAGTAAGATTCCATAAGGGTATTTAGATAAAAATGCTATACTACCAAATAACTAAGACTCTATGTCTGATACCCAGATAACAAAAATCATGCCTCTACATGTAGTACATCAAAAATCATCCTCATAATCATCAAATACCTACATTTCAACAACTGAATCATTTGTTTATAGGAGTGAGTAGGTGCCCATAAAATAGGCATATTTGTACTTATGTATGCATTAAGATAAAGATTAGTAGGGGTGTATATCGATCCAAAATCGAAATAAATCAAAACCTAGTTAAGGATCAAAATTTTTTGAACTTAAGATTGGACCAAAATTATCAATTCATGACAGGTCAGGAAAAGAATTAAAAAATTATATATATTTTATATTAAAGATATATATTTTTTAAGTAAAATGTTAATGAAATTTTTAGTTGGACTAGAATCGGTTAAAGACTATTTTTTTTTTACTTCGAGACTAAAACCCTCGCAAGAGACTAGAATATCGGTCTAATCTTAGATTAGAACCCAGAATAAGCGGTCAGTTAGGTCCAAAAATTTTGTTTGAACCAATTTTTGAACACCCCTAATAATCACATCCATAAATTGAGGCATGCATAACATATAAGGCCATATGGTAAGAGAAATACTATGCATGCATATTTTACTCATAATATGAGACAACTTAAGAGAAAATGTATTAGAGTTCATACTTAAGGGATCATAATTTTTTATTTACTTAGACACTTGAGATTAGGGACCCCAGTAGTCATAATAGGTGGAATAGTATCATGGCATAAAGCACATTTCAAGGCATAGTATATTTGGGGACTGCTATTAATATCCAGTGGAAGGAAACATGCCACATATTATAAAACCCCCAAATTTAGTACCTAAAATTTTCATTTAAGCATAAGCAATTATCCAAAGTATTGAGTGTTACGATTCAACCGATACATAGTATGGTATAACCAATACCTAACACTTGTCGTTTGCAAGGACAAAATAACTCAGCCACGAAGATTAATTTTGGTCAATAATTAATCCAAGGCTAAGGTAAAAATTGACAACAATCAAATAGAAGTGGAATAGAGAATTTAAATACATTAAGCCGTTGTTTTACAAAACTTGATGTCCTAAAAGGGAACAATAAGAACAATAAAATACAACCAAAATGGACACATCAAATAACCCTAAATAGATTATCTAAACCAACTCAAGTTGTTACCACTATCAACAGAACCTACAAGATTAAGACTACCCATTGAATAGGCAAAGGGATCATAAAATAGAATCCATTGGTACAACGGTATTGAGTAAAACCACTATACAACACTAATCATGCAAAGGTCTCATGAATTAGATAGAATGTATCATAATGAAATCATGACATGAATCACAACAATGAATACATGCTATAACTAATTACGATAATCATGCCATACCATAAGCATCACTAATACCACATGATCATCATACTAATACACTCAATCATATTTTAAAATTGACAAACCAATTTGTACCTAGGTGTTCCACAAAGGAAAGGCAACCAACAATACTTTACCATTTTCATAGCAATCACAACCTATCTCATAAACATTAGGGTAATGTACTACGACAACTACCAAACCATAGGATGGCATTAAGGCAACTACCAAACTATAATCTAATTTAATTCCAATACCCAAACAATAATTACTTCTATTTTAATTACTCAAGGAGAGATCATATCAATCCAAATACACTAAGGTATTTTGCTTATATCGGCACACAAAGGTAGCACACTATCCTATCAACTATCAATCCAAGGACATTAAGGTACCCTAGTCACATTAATAAACAAAGAAATTGCAATACCATACTGATAATGGCACCTAATCCATAAGTATGCCAAAGGCTAAACCTCATGATTTAGGGTAGTTATATCTACAGAACTACCATTCTCGATCTCGAGGTCATTCACTTTAAATATTAATATCTTAATAAGGTGATGATAAAATATCACATAATACACAATAATTGTCAAAATCAACACTAATGTCAACCTAGGAATCTACTAAGGCAACCTTAGATCTAATTATTCATACCTAGTCACATCTTAGTAAAAAATGACCAAATTTTCCTTAAAAGTTATTTACTCATTAAATTATCATTTTAATATCATTGTTATTAAAATTGAATGAAGTCCATGGCATGGTTAAATAACATTAAAATAAACTCATTAGCAAAATTATAATTTTCCCCTAAAACATACTTAATCTCATTTAGTACATAAAACCCTAATTATGCATATCTAGCATACCATACTTTACATATTTCTCATGATCAACATAATACAACACATATTAGACATGCATGCTGAAAAATTACAGATTTCATGTGAAATAACTAAAATACTCCTATGACATATAAAACTTTAATAACTCAAAATTAAGCATACAAAGACCCAAATCTCAACATATCATGTATTAAACTTTAAGTAAAACATGTTAGAAATTTAATGGTAAACTCAAAATTAGAAAATTAGGCATTGTCTAGGATGGAGTTGCCTTTGGCCAAGCCCCCTACAACACAAGCATAATTATTCTTCAACATACTGCCCTATTCTAACATGTTATTATACATATATTAAAAATACATAATTCTAGAATGCTTTTACACGTTTTCTCATGGCTATCATACTGAAAGAAAATAGAACCTAGCATAGTGCATGCATTAATTCCATTGAATGACAAGCAAGTATAAAATCATAATTGAAACTCTAAATATGTTATCACATAATTTTTACATGTTTATTAGGAGAATATGGGTTACCTTCTTCCAAAAAATAGAAAAATTAAAAGCAAAGAGATTACCAAAGTCCCTATCCTCCAACTAATATTCATTATCTTTAAAAATGCAAATCCAATAAAATAATTAGAATCTACTACAATAAACAATAATACAATAGCAATAATCAAAATTTAAAAGAAAAAGAGAGGCATACCCAAATATATGGGTGGCAAACCAAAGAGGGAGAAAAAGGATAGGCAACTCTTCAACTTTTCCCCCAAATCTAACATTATCATACTTATGACAAATATAATGGGGCTAGATATATGACTAAAGGAATAAAATCCAACAAAGAAAATAGGAGAAAAAGTGGGAGGTGGGTTTTAGTTTTTGAATCAAGAAAAACAAAATTATTATTCAACACTTATGCAAAACTCAAAGGAGAAGAAAGGAGAAAGCAAAAAAAATGCACAATGGTTGAATGAATGGAGAATAACAAAGCACAAAGACATAAAGAGGGGGATGGGATTTGAAGTCAGCAAAGGGAGAGAGAGAAGAGGGTTGGCCAAGACCTCACTTCACCAACTCTTAAATGAAAGGTTGAGTATGAGTACAAAGTGTAAGAGAGTGGATAAGAGGTGAAGTTAAGTAATTATGGATAAGATATTAGGTAAAGCTAAGGGAATAAGTAATAATATACTTCCAAGGTGAGGGAGGGTCAAGTAAGGTCTATAAGAAAAAAGGAAGAGACCAAAAAACCAAAACATAACAAAAAAATGCACGAAAAATAATTCTAGTCAATCGTTGGTCATCCGCCCAACCTCTTGGTGCTACCCACCTCAACCTTGATGCCCAGTCGCCTGAACCATAATCTCTAATCAGCTACCCAACACCTCAAATTCTAATCTTCCTTTTTAACCTAGTTAAACTAATCCATCTTCCACTCCAAACCAAACACATATAATTAATACATTTTACATATATTATTCACCCATTATTTCTATGATCAAGTTCACATAACATATCAAGTTGCAATTATAGTCTTAATTAGTGTTTATAGAAAATGAGGTATTACATATAACTCCTTCTCAAGTAACATGCTCTTGGAAACCACTAACATTAGAATCATAATCCTTAAGTAAGAGTACCCCTATAAGCTAGTAGAACAGACAAGTATAGAGTAAATAGAGGGTCACTTTGGTTCCATCAAAACTAGGTCACTATCACTATCAATGGTATATCTTGATCCTGACTCTTATGATATATGACTTTAAATATTAATGTCTTATTATCCACTTAATCAACACTTGACATGGAAGTACTTGCATTACTTTCATTACTATACCACTTCACTTGTACTATAACTTATCACTTGGAAAGCCACTTATCAATTAATTTATGAAATACCAATTAATACTATTTATTAAATTCATTCCAACAATTATTTAATTGTCATGCATTTAGAATTATATAATGGTCAAAAAAATTAATCATGCTATAATCACAAGGAGATACTAATCAAAGCATACAATAACCATACAAGGATAAATTGAAGACATTCCACTATTGAAAGAATCATAATGACCTTATGAAATACTAATTCCCAATTGACTTACAGCTTCACCCATAAGGCTCATCAACCCATCAAATTTGATACAACACTCAACCACAACATACTAAGTACAGTTGACTCAAAAATAGAGTTTAAATATAATAATTTGCACATAAAATACTAATTATATCCCTTGGGTTTCTAAACTCATTTTAAACCATTTTCACATAGTATTAATGCTTATGATAATCAAGATTAACCAAAATTAATCATATATCACACTTATCATAATTTTAACCCAAACAACATCTATGCAACCAAATTACCCTACGTCACCTAAACACGTCAAATCTTGCAAAATTTATAACTTAACATATACATAACCAAACCCTAAACATTATATACCATGCTTTAAGTTAAACCCCCAGTGAATATAATGGAATACTTAATCTCCATAAAAACTCATTTATTTGAACAAACTCCCCCTAGGTTGAATACACAAAAAAATACCCTAAATTCAATATTCACCAAACACCGCTAATTTCACACATAATCTCCCACATATGATACGAATTCTCAACATATAATTAACTCAAATTAAAACAACCAAAAACCCAAACAAAATCAAAAAGGTTGAACCATCCCAAGGCCCAAGTCACACAAAAAACCCAAGCCTCAATTCAATACTCACCAACAACACTTAATCACAAGCTAAAACATTTACTAACATGATCTTTAAAGTACCAAATTATGTCATCATGCATGAAAATTTAAGATGAATTCTAGCATGACCTAAACATGGTATTTTTACGTAAAAATTATAAAATCATATGCTTTAAGTGAAATCATGGATAATATAAGATTAGAAGCTCATATAGCCTAAAATATGAGTTTGCAATATGAATCGTGCTAACATGGTAATCCAAATAAAATAACATATAGCATAAAAATTCCTAATCTATAGGTTTGTATAGCCTTACCTAGATAACACTAATCTCTAAGAAAAAATGATACCCCTAGGCACCACCTTCAACCACCATAGGATCACCTAAACAAAATTCATTAGAATAAATAACAAAGGAATTATAATAGGACGATAGGATTTAAAGGTGAAGATAGAAACCCTTTTACATTTGAAAATTAGGCTAGGCAAAAGAAGAACAATTTCACAATCTATAACCTTAATCAACTTTTCCTTGAATAACCAAGTACTAATGGACTAAGACTAAAAATTTTATACTTAAAGAAATGAAGAAAATAAAAAATAAAATAAAATAAAAGTGGGAGAGTGTTGGCCGACTCCAACAACAAGAACAACCAAAAACAAAGAAGAAGAATGTAAGTGGAGAGAGGAGGGAACAAGTTAGCAATGTAGGAAATTTGGTTATATGTAAGATGAAACCAAAGAGGGCATACAACCCTTATAGCCGATCAACAAATCATATTATGGTGTGGCTTGCAAGTTAGGAAATGATTAGAATGAAACAATTGAGTGTCAGGGGTTAGGTAGGAAATGTAAGAGCATGGTTATACACAAAAAACTTGATTGAGTATGGATTAGGCAGATCAAATTATGGAAGGTGTAAGGGTCTAATTTTATAGTCAACATGGCTAATGAAAGTCGATTATAATTATAATTGAGTTAAGTAAGATAGAAAGTTCAATAAATAAGTAAAATTTAAATAAATGATCAAATAATTCTCAAAAATTATGAAACTGTCTGGAATTAATTTAGAAATGCAAATATATATATATATATTAGGAGTTTAGGGATTAAGATAATATGACTTTTAAATGATAATGGATTAGAAAACAATTAAGAGATTAATCACTCAAAAATTAATGTTAGAAAAATTCAGACCATTACACTATCCTAAATATCAAGTGAAA
The DNA here is from genome assembly GCA_030549775.1 of Tamarix chinensis. NCBI lineage: Eukaryota > Viridiplantae > Streptophyta > Magnoliopsida > Caryophyllales > Tamaricaceae > Tamarix > Tamarix chinensis. The sequence goes on along the minus strand of CM060171.1, from coordinate 102,944,306 downwards.
ATGTCCATCGGCATACTATAAATTCGTACCGAATATCCAATACCTGTACGTAAAAGTATTTATCCAAAAACAAAATTCCTATGGTCGGCAGGGGGAAAAATACATGACGTATATAATCGCATACGCAAGACGGAACGAGATTCCAAACTCATCCCCGCCCTAAGTCTAAATCTCTACGGTAAAATTTTCTCCGATTCCATAATCATATCTAAAAAAGTATATTCGTCGTACTGATAAAGATTAACTTTAAAATGCCAAAGGTATCGATTCAAATATCCTTTCCTCATGGTAATTGTCATCTTCTTAGGGAGGACATTAGACGTCTGCAGAGTCAATCGCAAACAGGACACCACGTAGCCACCCAAAAACTTGAACGAAACGACTAGTAGTACTGCAACTGCTACATGCCATTACTACTTTTCCCGCAACACGAAATCGTGGACTTTCCTTTCCGCGTTTTTACCTCCAAATTATGCTGTTCATATCTGATTCCCCCAACAAACCCAACTTCTCGAAGGAATTAATTTAGAAACGCATATATTTATATATATATATATATATATCAAAAACACAGGTGAGTCTTGACCTTGGTAGTTATTAGTAGCGCTGTAAGTTTGACACTGATCCGAATCTTTTCCCGAAACGTTCCCTGTTCTCTCTACTTGCATTTTGGCCCTTTGCACCACCATCGCAATCTGAAACACTACGCACGTATTTCCATTTCATTCAATTGCTTCTTCTTCTTCTTTTTTCTTATCTCTAATTTTATCTTCGATCAAGGCGTAAGGATTCTTCTGACCTCAAATAAAGGAAGCTCGTAGAATGGTTCAGTTAAAGGAATTGTATCCTTCTCTTCTTCTTTTTCCTCCCCCCCCCCGGTAATTTCGTCAATTTTTATTAATAATTTGCAATTTCGTTTGTAATCTACGATTATTGGCTGTTTGATTCATGTTGATAAGAAAAATATATTGGGACGGTTTGATTATCACCAGTTCATGGGTGCTGAAATAGTAGATAAAGGTGAAGTAGATAAATTTGATTGTTTCCATCTGGAACTGTCTCGAATTCTATGGAACATCTAGCTATGTTCACCGAGTCTATTTTGTTTTTCAACGCCAATAGATTTTTATGATTGGGGGTCTCTTGGTTTTACCTGGAATGCTTTCAGCTTCATTGGTTGCTTTGATATTGAATCAATTTATGATCTGTATGGTTTTGTATTGCTATTATATATGTAGTTTTGATGTTTTTATTCGTGTTTGGCGCGTTAGATTAGTAAGGATTGAATTATGGTACCAAGAAGGTTTATTTCCTTACCCCTCTTTCAGTAACCTGATCATCTTGTTTCTGACCTCCTTTTTCACTACGCTTCTGTACCCTTTTGCTGATGTATTTTGCTGCATTATGTAGAATATTGTTTTTTTGTACTTTCATCTACGCTATTTGATTCTACATGTTTCTCGGTCTACATTATCACCCGCTATCATTGCGTTTTCCGTTAACTCGGCACTTTCTCTTTTTTGCGCTCGTCTAGTCGAATTGTGATGCCAGTGTCTTTGGAGGAGGTAAGAAAAAGATTCATATATTTTGGAGGTTTCTATGCGATTTTTTTTTTTTTTCTAATGTCTTAAAGACTTTCCTTGCTTATTGTTGCTTCCATTTTTCAAGTATGAGAAAGCGCAAACGTACATGATCATGAAGATGCAACAACAGAATACTGTGGGTAATGAAGGAGTTGAGGTCCTTGAGAACAGACCTTTTGAAAACAATGTATTTGGAAAGGGCCAGTACACATCAAAAATATATCGTTTCCAGAGGTAAATCCTAAGTGAAAACTTATATATCATCGTGTAATCGGTTCTTTGTATGTGGTTGGCGAATGTTTCTTCTTAGACTCTTTTTTAATCTGATGCACTAGGCATATGTTTGTGCTTGTGAACGATTGTGGGACTGAGATTCTGCTGTCTGCCTAAACATCTGCCCCATAGTGTGATGCCTCAGGGCGTTTGTGTTAGTACTGCTGTTTTAGGTTGCTTGAAATCATGTCTAATTTTATAGTTGTATATTCTGTATTTCAAACCTAGGTCCTTAATTCGTAGTTATTCCATTTTTGCAGCAAAATTCCGTCTTGGATTACCAGTTTTGCTTCCCTTGATGCGCTATTTATGCACGAGGAAGCGTGGAATTCATATCCTAGATGCAAATCAGGTTTGTTTTGTCTATGTGATCTTTTATCTATACTTCCTCTATTCTGCTTCTTCGGACCTTGTACTGATTCGCATTCTTCATTGCTGTCTCGGATTGTGATGATGCTGCATTTTCTAGTGATAAAGGTAACCTTCTTACTAATGGTGTTTCAATGGATTTTGGAAAATAAACCAAAAGCGGTGACTTTTTTTTTCGAGTGATTATTTTGCTGATATATATTATTGGGAACTTATATGCACTGTTTTTATTGCTTTTGCAGTGTCCGTATTTTAGCAAGCTGCTGTTATCTATTGATACTATTCACGTGGCTGATAATGGACAATCAGAAAACGTAAGTTTTACCTTGATTCTTGGCTTAGTTGCTCTTTGCTAAGCAGTTTCTGGGGATAAATGTTCTTAGGTCTGGGAAGAAGTCCGACCTCCCACAATTTGATTTTCCGTTCTTTCATGGTTCTAGTGGCCTGATAGATTTATCTGCTGATTTGATTAGGTCCATGGTTTGAGTAAAAAACAGTTAGCATCTAGGGAAGTGGAAGTTATCGATATAACTTCATCAGTAAGAGACTATTGGAGCTACTTGATTGGATCCTGTGATGTGGATTTTTCGACATTCAGATCGGTTAAAACTGGGCGTGGCCCGCTTTTGGACGGATGGAGGGTAAGGGTTTCAGCAAATTTTCTCTAAATTTACGCTATAGCTTCCACACTACTTCATCTTGATATTTTTAAATCTGTGAGTAGCATACCCTGCTATAGAAATTATTATTGGCGAGGGTGGTAATGATGCAGCCTAGGGGTGAGAGATCTGCATCACAGTGTAAAGTCACTTCCATTTATTAAAGGTGGAATGGGGTAGTGACAAAATTCACCCGCTGAGGAAAGCATTAAACATAATTCAGCTGTCCTAACCATAAAGGCCTCCTCAGTTATACGAAAAGGGGAAGGACCAAGAAAAACGGAAGAAGCAAAGAATGGCCTCCCTGCAATGGCTCTTTACCATTTGTCTTGAGGACTTCTTTTTCGAAGCAGCACATTTCAGGAAAAGGATCTCTGAAACGGTAGGAATTAAAGTTCTTGTCTTCTTGAAATCCTGCTTAGACTACAGCCAGATAAACACAAAGATAAAAGCTTAAATCATGTCCAGACAGAATAATACCAGACAACTCTGCTGCTACAGTTCCAGCAGCAAATATTTCCAGCAAGAATGAGGTATGGTTTGCAGAAATTTGATTTGAGCACCTCTCAGATTGTTCAGAACCTGCGTTATTGCTAATGCCATGTCACTGAGGGTATGCTGGTAAACTGTTTGGCTGTCCACAATACCATATTGAAGTCCAAGTTGCACTTGCCTGAGCCAACATTTATGGGGAGAACCAATCATATAATGCATCAAGCCGCTTTAATACAAAGTGTGTTATGGATATAAGGAGCTTCAATTAGCTGAAGACTTTCCATGTTACAGAACTAAACCTTCCTTATCGCCCATTGCCTCTTGCTAGAGTTGGTCTTCCACAAAGGATCATTCATCTATCTTCCAACCGAACAGACATTTCAACTTGCAGCCTTGATGCTCCTCACACACCATCCTTGAACTTTCATCAATCGTCATTAACTCTGAACTTATGGATGCTTTGCTATCATTTTTTTCAATTAACATAGCACTGCGTAACAAACTCAATAGACCTTAATTAGTCTTTTATTGTCGAAACAAAACTAAGGTACTTAGCCTTAGCTAGTGAGACTGGGCTTGATGGTTCTGCTATTATTCGACCTTCAAATAGCTGCAAGAACATGGTGCGCATGGATACCTTACAATCTAAATATGTGCCAAGGCCCATCTAGGCCTGAAGCTCTTTTCTGTTGAGTTGCATGCATGTCCTTTTATCCTTTCAGTTTTAATCATCTAAATTGAGATCAATAAGAACTTTTCAACCTGACAGGATAAATGCAATCCAGTTATGACTGCATACAAATTGGTCACTGTAGATGCACCATACTGGGGCTTTGGTAAACGACTTGAACAAGCCTTGCTTGCGGTACTTCTCTTTACTTGAGGACATTGGTCTTTATTGCTTTTGATCCTTACTGTGTGAGATTAAGTTGTGAGAAAAGATAAGCCTTGGTAGTATTTACTTTTGTTCCCCTGCCATCAAACACCCAAGAAAGAAAAAGAGTGCATAGTTTTTCTTTTTGAATCCTGATCCTTGCTCACAAATGATTGTACCCAAATTTTTTATAGTTATTGCTTAATATTCCTTATTCATATTTATCTGTTGCACTTTGTCTTTTTCCAAGGGTGAAAGGGCGCTTTTCCTAGAAACTCATAGGAGTTGTTTTGCTTGGATCGATGATTGGTATGAAATGACAAAAGAGGAGCTGCGTGAGCTTGAACAGCAGTATTATTTGCTAGGAAATAAGGTAATTTGTTTCTCAAACTTCTAAACCTGCATATGCTACAGAAGTGGATAGTTTTTTTTTTTTTTGTGACTTGTGCAACTGTACAAGTGCAATAGTTTTATGTGAGCATGTCAGACACATTAGAAGTCTTGGTCTTTGGTCTCTACTTTAGGAATATGTACCCAGGGAATTGTTGTGGAGGTCACCTAGAAAATAATTCCTGCAGCTCTGCTGTCTCTTGAAGTATCTGTTGAGCGTGTATTGCGTATCTGGTGATGCAGAGGTTCCCTCAATTAAATGGAATTTTTATATATAGTGTCATCTCTTTGACAAGAACCCTAATCAACTTGATCTTCACATCAATTTCTCTTAGGGTAGCATTTTTGTGTTTTGCTTCACTGATGACATCCACAAGAGGACAGGACAGTCCTCCTGTTAAGGAAACGTGGCTGGGAGTTTACGGGGCAATGTGTAGTACTTCCAAGTAAAGTTAAATAAAAGGCTTTATGGTTGTGAGAATAATTTCTAAAAAATCTGAATCGCTTCCCTTCCTCTTTCTGTTGTTTTTTCCTTTCTTTTCCTTCCTGTATTGTGGAGGAGGGGAGAGGAGTTAAAACTTGATGGTGGTAAGATGAAAAATCAGGAAGAAACATAACAAATGAATTAGTTTTTTCTGAAACAGCAGTCAACGGCAAAGTCACTTTCAATATTTGGAAAACCTTGTGTGCTTAGGAAGATTTGAATAAGTCTTTCTATGTGGGGTTGCAGGAGCTGTAACCAATTTTACTCTTCCATCAAGATTTATGCTGTTGGGATTATGGTCACGCATTTGTCATGGAAAACTAGAAGATTGATAATCCAATATTGGCTTAATATTTTGCAATGATTTTGATTCTCTTTGTGATTGCCGCCAAATTTGTTGCTTGGTTCTAGATTTGTAAGTCAGAGCAGAGGATATCAGTAATTCTCTGTATTAAGTCAGACTCTTGCTGCTGGAAAATTTCAATAAAAAAATATGGTTCTTCAAACTAACTAATGCAAGGACTTTTATGACCATCTTAGGAACTTATGTAAAACCATAGGAAGCATGGACTGCATTATAACTATATATATAGCAGAAGCATAATCTTAAATGAGACCAGACAGTTGTCAGATGAACTTTATCTGTTTACAGTCCTTCATGACTGCTTCTTCACCATCGTGAGTTCATGACTAGCTCCATGAGGCACCTATTTTTGCCTTCCTGCTGATTCAAAGATCGAGTTAAGAACCGATTCCCCATTATTAGGCTGCTTTCTGGTAGTTGATAGCCTTGGTTTTGGCTGTTTTATTACAGGAGCTTGTGAAGCCAAGTTTAGCGAAGAGTAAAGAAGCTTTGGATCAAAGATGTTCAGTAAGCAGTGAGGATGCATTCAGTCGCAAATCTCACCTCAAATGCGAAGACCATGGTTTTGCTGTAGCAACCCGTGATTGATAGGCTAGCAATTGGCACGCAGGGTATCTCCTGTACGTACTAATTTACAGGGGCGGCCAACAAGAGAACTGTAAATAGCTGGAAGCAGATCGTATATAATCTGCTGGCATCAGCGACTATTGACACGTTGTATGCTCGCCTTTACTGACGTCGTTATATTTATATATCCGTCGTGTGCATGCGTGTAACATCTTCGTGTCATCGGAAAGATTTCACACACTAAAAATTTGCAGCGTGTGGTATGTCCGGCAGTAATCAAGATGCTGAAAAAGCATGTGAAGCTGCTCGCGAGCGAGAGATCAATGGAGATACAAGCAGGGAAGAAGCTAGGTTTCCAATCCCAGGCATCATCATATGATAAAATATATAAGTATGACATATGATAATATAAGTAATAGTTAATAGTCCCTCGAGTTTTAATAAATATCACAACTTATTTAGACAATGAATTTTGATTGTTCTATTAATGCATATAGATAATACAAAAAGTATAAAAAATAACATTATAAAAGTATTTGTTAATATAGATATAATAATTATATTTTTATATTATAATGTCTCATAATTTAACAAAAATTATTGGTCAAATTTTATCATCAAAATACGTGGTGATATATATATATATATATATATATATTACTTGAAGATGAAGGATACAATCTATAGTTATACGGGTGTGACCGTAAATCACCACATTCACATAATTGAACATAACTCTAACCTTAACACTTAGGAAGGGATTCTCATAAAATTCGACACCGAAGCATTGCTAATATTTCAAATGAATCATTTCATAGGCTACAAAGTTTGTTTTCCTAAAGTTATACACAATATGGCAATATTAGAATTTGTCTAGCAGTTACTTGCAAACCATTACCGAAGAGGCATACATGTTAGGTTGTTGAAAGTCATCGTGGAAATAACAGATCATCACAACATAATCACAATCAATCAAAATTCATTTATAACCTCGTTTATGTGCTTCCTCAAGGCCATACCAAATTCCCCATAATTCAGCCATCAACATAGAACCATAACCCAAATTGGCAGAAAAACCAAAAATCCATCTTCTAATGCTATCTCGAGCCACACCACCAGCTGCAATCATCTCGGGATTAGACAAAGCGCTGTTATCCGCATTAATTTTAAGCACATCATGCTCAAGTGGAGACCAAGTCATTACATGACATCTCTTCTGTCTACTGGGGTATTGAAGTTGATGTAGTGCATTGCAAGACTGAAACTCATCAAGAATGAACCTCTAAAGCCAAGCAGCCACCTTAATGGGACAATAATTCTCATCATAGAAAAATGAATTTATTAGAGGAAAAAATGCAATATATATATTCATAATTAGTTAGTAAGAGCTAATATAAATCACTTGATAATGGTCAAAATCATCATAAAGTTGCATAGTTAATGCTATGAGAGGGATGATAAATGTCTTTATTTATTGATTAAATCCATAATAGTAGATATCATGGTTAAAAAATACTTTTGGTATATATTAATATAAAAATGGATTAAAAAATTCAATATCTTGAAATTTGATTAATATTTTATAGATACCACTATGTTTTTTTTTTAATAATTCACTTAGTGCATTGATATTTGCCTTGCTATTTTATGTGCACCCTATGTTTTTGATAATGTTATTTAGGTAATTCACATATAAAGTGCGTTTCACATAATTATCTAAATAGGTACCAAAATATATATAAAAAAATGACTTATTTTCACACTTAGGTGAAAATAAATTTAAATATACGGTATCCAAGTGATAATAAAAAAATATAAGACACCTATATATTATCATGTTAAATGTTAAAATACCTCAATAAAATTATTAAATATATACGATGCCTATAAAATATTAGATCAAATATCAAGGTACTTAAAATGTATAATAATAAATAATAATCATGAGATTATAATTTTACTACAAAATAATTAACCATTGTCAAATAAATTATTTTATGTAATCAAATATCATGAAAAGTAGTAAATAAAATTCTTAAGAATATAATAATCAAGAATAGACATGGATGAATGTCACCATACATCGAAAACATTTCTAGCTAAAATGACATACTACATGGGACCTGAACCTTGGTCGAAGGTCTCGTGCGAGAACTTTCAAGGCCCAACTACCACTCAACTAAGCTTTATTTTTTATTCAATAACAAGACAAATATTAGGTATATATTTTTGTTAGGAACCATGGGATCAAGTAATCCCGTGTGCTCTTAGATAGTTTAGTTTATGGATACAAGGATGTGGCAACATAAGAACGACAAATGAATAGTTTAAGTTTATTAACTATGTATGCTTATTCCACAATGGAATACTATAGTCTAATTTTGTAATCTTTATTTTGGAGATCACTATAGTAATTTGTATTTATTAAAAGAAAATAATAGCGATTTCATCATTTCTATACTTATAACTCTATGACTTCAACAATTTTAGTTTTCAAAATTTAGATATTTTTACACATCTCGTTTTAGAGTTTTATACAATGTATAAAAATTATCAAATATATCCATTTTTAATATACTTTATTAAATATTTTGTAAGAAATAAAAGGCTTTAATAAGTAATATTGATTTGAAAATTTTTATGTTAATAATTGTATTGAAAATCTAAAATGAAAATTATTTTGGAACAAATAAATTTTGTAAAACGACATACATTTTCAATAAGAGGGAGTACTTAAGGATGAAGTATTAGTGAGTTCTAACTTCTAAGTAGATATTACCATCATCATCAATAATAATTATTATAATTTATTTTTGAAAGAAAGTTTCTTTTAGCAATTTTCACATTTTTATAGAAGTTAATAAATTTATTTTTAAAATTTCAAGTACACCCACATGTCAATTAATGCATTTGAGGAGAAAGGGAGAAAGTTAGAAGAAATATGAAAAATAGTTTCTTTTTTTTAGACTTTATGTTTTAAATAAAAAAAAATCCTCTTAAAAACCTGCTTTGAGAAATAGATGGAATAATTAATTTATCCTGGTTATATAAAACTCAAATAACCATAAATCCATAATAGAATTACCTTAATTCATCAATTACGTGTTTTCCATTTAAAAAGGCTTAAGTAAACCCATTTTTTTATGATTTGTGTAGCTTGTCTGACAATTAATTCATTGAAATGCACATGAAATGTGTTTATATTGGTTGTCCCATGATTAAATACGAAAAAACATGACTTACTTAAACTTAAACTTTTAGGTTTTAAAATATGTGGCTTCAATTTATTTTGAATGATTTGAGCATGTATTTTTAACTTTTGCAACCATCATTCTATAAACTTACCGACCCAATATTCAAACTTATTGTCATAACGTTTATGTAATCAAAGGTACATAAACTATATTTAAATGTAATGTACTCTCATTTTCCCATATTTCTTAGTTATGTATGCAAATAGTGTATGTTTTAATGACCTCAATCTCAATGATGACATATAAGAATATATTGTCACCATACATTTATTGCCTAAAATATTTGTATTTTATAAGGTGGATGCTATAGAATAGAATCTTCATACTTTCACAAACTTCAACTAAAATATTAAACCAACACATATAATTCAAAAGGTGGAAAAAAACGCTTTAGAATGTATAAATATATTTTCCTAAAATATACCAAAGATTTTGAAACCATCTAAAAAATAAATCCATGTTTTAAAACCTTCAAAACATGAAAGTTTGTGTATTCAAACCATATCTAAGTCTCATAAATCACACAAAAATGAAATAAAATAATGTATGTAATATTAGTTACTTTTTAATGTTTTATTTATTTAAAAATAATTAACAATAAATTTTGGTAAGAATTAAAACTCATATTAATATATTTCTTGGAAAAAAATGGATCAAATCTATTGAAATCAAGAATTAATCTTAGAATTTTGTAAGAAAAAAATAGTCCTAGAATAATTAAGTGACTAAACATATACTAAGTTTGCCAAAACCAAAAGTGTTACTTTCGCTCCACTAATGCCCATAGAGCCCATAGTTTGGGTAGTTTAGGCAACTTCCTCATTCCCAAAGTTTTCATCACCATTAGTCATCCTCTTTCCCTCAATCCACCACCATCCTCGCCTCTTTTCGCCATCTACAATCCCGCCATTTGTTTTGGTAATTACTTTTTCATTTTACTTATCTTAATCTTATTTTTCTATCTCTTTGTCCTCTTCATCTGGTTTGTTTCAATTTTTCTCCAACTGTCTCATTCTCGAGATATCATTGTTTATCACTGATTATTAAGGTAAAATGATGTGACCTAGTAGTCTCAATAACTTTCAAGTTTAGGGTTATCATGCTTTAATAGGTGACCTTGTGTGAATTACTCATCACATACATAATATACACAATGTAATACCCCCATTTTACCAACTAAAAATTTTCATTTTTGTAGAAATGTTAATTACTAAATTACCGGGTGTTACTACCACACTTAGCATAAGTCCGGCTCCTTACCTTTCTTATGCTAAGTGCTGAAACTAAAATAAAATTCAAGTAGAGTAAATCAGCGGAAACAGAAATAATACATAATAGAGTTACTAATAAATGTCGTAGTACAATAATATAACCAAAGTACAGTACGGGATGAGACATAAGAGTCCAAAAAAACGATTGCAACGAAAACCAGCACCCGAAGGTACAACTCCAGTTTACACTAACTTTTTAACCCAAAGGCCCATTCTGAAAGTGGAACCTGTTCCCAAGGATTTCACTTGTCCTGCCCGCACTTATAAGAATCATGGCATTCCATGGCCCTCACATAGTCATCTACAAAAGTAGTGTCGGTACGACTTCCTCATACTAAGTTGTAATATCCCAAAATCCTAATTTCCGAAATTATGGCCAAATAAGGAATTATTAGAAAAATTAATTATATAAATTCATTTATTAAAATTTAGAGAGTTAATTGAGGTAGATTAAGAGGAAAATAATAAAGAATTTAATTAGAAGAAAATTTGGGTATTTTTCCTAATTAGCATGGAGGTTAATGAAATTTATCTAAAATAGTCTAAAATAAGCAAAAAGGAATTTATTTAACATTTTATAAATATTAATATTCTAAATAGCCCACAAATATTCTAAATGAATTATAAAAAATCCAAAACCCTAAATGAAATATTTCTCTCTTCTCTTCCCCCTCATTTTCCCTTATTCTTTCTTTTTCTTTTATCTCCTCGTTGGTTGGGCCTCTCCCCCGCGGCCCAACCTTCTCTTCCTTTCCCTTCTCCCTCCCCCGCGGCCCAGCGTCGTTCCCTGGCCGACGCCTGCGTGCAACGCAGCGTTTTGCCAGTCAACCCGCTAAAGCGACGCGTCGCGATTATGGAACCTTAGAACCGTTGCCAGCCAACGTCACGACGACGCGTTTCAATCGTATAATTAATTAAACGACGCGTCGAGGGTATAAACATTATAACCGTTGCCGACCGGCCGGTTTCCTCCCTTTTTCTTTTCTCTCCCTGGACCGTCGGTCCGCCCACGCCCCGTCTTCTTCCTCGCGCAGGCCTGCAACTCGCAGCCTGCCGTCCAGCCGTCCTTCCTCTGCCATTCCCGTCCCTTTCGTTCCCAAATCGACCCAACAAAATCGTCCTGGTCCTTACGCGTCTTGATTTTCTTTCCTTTTCCCGCACACCGCCAAACAGGTCTGCCAAGCCACAGACCTGCGACCGGCTGCCACCATCGGACGGCGGCCTGCCGCGCCTGCCCCACGTGCCATCCCTCTCCCCCTCGTCGTTTTCCCCTCCTTAATTGCCTATAAATACCCCTCCCCGAATGGCCAAGGCAAGTCCTCCCCTCTGGACCTTGCCGAAACCCTACCTCACCGCCGCCAGATCAGACACCCTGTTCGCCGCCTATAGCAACTGCCGCGACCACCACCACGCACCAAAACCTTCCTCGCACCACCCTCCACGCAACCAAACCGTCTCAGCCCTCGTTCCTACCCCGCACGTGCCGCCACAGCCGTGCGAAATCCCTTGCCCAAAAACCGTTGCCACCACCTCGCGCCACCTTCTGCCGCCACCTCCGCCGTAATCAACTCCTCTCCACCTCCCAAAGTGACCAGAAGGTCCTCCTCTACCTGCCCATACCATCCTTACTCCCTGCTTCTTTCTCCACCGGTCTCCACCACTTTCCACCACTTTCTCCCTCCCTCGGCCGCCGCCGTCGCCGCCGCGCGCCGCCGCCCCTTGCCACGCCACCACCCTCACTCCACTCCCCTTCACCTGCTGCTTCTCCCCCCACCTCAAACTTCTCTTTTCCTCCTGCCATCTAGCCCCCACCTTGATCTTTTCCCTTCCCTTCCTCCTCCACCGCCGCCACCGCCGGACCACCACCTACCCTAGGTGGTTCTCCACTCATCCGAACCCTAATACCCCTTGTATATAATTGCTACTATTTTCTACTAATATTGATACTAATATACTTATTATTATTATTATTATTATTATTATTATTATCATTATTGTTATTACTTTTATTATTATTATTATTATTATTATTATTATTATTATTATTATTGTCATTATTACCATTATTATTGTCTCTATTATTAATTTCTTATTTTCTTACTAATACTAACATCCCTTTTAAACCCTAACTTGTATTATACTTAACTTTGGTCCTATTCTTATAATTATTAGTATTAACATTTTTATTATTATTATCTCTATTATCCTTACTATGGTTATTATTATTACTACTTAACCTTACTTGGTTGTATTATTGTTATAACCATTACTACTAGGAGTATTATTATTATTATCGTTATTATTAGTATTATTACTATTATCATTATCACCCTTAAGAATAGTTTACTTGTAATATTGTGACCTTATAATATTATTATTTCAAACCTAACACCATTGTTGGACTTAATCTTAAAAAGGCTAGAGTTCTATTACTTGAAACATAAGTATCACTATTAGTAGTCTTATTATTATTATTATTATTATCACTATTATACTATGACTAGTGAACACTAGTATTATAAGAATGGGACTAATGGGCTTAATAAAATAAGTGTAACAATAAGTATCATAAATAACTATATTTTGACTACTAATATTTAGTATACTAATTCTAAGGTAAAAACCCTAGTTTTTGTATAAAACCCTTTTTAGTAATAAAAACCCTAACCTTAAATGAGAATGAGGATTGATAGTAATTATAAGGGAAACTAATACTTAGCATTTTCCCCTTTTATAGGTAACCCCGACCAAAGCCCTAAGGAGTTAGAGGAGCGTGCTCCAAGCCCGGCGTCGCCTTAGGTAAGGACGAAGCTAATGGCCTTGTGCTATGTGTGACGTGGATGTGTTGGATGTTGTGTATGCCATGCTATGCCATGTATTATATGATTTGTGTATAACTTGCCTTATGTGTAGCGCAGCTTGGAGATTGAGGTATGTTGTATGTGCTCCCATGATATGAGCATGACATGTATATGTATGATGTTTATAATGTATTATGTTATGGCCCACTAGGACATGCATGTTAGGATAAATGGCAATATGAGTTGGGAACCATCATGGGAGTCTTGAAGTTTGTATGGTGGGATTAGGGTTTGTATGGTGGCATAAATGTTCGTATGGTGGTACTAATGATTTCATAGTGGTATTAATGGCTTATGGTGGTATTCGGGTTCGTATGGTGGTATTGTGATTTTATGGAGGCATTAATGTCATATGGTGGTATTGTGATTTTATGGAGGTATTAATGTTGTATGGTGGTATTTGTGATTTTATGGAGGTATTAATGTTGTATGGTGGTATTTTTGATTTTATGGAGGGAATGATGTTGTATGGTGGTATTAATATTCGTATGGCGGTATTAACGATTGTATAGTGGTATTAATGACTTATGGTGGTATTAGGGTTTACATGGTGGTGTTATGGGTTGTATGGTGGTATTAATTTTGGTATGGAGGTATTAGGGTTTTCCATGGGAGTTAATGATCGTATGGAATCAAGGTTTGGAGTGATTAACTCTGGGGCGTTGTGATTAAGTAGGGATGGAGTAACCAATTGTGACTGTTGAGGATAATTAAGGTTTGGGATGGCTAAGTATGGCGGTTATGGTAAAATAGGGATGAGAGTGGTTAACCACGGGTTGGTGTGGACAATTAGGGTTGGTTATGACTGCTTAGAGTTGTTTGGCGTTATCATGTGTATTATCGATTAAAGGGTAGTTATGAATGCGAAATTTTATTGGTTGCGATGTGTAAAGCATAAAGAGAATGATTTATGTGTATCCTTGGTGAAAACCTTTTGAATAAGATATGTTAAGACATTAACAACTTACAAAGAAAGATGTTGAGCCAGACCCAGACCGGTCCACCGGCAAATAATAGTGGCAGGGTATGTTACCCTCGTGACCGGTCCACCGGCTATAATAGTGGCAAGGCATGGCCCTCGTGACCGTTCCACCGGCTATAATAGTGGAGGATTCCGTGCTCAACAAACTAACTAGAATGATGATAAGACATGGGAAAGATACTAATATTTACAGTGGAACACCTTGTGAGTCGGGGCCAGACCGGTCCACCGGCAAATAATAGTGGCAGGGTATGTTACCCTCGTGACCGGTCCACCGACTATAATAGTGGCAGGGCATGGCCCTCGTGACCGTTCCACCAGCTATAATAGTGGGGTTCCCGCACTCACACAGACTATTAAAGAATATGTGTGGAATGAACGTATTATTATTAATGAGAAATAAGAATAAGTCACCGGAAAGTACTCAAGCCTTATCGTGTGTGTTATCGCTTGTTGTCTATATGATCGTGTAATGTGTGCTATGTGGTATGATTGTATGCTTGGCCTTAGCGCACCAGCGCCTTTACTCAGTATTGGACCCGTACTGATACTACCTTGATTGAATGGGTCCTGTGATGATCCACCAATGGTGGGGAGCAGACCTCCTATGCAGGTTTGATCGGTTACTATTTTGGGGTGGAAGGCTTGACTTGAGTGAGTAGGTGATCCGGATACTGATCCTTTTTTGGGATTGTTTAGCTAGCTATATTTTGTATTACGTTTCCCGTTTTTAAAGAAAAAGTATTATGGGGTTGTAATCCTAAATCATATTCAAACTTCTGTTTGACTTATATCTTATTAACGATTTATGCTAAAAGTCGTCTTGTGTTTTATGATACTTCGTACTTATTGATGATCGGATTTAGCCTTAGCACTTAGTACCGGAACGGTAGAAATGAACCGGTCTGGTACTAATTGTGGCGGTAATACCCCCAAGTTTACGGTTTTAATTCTCTCGCTTCCGCTAAACCTTTTGATTTAAACGAAATTTTTCAGTAGTAAATTTGGGGGTGTTACATAAGTAAATCACAATACCTCACATGAAGCAGTATACCCACATTTTATATAGTCACACAAAAACTGAAAAGCATACATAAGCACAAGACATGAATCATACAAAAAATACTCATGGAGATACACATATAAATGTATAACTCTTAACTCAATAGTAAAATATACCAATCCACTTTTCATCATTTCAAAGTGCAAAGTCATATTTGAATAGTTAAATATATTCCAATCATAGTGGTAGGGCACTAAGGTAACTACCAAAACAAAAATCTAAAACAATAATAGGGTAGGGCACTAAGGCGACTACCAAACCAATAAATCTAGCACAAACCAAGGTAGGGCACTAAGGCAGCTACCGAATCAACAATCCATCAAACAACTATTGAACCAACAATCCTTTACAATATCAAAGTAAGGTACTGAGGCAACTACCGAACCAACAATTCATTCCTTTCATTTTATTATACAACAAATATTTCCATTTTTACTTTCTTACTCTAGAGGGATACAAATCAACCTAGGGACACAGTGGTATACCTGATCATATTAGTGCCCGAAAGCAACAGAATACCCCTACCTTGAACATAGAGACACAACAGTACGTCTGGTCATACCGACACCCGAAAGCAATACAATATCCTTCCAACCTCAGTTACTTAGTCCTTAAGTATTGATACCCCCTATAAGGCTAGTAGGTCACATATAGAGTATATTAGGGCCTTAAAAACTAGGGCACAACTACACACAAGTGAACCAAAAATGAAGGCTAATACCTCACCTCTAAGGTACCGAATCCTTGAGAGCAACCATTCCAAACTCAAAGTCTTTCACTTTAAGTATTAATATCTTATGAGGTAATCACATAAGTTACATACGTCGTAAAAATTTTTAATTTTCATACTAAACCATTTTCTCTTCTATTTTTAATTATTCAGATAAACCCTAAGGTCATAGATATATGTTAATATAAGTCAAACCTAAGGTCAACCTATCAAAAATCTAAGGTTAAAATTACCAAAATACCCTTCAAAACTCTAGTTTTAACATTTATTCATTTTTTGTTTCAAACATTATCATTATGATAGGTTTGTCATGAGCAAGCAAAAAGGTAATGTTTTTTCCACTTTTCATGCATTTAGTGGGTTGTTCCCACCAAAACTCTAATCATGCAACGATCACGTAGCACATCTTTCATGCGGCATATACGTACACATTTTAAAGCATAAAACATCATTCAAACAAGAATATCATCCTTATAGTACATGTAAGAGAATACTTCTAATCCTAGGCCGATTTATTATAAGTTAACCCTAATCATGCACATAGGCATCCATGTGAACAATTGTAACCCTACTTCCATACATGAGCATTCATGAGGCATATACCTTGGGATTTGAATCATAACTTGATAATAATGGAATCCCTAACAAAATCTTAGACATGTGAACATAAAATATTTGACATATAACCATGCATACAACTCAATTATCAATAATTATGCATATCATTCTTTCAGCATATTATTATTATCATACATGTTAAAATACTCGAAAAGCATAAGCCTTAGCATGATTCTAGTTCTAAAAGTTCCTAAAATGCTCGCATATAATTTTATACCGTCTTATGAGTGATTGGATTTACCTAACCTAAGCTTATACAAAAGAGGTCTTATCCAAAGCTCTCAAGAAATACCTAGGAATTTAACATCTAAACATATACATATATGAGCATATAATATTACACAATAATAATCCACAATTACTAAAATAATTTAGGCTACTAATCTTTCGAATAAGCAAGAGGAAATCCAAGGGAAAAACTTAACATCAATGGAGGAGTTTCAGCCGAAAGAGTGGAGGGTGGCAATAATGAAAATGGTTGGTGCTCAAGGGACCAAAGAAAGATGAAAATGGCTGAAGGTAGGGAGGGATAATCAGAATTAATGGTGTAGCAAAAAGGGAGAAGTAGAGTGCAGCACAAAGGGTCAAGGAGGGGGAAGAGTTTAAGTAGAAATAGGTGTAGGGAAATTGTGGAGCTTTAGCCAAAATAGCTAAAGGTGGGTGTATGGTGCTATGGGAGTTATGGTCGAATGAAAGAGGAGGGAACCATAGCTTTGGCCGATGGAGATGGGGTAGGAACGGCAGCTAAGGCCGGTGGTGTGTAGGATTAAACGGTGAGGGATGTCGAAGGTAAGAAAGGAAATAAATTTATTGTAAGGAAGGGGAGGTTGCTGGGTGTTTATGCATGGGTGAAGGGGTATCTTTGATGATGGTTGCCGGTGCAAGGTATGGGGATTTGGTGGTGGTGGTCAGTGGTTGGCTAACGTTTTCGACGGAGGTTGTGTTGCAGAATAAAAAATTGGTGGAGAAAATGAGTTATGACAGGGAGAATGGAGAAGTCTTGTGCACAAGAGGGAGCTCGAATGAGGTAGAATTACAAGATGGTCAAGGACTTGGCACAAAATAGAAAGGTATAAGTAGATGGTTATGCGTAGGAAATAAAGGAAGGTAACTAGGAGAGAAAAACAAGGGGATAGGGGAGGCATGCTGTATAGTGATGGGGGTGAGGTTTGTAGGCAAGGTGTAGGGGTAAAAAGGGTAGGGTGATAGTCAAGGATAGGTTAAGTTGAAAATCTAGGTAAATATTTAGGGTAAAAATATATGGTAGAATTTAAGATTATCGGGCTAGGTTTATTTGACAAAAAATATCAATTACAACCCATCCTAGGTTTTAAATTTTAATGTGCACCCTCTAATATACTTTAACCTAATTAAATTTTAGAACTAATAATTTGTAATAATATTATATGCAATAAAAATGTATTTATTATATAATATCCTAAAATAATAATGACAACTAATACGCATAATTACAGTTTATAATTAGGGTTCTCTGGAAATGGGGTATTACACACAACCTTTTTTCCCTTCTATTAATGTGTATAGGGTTATGGACTTATGAATTGGGTAATATGGGTTAGTTAGGGTTTGAATGTGATGATAAATATTTAGTTATGATAGATTAAAAAAGATGGTGGTCGAATATTTTCGGGTTTAGGGATATGGTTTGTAGGTTTAGGTTGAGGTTTAAGATTAAGGTTTTGGATGTGGGATGAAGATGATGATGAATGATTGTGATCAAGAGATTTCAAGTATGATATGGATATGATGAACGTATGATAATAATAGAATTATTATCTAGGGTTTGGATATAGAATAGGTTGAAGATAAAGTTGAAGATGATGAATGTTATGTTGAAAGTGGTGGCTAGGGTTGATGATTAGCGTAGGTTATAGATGGGTTTATGGATAGTAATTAACCTCTAATTTATATATACAAATATATTAAGGGTTTCAATAATAATCACTCACACAAAATTGATTATAACTGAGAAGAACTTACACAAAATTCAAATAAGGAACAATTCGTATTTTCATTCAAATTGGTTATTATATGAACGCGTAACCCTTAGGTTTTTATAGCCTATTTTCACCTCCTAAATAATGTAATAAACTTATAATTAATTAGGAATAAAAATTTTATCTAATCCATCCTCACGCAATGTCTTGTTCCCCACTCCAAGTACATCTTATAAGATAACCCTATAAGATAGAATCTCCTTAAAAAGCTACTTTATGCTCTAGCAAATCATGATATAAATAATTAAAATAATAATAACACACTAAATAAAGTTAAATACATGCCACTAATTTTAAAAAACGTTCTCATGAATCCCATGCATGACATGCACATGCCTCTCTCTCTCTCGTGACTCATTTTGCAAGTTTTGTCCATAACTAGTAATGTAGTCATCTGTTTATCTTCAAATTCATAGGATATCCTCTTCAGGCAAAGGAAAATATGCCCCATAATAATAAATGCTAAGTATTTATCATTTTCTCTTGCATCATCTATCGTTCATCTCAATAGTTTTGAGCATCAAGAATGCTTACCTTTGAGGTAGCAATTATGTTTGGGTTTAGGGATATATGTTTGGGCTAGGTCTAGTGTAATACCTCAAATTTAACCTATCCCTAATTTTGGGTAATTAATATTTTAACTTAAACCTAATTTAAGATGATCAATATTATGGATCTTACCTTAATTCTTTAATCATAATTTTAAACCTAATCCTAACACTAACCTTACACTTCTTTTTATTATTTTTTTCCATTTTTCTTTCTCCTTTTCTTTTCCTTTTTCTTTGTCTCCTTCTCAACCTTCTTTTCCTTCCTCTTATCTATGTGTTTTTCGCCCTCTCCTAACCAAATTATCTATATAAATCTTCTAGCCACAACCTACCTAAGCCTAACTCATCATCACCGCCATCACCTCCCTTATCTCATGGGATATGTTTCATAGAATTTGTTTCCTAAATCCCCTAATCTTCTCCTCTACACCCATACCCCCTTTGCCTCACTCTCTACCCATCTCCACTTTACACACCACCACCACCTCAACTATATATACCCACCCATTATATCTCCTTACCTCATTTAATTTGTCACCAACTTTCTCCCCAGACTTCCTCTTCCTTTCCTCAACACTTCTATGCCTCATTCAGTTGAAATCAACTATTTTCTTATAGATAATCTATGGGTAACATATCCAACCTCACACAACTCATCCTTTGTTGTGTCTACACCCATGCAAACCCACCCCTACCTGTATCAATTCCTCACATAACACACCCTCTAGCTTCATCACAAACTAACACAAGACCACCCCATCTATGACTCAATCTCACGCAAACAACCCTCACCTCACACAACCTCACTTTAACTACATCAAACCTCAATGCACCCCCTAGCAGTGACATACCCCCATGATGAACCCCCTAGTTGTGCCACCCATTGATGCAGCACACTCCATTGTTGCACCATGTTCCCATGCAACAAGTCCTCATTTACACCACATCTTCCTGTAGCACCATTGCTTTAGTTATTTCTACTGTTCTATCCTTATTTGCATTAGCTTTTCCTTGGTTTTTTTCTCAATTTCTTACCATGTATTACTATTAGCTTGTAAGTGATTTTTTAGTGGTCTCGAAGGAGTGTTAGGATTATTCGTACTTAGAGACCTATGTTGTTTGGTAAGGATACATGTCACAGTTAGGACTTTGAATGCTATGATTATTTTGTATATATTATCAGGTTGCTATTATTATATTGATAATTTCATATTTTTAATGTTATTATATGATAATGTAGTATCGTATTATGGAAATTGGAGTAATATGAGAAAGCTTGAGCTTATGTGGTATATGTGATAAGTCAAATCTTAAAACCCTAAGTGTGATACCCTGAATTTTTATAACCTAAAATTTGAATGTTTAACCTTTTAACTGGAAAAATTTAATATCTAAATTATTTATTTAATTATTTTTGTGAACATATGACTTACAAAACTAGATAAAATTATTTAATAAACTAATATAATTTTTTTATCATTTTATCATATCCTTTTTATTTAAATAAACTCTAAACCCATAATTTTACCAAAATTATTTTCTTACATTAATACCCTAATTTTTGGATAAATTAATATAATATTTTCCAATAGCCTAATTTTGAACTAAATTCTAATCCTAACCCTAAATCTATTTTCCTTTTTTTTCCTTTTCCTTTTCTTCCTTTTTCTTCCTTTTCTCCCTTTTCTTCTCTTCCCTTTTATTTTTTTCTTCTTCCCTCGGGCCAACCCAAACCATTTCCCCCTTGTGCTTTTATTTTTCCCTCAAGCTAGCCCAAACCTTATCCCCTTCTTTCTTTTCTTTTCCCCTCGGGTTGGCCTTAACACTATTTTCCTTCTTCTCTTCTTCTCTCTTGCATGACTGGCCCACTTCCCTCTCCTTTCTTCTTTCCCCTCGCAACACAGCTTTCCCCCTCTCCTTCCTTCCTTACCTACACCGAGTCAAACACACCCCAAGCTCTCCCCCCTACACACGCCTCCCTCCTTCTCCTACGTGCAACCTACACCTCTACACGCTTGCGATGCCACCCCCTTTACGACTAAAAACCCTACACCACCACCCTCTTGTCGTCCCTTTATTTTCCTTTCCTAGGCCCTACAACCTCCTGATCTTCCTCCCTTGCATGCCTCTTTCCTTCCATTTTCACCCCCTTCCATAGCTACCCTGCTTGCCACTCCCTATACTGCCACCTACCTCACATACTAAACCACCCTCTCCCCTCTTCTTCTTATTCTTCTTCATCTCTTTTTCCTTTCTTTTCTTCTCCCTCATGGTCTACTCTCTCTCCTAACATTCCCTTCTCCATTCTTTCTTCTTCTCCCCTTGCCCTTATTTTTCCCTCCTCACCTCATCAACAGCCATCTTCAGCACTTCCACCACTAACCCAACCTCCATCATCGACCACCACCCTTTCTCATTCCTTCCCTCCTCCTTTTCCTCCTCTGTCACCATGTCTCTCCTTCTTTCTCCTCTATGGCAGCTCTTGTCGATTCTCCCCTACCACCTTCCACTCTCTCTGCAACAGCCACCTCATCCACCACAACCACCACTAGCTCCCTACACGACCCCCAAACAAACTCCCCAACCTCTACTGCAACCTTACGCCCTCTTCTCCTCCCTAAGACATCTCACCCTACATCCACCACTTCCATTCGGTCAACCCTTTCCCCTCCATTTCCTCCACCCCCGTGGCACCTCCCAGCTGCCTACAGCCACCCACCTCCTACACCATCACCCACAGCCACCCAACGCCACTTAAATTTCTCTCCTTCCTCCTCTTCTCACTTCCTTTCCCTACATCACCTTTCCCTACAGCCAGCGCCACTTCTGTAGCCGCCCTCAAACCACCTGTAACACACTCTCCAACCACCAGTCGTTTCCTCCCCCACCTTGTGCGCCCAACAACAAAAACTGAAACCTTCCACCATCACCCCAAACCTTACCTGAGCCATCTATCCACCACTTCCATTTCTTCTATTTCATGCATAGCTTATGCTACACATGCAGCGCGAGTTATGTTGTGTAATTTTTATGTATTTTAGATAATTTTGAAGGTATAAGGGTAGTTTGATAATTTTATATTTAATAAAAATTATTATTTTAGTTATCTAATATTAAGATGGTATTTGTGATATTATTTTTAGATACAAAATTTTATTAACAGAGCCTAAGCATTTTTAACTGATTACTTGTCAAGTTTGTTTTTTCTGAAAATCAGGTAACATTTATACCCCACTAAAATGTTTGGATATCATATGTTATCACATTAGGGTTTTGGATTTGTGATTTATGTAGATATAATGTGTTACAAATAATCCCATGATTATTAATGTCATCTTGGAAAATGAAAAAAGAATGCATGTTATCTTGTGTAAGAGGTTATGTTAGTGAAAGGGAGATTGAGAAGGGGTCTAATGTTGGGAAGTGATGGTGTATGTTATGTGTATATAAAATGTTAGGTTAAGTATATATTGACACTTGTAGTAAAAATATTACTATTATGATTCCTAGGAGCAACTTGGTTATTTAGACATATCATGATATTTAATCCTAACCAGGATACCTAATGTGTTATAAATATTGTGGAGAATGGAGATAGGAGACTAGTGTATTATAAACAAATTTTGTAGGATGAATATCAATATTTTATGATCTAAGGGTATTTTGGTTATTTTTAATGCATGATGATCATTCTAATAAATAAACATGCTAAGTTTTATATGATGTTGAGAATGAGAATAGAGGTTTGTGGCATTAGAAAGACATGTTTCATCATGAATATTAATATTATATGGCCTAGGAGCGTTTTGATAATTTTTAATATACAATAGTAGTTATCTTATTAAATATGCAAGATAAGTAATAATTGATGCTAAGTATAAGAATAGGGATTTTTTGTATTAGTAACACATGTTTGGGCATAAATATTAATATTATATGACCTAGGGATATTTTGATAATTTTAAATGTACAATGGTGCTTATTCCAATAAATACACATGATAAGTAATAATTGATGCCAAGTATGAGAATAGGAGTTTGTTGTATTAGTAACTCATGTTTGAGCATGAACATGAATATTATATGGTCTAGGGGAATTTTGGTTAATTTTGCATATACTATGGTGATTAGTATAATAAACATGCATGATAAGTATTAATTGGAGTTAAATATGAGAATAGAGGTTTATTGTATTAGTATCATCCATTTCAGCATGACTATCAATATTATATAGTCTAGGGTATCTTGGTAATTTTGCATGTATTATGGTGATTAGCCTGATAAACATGCATGATAATTAATAATTGATGTTAAATATAAGAATAGGGGTTTACTATCTTAGTATCACCTATTTTAACATGATTATAAATATTACATGGTATATGGGTATTTTAGTAATTTTGCATGTACTATGGTAATTGTTTTAATAAACGTGCATGATAAATGTTATTTGAAGTTAAGTATGAGAATAAGGGTTTTCTATATTAAAAATACATGTTACAGCATGAATATGAATAATATATGATTTAGGGGCATTTTGGTAAGTTTGAACGTAATATAGTGATTGACCTAATAATTATGCGTGCTAAGTGTCGTTTGAAGTTAAATATGAGAATAGGTGTTGTTCTAGCATGATTAGTATTATTAGATACCAGGTATGACACGTTAGGGTTTGTTGTGAAATTAGGGTTTTTAGGTGAAAAGCGTTATCCCGGGATGGTAGTAGGGCAGGAGCTATGCATGAATTGTGCATGTTTGTGTGTTGTATCTGGAATAAATAAAAATGAATAAGCCTTTAATCATTTAAAGTGGAATATCCCTTGAGTTGAGCCCAGTTGTATTTACTGATCCACCGATGAAAATAGTAATCAGGACCATTCTGCCTTAGATTTGTACTTTATTTATCTGTTCACTGGTAAGAATAGTGGTCAGGAGTGTGTTATCTTGGATTTTTACTTTATTTACCAGTCTACCGGTGATAATAGTGGCAAGGAGCGTGCTGCCCTAATTTTGTACTTTATTAACCGATCCACCGGTGAGAATAATGGCCAAGAGCATGCTGCCTTGGGGTTATACTTTGATTTACTATTCCACCGGTGAGAAAAGTGGGATCCCTAAACCCACGTGGATAAAAGTCATGAGTTAACTAATTATTGCACTAATCTCATGAGTCCCGATAATAATGAATGAATCGATATGGTCTAATTATGTACATGACATTCTTGTTGTGGTGTTATTGAGAATTTGTGGGTTGATTAAGTGAGGTGTGCCTATTGTTGAGAATGATGCGCTTTTATAATTATACTACAAAGAATATCACTTTGATATTCCATTACTAAGTTTCAGTTATATCTGAGTGAATGAGTATTGGTAGCATATTATCTTGATGCATGTAGCTATATAAATAATTATTGTTTTTCAATTTATATACGCATAATTCAATATTCATATGATTGATGTAATGCCTCTGATGAGTTTCATGCGGGTCTTGCATATTAGTGTTGAATAATGGGTTACTCAGTACCATTATACTGAAGGATTCATTTCTTGGGCCCCTACTTATCCAATGGGTAGTGGCATTTGTAGGTTAGCTTATAAGCTCTATTCAAGGATTATTCATCGAGTTAAGAGTGTAGGGTTATTCGTAATTCTATCCTATAACTTGAACCAAAAGTTTATATATTTTTCCTTATAATCTTTTTTATATTTACCTTCCACTATAATTTTTATAACCATAGTTAGTGGGTTTTATTTAAAAGGTGAATTAATCTCCCTAACTATTGCACTACTCTGATTTATAGTTGTATTCTTAATTTAAGTAAAGTAACATTTTAGCCTTAGCACTTAGTATTAGAATGATGGAAGAAACCGATTTGGTACTAAATGTGGCGGTAGCACCCCGAAATTCACTATCTTAGCTTTCACTTGTAACTTTTAAAAATAAAAATTTTCAATAGTAAATTTTTGGGCTGTTATACTAAGTGAGATAGTATGGTATATGGTATTGTAATTTGGAATTGATTATCTATGTTAAGTGGGGAAATTAATATGGTTAAGCTTTATGATGATGTGATAAACAAAGGGTCAAAAAATTTTTATCATGGACTTGTCGGGTTTTGTGGAAAGTTGGTATTCTAGCAATCATAAGGGTATTTTGGTTATTTTATGATAATGAGGAAAATGATTATGGAATGATAATCTTTTATGGTTTTATAAATTGTATCATAAGTAATATATCAAATGATGTTTGAGTTGGGTACAAGTTATCTAAAGTGTAATTCTAAGGTATTTTGTTAAGATAAGAACATTATGGTTAGTATAGGTTAAATATGGAATTTGGGTGGTTCTAAAGTGAAAATGAATTTAAAATACGCTAAGTATATTACTGAAATATTTTGGGTAATTATGAGTAGCATCATTTGAATAAAATGATAAAATAACTTAAATTAGAAATAGTAACCTTAGATACAGACCCGTTATTGCATGTGTAAAATGTTCGAGCTAGAATTTTATTTTTGAATATGTCATTAATAATCTTAGTTATACGCATTATGGGAGAATTTATGCTTGTCTTGTGAAATTAGGGTTATATAAGGGAGTTATGGCATTTTTTCCTTAAAGACTGTCCCAATCATCACATGGTTGTATTTGTTTGCCTTGTATATATATATTTATGATTGCATTATGATATCAAGATAAATGATAGTTCATAAGACATTAATTACTTAAAGTGAAGACATCATGAGTTAGGACTGATGTGTTGTGTATGTTCCACTATGGCTTAAGAGCATTATACCCTAAAAGGTACTTCAAATCGTTTCATCAGTTTAAGAACAGTTCCTAAGATCATGTTGCCTTAAGAGGTATTGTGTCACTTCCATTAGACAACAATAGTGCCTCAAGAGCATTTTGCCCTGAGAGGTGCTTCAATATATTCCATTGGATTAAGAATAGTGGATCCCTAAACTCAACATTAAAAAAAATAGATAGTGGGTATACCTAATAATGGAACATTGATTTGTTGCTTCAATATATTCTATTGGATTAAGAATAGTGGATCCCTAAACTCAACATAGAAAAAAAAAATGGGATAGTGATTATACCTAATAATGGAACTTAGATTTAGTTATTCTCTTGCATCTTATTATGTTTAAATCAATTTGCATGATTATTCTTCCATGTGGCCTTATGTAATCTATATAACCTTGTTATGTCTATATTATTCCCTTACTTAGTATGCAACATACTAATCATTCTTTTCATGAGTGTTGCTCATTTTTACTAGTCAACGACCCAAAATTTATTGTAAAGGTCAGTGAGCACCACTTGGATGACTTCGTTGCTTATAATGCTTTTCCTAAGGAGGAGTGATCACTTTATCTTTAAGGGTTGGATGTAGAGTCATAATATCGAATTCCTAATTTTTCTTTAGATACCTTTTTAAGCTCTTAATTCCAATGGATTCCTTTTGATTGCATGTTTATCATATTATACTCAAATTTAATCTCAAAACTCTTATATGAGTTTATGAAAGTTTCTCTCATTCTCTGGCTATCATGTTTTAATTTATAACTAGTTTTCCTTGTATTTGATGTATGGTAAGCCAGACTTATATTGAGTACAGTGGTAAAATCCAACTACATTAAAAGTTTTTAATCGTAAATTTTGGGTTGTTACATCTGGTGTGAGAGTGGGATGGCATGAATGTCTTAGGAAAGCTAGTGGTGGGTTTGGTTTAGAGACAATTTGATTGAGTTGAATTTGCCTTATGTTTCTTAGTTGTTTTAAATGACTTGGTCAAATTGCAATATGGTGCACTAATATGGGGAAAAGCATCTGAATATGCGTTTGTGTTAGATGCTACAAACCAATCGTGAAGCAACTCACCTTATACTCCTTTATGAAATTTACATTTTCTAGGATAGATTCATATCAACCCAAATATTCCACAACTAATCCTTCTGGCTTGAGCTTCATTAAATCAAACATTAGGTCACCATATATTTCCTCAAATCTCTTGATTGCTAATTGATAATATTCACCATAGGTAAAAAATTCAGCAGCATCTAGCTAGACTTGATTAGGGCATGGTGTCACTACATGTAACACCCCCATTATCACTCCTAAAATTTTTTGTTTAAAAACGATATAAAATAGAAGAAACAAGGAGTGCTACCACCACATCGAGCATAAAACAGATGTTTGTCATCTATCTTCTAATAGGTGCAAGGCTAAAAACCTATTTAACAAATACTAAAATAAAAACTAAATCAAAAATCTTCGCTAATAAAATCAGCGGAAAACCTTGTAATATAAACATGGATTCAAAAATATTAACCAAACAATAAAAAAATGGTTTTTTACAACACTAAATCAAATTTTCAATACAACAACTTAACTTCCAAAATATTTACAAATAATTACAAGAGTCCTCAAAGGACAAAACTCCGGGTAGATATAACTTTCAACCCAAGTGCAAGTCACATCTAAATTAAACCAGAGTATCTGCATACAAACATCTAAATAAGCAAAATATAAGTATAATGACGTACTGAGTAAATAACCCAACTCATAGCAATATCATACACACGTAGATTCATACACTTGCCCTAACTATTAAAACATAAAAGATATGCTCTCCTATAAGATCCTGAAAAACAAAAGAAAAACAAATACAAACTAACAAAAGTAGTATATGAACATCGACCAAGACCCGTGCATATCCCATAGAAAAAACATACAATCTTATTGAAGCATGAATTCACAAAATAACATGATGTTGCGGTAGAATTATGTCATTATTGAAGAATGTTATGGAAGATAATGAAATTCATGAATTATAGTTGGGTTTGTGTTTCATGTTCACATAAAGCATCATGAAATATTCACTTGCACACACTATTCACTATATTTAATTCCATTTATATCTTCCACAGATTTCCATATAATCATTCCACTTTAGTTTATAGAACCAATTATCGATCAATACCACCAAAAGATATTACATCACAAATGCTAATTCATGCTAGTCAGCTTAATCTATGTCCATAACTCAAGCAACTCACCACCCTTCATATCACAAATTAACGCAACATCATCCACCAAAATACACCAATATCATGCTGAATCACCCCCACCAATGTGAGGACCTCATGTAACAGACCCAATCTATGTGATTCCCTTACATGAACCTCCCCTTGTTGAGCAACTTCATCATGCAGCCACCTCTAGCCACCCCGCATTTTTCCCACACCTTTTTTTGCTTTGGTTTATCCTATTTTCATTCCCTTTTATCTTAATTATCCCTTATTTGTTTTTCAAAATTCTAACCATTTGTTACACTTGGTTTTTAGGTTATTTTTGGTAGACTTGGAGGATGTATCTTAGGTTTTATTCATGCTTAGATACCAGTGTCAGTTTGGTAAGGATATAAGTCGTAGTTAGGGTATTTGTATATTATGTGTATTTTGTGTGAAATCAAATTTTTGGTTTTATTATATTTATAATGTCATGTTTTTATTGTTATTATGTCATAATTTGGTATCATATGATGGAAATTAAGTAATATGAGGAAGTATGTGCTTATGTAGTATATCATCTTATGAGTCTTATCTTAAAAATCCTAAGTGAGGTAGTATGATCTATCATCTTTTAATGTGGATTTGATAAAGTGTGGTAATAGTAAAATTATTGTGGTTAAGTTATATGGTGATGTAATAAATTGAAGGTTGAAAATTAATGACATCACACTCATAAGAATATTATAGAAAGTCAGGTATTTTGGCTATCATAAAGGTATTTTGATCATTTTATGATAATGTGGAAATTAATAATGGCATCATAATATTTTATGGTATTATAAACTATTTCATAATAAATATGATTAGATGATGGTTGAGTAAAACGCAAGTTATTTAAAATAAGATTTTGATGCTTTCAATAAGATAAGGATAATTTTGTCAATATAGATTAAATATAGGAGTTTGGTGATTCTATAATGGACTTAAAATATTATAAGTATGATGCATGAAAATTTTGGGATAATTATGAATTTCATAAGTATAGTAAGATGAGAAAATAGTTTAAATCGTGAATAGTCACTCTAGAGGCAGGCTCGTTATCGCATGTGTAAGATGTTGGAGTTAAGCCTTCATTTTTGGATATTTTATTAAAAATATTGTTTTTAAGGAAAGGGGTAATAAAATTTTAAATTATATGAGTCTTATAGGAGGATTTATGTTTAACTTGTGAGATTAAGGTTTATTAGAGGAATAATGACCTTTTTTGTCAGGTGATTTCCCGATCATCAGGTGGTTGTATATTATGTGTCTTGTACATTTATATTAATTCGGGATTATGTACCATTCATATTATATTTATGTATTCATGTTAAAATCTAGAAAACCAATAGTTTAATAAGGCATTAATCACTTAAAGTGAAAGATCATGTGAATCAAAACTAAGGTGTTGAGTCTCTTCCACCGAACGATAATGGAGACTGAGAGAATTTTACCTTAGGAGGTGCATCAAATCATTCCACCAATTTAAAAATAGTGTTTGGGAGTGTGTTGCCCTAGGAGGTGTTGGATCATTCCACCAGATAATAATAGTGGATAGGCATGTTTTACACTAAGAGGTGATTCAGTCTATTCCACTGGATTAAGAATAGTGGGGTCATAAACTTAATATAAATAAGAAATGGATTGTATCTATACCTAATGACGGAACTCTAATTCATTTTTCCTCCTGTATCGCATCATGTTTAATCAATATACATGTCTATTCTTCTATGTGACCTTATGTACTCTATGTAGCCCTACTATGGTTATCTTGTTGCCTTAATCGGTATATAGCATACTGATCATCTTCTTATGGATGTTGCTCATTCCCACAAGCAGATGACCTAGATAATTTTTTCTAGGTTAAAGAGGATCCTTTGGATGACTTCGCTGCTTATGATATGTTGCTTGGAGAGGAGGGATTATATAATCTTTGGGGTTGGGCGTAGAGTCATGTTATCCAAT
This sequence comes from Tamarix chinensis, assembly GCA_030549775.1. Classification (NCBI taxonomy): domain Eukaryota; kingdom Viridiplantae; phylum Streptophyta; class Magnoliopsida; order Caryophyllales; family Tamaricaceae; genus Tamarix; species Tamarix chinensis. The sequence goes on along the minus strand of CM060171.1, from coordinate 102,913,877 downwards.
TATTAGTTTTGTTCGAATAACTTTTTGGACTCTTAGTTCCAGAAGATCTCTTTTGATTTATTTTGATATTTTATTTGAATTTAATCTCCTAACTCTTGTATAAGTTTATGAAAGCCTCACTCAATCATTTATTAATATGTTTTAAGTTCTAATTATTTTACCTAGTATTTGATGTAAGGATATTGTAGTAAGCCAGACTTATGTCAAGTACAGCAATAACACCTAACTATATTGTTATTACACTTCCTCTCAAACAAAAAATTTTAGTATTAAATTTTGGGGGTTGTTACACTTCCTTTAACCAATCATTAGCCCCATGGATATTCTTAGATAATGCTTCTACTACATTTTTGTTGGCAGTACCCTATTAGTGGTTATGGATTTGGGTGGCTTTCATACCAATGATAATGAGAATTGAATATAAGTTGTATGTGGATATAAATTTGAGGATCTAATTAATATAATAAAAGTTTGATTGATTGAATAAACCTAAATGAGTAATGCATTGGTAAGCTATTTAGCATAATTTAGTTAAAGGACATAAAGATTTTCTTTGATATTTTATTCAAATGATTTCAAATATAGGTCATCAACTTTATACATATCATCATCTCATCATCTCTAATGACCATTTGAAGAAATGGATAACAACCTCTCTTCCTTATTTCTTACTAACTAAAATCTAGAGTAAGAGACTAGAGTGCATATTAATAGCCTTAGCTAAATTCCAAGTTAGTTTAGTATCCTTTGTCATCTTGATTCCTCAAACTTTGTGAGTCTCCAACTCATCTCCTCCGGAACTCTTAATTATTGCAATTCAATTACTGACTGTGACACTGGCATCTGGTTAAATCTTGCGTATCAATTTGTGATTGGGTAAACTTATGCATCCTTTACTAGTTAGAATGACCTAATTTAGTTGTTAAAATTCAAGATGTTTCTTTAGCTCCATTGCATATTATGCTTAAATGGAATATTGATACGCAAATACCATGGATATAAAATTTAATTGATTGTATTACACTCTATTGGTTGTGTTTTAAATTTGCAAGGTTTAAATATTGAACCAAAAGCTCTCTAAAGTCGTATCTAGAGTTGTTAACACATTATAAGTTTGGGGACATTTATTATGTTTGGCATCATGTTATGTAATGCATTGATAAAATTTGGTGTATATAGATGTGTGGTTTAATTGTTCTCTTTTGCGACTGTTTTTTAATAGTAAAAAATGTGCATATAATTGCTCCACCGAAGTACCTAAATATAGTTCATTTTAAGAATTGTTCCATCTTAAACTTGCATTCACTCTCTAGTGTCAAATTATTTAGTATATAGTTGCATGTAAATAAAATGCTTGTGAGGGTATTTAATGGATCCAAGGTGGAAGGAAATGGGATCAGTGCATAATGCTTTAGTAAACCTATGGCAAAGATAATCTCAAAACTTCAATCATGCTTGGGAAACTTAGATGCCAAAGGATTATTCTTAGGGTTTGTCCTTCTAGAATTGAGCCCAGAGTATGTAGAGATTTTTAACCGTACATGCTTTGGCTATCAAATGATAACATTTCAAAAAAAATGAAGTCATCATGGTTGGGTCTAGATGAAGCCTTCTACCTATGCCACTCTCTCAAGTGTAAGGAAAAATTTACTTGATATGAAAGCCCAAGACCTAATCAAACAAGTAATCAGAAAATTTCATGATCGAATTGAGAGAACAATCAGAATATAATAACAATTGGGGAAACAATAATATTTTTTGTTTCATACAACACTAGTGATTACAAAGGGAATCAAATAATTCTCACAATATTACTTCGTGCACAATTCTCTCAGAAACATAAATATAAGAGGAGATGGTTTGGACAGTCCTAACAATGTACCATACATTAATAGGGTTTCATACATAATATATTTATAGAAGTATGTGACTAACACATGCAAATGGTAAAAAAAAATAGAAAAGATAAAGATCGTGTTAATAGACATGGGTGCCCCATGTTTTTTCCAAAGCTATCAAATTTTACCAAAATAATATGAGACCAAGTAGAACAAGAAAAGATGGGTTGTGTTAACTAACATGGGCCACCCATGTTTCCTCCCTTGGCCACCAATTGGCTCCAAACTCTCCCAAACATCTACAGGCAACAATCTATACTAGGCTACACACACAAATACAAGTTATGATCTCACAATTTTTACCTTAACAAATTATTTGTAACATCAAGTAACAGGATCGCAAAATATCATTATAAACCTTGGCACCAAAGAAAGCGCTCCTAAGTAGTCCCTGTGTAGTCGTATCGACTTAGAGTATTAATAACTCCTTATGGCAAATAAACACGAGCAAGCAATGGTTCCATTAGCGCACACACTAGATCAACATCAGAAATAAATATTTGTATCATCCCAACCTCACAAGCTAGCACTCCAAGCTAAATAGCATTATCAACTCCAATCATTGCTAAACACACAACCTTATAACCTCTAAGGCACAACATTAGCACACTAGTGCACCTCTGATCATAAGGACCACAAACAAGATCAAAGTAAATTTTCAATAGAATAGACAACAACACAAAATCTATATAGGTCAATTTTATATGCACCAAGTACCTCAGAATCTGCACCATGCCTAATCGAGGTTTCCTCTCACAACATGATCAATACAAGGGCTGGTACTAACCACATCATACATCAAGCATCTCATAGCTATAGGGTATGCAACAATGGCTAAGTGCTACCTCAACAGCTTTGGATTTTGATACATCTAAATTCTTCATATTTTTCACCTCATAAATGTAGTTTGATACAACAAGTATAACATAGACATACAATAAAAGAATAATTAGTGAAGCATCATATACCAATGTTTGAGTCTACCAAAGAGACCACATCTCTTTAGTAACAATAGTAGAATATCACAACACATAACCAACAACAACAATAACCTTTGAGTTTGAAAATGGATCTAGTATACTAATACTACTACCCATAGTATACATGTCATAACTAGCTCTACTTGAAGCATCCTACTTGCTCTACCTACTACCTAGGTTCCTCCTCATCAAAAGAGTCAATACCATTCAAAAGAACAACAAACTCCACCTCATATGAAGCACCAAGAAAACTCTCCTACTCCATCTTCTCATCAAGAAGGAATTCAGAATCATAGAAGGTAACAGATCTAAATGTAACCAGGTCGCCAACAAGGATACTCTAATCATGCCAACAACATTATTGTGCCCCGGTCACATTGGCCCAAAACTAGCATTATCTAAGTCACATACTCTCAATATTACCTCAATTGCACCCTTAATAGTTGTTCGATCAAGCTCATACAATGTCCCAACTAGTTTCCAACAATAGCCACCACACCTTCTTCAGCAACCTTCAATGTGACATTCTCAATGGCACACCTATAACCTTTACTATCCAAAGAATACAACGAAATCAAGCTATGGGTCATCTCAAGAACATGATAAACACCAGACAATGTACTAACCACATCATCATACATCTTGACCCTTATAGTCTCAATCCCAACAACTCTACATGAAGCATCATTTCTCAAGAGAACAACTTCACCTCAAATAGTGTTATAAGTCTAGAATCATATTATATTAGGATAAACATGGTTGAAGCACCTAGAATCCAAAATCTACCTATTGGGTAATCTGGTCTATCCATTTGTGGCATCCAGTACATGACCATCACCACCCCCTTCAATTATGGCAGCCTCAACCTCATCAGATACATCCTCAATAGTATCAGTCAATTTTCTATTAGGACAATATTTCCTAATATGGTTTTTCTTGCAAAAACTATGGTAAGAAAAAGTCTTGAACTTATCCTTCCTCAATTTGGACTTAGTTTTATCACTAGACCCCTTTTTACAAGCCCCTCACCACATTATTCACATGTAAATCCTCCAATTAATTAATTCTCAATCAATTCACATTGTATCAAGGCATTTTTGACATATGTAAGAACTAATTCATCATTCCCGCACAATATAGTATCACAAATTTTTTTTAATTAATAACAAGTAAAGAACACAACAACATAATAGCTAAATTGACATCATCTAATTTGACATCTATATTCTATAAATCCATAATTATAGAGTCAAATTCATCAAGATGAGATTTCAACTACTGACCATCACTTAATTTCAGATTGTGAAGCTGACTCTTCAATAATAGATGATTCGTCACAAATTTCATCATATGTAGATATTCTAACTTCAATCACAAGGCTACAACAGTTGTCTCTTTGGCTACATCCTATAAAACCTCATTTGAAAGACAAAACTGTATGGTGAATAGGGTATTCAAATCAATATTTCCAAACTCTTTATCAAACATCATTTCAAGATTCTCTACTTTCCCTAATAATGCCTTCTCCAATCCATTCTAAATAATGATCACCTTTATCTTCAATTTCCATAACTCAAAATTAATAGAATGATCAAATATCTCAATCTCAAATCTTGTAAATGTCATCCTAACATAAATTATGGGGAAAAATTCACCAAATGTGAACACCCAGGGCCTAATCTAACAAGTAATTAGGAAATTTTAAGATCTAATTGAGAGAACAATTACGAAGAAAAATAACAAGGGGGAAAACTATGATCATTATTTTATATAGTAATGGTGATTATAAGAAGTATCAAACAATTCTTACAATATCACTTAATACACAATTCTCTCATAAACACAAGAGAATACAAGAGTAAAGTGTTTGAATAAGGTTGACAGTGTACCGCACATTGCTAGAATTTCACACACAATATATTTATAGAATTACGTAACTAACACAAGAAAAAAGTAGAAAAATGGAAAAATAAGGACCATGTTAATAAACATGAGTGCCTTGTGTTTTTTTTTTAGAATTCTTAACTTTTGCTAAAATAATGTATGACCAAGTAGACCAAGAAAACATGGGTCATGTTAACTAACACGGGTCACCCATGTTTTCTTCCTTGGAAATCACTAGCTCAAAACTCTCCCTAAAATTTGTACGCAACAATCCATGTTAGAATACATACACATATATAAGTCATGATCTCACATCAAGTGTTTGAAGATTGTTGGCAATGATGGTTATATAAATAGTGATTTAGATGTATGGCATTACATGAATTTGATAATAGATGTATTCCCAAAACTTTATGAACCTTATCACCATCTAAGAATGAATAAATGGATAGTGAGGTCAAGCTCCCAATATGGTGTCCATTATACTACTTATCATCATCATCTAGCTCTAGTTCACTCAGTATATGGTCCATATCTTATCAAATGCAAATGGTTAACATAACATTTGGCCTAATCTTCATTGTTCCATAGAATTTTTATATAATGTTGTTAAAAAATTATTGTTGCTTCATGTCAAGAAAAGAGAATATCTTACTGATTTTTCTCCTACATGCTTAGGGAACTACAATATCGAAGAGCATATAGTTGGTAGATGGAATCCAAAGTGAAATTGTGAAGAGAAAAGGAATGAAAAGGTTGATAAATAAGCCAAGAATAAATATTGAGAATTAGGCACTTATAGAACCCTTTTTCCCTATATCCTAATTCATTTTTATAAATAATTTAATAGCTAAGTTCTATCTTTTTATTAGTTTCATTCTCAATTTCTTTTCTTTTTTCTTTTTTTTATATTATTCACAAATTTTCTCATATGTCGTCTTCATCTATTCCATGCACAAAAATTGTTTAAATTAGTTCACATGAGACATGAGAGAATTAAATATTATATGTGTATTTATCATTGTGCACTTGTGGTTGATCAAATTAGACTAGTTACGATATATTTTGGCTTATGATGTAAAATTATATTGATAAGCTTAAAAGACACGGACAAAAAATTTATGGAGCCAAAAATTATTTCTTTAATACCAAATTACCTCTTATTTACCCTTGGAATAAACAAAAAGTGCTTAGTAAAACCCATTGCTTATCCCTTACGTGCCCTAATGATTTTTACTTCTTTTAAGCATGGTCTTATAGATGGTGAATGTTTAATAAGTCTACATTAACATAGGTCTCCTCAAATAAATGTAGGTTCACTTATTTAACTAATAAGTTTCCTTATTTACAATGAGAAAATAGCATCCCGTCCATATTTCCCCTACATTTCCTTCTTGTTGAACTTAGGTGCTCGAGGAGTGTTTTTTTTGCCTATTGTAATCCAATTATTCTATATGTTTATACCAATTCAATCACATATATCAAATATCATATATATTTAGATGTCAAAATAATCTAGTTTTATGTCTTATTTGAATTAAAATGTTTATAAGATAAGGGGGAAAGAAGATAAAATGCATTGTAATAGCCTAAAATTTTGCTTAGCCTAATCATGTATCATTAGCACCATAATTCAATTTGAATCTCAAAAAAATATTATTTTAGCCTTAACAAAATATGAATCTTTGACCTGAATAATCCATATTTTATAATCCAATCTTAAATCCATTAAAATTTGTCACTAATCCTATTTTAGCTAATCCAAAATCATCTAAACTAATCCCCAACCTTTTCTCTTTTCCTTTTTCTTTCTCCTTTTCTTTTCTTCTCTTCTCCTTTCTCCCGCCAACTTTGTCGTAAAGCTTGACATTGGTTTTTTCAACTTGCAACTTGTCTTGTTCTTGCGTTTGTGTTGCCTCCTCCCACTTGCACCATCTCCCATCACCTCTGCAGCCACCCTCATCCATCATCCATCACCCTCTTCCTTTTCTCAAGCTACCAATCTGCACACCACCTCCTATCTCCTTACCATTTCTTTTTCCTTCTTCACGCAACATACACTCACACTCACCATCACCTGCCTGCACCACCTACAATCTCCCTAACACGCAACCATCATCTCTACTGCCATCCTTTATACTCACCTGCCACCTCCTACACCGTCACTCACCGCACACCTCCTTCTGCCATTTTCTCCCCCATTTGCATGCCTATTTCTATATATATATACATACACACACCCTACATACTCTCCTTCCTTCCTCTTTTGTTTGGCCTTAGTTTCTACCCATTTTGTGCCCAAAACACTACCCGAGCCTCTCTCTAGTTTCTTCCTTATTCCTTCTTCCTTTACTCCTCTTCTCTATCCCAGTTTTCCTGCCACACCACCATTTCCACCACCGTGCACCACCACGCACCGACCACTTAAGGTCGTCCCATCCTTCTCTATAACTATCATCGGCCATCACCACCGACCACCACCCCTTTTTCCCTCTTCTTCCTGACATCCATCATATTTTTATAAAATGCATAGCCTACACATAGCCTCAAGTATAGTCGTGTAACACTAAAATTTCTTATCGCATGCCCGTGCACCCTCACATGGCCAACTCAAGGCCCATATGCATTTTTTTTGACTTAAGTCTATTTTCCCATTGATCGAGCACATTCGTGATACTTTGCACCACTTAGTCATGCATGATTCTAACTTACAATTAGGGTGTGCACTACTTGCAGCACTGTCATGAAGTTGCCCATTTTGGTCATGTACCCCTATTTTCACCCCCAAACCTTATTCAAACACCACCAAACTTACACCATAGCTCCACCATACATTCCACCACCTATCCACACAACTCAAGATTCCTTTTGACTTCATTTATTTCCATTTTACCCTTTTTATCTAAATTTCTCCTTCGGTTATACTCTTCTACCCTAACTATGTATTTTGTGTTCTTTTATGTGGTATTCTGGTGATCTCAGAGGAGGAGGTCTAGGATTTACGTGCTTAGAGCCTAGTGTCCTAGTTGGTAAGAATACTAATCGATTATTAGGCTTTATGCTAATTACTTGTATAGATATGTGTATTTTTCATGATAATGTTGCTGCATGATGTGATGTGTGATGTGATGTGGATGATATGTTGTGATAATATAAAGTATATGTTTAAAAGAGAGTGAGAATGGGTAAGAGGTATGGATATAATTTTGTTATGCTAATGACATAAATGTAGGAAATATATTGTATGGCATGAAATATAGGCCGAATAAGTCATGATAAGTGGAATATGTATATTTAATAAGAATGATGACAAATGGTGGATTTAGGAAAATTAATGATTGTGGGAGATGAAAGATTTTATAAAATAAAGACTCTTGGTTATCCGTAAGGGCATTTTGGTCATTATAGTTTAATACGGAAATTTTGGTATTATCATGTGATAGGTGGATTAGAATATGGTAATGATATACTAAGAAGTGTTTGGAAATATCATTGTTTGTCTTGGATTCTTCAAAATGAATTAATGGTCTAATTAGGGCTTAATAACTTAAAATGAAAATATCATTATTCCATGTGTAAAACCCGGAGATTATCCGGATTTTGGATATTTTGCTAATGATTGGCCTTATGAGGATATTTAATGAACTTGGTAATCATATGAGTCTTATGAGAAGAATTATGACTACTTATGAAATAAGGGTTTCAGTAATTCTATAAATAGTACTTTGGATAAAATTAATAATGTATATGGACAACGTGGGAGTTAGACCATGAATTACGGGTATGATAATAATGATGATATTCAAGAATGATATATTATAATTTATGTTTGGATAATAAATATAGGGGAATGAATGATAGGAGTGTGTAATTAGGTTTTGAGGAGATTAAAGACCTAGACTTTTGTGATGTATTTATCTGCTTTAATGTGATCAATGATTGTGAATCAATCATGAATAAGATACTAATTATTTAAAGTGAAAGAGCACTTGAGTAGGGCCAAGGTGGTGTTTTTATATTATGTTCTACTGGAGATAATAGTGGCTCAAGGGCGTTATATCCTAAGAAGATGATATTTTTAATATTCGTTCCACCAAAGAGAATAATGGATTGGGAGAGTTTTTCCCCCAAAAGGTGTTTCAGTCCATTCCACCGAATTAAGAATGGTGGGGGCCTTGCTCATCGTGAAATGAAAATATAACAATATAACCTATGGAAAAGATGTTGATGATCTAAAGTGGAAGATTATGTGAGTCAATACTAAGGTATTATTTTTATATCCATTCCACCAAAGTGAATAGTGGCTCAGGAGCTTTTAGCCTTGAGAAGGTGACGTTTTCAAATCCGTTCCACTGAATGATAATATTGGATCAGGTGTTTTGTCCCTAATAAAGTGCTTTATACTATTCCACTAATTTAAAAATAGTGGATTTTCTACAATCAACGTATATAAAAGAATGAAAAGGGTTATATCTAATAAAGAGGCATGGATCATTATTTATCTTATGAGATGTTTCATTTATTTGAATTTATACTTATCACCTGTTGTGAATGCATATGTCATTTATAACCCTAAATAGTTAGTATTGTTCCTTTGTTTAGTACGTATTGTACTGACCACCTCTTTATATGGGTGCTACTCATTCCCACGAGTAGGAAATCCTGATTCTTGTATGTAGGTCTCAGAAGATTCTATAGATAACTATGCTGCCTATGATGCACTACATGGAGATGAGTGAGCTTATCTATAATGGGTGTTTAGGTGAAGAATAATGTCATCTGGTAGTTGTATTTACTCGGATACCATTTTTGGACTTTTGATATATGGTATCCCTACTTTATATTTTGTTTATTGTAACTCGGATTTAATCTCCAAACTTATATTATATTCTAAATGTTTCTTTCGTTTTTAATTTTCTCGTATTACTATAAATGATTTTAGTTTTGTAATTGATGTAAGAATGGTTGAATAAACCATACTTATGTCAATTACAGCGGTAACCCCCAATATTTTACTTATATACTTCTACTGTAAAACAAAAAAAAATATCAGTAGTAAAAATCTGGGTGTTATATGCATGGTCCCCGAGTTAAAACATAATGTATGATATAACCTTAAGTGTTTAGATCAAGGTTATACATCAAATAGCTCTTCGTCCATATAAATATAAGTTTTTTTTGAGTTTGAAAAAAATAAAAAATCAAAATCAAAATTGTATGCAAAATGACCAATATACTCTTATCTTTCTTATATCTCACCCCTTCTATTTTTCTCACCTCTTTATCACTTTTTATCTAACCTAAAATACCCCAAACTTTTTCTAAAAAAAAAAAAAGCTATCTATACTCTCTCTCTTAACCTCCTATCTCCTCCCCACCCCTTACCATCACCACACACAATGTGTAACTCCCCCTCCTTTAATTTTTTTTCTCTATTTTCCTCCCCCTCCCTAACCAAAAGAAAATTATGGAAAAAACTTTTGATTCAACTTCACTTACTCTTACTTCAATATAATTCCCAAAAACCTCCCTAGTAGGTTTTCACCCTCCCTATCTTAAATTAATAGCTTCATTTATCCATTAGATTCAGCCACTTCAAATATGACCCAAATGATATTGGATTTTTTTCATCGACACAAAAGATTCAAAGTCTATCAATAGAGTCAATTTTTGGGTGATGGAAAAAATCAAGTGGTTACAATGTTGCTCCTATTTGTGATGTAATTATGTTTGATTTGGGAAGGAAAGTTGAGAATCAAATGAAAGGATTGGTAAATGAGCTTGTTTCATGGTTTTTGGAATAAGAGAAAGATAGGTGTGAACGAAAATTGATTTTCCATATGGTTAGCAATATTGGTTAGCTTGTTTAGGTTTCTTAATCTTATCAATGTTAATTTACTTCAATTGTGTATTAATTTAAGCATGTTGATATGTTTTGAGTAAGGATGGTAACTTTACATATGGATTTATTATTGAAAATATTCAATTTCCCAACTAATTACCATTAGAGGAGCATGAAATTGGTTCCTTTTTCTTTTTTTTTTTTTTTTTTTTTGGTAATGCATGAGGATAACCCTAAATTGGTTGTGATTTAATATCTACATTTGCATCAGAAGACTTTAAGACTAACATAAAGGGTATTATTTTTCCTTTTTTTCTTTTGGGCAAGTATAGATCACGTGTTGGGGGAAGGAAAAAGGAGATCATGAGAAAGAGTAAAAGTTTAGGGATTTTTTTGAAATTTTTAAAATTAGTTGATGGTATTTTAGATAATTTATCTTTAAAGGAGTAGAGAAATATGTTAACAATTAGCACCAAAATAATGAGGATAATTTTAGTAATTTTACATTCAACAAGAAGAAGGAAATGGGTGGGAAAAAACGGAAGGAATGATATGTAATGTATATAATAGTCATTTTGTAAGCAATTTTTTGAATTTTTGAGAGTTAAACAAAAACTTAATGATTCATATATAAGAATAGTTATCTGGTGTGTAGCTCTCAAAACTCAAGGTTATCTTATGCATTTCTAAAAACTCGAAGTTATATAATATATTATGACTAAAATAAGAATTATATCATGCATTTTTCCGGAGAAATGAAACTTTATTTAGATAACAATTTTATTGACAATGTTGTACAAGTATTGAGATGATGGGAAATTTTAATTTTGTAAAGTTGTTTAATTAGATTTCCAATTTTCCCCGAATATTTTCAACTTTTAGCTTTTTAGGTGGTAATCATATATAAAAAGTTTGCAAGCTATCACAACTTGCATCATACTACTAATAGTAGCAAAGAGTATGGTGCCTAAGTGGCAAAGTTATAAATTTTGTAAATTAGCAAAATGTAGCATGAAAAAGAGAGGTACATTTGATAAATATTATTTAAAAAATATTAAATGAAGTTCTCTTTAATTTAGATCATTAAAAAATTAAAAATAATACCAAACTTTTTCTCACAATTTTTCTCAATAAAAAGGTATTAGTATGAATATATCTTAGGCATAATGTGTGTGTGTGTGTAAGACATACATATCTTACAATAATACACATATTTCATAATATAAACATCTTTTAAAATATAAAATTTTATCTTTCATAGATACGCACCTTTTAACATATAAATACACATATTTATTTAGATGTGCATGCTTCTAATGCAAGATTACACATTTTCTAAGATAACAATACACACCTTCTAGGAGATAAATACAAATCTTCTTGGACAAATAATACACATATTTCATTATTTACACAAATTCAAAGTAAGAAATAAACATTATTTAAAATAAATATACATCTTTTAATACTACAACACGCATCAACCATAAGAAGAATGAATAATATTTTTTTATACAAATGTAAAGAATGAGTACATATATTAGAAAATAAATACATTTTTTTAGGATAAGAACACACATTTTATAAAATAAAAATACACATAATTTATTTAAAAAAATAAAGGAATAAATGAACATGTTATTATACTATGATATACATTTTCTATATCAAGAATATACATATTGCCCACTAATAGTATATTCAGCAAAATATATGTTTTCTAGTATATTATGATTGAGATTCAATTCCATGTTTGCAAGCTAAAGATGGTCTAACATGGAGGACAATAAAAGAAATAAAAGATACATTGGAAGTGTCGAGAAATATATATGTCTAAGAGTAGGAAGAATGGAGTGTGTAAGTTGAAAAACAAAGAAACGTTGGGGGGGCATGTTTATAAACATGAATTTTTTTTGTCTTTATTAATGGCAGTTTTCGTACACATTTGATTTTCTTAGTGGTATATCCTTTAGCTACTACTTCTATCTAATGTTGGGTCTAGAGTCTTGTCAACCTATATAAATGGGTATTTTATTTAGCATTAGACATAAGGAACAAGAATTAGGATAGAGAATTTTTGTATTTTAGGTCTAGCATTGTGACATAGGGTAAAGATTAGTTGAGAGCAGAGAGTTATTGTTCAAGTAAGAAATCAAGAATAAAGTTCCACTAGTGCACAAATAACTTGAGACGATACTGGAAAATAAGAAGAAAAAACACCATATAGGTTATAACTGTCTATACTGTAGACAGGGGTTGAAACACAACTATCTATAATGAAATAGAAAATAAAAAAGGCACTTCAAGAAAAATGTGGGATGGATTAGATGATATTTGAGGTTAAAAATAGTCATCTATTATCAACTACAAGCGACTAATATAGCCCAAAATCGCCATACAATCTTCCTTTAATTTTTTTAGGAAAGATTAGACAATGATTTTGGTCTATAATCACCATCTATGGTCTACTATAGACAAAATTTTATTCCACAATAATCATCTAATCCTTCCTCTAATTTTGTTTCAATTTAGACAAATATTTTGTCTTAAAACCTTTTTCTATAGCCTATTAGTAAAGAAAAAAGATGAAGAGTTCAAATGAAAGAATTTATAAGAATTAAAGGCTCTGGAATGCATAGCTTAGGCAATGAATGTATTGATGGCCTGTATGTACATAGAGGAAGTGATATAGAGGACATTAGTGATAAAAATTAGTTGGTGCCCATTGTATGGGCATAACGTGTATTTATTATTGAGGATATGCCTTTGTTTTTTGTATTTGCATCTTTATTCTCATGTATGTGTGCTCATAGTATATATTTTGTTAATACTATGAGAAATGAAGATATCAAGATTGATAACAAAGGCAGAGCTTAAAAAAGAACTCACGTTATACCCTTTTAATGGGCTCTAAAGAATCTGTATCACAATTGACCTCTATATCACTTCCTCTAGGAATAATAGGATTATTAGACCATTAGTCACCTAAGCTTTGAATTTTGGAGCCTTTCAATAGCATATGAATTACATTCTTACAAATTCTTTCATCTAAACTCTTCACCTCTATTATTTAGCTTTCCCTCTAAATCTTCATTATAATTATCAGATGCCATACATGTATGAAATCATCAAAGAAATTAATAGGCATCGATTTTAACAATATATATATATATATATATATATATATGATCATAATCTATGTTTCTTTAAAGCTCCTATAAATTTATTCCACTACCATAACATTCTATCCAACTATAATAAAAAATTCATATACATATATTCCATTTTCATTGTCGTTTTTATAAAATTACACGTACACACATATCATATTATTAGGTGGTTATTTTTTAGAGCTCAAAACATAAAAACCACATATTGAAGGTTAAAACAGTGTTTCCTTAGCTCTAAAAATATCAAAACCCCCTTTAGATCATCATGCAAATCATAAAAAAAATACCTAAAATGATTATTTTTTAGCTAAAATGGACAACCAAGTCAAAAATTATGTCTATTGGAAGATTGTCAACAAATTATAAAAATAATATCTTAACCAAATATATAATAATGTACAAAGGTTAATATATACCTAGAAACACTCTAGAAATACACATACATTAAACTAACAACTTCATCATTGATATTAAAGAAATTCTAATCATATATATAACATATAGCAGAGAAAAATTGGGGAAACATTTATGAAGAAAGGAGATGAAAAATGCACACTTGTTAAGTAAATGATGGAGAAAAGAGAAGAATAAAAAGGATGGATGACAGCAGTGATGGAGGTGACCAGTGGAAAAGAAGAAGGAAATGGTGGATGAATCAACAATAATGGAAGAATTTTGGGAATAAGCATTTCAAGAGGTAGATCTTTACGTGTGTGTGTGTGGGAATGTGAGGAGTAGAAAATGACAGCTAGGTTAAAAGTGAAGAATGAAAAAAAAAACCTAAAGTATAGAAAACAAATTAATTGAAAAAAAGAATGCACTAAGGTATAAACAGTGGCTATAACCCAAAACCAACATCTATACCCTTAAAAAGTTGTTAAGGTATAGACAATGGTTTTATAACACCCCAAATTTACTCTTTTTTTTTATAAAAGCTAAACATAAAATAAATCGGTATTACTGTCATACTTAATGCAATTCTAATTTTCCTAACATTTTCATATTAAGTACAAGGCAAAAACATTTCCTATTTAAATAAGGTAACAAAAGGGATTTCATAAACATAGATAAGAGTTTGAATATAAAGCTTCAAGTACAATACAAATCAATATACAATAAAAGGAAACTATAGATCCAATAATAAGATATCCAAATACAAATTCTACTTGCCAAATACCGGAGACTGTATACCTAAGACCAAACAATATAATCATTCTTCCACCAAAAACACATCAAACTCAACAAAGTCATCAAGATGGTCATCAAAAACCTTCACATCAACAACTATGTCATTTATTCATGAGAATGAACATCACCCATGAAAAGGGTGGTTATTACTTTTTATTGAGTAAGGTAATAATACATATTACTAGATTAAGGCATGCATCACACAAGGTCATAATGTGAGAAACTAAACATGCACACTACATACGGTGGTACGAGATGACCTAACATGAAACTATATTAAAATCAATAATTATGTGAGCATACAAACTCATTTAATTAACACATTGAAATTAAAGAATAATTAGTAACAATACTCTCCCAATTTCTCTATAGATGGAGAAAGGAAGTCAACCTCGCAGATGCTCTCAAATCAAGGATAAGACATGCCTGTGCTACTAATAAGCCTCAAATCCTTAAGTTCATGCACCCCTTATATGTAGGTAGATTAAAATAATATAAAGTAACTAGGGTCATCTAGTTCCAACAGAACCGAGCAATCATTTAAATAATTCAAATTATTGGTTGATCTTCCTCTTTAAGTTCCAATATATTATTAGTACATTAATCAACAATTAACATATAACAATTGCATTACTCAATTTACTTTATGTCATTGTACTTCTACTTTTATTACTATTGACTTATTATGAGGAAAATTTATTACCAACTTATTATGAGGATCTCTAGTTATCATGAATTCATCCTAACAATTGACAATATTTGAAACACTTAGCAAAAAAGCATGATCAACACATTGGACATATTATGATCGCATGAAGTAAAGGTAATACATAAAAAGTGGACATTTAGTACAATAAGGAACATTTCACAAGAAAAAAGACCATGATGCCTATGTAAAACCCTAATTCACAATTATAACATAACTCCATTTATAAGGCTCCCCAAGTCAACAAATTTAACACAATATCTCAATATATTATTAACAATATCATAGCCAAAAAGTACAACCTAACTCAAATAATTCACACATAAAACACCGGTTTTACCCTTTTCTACTATTTCTAATTTAAGTTGTTTTCTTATAATATTGTACCTATGCTTCTCTTATTTGTTTATAATGTTTCATACATCACACTTAACATTTGCATGACCCAAAAATGCTTATACAACCACATATTTCTATATTGCATCCACGAAGACCAAAATGCCCTTAACTTATCTAAACACCCCCCAAACTTATTATTTTAATAATTTAGGCCATACTCATCCAAACCCTAACTTACTATATATCATTAAAGACCTCAAGGAATATGAAGGCATACTCATTTTTCACAAAAACTCACAAAGAGACCAAATTTACCCTTAAGGTCGAAAACACATATATAACCCACAAAATTTTTTAAGTTTCTAAAATTACAATCAACCCCCCATACATTAATAGCAACTCAAAAATGTAACTAGATTTAATTGAAACAATCCACCAAATTTCAAATGGCCCGATGTCCGAAACCATCACAAACCCAAAGTCTGGCAATCTCAACACACAATACCATTTACAATACTTAAACATTTTTAAATCTACTCATCCATAGATTTGTTAACATAACATAATACACCATCATGCTTGAAATTTTATGGCAGAGCCTAACAAGACATAAAATATAGAAATTTTATATACAATCATAAAATTCATAAAATCATGAATTTACCAATCAATATATGGCTATAAATAAAAATAAAGCCTTAAAATGATTTATAGCATAAAATATGATAACATAGAAATTTGTAAAATTAACATATAGCAACAATTACCCTATACTAGAGGCATGTAACATTACCAAAAGTTGCCCTAGTCTCTAAGCAAGAATTAATCCTAAACACATTCCACACTTTGATCACCTATAAAAAATATAATAATTAAATAACAAAATTATAGTAAGGGTTAGAATAGAAGATAAAAATTAAAATCAACCTTGAATGCTTGGAACAATCTTGAATAAAACCTTCACCAATTTATGACGTTAACTCTCTTTTGCTTAAAATAAGGAATAAAGAGTTAAAGTTCAAGAATTTATAAGTTAAAGTTGAAAGAAACTAGAGAGGAGAAGAAGAGGGGGGCTTAACACCAAGGAGAAAGAGAAAACAAAAAGAACATGTCCAAAACAAGTGAAAAGGTTAAAGGAGAAAGGGGGAGAAAAGTTTAACTGTAGGAAATTTTTCTAAGTGCAAAATGACCAACCAAAGAGACATGCCCCCTTATAGTTGTTGAAAATGGAAAGAGAGAGGGAAAATTCATATAGGAGTTTCTTGCAAGCAAAGGGGTAATGGGAGTGATTGGCATGGGTTAAAGAGTATAAGACAATTGGTGGAAGGTAATCATTGGTGCATTTGTGGTTGAGTAAGTAAGAATAAGATATAATATGATCATAGGGTCTAAGAGGGTTTGAATTTTGAATCCCTCATGCACAAAAATAGTTAAAAAAGTATTAAAATAGTTTAGGTAAATTATAATCATAAATTAAATGGCTAAAAATGGGAAAATTGGTCAAATAATTCTCAAAAATCCTAAAAGTTTAGAAAAATGTAAGGAACTAATCTACAAACCTAAAATAAAAAATATTGGGCATAGGAGATAATTTGAGATCAAAATAATTAAGGGGAAAAATTTTTAAAAATTACCTAGCTTCAGTCAACTAGATGAGGATGGCGGTTGACCATAAGATACCTTAAATGAACGAGTTAGGAATAATGATATGTAACACCCTAATTTTTAAAACCAAAAATTTAAATATTTAACCTTTTATTTGAGATAATTTAATATCAAATTATTGATTTAATTCTTTTAGGGAATCTTGATTTACAAATAGATAGAATTATTTAATCATTTAATATAATTATTTTTATCATTTTATCTTTTTTTATTTAAATAAATTTCAAACCGATAATTTTTACCAAAAGTATTATCTTATATTAATACCTAAATATGTGATAAATTAATTTAATATTTTTCCCAAAAACCAATCTTAACCTAATTTCTTATCCTAACTCTAAAAATATTTTTCCTTTTTCCTTTTTCCTTTTTATTTTTTTCTTCCTTTTCCTTTGTCCCTTCTTCCTTGGGTTAACCCGGCATTCTTCTCTTTTTCTTTTCTTCCTTCTCCCGCTAAGCCAGCCCAAGCCTCGTCTCTCCTTTTTCTTTCTTTCTTTCTTTATTTTTTCCCTTCTCTCCCCCTTTGGGCCAACCTGTCTCCTCCCTCTTCTTTTTCTTTCTTCCATGCGGGCTGGCCCGCTCCCTCCTACTTCTCCCCCTTCCTCTATATGTCATGTTCCTTCTTCTTCTTCCCCTGAACACCCGAGCCAAACACTCCCCTAACCCCCATCACACACTCCCTCACATGCCTCCCCCTGCACCCCTACACCATTCCCAGCCTGCACTGCCCCACTCCACCCAGACACCTGCACCACCCTCCTCCCCTACCATCCTTTCTTTCCATTGTTAGCCCTACAACATAGTGCCCTCCTCCCTCGCATGCCTTCCCCACCCTAACCCTCCCTCCTATGTCTAACCGAGCCCCCCTCCTACACCACCTACCTCGCACGACCCTCTCTCCTCTCTCCTCTCTCCTCCTCTTATTTTTATTCTTCTTCTTCCTCTTCCCCTCTTATCTACCTCACTTCTCCCTCAAGCCCTCCCTCTCTACAGCAATCCTCTCTTCTTCTTCTTTTTCCTCCCTTCTTTCCCATTATTTTTCCTTCACCATCCCTACAGCTCCTCTCTAATGCCTCCACCACCTAACCAGCCATCACACCACCCTCCTCCTACACCCTACCTCCTCTCTACACCTCCCTAAGCCACCAGCACCAACCACCCTATGGCTTACCCCTCCCTTTTCTCACCTTCTTCCCTTTGACCCCCTACACTGCCACCCTTATCCATCTCCTCTCCTCCCTTCTGTTTCCACCTCATCCTCCCCTTAGTCTCCTAACACCAACACAACACCCTCCCTACACCACCTGACACGAGCCACATGCGTCTCCCCATTTCCTTCTCTTCTTCTTTTCCTCTCTTCCTCTTCTCCCTCCCTTCCCTACAATCGTCGCAGCCGCCTTCTAGCTGCCTCACCTCGACCCCCAATCACCACCCTCTTTCTGCCTCACCTCTGCACCAAACAACTACCACCAACACTCCCCTCTCAAGCCTACTTGATCCCCTCCCCCTCCTTCCTTTTTCCTCTCCTTGCTTTCATATTACATGGCTCACATTGCATGGTAGCATGAGTTAAGCCAAGTGATGTTGATATAGTTTATCCTATATTAAGGTATAAGATAGTCTAATAATGTTATATTTTTAATAAAAATTAATCTTTTATTTATATAATATTAATATTTCACTTGTGACATTATTTTAGGTACAAAATTTCATTAATTTGAACTTAAGCATTTTAAACCGGGATACCGGTTAAGGTTGGTTTTATTAGAAATAAGGTAATCGTTATGCCCGACTAAAATATATGGATTATTATATGTTAGCACATTAAAGTTTTTGGTATATGATTTATATAAATATGGCGTGTTACTATCAATTCCATGATTATTATGTTGTCTTGTATATTGTGTGGTATGTGTGAAAAGGATGACTAAGAAAAAGGGATTGATGTTGATGATGAGTTCTATGTGTATATACATGCTAGGCTAAGTGAGTATGGACATTGGTAGTAAAAATAGTACTAATATAAACCCTTGGGGCGATTTGGTCATTTAGATTTATCATGATGTTTAAAACCAAATGGGATGTCTAATGTGTTATGTATGATGTTAAGAATAGATATGGGGGTTTGGTGGATTATAAATATAAGTGTTAGTATAAATATTAATATTTATGGCCTAGGGGTAAATTGGTAATTTTGGCATATGGTGGTGATCATCTTAATAAAAATGCAGGTTAAGTGTTATATGGTGTTGAAAATGATGATAGAGGTTTATGGCATTGATAGTGTATGTTGGGCATGAATATTAATATTTTTATGTTCTATGGGCATTTTAGTAATTTTTCATGTAAAGTGGATGATGCTTAAATAAACGTGCATAATAGGTGATAGTTGGTGCTAGGAATAATAATAATAATAATAATAAAGGTTTTATGGTGTTGGTAATGTGTGGTTGGGCATGATTATTAATATTTTATGGCCTAGGGAAATTTTAGTAATTTGGCATGCATAATGGGAGTTGACTTAAAAAGTATGCATGATAAGTGGTAGTTGGTGATAAGAATAATAGTAAGAGTTTTGTGGTGTTGGTAATGCATGGTTGGTCATGATTATTAATATTTTATGGACTAGGGGCATTTTAGTAATTTGGTATGCATAATGGGAGTTGACTTAATAAGTATGCATGATAAGTGGTAGTTGGTGCTAAGAATAATAGTAAGAGTTTTGTGGCATTGGTAATGCATGGTTGGGCATGATTATTAATATTTTATGGCATAAGGGCATTTTAGTAATTTGGCATGTGCAATGGGGGTCTTCTTAATAAGTATGTATGATAAGTGGGAACTTGTGCTAAGAATGATAATAAGGGTTTTGTGGTGTTAGTAATGCATGGTTAGGCATGATTAATAATAGTATATGGTATAGGGGCATTTTGGTAATTTTAAAGGTACAAGAGTGATTATACTAATGAATGTGTGCACTAAGTGTTAAATGGTGTTAAGTATGAAAATAAGGTTTGGTGATATTTGTATTACATGATTGGGCATAAATGGTGATAATATATGGTATAAGGGTATTTTGGTAATTTAAAGGTGCAAGTGTGATTATCCTAATAGATGTACTTACTAGGTAATAATGGGTGCTAAGTATGAAGATAGGGTTTGGGGGTATTAGCAATACATGTTTGAGCATGTATAGTGGTATAGCCTAGGGGTATTTTTGTGAATTTGAGGGTGCAATGGTGGTTATGCTAATAAACGTGCATAGTAAATGTTAATGGGTGTTGGATGTGAAAATAGGGATTTATGGTCTTAGTATCATCTATTTCAGCATGGTTATCAATATCACATGGCTTAAGGGCTTTTAGTAGTTTGGGCATGTATTAGGGTGATTATTCTGATGAATATGTATGGGGAAAGTTAAACCCAAAGGAGCTATGATCATGGGTGAGAAGAGTAGGGTTGGTTGCTAGGAATGGATATGGGGATAAATGGTGACATGGCCAAGCAACTTGCACATTTGGGGAGCCCATGGAGTGCTAAAGGATGAGAGGCTATAAAAGAGTGGAATTAGAGTTTCTAGAAGGGCCCGGTTTGGAAGGTTAGTATTAGAAAATCAAGATGGGGGAATTAGGCTACAAAACTTTAGGGGATAGATAATCATGGTAACATATGCTTGGTTGTAGGAGTTTATGGCAAATTAAGTAGTAGAGAAAGGGTTTGGCCCATTTGGTGCAAACTAGAGTTTTAAATATTAGCCCTAGGGGCCAATTGTTATCGGATGTGGGGAATAAGGGAAATGGGTTATGACCCATGATTAAAAAAAAAAGGGTTATAATGGCATGTTTGGATTGGTGGCTAATTTTGGTGAAGTGGGGGGTCATTAGGGAGTGTGGATATCACGATTTAAGGAAATAGGGTTTCTATGAGGTTAGGATTGGCTAGGGTAGTAGTAGGACTTGAGTCTTAAACGGTTTTTGCATGGATGTGTGTGTGTTATCTGAACGAATAAGATACTAATCACTTATAGTGGAAGATCATTGAGTCGGGCCCATGTGTAGGATATTTATTGGTCCACTAGTTATAATAGTGGTCAAGTGTGTTCTGCCCTAGATTGTAGTATATTACTGGTCCACTGGTTATAATAATGGTCAGGTGCTTTCTGCCCTAGATTGTAGGATATACCCGGTCCACCGGTTATAATAGTGGGGGTTCTGAGCTCAAATAATGGAACCCTTGGATGATATCAATATACAAAAAAGACACTAATCACTTATAGTGGAACACCCCATGGGTCGAGACCGTGTGTAGGATATTTACCGATCTATCTATCATAATAGTAGTCTGAAGCGTTATGTCCTAGATTATAGTATATTTACCAGTCCACCAGTTGTAATATTGGTCAAAGCATTTTGCCCTGAATTGTATTAGGTTTACCAATCCATCGATCATAATAGTGGTCAGGAGTGTGTTGTCCTGGATTTCATAGTCACCGGTCTACTAATCATAATAGCGGGGTCCCCAAACCATGTGGATATAAACTGGTTGATGATTAATTATGACACAAATGGCTTGAATACAAATAATGAATGAACTAACATGCCGTATTAATGTATAGCATTCTTATTGTGACGTTGTTGAGAAGTTTTGTGGGTCGATTATTCTAGTTATACTATAAAAAGTATCGCTTGAATGTTCCAATAATAAGTTATGTTACTTCTAAGTTAATGAGAATTTATCGCATATGATTTTGATGCATATAGCTATCCCAATGATTATTGCATCTCAGATGATATATATTATTCCATGATCATGTGTTCGATGTGTTGCATGCAGACCTTACATATTAGTCTCGTATAAAAGGTTACTCAGTACCATAGTACAAAAGGGTTCCTTCCTTGGACCCTGCTTATTTAATGGATAATAGTCTTTGCAAGTTAGCTCATAAGCTACCTTTGGGATTGAGAGCGTAGGGTTATCTGGGATGCTGACTGGTATATTGAACCGGAAAGTCTTTCTGTCTCTTTTTTAAAGCCTTTTGTATTTCCTTTCTACTGACATTTTTTTTGTAACCACAATTAGTGGGTTTTCTTTGGAAGGTGAGTTAAACTTCCTAACTATTGCGCTATTCTGATTTGTAAATATATTATTGAAATTTAAGTATGTTTTCAGTCTGAGCACTTAGTATTGAAATGATGGAAGGAAACCGGTCTGGTACCAAATATGGCAGTAGCATCTCAAAATTTATTGTACCTGCTTTTGCATAGAACTTTTAAAAATGAAGTTTTTCAGTAATGAATTTTGGAGGTGTTATAGGTCAGTCAACCAAAGGTAAGGCCTAGTCGATCATTAGTTGGCTGATTTGAAAAATAAAGGTTTGAAGGAAAGGAAAGTAAAAATGAGGGTTTGAAAGGTACGGATAAGGTGTCCAAATAAGGTTCAAGATTTAGAGAAGGGATTAAGAGACTAATCACCTAAGAATTATAAAATTTAGGGGTATTATAGGTTTTAGGTTACAGCTGACATTTATACATTTCCCCATTGCATTCACATTATAGACATGAATTATAACTGTCCAACCACCATATATTTCTTTTTTCATCATACTTTTTTTTTATTGAAGAGCTTATAAATGGTTGTTTGTATTAAAACAAATTTATATATGATGTCCTCTATGTTTATTTTTGCAGTAATGTTCTTATATTTTCTTAAGATAAATCTTAATTAGGGTTTGGTAGTTCTTAATTGAGTGGATTATCAAGAGGTTTATCTTGATTAATCTTAGGGGGAAAACATGGGATTGTATGTTCTTGAATTTTGTATTTTTTGAGTGATAGTAATAAAAAAAATCAACTTTTGGTATCTTGTATTTATTTTGTTGGCTTGACATATAGCTAGCTTCTATAGGAAGTACATACATGACCTAAATTTTTTATCCAAAGAGTTCCTTTAGAACACATGGTAATATAGATAACTTTTATTTGGATGAGTTGCAGGAACAAGTCATCGCATATCCACTTGTTCAAGTTTTGTTATTTGATAGATAATATTTGGTGATTCTACAAACAACTAATGGCATAATATGTCAAAAAAATACAATTTTTTAGGACAAAAATACACAATTAGATGCAAATTCTTCAATCATAAGATTATACAACAAATGTTTTACATCAAATACACATTTTAATGGATAGGAATATGAATCTTACAAGTAGGACATATGTTTGATAACAAATACACATAATAATACACATTCTTCATGATATCTACCATTTGAAACAACCATTTTGATGAATAAGACAAAAATTAGGACCTCATTTTGATTATATCCCTCTTTACTAACCTTTATGTACAATTGTGTTCTATTTCTCCTCCCTAACATCCCTTTTCTAAATGATACAACCTTATTTCCAAATCATACAACTCTATTTCACTTTATTCTACAACCTCTGTATAATATAATTTCATCTTCAAACTTTGAAGAATTGCTAGGTGCCGATAGTTCTACAGATAATAACTCTACATAGGCTTCACCTCCTTCAAATCCAATTCTCTTTGTTCAAAACAAAAAGTAATGTAGCATTTGTGTATGGAATTATGTTTTATTTTGGTATCTTTAATTTAATATTATCTTTCAATCCTCCTAATTCGCCTTCTCCATTATTATTTTTTTGCATATTTAATTTCATTATTAGTGTAGGTTCTTCATTTGATTCTACTTGTTAAGTGTGTACAAATTTGTGCGCATGCCTAAGGATACCACATATCGTGTGCAACAATTGCAAGAATAAAAAATGGCGAACTCTTATTTGAATCCAAATCCAAGAATAGTAATAGAGGAGCGTACTTCATTATAAGCTAATGATGAAGAAGGATAAGTGGGCGGTGGAAGCTTAACTTTAAAATAGCATCAATTTTGAAAGTAGATACCCAAATGAAATGACATCAAGGAAAAATATGGAAGAGGGGGGTGAAAACAAAAAAATATTGAAGGGTTGGGGAAACTATCCAACATTAAGGTTTGATCGGTATTTGGTACTCTCTTTTTTTTATTCACAAGTGATTTGTGAAAGCAATTGTAAAGCACCGAAATAAAAAGAAAAGTGGAATGATAAAAAAAGTTACGTGGAATAATTTAAAACATTTATATAAAATTTTGTTTTACACCTCCATTTTTCTTTATTTAAAACTATTAAAAACTAATGGAATTTCTCTCTAATGCCAAGCTATGCACCTTGTTTAGAGGTTACACAAACTATTAAGGACCTGTTACTAAATAAAGGACATGTTTGGGTCACAGGAGTACAAATGTGGGAATGAAAATAGGGGGATGGAATTAATAAATTCAATGTTTGTTAATAGGAAATGGAATTAGAATGGGTTATGAGAATAGTATTAAATATCTTATATTGTCTAATATTTGTTACTAAGGAGGTATTTGTGATGCATAATGCTAAACAAATTGGGTCCTACTAAGAGTTTATGATGGAGCTTGGGTTGAGCTCAAACAAAAGAGAAAATCAAGGATGGGGATGAGGGAAATTTGAATAGAAACTTAGTCTTGAAAATCCTCTAAAACTAAGTACTTACATAAACCAATCAAGGTTTCAACACTTAACATAAATTATGTAAGATTTTTAGGAGATAAAACAAAGTTATGCATTAAGCTTTGAGTTGTATGAATTTCAACATTCATGATTTGATTCCAAAGTGGTATGCAGGTCATGGGCAGGAACTAACACATTTATAGGATGTGTTATGTTCCTCAATTACAAAATGACCTTCCTACCCCTTAAGGGTTGACTTAGTTGCATACACTAACTATCTAGTTCTAATATAACTTAACTAGTTAACTTATAACTTAACTAAAAGGATAAACCAACCGCCAACATTATTTCCGAGGCTAGTTTGTTCAAAAAACTACATGGAAACATGGGAAATATAACTCCCCAAAATGAGGGCCTGACTTGGGAGGCCTTACAAACTCACGGAAGGTAGAATATTCATACAAGACCACCTACTAAACATGCAAAACATCTAGCTGATCTTGTTCGAAACTACATAGGGAACACACCTCCCTAAATTGGGGCCTGGACTTGGAGACTCTTGCATGACACCCAACTAGACTTTTATCCCCCTTAGTCTACCTTCTAGGCTTCAAAAGGGACCAGCTACAATCTACACTTCAATACCTTGTCCAGCCGGTGCTAAGGATGTTGGATAATGTCCATAAGGGATTGAATAATTACACCACAAGTTGATGCATATGTGGCTGACTAGTTCCAACATTGTAGGCCTATTTTGTGCTACATTGATCTCTCTATTTTGTGGCCCAATTCATCCATAAAATGAGGATTGTTATTGGTTCCTTTTGGCTAGGACAAAGCTTCAAATAATGGGACAAAAATAGATATGATTGTTTCAGCAAAATAGGCTCCCAAATGTAGTTGTTTTACATGAAATTTGCACGTGTGTGCATGGTAATTTATTCAACATAAATGTAGCTGCAGATCTCCTCCTTTTCAAGACCCATTAATCCCCAAAAGGTGGCTGCTGTAGGATGATTTTTTATGGCTGGAATATGAGCTTTGAAAATGAGGAGTTAGGGGATTGAGTGGCTTGGCTTAGTGGCTCCCAAGTTGATAGTTTTATGGCTCATGCATGGCTTTGTATAGCTAGACATTTGGCACCTGCATGGCTACCTACATTTGGTGATTATTTTTTCCCCAAGTTAGAAGTATAATGTAGCTTCTTAACTTAAAGAAAATAATTAGTGCCAAATGACCTCCTTGATGTAAGATTATCTCTATATTTGTAATGTGGCATGTACTTGATCAAAATTTATGCTCAAACACCTTAAGCTTTAGGCTTAAATAAGACTTTGGGAATATGTTTAGGAAGTCAACCAATGTCATTATAATTTTTTTAATAAAAATTAAAATGAGGTGGATGCTCCTACATCAATTTGTGAATGAAAATAAGAGGTTAAAATATCAAAATAATCTTATTTTGGTAGTTAATTATTTATATACATAATTTAAAATAACATTTTGATAAATTAATTATTTAATTCTCATTTTCATTTGAATCTTGCTCCCAAACATATAATTAGAAATAAATAAATCAAGTACCAATAAATTATTTCTACTCTTATTGTCATCGTCTCATTCTCAAATTTTCATATCAATGGGCCAAAAACAAAATTAGCATACTAGCCTTTTAGACTAGTTGCTCTTGCATCCGAAACTTCTAAGAGCATCAACATGTCTTTCTCAATTTTTTTCTCTCATCTCTCGTACTTTTTCCCAATTTACTTTAAATTTAATTCTATGATATACACTCAACTACCTCAAATCTATACCATTCAAATACTTTTATCAATCACATCACTAATTATTTATAGTATATAATATCTAAATTTTAATTTATATTAATCTATAAATATCAATTAATAATCTTATATGATCAAATTTTATTAAATATAATTTTACAAATAGTTTAATTAATAAAAATTATTTTTTAAATAAATAAATATATCATATATGTTCTAACAGGAAAAATCAGCATAAAAGGTATTGAATGTGTCTCAATTTTTGTACTTTGGACACATCAAATTTTTTTTTAAAAAAAACTTAAATTTAAGGTATTGTTTCTACACTCACAAATTTTTTAAAAAAAATTGAGGTACTTCAATATATATATCAGCATTTTATATACAAATGTAGGAACTTGACCATTGAATTTAAATTATATATATATATATATCAGCATTTTATATACGAACTTGACCATTGAATTTAAATTATATCTATATATATATATCATTTTCATATACAAATGTAGGAACCTAACCAGTGGATTTAAATTACATCTCACGGTTATAAATCTGTTTGTCGCGCATACGACTCTGCCCCACCCCTTCCTTTTCGACTCTACTTGCCTCAGCACCCGACCCCCTTCGCACCAGTCTCTCCCTCTCCATCGCACCTCTCTCCCTCTCTATCGCACCCGTCTCTCCATCTTTCCGTCGCCATTTCTGCCCCTGCATCTCTCCATCGACCTGAATAAGACCGGTGGAAGTATACCAGCGGTGAAGCTGTAGCCACTGATCCCCATTCCTTGCCATTATTTGTTGCCTTCCTTTACAATCTCTCAGACGAAATGATAGCAATCAGGTAATTTGGCTTGTACCAATTTGAAACTCCCCTCCCATCCACCCCAACTGTTTTTATATATCCTACTTCGTCAATGCTTTACTTTGCTTCTCTATCTTTATCGTCTTCTGTATTCATTTTGCCTCTTTACAGCGCATCGTATGGGCGCTCTTCCTATTGAGTTACACCAATGCCTATTCGACGATTCTTGGCTATATCTTGTAATAACCAAAAGAATAGGCTATAATGTGACGAATATTGAAGTTAGACTGGGTATATATATCAGTAATTATTGTGAGGCTAAAACCGTATTCGGAAGTGATTCTAACAATGGTGATTTTTTCATATAATGGTTTGGTTGATTTTCCGGCTTTGAAATTGCTGTTAATTGTGAGAAGGGTATATATTCGGAGGCTCCCATTGTTGTTCCAATTTAATTCCTGTCTTTCATCTTACCTGCAATAAACAGTTTTTTGGGAATTTTAATGTTTTGTGTAGGTTTTGACGCACAATGTTGTCAAGAGTTACCAGAACAGTTGCTCAAATTTCCCGAGCTGGATGCCAAAACAGGATCTTGGAATTAAGAAGTGATTTTTATGGGGTTTCCTATCGGAGCTATGATAAGGTTGCGCCAACGCCTACTACTGTGGATTCCATGGAGAAAGGTCTGGCTAGAAATTCCATGGTATGATTTCTGTGTCTAGTTCGTTCACTTTTTATCTGCTTTGTATAACTCGTCTTGTCTTGATATCCACTTCTAAATTCTAATGCTTGGACACTTAGTATACTCTTGAGTAATATTGTTATATGATTTTTTATCTTTGATACTCTTTAACAAACAAAAAAATTGCATTTTTTTTGACGTGGAATAGTGCCATCATATGATCCTTTTTTGATCTCTTGGTACCATTAACCATATTGTATGGTCCTTCCTTTATCAAAGTTATCCGATTTACATGTTCACTAGCGACAGTATAAATCCAATACTTTGCCATCAGTTTATGAAGTTTCTGCGAACTGGAAGGTAAATTTTGAAATGTTCACTCCAGGCTCTGCTTTCTGGTGGTTGTTGTTCAGTAGTGCTTTGATATCTCCAATTCAATATATTTTGCTGAATTTGTGGGCTTGGCCACAGATGTTTGTTCCATTTTAAGTTGTTGTAGATGCAACTTTTTGGTACTTGATTTTTCTTTTAAGGCCATTCAGGTAAGGTTCTTTGACTGGTATATCTCTACTATCATTTTGCTTTCATGAGAAAAATAAATGATGGCATCATTTTATTTAGAGGTAAAAAAAGGATCTCCTTGCAATCCTCTATCCGAAACTTGGGAAATCAAATCTTTTTGTCTCGTCTTTGCAGCCAAAACTACTGTAGGATAGATGGAATACCCACTAACATTGTGCCTTCTTCTAAGATGAAACTTTGTGTTGATTTTCTTCAATTTTGCATGTTCTCTCTGGGGCTAAACCAGAAAGCTCTGCTCTTGATGATATGATTTACCACTTGGCATTATCCTAGCATATACTTCTCATTACATTGCCACTATGCATTATGATGATATCTTTGCACCTCTAGAGATGAAAGAAGGGATAAGAACACCAAGTGAACAAGAAATCAGAGAAAATTACATGCTGCTGAGTCCCGACTTGATTGATTTATGAAGAAATTTAGGAGAATCAACTTCTCTATCTGTTTTATTCCTTTGGTAATCGGTACATATGTATATTTATAAAAGATAAGACCAAATTAAATATAAAATATTCTACCTTCCTTATAACTAATCCAAATGATAAGATCAAATTAAATATAAGTATACAATCTTCTCCTTAAGGATAAGAATGAATAAATTGAAATATATAGGAATATATATAATATATTTCCTTAATACTCCCCTTCAAGTGTGAGGGTATAGGTTACAAATTCCTAACTTGCGAAGAAGAAATTTAAAGCATTGTCGTCCAAGAGCTTTTGTCAAAATATATGCAACTTGATTGTAGGTTTGTTCATGAGTAGTAACGAGTGTTTGAAAGGTATGTCTAAGGTGTAAGGTGTGAGGATTTTGGGCTTTTTTTTTAATCCTAGTTGAGGTGACATTGGCAAGGTGCAAGACACCTTCCTTACCAAAAATTATCTACTTTTAGATTTTAGTTTCATGCAAAAAAGTCTGCAATCAATTGGGAAGGAAAGGGAGAAGGGGAAAAGGTCATAGGAAGACCAATAGACATAATTTTGAATGGGAAAGGAAAGAAATGCATTTATGGTAGAGAAAGTAACTCTAATTAGCTATTTTTGGATTTTATATTTATAAATATAAGAACTAAATCTCATGTTGGGAAGGAAAGGGAGAAGGAAAAGGTTGTAGGAAGGCCGATAGACATGATTTTGAAGAGAAAATATTATGTACTTTAGGAATATCAAAAGCAGCATTAGAATGGTAATGTTGGAGCCCCACTTTGCCTTGCATCTAGTGCGCCTAGAACTCTAGGATCCCTATTGCCTAAGTATGCCTTAGGCCTTAACAAACACTAGATGTAACCAAATTTCCTGACAATATCTCATACGAATAAAATGACAATCAACATCCATTTGTTTTGTTCTTTTGTGGAAAATTGGATTAGCTGCAATATGCAATACGACCTGATTATCACAATACAATTGCATAGGCTTTGAGTGCAAAGCACTAAGATCATGCAATATTCCCTTCAACCATTTAAGCTCAAAAGCAGTAACAGCCATAGATTGATACTTTGCTTCGGCAGAATATCGTGATATTGTTGCTTACTTCTTGGTTTCCCTATATACAAGAGATTGTCCCAAAATACCCAGTCAATGATCTATGAGTCTGAGATTAGCCCAATTAGAATCACATAAAGTTGCAAATCACTATCTAAACGTTGAAAAAAAATCCTTGACATGGTTACTCTTCAAATATCGAACCACACACAAAGCAGTATCCCAATGAATCATTGTGTGTGACTGCATGAATTGAGGAAGGACGTACATAGAATAACTGAACTCAGGGTGCATGATAGGCAGATAAATCAGTCTTCCTTCTAGTCATCGATATCTCTTTGGATTTTCAAGATCTTGTGATTGGTCTCAATGGGAAAAAGTTTGGAGCTAAGTAATACAGTTTTGGATATGATGTCACTGGCATGTTTCCTTTGGCAAAGAAACACTCCAGCGGAACTACGAGGTATCTCAATTCCCAAAAAATATTTTAGTGTCCTCAAATCTTTCGTATGAAAATAGGTATTGAAGTATTCATTGAACTTAGTGATCATCCACTTAAACCAAAACACACTAGGACAGTTCATTTCATTTTTATAAGTGGACAAATAATAGTTGAGATGAGATTGCACAAAATCATATGCTTTTAGAGCAATATTCAATTTTGCAAACCAATTCCTTATTGCTTGTCAAGCTCATATAAAGATTTCTTCAATCGTCATACCTCACTTAGGTGAATAGAAGAGAAGTACGACAGCAGTTACATATAATCCTCCTTTGCCAAGTCATCATGTAAAAAGGTATTATGAATATCCATTTGATGAAGTTGCCACCCTCTTGTTACAACAACAGTAAGAAGACTAGAAACAATCACTATCTTAGCCACCAGAGCAAATATCTTGTTATAATCAAGGCCTTCTATATGGGTGTTCCCAAAAGCTGCTAGTGGTTCGATACTTCCATCTGACTTGTAATTCATCTTATAAACCCATTTATATCTTATTGCTATTTTTCCTAGGGGCAATTTCTCTAGCGTCCATGTGTCATTTCGTTCCAATGCCTCTATCTCTTGTCTCTTTGCTTCACACCACATAGATTCACATACAACATATGTGAACTTAGTAACTTCATTTCCTGCAAATATAATTGCCAAGATGCATTTGTGTTTTGGAGAAAAACCATCACTAGTCACATAATTAAGTAGATATGGAGTGCCTGAGGATTTTGATAAAGCGGATGGTACAATAGAGGAGTTAGAGAAACAGGCATTATGGCATATAAAGTCCTTTAGTCGTTCTAGCATCCTTCCTGCCCTATATGTCCACAACCTAAATGCATTTCTTGTTCGGCACCTGTGTCCCTCAGTAAGATTAGCCTGCATCTCATTTTCTTACACCTCTACTCCACAACTCAATTGTTCCTCTTGTTCGGCACTTGTGTCCCCTAGTAAGACCCGTCTGCTCATTTTCTTGCACCGCTTGTTCAACACTTGTTTAGCCCCTTGACCCAAATCATTTTTGTAAAATCTATCATCCCTTGCAGCCTCTCTGTAGTCAACTCCAACAACAATACTCCTTCCTGAGCTAATATCATGAGAGGATGTACATGGTGTCTTACATGCACCATTTGCATCCTTACATATGGTATCAATAGAAAATGAAAATTCATCTTCTAAAAAAGTCACATCCTGAGAAACAAAATACTCTTCTTTCTCCCAGTCATACGCTTTCCAACCCTTCTTCTCAAACAAATATCCCACAAAAATACACCTCCTACTTCTAGATCCAAATTTATCTTTATCACGGGGCCTATTATGTGCATAGCATAATCACTTAAAGGTACATATATTACCATATCATGGAGCTTCTCCAAACAAAAGTTCATATGGTGTCATGATTAATAAGGTACCCTACAGCTAAAGCACACTCACCCCAAAATTTTATTGGGGGGCTAGCTTAAAAACACAATTCTCTTAAGAACGCAACATTTAATATAGATCTATGATTACATTCTATCCTCCTTATTGAGGTGTGTCTGTGAAAGTTAGCATACAATAAATATTTAAGAAGGGGGGTTGAATTGAGTATTTACAATTTGAAATTTTTTGAGCTTATAGAAGATACAAATTATCTCTGTAAAGATTTTGCATAGAACTCAATTTAGTTCAAAGCATGCAAATTGTTGATTAATTTGCATGTGAAATTCTTCTTGGTTGCACTTAATTCCATATACCTGTACGGTTCCTTTATCCGGTTTCCTGCAGAGTTCCTTGTGAAATAAAGCAGTAAATAAATGCTACAGGATATTACATGGTTCCTCTACCTATCTATTTATTTCTCACAATAATTCAGATAGATAAAGTACAAACTATTTGAACTCTCAAGCACAAACAACCTAACTCTAAGCTACTAACACTCACACCCACCTCTGAATGCTAATCCCCACTCTGCTTAAGTATAAACTCTTAAATTTTCCATGTGATTTCTACCTAGTGATCGGAATGCGACAACTTGATAAACAAATGTGGTACAAGAAACTCAGCAGGTTACTATAACAGTTAAGAACAAGTTTTTAAAACAATAAATTCACCGGCTTTCAATCTATTGTGGTCTTATGTTCTTATTCTATCATCCATAGTTATGAAAACCTTATGATTAAATAGGAAGAACAACTTGAGTTTTCAACCAAACAAAAAAATTAACAAAATGACTCTCCATAGCTACTTTTACTTTGAAGATCAAATCAAATCTTTGACCAAAAGTTACCAAGCTAACTACATTTTTACTTAGTGAAATATCCTGTGGACCTGGACGCAAAATAGGGATCTAATAGATATAAAATCTTTATGTATGACACTCTATAACATTTGCTAGGAAATTTTCTGAGGATAAAAATCTTTCGAGAAAAACATAGTGTACCGACATCATATTTTATATTTTTAAACATTTTGATTGTTATTCAATCAACCAATACAATAACACAAGAGGATATATTCTTAAGATATTTCCAAAATCAAATTTGATAAATTGATTTTAAATACTCCTTATTTTGATATCCTATTTTCTTAGGTAATAACTAATATATAGGTGAGGAATGTAGCAAGGAACTCAAATGATCATTTATGGTTTAAAAATTAGTTGCTCCCTAAAACCAGGTTTTAACAAAACTTACTTTAAGTTGCTTAAGTAACTTCATGAGAATCATACTACTTTCAAATAATAACACTTTAGCCTAGATACTCCTCTAAGTTTCAGGATCTTCATGTAACCCGTCGGCTCCTCTATCAACTCCTTGGAACGTTCCTTCTGTCTATTGCTTGAGCAATTCAACCCTGAAAAAAAAATCAATACCAGGAACATAAAGGAACTCATCCATATTTATTATCAAGAACTCAACACAGCCTACACAAGAGGTTTGAAATATAATTCCATGATCATTAATATAATTTAAACCATGAAATTTAGCTCCATTGTCACTGCACACTACTTTCGCCTCCTTATCAAGTTGTGTCATTGCCGTAGCACTAAAGTGATGAAATTTGCAACTTCAGTTTTAGCAACCACCTAATAAATCCGTACTCCCCCACTATAATCATCTACAATAGTCAAGAAATAACAAGCCCCACAAGATGAAGGAACACGCGCAATAAGGCCCCAAACATCAAAATGGATCAAAACAAAAGGTTCGGTAACTTTACAATTGCTTCAAAGAAAGACACCTCTTATCTGTTTGGCTCTAAAAAAAATATAAGAAGGTTTATTATTATCATTCTTAATATTAGTACGACTATCTGTAGACAACATATTGGCTATCTTGTTGGAAGGATGACCTTTTCGCCTATGTCACAAATTCTGAGATTCCATGCTTGAAATTTTGCATGCCAGACAGAAAGTCACTGCATGCAACACACTCCACCCCATTGCTCACCCACCCCAATCATCGTCATTGAAGTACAGTCCTCTATCACACATAGTTTATCAAAGTACAATCCTGTATCACACATAATTTATCAGTGACTAAACACTTCTTCCCATCAATTGACTAAGCAACTGAAATTAGATTACAAGTAAGTTTTAGAACAAATAAAATATAAGTGCTAATCCCCGTATCATGCGTCTAGAAACACCCATATCCAAGAGCCAATTTATAAAATCCTTACCATTATTTAGTAAGAAAATGAGTTATCCCATTGAAAATCTTTCAATCCAGGAAATTATTGTCAATCATCGTCGTTCAATTTAGCTTCCGATCCTACCCACCACCATTGTCACGAGGTTGGGTTGCATTCACCATAGTCATGCCCACACCACATTCAAATGAGCCGCTACAATTTATATCATTTTTACTGCTCATGCATTACAGAGAGCTTGGATTAGCCACCGGAATCATGTTCTTCTTTCCACCATCTTCAACGCTTAACATCTTTAATACAGTCTCTCTCTAGGGTAATAGGGTAGATAATTGGATGATAGGCTCTGCTACCATGAAGAAGTTTCGGAGAATCAACTTCTCTCTATTGTTTATTCCTTTGGTAATCGATACATATATATACATGAAGATAGACTAAAGGATAAGACCAAATTAAATATAGAATATTCTACCTTCCTAATCCAAATGATAAGATCAAATTAAATGTAAATATACAATCTTCTCCTAAAGGATAAGAATGAATAAGTGGAAATATATATAATATCTTTTCTCAATACTTTACTTATTATAGGTCAATCTTGATAAAATGTTCTGGTCTAAGCCCTCTTCACTGGCATTGCCCCTTGATTCCCCTTTGAGGATTGAGGAACCAAAATATGAAGGCATCCGCCGCCTTATCCTCAAGATGTTGCTCTTTTATAGCAAGCAGAGCAAATCTATTCGGGGCGCAAATGTTGTTTACAAGCGCATAATTACACAAGTTGATCGACCGGCTATATATGATGGTAAGTTCTTGTTTTACTTTTGGGGTATGCAATTACTGTCTATATATTACCTATATCAGTAAAGTGGTCCTTCAATTACTATGCTATCTCCTCATCTTATGAGATTTTGAATTTTCTTCCACGCACAGTGTTCAACTTG
Organism: Tamarix chinensis; assembly: GCA_030549775.1. Classification (NCBI taxonomy): domain Eukaryota; kingdom Viridiplantae; phylum Streptophyta; class Magnoliopsida; order Caryophyllales; family Tamaricaceae; genus Tamarix; species Tamarix chinensis. Next base: position 102,878,250 of record CM060171.1, on the reverse strand, counting down.
GAGAAAACTTTCAAAACAACATTCTCTCTTCTTGTGCTTCACACATGGCTCTGCTTACGGCGTTTGAAAAATGAAGGCGAGGAAGGTGTTGAGTTTGGACAATATTTGTATGAGATTTACAATCACGATGTAGAGCTGAGAGTATCAAAGGCTGGGGTTAGTGATTTTTGTTACGGAAACTTATTCATCTTTCTTTTTTTGCCCTCATTTCATTAGATTTTTCATGCTAAAAGAAGACAGTTCCTCTATGGTCTTTTAGTTCCTTGTTATTTTGATTATCCTCCTCGTAACTTCTGCTTCTTATTCTTCTTTTCTGGTATGACTGCAAAGCTTGAGGGGAGTTATTTTTGCACGTGGGAAATGATATTAACACTTGTTGATTTTGTATCTCCTTTCTGATTTTGCTCCACAAGCACAGGAGCTTGTGGAAATTCCCAAATCTCAGTGGTGAATAATTATAATATTTACCAAGGGTTTCTGTAATATAGCAATCTTATTCATTGTTTCCGTCACTGAAGTCTGTAAGTTCTATGTGAATCATTACGAAGACGTAGGCATTTATGAACTTTATAAAATGTCTTGTGCCACTGGGCTTTAATTTTATTGCTCTGATGTATTTTCTTATTGGCAGGTTAACTTACTTTTGACTAAATGGATGAAAGATTTGGAGAAGATATTTTATGGAAATGTCATTGCCTATAACGAAGCAATGGATCCACAAGCTAACAAAGATTTGCTGCCAACTGCTTTATGGAGGTAATTGTCCAAACTTGGTTAAAAGCAGCATTGCTGTCTGTATGCCATCATAAAGGTGCTATGGTTAGGGAAACTGGGAATAGTTTCCTCATCTTATGTTCTCCACTACTGACTATGCATATGTAGTGTTGCACGGAAACTTCGTTGACCTAGAATTTTTTTCATCCTGGAAACATTTCCTTTTCCCGTAATGTCCTTTTTTCTCAAAACATATGTGAATGTTCTCATTTGTTTAAAAATTCCCATTTTCGATGTCCCTGACCCTGTACCTGTGCAACACTCTTTATATGCAGTCATTTTCAGAGGCTGTTATTGCATGAATGATTGAGATTTAGATATGCACTGTGTTATACTGCCATACGGTACTAAAAATGACTGGTATTTTTTAATGGTTATGATTATCTATATGTTAATAAGCAACAATGCCCCCATCTAAAATGCTCTATACTTTGATTCGTGGCAGGAATGTTTTATCTGATGATGGTGCTTCCACTCCTGATGCTGCTGCAATGCGTACTGCTCAGGTACTTTAATTTCAGTTTTGTAGGATAGAATGGTTATTATCTAGAAAGTTGTGTATGGTTGGCCTAGGCATAGTTGAGTATATATGTTACCATAACAACGTTTGATAAATGGTCACAGATGTGATTCATACTCGGGATATTTTCATCTGCTTTTTAGTTTTTCAGTCTTTCGTTATTGGCAATTTTGGGCCTTTTTTAGTATGTTTAGTAGGAATGTGAGAGTGAGGAGATTGTTAGCAAATGTGATGAAAGTCAGAATGAACTGGCTACTTCAGGATTAACTTCAGGAAAAATCTTTACTAATGGATTCATGGTAACTCTGGTCAGCGAGAACAGACCACTTCAGAATTTCCTTTTCTCTCTCTCTCTCTCTCTCTTTTCCTTTATTTCTTTCATGGTCCTAGCAACTGATTATGTAATCAGCACATTTCTCTTCCTCCAAAAGACATAAATCCACAGTGAGCCAGATTGTGAGACAGCTTAGCTGCCTGCATCTTTTGGATGACCCATCCTTGTTCTTGGTAACTTCTGTTGATCTTCCTCGTCTGTGTCACCAGCTGCCTCAGCTCCTGTTGTAATGACACAAACTTCACACTGCCTTTCTGATGACCGATCCTTGGTCCTGGTCCTTTCTCTTGGTCTTCCTTGTCTGTATCACTAGCTATCCCGCACCTGTTGTAGCAACACAACCATTAGACTCTATCTCGATACAATGTGTGCTGCACTTTTGCTAAAGGGTTCTGCTTTGCCCCGTTTTTTGGTTGACAGATTCCATTTTTGTTATAGGCAAGATGATCCAAAATGGCAGATGGAACATATTCATGTTGCAAAGTATATAGGAGCACGGCGCCTTACCTTTACTGTTCTCCCTCAAAAGTTGAGAAGCTTTCTTGATCTTATTTTGATACCCATTTCTGATCGGCTTATGTTCTTCATTAGAGGTAGTGCCATGAGCAGCATTTGATAGCAGTATCCTAGTATCGCATTTTCTTCAGTTACCCATGAGCGAGCAATCCTGCCCCCTGGTCATGGGCTACATGCTTTGTATTTATCCACGTACTTAAAATTCTACTGTGCGTATCTGTTTGCTGACTATCTTTTTCGACTTTTATTTCTGGTAGGCCATGGCTCGGTATGTCCGCCACGAGAATTTATGCCTCTTATCTACAGGTACTTGAAACCGATGATCTTATTATCTCTGCCCCATGCTTCAACTCTATTTTTCAATTATTTACTTGGCATTTGTTATAGCGTGCAATGAATCAAAGATGCTATAGGATGTGCGAATATTTTTCATCACCTACCATACTATTGAACTCCCGATGTATATGTAATATGATTACAGACCAGTCAAATAGGTGAACGAATGGACGCACGTCGTAATTAATTGTATGGTTCTTGAATGTGACTTAATTATCTTTGGTACATACGGGTGTTGAGAATGCGAATTATGCAATATATGCGAATCAAAAACTTACGCTGATCGGTGGTTTGTGGCCCGTTGAAATGCAGACAGGGAAGCGATGTTGTCTGGAAACTTTATGTTCAGTTCAATGGACAAGCCAACCGCCTAGTAGTTCATAGCTTTGACGGGAGGAGGTATGGGAAGTAGGATTGGACAAAAAAGGGGTTTAAAGGTTAAGGTAATACGAGTACTTTCATCAAACATACTAAAGTTATCTTCCAGTTAAGAAATGTAAATTGCGTTGTTGCTCTTGCAATGATTATTTGGATACTCGAGATAAAATGAGGGGTTTTGACGTTTTGGCCTCACCAATAATGAATTACTATTTTTTTTTTTTGACATATGTAGCATATTACTGCTTCTTCTTGTACTATTTATTTATTTTAATCGTTTTTTATACTTAACTCAGGTGACATTAAATTGAATGCTGTTTGGTGTGAAGTAATGGAATAAAAATATATTCATATTTGCGCTCCAAATTGTGTTGAGGCGCTATTCAGGTTCTATCGTTATTTGGAGTAAACGAGTGTTTTTTCTTTTTCCAACTATGTACTGCAAGTCTGCTATCCACGACGTGTGTTGGAAGTATATTACTTATTAAGTATAAAAATTGTAAGGCATTTAAAATAATTGAATAAATAAATAACGAATAATAATAATAGTTATAATATAATAATAATAATAATAATATAACATGCTTTATTAATCGAAGTAATAAAGCTGAACAATGAAAGATGAAATTAAATAATTGAACTTAACGAATTCAGGTTGTGTTCTTAAGACTAATTTGTTCTTTCACATGGTATTTAAAGTTATAAGCAATTATTTTTCAAGATAAAATGAATTTCGTTCTTATTATAAGTAACACCTCAAATATAATAAGATTTTGGCCAATTTAATGTTATGCTTATACACTTAAGAGATAAAGATAATCGAATTTTTTTTTTTAATTTCAATCTACGATGGGGCTATTTATAGAGTAGTATATATTGCTTTAAACCGATACACTCAAGAGTTGTAGTGGTATACTATTTTACATGTATTTGTCTGAATAAAAACTGTGCCACAATTTAAAAAATTAACTGCGTAATTTTAGTTACTCAAATCATTCGTCACAACCATACTAACATATGGAAACATTGTGATTTTAATTCTTAGTTATCATCCATACATTAGACTGCCATCTCTCACATACATATCTTGCCAAATAAATATTACTAACTCCTCTAGGCCTATAGGATTACAGAGCCCTTTAGTTATGCTCCCACTAGGCTACTAGGATTAGACCCACAAAAATCAAAGTCATGTGTTAATTGATAATCCAATTACATTTAATTAGTCACTAATTAATTAATAATATATTACCCAATCAATGTAAATAATTAATTAATGAGTAATTATATTACTATCTATCTCATCAATCCCCCACTAGATAGTAATATACCATAATCTTATAAAGCATGAACAAGTCATACTTAAAACAATATCTCTCACATTACCCTATCACAAGGTAACAATATCTTTCTTGGAATGTATCCATTCCCCTTATGAAAGATAAAATTAGCTTTCATTCCATAATCGAACTAATTGAGCACCGATGAAGAAAACTGCATCTGGATAAGTAGTCCGAGACTTTGAGCTTTTTATAGTGAATTTCTATCGGGTTTACTAGCTAATCAATGAACAGATTTACCTTGAACAGTCATTCATCTAGTGTAAATCGAGACAATAGAAAACACACAGCTTCCTTTGAGCATAGTTGGTTCTTACGTTTGTGTTCGTTTCAACCATGAACACCTCCTAGTTCCATGAGTGCATTAGAAAATTCAGTCTTTCGAAATTCTCATAGAAGCGGCCCCCTTCCCACTCACGTAGGTGATCTCCTAATTATTATATCATTTAGATACTCTACTTAAACATATTAAGTTATAGGGATTATTAGAAGCATAGCTTAACCCTATCCTTTTATTTGCACTATTTCATCATAGGAATGGGTAGATAGAAACAAGGTCCTTAGTGCAACACCGAGTCATCTACAGTTCGGTTGTCCCATTGAACCTAGATCTTGGGATCTCCGGTCAGCTAGATTGGGTTGCGACCATGGTGACTCTATATATCCATAGGCTTTAGGCTCATCCCCCTCGATGAACTTTCTATTTTCTCTCTAATTAATGTCTTTATAAGAGGATCCGTAATATTATCTTTTGACCTCCCATAGTCAATTAAGATAATTCCACTGAAAAGAAACCTCCTAATAGTATTATGTCTAGGAAGAATATGTCTAGACCTATCATTATACATCTCAATCTATGCCCTACCAATTGTAGATTGGCTATCACAGTGAACACGTATGAGTGGCATAGGTTTTCCCAACATGGGATATCTTCTAGGAAGTCTCTAAGCCATTCAACTTCTTCCCCAGCTTTATCTAAAACAATAAATTCAAAATCCGTCGTTGACCTCGCGATACATATTTTTTTTGATGATTTCCAAGATATTGCACCACTTCTAAGGGTGAATATATATCCACCAGTAAACTTAGAGTCCTTGGAATCCGATATCCAATTCACATCAGCGTAGCCTTCTACCACTACTGGATATCTCTTATAGTACAGTCAAAAGTTCTTGGTGTGCTTTAGATATTCTAGAACTCGAATGATGACCTTCTAATGTTCCCTACTAGGGTTATTGGTATAGTGACTCAGCCTGTTAGCTGTATTAGCAATATCTAGCCGAGAGTAGTTCATAAGATGCATGATACTGCCTATTATATGTGAATATTCTGGTTGTGGAATTCCAGCACCAGTATTTTTCATCAAATGAATGTTCACCTCCAATGGTGCCTTAGTTGGGTTAATATTGTACTCCTTGAAATGATTAAATATTTTTTCAACATAATGAGATTGAGACAATATTAATCCATCCGATATTCTAGAAATTTTAATTTCTAAAATAATTTCTATAAGACATGTGTCTTTTATATCAAAAACCCTAGTGAGCATCAGTTTGGTGGCGTTAATAATATCATTATTACTACCCATTATGAGCATATCATCTACATATAGACACACTATAACGTAGTCTTTAATAATATTTTTGACAAACACATTTGTCAGACTCATTTATTCTGAATCTATTTGACAACATTATACTGTCAAATTTCTCATGCCATTGCTTAGGTGTCTGTTTTAATCCATATAGGGATTTAACCAATCAAAAAACCTTTCTCTCCTGAATGGGAGAAATAAACCCCTCAAGTTGTTCTATATAGATCTCTTCCTCTAGTTCGCCATTCAAAAATGTTATTTTTACATGCATTCGATGTACTTCTAGACCCTTTACAGCTGTTATCGCCAATAACATACATATAGACGTAATTCTTGTAACCAGTAAATATGTGTTGAAAAAGTCAACCTCTTCTTTTTGCTTGTATCCCTTAACTACAAGGCTTTCCTTTTATTTATCAATTGAACCATTAGCCTTTAATTTCTTCTTAAAGATCTACTTACATTCTAGGGGTTTATTCCCAGGAGGGAAGTCTACCACTTCCCACGTGTGGTTTTACATGATGAATTTGATTTCACTGTTTATTTCTTCTTTCCAATAAGTAAATTTAGGAGAAGACATAGCTTCCTTAAATGTTCTAAGCTCATTTTCTAACAAATACATTAGATAATCAGGTCCAAATGATTTAGAAATCCTAGATCTCTTACTTTGTCTAGGTTCATCTGGATTAACCCCTTTATTCTCATCACCAATAGAATCTCTTGGCCTCTTTTGTGAGGCTGCTTCACTATTTATTTTTTTGGAAAAAACATTTTTTAAAAATACGGCATCCCTTGATTCTATAATTGAATCACATCAAGTCACAAGTGGACAATCAAATATGACTGACGATATGCATACTGTTATATGCATAACCAATGAATATACAATTAATACTTTTCGATCCTAACTTAACCCTCTTTAGTTTAGGAACTGCAACGTTTTTTAAGCACCCCCACACTTTTAAGTATTTATAGTTAGGCTTGTGACCTTTCCAAAACTTATATGGAATATTGTGGGTTTTCTTATGAGGCATTTTGTTGAGAATATAATTTGTAATATGGCTTCCCCCCACAAGTTATGCGGTAGACTAGAACTAATCAACATGGCATTCATCATGTCCTTTAAGGTTCTATTTTTACATTATGATATTCCATTAATCTAAGGCATATAAGGATTAGTTGTTTGGTGAATAATACCATGTTTCGAACAAAATTGGTTAAAAGGGTATTCATATTCACCTCCTCTATCACTTCTTATAGCCTTAATCTTTCTACCAAGTTAATTCTCAACTTCTGCGTTCAAGTGTTTAAACAGTTCAATTCCCCATCTTTGCTTCATAGCAAATACACATAGCAATAATATGTGCTATTATCAATGAAAGTAATAAAATACTTTTTACCACCTCTAGTTTACACAAAATTTAAATCACACACATCAGTATGAATTAAATCTAGAAGTTTTGTGTTTCTTTCGACAGAATGAAAGGGTTTCCTTGCCATATTGGCCTCAACACATATTTTACATTTATAATTAGGATCAAACTCACATTTAGGAAAACATTCTAAATTAATTAGCCTAAAAATTGTATCATAGTTAACATGTCCTAATCGTTCAGGCAAAATATTAAATGACTCAAGCATATAAGAAGAAGAAACACTCTTATTATTATTAACTTTGGGTACAATATTCATTACATTCATCTTAAAGAGTCTATCACTAAGACAACCCTTTTCTACAAACATTTCATTCTTTGTGAGTATAAATTGGTCAGATATAAAGATCAACTTAAAACCATTCCTACTTAGTAGGGATCCTAAAACTAAAACTAAATTCTTTCGGATATCTATTACATGAAGCACATCATTCAAGGTAATATTATTTCCACTTGTCAACTTCAATATCACCTTTCCATAACCAATGACCTTAGAAGATGAAGCATATACCATGAAGATTTGTTCTTCATCATCTTCAACAGATTGATACTCAGAAAACATCCACTTGTTACCACAAATATGATGAGTGGCTCTAATGTCTACCCACCATTTTTTGGCATTTCTAATAAGATTACATTGTGACACTATCGTGGATAGATTAACAACATCAAGATCTTCAAATAACTTATATATCTTTTTATGTTCGCTTGAACGTTGCTCTTCTTGGACTTCTTCAGAGTACAACAATCCTCTGCATGGTGTCATTACTTGCAACATTCATAGCACTTTCCCTTGAACTTCTTGGAGATATTAGATCCTGCATTATAATTATCTCTGTTGTGCTTCCTTTCTTTCTCTTTTTTTTCCATTTTCCACCACATTGGCTCTTGATGCCATAGGGTTTGACCCTCTAGCCTTACGATTGTTTTCCTCAATTCTTAGACGGACTATGAGATCTTCAAGTTTCATTTACTTGCAGTTATGCTTGAGGTAGTTCTTAAAATCTTTCCAAGATGGTGGTAATTTTTTAACCACTACCACTTGAAAGAATTCACTCAGAGACATACCCTTGGCATAAATGTCATAAATGATAACTTAAATCTCTTTTACTTGGGATATTACCAACTTGTTATCCAGCATTTTATAATCGAGAAAACGACCAACAATAAATTTCTTTATTCTTGCATCCTCTGTCTTATATTTGGTATCTAACGAATCCCACATTTTCTTTGCCGTTTTAACACTAGAATACACATTATATAATGTGTCATCTGAACAGTTTAGAATATAATTCTTGCACAGAAATTCAAAATGATTCCATGCATCCATTGCAGCTATTTTGACTATATCAGTCTCTTTTTTATCAAACTTTAGAGAGCCCTCATTAAGATACTTTGTCAAATTTAATGTAGTGAGATAGAAAAGCATTTTTTGTTGCTAACGCTTAAAATCTGACCCATTGAACTTTGGTGGCTTTTCACCAATGTCCACAAAGTTTGTGAAACTTGCAACAATGTTTGCAAACGAGGCCATTTCTGTTATGAAAACAAAAGTTCGATAAATAAGAGAAGAGTAGAAGAAGACAAAGTACAATTATTTATCAAATAAATACCACTTTCTATACTACAACAAATGAAGGAAAACTAAAATTCGTCTTAAGATGGTTGGGAGTATATTACTTATTAAGTATAGAAATTGTAAGGTATTTAAAATTAATTAATTAATTATAATAATAGTTATAATATAATAATATAATGCACCTTATTAATTAAAATAACAAAGCCTAATGATGAAAGACTAAATTAAATATCCGAGCCTAATGAAATCACGTTGTGTCCTTAAGACGAATTTGCCCTCTCACACGGTACTCAAGGTTAACAATCGTATCCTACGATAGAATAGATTTTCGTTCTTAAGTAATACTCCAAATATAATAAGATTGTGGCAAAATCAATGTTATGCTAGTATTTAATTAAGAACATTGGAATGTAAGGGTAGAGAGATTGGGAGATAAAGACAACCAAAATTTTATTTTATTTTAAAATTTCAGTTTGCAGTGGGCTATTTATATAGTAGTATAGGTTACTTTGAACCGGTACACTCAAGAGTTACAATGGTTTACGCATATTTTTTTGAATAAAAGTTACGTCACAATTTAAGAAATTATCCGCATAATTTAAATTACTTAATCCGTATGTCACAACCATACCAGCACATGGAAACATCATAATTTTAATTATTAGTCATTATCCTCACGTGAGACTACAATTTTTCACATACATATCTTGCCAAATGAATATTGCTACTTGAGAGTGCAATCAAGCCCAAAAAATGAATAATTTAGTATCATACCAACCCCTCTAGGCCAATAGGATTGAAGATCCCTTTATTTACTCTCCCACTAGGTCATTAAGATTAGACCCACAAGAATTGAAGTTATGCATTAATTGATAATCCAATTACATTTAATTAGTCACTAATTATATTACTATCTATCTCATCAATGTGTAAATAAAGTATAGAGTATATGTAACTACAATACCAAACACAGACACTTGTCGGAAATAAGTTATCACTTATTCCTACTATACTAAAATATCATAGGAAGAGTAAAGAACAAAAACCCCAAAAACAAAAAAGTTTGCACTGCATATGGTTTTTCAAATGTGTTTTCTTATCCTCTTATAATGGTGATGATAGTTTGCCTAGCGGCGTCGAAGCAGTACACGAACTGTCGTTCTCGATGCTCCATGATTTCATTTTGAAAAACTATTCGGTTCGGGAATACCTTATCATTTCAAGAAACTATAAAGGGGTTGGTTGAGCCTTTTCCATGCGACTCGCATCCACAACACTCCTCGTAATCAAGGATGTATAAAAATGAAGAGAAATATGAAAATATTATTATCTAAAAAATAAAAAGACAATTATATGTATGTATGTATGTATATTAAAAGTTTATATAATAAAAATAAATCAATTATAAAAAGATATTCAAAATTTACATAATCAGAATACAAATCTCAAGCTCACTAAATTACTAATAACCATAAGCTCAAATGAATAAGATACATTATTTATTTGTGTTAATGATATTAACTACATTCACAACCTCTAATTTGGGCTTATCAAGATAAAGATAAAAAAATATCCAACAATCTAATATCTTCAAAAGAACCAAAGTCATCACCTATATAAAAGAAGAAAAAAAGAAATTATTTTTTATTTTAATAGTTGTTGAAACTTATTATATAATATGGGATTAGTAAACAACAATAAAATATTGCCATAAATGGCCCACATTATTTATTTTTGTTGCTTGTATTATGGAAGTCTTCTTGCTAGGAGACGGTGATTGTTATAAACAAGCACCAAGTCTTTGGCATGCTTAAGAAAAAATCTATTACGCTTAATAGAATGAATAAAACCAAGCAATTTGAGAGCAATATCTTGAAGCAATGGTGCACTTGAGCCATGAACTCTCCATCAAGCCTTTAGATGAAGGGCATCTTTACTATAAAGAGAATCAAAATTTTCAAATTGATCATTTTTAAGTGCAAAATTCTTAAACTTCATAATATATTTTGGACGATCTTTATGATTAGGGAAAATTCATGTAAATCACTTATTCCTTTCGATGCAAATATCTTCATCTCTAGAAGGAGCAACTCTAGGTAACTTAGCATCTAACTAAAAATCACTATAATACATTTACTCAAAGGAAGAAATCAACCAAATTATAGATATTATTATTAATTTTTAAATTAAAAAATAAAAAATAACACTTCAATAAATAATGAGATTATTGAATTAAAGAAGATGGTTACATTGGATTCAATGAGTACGTCAAACAATGAAGGTTGTACTACTTTTGGTCCAACGAGCTATGAGTATGACATATACCACTTCAAAGAAAGAAGACACTTCTCCAACCTCTTTACATTCATGCTTATAAATGTCGTTTCTCACTTCATCAATTATTGTATCCCACATTTCATAAACAAGGCGAAGGGTTAGTCTATTGGCATCACACTCTCTAATCATATGGTAAATAGATCGTGTAAGTTTAAGAATATAATCAATCTTCTCCCATCATAAATCATCAAGCAATTTTTCCTTCACAAACCTTATTTTTCCAATATTATCAGTCATATAAGACAATTAGCCTTCACTAATCACCATAGCTTGAAGAATATATTTTATCAGCTTCATTCTCTTCAATGTAACAACAACTTGAGCAAAACAAGTATCAGCAATTGCAAGCAACTTTAGAGAAGAAAACCTATTGAAGATGGTTAATCTTATGGAATGCATCATCATAAAATTCTTTATTTGAATAGAATCTCCATGAATCTCAATATAAAACCCCAAAACTTACAATTGAAAATTTTTATTTAAGTGGAAGCATAAAATAAATTAATTGGATATCACTGTCGTATCCCTATCCTCATGTCAAATACAAAGCAAAATACTTAATTAATCAAACACAATAAAATGGAGAAGGATATAGGTTTCATAAACTTAAAAAAATGTTTTGGAGGGTTATTTTGAGTACAAAGATAAAATGCATAAAGGGTTAAATTGGGAACTCAAAGTCCCAAAAGGCATCTAGGTTTAGAGTGATGAACCGGATATCCTGAACTATAACCCAAAACTCAAAGACAAATTCAACACTCTTCCCCAACAAGCGCATCAAAAGCATCATAGTCATCTAAGGGGTCCTCACACACCTGCACAAACTCAATTGAATTATCTGCTTGTGAGAATAAGCAACACCCATAAAAAGAATGATCAACATGCTACGTACTAAGTAAGATAACAATACAATCATGAAATGTCACATATAATCATAAGATCACAAGAATAAATAAATGTACATATAGAATAACATAAAAGGTATCAAATCATATATTGATAGATAGGCCTTACAATAATAATGGTATGCTTATTATCCATTATCTTATTCAAGTTAAGTTTAGAGATCTCACTATTCTCAACCGATAAAATGGTATCATAAATGTACAACCCTAAGGTATAAAGCTACTAGCCACTATTTTTAACTGGTGGAACAGTATCATAATTACACAACCTTAGGGTAAAACGCTCTTGGGCAATATTCTCAACTGATGGAACGGTATTATAACATTCAACCATAGGGAATAAAGTATTTGGTTACTATTCTCATCTGGTAAAACAACAGGTACAATCGATCTTAACTCACGTGGTATTTCACTTTATATGATTAATATCTTATTAATAATTATGATCATTCAAATAATTTATTTAATTTGAGTTCAAGGACCCTATTATTCTCAACCGGTGGAAAGGTATCAATGAATACACCACCAAAGCATAAAGGTACTGGCCACTATTTTCAAACCGATGGAACGATATCATAAATACAATACCGGGATATAAAGCTCCTAACCACTATTCTTGTTGAGTAGAACGGGCAGGTATAACTGACACTGACTCAGATCTTTCACTATAAATTATTAATATCTTATTCGTGGTTATTTATTCTAAGTTCATCATACAAACACACACAGAACCGTATAAGGCACATGTCCCAACATATGCTCCCAAGTACAAGTAGGGGTGAAGCCAGAGCTTTCACATGATGTCTTGGGACACCATGGAGCCCTGGCAGTAGGGTATTAAATGTATTTATTTTTTATACATTAAATATATATTATATATGAAGGACACCATATCAATAGTTCAATATGGATGAACGGTTGGGCTACTCGGGTCCCCTTATTTTTCAACTACAAGGTGTCGGGATCGAATCCCCTATTCGAGCACTTCTTGAATTATTTTTGTAAGTAAAGTGATGTCATTTTTAAAATAAAAAAAAAAATTATCCAACACCCTTCCCCGTTGTCTCCCTCCTCCTACTCCTTAGAAACTTCTTCGACCTCCTGTCCTACCCTCCTCGATATTCTTTGACCTCTTTCACCTTCTTCAAGTGCTTAACGTTACTGCCTCTAAAGACTGTCATTGGTCATACCACACTCCATCAACAACAACAACAACAAATGAAAACCGACGTGACCCTTCCTCTTCAACTTTGCCCTTTTTCTCTAACACGACAACTCCATCCTTCTTTGACTTCATCCCTCACTCGTCCTCTGCTCGGTGGTGAACAAAGAAATTCTCATCCTCGCCTCCCACCTTGACCCTATGCAACTATTACTAGCTAGTTGCTGCTAAGATATATCACACGAAATCGAATTGAGGAAGCCACAGAAAGTGATGAAGGTAATATTTTCTTTAATTTTTGGTTAGTTAAATTGTTAGTGATAAATTATGAGTAGTTAATTTATATATATTATTTTATTAATTCATTAGATTTTTTTAGTTTATAGAAATCAGAATGTAGAAACCTTTATTAATTTGGTAAACCCTAATTTACCAATTAGTTTGTTAATAGGTTAAATTGTTTAATTTATTAGTTATGATTTCAATTAATTTGTTATAAAATTGTATTATCAATTAAGCTTTAGTAAATTCCATAGTTAATTCATTAATGTGTCAATTTAGGATGCAACGATATTTTTCAAGTTAGCCTAAATATAGCTACCATGAATCTAATTCTGTTAATCAAGTTGTGTTACCAACTTCCAAAAACTAAGCACTCCCATCTTCAAGCCAACTACAAGAATTAAGATTCACTAATGAAGGTAAAGTTGATTTGGAAACTCTAAAAGTATATCCAGGGTTAACAAAAAAGATTGCAGATGTTTATTTAAATATTCAACATGAGGTAAGAAGAGCTTATCTTTCAAAAGGCCCTTATTAACCTCGTATTCATAGCTTTCCTACAAAGGTTATTAGTGGAAAACAATATCAATTTGTTTCATCTTGGTTTGATGAATATGATTGGTTGGAATATAGTATAGGTAAATATGTTCCATTTTGCTTACCTTGTTACTTGATTAAAATTAAATCTAAAGTTGGTAGTGATCATTTTGTGCAAAAAAGATTTATACACTAGAATAATAAACAAAGGTTCAAGATTTATGTTGGTAGTTCTAATAGTCCTCATTTTAAAATATTATAAAAAAATGTGAAGATCTTATCAAATATAAGTAAAGCATTGAAGCCTCTTTAATAAAACAATCCAAATAAGTCAAATCAAAGTATCTTATCATTTTAGATGCATATGTTTAGGCTATTAGATTTCCTCTTGAAGGGGGGAATAGCATTTAAAGGACATGATGAGTCAGAAGATTCTCTTAAATTAAGGTAATTTTCATCATTTTATAGAGGCTTTGAGGCATAACAAAGAAGCTATAACTAGAGTTGTGTTAGAAAATGCTCTAAAGAATAATCAAATGACTTCACCTGAGATTCAAAAGGATATTAGTTATGCATTTGCATCTAAAAATAATTAATGAGATTATTAATGAAATTAGAGATTATTTCTTTGTCATATTAGTGGATGAAGTAGGAGACATAGCAAAGAAAGAATAAATGGCAATTGTTATAATACCCCAAAATTTTTCCTAAGAATAAATAATAAAATAATAAATAAAATAAAATATAGGTACATATATTGATAATAATAATAATAATATGAAGTTTTAAATTTATTATTTAAAAACCTTATTTTAATTATTTAGCTTAAAATAAAGTATAGGTAAATATAATAATTTTTAATCATTTTATTATTTTCCCAAAAAATCTAAAAATCACACCATCTCCTTTTCTTTTTTATTCTTTTTCCTTTTTATTTTTCTTTTCCTTTTATTTTCTCCTTTCTTTTTTCTTTTCCTCTTCTTTCTTTCTTCTTCTTTTTTTCTCCCCCTGGCTTGGGAGAGTGCCCTCTTCTCTCCTCTTCCTTCTTCCCCCTGGACCAGCCCAAGCACCCCCTCCCCTTTTTCTTTTCCCTCGGCCAAAAGCCCAACCTCCCTTCTCTTTTTCTTCTTTTCCTTTTTTCTCCCTCCCTTCTTTTTTATTTTCCCTTTCTCTCTCCGTCCTTAACCTCCTATTTTGCAGGCCTGCGCACATGCACCCTCTGTTGCCATTTTCGCAACCACCCACTACTACCGTCAGCCAACCTCCGCCCCCCTTTCCCTTTTCATCCATGCACGACATGCACATTAGCATGTCCCTACATGATCCCCCTCACCCCCTGCAATGCAATCCTCCCTTGCCACCACCGGCCACCCTTGTCCCCTTCCCCTCTTGTCCTTCTCCTCTCCCACAGCCTATAAATACCTCCAGCTTTGCCTTTCCTCTCTTTCTCCCTCGTCAATCCTTGCCTACACCCTTCCCTTGTCTTCAGTCATTGCCACTACCGCAGCCAAGCCACACCATCACCCAAGCTCCACTCCTCTCCCTTCCCTACATATCCCTACACCTACTAAGCCCCTCACCTCCTCTTTCTCCCCTTCCTATCCTCTCCTTGAGCGTGCAAAGTGAGCAGGTTGTGCCACCTCGCACCGCCACCACCATCGGCTCATTTTCCTCTCTCTACACCACTGTCACACCTCCACCCTGTGCAACCAGCCCTCTCCACCACCTTTTCCCCTCTATTTTTTTTCTTCTTCTCCTCCCTCCCTCTCGGTTGCTCCACTACTAGCCTACCTAGTGCTAACACCACCCACAACCCCCAAAGAACTAAACACCACTCTTTTCCCAACCAAAAACTACCTCCCCCTTCCTCTTTCTATTCTGGTCACACCACTATCCTTTCATCCATTTTGAACTTCTTTTAATTAAATTCATTATTATTGTTGTTGTTATTTTGTTAAAAGTATAGAGGATAAGTTAGTAAGTAGGTATTGTTTTTAAGTTAATTGATTAATAATTTTATGTATTTGTATATTTGTATTGTAGTTAAGATATTATTTGGTATAGGTATATAATTATTATGTGATTTTTTTTTTGGTTTTGTTGATGATGTCATGTAATATTATGTGTTTGTGTTTATTGTATTTGTTGTTGTTGTATAATGATGATTATATTATGATGTGTGTGTGTATATGTGTATTGTGAATATTGATTATGTGGTATGTATGTTGTGGATTGTGGAAATGTATTTATGTTATGAATGTTGTATTGTATTTTTGTGTTTTTTGTGAAAGGCAATTATGTGGATAAGTTATTGGAAATAGGCATAATAGTAGGGAAAATACCTTGTAAGGATAATTAAGCTAGGATGTGATTATGTATGATTAAATAGCATGAAATGTTACATAAGGACAAAGTATAAGGATCGAATAAGAGAGTTGGTCATATGGTTGTGAAATTCCTGGTATGATGTGAGGATTGTAAATGTATTTAATATATAATTTGGAGGCCCGAGGAATTGTCAATATTGAAATGACATATAGGGAAAACCTGGGAAAAGTTAGTCAATATCCTGTGGAAAATGTTAAATAATAAGTATGACAATTATAAAAGAGGATTAGGGCAAATATTGCATGGAGAGGGTTGACCATACATGGGGTAAGTCAAACTTAATAGGCTAAGTCCGAAACTAAGGGAGAGATGGTTGTTAAAATGGTTATGGGGAGTGACGATGGTATTGTTGGATAGTCTAACAAACCATGAAGGAGTCTTTGGATTCCGGGAGTAGACCTGACAAAGCTTATCCAACTCGACTTGAAACCCAATATTGACCTAAAAAATAAAACCCATTCACAACCCAAAATAACCTGAGTCAATCCAAATCCTGCCAAAATTTAGCTAACCCGATAATGATCTGAATCTAAATTAATCCAAACCGAAGTGACAAAAATCAATAATAGCCCGAACTGAACACTACTCGAACCAACCTAAATTCTAACCCAAAGCAAACTCTAACCCAAACCCAAACCGACCCAAACTCTAACTCAAATTGTACTTGAACTGATAATTGGTTATTCTTTTTCATATACGATATTTTTAACTCCATATACTTATCGAACTTTGAAACAATGTCAATCAATGCAAATATTTATAAGCATAAATTTAGATTTTTGCTTCACTTTATTTAATAACTTCCTACAACTTCAACTCCACATTTTATACCATAATAATTAAAACTTAATGACGGAACAATGAACTTATATAATCGAGATCTTATGAGCATAACCTTTCAACTCAATTTCAGAACCATTATATAGTGGTATATATATAATCTTCATTAGAAAAATTCAAATTGGATGGGATCTACAATCCAAGTAATGAATATCCATGATAGAAGGTGGCTAGATACTCGGATGTAACCATCATAATCTATTGCATTACCTTCATACATCAATAAAATTACATTCTCGTCCCTAAGAGGAAAATCAGCACAAAATACATTATAGAAACAATCATACAAGTGGATAACCACAAAGCATCGATCTTAACTGATTTCAATGCTTGAATTCATAGAATACTTCAAACATGATGAAATAGCTTATGTGGTTGTGCCATTTGAGGTGATGTGTCAACTCATATTCCTATAAAATGAAATTTAAAAAAAATAATTTAAGAGAACTAATCCTCAAATTTGGTTCTTTAAGGACACTTTTCTAAACATTATAAATGCAAATGATGATTAATAAGAAAAAACTCAAATAAATTGTGACACCAAAAGAAGAAGAGCGATATGGCATTGTATTAATTATTTACAAGGATACGACAATCAAATTCACCATTTCATCATATGCTCATTATATGATATAAAGTACATAATGATATCAAATATGTTGATAATTACTAACAAATAAATACAATAGAAATCCAAACAAGTGCAAATAAGAAAGCTAGAGCACTAATAACACACCTACAATGAATGCTTGATCCTCTCTTTAATGGATAAAGGTAAATACCTCTTTTTGATTGAAGCCCTGACTTTAAGGTAAGTAACCAAAAAACACTAACTAGAAAGAAAGAAATTTATAATCCAAAAGGCAAAAGATGCCCTATGGAATAGTTATAATATCAAGAGAAAGACACATCCTAACAATCACCATATATATTGTTACACAAACATCAGACCAACAAGTCACACACCTTAATATGAGATTTATATAACAATCAAATAAAAAATAATAATATCACCCTATTGTTACAAACACTCCAAATTAAACCTGGATCCCTTTATTTGCTAAGGGAATATCTAGGTGAGATAATAATAAGACAATAGCTAACAACAAAACCTGCAAAAAATCAAAGAAGCCACGTCATTAATTTAGAGACTTGTTTTTATAAAACCTGCAACACTAAAACCTCCTCACAACAATATATAAATAAGTAAACTTTCACCTATTAAAGTTAATATCAGTACTAAAAGCAACATATGAAACTTACAGCATTAAAAACTCTTGCGACCTCTTCAAAAATAATCAGTGCAGTCCTCCCTATAGTGAAAGAACATGTAATTAAATACACTCCATTTAGATAAAAGCTACATACTTAGCTATCAATTATATAAAGAAGTAAAATATCACATATGGAAATTATTAAGGGCGTCTACTAGGGGATTAGCTCCATCCCACCCCACATTACAACTAACAAATTCATCTTCCTAAGTTGCTAGAGAAACAATAATACATCAGAAATTTACTATAATGTAGAAACAAAGAAGTTAATAAAAGCCTTCAAAACCATACAACCAACTACGAGTAGTTATGTATGCTTCAATATTTTCAGGCAAGTACGAGCTTCTTCACTTATTTAAAATCCTACCTCCAATGCTAAAAGTTGATTCTGATACAATAGTTGTCAGGGACACACTTGAGATATCCCTAACTAGATGTAAAAGCTTTCTATATTGAGACTTGTTCCCTCTCCAAAAGTC
This sequence comes from Tamarix chinensis, assembly GCA_030549775.1. Classification (NCBI taxonomy): domain Eukaryota; kingdom Viridiplantae; phylum Streptophyta; class Magnoliopsida; order Caryophyllales; family Tamaricaceae; genus Tamarix; species Tamarix chinensis. Next base: position 102,859,242 of record CM060171.1, on the reverse strand, counting down.
AAGAATTTTCACCTTGATTTTGGGGTCTATTCTAGGATCATCTAGATACTTATCCAACTTTATATTTTCATTATAAGTGTATGCAGCCTCATTTTCATCAAAACCCCAAGAATTACAAAAAACAAATGGATATATATATATAATAGTCAATTGAATATAAATATAATAACAAATCAAAATCAAAGGAAAGGCATAAAAGGCTAAAGGAAGGCAAGAAATGTAAACTTACAGAAGAGAAATTAAATTTGCGCTTACGAGTAGAACCAATGGTGTTAGTGTCTAATATTGATGATGATCCACAAGAGTTATTGCAAGTAGCTCCTCCATCATTGACTAAAGGACACTCCACTAAGAGCATCCCTAACTTAAACCCCGCATCATTAACCTTCAAAGAAGCCCTTGTTCCATCCTCAAATAATTTTTCATAGTAATATTTTAGAAAATCCAACTTACAATGAGGATTAATAATCATAGCAAAAGCAAATAATGTACCATATTTATTCCCATCTAAGTTGGCACAATACTTATCAAATTTAATCTTTATTTCTACAGCCATTTTCTTTAACACTTCATTGTCACCCTTTACCAACTGATGTAAAAGCATTTTGATCTTCCATACATTCTTAAAATACAATTTTGTTGTGGGATACTCACTATTAGAAAATAGCTATGTAATATCATAAAATGGTTTCAAGACATCACGAATTTTTTCAATCATGTCACACTCTTGAAGTCCTGGGAAATGCTTGTATAAGGGGTCAACAACCACCATCTCCATAAATCCATTACGATAAATAATAGCTCTATCAATTGTCAATAAGTTAAATTCCACCTTGTGGGAACATCAGGCCACAATGCTTTAGTATCTGATATCCGAATTAATTTCACACAATTTCAAAACATAGTCTTCCTTGATTCTGACCACTTGATGTATTTTACACTATTTCTAATATTAACAACAATATCCTCTATCACCGTAAGCCCATTCTTAACAATAAGATTTAAAACATGAACACCACATCAAGCATGTAAGTAAATGCCATCATGCAGCAAAAAAAAAATTATCGTTTAGTGTATTTCTCAAATGATCTTGCATTCTATCATTGCTAGAAGCATTATCCAATGTGATAGAGAAAATCTTATCCTCAATATCCCAATCTTGAAGCAAACTTAACACAAAATTATGTAAGATTTGTCCCCTATGTGGTGTTTCTATATGATGAAAATTTAGTACTCTGCTATTCAACTTCAAATTAGCATCCACATAATGAGTAGTCAAACACATATACCCCTCGATTTGATAAGAAGTCCATGTATTAGAAGTCAAACAAATACGACCAGGGATGCTACAAAGATATTTCTTAGCTCAATCTTTAAGTTTGAATGCAATTTCAATACGTCCAATTTTGCAGTATTTCTACAAATAGTTCTAACTAGATTATTCAAGTTTGTATGAATTTCTCTATTACTTTTGTGCTCAACCCAAGAGAACGCATACGGCATACCCATGTTTGACAATAACCCTTGCTAATAGATCTCTATAGATCCTTTTGTCATAAACATTAGATTCCACTTTCACAGCTTGTTGATATGATGGACTTTTATCAAGATGTCTTTTAAGATTTGTTGTTCTATAATGTGAACTAGCAATGAAAGAAGTCACCTTACAATGGTTGCAAAGTGCTCTCTCTTTTCCGTCCTTGGTCTCGATTCCTCTAAGCCTCATAAATTCTTTCCAAACTAAGCCCCTTTTCTTATATGCTTCTTGCAATTCAGGATCCAGAAGACTACTAGCATCATAATTTTTAGCTTTCATAACTGCAGTAAATTAAAACAAATAAATATAATTATACACAATAATTAAAACATTACCGACTTAAATCAAAGAGTGAGATAAAGCTTTGGAGGATTAGAAAAGCTAATATATGAGTGTAGTATCAACTATCACAATAATTAAAACATCACTGACTTAATAAGATGAGGCAACGGCCATTGACTGAAGTTTCATATCCATCATCCATGTTGGATGCCAATAGCCTGTTCCGTTGATAGTTGATACCCAACAATCCAACATACTACAATATAATCCAATAAAAAAATAGTTTTTTCCATCACATGTAAATTCTGGTCAAGTACTAAAACTTAAATCTAAACATGCAGGTGCATCATCATCTTCAACCAGAATCAACATCAACCACCGTATCCATACGCACTATTTGTATGGTAAACATACGCTTTTTTCCATTTAAGAGGCTACCTTAACTTGTAATCTCAAAGTTAAGTGTTAAAACTTACAATTAAACGTCCACGGTGCATCATCATCTTTGACCAAAATCAACATCAACCACAATATCCATACGCACTATTTGCGTCTTTGGCTCTCAATTTACTTATTGGACCAGAATAGCAACTTAGCTATTACCCTATCCTCCAACTAGTGATCGAATAATCATATTATCATAATCTAAGCCTATCTACAACAATTTTTAACAAAATAAAAATAAAATTAAGACTCACCTCCGAACCACTGCAGTCATGGAACAACCAAGACGCTGGAGGTCGTCGACCAACACCAATGACAATGGTTGCAGTCTTGTAGAAGCAGTGTGTGGCAATAATGACAAAGGATGAACCACTGTGGCAACCGACAAACCAATTCGCTGTGAAATGACGATTCAGCGGAGGCTGAGTTTGACTGGTTTCAAAAAAAATTGTTGGAGGAAATCAAATTGCTGAACTCACAAAACACTTCGCTGACCAACAAACTCCGACCAACCAGGTTGGAGGAAAAGGAAATTGGCGTCAAGGGTTGTAAAGAGAAGGCTAATGGTGAATGAAAACAAAATAGAGGAGAGGAGAAGATGGAATGGAACGGAATGGATTTAGAAAAAAAATAGATTCAAACATAATTGCAGCCTTTAGGCTCGTTAACGTGAGCATAAGGCTGTCGAACGTTGCCAGCTTCAGGTTCTGGGTGTGGAAACTGTGGAAAGTGGAAAGTGGATTCTGGAAATTGGAATAGAGGCGAGACGAGACGGAGGACTGTGGAGGTGGAGTTTGGATTAAGTCGAAGAAAGATTGAAGGAGCAGTGGAAAGAAAGAACCGAGTGAGTCAAGGGAGGGAGTAGAAAGTTTCGACTTTTGAAATGGTGCCCTAATCTACAATCTACCGATTTGTAGACTAGTAGTAAATTAAAATAGTAGTACCGACTACTATTACCACTGTGCTATGTTTGATTGATGAGAATGAGACTTTGATATATTGGAGGGACGATCGATATTAGAGGGAAAATATGATCTAAATGAAATATTAGAGAAAAAAAAAAGGAAAGTTACTAGAAAATTAAAAATATTGAAAAAAATATCTCATTATAATTTATATAAAATTAAAGTTGCTTAGAAAAATAAGAAGTGAAATATTCAAGAGGGAACATATTTTAAAAAAAATTAGTATTTAATGTATAAAAAATAAAATGATTCAAAAAAAAAAGAGACTTCTAAATAAAATTTGATCATTGTAAAATTTTGATTTTATTTTCTCATAGCATTTAAATTTAAATATAATATATATAATTTTATTATTAATTATAATTATAATTATCATTTAATTTAAAGATACAAGTTATTTGTATATTTAACCCTAATTAAAGTTTGAGGATAAATCATATATGTAATTTATTCACAACATGTTCAAAATTTATATATTTATATTTTATAATATTAATTCCCTTGAACAATATTTGTTAATTGTTATGTTAGTAATATTTTGTGATAGTATATATATCTGTACTCATTTTAAAATGTCACATTAATTTTAGCTTTAACATTTGTAATATGCTTTTTTACTCCTTAATTCATAATATTAGTAGACTAGTAGTCCATCTCATATGTAAATTATATTATTTTTAATTTATTTTAACTAAAGAAATATTTATTCATTTTAGTTTAAATAAATACTCTCATTTTAGTGAAATTTTAATTCATAAATATTGAACTCATTATTTTGTACTCAGTTAAGTAAATATATTATTTTTGCTAAAAACTTGTTTCTTTATAAAATTGGTAGATCATTAAAAATAATTCATTAGATGCTTACCTTATATTTTGCATGTGTGCTCTTAACTTTTTTTTTGTTGGATGATCAATGATATTGGAACTTAAAAATCATTATTGATTGAAACTTGAAAGATAATCTATCAATTTATTTACGGAATTACGGTATAATAAGTTAATTACTGATATAGAAGGGTAATTAAGTTATGATTTTATAAATTTACTTAAAAATATGCATCTTCGATTAATGTCAATTTGTTGTTATAAAATATAAACTAATGACACTGTTATAACTAGACTATTGGAGTCTGAAGTGCATCCCTTCATTGGTGTGTAATGCCAATGTTATGAAAATGAGACAAATGGAGTATAAAAAATTATTTATGCCCAAGTAATTATATACTCATAAAATTTTCATTTTAAAGTTTTGTTTTGTAATTAAATTAATGACAAGTGAGATATTTATAATAATTGCAACCAACTAAAATTGAGTTAACTCATTAAATAAATTATTTGTCTAGTATTTATTATGATGTTGATTTCTTTTATATAGGAATATTTAATGTTTTCATATTTTAGATGGAATTTCCCTAATATAATAGTATATTAGTATATCACAAAATATATGACAACGCATTACTAGAAATTCTAATCCATTTCATTTAACACCACATAAAACATCTCAGTCGCCAACCTTATTAATATGAAGAGTAAATCCATTTGTGGTTATAAACTAATTGATCTAATTTGATAAATTTAGTCATAATTTAACAAGAAATAAATGGCTTTAAAAATATATAGAAATTGCATTAAATATTAACAACCATGGTTAATATAAGTAAAATTTTAAAAGATAAATAATATATGGGTTTTTTAGGCATTAAAAAATTTAACTCCTTCTCATAACAAATCAAGAATAAGAATCGAAAATACCTATTAAGAAGATTTTTTATAAGATTTAAAAGAATTATAGTAATAGATATGATTGAAGAATATAGTGTGAAGTTAGTAAGTTGTTAGAGGTAGTTGATAGTTATAGGTCAGATGTATAGGTATGGGAGGATGCATGAGAAAGCCACAATAGAAGGTATTTTCGACTTCATCCAAATGGTTTGGGATAGAAAATGAGTTTATAATTATTGAAATGCAATACATATGAGATATATCATGAAATTGTTAGATCATGGCTCTTAGCAATGGAATACAAATTTATTATGACCTATTTTAAAACCTATGAAATTACTAAATATTGTAAAGCTTTGTTAAATTTACAACCAACTAGGGATAATATTAGCTAGGTATGACATTAAGCTAAAAGATCTAAAGGGAGCTAAGGTTGAGTCATTGTCGTCAAGTTTGCAATGATAACAAATATAGCACCTCACAATCCTTGCTAAGAATATTAGATTAAGATTAATACTTCAAAGGCTTGTAAGGAGTAGATATTGGCAAAAAATAGGCTCGTTGAGAAAGGTGTGAATGGATCAATGTGTGAATTATGTGAACAAGTAACTTAGACTTTGGTGCATGAAATTAATGATTGACCAATTACCCAAGTTTTTTTTTTGGATGACGATAATCCATAATCAAATTGTATACTATGAAAAGGTAATCAATTTGATTGGGTCTATTTCATAATCTAACACTTAGATGACGAGACATTAGAAATGCATATACACTAATATGGGTTATTTGGATGAATTGAAATTAGAGGAGATAAAAGGACTATGGACTGATTCGGTGATCGAAGAATATTGTTGAGGATACCATGCATTTGCTACTAGAATAGTATGCCATAATATAAAGAAATGAAATAATTAACAAAGGAAGGACATGGTCCATCGTGTAAGCAACTATAAGAATAAAGCAAATGGATGATATGCATGTTGGTGCAAATTGAACATGAATGATGCAGAGAAAGTAATGTATGAAATCATGAAAATTAGAATTGCAATTTGAGGTGTAAAAGACGATGTATTATCAATTATTAGCTATGTTGTGACCATAATAAATATCTAGCAATATATTTACAATATAGATAATTGTCTTAAAACATTAGACATGCAATACAGAATTTAGCGTGCTATGATGGAGTATTGTTTTACTAAGTTAGGCATTGAGAAAAATTCATTGGAAATGGTGTAGGATTTGTAATCATAAGACAACTTTGATATTTCATTTTTCACAATGTTATTGATGATTGTGATTTTCATTTATCACATATTAATTTATTATGTATTAAAAATTATTATCAAAAACAAAAAGTAGTGACAATGTGACACTGACAAATTAAAAAACCATAGCAAAATAAGCTAAAACCAAACTAATAGTAATAGGATAAGGTCATACTATTATGGCTATAAAAAATCCTCTTATTTTAATTTATAATGGTGGTGTGTACAAAGATTTTATTAGAGTTATAAAGATACTTAAAGTTAATTTTGTAAAAATTAAAAATAATTTGATCTGATTTTATTTCGTGTAAGTTCCATCTTTCAAGTTCCAATGTGGTCATACCATTATAAATAATACCCAATTTGAGACATTTGATTTGAATCAAAATCTATAGACCCAAAATAGACCCTAATTTCAAAAACCCAATAAGTCTGACACTAACTTGATCTGATTCACACCCGGTCCAATAGTGACCCAAACCTAACCCAAAGTCTATAGACCGAATTCAAACCCGAAATAGACCCAAATCTAAGAATCCCAATGAACTCGGTATTGACCCAACCTAAATCACGCCTGACCCATCACTTAACCTGAATTAAACCCAAACCTGACCTAAAGCAACAAAACCTGAAACACATGTAAATCAAATTAGACCCGAACCCAACTTAATTGTATAGTAACCCGGAGTTGACTTGACCCATAACAACCTAACTCAAATGACCCATTTTCCACCTCTAGATAGGAGATGGGAAAGAATTAATGGGGTGCATTTAGGGTTTTGAGGGTAAAAAACCCTAATGGTAGGTCATTATCATATGTAGGAGATAGGGGAGTTGGGTTGTGTCTCTGAACTATGATGTTGGATATGCTTTATGGAGAAAGTGTGTTAAGTCTAATGGTTAGGTGGGATATGTAGAAGTGGATACAAATACAAAAGGGAGATTAGGGTTTCAAGAGGAGTCCTTTAGGGAGGTTGTTATCACATATGCAAAATAAAGGAGTTAGCCTACAAAAATTTAGGGGTGTATAATCATGGTAACGTATGCATGTTTGTGGGAGTTTTAGGGATAAATAAGTAGTAGGTGAGGAGTTAGGTGCATATGGGCCAAAATAGGGTTTATAGGGGTAACCCTAGGGGCCAGTTGTATCATATGCGAGGAACGAGGGAAATGGGCTATGACCCATTCATAAATGGGGTTCCTAATAACAGGGTTGGGTTGTTTCATAATTTGGGGACTCAAAGGATCATTAGGGGATGAGGATATCTCGGACTTAGGAAATTAGGATTTCCATGGAGCTAGGGCTGGCCAGGGGTAGTAGGAGGCTAGGAGTCGTACACAGATTATGCATGGTTGTGTGTGATATCTGAACAAATAAGACATGAATAAGACACTAAAAAATTAAAGTGGAAGATCACTTGAGTCGGGTCCGTGTATATTGTATTTACCGATCCGTCGGTGAGAATAGTGGTCAGGAGCATTTTATCTTGGATTGTATTATATTTACCAGTCCATCGGTGAGAATAGTGGGGTTCTTGAACTCACGTGGATATAATTTGAGAGATGACTAATTCCTACACTAATGGCTTGAGTTCAAACAATAACGAATGAACTATTATAACCTATTTATGTCCCTTTATGTCTTGTTGTAGTATCATGAACTAGTATGTTCCTACTTGATTATATTGTCACCTTATTCAATATGTAGTGTACTGATCATCCATTTCATGGGTCCTGCCCATTCCCACAAGTAGTGACCTCTCCCGAGTATGTGTAGGTGACTGACGTTGCCTTCGATGACTTTGTTAATTTTGATGACATGTTCAAGGCAGAGTGATGTTGTAGTATCCCAAGGTTGGGGCTCGGAGAGAGTGTCATCCGGATATTTACCTTTTTAGTTTCTAGATTAATGTTTTATTCCAGTTGAATAATGTTTTGTATTTTAGCATTTTATGGATAACAAACATTTAACCTTTATTATATTATGAAATGTTTTTCTTGTTATGTTACCATTGTTTCACCTGTTTCTATTAAACCTTGTAGTTGGTACAAGGATAGCCTGGGGCTAGAATTATACCAATTACGATGGTAAAACCCCCTTTTATGGTGTATGATTTTTTTCAATGGTAATTTTTGGGGGTGTTACAATTATTTTACATTATATTTATGATAAAGGTTTTGTTATGGAAGGGTTTGTTGGGATTATGCATGTCAAAGATACAATGGCTTTATCACTTAAGGCTGCACTTGAATGAATGTTGAATCGGTATGGATTATGTTTATAAAAAGTACGAGGATAAGGGTACAATGGAGCTAGTAATATGCGAGATTAATTTGTTGGTTTGAAAATATTGATTCAAAATCTCTTCAACTTTAATTGTTTTGCTCATCAACTTTAATTGGCTTGTATTGTTGTGGTAAAAGGTCATATTGATGTCAGTTGTTTTCTTCATAATGTTACACGTGTTTTGATTGTTGTTGGATCCTCTAATAAGCATCATGATTCTCTTCAAGATAAACAAGATACTTACCTAGAAAATTCATTGAAAGAAGGCTTGATAGAATCTAGTTAGGGATTGAACCAAGGATATGTTCTTGTAAGTGTCAATGATACTCATTAGGGCCTTCCTGTGATCAAGGTACTTGAAGACTTGGAAACTTATAACAAATTTGATAAAAATGAGGATTTTATATTCTTATTATATGTATTATAAACTTTTGACTTCATTTTCACGTTACATTTAATAATAAATGTTATCGGAGTTATAGGTGATTTATATTAGGCATTGCAAAAGAATGACCGAGACATTTTGAATATCTTGGCACTTGTTAAAATTACTAAGGACCATTTGCAAGATATGAGAGATGATGGATAGGAAAGTATTTTGAATGAAGTTTTATTTTGAAACAAGAGAGACATTGATATGCCCAACATAAATAAGCAATATGTTAAGAGGAAGAGATCAACACACCAAGCTCCAATTGTCACCAATATACATTAGTATAAATACGATTGTCTTTATAGTGTTATAAACTAACAGCTAAAGGAGCTTGATTGTAGGTTTGATATGGCGAGCACTAAATTGTTGAGCTGTGTTGCATGTTTGCATCCTTCATCATCATTTGAAACTTTTAACAAGCAATATTTAATTAGATTTAATATTTTTTATTCTAATAATTTCTCTAATGTTGATGTTGTGGTGTTAAACAATTAACTTGAGAATTATATTAAAAATGTGCGGTCAGATAGTCGGTTTTATGACTTGAAAGGACTTGTTAATCTTTTAAGAAAATGAGTGCAAATCAATAAGCATAAGGCAGATCCTTTCATCTATAGGCCTGTGAAATTGGCTTTAATTTTGCCTGTAGCAACTACAAGTGTCGAACAAGTATTTTTTACAATGAATTTCATCAAGACTACATCACAAAATAAAATGTATGATCAATGGCTTCAAGATAGTTTGATAACATTTACAAAGAGATATATATTTAATTCTATTATCAATAATGTTATTGTGGATCACTTTTAAAGTATGAAAACTCGACAAATATTGTTGTAAAACTATATAAAATTTTATATTTAAGTTTCATATATTGATATTACTTAATATTATTACTTTATATAAGGACACTATAGAATTTTAATCATGGCTCCTGGGTACAAGCCATATCCCCCTAAGAACCCTAATGTTACAAATCTAGCATAACTCCTCCCTTGGTAATCATTTTATCACCAAATTCCATACCCAGCCTTAAAATATTATTATTTACAATATTACCAAAAATCAAGGTCTAAGTCTCTTGTATTACGTATGCGATAATAGCCTACATCACCAAAATATTATTATTGGCATCATATACGAGAATCGAGGTCCAACTTCCACATCTTACACATACATTAATAATTTTTATTTATTAGACTTAAACCATTTATATTTATCTCAAACTTTCCATATTATATAATTAGCCTATTTTGAATCATTTACCACACCTAATTTCCTAATTTTTTATTTTTGACCCATATTGACTAAAATGCCCCTGAGATAGCTAAAATAACCATTTTTCCACAAAAATCTTATGAATCCATATATGACTAATTTTTCAACCTCCAATACATTCTATCAAAATAAAAATTCATAGCCATGAAATATATATATACACACAGACTTTGTATCCCAATTCATCTCAACCAATAATATACACAAACCATGTTTTCATAGCTTTCTTACCCTTTCTTTCAACACACAATACCACATATCATATAGTACCAATATCAAGATAATATTTTCATACATAATTCCAAGCATGATGGCACAAAAAAATATATACATTATGCACATAAAATCCTTAACTATTACATGTATCCTTACCGAAGTGACTCTGATCTCTAAACATGTAAGACCTATCCTTTCTCCTCCAAAACTACCGGAATATCACCTAGAAGTCAAAATACACAAAATCAGACTTAGGGAAAATTTAATCTAGGAAAAAATAAGGTAAGGGAGAGGAAGGAAAAATAGAGGTAACCAAAAGTGTAAGGCTTGGGCAGGGTGGTGCATGGCGACAATGCAGCAGCAAGCACAACAAAAGTGTGGTGGCAATGATACTTGGCAACAAGGGTGGTAGTGGTGATGGTGCTAGAATAGGTAAGAGTTAGCGATAGGGGGTGTTAGTGGTGATGTTGCTAGAATAGGTAGGAGTTAGCGATAGGGGGTGTTAGTGGTGATGGTTGTGGGTGGAAGGGGTAGTGTAAGGGTGGTTGGTGATTAAGGGTGGCTAGTAGTAAAGAAGTGGCGTGAAGCTATTGGGCGAAGGTAGGGCAGTGGTGGTGGACAACAGGTGGCGGCCGAGACTAGGAGTGGTTGTTGTGGCCAGCATCTAGGCAAGGAGAGAAAAAGGGAGGCAAGGGTGGAGGTTGTGGTCAATGGCAAGGCAAGGGCGGGAGGAGAAGGGGCTCAATAGAAGAGGGGGTGTAATAACGACGGACGGCGACGAGGGCCTTGCAGGCTATGTGGGCACGAATGATGGTGGAAAATGTAGCACAAGTGGTGTGGTGGTGCTGGGTCAAGTAGGCAAAGGAGGAGGAAAAGGAAGGGAGCTTACAAAGGGGTAACGACGACAACAACGACAAGGGTGGTTATGTTAGTGGCAATGAGCAATGGTGGAGAGGAGGAAAAGACAAAAAAGTAGGGTAGAGTTCTCTTCGATGGGAAAGGAATGAGAGGAATAGTGCTACATGTATGTGTGTGTGGTCATTGGAGGCCAATGAGAATGAAAGGGAAGAGGGATAAGGTGATAGGCAAAGGGCGGATTTGGCGTGCGAGGGAGTAGGTAGGAAAAAGGGAATGGAAAAGTGACTAGGGGTTGGGTTGGCAAGGGTAGGTTGTGCATAGGGCAGGCAACAAAGGTTGTGTAAGGTGGGACATGCTGCATGGCTAAGAAGGGGAAGGGAGGGTGACGTGTAAAGGACGGATAAGGCTTTGTTTGGGCCAAATGGGGAAAGGGGAAAGAGAAAGGAAGAAAAAGAAGACAGGGCAATGACACAAGAAGGAAGAACAAAATAAAGGAGAAGGGAGCGGTTGGACTAGGGCACCACGGGAGAAGATGAGAAAGAGAAAGAAAGGAAGAGTGGGTTGGGTTTGATGTAACTTGGGGAGGAAAGGAAAGAAAGAAAAAGGAAAGAAGAAAAAGGGAAAAGAAAGGAGAGAAAAGAAAAAAGAATTTTTTTTGGGTTTAGGTTTAGCTTTAAATTTTTAAAAATTAATCTAAAATTTTATCTATCAATTATCTAGGGTTAAGGTTATACTAAAAATAAAATAAAAATACCCAAAAAATTATAATTAGACTAGAATAAAATATTAATAAATTAAGATTAAAATTTAACAACATATTAGGGTATTATACTCATTTATCCAATAGCACTCCTCATATGTTTCAACATTACTGTCCACATTTTTTGGAGCACAAATATTTTTCAAAGCAAGGTTAAAAATATGAACAACATATGTAGTCCAATAAATATGGGGATAAATTTGTTCAATTATCTCATTAACTGCTTTAAAATTTGAGGCATAATCATTGATAACTTGTACAATATTCTAATAGCCCACCTCATCAATACTTCTTTCAACAATTTAGAAATAAAGTGTTTGTCTTTGATCTAAACCGAATCATCAATAGACTATAAAAACATAGGACTTGCATCACATATTACAATAAAATTTATTAATAGTCTTCTTTGTGTGCCACTCCAAGTATCAGACACAATACTAACACCATTTTCCCTCAATGTCTTATTGATTGGTTCCATTAATATCTTTATGTTTGATTTTTCTTTTTGAAGTAATATTGTTCTCCAACAATTATAACCCAATGGACCATAACGAGGTAAACTACAGCTAGCGGCAAAAGCAAAAGATTCCAAAAAAATAGGATTCCATGCCAAATTTAATGGAACATTACTAGTGTAAAACATTCTATCAATCACTTCATCTAATTGAGAGCCCGTTTGATTGCTAAAAGCTTTCTCAATAAGATTCATCTCACTCACTAGTCTCTTCTTCAAAAAAGACATTCATTCTCGAATTAGACATTCTTAAATGAGGTAAAGGTACATCCTTTGGTAGCATCTCTTCATCTCTTTTCAAAGCTTTTTTTCTCTAAATTTATTATCTCAATCTTATCCTCCACCATCACTTTCTTACAAATTCCAATACCTTTATCGCGAATAGTCAACAAATGAACTCTCACCTTTATATAGCTTCCTTGTTTTATTTGACTACAAAAACTACAAGTTCATAAAATAGTTCCTCCTCCACTAATTTTTTCTTCTTTAGTAACATAATTTCAAAGATGATTATCACTTTCCTATGTAGAAGATATACTAGTACTCGTAGAACCCATATTACTATTACCACCACTAGAAGCCATAATACAATCACAACACAATCTAAGTGAAACAAGCAATATAATATCATATCAAGGTAAGAACACCACAATGCAACACAACATCAATAACATAAATCATTGCAAGTAACCCATAATGAATTATCAGTAGCTCTAATTCAATCACAATACATAATAAATTATCGGTAATTATGACATAAATCCCAACGACTACACAACATACCAATAGTCCCAACAACACCAACACCTCAACCTTGCCAACCTTTAGTACCAATAAAAAATATGTGATTTGAAATTACAGAAATAGGAATTTTTCTTACCTTCCAGGCCTACCTCAAACCAAGTAGCCAACGACTCAACATCTTAAGCAGCGAAAAGATTGAGCTTCAATTACAACACAAAATGAAGATCGTTAGCTATGCAATAAATCACAACAACTACATAAACTACAATAAACCCAACAATGAGCAGCCCAACAACTAGAACAGAGTGGAAGAAAATGAAAATTCTTACCGTCTACCTTCAAGCTTTAAGCTTTAACACCAACCTCACCGACCTTTAGCATTGGAACTTAGTGGAGCTTCGACGTCCAACAACAACGATGGAGCGACAAAGCGACATGGTAGAGTGGAGCTTCAACTCTAACCTTCAACATGAATAGAGATGATGCTAAATAAGTCATTGGTCTCCAGCACAGACTGACAAGAATCAAACGCCGGAATCAAAGTCACCAACATATGTAGATGAGGGAGGATGGAATGGCAAAATCGAAGGAGGGAGCTAGGTTGGGAAGGAGAAGGTCCGGATAATCTAGTGCCTAGTAGTACTATTATGCTCGCGATGCAAAAAAGAGAAGAGGTGAGGTAGGGCCGTCACAGTAAGGTAATTTTTAATTGATAAAATGTCCTAAAAACAATGCCATTTTGGATGCATTTTTTATTTTATTTTATTTTATTTTTACAAATGACCCATCCTATTTCTTTTAGGAACACGAAACGATATCATTTCAATATCCCCTGTCCCCCAAAATATTTCGGGAACACGAAACAGTATCATTTCAATATCCCCATGCTTCACTGTTCATTATCCTTATACATGCCCTTGTTAGTTATTATCGCAAAGAAGATGAGCATAAGCAATGATTACGCACAAGCCAACTATCCCAAATTAGCAGGTTTAAATAGATAATTATATATATATATATATGTTCATTTTGAAGTTTGGATAAAATATTTTTTTATTGTTACTTATAAATAATTATATAAAAATAGATATATTATATCATTACATAGACTTGTGCATGAGATGAGATAAAAGTGGCCTTTACAATGAGTAGGATCACTAAAACACTTACTGGGTTCATACTTGATATAAGAACACCTTTCAGAAGGTGTGTTTTAGTTGAAAGAAATATTTGTGTCGAGCAATAAATTTTTCTCCTTTAATTTTGTTCAATTTTATATAACAAAGCTCTCGTACACGCAAATACAAGATTTTAGTTGTATGAGATTTTATTTTATAATTATTTTTTTAATTATTTTTTACTTAAAATTTTAACTAAATTGCATATAAATTATTATTTCTTATATTATATATATAAAACATCTTCAAAAGTAAATATTTAGAGTTAATATTTTAAGATTAATTATTATTAATAATTACATTTTATGGCAATTTATTCTCAAATAATTGTTTACATAAAAATAACTAAAGTTAAATATTTTTGAAGATAATTAATTCCAATGTAGAGATAGATTACATAGTATTATAAGATTTAAAAAAATTGGTAGTATAAGATGAAGAAAAGAATAAGTCAACAGTCTAACACAAAAAGTAAGTAAATAAATAAATAAATAAAAGCATTCTATTGTTAAAAAAGAATATCATGTGTATACTTTATAACATATTAAGCATCAACCTAAAGAGTAAAAATATACATTCAGCCCATCATTACTTATTATCCCAAAAAAATAGGATAATTTAGTTGAGGATTTTGGATGTAAAACAGCCTCATTTTTCACTCTCACTAAAAATAATCCAAGAATTTGTTTGGTATTTGGGATAATAAGACAGAAAAAAATCTTCATATGTTATATCTTTTATTTCAAGTTTTTAGGCATACTC
The DNA here is from genome assembly GCA_030549775.1 of Tamarix chinensis. Lineage (NCBI taxonomy): Eukaryota > Viridiplantae > Streptophyta > Magnoliopsida > Caryophyllales > Tamaricaceae > Tamarix > Tamarix chinensis. The sequence goes on along the minus strand of CM060171.1, from coordinate 102,843,985 downwards.
ATTTTAAAATAATTGAGGTTTAAAATTGATACTCGATCAAAAAAAATAATTTGCTATAAATATAAAATAGAGATAATTTTTATGCCGAAAGAGTTCTAAATATTAAAAGCAATTATATTCCACGACAAAATAACTCAAATTGCGGGTTCTGTCTTTTCTCAGACAGAACAAGCAACAAGTTTCCTAAATTATGTTCTTTAGGTGGCAGAGTATAGTAACCTTCACGCCTATTATCAAAAATTAATTATCATTTACCGTTTGTAATGCTGGCACACGGAGTAGGGACTCGGGAGCTTTTCTTTATTGCCATTGCTAGATGACTCAACAGTGTTAGGTAAGCTAGCCGGTAGAGTGCCTTCATTTCCAAGGTTTCAAAATTTTAAATAAAATTCGTTGTAGCTTATGCTCCTTGCCAGTATACTCAACTGCTCCATTTATCTCAAAAGTACCAGTGTTTAAGAATTATATAACTTTTTTTTTCCTTTGAATAAGAAAAATAAAGAGTGGCTCGCTTGCAATCGGATATTAAAAAATACACTGATACGAATCAGTCGGCAGTAGAAAGAACACAGCGTTACTAGTTTCCATAAAGGCATGTATCATCTCGACAAGCGATGCCTTATAACGCCTCTAACCTCGTCCAGCTCAAAGTTGGCTCTAATGAATTGACTACTTGAGAAGAAAGGCCGGAGATCATATATTTCATAATCTTGCGCCTGTAAGAAACAAGTATACAGCCAAAACATGATTAGGCTATTCATAATTACGAGGTTATAATGTACAGAATACACATACGAGTCCACCGACCTTGTTCTGCAGTTCTTCAACTTTGACGTCGACATGCGTGAGCCCAGAACTCGACCCAGACACAATTTCTTCGAAATGTAGGGTATCATTAACGAGCCCACGGAGAAGATGCAAAAGCAGTTCGTTGTAATCCTTCTTAAAAGTCATATACTTCTTGAAGCTCTGCCATATTATTTTCAAGAACATCAGAAGAACGTTTACGTATGCAGCAAGTGAGACAGGAGATGCGTGAACAGAAGGGGGTCACAGCTCAAAATTTACCTTCTGCAAGGCCTTCTGCACACCGAACTTTTGTGTAGAAATGAAAGAATCCAGCAATACACGAATAGCCATGTCAACATCTTCTTGTGTCACATGCTGTCTGAGGTGCATTCTGGCATGTGCTTCAGACATTCGAATCATGGACTCTATGTGCCTTACTGCTATTGGAACTCCTTGTCCATGCTGATGAATAAAAGTGCACAATAATTAGAATTGGAGTCCCATTCACAAGGCGCTTTGCTTTGTAAAATACGGTAGTGCATGCGTATAAAGTTTTAACAGTCGAACTCACTGAAGATTCTCTCCGCAGTTCAGCGTAGACATGACTTAGCTTATCCAAATCAGCATCGTGCAATCTCGGAAATACATTCAATTTGGCATAAGTAATGTATTTTTTAAGCAAATCCTGAGGGATTATCTGAGAATAGTGCAGAAAAGCAAAAAGGTTATTCCATACCATAAATATATATTCAAGCAGAACAAGAAGTACCAGTTGGGGAGAGCAAAACCTCAGGATCAGCTGGACTTGCAGTAGTATCCAACTCTTCTTGGGAACTGTTGAATGATCTAGTGGCCATATTTATGCCCTTGGGCTGTGATTTGAAATGACTATCAACGACAAATTTTGCCAACATCTCATCCGTGACAGAGTCTACCACGTCCTTCATTTAATCAAATGTGAGTTTAAATAGAGCTTATTTATGAATAGGATTTGGAATTGCAATTAATAAATCAACAGATAAAAATTTAAAAAACTTTTACCTTAACAACACAAAGGATGTCGAAACGAGATACGATCGGATCTGTCAAATCAACATTCTGTGAAAATGTCTTGGATGAGTCGTATCTACAAAAGAAGATATTCATACATACTGGTTAGTTGTAATTTGTAATGATGAAGCTATAGAATGCAGAGAGATACTTAACATAGCCAATTTATAGAAAAGGGATAGGAGATGAAGAGACGAGATCATAGGAAGCAGTAAGCTCTTGTAACTTTGGGGTGGATCAATAAGTGACACCCCAATCAGCAAGTCATTTACCTTCCTCCAATAGGATTTGCAGCAGCTATGACAGAGCAGCGTGCCTGAAGGGACGTTACAATTCCAGCTTTTGATATACTAATGCTCTGTTGCTCCATAGCCTCATGGATGCTTACCCTGATAAAACAACGGGAGGGGAGGGCAGCTTCCCCAGCATCAGATTGTGCCCATACGTGGCATAACATTGGCAAACAAAAAGAAAAACGACAAATGTTATTGACTAACCTGTCCTGGTCATTCATCTTGTCAAATTCATCAATAAGGCAAATCCCTTTATCAGCCAAAACAAGAGCCCCTCCTTCCAGCGTCCATTCCCTTGTAACCGGATCCTTGTGCACCGCTGCTGTAAGACCCACTGCAGACGCTCCTTTTCCTGTGGTGTAGACAGCTCGCTGTCCTGTCTTCTCAACGTACCTTGAAAGACATAGTCCGAAAAATTTAAGATTCCACTCACTGATAAACCTTCAAATCAACGGCACCTTCACATCTAAAGCAATGGTCTTACTTGAGGAATTGTGATTTTGCAGTTCCTGGATCACCTAGAAGCAGTATATTAATATCTCCTCTCAACCGATGTTTCCCTTCAACATTCTTTTCTTGGCCACCAAACATTGCCAGAGCTATTGCGGTTTTTATGTCCTCATGGCCATATATTGATGGAGCAATAGACTTGATAATCTATGAGCAGAGAAATAAATCCAAATTAATTCACCACACAACAGGATAGCAAATTGACAAGAAAACAAAGCTTTTGACAAACCCTTTCTCCTATCCTAGGGTCTTTGGCCAACTTTTCTATTTCTTCTTTGTCTTCTTGGGTAAGTTTGTATGCAGAAAACAGGTCTTGCTTCTTTGTTACGTAATTTGCTTCAACCACAGTGGCAAAGACAGGGAACCCGTTCTTTGTATTCAAAGACAAGTCAAAGTTATTTGTATAGATTCCTGTAACCTCCTGAAAGATAAAAATAAATATGAGAAAAGTCCGATGGGTTTTGCTGCAAGGACGAAACTCTAATGAGGATGTGGGGGTCATACAATTTCCTCCCCAGGTCGAGCACAGTCTATAAGATCATTCAAGAGTATGACTTCCTTGCATCTTGGCAGCCGACCAGCTGGGACAATTCCAGGGCTCTCTTGAAGGGTAAGTTTTTGGTAGTTCCTGTATACAGTCTGATGTAAAGCAACGTGAGATTCATAAACCCTAAGTTGTTCTACAATCATTGAAACAAAAGTGAATAAAACTCACCTGCTCAACATTGACAGTGAATGGCCCTTTTGATTGACATTCTGGGCAAGAGCCAACCTTGACTTCTGAATATGAGTTTTGGAAAAAAGGCCCCAAAATCATCCCACATTTGTTACAGTCATATTTCACCTGTTGTAGCTGAGGAAAAACCCCAGAACGGCGGGTCACAACTCCACCGATACGAATCATGTTGTTTAAGTGGATTTGCCTGTCAAGAGACCAACCTCATCAAGAGCCCAGAGATGATGCATATTTCACAGTAATAATCAATAGTATAGCTTATTTACTAACCTTATGTTGCGAATCATATCAAGGACTGGTAGATTGGCAATACGAACATATATCTTTTGGTGAATATTCTTGTAGTTTGGGTGCAGATCAAAGACAACTTTTTTAGCCACATCCTCCATGACCTCAAGGACAGACTGAGGTGCATCAGCAAGCCAAATTGCAATATTTGGATGGACATAGATAAACTGCTTATAATCGATCTCTAGGCTGCATTTGTTAGCTGCAGAAGCAAGTTAGAAATGTGGAAGAACGCTCACTGATGAAAATATGAAACACATGAAATAACTCAAACAGGACATGTGACGAATTGAATAGATGACAATGGAAGTTAGATGGACCAGGAGATCCCTTACCTGACACCATCTCATTTATCAGCCGTACATATTCATAATCCCCATGCTCATTGTCTTGCCTCACATAACTGAGCAAGAACTCTTTGAATTTTTTTGCAATGAAGCGGCGAACCTCATCTCTGGTAACCCATTCCCTCAGTGTACCTTGAACACGGTACATATCAAACTCGCCATCGTCGTCATCGTCATCCTGCATAAAAATCCCAGTGGTGAGAACACTAGAGCATTTGCAGTATAATGTGAATTACTACGACGGAGAGAAAAGAAGCATCACAGAAGTAGAAAAAATTAGATAAGTAGTGAAAGCACACCTCATCATAGTCAGTCTGGTCAGTCATTGGAACATCTTCTCTGGAGTGCCCATGCTGCGATCTCCCAGGAGAGCTTTGGTCTGGATCAGTGTCATCATGTCCCCTGGCTCCAGCAGTAGCTCTGGACCTTTTCGAAGGTCGGTAATTGTCATCATCAGTGTCTGCAACCAAAAATCAAAAGAAAAGTAAATTGCCAAATGCCAAGACTGGAAAACGAATTTCATTAACAATATGCCAACACTGCTGAAAATGACTGATGTGATAAGTTCAATTCATCTGGCCAAAAGGGTTAATCTTTTTGGCAACACTAGCACTATTCATGTGATAAGTCCAAGAACCTATCTTGGCACCAAAAAATGGAATAGATGAAAGAATCTATCTTGGCCAAAAGGGTTAAACTTTTTCGGAACAGAATCAACAGATACTACTCTTGTCAAATAAAGATGGAAAACTACAGCAGGGATGGTGGATAAATACAAATTAAGATTGATCAGTTCATGTACAACAATAACGAACAATGTCTTCACTCTTCACAGAGAGCTACGATATCAGGTTATCAAGAAATTTAACAGCTGAGTTTAATTTTTAAGAGCTTCTGCAAATGTAAACGACAGCCCAGGCAATATATTCATGATAAGCAGACGATAATAAGCAGGCATTGACCACCATCATCATGTGATTGTTGGGACATTAATTCTGATTCTTTTAAAAAGGCATATGTATTTACATTATTATAGAGTTAATCGCGTGCATTAAGTTTCAAATTTAATACAGTTCTAGAATGTAACACATGGTGCATTAATCTAGCAAGTCAATTATGTCAACATTTTGTCAATTTACTAGGTCATAGGTACGTTTGCCATGTGATGCATAATGTATTAAGGACTCAAGGAGCCACTCTAGGTACTATACATACCCCTTGTACCATGGCATTTATCTCAAGGCAAGTTCAAGGGAACATTTCATAACCACGACTCCCATTTCTCTTCTCTCTTCGATGATAACAGGCCCAAGAATCATATATCAACTTCGTAAAAGCATTAATACCAGCAAAGAAAGAGGAAGAAATACCCTGGTCATGAAGAAGCTGAGGGAGCCGACGGTTGGAGAAACGAGTATCACGGGTTTCGAGCTCCATTTCAGCGGCCCTACGATCTTGCATTATCTGATCCAAGTCTCTCTCATCCTCCAAAGAATCATCTAGCCCTACCGATTCATACTGATCGTGTTCCTCCATATGTCGGTAATCACTGTTTCACACAATAAGGAAAATCAAAAAACTTCCAGAAGAGTTCGGCTCATTAATTTGTGAAAAGTTTACAGCTAATTAAACTGCTTGGACTGGAGCAGCGAATAAATACTTATTCACCATTTGTAATTTTATTTTACAGATAATTCAGTGTCCCATCATATTACAGCAGTTAACGATTTTTATCTATATATAGTTGAGAAGCAACAGACTTAACTGTATATCTAGCCCAAATAGACTCCATTTTATAGATCTAGTAAAGGTTATATCATTATACTTGCTTCAGATATATTAGAAATGGGGAAGACGAGAAATTTTGCAAAACGTACTCTAGGTAATTATCGTTGAAAAGATCCTCTCCTTCTTCTTCTTCCTCGTCTCCAGCCTCAGGCTCGTCTCTTATAATTTGAGGGTCGACGGCAGCCTCTTCATCGTCCTCCTCGGAGTAGTTCTCAGAAGTTCGGCTTGTATTCAAAGGCAACTGATCCGTGTTGAAACCCGCCGAGGTAGGCGATTCCGGTGTCGATGGTGGATTTTCCGGATTTCCCTGAGGCCCTTCGCCCGCCATTTTTCAGGTTCGATTCTCTCTCTCTGTTTCTCTCTTCCTCTCTTCTAGGGCAGAAATGGTGCTAGTCAGAATGAGCTCTTCTGCTTCCACTCGTTCCCGATCTATAGGGCTGGGATAGCGAGAGATATGCTTTTGGCGGGAAGTTTTAGCGGCAAATAGTGTTGTTCTATTGGGCCGAGGACGAGCCCAAGGGCCGAGTAAATCAACACTTTTTTGCAGAGAATATTTTTGTCCTTTTGCGTACGAGTTGGCCCCGTCGGGCGGGTGGAAATTATTGTACTGGTGTTGTAACAGGCAGTAGTATCGTTACTACTTTATCCTCTCTAGCTTCTCAAAATTCACTTGAAGTTGTACTCCACCAAAAAAAAACGAGGTGAAATTGAGTATGGTTCTACAAAGAATGTGCTGAACTAAATAAAACATTAAATACTGATATTTTTAATATATTTTTCATTTATATGGTAACTTTTATTTTAATTATTGATAATAAAAATATAATCTTTTTTATATAAAAGAAAAACAATAGCTAAATAAATAATTAGCTAGATGAGCCAAATAAAACCGACGAGTGGATTTGTAAACTGATTGTGTCAACAAACTCAATAAATACTTCCCTGATAAATTAAATGTAGAGTCATCAACTTATAGTCTTGGTCCTCTAATGTTCTTTTGGTGAGTAATGAAACTATCTATTTATTTTATTTTTTTCTCAAATGGAGGACTAAACAAAAAAAAAATCTAGGGGAGCTAACCACTAGTTACCCCCCCCCCTTATACACCGAGCCTATTGAGCCCAAGATGAATTCTAGCAACCCACCAATAAGGCTTGTTATTTACTGTTATTTACATTTGTATCCTTGATTTTGTCATCTTACTTTCTATTATTTCTACTATCGGGTAATTACGATTTGGCTTGGACTTGATATTATATATATATATATATATAGTACTAGATGGCAAATGAAGATAGGCAATTATCAAAAAAAAATCTTCCTCTTAAATTCTAGGATCCTTCTTCACCCCATTTCTATTTTCGAATCTCAATCTCTGCTCAAAAGAGATTATTATCATGATATCATCCATCTAGAATCCAACTTACATCAATTGGTACTTTCATTGGGAGTAAAGCAACCTTCCATGACTGCTCAGCTTGAATATCTAACTTATTCGCTACAACAATATTAGTCTATTACAATGACGTCCGTTACGATAGCCACATCCACTGTAACGACATGTCGTCAGGAAATAGACGATTTGACGAGTAGGAAAATTGAGGCTACAACGACGACGGGAATCGTTGTTGTATGGTTATTATGGCAACTCGTTGTTTAATTTATTTTTTGAAATTAATTTTTGAAATGATTTTTTAAAAAAAAAAACTACAATGGCGACGAGTCGTTGTCGTAAATAATTTCCGTCTCACCTTTCCTAGCAACAAGGGTGGGTGGGAATTTCCTTCTCCTAAAAATTGTTGCAGGAAATTTTTTGATTAGGGTATATTACAACAATTAATGGACATTATAAAGCATACTGTCAATGCAGTATAGGAAGCCAAAACGTCGTCGTTCGTTTTAAAATGAGTCTACTATAGCGACCCCGTCATTGTAGTGGAGAGAGGTGTCGCAGTATTAGAGGTGAGTTATATAAACGAAAAAATCTACCCCCATTGTCTTCGTCGTTTGGCTTCCTCAATTGTTTTGTCACTGCCGCTGGATTTCTTGCCTCTCTCTCGCCGTTGGTGGTAAGTAATACATATGTTTTGTTAATTTTTTTATCAAAATCTCGTGTATTGTTGCTACATTTTACTATTAATTTCGTTTTATATGTGTTTTATGGATTTCCATGGCAACCACCATCACTGCTGACTTGCATGGCCTTATCTCTTCTAATGTCGGTTGAATATTTGTTTTTCACTCTTTATTTTAGTTTATTTTATTTTAATTATTAATTAATTAAAGTTAACAGATTTTTCGCTAAATTTTTGGTTTATTTTTGTCTTGTTGGAGTAGCTATGCGCTGCAGCTATTTAAGCTATCTGCCGCCTCTACTACTGTATGAAATTTTTTTAATTGTTATATTATATATATATTGTTAAATATGTGAATATTATTAAATTTTGTATTGTGATATGTGATTATTGTTAAATATTATATAGGTGTTGGTGGCGGTAATTATATGTTGATATATTTGTTGTCATATGTAATTGATATATATATATATATATATATATATATATATATATATGTTTGTGGTGGTAATTGTAAGATGGATATAAATACCCATATGTGTGTGATTATTGTTAAAAAATTTGTTGTGATATGTGATTGTTGTTAAAGATTACATGGTTGTTGGTAGTTGTAATTATATGTTGATATATTTGTTGTGATATGTGATTGTTGTTAAATATTACATGGATGTTGGTAGTTGTAATTATTTGTTGATATATTTATTGTGATATGTGATTATGTTGATATATTTGTTGTGATATGTGATATATATATATACATGTTAGTAATGGTAAATGAAAGATGGATATATAGAGACACACAGATGTATTGTTGGAGTTTAAAAATTTATAAAAAATGAGAATTAATAAAATATTATTAGAGTTTAAAATTTTATGAATAAATAATTAAACAATCATATCTATATCCGTAAATAAAATATATATACTGACATCTATCTCCATAAATAATATTTACTGGAACCGAATAATTAATATGATCCTATTAATTGTTAAATATTTAATGAAAAGTTTTGAGGAATATAAAAAACTTAGAGATAATTGTTTAATACATTAAGAGGTTAAATTAGGAAATTAATCAATCTTTTTCATTAAAATCCTAAAATAACATTTATTTTAGATAAAATGAAATTGGTAAAATAATATTTATTATAAATCAGAGGTAATGATTTGCAAGGTACTTTCGAATGCAAAATAGGAAGAAAAAATTACTATGCATAACGCACCAAACATAGTTCAACCTACATTATGAATTATACAATCAATGACAATTATCATCGTAGTCTCGTCGTCGATGCCTCTATATCTACAATAAAAAAATCAAAATTAATAAAAATATTATTGGACTTTAAATTTTTATTATTAAATGATTAAGTGAAATAATAAGATGTTGTTGACTATAAATAATTGACAATTAAAATTTAAACAATAAGAATATAAAATTATTATATAATAAATTATTTCTTACCTTAGATAAAGTATTATTAATAGAGTGAAATAATAATATAATAGAAATGTAGATTAATAATATATTGTTAAATATTCAAAATTTATGATTAAATAGTAGGTGGTATAATAATATAATAAAACTTTAAAATAATAAGATATTGTTGGTCATAAATAATTTAATATTAAAATTTTAAATAATAAGAATATAAAATTATTAGATTTTTGTGGCCTTAAATAATTTATTATCTAATAATTTGAAAATTTACGATTCAATAATTAAAAGAGTAGAATAATAAGATGATAAAAATGAGAATTAGTAAGTTATTATTGGAATTTGGAAATTTATGATTAAATAATTGGATATTATCCTAATTCATTTGATATTTTCCTCTTTTATACGTGATAAGATATCTCTCTTGCTTAATGCATGCTTTCTAGCCTTTATGTCTCTCGACTGAAATATTAGGTACCATGTAAGATAGATACGTGATAAGCTATGCCACATGATAAATAGTAGTTTGTATGCGGGACCATATAATTTTAGGTCATATTATATTTTGTATATCTTGTCACATATTCAACCCTAGTTATGAGGGAGGGAGGGATGTATAAATGAGTTTGATCATAGTAATTTTCTACACCCTAGGTTTATTGAGAGTGTACATTTTACGAGAGATTATAATCACATTACAAGGGAGTTGATAGTGATTGATGATGAATGGAGGTATTGGTATGGGACATCGCCATGTATATATCTTGATTACCCAAATTACGGTTACAAGTCTATTAAATATGTGAGAGAGTAAATGCTTCTACTAGAAGTATGGACTCGGTGGGTAGTCGATCACATCCGAGGTAGAACTAGGGTTTGATTTTAGCGAGGCATTTTAGGTTGTAATAGCTCTATTTCAATATGTATAAATCTATTTTCATGTATTAAGGTCCATAATAGTTATATACTATGTTGATCCATGTTTCACCTTGGTAAGTTATAAAATAATAAAATATTATTGGTTTTAAATAATTTCATAAAAAAATTTACAATACTTATACTTCTTGGCCACTAAGCCAACAAAATAATCATATAAATTTGATCCATCTTCTATTGCCTTATGCTTCATAGTTTCCCTTTTTTTTCAATGGCTTCTTCTTTCTTCTTCTTCATTTTTTTTTTGGCCATTTAGGCCTTCGGTCCTTAGGTCGTTGGTTCAAAGGCCAAAGGTTTTTTTTATAAATTACCTGTAAAACAAACTCAGAGAAATTAATAAATAATATTATTATAATCCCTCAAAATTTTAAAAGCCTATAATTTAATAAATAGCTTTTAATTGAGATAAATTAGCTTTTAAATCTATTTATTTAATTATTTTATGGATTTTTGAGTATATAAAATTGGATATAAATATTTAATAAATTAAAATAAATATTTTGTTATTTTATCATACTCTTTTTATTTAAATAATTTTTCAAACCATTATTTTACTAAAATTATCCTTTTTAAACCCATATATTTTAATTATATTAAATTAAATTATTAAATAAATTTATTACCCATAAATATTGCATTTTATTATTTTATAAATTAAATTATTTTATTTGTCCCATTTCCCCTTTCCTTTTTCCTTTTTCCTTTTCCTTCTCTTTTTTCTCCTTTTACCCTTTTCTCCTTTCTTTCTTTTTCCTTTTTCTTCCCTTGGGCCGCCGGTACTGTAACACCCTAAAAACTACTGAAAAATTTCGTTTTATTAAAAGATTTAGGGGAAGCAAAATAACAATACTTGTAAATTCTGGAGATATTAACGCCACACTTAGTACCAGACTGGTTCACTCATACCGTTCCAGTACCAAATGCTAAGGCTAAAAAATAAAATACCAATTCCTAGAAATTCAAACCATATTAAAATCAGAGTAGCACAATAAACCATTTACAAGGATGAAATTCACCAATGGTGGTTACAATAACGAAGCTTACATTTAAACTAACAGTTAAAAAGGGAATAATAAACCCCGTCCAAAATTCTGGACAATCCTTACGCTCTTTCTCGTTGCCCACTTGAATAGTACCCAAAAAGGACCTGCAACGGATACTGTATATTGAATTGGTAGGGGCCCCATGAATGGAACCTTTTAGTACTATGGTACTGAATAACCCTTTAAAATCACACTTAAAATTAGGCCCGCAATGTAAGACATGATACAACAGTATATTAATATATAACAAGGTGTGCATACATAACATTCACATACTTAACATTCAATCAGATATTAATAGGTTGTAATGTACAATTGATACTTTCAGGCCTTAAGCCATGTCATAGTGCAAAATCAATACTTTCGGGCCTTAATCCATTAGTTCATCATTATCCAATCATCTCTCAGATTTTATATCCATGTGAGTGCGGAAACCCCACTATTATAGCAGGTGGACCAGTCATGCAGGGCAAAATGCTCCTGTCTGTTATTATTCACCGATGGATCGGTCATACAGGGCAAAATGCTCCTTGCCACTATTATTCGTCGGTGTACTGGTCTGGCCCCGACTCACGTGGTGTTTCACTGTAAGTGATTAGTATTTTTCCATAACGTTATTCACGTCCATGACTGGTTTTATTGAGCTCAGGACCCCCACTATTATTGCTGGTAGATCGGAATATATATTAACATCATCTAGGGCAACACGCTCCTGGGCCACTATTATATCTGGTGGATTGGTACTCATAATCATTTGCTAGGGCATCACGCTCCTAGGCCACTATTATATCTAGTGGATCGGTACTCATAATATAGTTCAACTATGCCCGGCTCATTAATCTTTTACTTTTATGATTAGTATTTTTCCTTTTTTAATCAGCACAACAATTCAATTTATTTACCTCGGACAGGAGATCAAGAACCTGGGACACAAAGGTACGCCGACCGTACTGGTGCATATAAGTTACTTAGTACCTTTCAACCATCAACCCAGGGACGCAAATGCACCTTAGTCGTACTAGTGCATAAAGCTATTCAGTACCCTATCGATAAGGACACCTAATCCATAAGTATGCATACCCTCTAAATAGGTTCGTAGAGCTAGATAGAGTAAGATATAGGGTCTGGCTGGGGTACAAAGGTACACCAGCAAATACCAGAATAATCGTGGGCTAAACCACGTCTTTAGGGTAGTGATCCCTAAAGAGCCACCATTTTCGATCTCCAGGTATTTTACTTTAAGTATTAGTGTCTTAATTAAGACGATCACGAAAAAGCACAACAATCAAATGCTTATCCACTTTCGATCATTCTGATATCATTAGGAATTTCTCATTCATACGATTATCTAAGATAACACAAAGGAAATCATTAAGGCCATCATAATCTCATCCAATTATGATTTAGGATTTGTTATCGTGATACTTACTAATCGTCAAATACTCTTACCTTACTATTCATTGTTACTTGAGTCTTATTAAGAACCTCTAGTGTCCCATCAACATGTTAGATATAAATTACTTATTTACCCCTTACTTGTATAGTTATTAAGCCATCATTTCCTTCATTGCTAATTTACCATATCACCCTTCAGGTTGCATAATTACTAAATTACCCATTACTCAGTTTAGGTTATCAAGTTGTCTTCTACGCTTTTTAGATCACCATTCACCCTTCATAATTATTATACTTATCATATTCCCCATATGGTTGGTTAGATTACCGAATTGCCCTTCTCCTCTGCTATGATTACTAAATTGCCCTTAAGTTGGTTAAATAGTTATCAATTTGCCCTTTGTTTGTTAAGTTACCAAATTGCCCTTCTCCATTACCATAATTACCAACTTGCCCCTTTAATTTGCTAGATTACTAAATTGCCCCTTTTCATTATCATAATTACCAATCTACCCCTTTAGTTGGTTAAATTACCAAATTACCCTTCTGCAATCTCATAATTGCCAAATTGCCCTTATCCATTATTATAATTACCAAATTACCCTCATCCATTATCATAATTACCAAATTACCCTTCTGTTGGTTAAATTACCCTTATCTGTTATCATAATTACCATTTTACCCTTCTCAATTATTATAATTACCATTTTACCCTTCTCCATTATCATAAATACCAAATTACCCTTCTCCATAATTACAATTGCCAATTTACCCTTATCCATTATTATAAATACCAACTTACCCTTCTCCATAATTACAATTGCCAATTTACCCTTCTCCATTATTATAAATATCAGTTTACCCTTTTTCATTATTATAGATACCAATTTACCCTTCTCCATATAATTAATTTACCCTTCTCCATAATTATAATTACTAATTTACCCTTCTTCGTTATTATAATTGCATAATTTCCTTCTATAATCATAATTTAATTACCAAATTATCATTTGTCATTATTATAATTACCAAGTTACCCCTTACTCCCAAATTTATCATAATATCCTTTTATTTACAAAATTATCATTATACCCCTTACTTCCCATTTACTTCCAAAGTTACCATAATGTCCTTTTATTTATAAAATTACCACAATACCCCCTTTTACTTATAAAATCACCATAATACCCCTTTTTCTTACAATTTATCATTTTGCCCCTTATTTCTAAAATTACCGCTTTACCCTTCTACTTATAAAATTACTATAATATTCGTTTACTTGCAAATTACTATTTTACCCTTTTACATCAAAAGTTACCATTATGCTCTTTCCTTATAAAATTACCATTTTGCCCTTCTCTTCCAAAATTACCATTTTACCCTCTTTACTTTCAAATTTACCACTTTATCCTTTACTCCCAGAATTGACATAATACCCCTTTACTTATAAAATTACCATTTTCCTCTTTACTTCCAAATTTACCATAATACCCTTTTACTTGCAAATTAATATTCTACCCTTTTACTACACCAATTTTATTAAATCATGAATATTAATATTAATACTCCAATCTCCTCATCCAAATTTCACCAACTATTATATTTCACATAATACTTATTAACACCCACGTATATTAGGCCATATTCTTATATAAGTCCCTAGGGCTCACAGTAATATTATTCACGTATCAATGGTCACAATAACATAATATAACATGGATAAGTAATTAACATTTTCATTTATAACCAAACTCCTTCTTTAAGCAATATTTCCACACATAGCGCATAAACTAACATACTTTACTTTTTATTAATCAATACAAGCAAATATGTATATTATATTAACAAACCTCTATCAAGCATAATAACATATTAAGAAACCTAATGTGCTAATATACGTTTATCCATGCGTTTAAACGGGGTTTCACGATTACTTTAATTCCCATAAAATTGAACCTTACCGATATTTTGGTTAAATATTCAAGCCTTGATTAGCAAAACCAATACCTAAAAATAATATAAATATTTATTATATCAGAAATAAGAAAAACTAAGGCACGAGACTTTATAAAATTTACTTAATGAAATAATCACCTTAAATATTATTATACCTTAAAATTTATGAACTAAAGTAACCAAGGCATGGAGCATCTCATGCTGCTCATGCAACATGAGCTGCATACAAAATAAAAAGAGGAAGGCTCAAAGGGGGGTGAAGGAAAATGGATGACGAGCTATTTTCAGGTTGCGGTCTTTAGGCTAGGAAAGAAGGTTGATGGGGGAGGATTTACGGCAAGAGAAGGGTGCAAGAGTGAAGATGGGGTGTAGGTGGAAGTTGGGATGGGTTGTTGGCGGCCAACGACGGTGGAGGCGGTGGCGGCGAGGCAGCGAAGTGGGCTATAGGAGTGGACGAGGCTGAGAAGGAAGGAAAAGAGAGGAGGAAAATGAAAGGGTGTGGGGGTTGTTTTCATCAAAAGGAGGTGTGGGGGTGGTAGAAGATATTGTAGGGAGTGGATTGGTGGTTTGGGTGGCGGTAGAGGTGGTCGGACGGCGGCAGACGGAGGGTTTACAGGGGTGTTGTCGATAAGGGAGAAAAAGGGGCGAAAAAATATGGGGGAGGAAGAGGGAGTTGCGGGGTGGCTTGGGTGGTGTTGTGGAGATGCAAGGTGGGAGTAGAAGGGTGCAAAAAGGGGTTTAGGTGGTTGGTGAGGTGGAGGAAGCGGCGGAGGGAGGCGGGGGAGCCAAAACCGAGGTGAAAATGGAAGGAGAAAAAAATGGGAGAAAGGAATCGGGGAAGGGGAAGGCTCAAAAAATATGGGGCAGGAAGAGGGCTCGCGAGGAGAAAAAAAGAAGAGGGAGGATAGGGGCAGTGGATAGCTGATCGGTGGCAGGGAGGTGGTAGGGTGGCAAGGAGAGGGAAGGGAAGAAGAGGAAAGGGTGGCTATGCGGGATGGGATGCATGGCTGGCCAGTTCCAAAATGGTGAAAAAAAAAGGGATAGGGGGAGAGAGAGAGGCAGGTGGTAGCAATGGTTGTAGGCTACGATGGTCGGCGTGCTCGAGGTGGCAAGCGGTTATGGAGATGACGACAGGTTGGGAGTATTGGATGGGGTGTAGAAGAAGAAGAAAGAAAGGGAAGGGGGAGCACCAGGCCGGTCGGGGAAAGAAAAAGGGGAATTGGGACGGCTCGGGTAGAAGGGGAAAGGAAAGAAAGAAAAGAGGGGGACTAGGCTGGGTCGTGATGCGCAGGAGAGGAGGGGAAAGGAAAGAGGGAGCGGCCCATGCTGGAGAAGAAGAGAAGGGAAGGAACTGGGACGAAGGCTCAGGCGCGCAAGGGGAGGGGCTGGCTTGGCTCGGGCGGCCCAAAGGAGCGAAAAAAGAAAAGAAAAGAAAGAAGAAAAAGGAGAAAATGGAGTAAGAAAAGGAAAAAAGGGAAATGGGAAAATAAAATAATTTAATTTATAAAATAATAAAATGTAATATTTTTTTATAATTATTTAATTTAATATATAGGTTTAAAAAGGATGGTTTTAGTAAAATATTAGTTTGAAAAATTATTTATATAAAAAGAGTATGATAGAATAGCAAATTATTTATTTTAATTTATTAAATATTCCTGTCAAAATTTATATACTCAAAAATCTATAAAATAATTAAACTATATAATTTTAAAAGCTAACTTATCTCAAATAAAAGTTATTTATTAAATTATAGGTTTTTTAAAATTTTAGGGAATTATAGGTACCCCGGCTTGCCTCTCCCCCCTTGCTCATGGGCTGCAGGCCCATTCCCTTCCTTCCCTACCTCCCCTGCCCGCATCGTCGACCCAGATCCCCCCCTTTTCATTTCTTCCTTCTCCCGCGCGAGCTCGGTCTGCCTCCCTTCTTTCTTTTCTTTCCCTTCTCCCCCAATCGGGCTGGCCCACTCCTCTCTTCCCCTTTGCTAGCCTGCACGCACGCACCATCCCCCTTTTCTTCTTTCTTTCTTCTTCTTCCTTTTCCCCGATGCCAAAACCCGACCACCTCCGCCATCTCCGGCCGCCCACCTGCAACCCTTGCCCCTATTGATCTCCCTCTCCCTCTCTCTTTTGCCATTTTTCCTGCCCATCTCGGCCCCACCACCTCTCCCTCTCCTTGCCCATGCCCCTATTTTCTCCTCCCTCTCCCTGCCATTCCCATGCCCCTACCACCCTACCGAGCCCCCTATCCCCTCCTTTCTCTTCCTCTTCTTTTTCTTCTTCCCTCCTTGCCTCATTCTGCCATTTTCAAGCCTCCCATGCCCTTTCCCGACCTTCTTTCTCTTTATTTCTTCTTCTCCCATCTCCCTCCCTATTTTGCATTACCGTCGTTGTTCTGTCGCTGCCACCACCATAATAGCCACCTACACCACCCCCTGAACCATCACAGCACCCCTCGAGCCACCCTACAGCCTCCTTCTTCCTCCCCTCTTCTGTTTCTCTTCTTTCTGTCCCTTCTCGGCAGCTACCCTGCACCGCCTCTTCCCGTCGTCGTTTCGCCGCCTCTGCCACCACCCGAGCCACCAAACTAATCCCTGCAACCCCTTCTACTACTCCTAAACCTCCTTTGGTCGAAACCACCACCCGCAGGCCTTCATTTTCACCCTCTCTTTTCCTTCCTTCTCAACCCCCTCCATCTCGGCTCATCTCGACAGCCACCTTCGCAGCCTCGTTGCTGCCTCTACCACCGCCCTTAGCCACTGTCAACCCTCCCCGACCACCATCTACACCCCCTCTCCACCTCTGCACCCTTCCTTTGCCTTAAATCCTCCCCCGTATGCCTTCTTTCCTTGCCCCAAATCTCTAACCCAAAAATACCCCTCCCTTTTCCCTTTCTTACCATTTTGAGCCTCTCTCCCTCATTCCTTTGCATACAGCTCATGTTGCATGAATAGTACGATCTACTACATGCCTTGGGTTGTTTTTTTTAATAATTATTAAGGTATAATTGTAATACCCCGAATTTTTTAAAATCCAGATTTATTAAGTTTAATGATTTTATTAGCATAATTTGATGTAAACAATTAATCATTTTAATTTTGATTTGTTTTATGAATTTATCGACGATTTTGAATTCATAATTGTCTGTAATTAATCATTTTCGGGAAGTAATATTTTATCGACGTTTTAATTAATTGAATGTAATATTTTTGGGAAGTTTAAATTATAAATATTTTCAGAACTTATTTAAGAATTTCTTTTTGAAATTTATTTTCTTTCGTTCTACGCTTTTTAGTTTGCGGAAAACCGATTTCGGAAATTATGAAAATTAGCCTTGATTTATTAGAATTTGAATTAAATATTTTAGTATATGTTTTTAAATAAATTTTTGAGGTCTTATAATGTATTTCCGTAAATAATATAAATTTTTACGTTCGTTGGTTAATTCTTTCGAAAATGTTTCTGAAATTCTGTATATAGTTCTTTTATTTATTTTAAGTGTTCGGATCGTTTCAAAATAATTTTTATTTAATAAATTTTAGATAAAATCTTCCAATATTAATTTTAAGCTTTCAATATTTTATTTGATACTTGTTTTTGTAAAAAAAAAAAAAGAAGTCCGTACCCCGACCGACCCCCCTCTCCCTTTTCCTTTTTCTCTTCTCTTCTTTCTCTTCTCTTCTCTTCTCTTCCCTCTGCTGCCCCGACTCCCTGCTCCCTGCAACCCTAACCGCCACCCTCTCCCCAGCTCCTCCTCCCTGCTCCTCCTTCGTCGGTCGCCAGCCTCCAACTAGCCGCCACCGCCAGCCGCGAACGCCAACCACGAGCAACCATGCACAGAAGCCGAAGCAGAGCCGCTGCAGCAACTGCGCGCAGGAGCAGCAACCCCAGCAGATCTTGCCGCCGTCCGGCCACGGCAAGCGTCGCCGACCACCGTCGAGCCACCCCCGTCCCCCAACGAAGCCTCCCCAGCCTTCCTTTGCCCAGATTTGTCGGTTTTTAATTGGTATAAATTTCTAAAAACCCTAACCCTTATTTTGATTAATTGAATGTGAATTAGCTTATAAAAAGCTAAATTGATTGTTTAATTGTGTATATATGTGCTGTAAGAATGATTTGGATAGGTTAATTGTATTGTTAGGTTGAGATTTCGGAAAAAATAGATTTTTAGCCAGGTTATGCCCGCATTTTTCGGATCCGTCCATTTTTGCGATTTCGGACAAATTGATTATACAATATATTTTAAAATGTATCCAATTTCATTTTGGAACCGTCAATTTGAGAAATTTATGCAGGTTTTATCGAAACTGATTCCTAGGTCGAATTTTGGGTATAATGAAATTAGGTCGTATAATTGAGCCGTTTCGCTCAATTGATTTTATAATATTGTGTAAAATGTATTTAATTTTATATTGGAAGTGCTGATTTGGGAAAATTGTGCGTAATTGATCGGAATTGGATTTTTAGGTCAAAACTCCCACGGGTTTAAATTGGTTTGAGTAATCGGGTTATTTTATTCAATTGACTATATAAATTACATTAGAATATGTTTAATTACATTTTCGTACAGTCAATTGATATGTTTTGGCAAGATGTGATCGGATTTGTGTTTCGGGCTCAAAAACCCTAATTGTGCTAAATTGCGTATTTCTTTTATTGGTTTTGAGCAATTGATTATTTGATATGTTATAAGATGTGTTTAATTACATTTCTAAACATTTAATTTGATTAAATTTATAGAATTTTAACGAATTATATTTTCGGGCCTAAAACCCTAAAATTCAAGTGAAATTATGAAATCGATTACTTGTATTGTTGTTTTTCTAAAATTGAATGTATAGAAATAGTTGAAATGGTATTAATTGCTTCTAAATACCTTTAATTTGAATTGATTAAATTGAATTACTTGAGTTTGTGTCGTGGGCTTTAAAACCCTAATTTTTGGAGATGATTTTATAAAATTGATTTTGCTATGTGTATTTTATCTAATCGAATTCTATCTTTGGGTTTTAAATCATTTAAATTCTGTTTTAACCCAATCAGTTTGGATTTGGTTATATGTAAATCGTTAGGTTACCTATTTAGTTGTAAAACCTAATAAATAAGTTATTTTCGATAAGTTAACTTATGATCGGTTATTCTTTCTCGGGCTTTCCAAATTAAGTTGAAATGTCCCAAGTGATATTTGTATTAATCCATTTTGATTTAGTTTTAACCTTAAATCTTAATAAATCTATGCTTTTAAGTTCTAATTTTTTGTCACATTTTCTAAGAAAGATCATTTGGGTTGTTTGTGTTTATTTAATTAGAATATGTGAATTATTGATTGATAGGATAGTTTCTAATTTAGTTTTTCGATTTCTATCGGATCTAGGAAAGCTTTCTCGTGGATCCACGAGCTAAGGATCTCTCTCCCTCTTATCTCGCTTAGCTAGCTTCGAATCCAGGTAAGTCTGGACTTACCTCTACTTATGGGTATTTCGCAAAGATGTGGCTAAGGTCCCTACGTGTTATGTGACTTGTATGCCTTGGATGCCTCGTATGATTATATGTCGTGTTTTACATGTTGTTACTTTACCTGTTATGTGTAGCACAATTTGGATTCAATGTATGCCTTTGTGATCGCTCTTGTTACGTGTTAATGTGGATGTGCTACAAGTTGTGACATGTATATGTATGATATTGATGATGTGTTGATACGGCCCTCTAGGACATGCATGCTAGGGTTTCGGTACTATGAAATGGGACTAAAAGAATAATGAGATGGGGAATGGGAAGTGAGACCATTAAGGGGGATATGGGGTTGACCCAAATGAATAAGAGATAAGAAGTATGTATGGGAATTCTAAAGGTTGCATGGGGACTTGAGAGTTTGCATGGAGTGGATAAATTTTGCATGGGGGTGATCCTTACGTGTGAAAAGTTGGTTTAGGGTGTAAATAAGCAAAAAGGAGAGTTGTGGAGCGATCGGAGACTTGTGAGGAAAAATAATACGTAGGTTGGTGTAAGGGTGTGTGAGGGACCCGATTTGGGTTTTGGGAGGAAGTGATAATCTGGGAATTTTGGGAAGTAAAAGTGATTAAGGGAGAGTAGAGTATGGGTTAAGAGTGAGGATTCTATTATACAAAAGACGAGTATGGGTTTCCTTGTGAAAGAAGAGACATGGGGATGAAAAGAGAGAGGTTACTTGTGGAAGAAGTAAGGTGATAGGGTCTGATGTGGCCAACTAGGGTTTTACCGAGTACATACGAGGTCGAGGAATAAAAAGATATGCTTTGGGCTTTGACTTAATAAGGGTGAGATGTGGGGTGAAGAATGAGTAATGGTAAGGTAAGTGAGAAGAGGTTGGGCCACATAGGCCCAACTAGGGTTCCCAAGGGAAAAACCCTAGAGGTTGAGAATAGGCGAGATCGATGTCGTAGGGTGTTGGGTTTAACCTACACTTCCAAGAGTTGGCCTTTCATTATGTGTGAGTTTAAGGGGGGAAATAATGTCGGAGTGTGATTTGGGGTGCACGAGTCTCAACATATGGGACGGGCCCTCTTGGAAGGGAAAGCAGTGGAATGTAGTGGGCATGCATGTTAGGGTGTGATGTGATTCAATAAGACACAGATAAGACATTAATTACGTAAAGCGAAAGATGTTGAGCCGAGCTCGTGATCCGGTCAACCGGCAATAATAGTGGATCAGAGGCGTTCTGCCATGTGCGTTTATTTTCCGGTCCACCGGCTATAATGGTGGATCAGAGGCGTTCTGCCCTGTGCGTTTATTTTTTGGTCCACCGGCTATAATAGTGGATCAGAGGCGTTCTGCCCTGTGCGTTTATTTTCCGATCCACCGGCTATAATAGTGGAGGATCTCGTGCTCAACAAACCAAACGAATAAGTTAATCCATGGGAAAGATACTAAGTACTTAAAGCAAAACACCATGTGAGTCGAGGCCGTGATCCGATCCACCGACTATAATAGTGGATCAGAGGCGTTTTGCCCTGTGCGTTTATTTTTCGGTCCACCGGCTATAATAGTGGATCAGAGGCATTCTGCCCTGTGCGTATATCTTCGGGTCCACCGGCTATAATAGTGGGGCTTCCGCGCTCACATGGATTAATGAAGAATGCTTTGAATGAAAATGAATGAAGTAATCCATGGGAAAATACTAAGTACTTACAGTGAAACACCATGTAAGTCGGGGCCAGTCCGGTCCACTGGTAAGAATAGTGGTCAGAGGCGTTCTGCCCTGAGTGTTGATTTTTGGTCCACCAGCTATAATAGTAGGGCTCCCGCACTTACATGGATTATTAAAGAATATGCATGGAATGAACATATTATTAATGAGAATAAAGAATAAGTCTAATTGGACCATGTCCAGCTTTTATTATCTGTATTGCTACATGCTGCTTGCGTGAGTATGCCACGTATTGAGTTTTAATAATACGGATTATTCTACTTGAGGCGCATGAGCCACTTTATATTTCGGTTATACCACGCTTATATGTTCAAATAGGATGTTACATATGTTTTATATGTTACTCTATGTGTATGGCAAGATACTTGCTGTGGGTTGTGAATACATATGATATGGTATCAATGTGTTGTACCAAGATTTAATATGCACTTGATGTATAGTTATATCTCTCCTATATGATAGGGTAGCGAGACTTACTCAGTATTGGACCCGTACTGATACTACACTGGTTGAATGGGTCCTGTGATGATCCACCGATGGTGGGGAGCAGACCTCTTGTGCAGGTTTAAGATCGGATACTGTTTTGGGGTGGAAGGCCTGACTTGAGTGAGTAGGCAATCCGGATATTGATCCTTCGGGATTTGTTTTTGTTTAGCTGTACTTTGTATTATATTCCTGTTTTGAGAAACATATTCTAGGGTTGTAATCCTAAATCGTATTCTAACTTCTGTTTGACTTACCTCTTGTTAAGGATTATTTTAAATGTTGTCTTGCATATTTGATACTTTGCACTAAAGGTTGATCGGATATAGCCTTAGCACTTAGTACTGGAACGGTAGGAGTGAACCGGTCTGGTACTAAGTGTGGCGGTAATACCCCCGAGTTTACGGTTTTATCCTTTGCTTCCGCTAAACCTTCTCATTTTAAATAAAATTTTTCAGTAGTAAATTTAGGGGTGTTACAATAATAATATTTTAAGTTAAGTATTTCATAATTAAGTACTATAAAGTCTTATGCCTTTGGTTTTCTTATTTCCATTGTGACAAGTATTTGTATTATTTTTAGGTATTGTTTTTACTAATCAAAGCTTGAATCTTTAACTGGAATACTGGTAAGGTTCATTTTTGCGGGAATAAGGTAATCATTAAACCCCACTTAAACGCATGGATAAACGTATGTTAGCACATTAAGCTTTTTAATCTGTTATTATGCTTGATTTATGTTGCTTAATATAATATATGTAGTTTCTTCTGTTGGTTGATAAAAAATAAGCATGTTAGATTATATGCCATGTATGGAAATATTACTTAAGGTAAGAGTTTAGTTATTAATGAAAATGTTAATTATTCATCCTTGTTGTATTATGCTATTGCGATCTTTAATGCATGGTTAATATTAGTGAAAGCCCTAGGGGTATCTTAGTAATATGTCTTGTGTAAGAATGTGGGCTAATATGTGTGGGTGCTAATGAGTATTATATTAAATATAATAGTTGTGGAGTTGGATAATGAGAATGAGGTATTAATATTAATATTTCATATAGTGATGATGATTCAATATAAGTGGTGTAATAAGGGGCAAAATGGTAATTTGAAGTGAAAAGGGTAAAATGGTAATTTTGGAAGTAAGGGCGAAATGGTAATTTGTAAGTAAAAAGGGTAAATTGGTAATTTTAGAAGTAAGGGGTAAAATGGTAATTTTGGAGGCAAGGGCAAAATGGTAATTTGTAAGTAAAAAGAGTAAATTGGTAATTTTGGAAGTAAAAGGTAAAATGGTAATTTTGAAGGTAAAGGGGTAAAATGGTAATTTTGTAATTAAAAGATAAAATGATAATTTTATAATTGAAGGGTAAAATGGTAATTTAGTAATTAAAGGGCAAATGGTAATTTTGTAATTAAAGGGTAAAATGGTAATTTCATAATAAAAGGGTAAAATGGTAATTTTGTAATTAAAGGGCAAACGGTAATTTTGTAATTAAAGGGAAAATGGTAATTTCATAATTAAAGGGTAAAATGGTAATTTTTTAATTAAAGGGTAAAATGGTAAATTTGTATGTAAAAGGGTAAAATGGTAATCTATAAGTGAAAAGGGTAAACTGATAATTTTGAAAGTAAAGGGCAAAATGGTAACTTTATAAATAAGAGGGTATAGTGGAAAGTGGAAAAGGGTAACTTGGTAATTATAATAATCGAGAAGGGTAAAGTGGTAATTATAATAATCGAGAAGGGTAAAAAGATAATTTAATAAAAGAGAATGGTAAAATGATAATTCGGTGTAAACTAATGTAAAACGATAATTTAATAATGGATAAGGGTAAAATGGTAATTATAATAATAGAGAAGGGCAATTTGGTAATTTAACCAACTAAAGGGTAATTTGATAGTTTTGATAATGGAGAGGGACAATTTGGTAATTATAATAATGGAAAAGAGTAATTTGGTAATTTAACCAACTAAAGGGTAATTTGATAATTTTGATAATGGATAAGGATAATTTGGTAATTTGAACAACAAAAGGGTAATTTGTTAATTATAATAAATGAAAAGGGCGGATGGGTAATATAACCAACTAAGTGGAAAATATGTTAAGCGTAACAATTATAAATGGTAGTTGGTGACCTAATAAGTATGGGATATAACTTCGTAACCTAAATAGTGTAAGGGGTAATTTGGTAATTATGCAACAAGGAGGGTAATATGGTAATCTATCGAGTAAGGAAGGGATGACTTAGCAATTATATAAGTAAGGGGTAGATGAGTAATTTGCATCTAACATGTCGTTGTGATAGTGAAATTTCGTAATATGACTCAAATAATGCTAAATAGCAAGATAAGATTATTTGATAATTAGTATCACAAGAACAAATCCTAATTCGGAATTAGATGAAATTATGATGGCCTTAATGATTCCTCTGTGTTACATTGGATAACCGTTTGAATAAGAAATATCTAACAATATCAGAACGATTGAAAGTGAATAAGTATCTGATTGTTTTACTTCTGTGATCACCTTAATTAAGACACTAATACTTAAAGTGAAAGACTTCGAGATCAGGAATTGTGGCTCTTGAGGGATCGCTACTCTAAAGACGTGGTTTAACCCACGATTATTCTGGTATTTGCTGGTGTGCCTTTGTGCCCCAACCAGGCCCTATATCTTACTCTATTTAGCTCTACAGACCGATTTAGAGGGCATGCATACTTATGGATTAGGTGTCCTTGTCGGTAAGGTACTGAGTAGCTTTATGCACCAATATGACCAGGGTACATTTGCGTCTCTGGGTTGATGGTTGAAGGGTAATGAGTAGCTTATATGCACCAGTACGACCGATGTACCTTTGTGTCATGGGTTCTTGATCTCCCTATCGAGGCAAATAAATAGAATAATTGTGCTGATTAAAAAAGGAAAACACTAATCATGAAAGTGAAAGATTAATGAGCCGGGCCCAATTGAACTATATTATGAGTACCGATTCACTGGATATAATAGTGACCCAGGTGCGTGTTGCCCTAGATGATGTATATCTGTATTCCGATCCACCGGCTACAATAGTGGGGGTCCCGAGCTCAATAAATTTCGATTTGGTAGTGAATAAATTATGAAAAAATACTAATCACTTATAGTGGAACACCATGTGAGTCGAAGTCAGACCGGTTCACCGGCGAATAATAGTGGCCAAGAGCGTTATGCCCTAAAGACCGATCCACCGGCAGTAATAGTGGTCAGGAGTGTTCTTCCCTATATGTATTCTAGTCCACCGGCTATAATAGTGGGGTTCCCGCACTCACACAGATATTTATAATCCAATATGATTGATAATGATGGACTAAGGCCTTAAGGCCCAGAAGTATCGATTGTTCTTTATGACCAGTTAATATCTGATTGATTTGTTAATTATGTGAATATATGAATGTGGATATTAATTATTTACCTTTCATTATGCATGTATGTAGTATCATATGTTGCATTGCGGGCCTACTGTTAAGTGGGTTTTAAAGGGTTACTCAGTATCGAAATACTGAAGGGTTCCTTTCGTGGGGCCCCTGCCTATTCAATGGACAGTCTCCCTTGCAGGTCCTTTTCAAGTGGGCTATCGGGAAAGAGCGTGAGGTATTATCTGAAATATCCTGGGATTGTACTCTTTCTCCTTTAAAATTTATGGTTTCAATGTATT
This sequence comes from Tamarix chinensis, assembly GCA_030549775.1. NCBI lineage: Eukaryota > Viridiplantae > Streptophyta > Magnoliopsida > Caryophyllales > Tamaricaceae > Tamarix > Tamarix chinensis. The sequence goes on along the minus strand of CM060171.1, from coordinate 102,817,982 downwards.
TGTTGATTTGTAACCACCATTGGTGGATTTTATTATTGTAAAGTGTTGTATACGCTACTCTAATTTAAATATGTTTGAGTTTCTTATAAGTTGTACTTTTCTCTTTAGCCTTACCACTTGAATTGGAACAGTAGGAATGAACTGGTCTGGTACTAAGTGTGCAGTAATATCCCTAGAATTCACAATTTTATTATTTCATTTCCGTTGATTATTTTAATAACACAAAATTTTTCAGTAGTGAATTTTGGGGGTGTTACAATTATACTCTAAATTTATTTAATTTATGTCATTTTATCTCAAATAATAAAATTTATACAATTATTATTACTTAAGCATAAAATTATAATTAATCATATATATTACTCAAATAAAATACTAAAAATAATATTATAAGGGTATAAAATATGTAAAAATACGAACTCATCAAGTACAAGGGAGAACAAAGTTACAAGACACAAATTTGGACTATATATGATGACATCTATGTATTACATTATTAAAGTTGTGTAGCTTTGTTATTTTGTTGTATACTTTACAATACTTGTAAATTGTCATTATAACTCTTTAAATATGTGGTGGTACCGTGTATTAGGGGTTAATTTCATTAATAAGGGCCTGCATGGGTGCATGCATATATAAAGACTTGTACACATTAATTTCGACATGATAACATGAGATAAGAGTCCATATGAATTTTGAAAGAGAGCCACACAAGAGAAGTGTGTGTCTTCTTCTTCTATTCTCCATCTTCAATTGAGAGTATTGAAGAGTTGAAATAGTGGTCTATTGAGAAATATAGGATTTCTCATTAGAAGGCCATTGATATTGGAGTAGATCAATGCCACCCTACCAAAGCATTCAAATATCATCAAATTCATGTTAAAGAGTTTGATTATATTACAACTGACATATTTGGATGACATGAATTCGTTTAGTACAATGTCTACAGATTATATTAATATCCTTTTGGAGGTAGTGAAACAATTTGGTGTGGCAGCTTCACAGAAAGTAAGTTTGACAAAGTCTTCTATTATGTGTTCCCCAAACGTACGCAGACACACCATCTGTGAAATGGCAGTTACTTTGGGGTTTACCTTGGTGCAAAGCTTAGGTAGATATATCGGTGTAAATATGTATTCTGGCAAGAAAGGTAGGGCTTTCTTTGCACCCGTGGTGGATAGAGTTTGATAGAAATTATTCATTTGGCAACCACACCATTTTTTGATGGCAAGACGTGTAATTTTTGCTCAATCAATTATCTCTGCCACACCCCTATATGTGATGTAAATTGAGCTGCCCCAAAAAAGGTCACCAGAGGAGATTGAAAAAATATACCAAAGCTTTATATGGTGTTCAACTCCAACTTGTAGAAAGTCACACTTGATTAGCTAGTAGAATATTTGTAATAATAAACATTGTGGCGACCTCGATATCAGACGCATGGGCCTATTAAACCACACAACCATCATAAAACTAGCCTAGGAAGTTCTACAAAAGGAAGATAAGTTGTGGATTCAGGTATTGAATGAAAAATACAATAAATGTCAGCATATGGGGAGTTCAAACACGATGCCTTCCTAGTCTTCGATGTGGAGACATATTATCCACGCAATGTTGATATGGTTATAATATCCTATTAGATCTATAATATATATATCATATAAGTAGGGGAAAATCAAAATATAAGTTGTTTACGTTTCAAGTGCATAAATATTTTTTCTTCTTTAATTTACCCCTACGTCTCTAACAATCAGTGAAGTTATCATTAAAAAAATCTAAATTATTTCAACAATAATTATGTGATTTTGTTAGAGACGAATAAATAAATTCACAAAACTCCTTAAATATATGCACATTATTCTAAAATGATACATACATACATACACATTATGGACTGGAGAAAGTAACCATTTAACAATTATATATAAAAAACAATTATGACTTAATTTTTACCACTGCGTATAGCTATATTTAAAGAAGGCATCTGGGAGTGATCATAGTTCAAGCATGAAGATACATCTAACGAAGGAATGTGGAAATAGAATTTAAAATTAGAGATGTTCAAAATCGGCATCCACTATATGTCATTTAGATCGGATAAGATATTTCAAAAAATTGAATAAGGTACTAGATATATGTAAAAAAATGACTATACTTGTATTTATAATTAGATGCATATATTTTGAAAAAAAAAATATTACTATATAGTGTAATATACTATAAATACATCATCATATGCTCAAATATATATTAATATATAACAATATAATTTCATATATCGGATTAGAGTAAAATATAATATAACACATTAAAAAAATTAAATATTATACCAATTTTAAATAATATAAAAAACTCACAATGATACCTGATAGAATATGTTTATATATTGGCAATATCTTTTCTTAACTTTTGCAAATATTTAAGTTTATATTTAGCTAGTTATTTGCTTAACTTATAGCTATTAGTTCCTACTTCATATCCTATTATCACATTTGTAAGCAATGTATATTACTGACATTTTGTTAAGCAAATCAATTAAGGAAAATCAATTTTTTTCATAGTATTAGATTATTAGGGCTTCTTTCCTCTTCTTCTCCCACATTTATGACGTGCCCTAGCAATGCTCTTTCCTACATCCTCTTCTTTATCTCATCCTCTTAACAACCATTATGTCTAACTCCAGATCACAATTATAGTAGACTCTTGTGGTCACGAACGTCAAAACTTGTATTCTCATCACTATTGAAATGGAAAACGTCCATTGTGGGATGTGGGCGAAGCTATTTAAAATCCATGCTCGCTCAAATTGATTTTTTCATCACATTATCCCTCCAACAAAAGGCAAGGAGGAGGTACCTAATATGGAGGAAGAAAAAGAATTGTGGGCAACATTTGATGCCACGGTTCTCAAGTGGATTTTTGCCACTATTTCTAATGACTTGTTAACCACCATTCTTGAACCAAAATCGTCGACCATGGAAGCTTGGAATTGACTATGAGACATTTTATAGGACAAAAAACATTCCTGATTCATCACTCTTAAGTAGGAGTTCTCTCACACTAACATGGAGGACTTCCCTGATGCCTCGACATATTGTCAAAGGCTCAAGGTGTTAGCGAATCAATGGAAGAATGTAGGGGCGCTAGTGAACAATAATGGTGTGGTTCTTCAAATGGTAGCAAGCCCCACTAAGGCATATAATGGTGTTGGCACTCTTATTCACCAAATGAAACCACTATCCCCATTTTACTAATGCTCGTTCTTGAGGAAGTTGGATTAGCAAAGAAGGCTTCCACCTCCAACCGTACTACAATGGTAGTTGCTTCTCCTTGTGACAATGAGGATGCTTCATCCTATTCAGAAAATGGGCATGCAAATCATGATAATAAAAAGGGGTATCTGCATTAGAAAAAATTGAGGGGGTGGAAAGTTGGCAGCGACAAAGGAGGTAATGGTCATTCCTCTGGTGGAAAGGGTTGCAACAACAATGGCGGTGGCCATGGTGGCGGGCAAAAACAATTCTCTTAACAGCAACGATGGATGGCATGGGCCAATAATGGACAGAGACAATGACCCTTCATGCTTTTCATGCCATAAGTTATCCCAACTTGTCCATATCCCATAACTCATTAGACCAAGCAAGTAGGGGTGCTTGGACCACACCCACAGTAGGCCTATTCCATAGCATCTCAACCAACTGACATAAAGGCAGTTGTAATACTGCATTTTTAGAAACCCTAATTATAAACCCATAATTATTTTTATTAGTTGTAAAATTATTTTAGGATACTTGACAATAAATATACATCTTTAATACGTGTACTAAGTTAGAACTTGATCGGTATCCGTTACATCAAGTAAACCCTAATTTCGACATCCTGATAATTTTATCTGAATATTTTACCTCGGTTCTTCACCTAAATAATTACCCCTATCCTATGCTATATTTTCCCACCTCACTCTACTCCCTCTACCCCAACACACTTTACACCTACGTGACATGCCTTGCACCTTACCTACCTCTCCCCGTGTTTTTTCGCTTCCAATATTGCTCCACATTTTCCCTCACGCCATCCTCATCTTAACCCCTTTTCCTCTTCTTTTTGTGTCTTTCCTTAACCCCCAAGCAAGCACGTGTCAACCCCTCCTTCTCCTGAGCTCATCCATGTAAAAACACTCTTCATTTCTCCATAATCGTGCCTTCATCCTCACCATTTTTATCTCTAACACACTCCACCACCTCTCCTTTTCCCCTAGCACCTGCCTCTATCATCGATCCCTCACCCCCTACGCCGGGAAATCCTACCAAAACCACTCCAACATCAGCTCACAACCTCACCGAAATCAACCCACCTCCCTCGTCCGACCATACCAAAACTTTTTCTTTCCCTTGGCTTCAATTGTTTCCACCAAAACAACCACCACACCATTGACCATCCCTATTGATCCACCCTCTTCTCTGTAAGCCAAATCAATCGTACCTCACCCTTCACCACCAGACAAAATCACCAAACTCCTCTTCCTCCTTTAACCAAGTTTGTCGAAGCTCACCACCTTGTTGCACCATTATCCACCGTAACTCCCCCCTCAACCTTCGACAATTTGTGCCACTTTTTTCCCTCCCATTTCCCCTCATTCTCCCCACCCTTGCATCGGCCATTTATATTGATGACACCTCCCTAGCAACTACCTAAGCCATCATTGCCCTCCTCTCTTTCTTGACCACATCCACTAATCCTTCTCCCTTTTGTTGCATGATTTTAGTTGAGTTCATTTGCCTTATTTCAACCAGTTAGTAATACTTGAATTGTTTTAGTATTTTTCGGGTGATTTTTGTGTAATATTAAATGCTAATACATATGTGTTTGGATGTTAAATTCCTAGGTAATTCTTGAGGATATTGGATAAGATTTTTTATGTGAGATTGGATTATGTAAATCCAATCACTCATAAGATGGTAGAATTTGCGTGCGAGCATGTTGGGATTGTTTAGAACTATAATCATGCTAGGGTTTTATGCTTTTCAAGTATTATGACATGCACGATAAAATGATAACATATTAAATGGATGATAAGTAAAATTGTTGAAAGTTAAGTTATATGTATAGTAGTATATTGTATTATTTACGTTTGCATGACTATGATTTTTGCTAGGATTTCATTCTTGTCAAATTTTGATTTTAATTCCACGGTGAATACCTCGTGATTGCTAATGTATGGTAGTTAAGGTTATAATAATTTGCATGGAAGTGTATACGAATGATTAGGGTTAGCTTATGATGATTTTTATCTGCATGACCTAGGGTTAGAGATATTTTCCTACATGTACTATGATGATAATTTTCTTGTTAAAATGATGTAATATGCTTCAAATATGTACTTCCATGCTACAGGGATATGTGAGAGTTGCATGATTAGGATTTTTGTGAGCGCAACCCACTAAATGCATGAAAAGTGGAAAATATAGTTGATCGCTAAAATACAAATGTTGCCTAATTGCTAAAATAATGTGAAATATTTTCTTTTAGCCTTTTTTATGACAATCTTATTGTAATGATAAAGTTTGGTACTAAATGAATAAAATGATGAAAATAGGGTTTTGAAGTGCATTTTAATAATTTTGACCTAATATATATTTAATGAATAATCAAATGTTAGGATGGCCTTAGAATTTTGATAGATTAACCTTAGTGTTGACTTTGGCTTTGACATAGACCATGGACCATAGTGTTTACCTTAATAATTGGAAATAAAAGGAAAAATGGTTAAGTATGAAAATTATTATGCAGTATGTGACATCTGTGATCATCTTATAAAATATTAACGCTTAAAGTGAAAAACCTTGAGTTGGTAATGATTGCCCTAGTTTGTTTTGGTTTGCTAATGTGTCGTTGTGCCTAAGTAAGGCCCTGTTCTACTTTATAGGTGACCTACGGGCCTTACAAGAGTATCAATACTTAAGGACTAGGTGACTAAGATTGGAGGATATGGCGTTGCCTTTGTATGTTGGTATGACTAGACATACCTCTATGTCCCTAGGTTCAAGAGTAAGGGTATTGTATCACCTTTGGGTGCCAATATGACTGAGTGTACCTCAGTGTACCTAAGTTGGTTGTATCCCCCTTGACTAATGTAAAATGGAAGTACTTGTTGTGTAAGGAAATAAAAATGAATTATTTAGATTCATTGGTTCAGTAATTGTATCAGTGCCCTACCTTAGTAATTATTTATATGTGTTGGTTCAATAGTCACCTCATTGTCCTACCCTGATATTGTTTTGGATGTGTTGGTTCGGTAGTTACCTCAGTGCCCTACCTTGATGTGTTTTGGATTTATTAGTTTGGTATATGCCTCAGTTCCCTACCTTGGTATTTATAATTATTTGGATTTGTTGGTTTGGTAGGCGCCTTAGTGCCCTACCTTGATTTTTGGAATCTATTAAACAAATCAAATATGTATATTGTACCTTGAGATGATGTGAAGTTAACTAGTATGTTTCATTGTTGGTCTTGAGACTTGATGTTATTTATACTATTCTATAATTATTGCATGTGGTTATGGTACATGCCTTGTGCTTAAGTATGCTTTTGGATTTTGTGTGGCTATGTGAAATGTGGGTATGCTACCTCTTGTGAGGTATTGTCATTTACTCAGTACGAGGAAGTCATACTTAGGGATGAAAATGGGTCCCATACTTGACCCGGACCTGCAAGATCTGCCTCTTTTTTAAAGGGTTTAAGTCTATGATTTTTGGACCTGACTGGTATGGGTCAGGTTTGGGTTCATATGTACTTAAATGGGTATGGGTTCGATAATTCCAGACTCAAATCCAAATCGCCAAACCCGTTTAGTATAAGTGTGTGTGTGTGTGTGTGTGTGTGTTTGTGCATATATAAATACATACTAACATTATCTTTGTCATCGTTATCTTAATTTTATTTGAACTCTTTATTCATTTTTGTAATTTATTTTTATATATTTACTTTATAAGAAATATGTATAATACTGTATTCCAAAAGCATTAAAAAACATTTTGAAAAGTTAACATAACTATTTTAAAATGTTTATTTTTTCACTTAGAGGATTTTTTTAACAAAAAATACATATTAAGATATATAAAACATAAATATATTTGTATTTACATAGATTATTATTTTTTTTCAAAAATTGCCAGACTTATTTAGGACCTGTTTACTTGCTAGACTCAGTGGATCTGGGTCTAAGCCTAAACTTTTAAAACCTGTTGGGTCTGGGTCTGGGTCTAGGTAATATAAATGGGTCCGGTTCTAGATCTGGCTGGACCCAACCCATTACCATCCCCAGTCATATTGATGCTACTTTTGTAGATGATTATGTGAAATCCATAAAGTAGCATGAAGCATATAAGAGTGGAAATAATAAGTGGAGTCTTTGGAAAGAAATCCCATTTTTAGAGTGGGCCTTTGGGTTTAAGATATAAGGCAAGTTGGTGTTCTACCTTCGAGTACCTATTTTTGATGTAATTGTTTTTCTTCAAATTATTATGTCTTTTGGTGTTTTGATTTTCCATTTTTGTATGAAATATATTATCCACAACTTTTGTTTATATAATGTCTCGTATTTTTGCTAATTTACTTTGTTTATGGTTTGTTTTAGCCTTAGCACTTGGCATAAGAAAGGTGAGGAAACCAGACTTATGTTAAGTGTGGCGGGAACACTCGACAATTTGGTAGTTAACACTTTAGCGAAGTAAAATTTTTAAGTGGTAAAAATGGGGGTGTTACACTCTAGATGCACACTGTAACACCCCTAAAATTCATTACTAAAAAATTTCGTTTTATTAAAATAATCAGCGGAAGCGAAATAACAAAACTGTGAATTCTGAGGATATTACCGCCACACTTAGTACCAGACCGGTTCACTCTTACCGTTCTAGTACCAAGTGCTAAGGCTAAAAGAGAAAAGTACAACTTATGAAAAACTCAAACATATTTAAATCAGAATAGCGTACACAACACTTTACAATAATAAAATCCACCCGTGGTGGTTACAAGTCAATAAATACATTGAAACCATAAATTTTAAAGGAAAAAAGTACACTCCCAGGATATTCCGGACAGTACCTGATGCCCTTTCCCTAGAGCCCACTTGAATAGCACCTAAAAAGGACCTGCAAGGGACACTACCCATTGAATAGGCAGGGGCACCACGAATGGAACCCTTCAGTACTACGGTACTGAGTAACTCTTTAAAACACACCTAACAGCAGGCCCACAATGCAACACATGATACTACATACATACATAATGAAAGGTAAATACTTAATATCCACATTCACACATGCACATGCTTAACAAAACAATTAGATATTAATAAGCCATAAAGAACATACTTCTAGGCCTTAAGCCCTTAGTCAATCATTATCAATCATGTCGGATTATAGATATATGTGTGAGTGTGGGGGGCCCACTATTATAGCCAGTGGACCGGAATACATACAGGATAGAACGCTCCTGACCACTATTATTGCCGGTGGATCGGTCTCCAGGGTAGAACACTCCAGGCCACTATTATTCGCCGGTGGACCGGTCTAGCTCCAACTCACATGGTGTTCCACTGTAAGTGATTAGTAGTTTTCCATAATTTATTCACAACCAAATAAAATTCATTGAGCTCGGGACCCCACTATTGTAGTTGGTGGATCAGAATACAAATATACATCATCCAAGACAACACGCACCTAGGCCACTATTATATCTGTTGGATCGGTATTCATAAACATCATCCAAGGAAAAACCTCCTTGGCCACTATTATATCCAGTAGATCGGTACTCATATTAAAATTCAACTGGGCCCGGCTTATTAATCTCTCACTTTCATGATTAGTGTTTTTTCTTTTCAATCAGCACAATAATTCTATTTATTTGCCTTGATAGGGAGATCAAGATCCAGGGACACAAAGGTACATCAGTCGCACTGGTGCATATAAGCTACTTAGTACCCTTCAACTATCAACCTAGGGACGCAAATGTAACCTGGTCTTACTGGTGCATAAAGCTACTCAGTACCCTACCGACAAGGACACCTAATCCATAAGTATGCATACCTTCTAAATAGGTCCATAGAGTTAGATATAGTAATATATAGGGTCTGGCCGGGGCACAAAGGCACACCAGCAAATACTCGAATAACCGTGGGCTAAACCACGTCTTTAGGGTAGCGACCCCTAAAGAGCCACCATTCCCGTTCTCAAGGTCTTTTACTTTAAGTATTAGTGTCTTAATTAAGGTGATCACAAAAGCACGATAATCAGATAAGTATTCACTTTCAGTTGTTTGGATATCGTTAGATATTTCTTATTCAAACGGTTATCCAAGGTAACACAGAGGAATCATTAAGGCCATCATAATCTCATCTAATTTTGAATTAGGATTCGTTCTCATGATACTTACTAATTATCAAGTACTTTTATCTTACTATTTAGCGTCATTTGAGTCATATTGTGAAATTCCATTATCACAACGACATTTTAGATACAAATTACTCATTTAACCCTTACTTATATAATTGCTAAGTCATCCCTTCCTTATTTGACAAATTACCATATTACCCTCATTGTTGCATAATTACCAAATTACCCCTTATTCGATTTAGGTTACCAAGTTATATCTCATACTTATTAGGTCGCCGACTATCCTTCATAATTGTTACACTTAACATATTTTCCGTTTGGTTGGTTAGATTACCAATTTGCCATTTTCATTTATTATATTTAACATATTGCTCTTTAGTTGGTCAAATTACCAAATTACCCTTATTCATTATCTTAGTTACCAAATTACCCCTTTAGTTGGTTAAATTACCATTTTCTATTATCATAATTACCAAACTACCCTTATCCGTCATCAAAATTACCAAATTACCATTTAGTCGTTTAAATTACCAAATTACCCTTCTATATGATCATAATTACCAAACCACCCTTCTTCATTATCAAAATTACCAAATTACCCTTTAGTTGGTTAAATTACCAAATTGCCCTTCTCTATTATCATAATTACCAAACTACCCTTCTACATTATCAAAATTACCAAATTACCCTTTAGTTGGTTAATTTACCAATTTGCCCTTTCTATTATCATAATTACCATTTTACCCTTCTCTTTTATTAAATTATCTTTTTACCCTTCTCAATTATTATAATTACCAAGTTACCCCTTTCCAATTTCCACTTTACCCTTCTCTATTATCATAATTACCATTTTACCCCTTAACTTTCAAAAATTACCATAACACCCCTTTTACTTATAAAATTACCATTTTGTCCCTTTACACCCAAAATTACCATTTTGCCCTTTAATAAAGAAATTACCACTTTGCCCTTTAATTACAAAATTATCCTTTTGCCCTTTAATTATGAAATTACCATTTTATCCTTTAATTACAAAATTACCATTTTACCCTTTAATTAAAAAATTACCATTTTACCCCCTTTTCTTCCAAAATTACCATAATACCCTTTTACTTGCAAATTACCGTTATACCCTTACCTCCAAATCACCATGTTACCCATTTATCTCCAAAATTACCATTTTAACCCCTTTACTTCTAAAATTACCAATTTACCCTTTTCACTTACAAATTACCATTTTGCCCTTGAACTATAAAATTACCATTTTACCCCTATAACTCCCAATTTACTATTTTACCCCTTAATTTCAAAATTACCATTTTACCCTTTATTACGCCACTTATATTGAATTATTATCACTATACAAAATATTAATATTAATACCCCATTCTCATTACCCAACTCCACAACTATTATATTTAATATAATACTCATTAACACCCATATATATTAGGCCACATTCTTGCACAAGACATATTATTAAGATATCCCTAGGGCTCACAATAATATTAACCATGCATTAAAGATCAGAATAATATAATACAACATGGATAAATACTTAACATTTTTATTAATAGCCAAACTCTTACCTTAAACAATATTTTCATAAATAACATATAATATAACATGCTCCCTTTTTATCAATCAACACAAGAAACTACATATATTATATTAAATAACATATATCAAGTATAATAACATATTAAAAAGCTTAATGTGCTAACATACGTTATCCATGCGTTTAAGTGGGATTAAATGATTACCTTAATTCTCGCAAAAATGAACCTTACCGGTATTCCAGTTAAGGATTCAAGCTTTGATTAGCCAAAACCAATACCTAAAATAATATAAATATTTATCACATTAGAAGTAAGAAACAAAATGCATAAGACTTTATAATAATTAATTATTGAAATACTTAACTTAAAATATTATTATACCTTAATACATATTAAATAAAACAAACCAAGGCATGCAGCAGCCCATACTACTCATGAAACATGAGCTTCATGTAAAGGAATGAGGGGAGAGGCTCAAAATGACAAGAATGGGCGGAGGGAGTGGTGTTTTTGGGTTAGGGATTTGGGGCTAGGAAAGAAGGTGGATGGGGGAGGATTTAAGGCAAGGGAAGGGTGTAGAAGTGGAGAAGGGGTGTAGGTGGTGGTCAGGGATGGGTTGACAATGGCCAAAGGCAATGGCGGCGGTGGCCGCGAGGCCACGAAGGTGGCAACAGAGATGGGTAGAGATGGAGGGGTTGAGAAGGAAGGAAAAGGGAGGGAGAAAATGAAGGGTTGCGTGTGGTTATTTTGACCAAAGGGGGTATGGGGTGGTAGAGGAGGTTGCAAGGGTTTTTTTGGTGGCTCAGGTGGAGGCAAAGGCATCGGAACGAGGCGGTGCAGGGTGGCTGCCGAGAAGGGAGAAAAAGGAGAGAAAAAGAAGAAGGGAGGAAGAAGGAGGTTGCAGGGTGACTCGAGGGTGCTATGATGGTTCAGGGGTGAGGTAGAGGGTGGTAGGTGGCTAGTGTGGCGGTGGCAGCGTCGGAACAAGGGCGGTGAAGCAAAACAGGGATCGAGATGGGAGGAGGAGAAAGGAAGAGAAAGAAGGTCGGGGAATGCATGGGAGGCTCCAAAAATGGAAGAATGAGGTAGGGAGGGAAGAAGAAAAATAGAAAGGAGGGTATGGGGTGGCTCGGTAGGGCAGCGACTGGGTGGTAGGGGCGTGGGAATTGTAGGGAGAGGGAAGGGAGAGTAGGGGCATAGGCAAGAAAAGGGAGAGGTGGTGAGGCCGAGACGGGGTAGGAAAAATGGCAAGAAAGAGAGAGAGATAGGGGAGCGGTAGGGGGAAGAGGGTTGCAGGTGGGGCGGCAGAGATGGCAGAGGTGGTCGAGTTTTGGCGCCAGGAAAAGGAAGAAGAAGAAAGAAAGGAGAAAGGAGAAAGGGGAGGAGGTTGCTTGCCTGCAGGCCGACGAAGGAGAAGAGGGGATTGGGTTGGCTCGGTCGGGGAGAAGGAAAGAAAAGAAAGGAGGGAGGTGAGTCGGGCTTGCACGGGGGAGGAAGGAAGAAAAGATAGGGTAGTCGGGTCGAGGGAAAGAAAGGAAAGGAGGGGAGAAGGGAGAGATGGGCCGACCACCCAACTAGGGCTGTTGACAAATCAAGCCGGCTCGACTCGGCTCGTTAACGGCTCGACTCGGCTCGCTTGATTAGATAAACAAATCAAATCCAAGCCTCGATCTTAGGCTCATTTACTTAACAAGCCAAACTCAAGCCTAGGTTGACTCGGCTCGTTAGCTCGCAAACCGGCTTGATTCGAACCCGACTCGAATTCGGCTCTTTTATCAAATAAATTTTGAGAATATATACAAATATAAAATAAAGTTAAAAAGAACTAATTATTTTTTTTATAAATAATTATCATAATTTAAGTCTTTTTTTAATAAAAATAATTCTTATAAATTTTTTATTTAATAAAAATAATTTTTATAATTTAACCGGTTGTGCCGCACAACGAACCGGGCGGGGCTTTCAACCGGGCACAACACTAATACTCAGCGGGATTTTTTGTTTTGAATTCTCGTGACTCCCGGGCCCGGGCCGTGTCCCGTCCCCAGTTCCCACTCGGCCACTCACGTGACTCACCTAGTCCCCAACCCCAAGTCCCCATCGTCAAGTCAAGAGACTCAAGACTCAACACTGTGATTCTGTGAACAACGTCAAGACTCGAGACTCTCGACCCCGACAGGCGACAGTCACCGGCCCTCCATCACCTCCCCCTTCTCCCTTGCCCTCTGCTCCAGCGACCGGCCTCCTCCTTCGTCGGGCGACATCCACCACGAGCGACGCACATCCACCACGAGTGGGCGACAGTAGCAGCTGACAGCGACGTGCCGCGCTGGTTGCGCCGCCGTCCGGCTCCAGCGAGCAGCTCTGAACACCGGCGAGCCACCCCTAGCCTCCGACGAAGCTTCCCCAGCCTTCCCTTGCCTCGAATCGTTGATTTTCCTGTGGTATAATTTTCTGAAAAACCCTAATATTAATTTGTGTAATTGAGTATGATTTAGCTTGTGATAAGCTAAATTAATGGTTTGGTTATGTATATATGTGCTGCGGGAATGATTTGGATAGTTAATTATATGGTTATGCTGGAATTTTGGAAAATTTGGATTTTTGGTCGGGTTATGCCCGAATTTTTCGGATTCGTCCGATTTAGCTATTTTAGGTAAATTGATTATACAGTATGTTTTAAAATGTATCCAATTTCATATTAGAACTATCAATTTGAGAAATTTACGCAAGTTTTATCAAAATTTGATTCGTAGGTCAAAATTCGGATGTAATGAAATTGGGTCATATAAATGAGTCGTTCCGCTCAATTGATTTTATAATATCATTTGAAATGTATTTAATTTCATATCGGAAGTGTTGATTTGGGCAAATTGTGTGTAATTGATCGGAATTGGATTTTTAGGTCAAAACTCTTACGAGATTAAATTGGATTGTGTAATCGGGTTGTTTTATTCAATTGACTATATAATTTACATTATAATACATTTAATTACATTTTTGAATCGTTAATTCATATATTCTAGCAAGAATTGATCGGATTTGCGTTCTGGGCTCAAAAACCCTAATTGTGCTCAATTGTGTATTTCTTTTATTGGTTTTGAGCAATTGATTATTTGATATGTTATAAAACGTGTTTAATTGCATTTCTAAACATTCAATTTGATTAAATTAATAGAATTCAACCAAATTGTATTTTTGGGCCTAAAACCCTAGATTTCAAGTGAGATTATGAAATTGGTTATTGTATAGTTGTTTTTCTAAAATTAAATTTATAGAAGTAATTGAAATGATCCTAATTGTATTTGGGTGGAATGCTTGGTTTGAGAGAGTAAGCACTCTGGAATTTGATCTATCGGGTTTTATCTTGTTTAACTGTATTCCTCTTTGAAAGTTACCAGCATTGTATTTGAAATTTCAGGTTGGAGATGTTTGGAGATGTTTTCAAGCTCTTGTAATTGAAAATATCAATAAAACACTTGAAGTCTTTCTCAAATAACTATTACTAATCTAGTTCTCTTATTTATTCATAAAATTATCCTTGCAGATATGAAGGTTAGTGGATTTTGGTGCCATATTTTGAGATTCGGTGTAGAAGTGCTTATGATGGATTGGATGAGATGAAGGTTGTAAATTTGCTATAATTCTGGATATTGGAATTTAGAATTAAGGATTAAAGAATATTTTATTTTGTAAAAGCATGCAGGGTTGAAGGCACAATCTTTGAATATTTTGTATGAATGATTTGATACTGTACGGTCTATGGTCCTATTTTAGTATTTATAATCAAGCCAAACAGGTCTTTATTTGATATTTAATTTTTGTTGAAAGTTACAAGTTTAATCGGCTAAATTTTCTAATAAACGAGCCGAACAAATCCAGCCGACCAAATCGAGCCGGTTTGGCTTGTTTAAGATTAAACGAACCGAGCCAAACCGAGCCACAAATCGAGCCACGAGTCGAGCCTAACGAACCGAGCCGATTTGGTTTGTTTTCAATTAACAAACCGAGTCGAATAGCTCGCGAGCTTTTTTCGAGCCGAACTCAAGCCTCAAATACTTGACTCGATTCGAGCTCGAGCCGAACTCAAGCCTTCCAAAAAATTTAACGAGCCGAATCGAGCCAGGGAAGGTTCGGCTTGATTCGGTTCGTCAACAGCCCTAAACCCAACGTGCAGGGGTGGGGAGGATGGCCAAGGCCGGTGACCTAAGGGAAGGAAAAAGGAAAAAGAAAGAAAGGAGAAAAATTATAAGGAAAAGGAAAAAAGGAAAAGGAAAAGGAAAAATGGGATAAAATAAAATAATTTAATTTATAAAATAATAAAATGAAATATTTTTGGGAAATAAATTTAATTTAATATAATTAAATATATGGATTTAAAAAGGACGATTTTAGTAAAATAATGATTTGAATAAATTATTTAAATAAAAAGAGTATGATAAAATAGAAAAATATTTATTTTAATTTATTGAATATTTATATCTAATTTTATGTGCTCAAAAATCCATAAAATAATTAAATTAAATAGATTTAAAAGCTAAAGTATCCCAAATAAAAGTTATTTATTAAATTACAGGCTTTTAAAATTTCGGGGGATTATACACACACTCAGGCTCACTCCCCCGGATGCAAATGGGCATATGGTGTAATCCCCGACATTTTTAAAAGCCTATATTTTTATATATAAATTTTATTTGGGATAAATTAGCCTTTAAATCTATTTATTTTAATTATTTTATGGATTTTTGAGTAAATAAAATTGGGTATAAATATTTAATAAATTAAAATAAATATTTTTTTATTTTATTATACTCTTATTATTTAAACAAATTTTCAAACCCTTATTTTACTAACATTATCCTTTTTAATCATTATATTTTAATTGTCTTAAATTAAATTATTAAATTAATTTATTAACCAAAATTATTCTATTTTATTATTTTATCAAATTAAATTATTTATTCCATTTTTCCTTTCTTTTTCCTTTTCCCCCTTTTTCCTTCTTCTTTTCTCCTTTTTCCTTTTTCTTTCTTTTTCTTTTTCTTCTTTAGGCCATCGGCTTGCTTCGGCTTGCCCTTTTCCCCTCCTGTACTGGGCCGCTAGCCCATTCTTCCTCCTCCCCTGCCTTTCCCGCGTCGCCAGGCTACCCTTCTTTCTTTCCTTTCTTCCCTGACCAGGTCAGCCCGCCCCTTCTTTCCTTCGGCCGATCTGCTCACCCATCGCAGCCCCTCCTTTCCTCTTCCCTTCTTCTTCTCCCTCTTTCCCCCGCGATAATCCCGGCCATCCTCCACCATTTTTTCCGCCCAACCTGCAACTCCCTCTCCCCCATTGACCTTCCCTATCTCCCTCCCTCTCATTCTCTTTGTTTTCCTGCCATACTAATCCCATCATCCCTGTCTCCCTCTCCCTCTCCCTCTCCATGCTGTCTCCATCCCTTCTCCCTCTCTCTGCAACTCCCATTTTCCTACCACCTACCGCCACCCTCGTGCTCCCTATCCCCTCCTCTCTCTTTCTATTCTTTTTCTTCCCCCTTCCTTGCCTCATTCTGTGATTTTTCGAGTCCTATATGCCTTGCCCGAGCCTCCTCTTTCTCCCTTTCTTCTCCTCCCCCTCTCTCTATTTGTGTTTTGCCACCATCGCTCCGCCGCTTCCGCCACCTCAACCACCACCTACACCACCTCCTGCCACCCTCTACCTCACCCCCGACCGATCACATCCCCCATCAAGCCACCCCGCAACCCCCATTATTCCTCCTCTCCCTCCCTTCTCGACAGCCACCCTACACGGCCATATTCCGCCACTGTCCCACCTTTTTCTGCCGCTAACTAAGCCACCAAATTACTCCCTACAACCCCCTCTACCACCCCCATCCTCCTTTGGTCGAAACCGTCACCCAAAATCCTTCATTTTCCTTCCTCGCCAGCCTTCCATCTCGACACCCACTTCGGCAGCCACCTTCGCAGCCTCACTGCTGCCACCTTAGCTGCCCTTAGCCAGCTTCAACCCTTCCCCGACCATCACTTATACCCCCTCTACACTTCTGCACCATTCCCTTGCCCCAAATCCTTCCCCATCATGTCTTTTTCTTAGGCCCAAACCTCTAACCCAAAAATGCCCATTCTTCCCTCTTTTCACCACCTTCGAGCCTCTCCTCCCCAATTCTTTGCATGCAACTCATGCTGCATGAGCAACATGAGTCTCATCATTTCTTAATTTAGTTGTTTAATGATTTTTAAGGTATACTAATATTTTAGTTTAATTATTTGATTAATTAAGTGTTATAAAGCCTTATAATTTGGTTTTTATCTTTTCTAATGTAACAAGCCTTGATATTATTTTTAGGTATTTTTTTTAATAATCAAAGTTTGGACCTTTAATCGGGATACCGGTAAGGTTCGTTTCTGGTGGAAATTAAGGTAATTGTTAAATCATGCTTAAACGCATAGATTAACGTATGTTAGCACATTCAGATTTTTAATATATTATTATGCTTGGTTTATGTTGTTTAATATGATATATGTGGTTCTTCTGTTGATTGATAAAAAGGAATCATGATAGATTATTGCTATGTATGGAAATATTATTTAGGATAAGAGTTTGGTTGTTAATGAAAATGTTAAGTATTAACCATGTTATATTATGCTATTGTGATTCTTAATGCATGATTAATATTTTGGAAGCCTTAGGGGATTTTAGTAAGGTATCTTGTACAAGAATATGGCCTAATATATATATATGGGTGCTAATAATGTTATATTAATTATAAGAGTGGTGGATGAGGAGTTAGTATTAATATTTTATGTAGTAATAATAATAATTTAATATAAGTGGTGTACTAAGGGTGAAAAGGTAATTCTTAATTAAAATGGGTATTATGGTAATTTTGGAGGCAAGGGTAAAATAGTAAATTTGTTAATAAAAGGATAAAATGGTAATTTTGGAAGTAAGGTGTAAATTGGTCATTTTGGAAGTAAGGGGTAAAATGGCAATTTCATAATTAAAGGGGCAAAATGGTAATTTTGTGAATAAATGGTAAAATAGTAATTTTGTGATTAAAAGGGCAAATTAGTAATTTTGTAATAAAAGGGCAATTTGGTAATTTTGTAATAAAAGGGTAAATTGGTAATTTTGTAATAAAAGGGCAATTTGGTAATTTTGTAATAAAAGGGCAATTTGGTAATTTTATAACAAAAGGGCAAATTAGTAATTTTGTAATAAAAGGGTAATTTGGTAATTTTATAATAAAGGGGCAATTTGGTAATTTTATAACAAAAGGGTAAAATGGTAATTTTGTAAATAACAGGGATAAAAGTGGAAATTGGAAATGAGTAACTTGGTAATTATAATAATTGAGAAAGGTAAAATGATAATTTAATAAAAGAGAAGGGTAAAATGATAATTTAATAATGGAGAAGAGTAAGATGGTAAATATGATAAATGTGAAGGGCAATTTGGTAATTTAACCAACTAAAAAGGTAAATGGGTAATTATGATATTTACTAGGGGTAATTTGGTAATTTAACCAACTAATGGGTGATTTATTAATAATTATAATAAAGGAAATGGGTAAATTGATAATCTAACCAACTAAATGGGAAATATATTAAGTGTAACGATTATAAAGGGAGTTTAGTGGCCTAATATATATGAAAGATAGCTCGGTAACCTAAACCGAGTAAGGGTGTAGCTAAAGCCGAATGTGTGTTATGTGTCCTGCATGCCTTGGGTGCCCTATATAATTATGTGTTGTGTTCTATAAGATGTTATCTTAACTGTTTCACGTGTGGCATGGCTTGGAACCAAGGTGTGTTCATGTGCCCCTTTTGGTATGTGTTGATATGGATATGTTGTATTTTATGATGTGATGTGATGTGGCCCTTAGGGACATACATGCTAGGATAATTAATGTGGTAATGTGGGATGGAGACATGAAAAAGAGTAATGAGAGAGAAAGATAACCAAGTGGGAGTAAGTTGGCTAATGTAGGTATGGGAGAAACTTGGGTTTGCATGGGATGGTTAGAGTCCGCATGGGGGCAACCTTTATGTATAGGAAGTTGCCTCGGGATGTGAGGAAGGTAACAGAAGTGTCGTTTGGGTGTATGGGGGCTTCGGGCAAAAAATAGTACGTGAGACAGTATAAGGGTGCGTAGGAGACTAATCTAGGGTTGGGAGGAAACCCTAACATGAGAAGGTGGAAAAAGAAAAAGAAAATAATAAAATTAAAAGAGAATGAGTGGGGTAGAATGTGAGGATTGGATCTAAGGGCCATGACGTGTAGGGTGTTAAATAGTTTGGGGATGTGTAAGGTAGATAAGGATAGGCCACATAGGCCTAGATTAGGGTTTTTGGTGAAACCCTAAGGTAAGGCGGGATGAGTTAGGATGTGCAGAAGTCTCAAGATATGGGACATGCCCTCCTGGAAGGATAAGTATATTTAGCCAAGCCTGTCAAGGGTGGAATACTTTCAAATAAGATACATTTAAGACATTAATCACTTAAAGAGGAAGATGTTGAGTCGGTCCCAGACCGGTCCACCGGTGAATAATAGTGGCTAGGAGCGTTTTGCCCTGTATGTATTTCCGATCCACTGATTATAATAGTGGGGGATTCTGTGCTCAGCAAACCAAGTGTAAAATTGATAAGACATGGGGAATATACTAATCACTTATAGTGGAACACCTTGTGATTCGGAGCCAAACTAGTCCACCGGTGAATAATAGTGGTAGGAGCATTCTGCCTTGGAGACCAATCCACCGACGAATAATAGTGGTCAGGAGCGTTCTGCCTTGTATGTATTTCCGGTCCACCGGTTATAATAGTGGGGTTCCCGCACTCACATGGACATTTAAAATCCGAGATGATTGATTAATGATGGACTAATGACCTTAAGACCCTAAGGTGTTGAGTATTCATTATGGCCTATTGACATTCGGTTGATTTGTTAAGTATGCGAATGTACGAAAGTGATTGTTACGTATACACCATTGATATCAGATTGACTCGTTGAATATGCGAATGTTTGGACTGAATGTTATATTTACATGTGTCGTTATGTATGGATTCAATAGCGTATCATGTGTTACATTGCGAACATGTTTTTAAGTGTGTGTATTTAAAGGATTACTCAGCACCGTAGTATTGAAGGGTTCCCTTCATGGGGCCTCTGCCTATTCAATGGGAAATGCCCCTTACAGGTCGTGTTTGGTGCTATTCAAGTGGGCTTTCGGGAAAGAGCGTAAGGTACTATCCAGTAAATTCTAGGGTTTTACTTTTTCTCTTTTAAATTCAATGTATTTGTTATTCTATAACCACCGTTGTTGGATTTTACTCTCGTAAGTTATTTACCGCGCTTCTCTGATTTATATATGCTTAAGTTTCTCGTAAAATTGTATCTTAACTTTTTAGCCTTAGCACTTGGTACTGGAACGGTAGGAGTGAACCGGTCTGGTACTAAGTGTGGCGGTAATATCTCCAAAGTTCACAGTTTATTAATTTGCTTCCGCTAATTTCCTTTTAATTAACAAAATTTTTCAGTAGTGAATTTTGGGGGTGTTATATATGGATACCAGGAAAACATCTCATATGACTTCATCGTAGGATAATCTCTCATCCTATTTTAATTCGAGCAATAATCGTGTTATAATTGTCAAAAATGGTCATTCAATTCCAATTTGTGGTTACGATCACATCAAATTATCTTCCCCTAAACCCACCTTTAATTTTGAATAATTTCCTTCATGCTCCAAATTTAATTAAAAACATAATTTTAGTTTGATAATTTACATCCAACAATTATGTTTCTGTTGAATTTGATCCTTTTTGGGTTTTCTATAAAGGATTTTCAGATGGGGAGGTAACTAATGAGATGTGATAGTTAGGGCGAGTTATATCCCACCACCACCACCACTATGAAGCAAGCCATTCCACCATCTACTTTTGCTGTTTTAGTTCCTTCTCTGTGGCATGTATGCCGCGGTCATATATGAACACATATATTTGATTCCCTTAGGCTAACTAATTTTATTGAGTGTAATAAATCTCGCATTTCTCATGTTTGTTGCTCTCGTCCTCTTGGAAAGCATGTTAAGTTTCCATTTGTTGCTTATACTTCACGTACATTTATGCCATTTGACATTATTCGTAGAGATTTATGAACCTCTCGTATTTTAAGCTCACCATGCCATTATTATTATATTGTTTTGTTGGATGATTTCTCTAATATTTTATGGAATTTTCCATTGTTAAATAAATCACAAGTTTACTCCGCGTTTTTTGTCTTTTTGAGCTTTCATCCACAATCAATTTGAATAAGAAATTAAAAACATTCAATGTGATATTGGGCAATTTTAGGAATTTTGCAAACAAAATGGGTTGTCTTTTTGTCTTTCATGTCCACATATATCACCACAAAATGGAAATGCCAAAAGAGAAATTCGAACCATCAACAACATTATTCGCATTTTACTTGCCCATGCTTCCTTACCATTGTCTTTTTGGTACCATGCATTACGAATGACAACTTACCTCCTTAACATACTTCTAAGGATATTATTAGCCTATCAATATCCACTTAAATTCCTATACCATAAAGATCCCTCATATTCCCACCCGTGAGTCTTTGGTTGTTTATGTTATCCCCTTTTTCCGTCCACAACCATAAACAAATTGCAAGCTAGCTTAACTCCGTGTGTCTTTTTGGGATATCCATAAAATCATCGTGGTTATAAGTGTTATGATCTGTTATCCAACAAAATCATAATCAGTTGCCATGTCTTATTTGATGAGCCATGATTCCCATTTGCTAAATTACATACTCTCACATCTTATAATTATGATTTTCTTGATGAAGGTTTGTCAAGTTATTTGATTTGTCATTTGAACTCACGAAAATCAGCCATAACTCCACAAAATTATCCCCATTCATCTCCTACTCACCCGATCATTGAGGCTTAGTCACCTACTGCCCAACCGGAACCCCTAAGAGTCTCGCAACCCACTTCCCTAAGAAATTTGGCAGCAAGTCCACCTCCTAGCAGCTCACTGCGTAGAGATCAGTATCACGGCAAACCAGTTTCATCGACCCAATCCCTGACATCCCATCTTACCCTCCATCTCTCATATCCTCCCCTCTAGTTGGGTCGCTACCTGCTAGTCCTCATTGTCCAACTATTGGGCCAAATACTCATAGCCCTCGTGCCTCACCAACCCCAATCCAACCCACTCCTCGACCAATCCAATGAGTTTTCAAACGCAATCAACACATCATGTTCAAACCCAACAATAAATATTCGACTCTTCATACCTATGTGAGCAAGTCACCTCTACCGTGTAATCCCGCGTCTGCCCTTAAGGACCCAATTGGAAAATGGCGATGGATGACGAATACAATGATCTAATTAAAAATAAGACCTAAGATTTGGTGCCTTATCCTCTAGGTGTGAATGTGATTCATTATATGTGGATTTTTATACATAAAGAAAAAGCTAATAGTGCTTTTGAGAGGCATAAAGCACGCCTTGTAGGTGATGGTGCAGTTCAACATGTTGGCATAGATTGTGGCAAAACTTTCAGTCTGGTGGTCAAATGGGAAATGATTTGAACTGTTCTCAGTTTGGCACTCACTAAGGCATGACCCGTTCATCAACTTGATGTAAACAATGCCTTTCTTCGTGGTAAACTAAAGGAAACTGCATACATGCATTAGTCCACGGGTTTTAAGGATCTAACACATCCAGATTATGTATGTCTGTTATGGAAGTCTTGATATGTGATTAAACAGGCCCCAAGCCTACTATAAGCGGTTTACATACTATGTTTCCTCTATTGGGTTCACTCACACAACTTTAGATCATTTTCTCTTCATTTATTGCAAAGGCACTAATATGGCCTATATTTTGTATATGTGGATGACATTATTTTAACTACATCTTCCGATGACCTTCACAAGTCTATCATGTTACTTCTCAACTCTGAGTTTGCAATGAAAGACTCAAGGCCTTTAAGCTATTTTCTAAGTCTTGTTGTAAGGTGTCATGCAGGTAGTCTATTCTTATCTCAAAAAAAGCATATGGAAGAAATCATTGAACGTGCTGGTATGTCTTCATGTAAGCCATCTCCCACACCACTAGACACGAAGTGATGCATAAAATGCTAAACAAATTGGGTCTTGCTAAGAGTTGATGATGGAACTTGGATTTAGCTCCAACAAAAAAAAGAAGAAGAGAGGATGAGATGGGAAATTGATTTGATCTTCAAGTAACCCTTGAAATCAAATACTTACAATCACCACTTAAGGTATTAACTCTTAAGATAAAGAATGTAAGATTTTTGTAGATAACAACAAATCATACACTATATTTGTTGAAGGATGACACTCGACACTTGATCTACAAAATACTCAAAGGTTTCTACCCTTTCATTCAACTTTACATCCATATAAGAGTGCAAGAAGTTGAAAAAATTACAACCAACCCATAGATAACCATAAGGGTTTAACTTAACCAAATACTACTCTAATGCATGCTAACTATGATAGGACTCAAACAATCAGCATGGGAGCTGATGTTTCGATCCTCCCACAATCCCTTTCCTATGCAATAGTTGTTACATTAGGTTTACAAGCTAATAATAAGACTTAGGAAATATAAATTACAATAAATGAAATACTAGTACATCACTCTTGCTCATAATTAACTAAATGGAGAAATAACCCTTCCCCAAGACTCCTCTTAGCCGACTGCCATGGCTGTTTTCTAGGCCATTAAATCCCATTAACTAATGCTAATTAAGGTATTGGAAATCACCAAACTTAAACCCCAAAAATCTGTTGCAAAAAAAAGAGGAAGGGCTATATGCTTGAATCTCAAAAATAGGTGCTCCATGGGGGTTGCTGGCTAGTTGGTTTGGTAGAGATTTGCATGGCTTTTCAAGCTATATTTTTGAGCCATATTCAAGCCACAATGAAGCTAAGAAAATGTGGTGAGTTGATGGCTTTTAATTGTTGTTGCATGTCTTGCACGACTCCTTATAATCTAGCTCATATTTTAGTCCAAGTAATGAGTGTTTTAGATTCTTCTGACTTAGAAATATTTATGAATAGATTATTGTTATCTTGTGAGGGGGGTGCTCTTGCATCACGAAGCTAAAAATGAGTGCTAAGTTAGACACATCACAAGAAGATCATCTCATCACCGTAGCCTTGCCGGAGCTTTGCAACGTCTCACCTTCACTCGATCTGACATTTCTTATACTGTCCAATATATTTGCTTATTTATGCATGGAGGAACATATGAAGGCTCTAAGGCGCATTTTGCGCTATATTCAAGGGACTATGAGTCACGGACTACATCTTTATCCTTTGTCAACTTCCACCCTAGTTTCCTATACAAATGCTGATTGGGATGGATGTCTAGATAATATACGCTCAACACTAGGTTATTGCATTTTTTCTGGTGATAATATAATCTCTTGGTCCTCTAAACATCAAGCTACCATGTCTAAATCTAGTGCTTAAGCCGAGTATCGAGGGGTTGCGAATGTAGTTTCTGAGTCATGTTGGTTATGAAACTCACTATTGAAGTTCCATTGTCTAGTTCAGAAAGCTACATTAGTGTACTACGATAACGTTAGTGCAATATACCTTTCAAGGAATCCAGTTCAATAACAACGTATGAAACACACTAAAATTGACATTTATTTTGTCCGAAAAAAAGTTGATTGTGGTAAAGTTTGTGTCTTATATGTCCTATCGTACTACCAGACTGCATATATCTTTACAAACTGTTGTCCATTGGTTCTATTTGAAGATTTTTAAAATAGTCTTAGCGTTCTCCAACCTCCCGCTCCCACTATGGGGTGTTGTAGAATATGTGTATATATTGGTAATATCTTTGGTTATATTTACATACATTTAGGTGTATAATTGGTTAGTTAGTTGCCTAAATTATTGCTATTAGTTCCTAATTTCTAGCCTATTCTCACGTTTGTAACCAATGTATATTAGTGACATTTTGTCAAGCAAATTAATAAAGGAAAATCAATTTCTTTCGATACCCACCTTACTGGATATATGGTATTTTTCGGATTAGAATTTTTGAATAGAAAATTAAAGCTTAGAATACGGGAGGACAGGGCTATTTAAGATAGGGAGTGTGCAAAACGGCACGGCGTATGCTGATAAACGACGCAAGTTGTTGGATGTGGAGGACCAGGATCCCAAGAGTGATAACATCGAAAAATCTTACAGGGAAATTTGAAACAAGAGAAAAAAAAGAAAAAGAAGAAGAAGGGAGACCGGCCATTGATTACCCCGGACTTTGAATCGCACTAGTGCTGCAGTGACCAGTGAGTGTAGAATTTAATTTTCAAAATTACTAATAAATATAATCCGAAGAGAAGAAGAGTCAGTAGAGTAGACCCAACAAACGACAAAATGGTCCGCGCTCCCTCCCCGCACCCTCACCCTCGTTACTATTTCCACTGGCCCCGCTGTCCCTCTCTCGCTCGCTATCAGGCTTAGCCACTGTCTCTATGACTGTGCTACACAAAAACCACTGCGAAGTGTTCCCTCTCTCCTCCCCCTTGTTCTTTTATTACTTATCATTTTCCTTTGAAGGGGCTTTCAACCGGCCATAAGACCAACCAACCTGGAGCCAAAGCAGGCGGAGAGAGAAGCTGGCAATTTGAAGACTTCTCAGCCGCCTCAAGGGATCGATCGACGCACATTTGCTGAACCAACAACAACAGCATTTTCTGTTTCGTAAGGTGAGAGTGTAATTAATTAATATTCATGCTTCAGAAAATTTCACTGACAATGTCCTGAGAAGAAGGGGGGAAAAAAAGAAAAAAGAAGAAAGAAAAATAGATCTTCATCATCTGCTTAGCTTAGTTAGCGGAGCAAGATTCGAGCTTTTTAATCTGTTTAATTTTACAATAATTTTAATGCTTTCATTATTGTCAATATTGTCATTATTATTATTATTATTATTATTATTATTATTATTATTTATCAAAGTAGGTTGGCATCAAAAGCGTACTAAAGCAGTAAATACTAATGATGTTGTTTTTGAGGTTTCTTTTCGGATTTATTATTATCTGTTAAAAGTAGACATCTCTCGTCTTTCTTTCTGCTTTCTGTTAAAAGTACTTATTTCTTCCTCTTGTGTTTTGTCTGTTCTTAACGCATCATATCTTAGCTAGCTAAATGTTAATGTTACCCAGTTAGCCTCCGCCCTTCTCTCCTTCTTTCTCTGTCTCTTTTTAAAGTACTTTCATGTTACAGCTATCTACTTTGCCTTTCCCAGTGTCAAGGATTCCTGCATTCTGCTGCTGCTGTTATTATTATTATTATTATTATTTAAGGCATTAAGTATGTGTGGAGTGAGTAATTGTAGTTGTAGCATCCGTCGATTTCTGTCTTAAATTTTTGTTTTCTACTCTCTATCCGCTTTATTAGACGCAAGATTTAAGGATTCGGACAATGCCAAGCTTCATATTTCTGCCTCCACTCTTCATATTTCTCCCCATTGACACGCAAAATTTCTGGATTCGGACAATGCAATCGTCGATTTTAGACTGGATGTTTGTTTTTCCTCCCTCTTGTATTTTAGGCTACCAGCACTTTTATTCTTTTTCTTTTTTCTCTTAACCTGTTTGCTGATGATGCTGTGCGACGTCAATCAGTGAGAATAACTGTACCCTGCTGCGGCCATTTAACGCCTGAAGGATGAATTATCATCAAAACTCGTGGCCCAATCCCTTCTTTTTCTTTTTTCTTTTTTAACTTTGCCGAAACTTCCCCTTTTTTCTTCTGATTTTTTACCTTAATAAAATTCGCAGCAGTAATAATTCTGTAAGACCTTAAATCTCGGCAGCGATGGAGGAATTTTTTATTTTTATTTTATTATTGTTTTGAATATGTTGTACCCACCCAGAAAAATTTACATTATTATCTTTCTGGTGGGCCTCTTTTCTTACCGAATCCCTTCCTCCAATTAGCTGCCTGCTGTTATCCATGTGTTTTAACGGCAGGCTAGGCAACAGTTGTTCAACGCCATGGAGGAAGGAGTAAAGAAGAGAGAGAGAGAGAGAGAGAGAGAAGAAAAAGGGTGTTTCTTTCAATAATGTTAGGTTCTTTTGCTGGCTGTCGTCTCGCCGTTGTTGCTTATTACTGTATTATACCTGCCTCCTCTGCCCTCGTCGCCCCGTGTTCTCAATAATGGCCCTCCACGCTATACGTACTTCGAACACACACACACATGTTCTTTTCTGTAAAATCAGATGTGACGAGAATAACTCGGCCGTTCCTGTCCGTCGGCCGGGAAAAACCGCTAGCAGTAAAACGAAAGAGGCCCGGGGGAAGGCGGTCCGCTGCTGTCCTTTGTACGTAACTAATTACTACTATCCATGTTACGTTACGTCGCAGCTCCGATGACCCGCCGTTTCGAAGACCTTTCCCCGTTTCTTGTTTTCCGTTCCCGTTTGTCCGAAACCGACTTAAATGGACGTTATTTTCTTTTTCTTTTTTTTTAAAAAAAAATTTATCTTTTCCTATTTTCAGCGATTTCTGCTTCCGTGCAACCAACCGTGATTTCTACCACTATGTCTTTATGTGTGTGTGTGTGTGTGTAATTGTATTTATGTGCGAACCATTTATTTGTTCCGCATTGGATACCCAAGAAGCCAGACACATCAACGTAGGAGATATCTGCATTCTGTCCTCTTACTCGCTGTTGTGGTCATGATTTCTCACTTTCAATTCTTGATCTTGATTGCAGGGCTTTGTGGGTCAGAGAGCGGCATTGACGTAATCTGTGGATTTTTTCACTTTCTGCTGTTGCCTTCAACCTTCAATTCATCCCCTACTATAAATAAAATAAAACGTTAAAATCTAATTTCACCATGCAGACCCCGAAACAAACTCCGAGACAAAGGTACGGCTCTGGCTTCCACCCACTCGTCTTCTCTTCCCCTACTTTCTAGTCTGCGTGGCTGATGAGCTGATTTATAGTATTAGTCGGGCCGAACAAGCTAAAATCCTTCCTTAATTAAGGGCGGAGCTTTAATTGAAATCCTAACGCGCCCTTCGCTTTCTAACAATTAATTTTCTCAAGTTTAGGCTGGCAACTTGTGTGCTGCAGCATTTATTCAAGTCTCCGTGTTAGAGGGAGGGAGGGGGGGGGGACATGGCAGACCACTTGTGGTACGTTCATGGCTTGTTTGGCGATGGTTTTTATCAAAAAGAGGAGGACTAGAACCGGGCACAAACAAGCCCTATTCAGTGTTCATTAACATGGACCATTTCAATAACCATCCCGCGCGACCCCAAAAAAAAAAACAATAAGATTTAGTATTTGCATTTATATGGAGGAAAAGAACAAAAAAAAAAAAAAGAGCAGGCTTCAGTCTGCTGTCGCCTGCTTTCTATGTTTGAAATCTCTTTATACTGTGATTTAAATAGCTATTAGGATTTTGGTACGAGGGAAACTTGTACTTTATATTTGTACAATGAATAAGTAGCCTTGTCCGCCCGCTTTGGCCTAGCCCCTACTCTATATTGAATGTTGGCACATAAAAGGACAAAAAACTGGGAATGCCAAATTCATGATTCCAAGAGAAAATTTTCATTCTTCCTCTAATGATTTTGCATCTCTTGGTTACTCTTTGTTTTCTATATATATATATATACCAGAAGCAATCTTGATGTTTATTGTGTGTGAAGATTCTGTTTATTGTTTGACTTATTCTTTCCATCCATCATAAACACGTTTTCATGCTTTTGTGGGCCATCGCAAACCAGCTGATTGGAGCAAATAGAGGGGCTTTAATTATGCCACCGATTAGTAGTATCACTTACTCTTTCTTTTCTTTTCTTTTGTGCTTGAAATCATGGTATAAAAAC
This sequence comes from Tamarix chinensis, assembly GCA_030549775.1. Lineage (NCBI taxonomy): Eukaryota > Viridiplantae > Streptophyta > Magnoliopsida > Caryophyllales > Tamaricaceae > Tamarix > Tamarix chinensis. Next base: position 102,789,130 of record CM060171.1, on the reverse strand, counting down.
CTTGATCCGACCGGGTAAGGGAAGGTTCCCTGGTACAAAAACATCCGGTACTCGAAGTTGCGTACCGGTCGGACAAGTTTAACATCGGTATGAATTAAATTATTGCTGTTGTTTAGATTTTAAAACAAAATACATGCCGGTCGAACCGGGCCAAACCTAAAAAATTATCAAGCCAAACCAACTTCCAATCTAACCGCACTTGGGCCGCGCACTGTCCTCTCCACTAGGTTCATTTCTGGCCTGGTTTATAAAACACCGCTCGAAATTTGTGATCTTTATGGGGGGTATTGTCCCTGTTTGCTGATTGGTTTGATCTTCTATGTCATCTTCAAACAGAACCGGTTCTTCCGAAGCACCTCAAAAGGTCTCCCCACGCGTTGCACGACCGCTGAAATTGAACTCAGCCGAATGCAGCTCTGGATCTCCTTCGAGTCTCACTAGTAAGACACCCAAGGATAGAAGTCCTAAAGTTGTTGACCGCAGGTCCCCGAGAAGCCCACTTGCTGCTGAGGTAATTTGGATGGGAGAATTATTCTGGATTCTAATCAATCTTTGAAATGTAAAACTAGCATACCATATGTTGTCTTTCTGTTGGTGAAGTTTCTTACCTGAGATCTAAGTTTGTGGTTCAATTAACGGTCCCCACCAGAATATGATTTTACTAACAAAATTGGCGTGCACTATTCATAAGCTTCATCATATGATGCGGTGTTTTAACATGTAAGTTTAGTCTCTTTATAATACATCTGTCGTCAGTGTTTATCTTCCACGTAAAACTCCTAGGTCCATGTATTTGTTTAGATTAGGAACCCTGAATTTGAGAACTCCTGGTGCGTATTAAGCTGCGTGAAGGATTGAAGAACTATAATATATATATATTATTTTTTTTCCCTAGGAAACCCGTAGTAGCATCACATGCTTGTCTAATATTATTGTGTAGCAGGGATCATGATCTAACATTATTTTTCTGTTTCTTTTGTCGAATTCTCAGAAAAAGCGCCCAAGTAAAGTCTCCGACTTGGAGTCTCAGGTTTCTCAGCTTCAGGGCGATCTGAAAAAGGTGAAAGATCACCTGCTTGCATCCGAGTCGGCAGAAAAGGATGCTCAAGCTGATGCGCAGGGAGTGAAAGATCAACTTCTAGAAGTGTCTTCGAAGCTCGAGGAGTCCGAGAAACAGCTGTCGGATCTGCGTGCTTATAAGGAATCCCATCGCGTTGAGCTGCTGAATATTTCCGAGGAAAAGGATCGGGCATGGCAGTGTCAGCTGGAGGCCGTTCAAAAGCAGCACCAAGACGACTCACGTGCTCTAGCTTCTGCTTTGGATGAGATTCAAAGATTGAAGCTTCAACTTGACACTGGGGTCGAGTCTCAGGGTGCACAAGCCAAGTGTACCGAGTCAAACGATGCTGAGCTCCATTGTTTGAAGGGTAACCTGGTAGAAGCGTTTTCTCTCGTTGAAAGCATGAGAAACGAGCTGGATGATTGCAAAGTATCAGAAGCACAAGCGCAGGAACTCGTGAGAGAAACTCTGATGCAACTGGAAGCTGCTAAAGAGGCTGTTAATGTCTTAAGAACGGACTGCGAGAAAGCTACAGAAGCTTACAGTTGTACTGTCTCTGAGTTGGAGGAGTCAAGGGGACGTGTTCACTTGTTGGAAGGCCTTGTGAGGAAACTGAAAGCAGATCTAATCAGAGTCAACAGTGAAATATCTGAGGAGGACGAACAAGTCAACGACAACAAGAAGGATGTGTTGGGCAATCGGGACACACCAGGTGCAGACCAGCTCGAAGCTGAACTTGCGACCCTGAAGTCCGAGGTAGGGCAACTGAGATCTTCCTTGCAGGCTGCTGAGGACAAGTACCGTGAAGTTGAGGCTGAAAATAATTGGCAAATGAGGAGAGCTAATGACGAAGCGGACCTGATGAAGTTTGCATCAAATGCGAGAGAGCTTGAACTCAAGGCAGAACTGAAGAAAGCTGAAGCTGATATTGAGGAGTTGAAGGCAAACTTGATGGATAAGGAGAATGAGCTGCAGGCCATCTCTGAGGAGAACGAAGTCTTAAACAAGAAGCTTGAGAAAACCGTGTCGAACAAGAGAGGGTGTGAACTAGAAAATGAACTGAAAAGATTAAGAAACGACGTGGGACAATTAAGGGCAAATTTAATGGACAAGGAGACGGAGTTGCAGAACATATCAGAGGAGAACGAGACGCTCAAGACGGAGATGAATAAGAAACGGGGGGAGACAGACACGGGTGGCTTGTTATCAGCACACGGTCAAGCCGCTGCAGCTGAAATTGAAGCAGCTAGGGCTGCCGAGCGTGATGCTCTGACAAAGCTTGGTTACCTGATGGAAGAAACAGATAAAAGCAATAAGAAAGCGGAAAGGGTGACGGAACAGCTTGAGGCAGCTCATGCTGCATATGCTGAGATGGAAACAGAGCTAAGAAAGCTTAAGGTACAGTCTGAACAATGGAGGAAAGCTGCAGAGGCAGCTGCTTCTATGCTCTCGCCTACGAGTAACGGGAAGTTTGTCGCAAGGACGGGATCACTGGACAGTGGCTACAGCCCCGTTAAGGGAAGAATGGGTTCCCCTTACCTGGATGACTACGACGACGATGCTTTTAAGAAGAAAAATGGAAACATGCTAAAGAAGTTTGGTGTATTGTGGAAGAAACCACATAAATAAATCGAAAGCCAGCATGGGCGACACGCAATCCTCGTACAAAACCTCTCCAGCCTAATTGTTTTGCATGTTGGTTGATTGAGGTATTCGTTGGTTTACGTAATTGGTTTTATTGTTATCTCTGTATATTAGCTAGCTAGCAGGTACTTTTGAGGCATCGATAGAAACTGCCTGGCTATCTATGTAAAACCTTAATTACCTCGTATATGTATGTCTGTAATGCTAACTCATTGAGGTTGTGGAAAACTGAAAGGCTTTCGTCGGTCGATCTTTGTTGCAGCCCATGTTGCTTGTAGGTAGGAACTAAACAAGGTGCTGCCGATGACCTTGGCAGTCTATGTCGACAAGATTATGAACTGCGTTTCGCACTCATGCACGGGGATTCTTGGGAAGTCATGCATGCCATTGCAGTTTTACTTCATCTGTTGCATGATAATTTGGAATGTTTTCTTCACGAGCTAAAAAAATAATGTAAAAGTTCAACATATATATCTTTAACTTATCATGAGACAAACTAATAATATTTATTTTTTTTAAGGAAAAGAACTCTTAATATTACATTTGTATTTTCGAATTACGTTTGACTTCTTCGTGTTGAATTTTAAAATCACATTATTCAAAAAATTGTACACTATAAATTGATCAACTAACATATATCAGTCCATATTTAAGTTGTTTTGGCACTTCAAAAAAATGTATTTTAAGTACATAATTTTAGCTTATTGCAATCATAATTGAGTTTTATTATTTGTTCTTTTGTGTGCGTGTAAATAGTCCACAGTAAAGATAAGGCACACTAATAGTTTTCAAGTATGACAAATTGACAATACAAATGAGACAAAAAGTATAAAATATTGAATGCTTTATTATCTATTTTGTCCTCTGTTTCCAAGGATAATTGCTAATTATGCTAGAGTATTAATTAGAAGAATATAACTAATGTGAGAGCATATTTGTAAATTAAGATGTCAAAGTTCTAAAATTTATTACTATTTAGTATGCATGCTAAAAATTATAGATCACCCATTATGAAATTGAGGGCGGATTAAATATAATATCAATTATATTCCAACATCTTCATCATTCAATTATTCCAAAATTAAGTTTATATTTTCATTTCTCAATTATATAGATATTGATATTATTAATTGTGTGAAAAAATTTAAGATTCTCAATGTGATGGAGGTACGTATTGCCGTTGCTATTAGCACGGAAAGTAAATAAATAACACCTTATAAATATGAATGCAGACATTGTTGGGCAACCTAAAATAGAAAAACTTACAAGCAATACGGAAAGATGAAGTACGTATTTTTGGGAAAAACATCAAATGCTATCAAAACCCAACATCTAGATGTTCTCTTCATAACTTCTATATTATATTTGTCTTAACGTTTTTTTCACAAAAAAAATAATATTTATGTGCATTTTTCTCTCTCCATTTTCCCCATTTATTTCAATCAACTATCATTAAAACATTTGAGGTTCGCCATGAACACACTTTTTAGTACTTTATTTAACTTTGTAATTTAATATTTATCATTTATTTAGACTATTACTTTTGTATAATCAATTTAGAGTCAATAATAGATAAATAAGTTGGATATATTGCAACGGTACTCATCATTAAAATCTAATTAAATTTAGCATGGTTTAAATTTAATGTTAGCTTAGAAAATTACCTTTATAAACTATAATTTACCAAAATATTTTTTACTAACTTTAAGATATAAGATGTTTTTATCATAACTAACATATATATATATATAAGTAAGTAGGTAAGCAATTTACTTATAGTAATTGAAAACTTGAAAATATACATTTATTTTTAAATTTACTTTTTTGAAAAGTTAAGTTAGGTTATTTATTTGATTGTAGTCTTTACTTAATTTTTTTGTCATTCTTTATATTAACAATGAAATCATTTAAAGGATATTTTATATATATACACGCTCATAAACTATTATAAAGTTAATGAATTTAGATGTATTAATGCTGCTATTTAAAATTAGTCCAAATATTGATATCTATTTTAAACGAGGTGTTATTTTTTTAATGAAAAGTATGTTAAAATAAAAAATATTTATGAAATACCAAAATAATTAATAGGTATCGTAACAATAGGTCCTAGACATATTGAAACCTTAGTTAATGTATTAAAAGAAAAGATAAAAATGGTAATACAATTATAGTTCTCATTATTTTCAATTATAGTTCTTAGAGATGATAAAAGATATGTATTAGTTTTATATTATCTTTGCATCATATATTCAAAAGAAACATAATCTTTAATTCTAAGAAATAGTAATACAAAATTAGAATTATTTAAAATAAATTCTTTTCATTGAGTTATTGGATTTTGATGCCATTTACAATTATGGTATGAGTATCCAAATCACTTATGCCTAAGTCTAAAAACAAACTCAACTATAATATTAACTTATAATGATAGTTGCTATGATTCATTTTTTGTCCTTTTTTTTTTCTAGCTATGACTTAATTACAATAAGTGTTACTGATAATATATTGTCTTCAATTACCAGCAGCGACGACAAATAGGACTTTAACGATGACTTTTTTCATTGTGAAAAACTCTTTTTGTTATAGTGTTAATTAGCTGGGACATTATATAGAGCATAACATATTATAATTACTATAGTTTTCAAGATTCTTGAACCTTAGATATGTCCAATCATATTGAGCTTTTATAGTTTTTTTTTGGGGAATTACACAAGGATTGGTTTGGGATCCCCATCCCTTAAACCATTTTGAATAATATATATATAGGATTGTAAATGAGCTGAGCCAGTTCGGTATTCGGCTAAACGAGCCGAGCTCGAGCCCAAAAAAGCCCAGCTCGGTTTATTTTTTGGCTTTGGCTCGTGAGCTCGGCTCGTTCGTTTAGTTAAACGAGCCGAGCCCAAACAGCATTTTAGGCTTGTTTAGTTAAACGAGGCGAACCCAAGCCTAGGAGTATTCGGCTTGGCTCGGCTCGGCTCGCTTACAGCCATATATATATATATATATATATATATATAGAGAGAGAGAGAGAGAGAGAGAGAGAGAGAGTATAAAATAAAATTATATTATAAAAAAATAGGATCGAATATTGGAGAAAGGACCGGATTTTGGAAATCTTGTCGGATTTCAAGGTTGAAGAATAAAGTGTGGATGAAAAATAAATCAAGTATCGGGTCAAATATAAAAATTTGATTATTGTAGGAATCAAATTAGATATTATATTTGGAATTTCTCAAAAAAAAAATGGAGATCGGGACTGGTTTGAAAATTTATTGACCCACCTCAATACCTCATTGCAATCCCTATCTCTCGGTCAAGTTATCTCATATATTTTTGGAATCTTTCACCAATAAATATTTTGATTTTAAGTTCTCATTCAAATGGTGACAAATAAATATAATTACTTTTTGTATTTTCTTGGACCTGTGCACTATTATTTGCGGCTATCCTTTTTTTGGCCATTTGTGTTCAAACATACAAATGCACCCACCATCCATTCTAGATGTATTTATCCTGAAATGTCAACGAAGTCAAATTCCATCTTTACAATGGTTGCCATGGAGTATATCGTACAAATATAAAATAACATTAGTTTAATAATAACAATAATAATACTAAGATAATGAGGATAAAAAACAATACACGTATATTTAATCAGATTTAATTTTTCATTTTTTTCTATACAAATTAGTCTATAAACGTAACCCACCATCTTTTATTTATCTTTGCTGCCTCAAGAGCATGTAATATAAGATTTCTAATGATCAATACGTAGATACTAAAAATTTGGTGAAGCTCATAAGATTATATGAATAAATAACTTAGGTTTTATTTGTAAAATAATATTTCTGATATAAAATATGTTATTTGAAGAATATGTATTTTATCTACTCTAAAGTATTTAAAAATTCAGTCCTTGTGAATTCTGTTGGGCTTAAGAAAAATAAGCCTGTTAATTCCTACATCCACGTGCTAGTCTAAGAACTAAGAAGTCTTCATTTATCACCCTTTTTTTGTTAATTATGTAGTGTTTGGCGTGCATGTAACCTACCTACCATTCAATTTATTTGACTATGTATGTAAGTTTCTGAATGAAAAAAGTTCTTTTATTAACAAATTTATGACAGCAAAAAAAATAATTGAATTAGCTTATAATTTATAATTTTTTACTATCTTTTAATATAGCTTATAAATTAGTTCTACCTCATAGACTATTATACTTATCTAGAGCCTACGATTGGAGATCAAGAATGTACGAAAACGACAATCCACTCCTGTCACGAGGACGTTCAAGGATGAATCACTGCCTAGAAATGCTCAAATAGGCGAGGAAACTTTATGTAGAATAAATAAATAAATAAATAAAAGTCCTCAAAATTATCACCTGTGGCCATGGCACGGGGATAGGATTAAATACAAAAATATTATTTTGTAAATTTTTAAAAAATAAGTACGGCAGGAAATATAACACACATACCGACATACATATACACACACAATATAAGTATTTTTTTTTTAAAATAGATTAAATTTGGTAAAATTAAAAAAAATCTATAGCTACTACCTACCTTAGTTGATGTAAACTATAAATAATTTTTGGAAATCAATTGGACAATTTTGATACCAATTTCAACACCAACAAATTTTCAGGACGGAAAACGATGGGAGGATATTTTCGGAACAAAAAATGACACCTTATTACCATTTTTATGCTTCATAGCTCACGAGTGCACGCCCTCATTTTTCATTTCCAAATTACGTATCTCTTTTTTGATTCTCTATACTTCTCTCGGTTGTGGCCATTGAAAAGCTTCTTCAGATTCAAAATATCACCGAGAAACTTCAATCTCACTTCTGTCAATGTCATTGTGAAGAATGTGCTCCTATACTAGGCTACATTGTGCAACCCATTAGGAATCTTATAAAATTTTGGTTAGAGCATTAGAGAGAGGGTATTCATAAATATCACCGACAATAAAGAGTTGAAGAATATGAGTGGTACTTATAGTCTATTTAGATTAATATAAATTGATGTGAGATTAAATATTTAAAAAATACGTAAAGGGAAATAGATGAATTATGATGAATGTTTAAAAATTTTATTTGAATGGTATTTACTGAACTTGGATGAATTGGAATAAATATTTTAAAAATATCATTTGGATTGAAGTAAAATAGGGTGAATTTAATTATATTTTCACCTTCACATCCGTTACATTCGAAATCAGATTAATTGAGATAACATGAAGTAAAACTTTAACTTCGATTCAGCTAGTTGAGGTTAAATATCCATCACCAAATAAAATGAATCATTTCATTCACTTCCGTTCGTGCAACATCCCCTTTTTCACTGTTGAAAATTTTTGTTTTAAAAATATTGCAGAAGTGGAAAACTACCAGACACTTAGAAAAAAACAGGGTGTTATTGTTGCACCTAATATAAGATAGGCATCGGCCGCCGGTCCCATGTTAAATACAAGACTGAAAAACCAAACCAATCAAAGGTAGAGTAGAGTGCACAATAAACCATACATAGATGTAAAAGAAAACGTTCATAATATCAGGACCTCAATGGTCCTCGAATATTCAAATATGTGGAGGAAATTAAGCCAAAGTAAATAATTTCAATTGCAGAAAACAAAGTAGTAGGGTCTAGCCCTAACCTTGGTTCATCAAGGGCTGCATAGAAGTCTCTAGATGTCCACGCACTCAAAACCCATGTCCAACATGAGATAGGCTTACTATTGACAATCCCCAAAAACCTACACTTGGTCATCTACTCGTGGGAATGAGTAGATGACCGAACAAACGGGTACATCAGTATACTTCGTACTGAGTGAGCCAATTTACCTCTTTAATGTGAGTCACAAGCACTCAAAGTCCCAGCATAATATGGATATCATATTAACATATTTCATACTTATGCCATATACTTAAGTATATGATATGGAAGATCATCAACAAATAATCTTCAACTATAATACCCAAAAATTTTACCTAACCTAATCCCGCATCATTAGCCCTAATTTAACTCTAATCTCAAGAAATATTATTGTTAGCATTAACCAAATTTATTAATCCTGAAACTTTAACAGAAAACCGAAACATTATTTCGGATAAACCTAAATTCGTAAACCGAAACCAAAACCTGTTAAAAATTTTCGCTAATCCAAATTATTTGGCTAATCCCAAATATTCTAATATAATCCTAATTCCCTAAACCTTACATCTTTTTCCTTTTCTTTCTCCTTTTCTTTTCTCCCTTTCTTTCCTTTTCTTCCTTTTCCTTTTCTTTTCTCTCCTTCTCTGCACCGAATTTTGTGGCGTAAGAATTTTTGCTTCCTCTACACCAACTCCATCCACTTGCCTCGAATTTTGTGGCGTAAGAATTTTTGCTTCCTCTACACCAACTCCATCCACTTGCCTCCCACATGCACCATCACCATCACCCTTCTTCTTCTTCTTTCTTCTTCTTCTTCTTCTTCTTCTTCTTCTTCTTCTTCATATAGTTACCATTTTACCCTTAACTTTTTATATAAGAATAGGTTATAATTTGAAATTAAATTGTCATTTTACATTAACCCTGCTTTGAATATAACACTGATTTCAAATAAAATTTTATCGTGACTCTTCGGTCTTCACTGACCACTGGCACTGTTCACTCTCCCAGACTCCTACTAGTCGCTGCTCTCGTCTCTTCTCGTGACTCTTCACTGACCACTGTTCACTCAATGTATCAGTCACTCTCCCCGTCTCCCGCTGCTCTCGTCTCAACGTCTCGTGACTCTCGTCGACGCCTCGACTTCGAGCCTTCTATCTGTCGAGTGTCGAGACTCGAGAGCCGACTCAGCCGAGAGGTGGTAAACACAGGGCCACAGGCACAGCCGCACATGACCACCGTGCACAGGCTCAACTGCGCCCCTTGGCCGTCTCCCGTCGCCCGCCATCCGTGTCTCCACTCTCCAGTCTTCGTCGTCATCTTCAAGTTGGAGTAATCGAGGCTGGCTTCGTCTCCGTTCGTCTTCCTCTTCTGTGAGTGCCGCCTGCCGCCTATCGCCTATCGCCTGAGTCACTCTGTAACTTACAGGTAACTTACCCATGCATAAACACATGCAGATCCGTTTATAACCTGCAACATAAACATATGCTGATATGCAGATCTGTTTACACTTTACACATGCATAACTTACACGTGCATACTTCAGTAGTTCAGTGAGTGGTAATTAAATCTTTCTCAGCATAGACACATGCATTTTCCTATTTCTCTTACACGATGATATGAAAGGTTTTATTTTATAACCTGCAGATCTCTTCTATAGGATGGCTTACGATGATAAGTGTAATTGAGATACACTTACGAACATATTTTGTTGCTGACTTTATTTGGTTTTGCGTCTGCTAATGGATCTGTGTTATGGTTTTGTCAATGGCTTTATATTTTGATCTGTTGTTTCAAATTGTTTTCTCCTTTGGTTTGATGATATGTTTTCCAGCATTAATCAAGTGATTTGATTGTCATGTTTCTACATTTTTTCACTACCGTTATGTGGTCTGCTTTCAGAAAATTTAGAGTGGCTGTCTGAAATTGGAGCATTTTCATTAGCAGTTGAATTTATATTTGATGGTGCTTACGTTCAATCGGAAATATATTCGCCAAAAAATTTGGAATCAGAAATATATGAAAGCTTATCTGTTACACAAATATTATTATTATTATTATTATTACTATTATTATTATTATTATTATTTTGTCTAGTTATTACTAATAACAAGTGGCTTATACATAAAGATTGTATATATGTTTAAATCCCAGTAAAATAAAATTATATATGTTTTTTTTATGAGCCCATAAACCGGTAAAGGTTAAAAACTTAAAAACAACAAACTTCATGTTGAATGAATGATATCTTTATCCGAAGGAAAGTTTACGTAGTAGTATGCCCAAAAATTCATAGTACCATAAAATCCCAATTGAGTACTATGTTGATGTTGATATACTGATTATTATATGACCTGAATCAATTGAGTACTATGTTGATATGTATTTCGTTTTTATAGTGTTTGGGATAATCAAATCATTTGATGGCATCGAGTAGCCAACCTAGTACCGATTCACAAAGTCTACCACCACGCTCTTCCGCTATAGCTAGCAACCCTATACCTAGTGAACCATTAACCAATGAGGTAGAAGAAGTACCTGAACCTGCTTTAGTGAGAAAAAGAAAAAAAACTTCACTTGTTTGGGAGCATTTTAATGCGGCGGAGGTTAAAGGCGTGAAAAAAGCAATTTGTAAAAGTTGTAATAAAAGTTTAAGTGGTGATCCAAAAAATGGCACTTCCCATTTACGTGTACACATGAAGAAATGTATAGGCTTTAAGCCTATACAAGGAGTAGGCCAAAGCAAGTTGAACTTTAATCAGAAGGGAGATGGAAAAGGAAAGCTTATGTTTGTGGAATTTAATCAAGAAGTTGTAAGGCGTGAGTTGTGTAGTATGGTTGTTATGCATGAGTATCCACTTTGTATGGTAGAGCATGAAGGCTTTAGAAGATATTCAGCGGCTCTTCAACCATCCTTTAAAATGATTTCAAGGAATACTCTACGAAGTGATATATTCAAGATGTTTTATTATGAAAAAGCAAAACAATGTCATTGTTGAGTAGTAACAAGAGTCGAGTTGCAATCACAACAGATATGTGGACATCTCAGAATCAAAAGAAGGGTTTCATGGCCATTACCGCTCATTGGATTGATAGCCATTGGACATTGCAAAGTCGAATACTTAGGTATACTTAATCCATATTCATATATAGTTTTAATCTCTCAATATTATGTCATTATATGTTGTTCTTTGCTTTATTTGTTGTGTTATTCTTTTGTTAAAGGTTTATCTATATCCCAAGTCCACATACATCTGAGGTTTTATGTGATGTTTTGGTGAATTCTTTGTTGGAATGGAATGTTGATACGAAACTTACCACATTGACTGTTGATAATTGTACGACCAATGATGCTTTGATTGGAGATTTGAAAGATAAAATAGAACTAAAGTATTTTTTGGCGCGTGGGAAGTATTTTCATATGCGTTGTGCTGCTCATATAATGAATTTGATTGTTAGAGATGGTATGGAGATTATTCAACAAGCCATTGAGAATGTACGTGAGAGTGTGGTGTATTGGAAAGCCACACCAAAAAGGTTGGAAAAATTTATGGAGGTTTGTCGATAAAAAGAAATTCCATATAGTAAAGCTTTGGTACATGATTGTAGGACAAGGTGGAATTCTACATTTTTAATGCTTGATGTTGCTTTGGTGTATGAAGAAGTGTTTCTTCGTTTGGCACGTTTGGATTTTGCTTTTAAATGTTGCCCTACTATTGTTGAATGGGATTTGGCTCGTTCAATTTGTGAGAGATTAGCATTGTTTTATGATGTAACTTTGATATTTTCTGGAAGCTAATATCCTACTGCCAATTTATACTTTCCTAAGGTTTGTGAGGTTAAAATGGCATTGCTAGAATGGTCTGTTGGTGGAGATGAAGTGATTAGTGGCATGGCAACTAAAATGCTAGAAAAGTTTGATAAATATTGGAGTGTGATTCATGGAATGATGGTTGTGGCCACTATTTTGGATCCAAGATATAAAATGGCATTGGTAGAATGTTATTTTTCTATCATTTATGGGAGCTCCTGTGGTGAAGAGATAGAAAATATTCGTAAAATGTGTTATGAATTGTTTCATGAGTATGAGGAGAAGTTTAAGCATATGGAGAAAAGTGCATCAACTTCTACTATTAGGTGCCAAAGTAGTGGTTCAAATGTTAGTAGTGCGAGCTTTGGTTCTAGAGTCTCTCTTAAGGTCCATTATAACCAATGGTAGGCGATTCAAGGCATGTCTAGTGCATCACACAAGACAGAGTTAGATTATTTTTTGGAAGAACCAGTTATGCCACAGGTGGATGACTTTGATGTTTTATCATGGTGGAAGACAAATACCAAGTATCCTATTCTGCAAAGGATGGCTAGGGACATACTTGCTATTCCGGTTTCTACAGTTGCTTCTGAGTCAGCTTTTAGCACAAGTGGAAGATTTGTAAGTCCTCATCGCAACCGTTTACATCTGAAGACTTTAGATGCATTAATGTGCTGTAGAGATTGGCTTTGGGCGGCTATACGGGATGATGGTAATATTTATTTTATACTTTTGATGTTTAAATAATTATGATATATCTATTGTTATATTTATTTAATTCTAATTTATTTTCTTTTGCCTTTGTTAGATAATGAATTTACTGCGAGCTCGTATTATCATAGGTCTACCTTGCCCAATGAGGAATCTGACTCTGATCTTAGCGAATGTGAGGTAAATATTATTAGTGATAGAAATATTTGTTTGTATTTAATTATTTTAAATATTAATGAATATTTTTTATGGCAGATGAATGCATAAGATATGTAGGTCGGAGATGGAGAAGCTAATTATTGATTTCTAGCATGGTAAACATATTCTTTGTAGAATTTATTTTTAAATCTTAGAAATATTTATTCATTATACTAAACTATTTATTCATATATATTATCATCATGGATTTTTCAGGACCTCGTGGGAATAAACATTTTGCTTTGAATGTTATTGTTGAAGACTTGAAATACGTTGAACTCATGATGATCAAGCTCTTCATTTTATGTTTGGATAGATTTATCAACTATGGTGTTGTTTTAATTGTTTTGTAATTTGTAGACTATCAAAAATTGTAATCTTGCAACTATGTTGGACTAGTTGTATTGTTATTGTTTGTTTGGTAGTTTGGTTAAAAACCTGCTATTGGTAACCAAACTTGTAGGTTGAAGACTTTATGACTTTATCATTGCTAGAGTGGAGCATGGCTGCCATGGCAGGTTGTGTTACTTGTGTATTATGACAGGTTGTGTTACTTGTGTATTATGACAGGTTGTTTGGTATTAAAATAGGTTGAAGACTTTATGACAGGTTTTTTTGGTAGTTTATTGTGAATTTGTGAAAGAATAAATTTAAACGGGTAACGGGTTTACCCATTGGATAACGGATTATTTATTGGTTATTTATAATTTATCGGGTAAACGGATTATCCATCGGGTAACGAATATCCGTCGGGTACGGATATGGATATATTAGCGGATATTTGTTCGGGTTTGGGTACGGATATAGATATGGGCTTCTTAATCAGGTTTGGGTATGGATATAGTATACCCAATCCGAACCCGCCCCGTTTACATCCCTACCTCTTCTTTCTTCTTCTTCCTTCTTCTCCCTGCCTTCTCCTCCCGTGCATGTTCATCACCCCCTTGTGCCTTTTCCTGACTCCCATCCATCTCAACCATCACGATCCCCCTATCCTTTTCTTTTTCCTTTCTTCTTCTTCTAAGCAAAATTGTCGTCGTCATCGTCGTCATCACTTCTTTGCCTTTTTCTCCTTCTTAGCATGCCACCTACTAGTATAAATACCCCTCTAACCCTCCATTTTATTATCATCCATGAGCCCCCGACCTTCTTCTCTTATCCCTTCTCCTTTCCCATTCTTCTTCCTCCTTCTTCCCTGTTTTCAGCATCCGCACCACCCAATCCACCACCAAGCACCACCCAAGCCACCACTAGCCGCCCTTTGGCCGGTGGACTGACCGCTAAGTTTTCCCCAACCTTTTCCCTCGCCATCGACCGCCGCCTATTTTCCCTTCTTTTTCCCTTCGTTCGTCACAAATGGCCTGCTGCATGGCCTTGCAAACACTCAGATACCTTGTTGCACAACCTTACAACCCTTACACCGTCTGGTCGTGCATCTTTTTTTCTCTCGACTAATGCTGTACAACTGTGCAATTCCTGCATAGCTTGGCTATGCATCTTTTCTTCCTTCAACCTGTTGTGCACTATTACTACACGACCATGCAACTCTTGCACCGCCTGGCCCTGCAATTTCCCATTTTAGCCACGTAACCTTATTTTTACCTCAAATCTTGTCCAAACATCACCAAAATTTAACCATAGCTCCACCACACACTCTTCTACACTCCCATACAATTCAAGTTTTCATTTGACTCCGATATATTTTATTTTTACCCTTCTCTACTATAATCTCCCTATTAATTTTTAACCTCCAATCCTAAACGTATTTTATCTTGTTTTCATAGGTGATCTTTTGGCGATCTCAGAGGAGGTATAGGATTTATGTGTATAAGCCCATTATCCTTGTTGGTAAGGATACATGTCATAGGTATGGATTTATGTGATACTTTTATCGTTGATATATACTTTTGTGTTAAATATGTTGTATCAAGTAATTTAATTACGGAAATACTATAAAATGATATTCTTGAGAGTAATGAAATTATATAAGTACATATTTGGGTATAATATTGTATATAAGATATATTGGAAACTAAGGATATGTACTTCGAATATGGATTAGAAATGTATATACTTTGAGTTTTATAAGGCTTTGGAAAAATACGATTGTCTTGCCTACTCTAAGGGTATTATGGTTATTTGAGGATAATTACGTGATCATACGTATGTGTTTAATTATATGTCTTGAGTTTGGCATGATAATATACAATCAACTTTGAATAAGATATTAATCATGTAAAGTGAAAGATCACTTGAGTCGGGTCGAGGTGCTTATATGGCTCTGTTCCACCAGATAATAATAGTGGCTCGAGTATGTTGTCCCCGAGAGGTGCTTCAGTCCGTTCCGCTAGATTAAGAATAGTGGGGGTCCATATTCAATGTGAATGAAAATACAATTAAGAGTTAAAGTATAAATGGAAATGTAGTAATCGTTTAAAGTGAAAGACTACGTGAGTCAGGACCAAGGCGTTAAGTCCATTTCACCGGATAATAATAGTGGCTCGGGTGTGGTTTCCTCGAGAGGTACTTCAGACCATTCCACCGGTTTAATAAATAATGGCTTAGGAGTATTTTACTCTAAGAGGTGTTGACTCCATTCCACCGGATAATAATAGTGGCTCGGGTGTGTTATCTTCGAGAGGTGTTTTAGACCGTTCTACCAGTTTAAGAATAGTTGGGTCCCTGAACTCAACGTAAATAAAAGATTGGAATATGGCATATCTAATGAAAGACTTTGAATCAGTAGTTATCTGACTTTATTATATTTACGCATGTATGAATTGCTTATATGAATTCTTGTATTATATGTAACCCTACTTGATTGTACCGTTACCTTACTCAGTACGTACCGTACTGATAATTTGTTTCATAAGTACTGCTCAATCAAACGAGTAGACGACCCAGATGTTTATATGCAGATTGATGAGGACCAGGTCGATAATTTCATAGCTTTTGATGCTATATATGTGGAGGAGTGATTCATTCATATCAGGGTTTGGGTGTAGAGTCATGTTATCCGGATAGTAGTTTTTACTCAGATATCTTTTTGGACTCTTAGTTCCATAGGATCCCTTTTTGTTATATTTTGATATTGTAATCAGAGCTTATCTCCAAATTCTTATTTGATGTTATAAAAAGTTGTCTCTTCTCTTTCTAATCATGTTTTAAATTTTCTAATCATTTTGCCTTGTGATTGAAGTAAGGATGGTAGGGTAAGTCCGACTTATGTCAGTTACGTCGGTGACACCCAAATATTTTGATTTTACGCCTCCACTTAAAACGAAAATTTTCAGTAGTAAATTTGGAGGCGTTACATCAATGCTCTAGGAAGTTTTATCTCGGTCCCCAAGTTATACAAGTCTTCACAAGTTTCCTTTGATGTTGATTATGTTGATGCTTCATTCGATATCTCGGTTGGATGGTGGTAATGATATACCTTAAGATCAATAACCATCAATAGAGAAATGTTCTAATTCTCTAAAGAACACTCTCCACAACTCTCCAAGACCCTCGCTTGAAGAAGAAGAGAAAAAGAAGATCAACCCTCTTTTGGTGTCGATTCTCTATTCAAAAATTTGCTTTCTTATTCATTCATGTTATGATGATAAATGTACAAGGCATATATATATATATATATATATATATATATATATATATATATATATATATATATATATATATATATATATATATATATATATATGTATATATACATACATACATACATACATACATACATACATACATACATGTACACATGTAGACCTTTCATGAATAAGCCCATAAATCTCAACCTTATTAACAAAAGTAATCCATTTTCATGGCACTAATATATTTATATTAATTACAATGACATTTTACAAGTATTATTAAGTATACAATAAGACAACAAAGCTACACAAGCTCTAAATATATAATACATTAATTTAACATATGTAGTCAAACTTTGTGTCTTGTAGCCTTGTCTTCCTTGCAACTTTGTAATTCTTGTAATATTATTTTCTTGTACATCAAATATCTTTAATAACTTAAAATTATTAAAACATATATAATACCTGCAAGAGTTACTTAACAAACTATTAGAAGCATAAGAATGTTTAAGAACAATAGGTTCTGTCTCTAAGTATGCTAATTCTTATTCTTCATCATTTGAATAATAAGATTGAGATTGAGCTTGAGATGCTCCTGCATTAGTATACATGCTCTATCATGATAATATGATGCATCAGAAAATCGTACCATACAAGACTCGTCATGCTTAATTGCTTGTCAACATAACACAACATCATAGATAGCAACATGCATTTTGCTAAGTAAATTATTCAAACTTTTATTAGGGCTTCTATCGTCCATTCACACAGCTTCCCGTTGAGTTCATTTTTCCAGCTTACATAATTTTTTAGGTCATTTATTTATAAACTATTTTCTCTCTTCTTATTCCTTTAATTTTATTTTTCTCTTTATCCACATTCTTTTCAAGTGATGGATTATGCACCACCCTATGGTCTCACATACTATGTAAGTATAGCCAAACTAAATGACATAAACTCCGACTAAAGCCAAATAACCACCAATGAACATAAAATTAGATGAAGGAAAGTAACCACCAATGGACATAAAGTACAACCAAAGCTAAAAACCACCTAGGTGGCCACATATTTAGTATTAATACACCCTACCACATCATCAGTATCTAGAGTAGGTAAGGCAAATATAAACTAACCCTTGGTTGCTAATCGAGGATCGGGTAACCCAGACCCATACACAACTCAATCATCTTCCATTTCAAGTGATTGGTGTATTATTTTTAAAGTTATACGATCATATTAGGACCATACAACATGCATGTAAGGCATCTACATACTTATTCCATCTTAACCATTTTTATTCCCCAACTATGGGGTGAGATTTCCATTAGTGCTTAACCAATATTAATTAACCCCTAAAATACTCCATTTTAATCTAGGAATATAGATTACATTACCATTTAAAGTTGTAAAACACTTATTTGGGTTTTTCCACTAAGGCCTTCATAAATACCTATTGAGTATGCCATGAATTATGATCCATTTAATCCATTCATTATGTTGTCAATCCATACCAAAAGTTGTATTTCCATCATTAGATAATTGTATAACAACATCAGTCATAGTCTCACAGCATATCAAGGCCAAAGGATCAAAATTGCACAATTTGGCTCAACTAATCGACTAGCTTGGCCAAACCGGTCGATCGTTTTCATCAACTAGTCAATCATTTTGACTCAGCCAAATCCAAGTTTCATTTGAACTGGTTGATCAGTTTGGCCAAACCTGTCGACTATTCTATGACCAATGGATTGGTTTTGTATAACCCGTCAACGAATTTAAGCAAAGTGCAATCAAGGTCACCATATACCCACCGGTTGATCGGTTTGGGCCAACCAGTCGATTATTTTAAGGATTGGTTGATCAATTTCACCTAATTAGTTGATTGGTTTGCCCTCAGACAGTATATAACAAGTATTTTTCATGAGAATCACACTCTAAAATCCTATAAAATATAACCCAAAACATATCATAGCAACATGCCGACATTTTACCATCTTATAAATTGAACCATGCTTTATATTCAAGAAAATGAACCCTATTTTCTCTAAAATCATGCATCTTTCTTAAAATTCACGAAAAATTAAGCACGCATCAATCTGAAGCCAAAATCTCATGCAAACATAAAATTAACACTTTATAGAATACATCACATTACATGTTTATTCAGACCACATTTCAAAGGTAATAATGACTTACTTGATGTTACCAAAATTTCCACTAATGGGAAAAGGTCAACCCGAAGATTCTTAGCTTCCAAAACTTGTAATAAAGCAAGTTAAAACTTCAAAAATCATTGAATCTTTTCACAAATTATGACTTGAATTAGAAGGAAATTTAGGCTTACCAAACTTAAGAGAAAAACAGAGGAAGATTTTGTTGAGTGAAGCTCAACTTGCTTCTAAATCTAATTCTCCCTTGCTTAAAGATAAAATAAGAAGGGGCTACAGAAAGGATCAAGAGAGTGGGAAGTAATCAAAAGCAAGGTCGAAGGGGAGAGTAAAGAACACGGGTGCTAGAGAGTTGAGATATTTTGGAGGCTAAAAGAAAAGTGAGAAAAATAGATGATTAGGGTTATTTATAGCCAACAAATTGGTACAATGAGGAGTGGAGTTATGCAACAGATCAAGAACCCTAACTTTACCATTCAAATGTGAGTTAAATGGGCAGATTTATCAAATATAGGTTGAGTTTTATTTTAAAGTTGAAATGGTAATTTTATGAAAAATGCAATTGTAATCCCCCAAATTTTTAAAAGCCTATATTTTAA
This sequence comes from Tamarix chinensis, assembly GCA_030549775.1. Lineage (NCBI taxonomy): Eukaryota > Viridiplantae > Streptophyta > Magnoliopsida > Caryophyllales > Tamaricaceae > Tamarix > Tamarix chinensis. The sequence continues at coordinate 102,769,687 of CM060171.1, read as the reverse complement.
TAAATAAATTTTATTTGGGATAAATTACCCTTTAAATCTATTTATTTTAATTATTTTATAGATTTTTGAGTAAATAAAATTGGTTATAGATATTTAATAAATTAAAATAAATATTTGTTATTTTATCATACTCTTGTTATTTAAATAATTTTCCAAATAATGATTTTACTAAAATTATCCTTTTACACCCTTATATTTTAATTATATTAAATTGAATTATTAAATAAATTTATTACTCAAAATTATTATATTTTATTATTTTATCAATTAAATTATTTTATTCCATTTCCTCTTTTCTTTTCTTTTTTCCTTTTTCTCTTTTCCTTCTTTCTCCTTTTCTTCCTCGGGCCGTCGGTGCCCTGGCCTGTCCCTTTTCCCCTGCGATCGAGCCGCTGGCCCATTCTCTCCTCTCCTCCCTCTCCTTCTCCCCGACGCCTGGGCCTGGGCCATTTTCTTCTTTTCTCCCGTGCGCCGAGCCCGACCGCCCCCTTTCTTTTCTTTCCTTTCTCTCCCGATCGGGCCGACTCGTTTCTTTCCTTCAGTCGGTCTACCCGTCGCATGCCCAACACCCCTTCCCCGACTCTTTCTCCTTCTTCTTACTTTCTTCTTTCTTCTTCCCCACTCCCTGCCATCGCCACTCCCTGCAAGTCCCTCTCCCCCATTGACCTCCCTAACTCTCTCTCTCTCTCATTCCATTCGCTGCCCCATACCAGCCCCACCATCCTCCTTCCCCACTCCCTACCATTGCCATTCCCTTCCCCCTCTCCCTGCTATGGCCATTCCTCTACCACCCTAATGCCATCCCCGAGCTCCTTATCACCTCCTCTCTCTCCTTATTCTTTTACTTCTTCACTTCTCGATCCATTCGGGCATTTTTTCGAGCCTTATACCTTGCTCGAGCCCCTTCTTTTCTCCCTTTCTTCTCCTCCCCTCTCTCTCTCTATTTTTGTTTTGCCGTCGTCGCTCCGCCGCCGTCCCGCCGCTTCTGCCGCCACCTAAGCCACCTAATTACTCCCTGCAACCCCCTCTACCATCCCCAATCCTCCTTTGGTCGAAACCGTCACCTGAAAGCCTCCATTTTCCCTCCCCATTTTCCTTCCTCGCCAGCCTCCATCTCGACCCCTTCTCGGCAACCCCTCTTCACGACCTCTCTACCTCTGCCGCCGCCACCTTTAGCCGCCTCCAACACATCCCCGACCACCACTTACACCCCCTCTCCACCTCTGCATCCTTCCCTTACCTTAAATCCTCCCCCACATGCCTCTTTTCCTAGCCTAAAAACCTTAACCCGAAATTGCCCATTTTGCCTCTCTTCACCACCTTCGAGCCCCCTCCTCCTCATTCTTTGCATGCAACATGAGTTTTTGCATTTCTTGATCTATTTGTTTAATAATTTTAAGGTATAATTATATTTTAATTTAATTATTTCTAATGTACTTTGATTTTATTATTTCTAATGTAATAAGTCTTGGTATTATTTTTAGGTATTGGTTTTGATAATCTAAGTTTGGACCTTTAACCGGGATACCGGTAAGGTTTATTTTTGCAGGAATCGAGGTAACCATTAAATCCCACTTAAACACATGGATTAACGTATGTTAGCACATTAGGATTTTTAATATATTATTATGCTTGGTTTGTGTTGTTTAATATGAAATATGTGATTCTTGTGTTGATTGATGAAAAGGAAGCATGATAGATTGTTGCTATGTATGGAAATATTATTTAAGGAAATAATTTGGTTGTTAAGGAAAATGTTAAGTATTATACATGTTGTTTTATGCTATTGTGATATTTAATACATGTCTAATATTTTGTGAGCCTTAGGGAATTTTACTAATGTATCTCGTATAAGAATATGGCCTAATATATATATGGGTGTTAATGAGTATTGTATTAACTATAAAAGTTGTGGATGATGCATTAATATTAATATTTTATGTAGTAATAATAATAATTTAATATAAGTGGTGTGCTAAGGGGTATAATGGTAAATTTTAGTAAAAAGGGGGTATTATGGTAATTTTGGAGGCAAGGGAAAAATAGTAAATTTGTTAATAAAATGATAAAATGGTAATTTTGGAAGTGAGGGATAAATTTGTCATTTTGGAAGTGAGGAGGGTAAAATAGTAATTTTGTAATAAAAGGGACAATTTGGTAATTTTGTAATAAAATGGGCAATTTGGTAATTTTTAATAAAAGGGCAATTTGGTAATTTTGTGAATAAAGGGTAAATCAGAAATTTTGTGATTAAATGGTAAATTGGTAATTTTGTAAGAAGAGGGCAAAATGAAAATTTTATAATAAAAGGGTAAAATTGTAATTTTGTAATTAAAGGGCAAAATAGTAATTTTGTGATTAATGGGCATAATGGTAATTTGGAAATTAAAAGAGGTAAGATAGTAATTTCGTAATTAAGGTTAAATGGAAATTTTATAAGTAAAAGGGTGATATGGTAATTTTTGGGAGTTAAGGGGGTAAAATGGTAAATTTGAAGGTAAATGGGTAAAACGGTAATTTTGTAAATAAAAGGGGTAGTAGAGGAAATTGGAAAGGAGTAAATTGGTAATTTAATAATGGAGAAGGGTAAAATGGTTAATTTGATGACGGAGAATGGTAGTTTGGTAATTATGATCATATAAAGGGGTAATTTGGTAATTTAACCAACCAGTGGTAAATTGGTAATTTTGATAATGGAGAAGGGTAGTTGGTCATTGATAATAGATGACGATAATTGGGTAATTAACTAAATAAAGGGTTAATTTGGTAATTAGGATAAGGAGGAAGGGTAATTTGGTAATTTAACCAATTCAAGGATAATTTATTAATTATAATAAAGGAAAAAAGGTAAAGTGGTAATCTAACCAACTAAATGGAAAGTATATTAAGTGTAATAATTATTAAGGGGGATTAGTGACCTAATAACTATAAGTAAAAACTTGGTAACCTAAATCGAATAAGGGGTAACTTGGTAATTTTGTAACAAGGAGGGTAATATGGTAATTTTTCAAGTAAGGAAGGGATGACTTAATTATAAGTAGGGGTAAATGAGCAGTTTGTATCTAATATGTCATTGTGATTGTGGAATTTGTGATATGACTCAAATAACGCTGATTAGCGAGATAGGAGTATTTGATGATTAGTAAGAATCACGAGAACGAATTCTAATTCGAAGTTAGATAAGACCAGGACGGCCTTACTGAGTCTTTTGTGTTACCTTGGGCGACCATTTGAATAAGAAATTTCTGATGATATCTGAATGATTAAAATTAGATAATTAGCTGATTGTTGTGCTTTTGTGATCACCTTTAATTAAGACACTAATATTTAAAGTGAAAGACCTCGAGATTGGGAATTGTGGCTCTTTAAGGGTCGCTACCCTAAAGACGTGGTTTAGCCCACGATTATTTGGTATTTGCTGGTGTGCCTTTGTGCCCCAGCCATGCCCTATATCTACTCTATCTAGCTCTACGGACCTAGTTAGGGGGTATGCACGCTTAAGGATTACGTGTCCTTGTCGGTAGGGTACTGAGTTAGCTTTATGCACTAGTACGACCAGGGTACCTTTGCGTCCCTGGGTTGATAGTTGAAGGGTACTGAATAACTTTTATGCACCAGTGCGACCGGTGTACCTTTGTGTCCCGGGATCTTGATCTCCCTATCGAGGCAAATAAATGGAATTGTTGCACTGAAAAAAAGGGAAAACACTAATCGTTAAAGTGAAAGATTAATGAGTCGGGACCAGTTGAATTATATGATGAATACCGATCCACCGGATACAATAGTGGCCCAGGATGTTTTGCCCTGGATGATGTTCATGAGTATCGATCCACCAGATATAATGGTGGCCCAGGATGTTTTTACCCTGGATGATATATATATATGTATGTATTCCGATCCACTGGCCAGAATAGTGGGGGTCCCGAGCTCAATCAGATTTGATTTGGATGTGAATAAGTTATGGAAAAATACTAATCATTGAGATGATTGATTAATGATGGACCAATGGCCTTAAGGCTCGAAATATATCAATTATTCATTATGGCCTATTAATATTTTGTTGACTTATTAAGTATGCGAATATACTAAAGTGAATGTTACGTATACGCTATTAATGTTTGATTGAATTGTTGGATGTGTGAAGAAATGGGTCCGAATATCATGTTTATACCTATGGTTATGAGCGAATAAATTAGTATTTCATGTGTTACATTGCGTGCCTATTTTTAAGTGCGTTTTTAAAGGGTTACTCAGTACCGTAGTACTGAAGGGTTCCCTTCATGGGCCCCTGCCTATTCAATTGGCAGTACCCCTTGCAAGCCGTATTCAGGTGCTATTCAAGTGGGCTCTCGGGAAAGAGCGTAAGGTATTATTCGGTAAATTCTAGGGTTTTAATTTGTCTTTTTTAACTTCAATGTATTTGTTATTTTGTAACCACCGTTGTTGGATTTCACTCTCGTAAATTGTTTACTGCGCTTTTCTGATTTATATACACTTAAGTTTCTCGTAAAATTGTATTTTACCTTTTTAGCCTTAGTACTTGGTACTGGAACGGTAGGAGTAAACCGGTTTGGTACTAAGTGTGGCAGTAATATCCTCAAAGTTCACGGTTTATTAATTTGCTTCCGCTAATTTCCTTTTAATTCAAATTCGTCTAGAAAATATCGAATACAAGAAGGATGATAGAAGATTAGCGTGTGAAAGAATCTCCTAGCCGAGCAATGACAATATGGAAATTGAAGCAATGATTCTAGAGGCGTGCAAGGGATAGAGGTAAAAGAAGACAAGGGTGATGTCATCCTCTTCTTCAATTTTTCAAATCGAACCTTCGAATCAGTTCGAGGTAGTAGCTAGAGCCAAATACAGGATAAAAAGGGTTAATAATCTCTAAAGAATAGCTTAGAGTTAGACTATCAAGGTTCCATTTTAACATAATTTTTTTTCCAGAAATAATGAGCTTCGAAAATATACTTAGCCCGTCCAACCAATCGATCGGATTGACCAACTAGTTGACTGTTATACCCATTAGTCGATCGGTTCGGTTGAACAAAACCTTTTAGCTAAAACGACGAACCAATCAATCGGTTCATAGAACCAGTCAATCAATCTGCCTGAAAACTTGTTTTATACAATTTCCCAAGGTTTAATCAAATCTATCTTTACCTTAAACCCAAATATAGTTCCAAATTAAAATTAAATATTATCTAATTTTATTAAACACCATAACTTTCTGTTCAATAGATATTATAAAAATATGAGGTATTACAATTCACCTTTGTTTACCTCTAACCAAATAGATAATTAGGGTTTACTTAAAAACCAACGAAATAAAGTGGGTCATTTTAAGAGTTGGAACTAAATTTAACCTTTAAATATTATATTTTATTTGTTATTTTTTCTCCTTTATTTGTTTATTAATGTAGATAGTATTTTAATTGAACACTTTTAATTAATTAGATAATATTTTATAAATACAATCAATTAGCATACCACTTAGCCTAAAATTATAATATATATAGTATTTAAACTATAAAATCTTATTTATGTATATATATATATTTTATTATCGTCCCTATTCCTTAATTTTAAAAAAATTAAGTATGTCACATCACATACAATATATTTAGTGCTTATTTGATTTGAGGTGAATAAAATCATTATTTTCTTTCACCTTATTTAAAAATTTATTTACAAATATTTACACGAGTTAGTATAGGTTAAAAGTTTATTTTAATTTACCTTAACCGTATTTTAAAATAAGTAATATAAAGAATAAAATTTAACTAAAATAATTTTATTTAAATAATAAACTACATTTTAAATAAAATTAATATTATTCAAATAACATCCTAAAATATAACATTCAACTTAATTAACCCGTTATTCTCCTCGCTTTCATAAATTTTGAATGTTTACCGTCCAAAATTTCACCTGGTTTCATTTTTTCAACCAACGCTTGCCATTCCCTCTCTCATATCTCACAAGTACCGCCATTTCTAATCTTCACCCTCTTATTATCTCCATCATCTAATCTCTTCTCTTTCAATCTTCATCAAATTTGAAATTCAAAGCCGCGATTTTATGGGCTTCTGACTTCGATTCTGCGATTTTGTTGGTATATGCAGTTAATTTCGGGCACTTCGGTTTAAAGAGGTGGGTTATCTTTTAACTTCTACTCTATTTTTCTTGTTTTGCTATATTTGTCTTCTTTAGATTTAGTTTGTATGTGCTCAGATCTGGTTTATTCAGTGTCGAAAAGCACTGATCTGGTTCAGATCGCTTCCGATCTATCTCGATCTGGTCCGTCGGACTCTCCTTCCCTCCAGACCCAGTTCGGATGGTGTCCGTTTGCACGGATCTGGTTTCGCCGGCATTGGTTTTGCGCCTATTTTTATTTTCCGGTATTGGTTTTCTTCGGTCGGGACTGACGGAAATATAATCCGTCTCTAGATCAGGGTTCTTGTGTTTGGATTCTGGTTGATTGTTTTGAATAAAACGATTATGTTTTATAAAATATTTTCTTTCACTTTTACGTTTGAGTTTCGGACAATGGCATGATGAAAACTTGTTTAGCTAAACCAGAAAAGCAATTTGAAGATTTAGAATAAATGTTTCGCTTTTGAATTTAAAGACCCTTATTCTTTTTTCCACTTTCGTGTTTTGTGTAAAAAATTGAATGTTTATAATTTAAAGATGTTGACGTGGTTATCCCAAGTTAAGAGTTATAAAAGCTTTTCATAAAAACTAGTCATCCTAAAAAAGGATGCATTTTATTTAGAGCATCTCACGTAGTCATCTTTTGATTTTGTTGCACAGCTGTCTTGGAGCCTTCAAATTATGACAAGAGAATGCGTCATTTATTAATCAACGTAAAGATGTAAAATACAGAAAGAGAAGCTAGTTGATGATTTGTATGAATATGCAGATTATGGTAAGTAAATGAATCAATCGTTCAACATCAATTTAAAAATGTAGAAAAAGAAGCTAGTTAATGAAATGCATTATTGTAAAGAAATTTAGGGTAGTATAATATGTTGAGTTTATATAAGTTTATTTATTTATTTGGCTAAGGTGTGATTTAATTAAATAAATAAATTACTAGTGTTTGAACTAGCTAAGTTTATGTGTTATTATATATGAGTCATACTCAAATTCTTTTGTGCTTGTACTCAATTTATTTTGACTATAACAGATTAGCCGACTTGTAGGTACTATTTGATTCTAAAAAAGTTAAAAAAAAAAATTAAAATTAAAATATTTTTTTTAAATTTTTCAAAAAAATTATATAATTAATTTTTAGTAATTTTATACTATTTTTATTTTATTTTATTATTTTATGTAAATCAAGTGTAAATTTTTTTTATAATTTTTTTAAAACTTTCTATGAATTAAACGGAGCATTAGATTGGTGCATTTATAATCTTATTTATTGAGTCTATTAATAATTTATAGACGGCAAAGGTCATCTGAGTCGTAGAAATGGATAAAAAAAAAAAAAATTTAGACCGCACATAGTGCTGATGTGGCAATAAAATGGATGGAAATTGAAGATGATCTGACATCTTACTTTTATTTTGTTTCTCAGCCAAAAAGGGGGCCCTGAAAAACCATCGTTGATGGATAGAAAATTGGCCCGACACATGGATGAACGTGGACAAAATGTTTCACACCAATGAATTTGTGACACGACACCCTACATGGCCAAGCACTGATTTCCTGTGTGAGAAATTCTAGATGCATGTATTCTTTATTTAAAGATGGATAATTAGATGATTGATCAAGAATGAGATAAAATAATACAGATGAATATTTTAGTATTTTTCTCTGAACATTATTTATATATTTAAGTTTCTTTTGCTATAAATACAGGTGATATATACAGTAATAACAATTTCACTCTTTTCATAAATATAATAAGTTATATCAAGTAATAAAATAAAGTACATGCCAATTTTTTTTCTTATTACTTTCTTTCCTCTTTATGTAATTTCCCTTTTTTAAGAACTGCTTTATTTTATTTAGAAAAATATAGTTTTTGAAAAGGGAAAAAATGTTGAAAAGGGAAAATTTTAAAATACATACTTCTCCATCTGTTACACTTTGTTTGTCATATTTTTATTTTTAGAGTCAAATCCAACTAACTCTGACTATTAATTCTTATATATATATATATATATATATATATATATATATATATATATATATATAATTTCTTTAAAGTAAATTAAATAAGAATATTGTTATATTAGAAATTAATTTTTTACACAAAAAGTTAAATATCAAATGCTAGTTAATTTTTTTATATTTGACTCTAAAAATAGAATCAGGGCAAGTAGGTTGAGTAGTAAAACTGTTAGTAATATATATCTTTTGACTTTAGTTGAGTAATTAAGTTCACATTATTTTTCAAATGGAGGTGGGGAGGGTAATTTACGTCTTGTGATATATTTTGCGAGCTGCATTATGTTGTGAGTGTTTTTTTTTTAATTATTATTATAGTTATATAAATTTTATTGTGATATATGGGGTTGCTTTATAATTTTGTGATTTTTTTATAAATCTTAATAATTCTATCGTCTGCTCTTTCTTTTTTAATTTATTATTAGTTTGTATCTTATTAAATCTAACTACATTTTTATAGATTTATTAGTAAGTTGTGATGAATATTGATTTACTTTTATTGAATATTTGATTAAATTGATACTGAATTTGAAGTAAGTATATGCTGAATGTATGCATATCTAAAAGGCTACTTAGCATATACTAAAAATTAAATATGTCCTGAACATTTGTAAAAATAGTTGATGAACTTGTAATAATAAGTATATGTTAAATATATACTAAATAAGTGTTGAATACGTGCAACGGTGCAAGTGCGTGCTAAACACATACCAGTTAAATGTTATACACTCTAGAAGTTTATGCTAAACACGTATCAAATTAGTGGTGATTACTGATTACACAACATGCTTAAGCTGAACATATATCAAAAAGTTTATGCGCTGAACGTGTAGTGAATAAATTGTGATTATATACCAAGTAGTTGCTGAATATGGTGCATATTGATTATAAGAAGTTAAAGAACTTATACATAATAAGAGTTGTATAAATAAATAAATAAATAAATAAATACACTATTTTTGTATATCTATTGAATATGCTCCTGTTCGTAATGAGAATTATAAAATTATAAAAAAATAACTGTGTCTATAAGTAGAAATTATAGAAACAAACGTATCAATAAATAATAACCAAAACTATAAAAATAACTTTGTATCTATATATAAATATTCAAAAATTGTAAAGATGACCTTGTTTTATGTTTACATATAAAAGTTATAAAATCTGACCCTGTATATCTAAATAAAACTTACATAATTATTATAATAAAAAAAACCCTACGTGCACCAATTAAGTTGCAGCATGTCCGTTATATAGGGAATGTCTGGCTGGGGGAGTGGTTTAGAGGCATTCAGCTACTAGCAGCAGGCCAGCAGCAACGGTAGGATAGGAAGACCGGTCTGTTCGAGAAAGGTAGAAGACGAACAATAGGGGTAGGTGCCATTGACAGATCTTCATCAATTGCAGCCGACTCGTTTTTTTGGTTCCTCGCGCTTCCTCTCTTTCCTACTCTTGGTTCGTCCTTTTCTTTCTAGTCGGAAAATGGCGAACTGTTACTGTTCTACTAGCAAATAATCGATTCCTGCTATATTTTAAGGATACCACTTGAAAACGAGAAAACCAGTATGCGATTGCGCGTTGGAACATGCATATCACTTAGGTATCTGGCCTAATTCAATGTAATTTGTTAGTTCCTGATAGCTCACTGAAAGAGAAACGACGATGACGGACCGAAAACTGAAGTAAAATCGATAATCCTTGATAACAAGGGCTTTTTCTTGAAGATAATTTCCGGGATAATTGTTACATGCCTACTTTCTGTTTCTTTCAACTAAATAGGCGAAACTCATCCTTCTTCATTATTGGGTGAGCAAGGGCACCAATCGGCGGTTCAGTTCCTTACGAAAACCAATGTTGGTACACATCAGGTTGATTGTGTATCCGTTGTTATGCAGTGTCATTTCTCAGCATTAGATCTCTCAAACCAGCCCGCAACTTCTGTTATGAGATATTGCAATTCTGCAGTGCTTGCTCTTCTTTTTCAATGTGCCTATATCGATTCGCTTTTCAACAACCATAGCCATCGGTCCATCTCTGTCACTTCTCTATGCAATTGCTAAATTTTCATGGATTCTTAAGTCGGATGAGCTTATCAATCTTTGAAATCCTTGTTAGGGGTGGGGGGTAAATCTATCAAACAGCATGACAAGTACCAGTGCAGACGAGAAGATCCTCAACTACGAGGATTGTGTGCTCAGACGGTCCGATCTAGATATCCTTGGTGGACCGCACTATCTTAATGATCGCCTGATCGAGTTCTATTTCAGCTATCTATCTTCAAATTATTCATCAGACGACGTCTTGTTAGTACCTCCATCAATTTCTTTCTGGATAGCAAACTGCCCGGACGGAAAGAGTCTACGTGCAACCGTCGAGCCCTTGAACCTTCCTGCTAAGAAACTGGTCGTCTTCACCATCAATGACAACGAAGACGTGACCCTAGCTGTGGGTGGGAGCCACTGGAGTTTGCTGGCATTCGAGAGAAATGCTAACGTATTCATACATCACGACAGCTTATCAGGCACAAACAACAGGCACGCTAAACGACTGTACAAAATTGTGGCTCCATTCATCGGCAGCTCAGAATCAGAACTTAAGTATGTAGATTATGCTGCTTCTCCGCAACAAACAAACGGATATGATTGTGGCCTGTTTGTTTTGGCTATAGCAAGAGTTATATGTCAGTGGCATACAAGCGGTAGACACCAAGAAGATGAATGTAGTCTTTGGCTTACGATGGTGAAGGAGCAAGTGACGCCTCATTCAGTTCAGACGATGCGAAAAGAGATATTGAAATTAATCAGAGATCTCATGACGGTCAAGTGAGATGCATGAGAACATGAACAGCAGCTACTTCAATCACAACAGAGGTACCATAAAGGTATGGATAGGATATTCTACAGTTATAATTTTGTTGCCACTTTTGTATCCAAAAGTTCGAGTCAGTACCAATATTTTCTTCATTTTTCTTTTATTTGATGAATATAACGTAAACAGAAATCAGACCAAGATAATTGTTGATCATTGACTGTTCATGCCTGGTTTAAGTAATGATGTATTGATTGAGTTTTGATATTAATTAATAGATAAAGAGTTTTTTTACGGTACGAAGCGGTAAGCGGGGGGACGGGGAGCTTGTGCCCGAGGTGAGAATGGATTCCGGGGTTAAACCACTTACGCCATCGGTTCTCAACCATCTAAGCGTGGAAGATGCCCGTTATGGAAGATAGTATTTGTTAATTTATTATTATTATTAAACACGATTTTAATAAGTCAAACATGCATCAAACAATAAGATTTTAAAAGTTAATAATGTTCAATTTTTATAATTTTATGTTTGTCATTTGAGCATGCAAGATTTCACATTAAATACAGTGTAATATAAAGAGGAAGAATACCAACTTGAATCTTGCAAAATTCACATGCATTCCCCTTTCTTTTAAGAAGTAGAAGATGATTTGATGTTGCAATTTCTATTTGATCCTTCGAGCTCCTATTATATAACGAGGTTTTAAATACATGTATTTTGGTACTTATATCATTATGGGTCCATAGAGGTTAGTCCTCAATGAAATATCAATAATTTTTTTTTTGGAAGTAGGAATATTTTTTAATAAGGGAATCAAAATATCATTGTGTCGATGGATATTATTTTGAAAATTTTCACAACATGAACAAGAAAAATTGCAAGCCTTAGCTTTCTTCTTGTAATTAAGCTATATTCTTACAAGAGATAGAGTTTTTGTAATAAAATGTCTGTCTCCAACACAAATTGACAAAGAATAATTTTCAACCATTTCATGTTTTGCATTACATTTAATTTCTAGGCTTTTAACCATAGATACAGACTCTTCATTTTTATTCTTCGAAACTTTGTGCCTTGATGACAAGCATAAACACATTTTATTTAAATTAGAATTTTGAAATGCCATCTTCTCAAAATAATTTAAACAATTACCAACTCTAGTAAATGAATTAATTTGAGTGTTGGGAGAGAAATTTGTTACCCTATCTTTTTCACTTGAAATGTCTTTATATATGGTGATGAGGTAAGGATGAAGGTTTTTAGAATTTTAATCAAATCATGTTGAATGACGAACAATACGTCTTGTTTTTGTGCATTGAAGAAAATTCTAATTACCATATTCCAGAGCCTTAAATTTTCTCCATTGAATAATGGAGGGCTTGAAGGTATCAAGGACTTATTTGTTAATTAGTGGATGGCTAATAGCAGAATATATTAGTGGTTACGTGATAGTAGATTGTATTAGTTGATTTGACTAGGGAATAATTTTAGTTATTTATATAAAAGTGTTTGGTAATAATTGTTGATTGTGTTGTGGTAATATAACATCCAAAAATTTACTACTAAAAAAATTCGTTTAGCGGAAGCGTGATAACAATATAATTAGGTGTTACTGTTGTACTCAACATAGATAATTAAATAAAAGAGTTGGAGATTACTTTGAGTACAATATCAAAATACAATAAAAGAGATCCCATGAGATTGAGAGTCCAAAAGGTATCCGGACATAAAATCTATAACTGGATAACAACAACTCTATGTCCAACCCCATTGTAAAGAATTCACTCATCCACAGGTAAATCATCAAAAGTAATGAAATCATCCAGATGTTCATCAACAACATGCATAACTATAGCTGGGTTATCTACTCATAAAAATGTACAACACTCATGAAATGGATAATTAATACATTATGTACTAAGTAAGGGATCAATATAGTTGTATTAAGGGTATACAAATGCATAAGTTCACATGTGAGACAAATTATGCACAAAACTTAAACATGATATGATGTAAGAGAATAACTAAATCCAGATTTCCATTGTTATATATAATCACAACATATTTTCTTATTTATGTTGAATTTAGGACCTCACTATTTTTGATTCAGTGGAATGGACTGAAACACTTCCTAGAACAAAACACGCTTGACCACTATTATTAAGCCAGTAGAATGAATTTAATTCATCATTCATATATCATGTGATCTTTTACTTTAAGTGGTAGTGTCTTATTCAATTGTTGTTTACCTCATTGCTAACATGTGGTTATGAATATAATTATGCATAACGCATATAACATACTTAACATAGATATCAAAGCACGTAAAATACAACTATTTTATGATTGTACATTCCCTAAGAAGAAAGCCATAATTCTCCTCTGAATATTCCATGCAACATGCCTAGCATAAACTAAACCAATATCACGTTAGGATACTTATAATTCTATAATTAATCCATATGTACCCAAAATAACCATTTCTTACCTAAATGCCTCAAGTCTTGTTTAAGATTACAGGTATCCCATTCAACCACCATTGGTTCATATTACTTAAGAAATCAATTTTAAAACCCTCAATAATTATCATACCATAATAATTTCCACATTATCACAAAATGACCAAAATACCCATATAATAGCCACTATACCAATATTTTCACAAAACACTACAAATCTAACTTCATTATTTTTCCATCGTCAATTTATCACATCACCATGTCATTAACCATATTTATTTCCCATTTTCCATACTTTATCAAATCCATAGATCGTACCACCACACTTAGGGTTTCACGATAAGACTATTCGCATGAAGTACCACATAAGCTCATGCTTCCTATAATACTCAACTTCCATAATACAATACCACATATCATACAAAGACATTATCAATATAACATTTCCATCATAATAATAAAAATCATAAGACTGCACACACATTACACTTAGCATTCATAATTCCTGAATTATGACATGTATCATTACCTAGCCGACATGGGTCTAAGCAAGCAAAAATGCCTAAGTCTATACCTCCAAGTTTGTTGAGGAATCATCTAAGCCCAATAAGAACACACAGTTAGAACAAAAGAAGATCGATCAAGAAAAGAAAAGGTGAGAGGAAAGATATTAGGGAAGAGAGAGAGAGAGACTAAGGGTCTTGTCCAAGAGGAATGAAAAAGAAACTAGCGCACTCGGTAATGTAATGAATGGCCGAGATAGAGGGGAAATTAGCTAGCTGAGACTAAGGGAAAAAGAGATGAAGAGCTACACTCCTCAAGACGACCAAGAAAGAGGGAAGAACCATGTGCTTAGCAAGTTGACATGCTCTGTGAGTTAATTAACTCAAAGATTAACTCGATTGGTGAGTTCAACTCAATTCGCGAGTTCAAACCACTCAAAAAGACTAGCAAATAACAAAGGAACAACACACCTTTTTTCAAAAGGGAGGAAGACACATGACTTAGGTGGTGAGTCTATAATGATGGAAATGGTTGAGATAGAAGAACAATAAGAAATTAGGGTGGAGTTAGAGAAGTGAAAAACACCCTAGAAGGGGGTGAATAAAGTTTTATGGAATGGAAATGACTAAATAAAAATTAACACACGATATATAGTGGTTCAAGAGTAAATTAATATTTATATCCACTACCAAAAGGTTCTCACTTTTGGATTTTTGAAATAATGTCGTGTTTTTATTGATGATCATTCTTATTTTTGTTTATGAGTATTACTATTTCAATGATCCTCTAAGAGATGATATAAAAATTTACCTATTTATCTTCTCTAGACTCACCACATGAATCTCTTAGGAATGATAGGCAGACACTCACTAACCCCTTTAAGAGATTTTTAAGAGGAGATTGTGATTACAGATAGTTGTCCCCAAAAGTATAAGATATGACAGTGTATGACTTTGGATGAGATTTAATCTAGCTATATGTAATGTGGGATATTACAATTAGAGAGTAGTTATAGCTAAGAGAAGTGAGTAAAGAACACTTTTTAGTAAAAACTCTTAAATATGAAAGTTTAAAAATTTTATGTGAGCAATTGAATGATTTTAGAGTAAGAGATGAATTGCACAATCAATGATTTGAAAATTTGCTTGTAATAAATGCAGAGGGGCCTTATTTATACGGGTTTCCTTTGTGTATAGCCATTATATACAAATTTACAAAAATGATGTTTCTCTAAATGGGCAGAAAATTAGCATTTGGGCTGAAAATCAGCATTTAATACTAACCAGTCGATCGGTTTGGCTTAATCAGTAGATTAGTTGTACGACTAGTCAATCGGTATAGTCCAACCAATAGACTATTTATGTTTCAACTAAATTAAAAATTTATCATTGTGTGAACCAATCAATCGGTTATGCCCAGTATACAGTTAGTCTTAAAACACATATGAATAGTGGCCTGGTATGGTTAGACCAGTCGATGTATTCATTATACCAATCAATTGGTTTGACCAAATAAGTTAATTGGTTTGGAAAGACCAGTTGATGCGTTTAACTAGAGAATACTGGGTTTATGCAAGAGTGAAACTCATGGACCTGTTCATCTAGCTAGTTGACTGGTTTGGCACAAACAGTTGACGTGCTTACAGAGACGAACTGAGTTTCTAGAAAATTGAAACCCATTTACTTGTTGCTCCAACCATTCAATCGATTTAGCAAACCAGTCAATTGGTTTGGCAAAACCAATCAATGTATTTAAACATAAACTAAATGAGTTTCTGCAATAGTGAAATCCATAGACTGGTTGGTCAAAACAGTTAATCAATTTGGAAAAACCAGTCAATGTGTTTTAACAGAGATGAACTAGGTTTATGTAAGAGTGAAACCCATAGATTTGTTGGTTAAACTATTCGATTGATTTCTCAATGAGTCCAATGGTTTGTCAAAACTAGTCGATATGTTTAAACAAAGACGAACTGGGTTTCTACAAGAGTGAAACCCATTGACTAGTTGGTCAAACCAGTCGATCGATTTGGGGAAAATAGTCGATTGGTTTTATCCATTAGTAAATTTGTTTGAGTTTAAATCGACCAATGACTTTGTTCAAACTGAACCAGTTGGTCGATGTGAAGACCATTCAAGTGGTTTCAATTGGAACCAATCATTTTTTTAAAATACTTTTAAAGAGTTTATGAAATGAAATTAAGTCAAGTATTTTTAAACAAAGTGTTTTAAAGAGTTTTGTTTGAAATATGACCTTTACTCAACTTAACTCTTTACAAGAGATCTAAGACTCCCAAAATATTATCCTTAAGCTTCAAGTCTTGGTTCTTTTTCATGTGTTGTTTTCTTCTACTTGGAAACTTGATTGCTATTTTATGTTTTCAACTTTAGAGTATGCTTAAAGTGAGATAGATCAATTGTTGTACATGCACACTTAAGCAAACACATTAGTTACCAAGATCCATTTGTTATCATCAAAACAATTATACTGACATTGCTTAACCTTTGAGGTCAATAATCTCCCCCCTTTTTTTTATGATGACAAAAAAAAAGTGTATAAACATAAATGTTAAAGAGTAATGAATGTATGGTTGATAAAAATTTATCAAATTTGTACTTTTAATCGAATTCTCTCCCCCTCTTGGACATCGACAAAAGGTGAGAATAGGAAGGAGCTTGAAAAGACCTAAAAAGGAAACCAATGCCCCATTGGGGAGGATGAAATCCCCCTTAATAAGTGTGGAGAAAAAAATGAAGCACAAGGAAACATGAGGGAGTGTTGAAGAATACTCCCCTTGAGCAAGACATATATGATAGATATAAGATAGAGCAAAAAAGAGTGAGTTCTCATTAATAATTGAAAGTTAGTGATACATGAGATAGATTATATACATGAGAATAGATTCAATCTACATAGGCATGGTGAAAAATAGAATAGGCTGATCCTAAAATACACCATAACTAAGGATGATTAAGTCTCAATCATGAAGGGTCAGAAGGTGCTGATGTTGATGCAGCTAAACTAGTGACAATAGGCAAGGGCCGAATGTCAATGTTGTCACTAGTAGTAGCCTTAGAGTCAGCTGATTCAAGTGCACCATGTCCATTCTGTGATGCCTTAGTGAGGGATGCATCAGGGACATGATCAACATTGGGAGCAATGTCGGCATGAGCATCAGAGGGGTCAGGGTTAGTAGTGACAGAAGCATTGTCTAGGGGAGTATCCATGCGATCTTGATGATGTGATGTGAATTCGGGTTGTAACACCCCCAAATTTACTATCGAAATTTTTTGTTTAATTAAGAAGGGTTTAGTAGGGGTGAAATGATAAAATTGTAAACTTAGGGGCATTACCGCCACACTTAGTACTAGATCAGTTCACTCCTACTGTTCCAGTATTAAGTGCTAAGGCTAAACAAGGTTAACATCAAATACGAGTCATTAATAAAAAACCAGTTATTAGTAAAACACAAAACATAAAGAATCAGAGTGCGGTTTCGTATTACAATCCAAAGAGTACGTGACTAGAGTTTTTTAAAATATAAAGTACCATACGATATAACATAAATAATACATGATCCGAAAAGAAAATAGAGTCTGGATGTATCGCTCTCTATTCCCAGATCAAGTCTAGGCTCAACGTTCATCCCCACCCGATGCCTCGTAAGTGTCATAGGCATCAAAGATGTTGTCCCATACCTACACAAATTTAGATGGGTCTTTTACTCCTGGGAATGAGCAACACCCATGAAATGGGTGATCAGTACGCTATGTACTAAGTAAGGTAACAGATGCTATAAGGCCAACATACAAAACATACAATACAGTATTCATGGCATAATCACATGAGCAACATGTAGTAAACCATACGATAAAGGCTGGCTACGGTCCGGATAGACTTATTCTTTATATCTCTGGTAAATATAGTTGATTCACATCATATTCTTTATCAATCCAGGTGAGTGTGGGAACCCCATTATTATAGCTGGTGGATTGGTCATGCAGGGCAAAATGCTTTTGGCCACTATTATTCGCTGGTTGACCGGTCATGCAGGGTACAATGCTCCTGGACACTATTATATGCCGGTGGACCGGTCTGGCCCCAACTCACATAGTGTTTCACTATAATTACTTTGTGTATTTTCCATGTCTTATCACAATTATGTTTGGTTTTTTGATCAGAAAACCCCCACTATTATAACCAGTGGATCGGTCATGCAGGGCAAAATGCCCTTGGCCACTATTATTCGTCGATGAACCGGTCATGCAAGGCACCCTAGCTCTTGGCCACTATTATTCGCCGATGGACCGGTCTGGGCTTAGCTCAACAATATTTCTCTTTAAATGGGTAGTATCTTATTCGTATCTTATTCAATAAGCAATTCGCCCTTGACATGCGTGTCACCAACATTCTACCTCTATCCTCTCAAGGGGCCCGTCCCATATCTTGAGACTCCTACGCTTCTTATCATGCCCCGACATCTATTCCTCCTTACACTTACACATAACGAAAACCAACTCCTAAGGGTGTGGGTTAGGGCCTAACACCTCATGACATCAAACTCCACCTACTATCACCCTCTAGGGTTTTCCCTTGAAAACCCTACTTGGACCTATGTGGCCCAACTTTCTCCCACTTACACTATCATTACTTCATTCCTCGCCCCGCACCTTGTCTCAATTAGATCACATCCCAAAACATATCACTTTACCTCTCGACTTCGTGTGTGACCGAAAAAACCCTAGTTGGCCACTTTAAATCCTAGTACCTTTCTTCTCCCATAAGTAACCTCTCTATTTTTCACTCAATATTTCTTCTCTCCCATAGAACCCATACTCACCCCTTATATAATAAATTCCCACTCTTAACCCGTATTTCACTCTCCCCTAATCATTTTTACTTCCACATTTTCCAGATTAGTGCTTCCTCCCAAAACTCTAATCGGGCCCCTTATACACCTTTACACTAACCTACGTATTGTTTTTCATCCCAAGTCTCCAATCACTCTACAACTCTCCCCTTAGCTTATTTACACCCTAAGTTAACTTTTCTCATGTAAAGATCACACCCATGCAAGTTTTATCCATTCCATGCAAACACCCAAACCTCATGCAAATTTTAGGATTCCCATGCATGGTTCCCATTTCACAATCATTTTAGTCATTCCTTCCTCTCTAATATCCTCTCATGGATCATGAGGTATTTTGGTCAACCTCATATCCCCCTTAGTGAAATCATTTCCCATTTATTTCTTTTGGTCTTTTCATTCCCATATCATATTATCAATTGTCCTAGCATGCATGTCCTAGAGGTCCATATCATATCACACCATAATCACTATATATACATATCATACTCATGCCATAAGAAACACATACAAACATACCTCAACTCCAAGCCGCGCTGCACATAAGACAAGTTAATGACAATCATGTAATACATGACGTATCATGATATAAATCATCCAAGGCATACAAGTCACACAACACACATGGGCCTTAGCTACATCCTTACCTAAAACGACGCCGGACTTGGAGCACGCTCCTACGACTCCTTAGGGTTTTGGCTCGATTCACCTATAAGAGGGAAAATACTAAGGATTAGTTTTCGTCCTACCAAAAGTACCATTAATCCTTATTTTAGTCTAAGATTAGGGTTATTATTATTAAAGGGAGCATACACGTGAAAACTAGAGTTTTTATCTTCAAGTTATCCTACTAGATATTACTAGTCAAAATATGTTTATTTTAATATTTATTGCTATACTTATATTATTAAACCTAATAGCTTTATTCTTCTAATAATAGTACTAATACTAATTGTAGAAAAATAGTGATAATAAAAAATAAAAATAAAAATAATAATAGTAATGCTAATGCTTATAGTGATAGAAACCCTAGCAATTTTAAGGCTAAGGCTAACTATAGTGTTAGGGTTAAAATAATAATATAATAATTACAATACCAACAAAGTACTAATATTCCGAAAAATAATAATGATAACAACTATATTTTGAATAATAATAACATAAGGGCTCAAATGCTTTTGTCACAATAATAGTAACAAAATAATAACAATAATAATAGTAATAATTACTAATGATACCATAGTAATAATGTTAGTGATAAAGGCATTATGAATAATATTAACGATATTCTAATATTAAATAGTAAAATACTAAGGTTTAAGTATTCTTATTCTTTAACGACAAAATGATAATACGCCAACTTCGGTTTAAATAACCTTAATAATAATAAAAGTAGTAGTAGTAGTAGTAGTAGTAATAACAATAACAATAATAATAATAATAATAGTAATAATAATAATAATGATGGTAACCGAAATGATACTAATAATAATATAAGGGTCCAAATATTTATATTAATAAATAAAAGTGATAATGGAAAAAGTTAGTATTAACAATATTAGTAAGGAAATAATGATAATGATAATGGTAATAATAATAGTAATAACAACAGTAGTAATAATAATAATAATAATAATAATAATAATAATAATAATAATAATAATAATAATAATAATAAAGTTGGGTTAAGTAGTAATAATAATAATAGTAATGGCATTACTAATAATAATAATTAAGAATAATACTAATAGCAATGATAGTAAAAATGGTAATAGTAATATAAAGGTTCAAATGTCTACCATAATAGTAAAGATAATGATAACAAGCCATAGCTAGCATTAGTAATAATAGTAGGAATAATAGTGAGGTTAGTAATAATAATAATAGTAAACGAGGAAAAGTCCTAATCATAATAACACTAAAGTTGTTGGTCATTATTAATGATAATATTATCATTGGTTAGGAAAATCATAAAGTTAGGTTAAGTAGTAGTAGTAGTAGTAATAATAAAGATAACTATATTAATACTAAAGTTGTTAATAATAATAATAATGATAATAGTATTAGTAGTAGTAATAGAAATAATAATAATAATAAGGATAACTATTTTAATGCTAAAGTCGTAGCCTTTTAAATAGTATACCCTAATTATAAATATTTCTGAAATTAGGTTAGGTAATAAGAGTGATACATAATAATAATATTAATAATGGTAGTAATAATAGTAATAATAATACAACACTAATAATAATAATAATAATAATAATAATAGTAATATTAAAGATAATATTAGTAATATTACTAAAAATTACTAACACTTATAGAAAATAGTTTAGGGGCTAGGGAAGTTGGAGCACCACCTAAGGTCGGTGGTGGAACCGGCGGCGACACATGGCGGTGACTGCGGCGGCGATGGAGGAGGAAGAGAGGTGGAAAGATGGATATGTAAGCTAAAAAAGAGGAAGTGGAGGGGTGTTTGAGGTGGTGGAAGGTGCAACAGGTGGAGAGGGGTGGAATGGAGGTGGTGGTGCACCGGTAGTGGCGGCGGACGACTGTTGGTGTGGTGGCTGAAGGTGGTGGAAGGTGTTGGAAGATGGAGAAAGTAGAAGGAGAGGGAGGCAAGGGGAGATGAAGGTATGGGAAGGTTCCCTGGGTGTTTTGGAGGGTGGAGGAGGTGGTGATTGCGGTGGGAGTGGCGGCGGAATACGGTGAGAGGCTGGAGTGGGTTGATCGGGTTGGTAACTTTGCACAATCGGGGAGGCTCATGTAGGGAAAGATAGGGGATGGTGGTGGCTCGGTTTTGTAGAGGGAGGTGCTGGAAAGGTTTTGGTGAGCGGCGTTTGAGGCGGCGGTCGCCGACGGTGGCGGAACAAGTGTCTGTTTGGGCGGCGGTGAAAAATCGGGATTCATGGGCTGCTGAAAAGAAGCTCGGTTATGGCTGCCCATGGGGGTATTTATGGGCTAATTGAGGGGGGGACAACATGGGAAGAAGAAGACAACTGAGGTAGGTGCGGCAGGACCACCGGCCGGCGGCGGTAGGTGGCGCAGTCCTGCCAAGGCAGGTTAGGTCGGGTTGGGAGAAAAAAAGGAAAGGAGATGGGCACGCGGGGAGGGGAGAGATGGGGTAGGGTGCCTTTGAATCTGAGTTGGCCCCCAATACTATTTTGATGGTGAATTTTTTCTCACGTACTAGTGCCATATTAGGTATCTTATTCGAAAACATAACATAAAAGTCCTAAGCTACTAAAATATTCTCCAATAATGACATATCCCTATTAAACTCCTAAACCTAGTACAAATACACAAGATGATCTTTATATGCCAACACATACAACAAATGAGTAGATAAAGCCTTAATTTTAGGCCTAGGCTTGCATCTATTATAAGAGACCCGAACACCTTAAGATCCTCATTACACCATATGCTCTTTAGCACAGTTTATTAAATCCTGATATCACCCCAACATATCTATCGTAAGGACCGTATCAAAGCTTTTCAAATCCATCTCAACCAAGTTCATAAGAAACTTTAACCCTCCTATCTCTAAGATGTAAGACCCTAGTTCTTACGAGCCAAAAAAAATTATTTACAAATTTAAGTGTGGAAGATAAAATAATAAAAATGAAGGGCGTTACCACCATATTTGGTATAGATCTAGTTACCTTTACTATTCTCATACCAAGTGATAATGCTAAATCATTACTCTGCTTAGTTTTAGTACATTATCACAAGAAACATAATAGTGGAGATCAAAGATAAGTAATGTGGTACATAAAAACAACACCATAGATTTACAAAACTCAACGAGGGAGAATACAAGAGGACACGAGCATTAAAGTACAACTGAAATCAATAAACCAAAAGACACCGGATAACCATAGGCTCTCAAACAAAGACCACTACCCATTGAATAGGCAAATGCCCAAGAAAGAAGCCCTTCAGTCCAACGGTACTGAACAACCCTTTATACTAAACCCAAATGAAAAACTAGCATATATCACATGCAAGGTATTATAATAGTACATGGTATAAAACACTAAATTATACATGCATCAATTAACCATTCATATAATCATATACCACTAATACCACATACTATTCATACTCATTCATTTGGACTTAACTGAAACTTACCAATAGAACACCCAAAAGATGCCCTTTTGTAGTATAATTAGAAACAACGTCAATTAAGGCCAATGTAATGACCACTTACCACATACCTCATCACCAATCCGGACAAATTTCATAACATAAGTAGGTTGAGAAAGCACAGATCAATAATAACTCATTACATTACAAGTGGGCATAAAGGATTTTAACGAACTATAGGCAGGCACAAAAGCTATTATTGAACCACATATAGACACAAATGTTGCTACTGACCAATTCAATAATCCATCAATCATTTTAATTTTTATTTACTTGAAGGGAGATCACATCAAACCCATAGATATTAAGGTATTCTTGTTATACCGGCACACCAAGGTAGTACAGTATCCTACAGACTATCAACCCAAGGACACAAAGGTATCCTGGTTGCACTAGTACATAAAGGGAACATAGTACCCTACCGACAAGGATACCTAATCCATAAGTATGTATACATACCCCTTATTAGTCCGCAGAACATAATAGAGTAAGATATAGGGACTTGCTAGGGAACTAAGACACACCAGTAGAAATTCAAAGTCAACTATGGTCTAAACCATGTCTTTAGGGCAACCACCCCTAAAAAGATACAATTTTCAATCTTGAGGTCTTTCACTTTAAGTATTAGTATTTTTATCAAGGTGACCATGAAATCACATACAAATCACATAGATCCAATTTTCATACTTTAACCATTTTCCTCTCTTACAATTATTTCGAGACAACCATAATCAATATCACTACCAAAGTCAATCATAAACATATACTAAGGCCATCTTAGACTCAATTATTCACTTTTAAGTGCATTAGGCCAAAAATGACCAAAATGTGTCTGAGGTTGAAATTACCACATTATTATCCTCTTAAGTTATTAAATTTGTTTTATTTACTAAGTTGTTATAAAAAGGTTGATACATAATAATTAAACCAATTCATCATGTCGATAAATTATCTGATAAGCCAAATGACTAATTTGCCATTATTCAAGGTTTTGCATATAAAACCCTAGCATGCATATGTAATACATCCATGACCACATAATCTTATGCTTAACAATATACAATACATATTAGACATGCTTGTCATGGTAAAAATCATTATACACATAAAATAACCAATTTGCCCTTAGGTTACACATTCTTGGTTATTATTCCATAAATAGATTTGAGCATATTCATCCTATTATTTTTCACGCACATATCATATATAATCATGAAAGATCATTTTTACCATACTTTTGTCCCTGAAATATTTTACATATGATAACATGATCTTTTGCAGATTTTAAGGATATAACAGATAACACATAATTAAAATTTAACAATTCATGCTTAACATATTTCAACACAAAACCCTAATGTGCTATCATAAGAAATTTAACATTTTAGTACAATATAACAATTACCTAAATTTCAGAAAAAGTGAAAAAACAACGGTATCCTACTAAATACTATGAAATCCCACTAAATGGCTTTCACACCTAAAAAAATAATACCGAAATACCAAAATAAAAATTTAACTAATAAAATAATAAAATATTTATTTTTTCTAAAATTACCAAAATACCATTACATATAAATAATATGTACCAAAATTAGTTTAAAATCAAACACAACTCACAACTCGCACTGCATACGTAGTGTGAGCCATGTGCATGCAAAAAGGAGGAAAAGAAGGGTGTGAACTGCTTGGCTAGGGAGTGGGTGGTGTTGGTTGGGGGTTGACAGAGTGATGAGATGGTGGTGGCTCGGTCCGATGCGGTGGTGGTGGGGTGGGTTCGATTGGAGTTGCAGATGGAGGGTGCAAGCACAGATTGGTTGGTTTGGTTGTGGGGAAGGGTGCCGAAGGTGGTTAGTGGAGGTACGGTGGTTTTCGATGGAAGGTAGGAGGGTGGAACTGGCAGAAAAGGTCACAGGGGAAGATAAGAAGAAAAAGAGAAGAAGAAGGAGAAGAAAGCTCAGTGGTGTCTTCTAGGTGTTGTGGTGTTGCGAGAGAAGGGTGGTGCAAGAAGGAAGTGGTGGCTAGATTCAGTAGAGGATGTTGAAGGAGGGGGAGGTGTAACACCCCGAGTCGATACGACCACGCGGGGGCTACCTTGGAGCGCTTTTGGATTGATCGGCTGACCCCACAGATCAACACAAGTCCTTTTAGCGTGCTTTGTCCTCACTCACGCGCTTCCTGAGAAAATTTCAGAAACTTCCCATAAGGTCACCCATCCTAAAATTGCTACATAATACCCCAATTTGAGCGGAGTGTTATAAGGATTGATTTGGCTACTTATATCAATATGGTATACCATCCTTTTGATGGTTCCATCCTAAGAACTCCACAGTTAAGCGTGCTGGCCGTGGAGAAATTTTAGAATGGGTGACCTCCTGAGAAGTTTTGGAAATTTTGTGAAAATTTCTCGGGAAGTGCGTGAGTGAGGACAAAGCGCGGTGAAAGGACTCGTGCTGATTTGTGGGGCCAGCCGATCAATCCGAAAGCACTCCAAGGTATCCCCCGCGTGGTCGTGTCAACTCGGGATGATACAAATGGTATCAGAGCAAAACCGTAACCGTGAGCTGAACTTGGATGAGCCAGCCAGTCACCTAGCGGGACGATTCTTGGGATGAACTGTATTGAGACAGTCATTGGTTGAAGCGCAATGAGGACGTTGGGTTCTTTGAGTGGGGGTGAATGTAATACCCCAAATTGAGAGAAGTGTTATAAGAATTGATTTGGCTACTTATATCAATATGGTATACCATCCTTTTGGTGGTTCCATCCTAAGAACTCCACAGTTAAGTGTGCTAGCAGTGGAGAAATTTTAGGATGGGTGACCTCCTAGGAAGTTTCGGAAATTTTTTGAAAATTTCTCGGGAAGTGCATGAGTGATGACAAAGTACACTGAAAGGACTCGTGTTGATTTGTGGGGCCAGCCGATCAATCCGAAAGCACTCCAAGGTAGCAACAAAAACAGTTGTCGTTACCCAAGGAGCTGTTGCGGTGATTTTTGCCATAGGGGTAGTAGCGATAAGCGAGATTTGTTGTAGAGAAGGAGAAGAAGAAGCAGAAGAAAGGAAGGGGTAGCAGGGAAGAAGAAGACGGAGAAGGAGTAGGAGAAGAAGAAGGATGTGATGGTGGATAGTAAGTGTGTGTGGCTAGAAAGGGTGAGGTGTAAGGCTATAGTGATGGTGGTGATGGTTGTGTTCTAAGGATGGGGAGCTAGGGAAATGATCAGCCAGAGGGAAGATGCGAGGTGATGAGCGAAAATGGTTGGGGGAGGTTTTGTGATCAGTTGGGAAGTGTAGAGGGAGGTTGTGTGTGAGTGTTATGTATGTATGCAGAGAAGAGAGGAGAAGGGAGAGATGCACATCTATATAAGGATAAGGTAGAGAGTTGTGGGTGTGTGTAATTTTGTGTTGGTAGGAAGGAGGGGCATGGTTCAGTAGAGGATGATGGATGGTTTGATAGGCTAGGGGCATGGGAGTAGCGGGGGAAGGGAAGGGAGAAAAGGAGAATGTTTGGGGGAGTTGTTTGAGGAACACAAGGGTAGAATAAGGGTGGTAAAATGGTAGGTTAGAAATAGGTTTATTTTATTTTAGTTTTAGGATTAGTTTTGTTAGGTTAGGATATCGGGTATGCAAATAATTAGGGAAAAATAATTTGGTTTTGGATGGGTGTAATAGGGAGGAAAAAGGTAAGAATAATTAGGAAGAATGTTTAGGAATTTATTTAGGTTACGATATAGAGATTAAAAATAAAATAAGTAGGCCAATGTTTAAGGGTTAATTTTGAATAAAAGGCTAAACACTCGAAAGAAAAGATTACGAAATTTTAGGTGTTACATAAGACAACATTTAAGTAAAGTCTAGTGCAATCCTAACTATCTCTAGAAGGAAATACAACATATATAAACACAATAGCATATGGAGGCATATCAACTTTAATAATAGAAGTGGTATACACAAAGAATAATGAAACACCCAAATCAAATAACATATACAGTGGTAACAAAAATATTGGAAAATGTACTAGTGATCACATCCAACAATTGATCACCCTCTTCTTGGCTACTGACATTTAGGTGTCTTCCCAACCGTCCTCCCTGGTACCCTCCACGATACCCTCCAGAACTCTGGGTATGTCATCCTCCACCCTGAGGGAATGGGTAAAGCCCCTATGGTCTTCCCATTAGCCTCGTCAAGTTGAACGCTAGCTAAGAAAGATGCCCCCTATTGTTACTGATGTGGTTTTGGCTAATAGGTTTGTTGTTGATAGGCCTACTATTAGGGTACAAGTCGCCTCTACTACTACCCACTGGAATAACCCCTATGCTCCTAACACTCAAAGGGTTGGTGAACTTTATATTTATAGCGGGGAATATTGTAATGTGGTGGAATAAGAAATAAAATGTTGTGGCTCGGTCAACTATAGAGGATGAATTTAGAGGAATGGCATATGGTATCTGTGAACTTCTATGGATTCAGATTCTCCTTGTTGAAATTATTTTTAAACCAAATAGGCTAATGCTTCTCTTTTTGATAATTAGGAAGCGCACAAAATTGCAAGTAATCCAATTCAACACAATTGAACAAAGCATGTGGAAGTGGATATGCACTTCATTAAGGAGAAGCTAGATCATAAACTCATTGATATTCCCTTTGTCCATTCAGAGGAGCAATTAGATGATGTTTTAACTCATGTAGTACCAACACAAAAGTTTCATGACTCACTTGACAAATTGGGCTTAGAAGATATCTATGCACCGACTTAAGGAGGAGTGTTGATGTGAGTCAGTATAGTTACATGATAGTTAATTTGTTTCCTATTTTTTTGTATAAAGGATATATTAGCAGAGAGTATCCTATAATATCTCCTAGTTTATTGGTAATTTACTATTTACTTATTCATAAATTTAGATATTGTAAATATGATATATATACTCATAAAGAGTAGTAATAAATAAGATAAGAGGTTGAGATCTGAAGTTTGAGTACTCATTCCCTTACTTTACCTTACCCCATTAAGCCTCCCCCACCTTTCTTATCTTGGAGTGAGAATTTCCCATGAGAATATTCCCCGAATTATTTTTAATCATTAGCAAATCAATCATGTCCCTAGACTCGTCATTCACACATTTCCTTCTCACCTTGGTGTGACTTTACCTTCTTCTTCCTATTCCATTTATACCTTCGTTAACTATTGTTACATAGGGTTGTAAATGATATGAGTTAGCTCAAAAAATTTTTGGGCTCTCTTCATTAAGGACTAAACTCATCTCATTTATTTAACTAAATGATGCATGCTTGAGACTTATATTTATACTTGTTTATTAAATGAGGTGAGCTTGAGTATAAAAAAATTGGACTCGAGATCATTTAAAGTATAAAAGCTAGTGAGATAGCGTGGCTTAACATGTTAAAAACTAGAATCGTTTATAAATGAGCCAAGCTCAAGTTTTATTTTTAGGATTTTTTTAGTAAATGATCAAAGTCCAAGCCTATCTCATCTCGACTCACTTACATCCCTATTGTTGCACCATGATAAAATCTTGATTAACTTTTGAAAAACTTAGATTTATCTCTTTGGTATTTTTTAAGCAAAAAAGGGTTGATTTGTAGTATTTTGTGAATTTGTGCTCATCATTTTCTTCTCCTCTCATTCATCTTGCAAGATCATCCTCTTCCTTCTAAATCTCTAAGGGTATGGTGTTATTTTCTCCTTTCACCATAATCTTTTTATTTAGGGTATTAGTGTAATACCCCAAAATTTTGCTAAACCTAATCTCGTACAATTAATACCTTAATACAATTCTAATATCAAGAAAAATTTATTCTATCATTATCCTAATTCCTTAATCCCAAAATCTTAATCTAATCCATTTCCTTTTTATTTTCTTCCTCTTTTCTTTTTTTTTCTTTCTCATGCGCCGTTATTATGGCGTGAGAGATTTTTCATCTCCTGCAACACACCACCATCACTTTTACCTATCCACTCATCTCATACCATTAAAAATTTACCTCTGCCACCCTCGTGCACCATGACACCAACAACCATCGCCCTCTATTACTCCCCTGTGCCCCTGCCATGCTAACCACCATCATCCATAATCCTTTACCATTTTTCCCATCGCACGCCACCACCTATACATATATATACTGCCTCCATCTCTCTTCCTCCCTCATTAGTTTTGCCTCATTTCTGCCATTTTCTATCAAGCACCACCTGGCTAAGCCTCTCATTTTCTTCTTCTTCTTCTTCTCCCCTATTATGTTTCATGAGACTGAAACATCACCACCATCATCATGCACCGCCACAACCACCTTGTTCTTGGTGGATCACCCCTTCAACCACCTAATCATCCCCTCTCACCGCCACTGTTGTCCCCTTCTTTTCTTGCTCATCTATCAATTTTTGTGAGGTGCACGACTCTCGTAAGGCTGCTCGCACAGTTGTGTACTAGCATCACACACCTGTGCATGCTCGCATAGTTTGCTTGTGTATAGTTGCATAAGTAATGCAGAGCCTTGTGAACACCCATGTGTCCCCTATTCTTTCGTGATCGTGTGTACGTTGCACATGCACAACTATTTTCCTTAGCGTAGCCTGCCCGTGTGACTTCCCAGTTCACAACCTGGGCATGCATAGCTTGCCGCACACCTGTGTAACCCCCTTTCTCGGTCGTGCACCCTTTTTTACACACCTAAACCTCACCCAAACACCACTATAACTCTACCATAGCACCAACATACCTTCCACCACACTTCCACACAACTCAAGCTTCCCTTTGACTCTGGTTATTTTAATTTTTACCATCCTGTACCTTAAATTTTCCCTTAATTTTAATCTTCGATCCTATTTATATATTATTTCATAGGTGATTTTTTGGTGATCTCGGAGGAGGTTGTTTAGGATTTACATGCATAGACCCCGGTGTCCTTATTGTTAAGGATACAAGTCATAACTAGGTATTTTTATGTATGTATATGTGTATGTGCTTTTATGTTGGACATGTTATATGGATGATGTTATTCTATGATATGATATCTTAATAGTAATGTAATTTGGAAGTATGTATTTGGGAATAATGTTGGATATATGGTATCTATGTATATAATTGAGGATACATATCTCGAATGAATATTGGAAATTTGTAGGTATTAGTATTGTGATTTATAAGGCTTGGGAGAATATGAGCATTTTAACTACCCTAAATGTATTTTAGTCATTTAAGGATACTTTTATGGTTATGTTTATGTATTCAATTATATGTCTTGCATATCTATACGAGTTCCACATGAAAATCTTAAATATATAATCAACTCTAATAAGATGTCAATCATTTGAAGTGAAAGATCACGTGATTCAAGCTGAGGTGTTTATATGGATTCATTCCACCGGATAGTAATAGTTGCTCATGTGTGTTTTCCTCAAGAATGCTTCATTCCTTTTGATTGGATTAAGAATAGTAGGGCTCCATACTCAACGTGAATGAAAATACGATTAAGAGAGAAATTATTTATGGAAAAGATTCTAATCACTTAAGGTGAAAGACTACACAAGTTAGGACTAAGGTGTTGAGCCCGTTCCACCTGATAATAATAGTGACTCACATGTGTTTTCCCTAAGATGCACTTCAAACTATTCCACCAGTTTAAGAATAGTAGCTCATGATCGTTTTTTCTTTGAGAGGTGTTGGATTCATTCCATTAGATAACAATAGTAGCTTAGGTGTGTTGTCCTTGAGAGGTGTTTTAGATTTCTCCACATATTTAAGAATAGTGGGGTCCCTGAACTTATTATAAATAAAATATTGGAATATGATATATCTATATAGTGAGACCTGAAATCAATTTTTTTCTTGGCATTATTTTATATTAATGCACACATGCTTACTCTCTGATGTAAACTCATATATTATGTGTAATCTTACTTCTACTGTACTGTTACCTTACTCAGGACATAGCATACTAATCATCCGTTTTATGGGTACTACTCATTTCCACGAGTAGACTACCCATATGTCTTTGTGCAAGTCGATGATGACCCAGTGGACGAGTTTGCAGCCTTTGTTGCATTATATGTGGAGGAATGATTTTTATATCAGGATTTTTGGGTGTGTTATCTGAGCGTTAGTTCTAATCGGATATCTTTTTGGACTCTTAGATCCATGGTATCTCTTTTTGTATTTTGAATTATTGTATCAGAATTAAACCTCAAAACTCTTATCTAATGTTTATGAAATTTCCCTCATTTTTATATTTATTATGTTTTATTTCCTAATTGTTTTGCCTTGTGGTTGATGTAATGATGGTATGGTAAGCAAAACTTATGTAAACTATGGTGGTAACACCCAACTATTTAATAATATACTTCCACTTAAATAAAAAAAAATTTAGTAGTAAATTTTAAGGGTGTTACAGTTAGAGATTAGTTTTTATGCATTTTATGAAATTTCTTGAGGTGAATAGGGAGGTGGCTGAGGAAGCTTGATAAGCATGTGAACTAGCATATCTTATGCCTATTTTTGATAGATTGGGATTGGGTTAGGACCTTTATTGCTCTTACTAAATATGGATGAAATATTATATGACATATCTTGGATGTTTTACATTGAGTTATTTTTGGTAATTTTGTCATGCATATGTGAAAATATGAGTTCAATTTGAGTATGGGGCATGAGGTTTCTTAATAAGAAAGGCATGACATGATTTGTCTTATGTAATCTATGCACTTTGTTAAAAATATGGACAAAAGAAGTTGAGAAATAAATGGAGTTTGGTAAGTATGGTATTCAACCACTAGGCCTTGGTTGTGCCATGTTTAGGTTTAGAAAGCATGCAACCATGTTTAATTATATGTTTAGACTCAATTTGATATATAATGTATTGGCATTTGAGCTAGTATGGCATGCATTATGCTAATTATAATATTTGAAGCCCTAAAACATTCACTTCAATTTATTAAGGTTAGGTTAATATCATCTAAATAGAATTTTAAAACATTTACCCTGATCTACCTCTAGTTCCTTCACTAAAGTTAATTTTTAATATTTACCCTCACCTTGATTCACCCCAATTCAAACAAACTATAAGGGTAAGATTAGTAGACTACTTGCAAATATATAAATTTTAGAATACATTGGCGATGTTCATGTTATTAACTTGTTATTCATGAAGTAAAAGTTTTTTCTAGTGTTGCAAATGGTGAATATTCCCTAAGACGGAAAATGAATATTTTAGTGAAAAAGGTTAAGATGATATTTTTACTTTACCCATTAGAATTTTAACAAAAATAAGGGGTAGTTTTGATGTTGAAGTATCTTAAATGGTATTATTTTGGTATTGGAAATATTACCACGTCTTCATATTTTTTCGAATATTTAAACTCTTAAAATGAGGTTTTGTAGTTTAAAAGGGTATTTTAGTCGTTATGTGGCTATTTTGGAAAAAAATGAATAAAGTTGGACTTTGATGATTTTGATTGACTATAGAGGTGACTCTAACGTTGTCTTGACCCTTGAGATGTAAATTTGGTTTTTAGTTGGAGTGAAACTCTTAATTTGAATAATGATTTCCAACTAGTGATGCATAATGCTAAACAAATAGAACCATGCTAGGTATTGGTATTGAAAATGGGGAGTTTTAAACAAAATTTTGAAATATAATGGAGAGGAGGGAGGATAATCTGAAAGGATAACTTGATTTTGAGACCTTCAAAACCAAGTACTTACATCAACCAGCTAAGGTTTCAACTCTTAGACTAAATGCCCAAGATTTGAATAATACTCAAGATTACACCTTAATCTTGAGAGTGTTTGGGTTTTGACAACTAGGAGGTTTTTATCAACATGTAATCTACCCCTTCTTATAGCCTCTTCCACTATATTTAAGAGTCTTAGTCAACTCCTATAGGTTACAAGTAGAATTCAACCATGATAGTTAGATTGGTTACACTCTCACCCATGGTTGATACTAATTTAGGCTAACTAGGGTTTACAATACTCCAATCAGTTAGTGCTGATTGTATTTCGACACTACTAGCCACCCATCACTATATGACTGTTATTACATCCTATGACAAGGCTTAGGAAACATAAATTACATATTAGGAAAGTCTAACAATATGATTTAACTAAGTTTAGCTAATAAAGGAATTAAGACAAGAGGTGTAGTCCACTTGATGGTTGCTGCTTGTTTCTATCAAGGCTGGATGTTGCTTCTCCTTAAATTAAGTCAACCTTGGAGGGCCTTGAACTTCCCATAATCACCTTCCCAATTTCCCTAATTATTTCACAAAATATGGGTGGCAATGTACGTCATGTTTCACATGAAAATATGTGAAGTGTGGAGGAGGATAAGGTGGTGACTTGGTTGAGTGTAAATGGAGCCATATTGGAGCCGATTATGGGTTGGATTTCATGGAGCCATATTGCAGCCAAATGAAGCCATATTCACGTGGGTTTTTGTAGTTTTCATGGTTGATAGATAGTCTAGTTACGTGTGATCAAAATGAGAAGAGTTTTGAAGTCTTCACTTTTAGTAAAGTTAATAAGTAGATTATCCTTAGTTTGGGTACTTGAGATGCTCCTACATCAACTAAGCTAATGATCATTTGATTGAATTTTAAATAATTTTTAATCATTTGATGATCCTTATATGATCTCATAAAATAAATGGACACATAAATTATGTGAAATAGATATGTTATGTGCCTTATATAGCATGTGTGATCTATGGATGGCCAAGGTTTTGGTGCAAACCTTAAACACTAGGGATGTGTAAGTTTTGTATAATCTATAGAAGTGTTTAGTGTAATCATTTAAAACACACGGGTTGACAAGATTTATCTATCATTTTGTGTAAATAAAAAAGCACATGGGACAATAGGATGGCTAATGGTTTGGTACCTGCCTTACTCTATGTGGAATCTAGGAACCCTATTGAGGGTATGTATACTTAAGAACTAGGATACTCTTGAAAGGTATTATAGTCACCATAGCTAGATGACCATGGATAGTGCTTGTGGATAACTTGACCTAGTGTGGTAATAGGTGACACAAGTGAAGTGGATGTTAAAGAAGATACATGTATACCCTCTTGGCATCTATTTGACCATAGTTAGGGGATTATGTCAACCCTTATAACTATGTGACTACAATTACCATTAACTATGAATAATGGGTGTGTATAACCCAATCCGCTTTTGTTATTTTGGATGGTATGGATAATATGTCTGGTGTTAACATAAAGTACCATTATAAATGGCAAGTTTGGTGTAAGCTTAAACCATTGTTGTAGTTGTTAACATAAGGCATTGGTATGAAATGTGATAAGTAAATTTCAGCTAAAAATATTGTCGTCGACCATCTGTGAAACTATGAATAATTGGATATAACTACAAAAAAAACATGTGTATAGCGACGACAATTATCATTGCTAAAATCCATAATGTTATTGCTATTGACTTGTAGCGACGACTTATCATCGCTAAGAAGTCACGACAATAATCTTGTTGCTATAAATGTAAATAGCGACAAATTATTTGTTATTGCTATAGGTTTTACAACAACGATAAGAGACATCGTTGAAATTGTATATGGCGATAACTTAATTGAATTTTTTCTTGACTTTTTTCAAAATTTTGAATTTTACAGCAACGATAAGTCGTCGCAATATATGTTTTCTGCGTCAATATAGTTCAAAATTTTAACTGTTTTTATTTAAAATTTTAAATTTTATAGTAACAAAATATCATCACCATAAAACCTTATGGCAATAACTTATATAATAATTTTACAAAAAAAAAGGAATTTTTTTTACCATGATGATTTTTTATTTTATTTTAAAAATGCATCATTTGTAATGATTAATATACGAGTGCACATAGGCATATGTTATTTAAAATATATTTTAAAACATAAATATAACAAAATAAATTTATACATGTAAAATAATTTACATAATATAAAATATTATCTTGTCTACAACTATACCAAAGTGTACCTAAAAAAACTAATATAATCTAGAAAAGATATCATTATCTTCATCTTCATGCTAAGAAGGCTAAGGAGACTAAGAAGGATGAGGAGGCTGAGGAGGGATGTATTGCATTATATGATCTATGCATCCGTCCATGTGATCCATCCCGGAGTCGTGGCTTCGAACTAACTCCAATATTCCACATATTTTGGGATTAGGCTAAGAGGTAGTAGATTGAAACATATCAGGCTAAAACCGTGAATTAGGACTAAATATAGAAGCACCAGATGAAGAATATCTTGACACTATGCATCCAACGCCTTTCCTAAAGCCTCTAGACTGACCTAGAACTACATCGACTATGGCAATCTCATTCATTGATTTTGGTTCATTGCTTGAACCTTCCTCTATTGTTGCTTGAGTTTGACATGCCTACTCACAAAGGCTAACAATTTCTTCCTACAATTAAAATTTTAAAAATTAATTATTTTAGAATAATTTATAAAATACTAATATATAATGTTAAAATAAAATACTTACATAACGTTTCCTTGAGCCTTCGGAAATCCACTCCCCATTCCTTGTGTGCAAATCTTGGTAAGTTTCAATCTCTAATGGTAGCTACTTGGTTCGTGGATTAGCCTTTCATTTTAGTAAAAACAAGTTGGTAATATTATAATAACATTATAACAAAAAAAATCTCATTAAAATATGATATTCTATACCTTCTCATGTCGATAGATCTTGAACTATGGAGACTAGGATCAACCAAATTTGTTCTATTAATCTTGTTCTTTTCTAATCATGTCTATAAAAAATGAAGTGAATTTAGGGTTTGCATTTTAATATTGTACATATATACACTCAAGAAACTATAACTTGAATAAAAAAAATACCTTTTTTCAGTAGAAGACCAAAAGTTAATGCATCGCTGCCATACATCCTCCTCAAATTCATTTGGCCTCCAGTTATTATCCACCATCCACTTAGCCTTGATCTTATTTTTCCTGTTGTGGTAGGTGTCCTGAAATAAGGGCAAGAGACCTCTAATGACCATATCTCGCTCATTGCTCTGCCTCCACTGCTCCATATTAAAATATTACTGTAGAATAAAATATAATATAAATACTTGTCAAAATTAAATAAATATGTATTTTAGTTTATAATTTATTTATTATTACCTCAAGCTTAGGCAATATCTTAGCCTTGTCTTGTCGAGGGACCTCTTTCCATGACTTATAACATGGTGGAATCTCACCAATTGCATTTCCTGAACACCTATTAAATTGTCTAGCATGTGGTCCTATAGCATGGAGTGTGCCATTGACCGTAGATAATTGGATAGGGAATGCCATTTTTCCATTTGCCACCCAATCTGTATGGAGATTGAGGTCTTTCCCCTTTCCCCTACCTTTTTGTGGTCTTGTCAGTGCTGCTGCGATATTAAGTAAAATATCAAGTAAATAATAATTACCTAACTCACATCCAGATAGCAATTGACATGAACCTTTGGAGGGACAATTGCCTCCATCCCCACCACAGTATCTCGCATTAACATCAAACATAGCTATATCTTATCATAATTAAATTATGCATACATAAAGATATTAATATACATATAATAATTATAAAGTAACATGGTATAATAAAAAACGAATAAGTTATATAACAACAATATTACATAGAGTTCAAAAATACTTGGCAGAAGAAACCTAAATACCGTGTAAATACTAATCGGAACAATAATCAAATTCATCATTATAATTATTTTCATCTTCTTCGGAACTATCCACATGGGAATCCACAAAATCCAAGCTCTCATCTTCCATGCCATCATATCTAATGTCTTTGTCGTCGTCATCCTTTAAATCATTAGCGGTCTCCATCTTATTGACATCTTAGACCCAAATATTGAATTCAACAAAAGCAGAATCAATTGCATCCAACACATCAACCTCATCATCATCATTAAAATCCCAAACATGGTGATGGTTGACTTCTCAAACCACCCTCCAATTAGTGCCATTAATTAGATCATCAACATGCCAAACTTGTTTTGCTTGAGATCCCAATATGTATTGATCATTATTTTACCATTTTGACTTTGAATAAACACTAATGATGTTGTTTTCCCATTTGGTTCTCTTCTTTTTATGGTTAGTGTCAAACCATTTACAGTTGAACAACATAACAAAGCAATCATCAAAGTAAGAAAACTCTATGATCTCCTGCAGCTAGCCATAAAAATAAGTATCATCAACTCCAAGGACACACACACCATTGTTTTGTGTTCTTTCATTGCAGTCTCTACGATGAGTTAAGTATTTAACTCCATTAATCACACACACATGATAAGTTGATGCCACACTAAATGGATGATAAGATAAAGAAAATAATTCATCATTGTATTCAAGTGATCCACTCTGTAGTAACTGGTACATCTGTATACATTTGACCGTCAAAGGTTATTATGAGAGAATATAATTTAACCTAAAATTATATCTCAGTTGAATTTTTTTTATGGCAATAAATTTTACCTTGGATTCAAACTAAGATGCAAATTCGTTCTTTTGGATATCAGCCAAATTACCACCACGTCGGCTAATGTCAGACATGTGTTCACTACAACATACATATAGATTAACATCCCTCGGATATATATATAAGAAAATAACATTATTAATTAACAGTAGGGTTGTACTTACTCCAAATATGTTTGTATCTCAAGGTAATTGTTTAGAATGTTCCATTCAAGCTCCCTCAGCTTAGCAAGAGGTACAATGGTCCTTGTTATCTTACCAATAGAGCAACATTGTGATTGGAAAACAAATAATTGGAGAGTTTTAACAATGGCATCTTCATTTCTCTCTACTTTGTCTCAATGCCTTGTAAGTAAATAGAATAGAAATTCAATGCTTCATGAGCCACATAACCTTCGACAATAAAACCTTTCGGCCCCACACAATTTATAATACACTGTTTCAAATCCTTTAATTTCCTTTTTATCATAAACATCCATCTCTCATGCACTGATCCACCAAGTCTTGCTTCCTTTGGTAAGTGCATTATTAAGTGAACCATGACACTAAAAAATATGGAGGAGATATCCATTCAAAATTACAAAGAAGCACAAAAACTTGATATTGTGCTTTCTCTAAGTCAAATGACTGTAGGATCCTTGACCAAATTTAACTGAATAATCTGCACAGTTTAATGATGGTGTTGCTAATATGTTTGTTTGTGAATGCACGAGCACCAACCACTAACAACCGTTGTCATATCACATGATGATCATGCGACTTTAAGCTTGTAATATTATCATAATTTTTAATGACTTTATTCCTTAGGTTTTCTGTAAACCCATTAGGGAACTTCACATCCTTGAAGAATCTCAAAAACTCTCCCATCATCAGATGAAAGAGTATACGGTGCCTTAGGTTTCATCAGCTTATTTCCCTCATAATACAAATGCAGCTCTATTTGAATTTCATATCTTCTAAATTATGTCATGCATTGTGAGTGTCTTTTGAATTCTCATCATCAAAGACTATTGGCCCCACCAAACTTGAACACACATTTTTCTTAACATGCATCACGTCTAAACTATGCTTTAACAGTGTTGATGACCAGTATGACATTTCATAAAAGATGTACTTCTTCTTCTAATTAAGTTCACCAACATATTCTTTCTCTTTAGATGGTTTGGAAGCTTCCTTAACAAGTATTCAACAACATGACTCAGCTGTATCAAAATATCATCAACTTGTAATTTTTTGAGAGGATCCCTTTTCTCTATCTTACCATTAAACTATCAATTTTTCCTAAATGGATGATTAGTGGGGAGAAACCAACAATGACCAAAATAACCAATATTTTTCCTCAACCTTACAGAAGGAGTGTCCTTAATATAATTCAGGCATGCTAAATATCACTGACTAGACACCCTAACAGATACGATTGTGCTGGGAAATCATTAATTGTCTAAAGTAATGCAACATGTATTTGGAACACTATATTACTGATGACATCTCATGTGTAAACCCCTAACATCCACAACTTATTCAATTCATCTACTAGTGGTCGGAGGAACACATTGATATCCATCCCATGAGAACTGCGACTAGGAATCAACAAAGTGAGCATCAAGAATGGGTCTTTCATGTACCACCATAGAGGTAAGTTATAAACGGTCAACATAATTGGCCACATACTATAATTT
Source organism: Tamarix chinensis (assembly GCA_030549775.1). Taxonomy (NCBI): domain Eukaryota; kingdom Viridiplantae; phylum Streptophyta; class Magnoliopsida; order Caryophyllales; family Tamaricaceae; genus Tamarix; species Tamarix chinensis. The sequence goes on along the minus strand of CM060171.1, from coordinate 102,730,536 downwards.
TAACTCATGCCAAATGAATTAAAACCATCTGATGCTAGCCCTAATTATATGTTATGAGGGGTTGCCACAAAACTTGGATGGTTTGCATCAAAATGTTTCCATGTTTCGTCGTCAACTGCATGACATAATACACCTAGTTCTCTTGAGCACCCCATCAAATTCAATATCATGTATTCAACTGTTTGTCTGCAAGAATACAACCTTTTTAATCTTGGTGTCAAAGGAAAGTAACACATAACTTGTGCATAACTTTCTTTGTGGTTGTAACTTCATCCAACCAATAAGAAGTACCACAGACAAGAGAACTATCTCGATCAGCATTTTCTTTCCAGTACAAAGCCCAATCATACTTAGATGCATGAATTGATTCATACCCTAAAACAAGTTTTCCCATCCTCTTATTTGCCTCATAATGTGATTCGGGTAACTTATTTCCATCCAGAAATGCTTCTTTTAGCAATTTCATAAGTCCATCAAGAGACTTGTTAGACCACTTGTTCAATACCTTATGATGCATCAACTTCACCAAAAATTCAACAATGATAACTTCTTGCATCTTGGATACAATTTAGTCTCCATCTCATGGTATAATTCATCATAATATAGATCTGATCTATTACTGAAGTCATCATCTAAATGGGCTTTAATAATGCCACCATCATTATGCATGTCATCACCAACAGCTAACAAATCGCTCATGCACCTACCATCTCATTTGTCCTTGACTCTATATTATGCATTGACTCTGGCTCTGGTTCTGTTTCGCTATGATACACCTATGTGTCATACCCTTGTATAAAACCATTCTTTAATACATGGAACTTAACATCATAAAAAAATCACTGCACTATGTTATTGCACTTCTTACACAAAAAATGAATGTGCCCATCGCTATTCTGAGCACAAGGTTTAGCCATCATTAGGAATGATTGAAGCCCATTCCAAAATTCATTTGGCCGTTGATTCTTTAATAACGTCCAACTTTTATCAATTGGCATCTACTCTATATGACAAATGAACATTAATTAGCTATTTAAGGCTTTATTATTTCTTCGTGTTCACTTCAATAATGATAGTTGAAATGTATGTATTCAAATAGTAGGAGGATACATTTTTTTTATGTACATTATAAAATGGGGTTTAAAGCTACAAATACTACATAACTTAACGAGACAAAACATAAACCAACATGCTATATTATCGATTTTTAATACATAAAATATCAACTCATAGTTCCACCTCAAATATGATCAATCACCTACTAGGTCCATACTTCTCGTAGAAACATCTAAAATCCCACTTCTTGAAAAGACTAACAATGGTGGCAGAGGGCCACTGAAGCTACAGACTGTTTTGATGAAGCTTGCAAAATGAAAAAAAAAACTCTAAAAAAAAAAAAAACACACACACACACAGAGACTCAAAAACAAGAATCCAAAAAACTCACTCCCTAAAGAGATGGTGAGAGAGATGTGGAACTGGCGGCAGAGCTGGCAGGCGAAATGGCGCCTGCAAATTTACCTTTAAAAATTCAACAAAAAAAATGAACTAAATATTACAAACACTCTATCTAAACAATTACTCCACAAAAAATAACAAGATTGACAAGATTTTTGAGAAGAAATGACAACTACACTAGCCAAAGTCATGAGACAGAAGAGAGAAACCAGGAGAAGAAAAATGGCGGAGGCGGATGGGAAAGAGTTGATCCGACTATTTAATAAGGTCTATACTATCAATATTTTATCCTCGCTATAATTGATTCAGCTATGGTAAAATTTTTTGGCATGTGACTCATGTCGTCACCATAACGCTTTATAGCGATGACATATGTCGTCACTAGAAAGTCATTGACTGAATTAAATTTTCTGAAAAAATGAACAACCAATTTTTTTCAGGAAATCCTTGTCACGACAATAACGACCTATAGCAACAATATTGTCATCACTATAAACATTTTTTTTAAAAAAATCAGTGAATTTAATTTGGGGGAAAATTTTTTCGGTAAAATTTATAGGTACAATAATGTTGTTGTTATACATTTTTGGCGACAACGACTTCCCTCAAACTATTCATCGCTCCTGCCGTATTTTTAGACACAATGTGTCATCGCTATATTTTATTTTGTGGCATCTTGTTGTCACTATATACCCATTTTCTTGTAGTGTATATATACATGATTAATAATATATATAGAAGAATTAATGAAAAGGGAACATACTTCTTAGGGATGCCTTAGAGGCTTTACCATTTTAAAGATTATTTAAGAATATTTGATTGTAGTCTATGGATATTCTATGTTCACGTGTCACGTGTTGTCTACACGCAAAATCATGGCAATCACCAATATAAGGGTTAAGAGATGGGTATACCTTATTCTAATATGGTATGCATTTAAGTGTACACAAAAGCTAGGTCTTACTAAGTATCTTGTTGTACTGATACCTTTGTGGCATTATGTCAATCCTACCTCATTTGGTGGACTAGTTAGTGTTGTTTTATAGGTTGACCAAACTTGCTGAAGCTCTTGGTTGGGGAGTAATGATAACTCAAGCTATTTGACTTTTGCTTCATTTCTTATTTGTCTCTATATCTAGTTCTCTCCTGTAGTTGTATAAACTTTCCCTTTCGGTGTCACTTTGTAAATATCTTATTTACAAATGGTTTTTATTATTGTAAAAAAAATGGTTTTGTTATGTTCTAGCCTTGCATAGAATTTGAGTTAAGTGAATGACTACACATCTCGTTTTCAATGAAGTGAATTCTTCCTTGTTTATTATTGTGATTTTTTTGATACCTAATTTAGTTTGGTTGATGAAATTATTGAAACGAATTAAAATATTTGAATGTTATGTTTTACGTATGATAATTATGAGGACGAAGGTGATGTTCAATTTCAGGAACTAGTAATTATATCAATTTACCTTGACCAAACAATTATTACAATATTCCTTATGATCGAACATTGACTAACTTCGTCTATATGATGAATAGACAAAAGTTATGTTTGGTACATTTGTGTCTAGCATTTTATTTTTATTTTTAACTTGCACTTGAATAGATGAAAATATTGTGGGAAGATGTATAATTTAGTGAACAGATGTCTGTGTCTCAGCTCTGTCAAGCCCTCCAATTGTAGGAGTCTCTCAAGTATTCAAATCCAAGTCAAATTAATAAAATGGCGTAAAGGATTCTACAAATGAAAAATACTTGATTGATTTAATTTATACAATTGTTGCATGTTAATTGTATTCCTCACTGTAGTTAGACCATGACATTAGAGAATATTTGATTACAAATAAGGCATAAACTTAGTATAACCTATAATAAATTTCTCTAGATCAAAGCTTGATAGAGGACAACGTAAGATATGATGAGAAAATAAACACGACAAAAAACCTCTCCTCTTACCCATGCCTCTATGAAAAAAGGAGGAAGAAAATAGTCGATTCATAAAGATGATAAAGTTATTTATTAGATTAGCTTTTCTGAGGTTTATTACTTTATGTAAGACACAATGGATGGACATTTTTCGGGGGAGGAAGGGTATACAGAAAGTAAAATTTTAATAATCGATGAAATAAAGGATGATACCAAGATAATGAGATGAAAAAGATATGAGTTTAGCAAAAAAAAAATGTGGCCGAAGAGGTAGAATTATCACTTTCATCCAAGTTTTACAACAAAAGGTATAAATGATAATACATGACAAGTTTAAAGGAATTAGTGAAAAAAGGGAAATTTGAAATATTGGTAAAATTATGGCACGACTCATAATTGGCACTCACATAAATATATTAACTATAAATAGGGTATGTATGTGATCCCATATTTATGTACAAAGGTTTATTGAGATTTAGGTTCATACAAAAATTTCTCAAAAAATATAAAAAATCAAAGTAAATTTCACAATGAATGAAAATGCCACATCGATTGTTATATACTACTTTCTTAACGAGTCATATAATTTAATTATTTTTTTTATACATTATACAAAACTTTAATACAGTGCCATCTTTTTTATGAATATAATATCTTTTTAACTTATTATACCATTTATAGTATATCAAATAGATTGGAAAAATTTCTAAAATTCTAAAATATTCTTATATTATCAGAATACATTATCATAAATTTTAGGATATTTAAAAAAAAATATTTAGTTACTAAATACTATTATTACTTTAGCTATATTCATATACAAATAAATTTTCTCTACCAAATATATTACCATGTTATTAGTTCATATCAAATTAGATTTAAATCATGTAATAAGTTTTTTAAATATAATTGTGATATTATAAGGCAATGAAAATGATGAATGCACTCTATATTAAATTATGTATTCAAAGAAATATTTGAAAAATGTATAAAATTTTGAAATACACTTTCCCATTCATAGTTTTGTATTTATACAAATAAATGATTGATTAGATTTAATTTTCTTTCAATTATTTCAATATACATGACGTTTTTCTTTTTTTAGTATCAATAATTTTATCTTATAATTATTTTTATTATATTTAATAATGATGAATAAATACCGGTAAAAAATTAGTTATCCTATTGAAGTGAGTTTAAAATTTATCGACCTTATGAAAAACAATATTTTAAAAGTAGATTAAATATTTGATTTAGAAAGCTCTTTAGATTAGTAGTTTGAAGTAAAAAAAAAACGTATTGCAGAAAAACTAGGAACTTTTTACATTAATTATATTAGCGAAAATTATTATAGAAAAGGTCAAAATAATAACGGTTTACATTGATTTATTCATAGTACTGTCAAGTACATCAACTATCCTGAGTCGCCGAGCTATGCCACCCAAAAGCTTATTCAACTCCTCTGTGTTGACCTTTTTGTACAGTATATAACGAATTCCAATGTGACCGTGAATCAAAGTCCTGCAAAACCCCTTTGCTTCCCTCCCCCATCGATTTCTAAATAAAAACAACAACAGAGAGAGAGAGGGGGAGGGGAAAAAAAATATTTCTCTCCTAAGCAGTTGCATTTTTCCATTTTCAAAAGTCATCTCTCGTAAGCAGTTGTGAGAGCAAAGGCGCAAAACTGAAAGAACAAGTGGCAGCAAGATAAAACACCACAACTCGGCACACCCACTGCTGTGACTGCACTATATCGTCATCACACTAAATATACAAGTAAAATCCTTCCATCTTGAGATCTGATATATCCGGACATCAAATTCATTCAGTTCCAGGAATCCGATTCCCTTCTGTTAATTGAATTTATATATCGAAAAGCGGTGTAGGATTCCCTGGTTAAAGGAAAATGGAGTACATCGACAATTTGCCGCGAATGGATTTGATGAGGTCAGAGGAGATGTCTTTTGTGCAGTTGATTATCCCAGTTGAATCGGCTCATCGTGCCGTTTCTCATCTTGGCAAGCTCGGTCTTGTACAGTTTCGCGATGTACGTCTTACTTTCTTTCCTTGAGTTGCGTATGTTTAGTCTAGTTGGCGCTTAATTTATTTGTCACTCCAATTCCTTCTTGCATAGGGGATATGACTTTTTAGTGTTTGATTCGGATTATGTGTAGATTAGTAGTATTTATTGGATTTGTATTTATGTGTAGATTAGCGTTTGATTCGGATTATGTGTAAATTAGTAGTATTTGTTGGATTTCTAATTTCAAACGGCTAACTTACACGAACCTTCGGCTGGGCTGGTTTATCTGTGACAAAGCTCATACCACCGCTGCTCGCCGTCCTCCACCCGCAACGCCTTCGTTCGCCTCTGTTCCCCTGCTCACTAGACCAACCACGATCCCCCTTTTCTTCAGAACATGTCCTCTCCTGCCTTCGCAGGCTTTATTTTTCTTGGTTCCATGGTCCTAGTGCCTCTTTGTGCTTCACATTTTATTGTGTCCAGATTTGGCCTCAACAGCTTACTATCGAGTGTTTGGGAATTCCGTTGTTTGGATTTGTTTGCCGAGGGTCTTGAATCTGGTTATGTGGCCTCAATTCTCGTGGTTCTTCGAAGTGGACTCAGTTTGGCTTTGTTTGGACTGAGTCTCTCTGTTTCATTCTCTGTTCTAGCTTTTGTTTCTCTGTTTGGATTTTCATCGTGGTTCTGTGCTTGTTCGAATCTCTTGGAAGCTGCTTTTTACCACCTCCTTTGTTCTGGCTTTCGTTTGGTCCTTCCATGAAAGTCATTTTCTTTCAGCGTTAGCTGTCTCTGCTAGTCTGTTTGAAAGACACCCTTCTTGTCTAATCAGGCCTTTATATGACGCTGTTGGTTTGGTATGTTTGTGAAGTCAATTATGGATATGGGTCGATGCTGCTATTGTGCTTAATTTCCAGAAGAAGATTTAAACAGAGGTTTGGGAGGGTGGAGTGGGTAGCAGCGCGTAATAAGAAGAGGAGGTTGAATTGGGGTGACTGCAGCGACGGCGGTGGAGGATGTTGTGGTGGGAGTGAGGAGAGAGAATATTGTAGCTGTAGATGTCTCAATGTTTTTTTTAAATTTTTTAATTTTGTTCAACTTGCCTAATATATTTTTATTTTTATTGTTAATTGTTTGAATGATTAGTTTTTTGCTTTTTGTTATATTTTTAATCAATAAATAAATAATAAATAAATTGTAATGAAACTAAATGAAATTGAGAGTTTATTTTCTTTAATTTTTATTTTTGGTTTTATATTTAAAATTATTCTATTCTTATAACTTAAGGTTTTTTTTTTATTTTACATTTCTTGTTCAAGAAATGTATAAATTATGAAAAATAAAATAAAATAAACAAAAGTACAAAAATGATCTTGTCATAATATTAAAGTCAACAACATTTAATTGATGAAAAAACAAGAAGAGGTAAAAGGGGGAGAAAATGGAGGGAATATTCAACTTTGGAACAAGGTTGTTTGCAAGTGGTTATGACAACTCTCGATGGAAACGAATACACTTTGGGCTAAACGGTGTCACGAGTTCTACTTCAAGGATGATTCAATTTGGGAGATCCATATTAAAGCCTCATTTCTTGGGTCATGAGGAAAATCTTGCAACTACGTCAAATTTTTAATCACCAAACCTTACAATCAAATCGTACCACCCGTGACAAATTCGAAATTTTCAAGTGCTCCCATCTTTTGAGACTGAGACATCCTAAGATTCCATGGAGAGCCACTATTTGGCCCTCGATTCATATTCCTTAACTCCAATTTATTTTATGTATGATAGCTTGGCAACTAAAATTAAATTGAAGAAGGAAGGTGTCATGGTTGATCGCAAGTGTGTTTTGTGTGATGCTGTTGAGGAGGACCTAGATCATCTCCTTATTTATTGCCCCCTTTCACGTGCTGTATGGAGCTTAATTTTGAGCAACATGGGGCATGGTCACGTAGCTAGATCTTGGCCTATGGAGTTAAAATGGGTATCATAAGTACACACGAGGCCTAAAGAGAAGACACTTGCTTTGAAAGCCTTATTAGTTGCTTATTTGTACCATATATGGAGAGAGAGAGAGAGAGAGAGAGAGGAATAGTTGAATATTTAAGCATGAGAAGTCATCCCTTGTAAAATTTGTGAATTTGCTTGTTCGTGAAGTGTCATATAGATTTGCAAACATGCATGCTAGCTCTAGCTTTCGTAGCTTAGCTTTGATGATAGACTTATTACATGTATAGCTTAGTGATTTAGTCTCTTGTATGCTTCATTATCATTAGTTTGTAACTTCTTGTCCATTTGGTAGTAATAAAATCTTACTTTACTTACTAAAATAAAACAAAAATAAAAATGGAGGGAATATTGTTGAGTAATATGGGTGAGGCTATAGACTTGACAAAACTGACAAGATCCAACTGACCCGATGTGCTATTTGGACCTAAAAAAGTTAAATCCAATCTCAATCCGAAAATTTGAATAAATCCAAACCCAACTTGAATTTAGCTAACCCCGATAGTGGCTCATATCCAAAATAACCTGACTCAAATGTGATCCATACTAGAACATAAATCAGATAATGAACCGACCTGAACTTAACTAATCCGAAATGACTCGACTTGAATCCAAACTATACCCGGACATAATTTCAAACTTGATCCAAATTAAAGTCAAATTTGATGCATAAAGATAACATTTTATAGAATAGTTGAATATTTAAGCATGAGAAGTCCTACCTTGTAAAATTTACGAATTTGCTTGTGCGTGAAGTGTCATATAGATTTGCAAACATGCATGCTAGCTCTAGCTTCCATAGCTTAGCTTTGATGATAGATTTATTACATGTATATCATAGTGATCTAGTCTCTTATATGCTTCATTATCATTAGTTTGTAACTTCTTGTCCATTTGGTAGTAATAAAATCTTACTTTACTTACTATAATAAAAATAAAAATAAAAATGGAGGGAATATTGTTGAGTAATACGGGTGAGGCTATAGACTTGACAAAACTGACCAGATCCAACTGACCCGAAATCTGATTTGGACCTAAAAAAATCAAATCCAATCTTAATCCAAAAATTTGAATCAATCCAAACCCAATTTGAATTTAGCTATCCCCGATAGTGGCTTTGGCTTGTATCCGAAATAACCTGACTCAAATCCGACCCATAGCCGAACAAAAATCAGATAATGACCCAATTTGAACTTACCTAGCTTGAAATGACTCGACTTGAATCTAACCTATATTCGGACATAATTTCAAACTTCAACCAAATTAAAGTCAAATTTGATCCATAATGATAACATTTTATCTCATATAAATTGATACATAAACACCAATAAACTATCTTATTACTACAATTCTATGTAAACAAAATCTACAACCCATATAACAATAAATGAAACAAAACTAGTAAGACCCTGTTCTCTTCACTTTATTTTAATATTATATTAGCATCACTTAGATTAGATCATAGAAATTTTTATTATTATTGATATTATTATTGTAAACATAAAAATAATAATTGTAAATATAATAATTATAATAGACGTAATAATAATAGTAGTAAAAATTATATTTGTATTTCTATTAATAATAATTTTTATTATATTTCTAAAGATGATAATAATAATTAATTATAATAATAACAATTATTATTATCATTAATATGGTAATTATAGTTATCATAACAATCATTATACTTATGTGTATAGTAATATTTATAATTGTATTTATAACAATAACTATAATAATAATAATAATAATGCTAATACTGTTAACAATTTATTATATTATTACATATATTATGATAAAAATTACTATGATAATCGTAACAGCAATAATAACTCACAAAATTAAATTTATTAATTATAATGAATTGATAACTATTAATGTCAATATAAATTCTAAATTAAATTAACTTGGTCCAAGCTTAATATAACCCGGAGTCAGGCAATAAAATTGCAATCGCTGTCGCGTTTGCAGTTGCACTAGCGGTGTCAGAGTATTGGAGCGTCGCGAATGATAATTTATGCCGCGGTCGTCGCGGCGTGATTTTTTATTTTTATTTCACTATATGCTCTAATTGTTATTTATTGATCATTTGAATATAAATATTTAATAAACCAATATTTTATATTATATTAAAAGTATTTGTCATTAGATGTTAAGCTATCTTAATGACCCTAAATTTATCTAGAATGAAAAAATACATGTTATCTAATATACATTTGAAGGTAATAAATAACAATACTTTATTATAATTAAATATTGACTTGTTCCAAGATATATATAGTAATGAATAAGAAGAAATTATCATGCATGATTTTTTCTGTAGATTTAGGAATTCTCAGTAAACCCTAATTCATTAATGATTTATCCCGATTTATTGCCAATATTTTCTAATTTATCAGCCGATAAAATGTGAAAATTTAAAATTATAGCGTATCGGTAATTTTGCATTGCAGTTGACTCAAAAACTGTTAAATAGAAACCGATGAGCTATAGTAGCACCACTATTTAATTGTATGCCCGAAGCATCTAGATCTGAATCCACTCGACCCAAACATGATCCGAATCGAAGTCTGTTGATCCAAATCGATCCTGAACCCAAAGAAATCCGATAGGTTAGATCCGGACCCAACTCGATATTCTTTTGACCCGAAATGATCTGACCCAATACAGATTCAACTCAAATTACTGTTTCTTGAATTGGACCCGAACTCAAAAGACATTTGACCCTAACTCGATTGCATAACAACCCAATTTTAACCTGACCCAAACCTAACCTATATGACCCGTTTGGCACCTACAGATGAGGGTAAAATCGTCATTTCACGGGCTTACATTTGATTTTTTTTTTTATTTAAAATTTTGACTGGTTACTCTTCATAGAAGATTATCTGGTGCGTAATCCTTTCAATTCAGGGTTATATGATTCATTTTTGAAAATTCAGGGTTTGGTGTATTGGTAAAGACCAGCTCCTGGGCATAGAATGAAATCGCGGGTCCGATATTGCCTATCGGACGCAATTTCGCGGAATCAGTGCCTGCCGCGACGCAAAACAACCGAAACGCGACGGAGGCAGAAATTCACGGAGATGTCGCCGATATTTCGGCGCAATATCGGATGTCGGAAAATATCGCCGATATTGTCCGAAATATCGGTGACCTTACAGTAACTAGCAATTATTGATGGAAGAAAGGAAAAAACACAAACCCGCAACCCAGAACCGTAGAATCAAGCGGCGAGCGGCGGACGGCAACTGGCGACTGGCGACTGGCAGACGACGAGCGGCGAACGGTGACCAATAGCTGCAACCTTGGATTGGAGGTGTGGGAACTCTGGAACTCGAAGCGGAAGTCTGCGAACAGGAAGACCGGAAGAGTCGAGCTGCTCGAGCACTCGAGGTCGAAGTCGAGCACTCCGGAAGAGTCGAGCAGCTCGAGCACTAGAGGTCGTCGAACTTCGAAGTCGAGCACTCTGGAACATAGAATGAAATCGCGTATTTTGTCTGGAACCGTCGAAGGCTGGGAGTGGGAGTGTGGGACTGACCGACTGAGTCTGAGAGTTTGACTTTGAGACTCTGATACAGTAACCCATATTAGCTTATAAGATACGTCACACTAAATCGTCGAAGTTAGTAATTTAGTAAATTAAATATTACTTATTTAATAAATATAAAATATTCAAATAATTTATGTTAAATTATGCTACTAATATGCTATAATATTATTTCTTTTTTATTAATTAACTAACTAATTTACTTAACTTATACTATCTAATTTTTATTAACTAACTATTATTTATTAGTTAAATAATATATTAATATGTTGCTAATTTTCATATGCTACATATATAAATTTTTTAAATAAAATATTAATACTTAACCTAGTAATGATGTGATATTAATTTTCATATGATATTAATACTTAACCTAGTAATGATGTGATATTCCTTATTTAGTAGATATGAAATATTTAAATGATTTATGTTAAATTATGCTACTAATATGTGATAATATTATCTATGTTTTATTAATTAGCTAACTAATCTACTTAACTTATGCTATCTAGTTTTTATTAATTAGCTATTATTTATTAGTTGAATAATATATTAATATGTTGCTAATTTTCATATGCTACATGAAAGTTCTATAATAAGTTATTTATAAATTTTCATATAATAAATTTATAACATATAATTTAACATATAATAACTTATTATTTATTAATTAGCAAAAGTAGTGTTGTTAGAATAATTTAACATATAATAAGTCATTTAAAGACTTCTAATATAACATATAACCTTTATGCATAGTTGTATAAGTAATTAAATGATGAATAAATAACATTTAATCCATATTGTGAAAAAAAAATCAGATTTCACGCCGCGACGGCCGCGACACATAATTTATTGACCGCGACACTCCGATACCGCGACACCGCGACACCGCGACCGCGACCGCGGTTTTATTGTATGCTCCTGGGTACCAGAAGTCCGAGGTTCGAATCCCCCTCCCTCCTCGCTCGGTATTGTAATACCTTTATGGTGATTTGTACTTGCCTTTACGGGTCTTCTGTGGATAAAAAAATCTTATATTACGCATTTTTCCCATATTTTGTTATACTGATAAGTATTACTGTTCAGACCAGTGAACGAATAATCAATAATGATACCCATTTGATAACCGGTCCGGGTTTTTAAAACTATTGCAAAAACACTAACCCAAGAATTGCACATGACAAAAAATCAACCACACATTGCATCATCCATACCAATTTTAGTTATTGGGCAGGCATCATACAATAAAACCACAATCAATGTGTTGTGGTATTGGGTTGTGATGGATAATAATTCATATGCCAGGGTTATGAATTTTTTTTTCCGCAATAAATATCAAGGGTAAATATTGGAAAATATCAATAAAACATTAGTAAATAATGGGAAATATAGTCTGAAACATGTTGTATTGCCCATATGCATGTGATTTTATTTTGGCGTCAAATATTGGGCGGCGGAAAACTTAATACATATCGATGATATATTGGTATATCGACCAATATTTTATTCCATGTGTTAGGAGCAACACGGGAGGAAGATTTGTGGGCAGAAGGGGTGGAAAAGGAACATTGATGAGGCCTGTGTGGCTGGCCTTTCCGACTCACACCATGCCAGATATGACTACATGAAGGGCCAAAGTTAGGGTGTGCCTCACAGCTAAAGGAAGAGCATGTGGGCTTGTATTAGCTGTAGGAGTCCTATCATCTTCATGCTGGCTGCAGTTCAAGGGCTTAAATGTATTGGTTGCTGGGCTTCCTGAAAGGTCACTATGCAATTTGTCTTGCTTCATGATCAATCCAACTAACTTGGACAAGTCCTGAAATGTGATTATGTTAGGGGATGGGGAAAGCTGCAGTAATGAGACAATGTGATAGTAGAGAAAAAATGATTAATGTGATTATAGTCTGGTATCCAGGCTTTCGAGACCCTGGTGCCTCCACAGTCTTTTGTTTTCCTCCCTCCCTCTACCTCTCCTCCCTCCCGATTATATATAACTAACAACCTGCTGACATCACATAACTACCCATACAAGAAAGAAAACATAATCAAAAAAGGAATCGAAACGGAAATAAATTGTAATGCCTGATTTGCCCCTATTCCTCACACACTCCAAATGTCCCTCCTTGGCTCAATTACGGTGCCCTGTTTGTCCTCCTTACAAAAGTGTGCTTCACCAATGGCCTATCAGATTATGCTTGATTTAATGGATCGAATAAGTGTACAGTTTATAACTTTATATCCCTTCTATGCTGATGACATGTTTGGGATATATACATCGCCTTCCATGCTGATCTGATGCAGTTGTTTCAAAATTTATTTTTGCAGTTAAATGCTGATAAGAGCCCCTTCCAGAGAACATTTGTGAATCAGGTATCTTCTGAATTCTCTGACTTGCCAAATGCCTTTCAACTGCTGATGTTTCTTCTTTGTATGTTGGTTTCCATCTTATGCTGCTTCTAAAACTGATTATTCAATTTCCGATGGGGGAACATAATTTTAGCTAATGCATTGCATTGCTCATGTTTTTGTGTGTTTCTTTTTCTTTGTGATCTGTGTGAATAAGAGGGGTGCAAAGTCTGAACATATGTGTTCTCAATGAATGAGTACCGATGAATCTAAGAATCTTAGATAGATAATTCTTAGAAATCAGTTATTCTTAAATTCTTATGTTGATCCTGATATTTGTGCAGGCAAATATAAACCACAGTTTCTGAAAAACTCTTCTTACCTAGAAACGGCTCAAATAATCCTTTTTATTATATAGTATTTATTTATTTATTATTATTTTTTGAATCTGGGCAATTGTTCTGTCAGCCCTTCGTCATACTATGGTACATCATATTTTGCATTGGATCTTGATCCATCTATTATACTAAACAAAATATTTTTCAGTACTGGGTGAGCTCAACTAATTGTGCTGCCACTCTCTTTCTCTCTGTATATATATACCATCAATAACTTAGAACAAGATTGTGCTTAATCATTCCCATCGAAGTTCTGAGGCCTTTTTCTCTGTGTATGTGGAGCACCTTAGATCTTTCTCATATCGTCTTGGTGGAGTTTGAGTGGGTTTTTGCTTTTGTTCTTCCTATTACAGCATTTCTATTTTTAGAGCACTTTAACCAGCTCTAAAAGTTTACAAGTTTCAATAATCAACTTACACTGACTTTTAATTATCATAATAAGATCCACCTCTGCACATGTTCACTGTCATAGTAGACAATTATATGCACATACTTGTCCTTGGAAGAATATACATGCTTCTCCTACCATTTGTCCAAATCAATAAACTTTCTTTCATATTGGACTGGATTTTACAGGTGAAACGATGCGCGGAGATGTCAAGAAAACTGAGGTTTTTCAAAGATCAAATAAATAAAGCTGGTTTAGCTATATCTGGATGTCCTACAATGCAGCCTTCTCTTGATTTGGAAGAATTAGGGGTTTATTTCTTAACCTTTTCTTGATTCACCGAATAGCTAGTTTCATTCCATGATTGTCTTCCTTTTTAGCTGCAGCGTTTTTGAATTTTTAGCTAATCTCCCTCTCCCTCTCTCACCACCTTACAATGCAGATTCCAAATTTTGAGTCTTGCATTTTCTTGATTATAGGTGCAGCTGGCTGAACATGAACATGGCATCAATGAAATGAACTCTAACAGTGAAAAGCTGCAGCTCACATATAATGAGCTTCTGGAATTTAAGATGGTTCTGCAGAAGGTATTTTTACTTGCTTTCATCTTCTGAAATACCACTGTTTTTTTATTGCAATCATTTCTTTTACTTATTTGCTACTTGTTAATGAAGAATATATCTGACCGCTACTCTTGGAATTCCCAAGAACTATAAACCTTAGATTCCTACCATTTTAATATTTAAGAACCTCCACCTCAAATCTCATTTTGATCCAGTGCTGGAATTTTTGTTTTTCAGCTTTCATTCGGTGGTTTTAGTTGGCTATCATTCTGATTTCATGACTAATTGAACATGGATTTTGGCTTGCTATCAAACTTATAACATCATATCCATGTTTGCAATCACTCTAGAGTCTAGGCATGATTTGTTCGCTGATGTGGAACCTCTAATTATACTCTGTTACATGTACTATGGGACACACACAAATAATTGTTTTGGAGGATTGCATGTCGTCACATTATCACATACCATCTTTGCATCATGCTTTTGTGACCGCACTTGAACAGTGAATAAAAAGTTTATAATTTACCAAGAAGCTTTTGGTATGCGTCATGTGCTATTGTGTGGCATTATTCTGTAGCAGATTTGTTAGAGAGAAATCAGGTAACAAATGAGTTAGTATCAGCAGTTGCTCCTGAATCCTTTTTCTATAACCATAATTTAATTTACCAAGAGCTTTCTCTATGCCATCTAAAAGACACTTATAATGTGGTTGACATCCATTATTTATTTATTTATTTGATGCGCTCATAGTTGATGTAACTTGATATGGTCCCTTCTTCAGTATTTTTCCCTGTCACAAATTTTCAGTTTAATTAGTAGAAATGCCATTCTGATACCTTCTCTCCCTTTTTTCTGGTATCATTTTCTGGGCAAAATCAGGCAGGTGGTTTTCTTGCTTCAGGGAAGAGTCCTATGGCTCCTGAAGAAAGAGAATTAGAAGAGAATGTGTCCTCTAATGACGTGTATGATGATACTGCATATTTACTTGAAGAGGTAGATGGATAGCACCTGTAGGCATCCTATATGTTATTTGTGAAGCCTATATCTCGTTTTGCTTAGACAAGATAATTCAATCGGCAGGAAATGCATGGATCTCCAATCCAGTCTGGTGTGAGGTTTGTCAGTGGGATCATATCTAAACCCAAGGCTCTCAGGTTTGAGAGAATGCTGTTTCGTGCGACAAGAGGCAACATGTTTTTCAATGAAGCACCAGCCAATGAACTCATCAAAGATCCTACATCTGCTGAAGTGGTTGGCCATCCTGTTTGTATGATTGTTTTAGTTTATAGTACCTGTCCTAGGTTTCTCTTCAAATGGGTGGTTATTGTGCTTTGTGAACCTATGTTTTATACTACTCTTCAGAGATTTCTCAGCACAGCCTCACTAAAGCTTGTATCTTCTATTCTGCAGGTCGAGAAAGCAGTATTTGTTGTCTTTTTCTCAGGAGAGCAGGCAAGGATGAAAATATTGAAGATTTGTGAAGCTTTCGGTGCACACTGCTACCCTGTTCCTGAAGAGATAAGCAAGCAGAGGCAGTTAACTCGAAAAGTAAGTGTATATGAAGTCGGTTGCTTGTTGATAATGCAAGCATGTTCAATTTATTCCTCTAATGATTAACATGCTTTGCTGATTTGGGATTGTGGATTACATTGTGCTCAATTTTTGTTCATATGTAATGTTATTATAGTCACATTTCATTGGGACAACAAACACACCCCAATGTCAAACTTTTAGAATCAGTTTATATATATCATATACTGGAATTATTTGAGTTAGTGAATCAAGATTGAGGGAAAAAAAAAGATCTATAGGTTAGTGAAATACTGAATTAGATGCCCAAAACTATGGATATAAAGGCACCTGTCCCACCTAAGAGCAGTGTTGTATGGAGACTAGGACAGGGATGCGGAAACGGGGAAGGGAACAAACGCAAAAATGTCATTTCTTAAAAATTTAGGAAACGGGATGGAAGGAAACGACAAGCTTTTTTATTTATATAAATGTATATTCTAGTCATTTATTTTATTTAATAAATGTATGTATTTTTTTAGTTAATAATATGTATGTATGTATATATTTTTTCTAGATTTTATTATATACAGTTCTAAAAAATCTTAAAATCATTACCTAAAACATACTACATTAAAAATACATTTTCTCCTTACCTCTTCTACCAAGAATTTTTTTTGGGTTGTCTCCAACGTTTCTGTCCCCAAACGTATTGGTGACAGGAAATATGAGCTCCAGCATGTCCCCGTGCTTCTGTGCCTAAGAGTGCTTTAGGACTTCTTATCTTTTATTTTTTTAACCCTGTGATTTATGCTCCTTAGTCTATACTATCAGAGGTTCATAAATTAAAGAATTCCTTTTCTTACTCTTTATGACAACATATTCTTACTGAGTCTTGTGGAAATATCCTCTTTAAGAGTCTTTAGTCTTTACTGATTAAGAGTGAGATTGCATATGATTTTAACCTCTCTGGACCTGCCAACAGGTGCATCTGTAGGTTAAAAAACCGCTGTCACAGTTGCGGTGTTGCAAACAATATTTTATGTTGCTGTTGTCACAACATGGTTTTTAAAATTTTTATTTCACAACAAACATTAGCAAATATGAGCATAACTGATATATCGACAATAAATACGTAAATTTTAAAACCATCGCATATTTCCAATTTTGCATATCGGCTGATCTAGAATTCGATAAATATCGGCTAACATTGTATATCAGGACTGATATTTAATTGTATACCGCATCCGTACTAGGTTGTTGTTGTGCTTTAAATTCTTAGCCAAAACACAAACATATTAATGGTTCATCCCTCTGCCTTTGAGTTCTGGTTGCAGGTTTTGTCTAGGCTCTCAGAGCTGGAAACCACTTTGGATGCTGGGATCCGTCACCGCAACAAAGCCCTTAGTGCTTTGGGGTTTCACCTTACAGAGTGGACGAACATGGTATTTTTGCTAACTGTGCTGGAATAATGATTTGTGATTAGGTTCTATCTTTTGATGGGATGGAATGTCTTCATTGGCTAAAGAGTAGCTTTGTGAATTGTTCAATTATATGGGATTTCAGATCTCATTTGCTTTATTTTTCATTTCATTTGAAGTTAAGGCTATGTAACAGCATTTGCTAATAGCATATCCATATAGATTCATATGATGAAGCATGGCTGAAGCTGTTGAAATTATTTGTAGGTAAGAAGGGAGAAAGCAGTTTATGACACACTGAACATGCTGAATTTTGATGTCACTAAAACGTGCTTGGTTGGGGAGGGTTGGTGTCCAGTATTTGCAAAAACCAAGGTACAGATGTTGTAATGCTTTTATGCTCTACTCTTGTACAGTAGTCAAAGTGGCAGGAAACATTTCTTGAGGATTCATAATCTCTTCCTGAAAATTTATCACATTTATCTTATTTAGATTCAGGAAGCACTGCAGCGTGCAACATTTGATAGTAATTCACAGGTGGGGATTATATTTCATGTGATGGAGGGAGTGGAGTCACCACCAACATATTTTAGAATCAATCGCTTCACAAATGCATACCAAGAAATTGTTGATGCATATGGGTGAGTTTATTCTCTCCATTCTTAGAGAACTGAAGACACTGGGATATGGGATATGTACATTAAAATGTTTAGAATTGACTGTTGGTGGCACTTCTTTGTTGTAAATGTCATGGAATAAATATATTGCTTTGTGTTGAAAGAAATTGATTAAACCATTTTAGTTATTTACCGTATTGCTGGTGCTTCCTAGTTATTGAAACAAAGCAGTTTTCAAGTGATTTTTGTTTCGCATGTTGTGGGCAAGGTTTCAATTTCATTTGCTGCCTCCTTTCAAGGGAAGGAAATTAAGAGACTTTTGTATGTTTAATGTTATACTTTACTGCCAGTGGCTTGCTGCATTTTTTTAATCACAATTTTTGGTGACAATTCAGTTGAGGGGGGGGGGGGGGTTGATATGTGATCATTCAATTTCTAGTTTTCTTAGATACAATCATTCTATTGATGAGTTGGTTTTCGGACAGTGTTGCTAGATACCAAGAAGCAAATCCTGCAGTTTATGCTGTGATTACTTTTCCATTTCTCTTTGCTGTGATGTTCGGGGATTGGGGCCACGGAATTTGTCTGCTGTTGCTGTCACTCTTTCTCATCACTCAAGAAAGCAAATTAAGTTCTCAGGTTTGATTTTGGTCTTCTCTGGCAAATTAATTCTGTCTAAATTTTTTAGTAATTAAATTATTTCGTTGGGTTTGATCAGTATATGGAAAACTTCTTTTCATGCTCCCTTTGGGTATGCCCTGTCAAACAAACTTGATAATCTTGAATCTTTTTTTACTGTCTTTGGTCCTTGAGGTGAGGGTTCTGTTGCAAGTCATTATTAAGTGGATAAATGGCTTTTCCTATGCTCATATGAGATAGTTAAAATAAATGAATCTGTGAACATTATGATACTTAGGACTACCCTTTCATACTTCATGCCCAACAGTTAAAGGAAGGAGGGGGGGGGGGTTGCGTAAAGTAGCTGATGACCAGCAGAGAGTATTCCTGCAGCTTTTAGTATCAATATTATCTTCATTTTCATATCAACTGCATGCTGATGAGGCCGTGAAAACCTATTCACTGTAAAGTCCTCTCTTATCATTCCCAACCTGATGCAAGCAAAGGGAGGAGGATCAATGATTTGATTGCCTGTCATTGCAGGGGAGGATTTCCCAGCCAATTAAAGACATGAAATTCACATTGCTCTTGTCTGAAAAGGAAAAAGGCCACCTGCATAGCACTATGCACTTAAAATTAAAATATCTGAATGTATAGCAAAATGGAAGAAACGTACTTGATGCAAAATTTGAATTATATGACTCATTTAAGGTTGTTAGAATTGGGATTCTACATGATTCTCAAAATAGATAATAGAATCGAGTTACACGATTCTTAGATTTGACTATAATTGGATTGTAAGATCGTAGGTCATACTATATCTACAAAAATATGACCTCAACATACTTGTATGCTATAAATTACCATCGTTGGAGTTAGGGAACACTAAAAAACACATTCTTAATCTGGTATCAACTTACAAGTAACACATTGTCGAATCAGTTTTACGAATTAGGAACTACACCGAATCAATGATATCAAAGCCAAAATGGTAAATGAAAAGTGCAAATTAGAATGAAAGGAATAAAGTTAACCACATCAATAATTCATCACAGAGTTCGAGCCATAACCTATATAGAAAAATATACAATTTACTATGTTTAAAATGTAAGTTGCTAGCTTATAGAAAAGCAATCGTTACAAAGGTAACATCTTGATAAGTGAATAGCGTCTTTCATCGTCCAGGAGAATCAAGCCTAAAACATAATATCATGTTGGCTTTTAGCATTCAGGTGAATCAAGATAAAAAAAGAGTATGGTTTACATGTATACACAATAAGGTGGTATATGAACCATGCATAAACTGTTAACTTGGAGTTTGATTACACCAAAAAGCCAACAACACCACAAATAAAAAAAAGAAGAAGATTATTATGAACCAACTAGATATCAATAAAGTAATAGTATTACAAAATTTAATATATTCATTTTCCTCATTACTTAGATTTTGGGCTCTTGATCAATATTTTGTTTTAACAATTGGTTGTGTTGTCTTAGTGGTATCTCATTTGTGGTTCTTTTATATCGACTCGTATTTAAGATATAGTATGTAGAAAAATTACAAGGTCAAGGATTAAAGGGCTTGTGGAAGAAGTATAGTTGGAATAAGAGATAAAATAGATTTTAAGGCAAATGGATATAATTTACGATTATTGATTTGTGTAGAATTTTACAATTCTACCTAAAATTGTAGGATCCTTGTTATCCTATATTGGATTGTAATATTTTATCACGATTCTACTAGTTTAAGATTTTGCAAAGGATTGGGATTGTTTAGTGAATTTTGAATCATACTTCATAGAAACATAAAATCGGAAGATCCGAATCAGGATTTCAACAAATGACATAGGGCCAACCTGAGCATGCTTTAGCCATATTATAAATGGATTCACTTATTAGTTACCACTTGCCACTCAAGTGTTTCTGGTAAGGGACAAATTCATGGTACAAATATTTGGGCAACGTAAAATAAATTGATTTAGGCTTTATTCTCCCAGTCTAATTATCAGAATTAGAAGAAATAAAATAATAGTTTGAGTAATAATGATAACGGTGATGATACTGATAATGCTAATAGTAATAGTAGTACATTTGAATTTTTAAAAATCAGATGAAGAGAATGAACCCTTAATAATTTACTTTTTTCTGCATGCCCATTGCCTACTTCCTGGTTTTGCAAGTATTGTTACTTCTTGTTGAAGACTTGAAGGTGTTGCGGAAAAAGGACCGGTTGATAGCGGAAGACCTTTTCCTTCCTTGTGTGTGATTAAAATGGGCAAAACAAAGATAGCAGAAATAGAAAAATAAAGACACCAAATTTTACGTGGAAAACCCTTAAAATTGAAGGGAAAAACCACGAATCTTCCACTATGATGATAATAGGATTACAAGTAATTCTTCTCTAGTATGAACTAGAGGCTCACTCAACTTCTTTATCTAAAAGAGGATGGATTATAAAGGATGAACTCTCTCACCCACTAAGTGGTGGAACACTCAAACTTCGCTTGAGAAAATATGAGAACTTTTCCCAAGCACCTCACTTTTGTAGTGACTCTCTCTTTCTCTCTTTTTGTATAGGATTGCTTGCTTTACTTGATGCTCTAAGCCTTCCCAAAGACCCCTATTTATAGGAGTAGAAGGGGGTAACCCAAAAGCCATAAGATGACTCTTGAATGCTCTTCTATTAAATTAAGCCAATGAAACTTTGGTAACTTACACATGATAACATGCACTTGCCTTCTCAAATTCCCAAGAGTTACAAAGTATTAACCATCTTTGTAACTCATGCATCATCCCCACTATTATTGTTGTTAGGAAACCCCTTTAATTAAGGAGGGACCCCAACAATCTCTCCCTTCCTGACTTAATTTGGGGGAACCAGCATACCAATGCCTTCACAATAATCTTTAAGCTTCTTGGTTGTTATTGTCTTGGTCATCATGTCCGACCAATTCTTGTCGGTATGAACCTTCTCGAGTTGTAGCTGCTTCTCCTCTAGCACATCCCTTATCCAATGGTATCGAACATCGATATGTTTTGTGCGAGAGTGATAGGCTGAGTTTTTGGCCAAGTGAATGACACTCTGATTATCACAGTACAAAGCATATTTTTCCTGCTCATGACTCAACTCTCGAAGAAAATTTTTCAACCATAGCATCTCCTTGCATGCTTCTGTAGCTGCAATATATTCGGCCTCTGTAGTAGATAAGGCCACACATTTCTGGAGCTTTGATTGCCAAGAGATAGCTCCCCCTGCAAATGTGGTCACATATCCCGAAGTGGACTTTCTCGAATCAGTATTTCCAGCCATGTCAGCATCCGTGTATCCCTCCAACACAGGTTTCCCATTGCCAAAGCACAGACACCTCTTAGATGTACCCCTGAGGTATCGAAGTATCCACTTGACAGCTTCCCAATGCTCTTTTTCTGGTTTAGCCAAGAATCGACTCACAACTCCAACTGCATGGGCGATATCGGGCCTGGTGCAGACCATGGCATACATAAGACTCCCAACAGCAGATGAATAGGGAACATTCATCATTTCTTCCTTCTCTTTCTTTCTTGTTGGACTTTGGCTCTTGTTCAACTTGAAGTGACCAGCTAGTGGAACATTTACTGGCTTTGCCTTATGCATGTTGAACTTCTCAAGCACCTTCTCGATGTAGTGCTCTTGAGACAACCATAACAACTTCTTGGGTCGGTCTCGAATAACCCTCATCCCAAGGATTTGCTTTGCTGGACCCAAGTCCTTCATTGCAAAGGCACCACTCAATGCTTTCTTGAGTGCCACAATCTTCTTCATATCATGCCCAACAATTAACATATCATCCACATAGAGAAGAAGAATAATAAAATCATCACTTGCGTACCTCTTCATGAAAACACAGTGGTCGGTGTGAGTCCTTTTGAATTTGTGTTGTGTCATGAATGTTTCGAACTTCTTATACCACTGCCTTGGTGCTTGTTTGAGTCCATAAAGACTCTTTTTGAGATGACATACCAAGTGCTCTTTACTTGGAACTACAAACCCTTCAGGTTGTTCCATATATATCTCCTCTTCCAAATCTCCATGTAGGAATGCTGTTTTGACATCGAGCTGTTCGATCTCAAGATCGAGACTAGCGGCAAGACCAAGAACTGCTCGAATTGAGGACATCTTAACCACTGGAGCGAAAATTTCTTCGAAATCAATGCCCTTTTTCTGATTGCACCCTTTTACCACGATCCGAGCCTTATATCGAGGCTTCGAGCTATTTTCTTCACTTTTGATCTTGTACAACCATATGTTCTTCAAGGCTTTCCTTCCCTTGGGTATCTTGACTAGATCATAAGTATGGTTCTCATGCAATGAGTCCATCTCCTCTTGCATGGCTTTCATCCATTCTTTCTTCTGGACATCTTCCATGGCCTCGATGTAGCTTTGAGGCTCCTTCTCCGCAGACAGTATATATTCTCTTGGATCATACTTAGAGGAAGGTTTTCTTACCCGAGTTGACTATCGCAACTGAGGTTGTACCACAGGCTCTTCCGTTACTGATGGCTCAACTGATTCAGCTGCTTCTGCATCATTTGACTCAAACGATGACTCCTCTGTTGTACTCCCATTTTGATCTGGTTGAGCACTAGTTTCATTATTGATGCTTGCCTGTTCTCTTGATTCACTATGTACCACTGGAGATGGCTCTTCCTGAGGACGGGTGCAAACCCTAAGCTTGGGTTTTTCTGGCTGCTTGAAGTATTCTAGTGTCTGGTCCTCAAAGAACACAACATCTCGACTTCTTACAATCTTCTTCTTCAAAGGATCCCACAGCCTGTAGCCGAACTCATCTTGAGGTGATCCAACATAGATGCATTCTTTTGACTTTGAGTCAAGCTTGGACCGTTCGTCCTTAGGAATGTGGACGAATGATCGACACCCAAACACCTTGAATTGGTCATATGATACTTTCTTTCTTGTCCATGCTCCCTCCTGTATTTCACCATCCAAATGACCTGAGGGTGAGTGATTTATGATATGGACAACAATCTTCACAGCTTCTCCCCAAAATGACTTAGGTAGCTTGGCATTTGAGAGCATGCATAGAACTCTTTCTTCTATTATGCGGTTCATTCTTTCAGCCACACCATTTAATTGTGGTGTCTTGGGAGGTATCTTCTCGAGCCTGATACCATGTTGCTTACAATATGCCTCGAATGGACCATGATATTCTCCACCATTGTCAGCTCGAACACACTTGAGCTTTCTTTCTGTCTCACGCTCCACTCGAGCATGGAACTCCTTAAATGCCTCAAGTACTTGGTCTTTAGTCTTCAACAAAGACACAAATACCTTTCTCGAGTGGTCATCGATGAATGTCACGAAGTATAATGCACCACCCAGTGATCTCTCCGTCATCGAGCATACATCTGTGTGCACCAATTCAAGAACCGGCTGAGATGAGGTTGAGACGCATGTCCGGAACATGTCTCACGTCCTTCAACACGAGTTCACATCCTGTGTTGGTTACCAAAACGACATTACCCATTCCCACGATCTTGCTTGAAACTTGATTTCCCATCTTCAAATTACCAAAACCACCACTTTGGTATGATGAGAAGAATTCTTGATGTGGGGTGACGTGGAAGGAGGCACCCGAGTCAATAATCCATGAGCTATCGTCGTCGGCGACGTTAAGATAATTGTCTTCACCAATGAGAAAGATATCATCAAGTTTAATTATCGCCACAACCGTTGTGCTCTTGTCTTCTTTCTTCTTCATATCGGTTGTATCGGTCTTAACGGTCCCGTTCTTTTGATCTCTCTTAAAACTTCGACATTCGGATTTCTTGTGGCCGGGCTTATTACAATAGTAGCATATGATCCTAGAACGAGATTTGGACCGATCTCTTGAATTTTCATGACCCCTAGTCTTACTCCTTCCTCGAGTCTCACTTCTTCTTTGATTCTCGATGACATTGGCCTCGAATTGGACAGAGGTTCCACGTTCCTTTCTCCTTGATTCTTCATTCAATAGGTTGTCGGTGACGCTATCCATGAAGAGCTTTCCTTCGGGAGCCGAGTTACTCAGGGTGACGACAAGAGTATCCCAACTCTCGGGTAGCGAACTAAGGAGTAACAAAGTTTGTAATTCATCATCGATCTTCATCTCAATCTTTGTGAGTTGATTTACGAGCCCCTTGAAATTGTTCAAATGCTCGATCATACTTTGGCCATCGTTGTACTCCAGCTTGACCAATCTTCTAACAAGATGAGCCTTGTTTCGGGATGTTTTCTTTTGAATCATTGATCCAAGCTTCTTCCATAACTCATAAGCATTTATGTAAGTTGACACATGCTCGAATAGGCTTCGATCGATGTACTTACGGATCATAGCAACCGCCTTTTGATTCAAGAGTTTCCATTCTGCGGCATCTTTTTCTTCTAGCATCGTCTCCTTTATAATGGGTTCATATAGATCGTTGCAATATAGGTGATCCTCCATTATAGGCTTCCAATATGAATAATTCTCGGCGGTAAGCTTGAACATGTCACCATCACGAGTGATGGTACCCTCCATTTTTAATCACACAAGAGAATATGATAGCCTTATGAACCAAGCTTTGATACCACTGTTGCGGAAAAAGGACCGGTTGATAGCGGAAGACCTTTTCCTTCCTTGTGTGTGATTAAAATGGGCAAAACAAAGATAGCAGAAATAGAAAAATAAAGACACCAAATTTTACGTGGAAAACCCTTAAAGTTGAAGGAAAAAACCACGAATCTTCCACTATGATGATAATAGGATTACAAGTAATTCTTCTCTAGTATGAACTAGAGGCTCACTCAACTTCTTTATCTAAAAGAGGATGGATTATAAAGGATGAACTCTCTCACCCACTAAGTGGTGGAACACTCAAACTTCGCTTGAGAAAATATGAGAACTTTTCCCAAGCACCTCACTTTTGTAGTGGCTCTCTCTTTCTCTCTTTTTGTATAGGATTGCTTGCTTTGCTTGATGCTCTAAGCCTTCTCAAAGACCCCTATTTATAGGAGTAGAAGGGGGTAACCCAAAAGCCATAAGATGACTCTTGAATGCTCTTCTATTAAATTAAGCCAATGAAACTTTGGTAACTTACACATGATAACATGCACTTGCCTTCTCAAATTCCCAAGAGTTACAAAGTATTAACCATCTTTGTAACTCATGCATCATCCCCACTATTATTGTTGTTAGGAAACCCCTTTAATTAAGGAGGGACCCCAACAGAAGGGAAATGAATTATGTTTTAAGGATGCCTGCCCCCAAATAATAATTGATCGGATCTATTGTCCAATTGGGATTTCGTAATGGTATTGTCCTAATAATCCTCATGCCCAGATCAAGATGTTAGCAAATGTTTGATTAATCCAATTCAATCATTTTGTAAGTGTAAGCATGTGTTTGTCAGTTACCAATTGTTTGAGCCACTAAGTTTTGTGCTGTCTCATTGTGTTGCATACCATAAGTATGCCTCTGAGTTGTTAGAAAACATCATTTGAAAAATGAAGACATTCCATATATATAGTGATATAATTTGAGAACCAAGTTTTTGGTGAAAACTTAAGAACTTTCAATTTAAGCCATGAGATAAAAAAATGAAGGGTTAAGATTAAAATCCTACTACAATCAAGGAAACTACTGGCTGTAGGTAGTGAAAATTGTCCTTAGTGGTTGGATGAAATTACTGTAAGTAATTTAGAAAATTATATAGTATTTGAGTGTGAAAAAAAATATAGGAACATTTTTATAAATATTATTTGTTTTTATTTCAGGTTAGAAAACTACCCTTAGTACTTAGTAGATGGTGAAAACGGGTGGAGGAAACTATTGTAAGTAGTTTAGGAAACTATAGTATTTAAGTATCTATAATATGGTGGTAACATTTATGTAAATATTATGAATTTCCATTTTAAGAAATTAGCTTCGATAAGTGGTGGAAACTACCCTTATTAAGTAGAGTAACTACTGTAAGTAGCTTAAGAAACAACATGTGATTCTTAGTTATCACCATAAGAGGTGGTTCTCACTAGATATGTTTTCTATAAATATACATACATATAGTTTGATGTCTATTAATATAGTATAGGAGTTAGTCTTTGACCAGATTGATAGAAAAAATGATCGAATTTTGTTTACATTCACAACAGAAATGATAAGATCACGTTGCTGGATTGAGATTGTCTTCTAGGATTTATGTATTGAATCCACATTTTAAAAATTACACCGGTTATCGAACCAGTATCATGACTAGTTTACTAGTTTAGCGGCCGGAGCAGTGGTTTGGACTAGTTGGATTAATGATACATATTAGGTTAAAAATTATGAAATATATTAAAAATTAAACTACACATGAATTTGATCGGCTCCCAACTAATTTTTTGACCGATTCACCAGTTTTTATTGTTCCGATTGGTTTCGAGCCCTTTAGGATCGATATATGAGATCTGGTAGATGACCTGACTGGTTTGCTTGTCGAACTAGCCAATCCGGTCCAGTTTTTAAAACTATACTTGAATCAAAACTTGGTTCTTGCTTTACTTTTGTGTAAGGCAGTTTTACATGCTCTACGTTTGGTTCTGAGGCACTCGGAATCTTTTTGAACTCACCATATTATTTATCTGGCTCATTGTACGGCTTCCATTATCAGAAACTTGGCAGCTTTATGGAGATGCTGTTTGGTGGGCGTTATGTGGTTCTTCCAATGGCCCTTTTTTCGATATACTGTGGGTTGATCTACAATGAATTTTTCTCTGTTCCTTTCCATATTTTTGGCGGTTCTGCTTACAAATGTAGAGATTTAACATGCAGGTATGTGCTATCTTCACTCAGTGCCACAATTATTTTTCCACTATGTCGGCAACACTTCAATATTTCAGTGTTTCTTAGGCCTTTTTGATAGGTGTTCGATGGAAAAGTTGGAGATTTGATATATTTTTTTTCCTGATTCAATCTTTTGTTAAACTACCAGAAGAATGCAACCTCTCACATATCCTGGGGCGTAGCTTAGTAAAGATTTTCTATTACCTGTCTTTGTTTATGTACAAAAATATCATATAAAATAGAATTGGTACCACAATCACTCACGACAATGGAGCTTACTCTTTACCATCTTTTTTGCTGTATTGAGTCTCCATATTGTCAATTATACAGTTGCAGGAGTTGATAGACTGAAGCAATCTTAGGAAACCACCCTGAAACTGAATTTACATTATATGATACTGGAAGCAAGAAACCATAGTATGTGGAGAATTAATGAAAGGGAATAATGAAGAAGACCAATTTTGACATGTTTTGTCTTTTGGGCTACATACATGGTTGGAAAAATGAAAGATAGTTTTACGCATGGATAAGACAAAAGGCATGGAATACACTTGCACAAATGCTCTCAAGCACAAAACTCAAAACCATTGCATAATCCCCACTGTGGCGGATCTCTAATATTTTCCATCATTGTGGGTAGCCTTTGCCAAACACACCACAAGCACCCGTAGCCTATGTGACACGTGCCTCCTAGTGTTTTTTGTTGCACATACTTTGGGAATGCAACATGAGCATTATCAGTTCCTTTCTAGCCTTGAATTAGTCTGAAGCATGTTTAGCCTTGAAGTACATGTATTGCTTTTCAATGGGGTTATAATTCATGCCAACTAGTTAGCTAGTGGCAATAACTCAAGCAAACATGCTGAAAACCTTTTGCAAAAGGTTTCTTACCCACTAAGTTAGAAAAACTAGCGAAGCTCCTTTAATATGCTAACATAACTAGCTTATGGATTCAATGAACAGGTTCTATTGGAAGATATTTGGAGGCGTATATTTGAGACAATAAAATGCTATTCGTAGTTGTCATGTTGTCATAGGGTAACTGCCAGTCTTTTCTACAGTTTCTGTCTAGACACATCACGTGGATTTTGGTGTTAGAATTTAAATTGATAAGATGTAAAAGTGATGGAAAATGAAGTTCTGAGACTTTGAATCTAGTTAAAGTAGTGTGCTTATTGGCAGTACAACCCCTAGCCCCAAGGTGCAAGCAAAGGAGAAAGCCTAAAAAAGAGAGGTTTATAAGAAAATCTAATTGTGTGAAAATAACAAGGTTGAGCGACTGTAAGAAAATCCATTATGAAAGTAGCCATTATAGGATTATAGTTTATGTTCTTCATCACAGAAACCTAAGGCCTAAAGCCCAAAGATTAACCTTACTCTAGGCCATATTATCTAATCCCTTTAACCCAGGGTTTTATCATGATTATGCTATAACAGAATTACACATGTAAATGTCATGATATGAATTTTTAATGCAATTACTTTCCCAATTAACAAATAGCATACTGCTTAATTTCCCATATTTGATATTCTTCCCTGCCCTTTTGGAGTCCCTGCACTTTGTAGATCATTGTGGAACTTCCCAGTAATTTTCTCATGTTTTTTGCTTTGGTCAGTGATGCTCAAACTGCTGGTTTGGTGAAGTTTAGAGATCCATATCCATTTGGTGTGGATCCGAGCTGGCGTGGAAGTCGTTCAGAGCTACCTTTCCTGAATTCACTGAAGATGAAGATGTCTATATTGTTGGGAGTTGCACAGATGAATTTGGGGATCTTGCTTAGTTATTTTAATGCAAGATTCTTTGGCAGCTCACTGGATATAAGGTGTGCAGTACAATCTATCTGTCTCTTTACATATTTAGTCATATTGGAAGAAGAGTTGAACTGATTGTGCTGCCTTCTTTAGGTACCAGTTTGTGCCTCAGATTATCTTTCTCAGCAGTCTTTTTGGCTATCTTTCCCTTCTCATTATAATCAAGTGGTGTACAGGGTCTCAAGCAGACCTCTATCATGTTATGATTTACATGTTTCTGAGTCCTATGGACAACCTTGGAGAAAATCAGTTGTTTTGGGGCCAGAGACCATTTCAGGTATTTTCCTGTGTTTTGATCTTGATTATGGATTCTTCTGTCTTTGCAACTTGTTTAACAATGCTTGATTCTTGCAGATCTTGCTGTTAATTCTGGCTCTTGTTGCTGTTCCATGGATGCTCTTTCCGAAACCTTTTATTCTGAAAAAGCTTCACGCTGAGGTACATCTCTTTTTTCTTGTTATTTATATTTTATTTATTAATGTTTTGTTTCATCTGTAATCTGGTGAAGAAGATCTATTGTTTATTAATCTCTTCTGCTGCTCAAGACCTTGACTTTGTTATCTTTTTCTTAATTGGAGATATGGATGAAGGCAATATTACTGAAAGAAAATAAAATGCTGAATGCATATGTTAGGCATGTCTTTGTTACGTTTCCATGTGCTGTTAGAACACATTTTCTTTCCCCTCTATTTTTTCAGAAGGATCTGCAATCCAATTATGGAGAGCAGAAGCAGAAAATAAATGTTTAGTAATTTCACTTACTATCTGATACATCGATTAACATAAACATAATGAAACTTCTGAGGGGCCGGCCTTACTTTCAGAAGCTATGATTGCTGCTATTTCAGAACTGATTCCTCTAGTTTAATTTCTCTTATGGAAGCCAAAGTAAATTGGCTTGTCGACCCTTCTCCTTAACGGGCTAAATTTACCTATGTAAATACCATCTCTATGCCATGGAAGAGTTTGCACTTTGCAAAGCCAAATAACATGTCCGTAATCAGCCCTTTTCTAGAGCCTCCGTGAATGATAGCTACAGAGATGTGCATTTTTGCAGTCATCAGGATTTTATGGAAAATGCAGCCCCTGTGAAGTGATTGTCTATTTCATTAAGTTGTCAGTTATCATCCTATAATCAACAAGCAGCCAAAGGATCACAGCATTTACATAGATATTGTTCTTATCTTTGTACTTTTGAGTGCTGCTTTAAGTGCTTAGACAAGTGACTGGATGCACAAGCATTTTAGGTGCGTGATGGTATTATATGACTATGGTAAGTGGAAGTTGGTGAGGCCTAGTTGATAGGGTGGGTGGATGCAATAGTTGCAATTGTTGTAGGTGTTTCTGCAGATCTTAATGAAATAGGATGGTGACGCTGCACACCCATTATACTTTTGAAAGGCTGCTTGATTGGCGAGAAAGGAAAGAGAGAAGGAATTTGTGTGGTTTTGGTTGTGGGTGGTTATGGTGTTTGGAGTTTTAAATGGATTCGGCATTGATAAATAACAACTGTTTTCATTTCAATTTAGAAGAAGATTAATTGGTTAAAGGTCGAACGACGGTATGACTGATGAATAAGAGAAATATATAATTCAATTTGTGTATAAGTTCTGATGGTTATTCACTAATCGAGGGTAAACGTTGATTTTTTTAATAAGAAATAACACCAATGAAAGAAAGTAGATAGAGGAGTATTTGGTGAGAACATATGATATATGATGGAAAAAGTGAAATATAGGGATATATGGTATAGTTGCCCCATAATATAGGGTATTTAGTGCAATATCCATTTATTGTTCTATTTTATGTGTATGTTTGTTTGGGGTTGGGAAGGGGGGAGGGTAGACAGAAGAATCAAAGGTTGCTTCACTTGTTTCGGATGAGAAAGTGTCTGGAGAGTTTAAAGGAAAAAATGTAGTGACTTAAATCCGTCTGGGTAAGCTGTCCTAAGGATTTTGGTAAGGGATTAAATCTAACTTATCTAAATAGAACCAAAGTTTTCTCTATTCTAGATTCTCACTCAACGAGCCATTATTTGATCCTTGCAAACAATTTACTGTGAACTAGTCTATGACTGCTAGGTTCTCTCTAGTTACGTCTATCCTCAGCTGATGAGCATGCATGGCCTCTCATGTTTTCTCTCTGGAAAGCCTCAGTTGGTCTAATCTTTACATGATGAAGCGCCTAATACATTGTTTGCATTTTGTCCTTGTTGGCACTACTCCTTTCTGATACAAATTGTCTTGAATTCTGTATCTGCTTTTATGTCTGAATATCCATCCTTGCACTTTATTGTTCTAATATCCATGTTCAAAACCAGTTAACACTTTTGTTCTTATTATATTGACACATGTTGGCATCTTTCTGAACTGCAAAAACATTGAGCATATCACAAATGCTCCAGAAATGAACCCGATTGCTATTGACTTGAATCCTATTTCCCATTGAATGATCGCATATCCATCTTAACATCTATCTCTCGGCTGTGTATCTTCAAAACCAGTCAGTACTTCACTCTCCAATATATTGATATATGCTGAATTTTTCGGAATTGAGAAAATTGAGCAGATCACAGATCTCCAGAAATAAACTTTGGCTGCTTTTGAATCATATTTCTCGTTGAATTGCTGCCTATCCATCTTGACATCTACCTCTTGGATATGCATCTTCTAACCCAGTAAGCACTTCACTCTCCGATACATTATCTGAACTGAAAAAATGTGCAGAATCTAGATTGGGTCAGAGAGGCCCATAAATAAACTTGGTTCCTTGATTGATGCATACAGCAGACATGGAAAAGCCATCGGAAGCACCAGTTATAGTACTTTCTTGCACAACCTAAAATCTGATATGCAAGACTTCCTATCGTCCGTGAAACAGAAATGAATCAGCTTCAAAGAATTTTACGTGGATCAAAATTAATCTGAACATTATATTAAAATTGATGCTCATTGGGGATTTTTTTGGCTTCTCAAAAGAGAATCACGCTCAAATCTAATTTACAGGAGTATCTACTTCTGTTGATCACAGATTTTATTTGCTGATAGAGGTTTAAGATTTCTAGTTAATGAGAAAACTCTACTTTGAGAGCATCAAAAGATCCTTTACTAAGGTTTGGATTTGATTTGAGCAATGTTTATTGAGTTATGGTTTTTATTGGACATTGGACCTAGAGCTGGCAATCGGGCGGGTCGGGTCATTATCGGATCGGGTAACATGATAATTGGGTCATATCGGTTTCGGATAATTTCGGATCATTTTGTCGGGTCGGGCTGGGTCGGGTTTGATTCGGATCAACTCAGTATCGGATAATCTCGGGTCATTCTAAGCAATCGGGTCGGGTGTTGTTGAGATCGGATGGACTCGGATTCGGGTAAATTTGGGTTGTTCTAATTTCGGTTCGGGTTCGGATCAGGCTCGGTTGAGTTTAAATTATTATATTTTCGGGTCAAATTTAGATTGGATTTAGGTCATTTCATATTTGAGCCATGCTTGTGTCATTTTCTTTCTTTCTTTTTATTCCAAGATATTATTAAAAGTTAATTATTTTGAGATCATTTATTTTAATTTATCTTATTCAATTAAAAGTGAATTATTATATTAATTGTTTTGGGGCCTTAGAATTTTTTGTCATTATTTTATCTTTGGAGATGTATCTGACGTTTCAAATTTAAAAGTTTTCAAATTGTATCACTTTTCTTTTTATGTTAAGGTATAACTTATAATTAAACTCCATTATTAGCTTGGTCATATTGAGTTCTAGTATTATTTTAAGTTTATATTATATTTATATCTTATACGCTCCTTACATGATATTAACTTATAATAGTCATTGATAATTGATAACAAATGAAGACTTCTAAGGTTGTACTTCTCATATTATTTTTAAAAGAGATTGATCACATCATATCAACATAATTTTAATAAATATAAATATAATAATAAATATAAATATAATAATAATAATAATAATAGTAGTAGTAGTAGTAGTAGTAGAAAAATAATGATAACAATAATAATAGTAATCAATGAATATCAATTATGGCAAAAATAATAATAACAACATATTAGTTTTTTTTATTATATATTTTGATTAGATCATATCAAGCTAAATAAGATAAAAATTAGATAAAATAATTTATAATGACTATTATTGACAAAAGACCAACTAATATTGACTTATTACTATTTAATACTGTTGATGTAATACAAATATTAATCTTCAATTTTTATAATGAATAACTAACATTCTCACTCCAAATTTTTCCTACTTTCCTATGATGTTGTAGGTGCTATATTATAAGGTATGGCCGTATAGATACTAACATATAGTGTTTAAGGCTGCAATGTTATTATCTTATGGTACTAAATAGAATAATGGAAGTGAACTAATATGTAAATGGCATAGTAGTGTTTTTCTTTTTTTTTTCTCTACTTTTATTTCTATTGGTATCAATGGATATTGTATTTGTATATACATAAGTGATATAAATTTTATGAAAGTATATTGTTTCTAGATTTTGATGTAAGTGCTAGTATGGATTAGTTGCACATCTACATTATTTCATGTTTTATGAAGTTTAAAAAATTTTGAGTTATGTGTTAATGTTAATTTTTGGGTAGTACCAAGTTGAATCTTTATAGGTTTATAATTTTTCAAATAATATAAGATTTCGGATAAATAATGGATCGGGTCAGGTCATTTCGGGTTTATAGTTTTTCGGGTTTATAGTTTTTCGGGTTATATTGGGTTTCGGGTGAATAGCGGGTCGGGTCGGGTTTATTTCGGGCTTATGATTTCTCGGGTTGTATCGGATCGGGTCGGATAGGTTTCGGGCTTTTTATTACTCGGATAAAATCGGATCGGATTTCGGGCGGATCGAGTCGGTATTCGTCGGATTTTTCGGGTCGGGTCAACTTTTGCCAGCTCTAATTGGACCTAGATTTTGTCTTCTGGATCTTGTAGGTTTAAAAAACAGGTCAAACTGATTTTTTTTGGGTGGGTACCGGATCATTAATCTATTTATCCCTTTGTAGAGATTCCATGGTCGCACATATGGAATTCTTCATTCATCTGAGATTGGTCTCGACTCTCAACCTGGTTCTGCCAGACAGCATCATCATGAAGAGTTCAATTTCAGTGAAGTCTTCGTGCATCAATTAATACACTCCATCGAGTTTGTCTTAGGGGCTGTTTCTAATACAGCATCGTATCTTCGGCTTTGGGCTTTGAGGTACAACCCTGAATCTATCATTTTACATTAGCCATTTCAATCATTAACTGCTGTTTCCCCTTATTCTTTTGTGATACTGTTACAGCTTAGCACACTCAGAACTGTCAACTGTTTTCTACGAGAAGGTTTTACTTCTTTCCTGGGGGTAAGTGATATGCTTCTTTCCAGCCTATGGAATTCCTGTTATACTCTGAAGATTAAAATGTCTCGTTCCACTTGGATTCCCGATAAAAAGCATGATTTTTTTCCTGAAAACCTGGGTACATATACAAAATAAAGTGGTGAATATCTCCGGAGGCTGATCCAGGCTCTCCTGGCTCGCTGATCCAGACTTCTTCCCCTGTTGCATGTACTCTGCTAAATAAATATCAGTTGGACATTTTTCACTTGACTATGGTCCTCATTTCAGGTATGATAACCTTGTTATCCGATTGGTGGGGATAGCAGTTTTTGCCTTTGCTACAGCCTTCATTTTACTCATGATGGAGACTCTGAGCGCCTTTCTGCATGCTTTGAGGCTTCATTGGGTGGAGTTTCAGAATAAGTTCTACCATGGTGATGGTTACAAGTTTAGACCTTTTTCATTTGCCACATTAATGGATGAAGAGGATTGATAGGAAGATCTATCTGCTGTTATTGCTGTGTAATTCTTAATGCGTGTTGAAGAAAGCTCAAGACGCTTGCAGGCTGCAGCAACGGAAGTAGCCTGAGCAGCTACAGGAAGTTTTGCACTGACCCATCCTAAGTGCTGCCATCATCAATTTTCTAGGCACAGATTAACCGGAATCAGAAACGTCACTTAGTTAATCGAATGTGTTGATAATTGTGGTTTTTAGAGAAGTGGAGTAGCATTCTTATGCCTTTTTTTTTTTACCCTTGCCGTATTTCCTATTTCCTCCGTTCCAGGTGGGGTCTTTTTGAAGGTATAGGATCTTTGCTGTAAAAGGAAACAGGCATTTCTGGTATATCAAGGTATTGTACATGGGTATATCAATAAGAAACACATCTCACACAAGTCGTAGTTATTTTATTTTATTTGTATGACAACACAATTGATGGTTGAAGCCATTGTTTTATGACGTCATAACTCGCGGTTAAAATATTTGATTTGTAATACAACTTCAATGTACAAAGATATGGACTGCATGATTTTATTCTTTGATTTGCGAAACATATGTGAAACGAATCCGACTAGTCGGATCGTACTCGATCCGCCAAATGGGGGTCGGGAATGTACTCGTTTTCTCCTGAATCGAATTACTTTTCGAATTAGATGTTGACACTTCAACGGATTTGTGCACGAACGAGCAAAGAGCTAAGCGGATTTTCATTTATCAATCACCAACTTACAAGAGAATCCTCCCATCGTATATATAATGGCAACCAGACACCAAAGAAAAAAGGGAAGAGGAAACAACGGTAAGAAATTAGATGGTATAAGGTTTCAGATTAGGTAGCGGGTATTAGAGACAAGATCCGGGGCAGACGGAAAAGCTGGAGGAGTGGTGATGGTGACCACCAACGGTCAAAGACAAGGAGGAACGGGGAAGGGTTGAGTCGCTAGGAGAGCAAAAGAGGGTGAGAGGGCTCCCAGAGAAAAGAGGGGAAGAGAGATTTAAATAGGGGCTCGTTAGGGCACAAGGAGCAACCCGATGACAGGGCCCAAAACTTGGGCCTGAGCTCAAGTTTTGGTTCAGTCCAAAACTTAGCTCCAAAAGAGGTTACAAAAATACTCCTATTTCTATCAGGTTCAGGAGGTGGTTATAACTGGATAACACCGATCCTGAATCGAATGTTAATAGGGATTTTAAAACAGGTTACCTATACTTATTTAGGCTCGGGGGTGGCCATTGGTAACCAACTCCACCTAACCTGAGGCTATCAATGGGATTTCAAAAGTTAGGGTGAAATCATCATCGGCCACTGAATACACACAGCCCACAAAAATACTAGTGTCCAGTACATAATTACAATGTATTACAATTTCAAGTTTAATTTAAATACGAGCAATAATTCTTCTTCCCACGCTTGTTGCTTCCATTCCTTAATCTAATTTTGAGTCTCAGTTTACCCCGAAAATGGAAAATGTAGAACTATATAAGCGAGAAGACAATGAAATACGACCATTAAAAATTGAGTGGAGAAGAGCATTTGATGACGTGAGGCCCGCATCAATATGGTTGAAGTCTTCTATTCAAGTGGTGAATAAACAACGAAGTTGAACAAATAGAGCATGAGATTAAACAACATGATCTTGAAATATCCAACACATTTTGACATCTACATATATAGAAGTATGATCCTTATGACTTTGTTTTGTAAACTAGTCTTTGACCTAATTGATAAGAATGAGAATGACGAGTCCCAAGTCGATCTCTGAAAAAGCCTTTTAATACTTCATATGGAAGATCAACCTCCAATTCTTAAGCTAATTTTTAGAGAGTTAGGATCTTGTTTGAACGAGCATGCTTCCGATCCTTTGGTTTGGGCAAGTATGGCTCTAGGTTCATATCGATAGGTTTCATACTTAGGCTTTTGGGTAGGATCCACTTGATGTGATGAGTACTAATAGTTAGACAATTCCTATATTAGGAGGCATGCTTAATAATTGATGCTTTAATTTAGGACATTACTTCTAATATGAACTTCATGCTCTGTGTTTTAATGGGTATATAAATGAGTTCCTAGATGAGTTACATGGAACTATAATTTGTTTTCCAAACTTTACCTTAAATCACCTATAAAGACACACTTCAAAATAAGGTTGATCACATCATATCTGTATAAAAAAAATAACTTTTGTAGATCCAACTCAAAAAAACTTACAATAACAACTTATTTTAAAATATAATATTCTTTTACTAATTTTTCTGTATTAACTCTACCTACAATAAATATCTAATAACTTTTGTTTTATTATACCCACTTTGCACCCATATCCAACCTTCTTCTCTCTCCTATTCACCTTTTTTCTTTTTTAAATCTTAGTGTAAGAATTTTATACTTTTACACCTTTAAAACTTTTACACTTCTCTAGACCTCTTTTGTGGTGTGATTGGAAATGCATCCCCCCTTCAAATTACACTTATGAATGGTTCTAAATATGAATCTACCCACTACCAAAATTTGCACCATGAAGGAATTATGCATTTCACACCATGATTATTGGCCTTTCGCCACCTCCATCCACTTTCCAATTTATTATGAATGATATTATTATTTATGGCATCAACCTAAAAGATATTTAAGAATAATAAGAATATTATTTTAAAAAACTAATTTCGACAAGAATGGATGTCTTTTGTCCTTGGCTTACAAGGGTGTGAAGGCCTCCTATAATTTGAACTCAATCTTGATTAGTAGACACTCTAGCATTGAGCATATTTACATGAAGCTTGTACGCTTGTATCATCTCTTGCTTAAGTAAACAACCACAAGAACATGCCTTGTTAAATATCTCGATTGTAGTTCATATACCATCACCATCTTCCTTACTAGTTTGGTACACTACCACGGAAAGGGGTTTTAATAACGGTTATTTTATAGTTTTAATAACGGTTTTCAACCGTTATTGAATCGCCCGTTATTAAATCTTTAATAACGGTTCATAACCGTCATGAAAAATGCACAAAAACCCGCGAATATGTGCGTAAACTTCATATTTAATAACGGTTTTTACTTAAAAACCGTTATTAAAACTCTAGTTTTTAATAACGGTTTTTATAAGAACCGTTATTAAAACTCCACTTTTTTTTTTTTTGCAGTTTTGTTCCTGCCCACATACACAGTTACCAAATCTGTATGTTAAAACAATTACCAAATCTGCAATGTAAAACAACATCAATTCATACCAAATCTGCAATCACACCATAATTTCAATCAATCTATAATTGGTATGCATGTCTCAATACACCAACTATACTTGCAATAAAATTAGTGGGCATACCACAACTTGGTAGCTCTACACCCCAAAGTAAAGAGTTCACATATCTAGGCTGGTAGACGAAATACAAACCTAAAAATGCATGTAGAATATATAGATCGCTACCAAATGAATGAGTGCACGTGCTTGGCCTCTAACTTCATCAATTTGATCAACATTATATTGCTGGCCACGTGCATAGTCATCGGTGAAAAACTACAACACCCATGTTTCAATTAATATACAGTTAGCCATTAGGTATGTCATGATTCATTAATAGAAAAATATGGAAAAGCAAACATACATGATTTGGATCTATGTTGACCAATCTATTCTAGACTATAAGATCCATTGCTCGTCTTCTTCACTTGAACCCTTAAAAACTTCAATTTCATCATCATCATCTAAGTTCCTTTGTCTCGAAGATCTTCAATTTTGGAGGTACCTAAAGCTCTTATCTCATCCATAATTACAATAAAGAGATAAACAATAGAGGAAAAATAATTCTGATAAAAGTAAAAACTAAAATAAATGAAAACATGTATTACCCTACATACAAAATAATAAAAAGGTAGGCAACATATGTTACCACTATAATCAATAGGTTATATAACACCATCATACCCTAAATTAAAGGTTCAATTTGTAAAAAAGGCCCTAAAAAAGGTTGTATCACAAAAAAACCTAAATTTAGAGGCCAAAACGGCCTTTTTTGGGCTCCGATATTGCCCAAACCGGCTCCGCCGATTTTTCACATAGTAGATCTCGAAAAAATACCCAAAATAGCCTCCTAGATCACCTAAATCCGAGGTCGCACGAAAAAGTTATAACCCTCCAAAGTTTACAGTTGAATCTAGCTCTAAATAACCTCAATAATGTCTTCTCTTTTTTTTATTATGGTTGTAGCTCTAAATAATATTGAATCTATATTCTCCATACAAAAAAATACAACAATAATATGTAAAGCTCTCGGCCAACACATGCATTTGTTAATATATAACAATAACGCAACAAATTCAACGACAAACAGCAAAATTTTCAGCCAACACATTCAACAACACATTTTTGAACGAAACCCTGGCGACAGACATGCATTTATATAAGTAGATAAAAAGTTACGAGAGGAAGAACAAACACATACATAAAGTGAGCTAGCTACAAACACGACGGTCAGAATGTTGAGAGAGGCAAGGGCTTCAAACACGACGGAGGATGAAGGTGCAAGTGCCAGCTAGCTTCGGAACAATGGCAGAGGTGTGGCGGTGCGAGGGTTTCCTTTACTTGAGAGGAGCCTGGTGGTGCGAGTTGGCGGTGCGAGGGTTTGCAAGGAGAAGGAAGGAGAGCAAGAGAACGAAAGTGCAGAGAGTCTGAAAATTTTGGCACGAAACAGAACCGAGCGAGAAATAAAAGTTTGATTTTGGGGTTTTAATAACGGTTCCTGAGAGAACCGTTATTAAAACATCTTTAAATAACGGTTCCTGAGAGAACCGTTATTAAAACATCTTTTAATAACGGTTCCTAGAAGAACCGTCATTAAAAGCTTCTGACTTTTGACAACGGTTCTAATATGAACCGTTATTAAATCCTCTTTTAATAACGGTTTATATAAAACCGTTATTAAAACATCCGTCCAAATTTTAACGTTGCCCTTTTAATAACGATTTTTAACTAGAACCGTTATCAAAACTTCCCGCCGATTAATTTTCACGCGTTTGACAACGGTTTTCGAACTACCATTATTAATGTCCCGTTATTATTTCCCGTATTTGTAGTAGTGGTAGTCATACAAACATTGCACAAAGGTAGTTAAGAAAATGAAAATGTTGCTCAAAAGAACTACTTTTGACATTGATATAAGGTTTTTCCTTTTGACTTACGAGGTCTTGAAGGAATGTCTCCTACAAAGATGATTTCAATCCCAGCAAGGCTAAGAAGGTCTCTTATAAATTCAAACTCAATCCTAATTATTAGGATTCAAGCCCATGTGCATGAGGTTAGAAATGACCTATAATGGAGGATAATAAAGAGAAGAAGATTATTAGGAGGTTAATATAGGTGTAAAGTGTCTAGAAATACACCTATGTCGATGAGGATCGAATACAAAGCAAATATGGAAAGCTGAGGCTCAACACTAAGTGGTCATGGTGGCCTACATGACTATGGTGATCGACACTGGGGGGCATGTTAGCTGAAACATTCATGTTGATGACCCTAATTCATGCAACAATATCATTTTAGCTCATTTTTTGTTTGTATGGTTTTTAGAGGCCAATTTTGCTTGGATCTTCTATCTTTTGTTTATTCTAAGATCCTATAAACCTATAAAAAAGGTTATATTATATAGAGTTTTTATTATGAATAGAATTCTTGAGGTTTTAGATTTAGATGATTGATCTAGAGAAACCTCAATTAGGAATGTAAATTCTTTATTTGAGTGAGTTAATCAAGAGGGTTGTTTTTGATACTTTTGGTGAGGATATGAACACATGTTGTAGTTTTCTTGATTCTTAGTAATTACTTGAGAGGATAATAATAAAGATTCAAGTTTGGTACTTCTTATTTTCTATTTTGCATATTTTATTATGATATTCACAAATTTCTCAACAAATTGGTATTACAGTCAATTTCTTGCAGACATCTACCTACAAGTACAAGTCAAGTTGAAAAATGGACAAGATCTTGAGAAGAGGGAAGTTTGCAATGGAATTGTTTGATGGGAAGATCAATTTTACGCTATGGTAGAGTATGATCAATGATGTTCTTATCTAATAGAGATTACATAGTACCCTACAAGATATGGAGCTGACATATGTAGATCCTGCCAAGTGGTTAGATATGAAACTATGATTAACAAATAAGATCTAGTTGTCCCTTGGTCCAAAAATCAAGTACAATGTTCTTCAGGAGATGAGTTTGAAATAATTATGGGGAAAGCTAGTGAATTCTTATGTGTCAAAGTCCCTAGGAACTAATTTTTCCTTAAAAAATTATATGTTTTCTCTCAACATGACCCAAGAAGGTAATTTGCAAGATCATTTAAAATTATTCAATGGATTGTTCACCCAGTTGAAGAGTTTGGATGAATTATTTAAGGATGAGGATTAGTCAATCTTGATCTTGGCTTCTCTCCCAAAGAGGTTTATTTTTGTGATGAAAACTTGTTAAAAGAAAAAAAAAACACTTTCTTTGGAAGAAACCATGTTTTTTGCTCAAAGTGGGAAAATTAGCTAGAAAAGGGGTATATGGTTTAGGGGGTGGATCAATTTTACATTCAAGAGGGCGATCTAAGAAGGGTAAGGAGAAAAATAACCTAAATATTAAGTGATTTCATTGTAATAGGGTAGGGCATATCATGAAGTGTCCAAATTACAAGATAGAGAATAATGAGAAGGATTGAGCTGAGATTGCAATAAACGACGATAATCTTGGGGATGTTCTCTTGGTGCATGAGATAGATGTATAGAGAAAGAATTATATTTTGGATTTAGGGTGCTTTCAACATATATGTTGTAGGGAGGTGTAACACCCCCAAATTTACTACTGAAAAATTTCGTTAAATTTAAAGGAAGCTTAGCGGAAGCAAGCAAATAAAATTGTAAATCCGGGGGTATTACCGCCACACTTAGTACCAGATCGATTCATACCTACCGACCCGATACTAAGTGCTAAGGCTAAAAAGAATAGAACCAGAACAAATCATTCATAAAGCATAAGTTTTA
The DNA here is from genome assembly GCA_030549775.1 of Tamarix chinensis. NCBI lineage: Eukaryota > Viridiplantae > Streptophyta > Magnoliopsida > Caryophyllales > Tamaricaceae > Tamarix > Tamarix chinensis. The sequence continues at coordinate 102,688,185 of CM060171.1, read as the reverse complement.
CGAAATCAGAGTGCGAAAGTCAAAAGTTACATTCCGAAATACAATTTAAAAGGTCCATATATCAGAGTACTTAAAACAACGGAATAACAAAGTACGATAAAACCCTTGAAAATTTAAATACAACACTTGTATCCTCCAAAGAAAAATACGATTAAACAACACAATTTCCGAAGGGTGATCATCCGGACCGCTTACTCACTCGGGTCAAGCCTTCCCCCCTAATTTAGTAACCGATCAACCTGCATCAAAGGTCTGCTCCCCACCATCGGTGGATCATCACAGGACCCAGTCAATCAAGGTAGTATCAGTACGGGTCCAGTACTGAGTAAGGGCGCAGGTGTACTAAGGCCACGCATACAATCATACCACGTAGCCTACATACCACAATCATATAAGTAACATGTAATAACACACAAGATAAGGCCTGAGTACTTTCCTGTGACTTATTCTTTATCCTCGTTAATGATGTGTCCATTTCACACACAGTCTTTATTAATCCATACGAGTGCGGAAGCCCCACTATTATAGCAGGTGGAACGGTCGCAAGGGCTATGCCCTGCCACTATTATAGCCGGTGGAACGGTCGCGAGGGTAACATACCCTGCCACAATTATTTGCCGGTGGACCGGTCTGGCTCCGACTCACAAGGTATTCCACTGTAACCATTTGTATCTTTCCCATGCCATATCACTTTTACGTTTGAGTTTGTTGAGCACGAAATCCCCCACTATTATAGCCGGTGGAACGGTCGCGAGGGCTTATGCCCTGCCACTATTATAGCCGGTGGAACGATCGCGAGGGTCATGCCCTGCCACTATTATAGCCGGTGGACCGGTCTGGGTTTGGCTCAACATCTTTCTCTGTAAGTCGTTAGTGTCTTAATGTATTTTATTCGAGGGCATATATTTTTTCATTCATGGCCAGAGATCTCAACACATCACATCAAGACTGAAGACATATTCGTACTACCACATTCTAATGAGAACACAAGCACGCGTCTTGTTTCCAAGCCACATTACCCACAGAATAAGTAAGATAACGGCATTTAAAACACAACACATAATTCATACAAAGCATCCACGGCACGTAGGATACATGTCACATATCCAGTCTTAGCTATTTCCTTGCTTGGTTCAGGTCACCGAGCTATCTCCTAAGCTTATATTAGGCCACTAACACCCTTGACAATTATCATACTTAACACATTTCTCGCACTGGAAACCCAAATCATGACCCTCAGACTCAACTCTCCCACGTACCTCACTCTTCCTCATTTATTCTTATTATTTTCTTTTTCTTTTCCACCTTCTTAAATTAGGGTTTCTTTCCCAAACCCTAGTTGGTCCCTATGTACCCTTATTTTATCCCACGTACTATTTTCACCTCGAGCCTCCAAACTCCCAAACAAACTTTCCATTACCTTCCCTACGCCCCAAAGTAACTTTCTATACGTAAGGTTCGCCCCCATGCGGACCTTAACCACCCCATGCAAACCCTTTCACTCCCACCATGCCAACTCTATCATTCCCATGCAAACCCTAGTTTCCTCCAGGCAACTTTACTTTCTTCCACTCTTCCATTTATTTAATTCCCCCTTTTCCCGTCCATTTACTAATCATAAATTGCCTAGGTCATTCTTACCTGCGTTAGCCGACGTACTTCCCTTTGGTTATCCTAGTCGCTTATTTTTCTCTTTCAAGCCCCCACTCCACAACTCCTCATCAAAACACCTAGCATGCATGTCACATCACACCACATCATCCTTGTACCATACCATATTAGTACATATAGATGAGAGTACGGGAACATACCTCGGTTCCATGCTGCGCTACATAAATACATAGATAATATACAGATTATAGCACACAACCACATAAGGCATACAAGATAGGTAAAACATGCAATACACACAGATGGCCTTAGCCACGTCCTTATCTAACACGACACCGGTCTTGGAGCACGCTCCTACGCCTCCTCCGGGTGTCGACTTGACTTGCCTATAAGAGGGAAAACTGGGGTTACTTTTCCTCCGACCAAAACACTATTCTTTTCTACCTTACCCATATTCTTTAACTTACCATTAGGGCTAAGAATAATAATATTACTTTTATAAGTGAAGTATGGTCAATATTCTTAAAGTAGTTAATCATGCTACTACTAATAAAAGTAGCTACAATAATTTAAAGTAATTTTAATAATATTTATTATTAACGGTAGTAGTTCAATGTTACTAATAATGATGATAGTAGTAGCGATAGTAAGGTTAGCGGTATAGGAAATATTACTAATAGTGACAAGGAACTAAACTAATAATAATAATAATAATGATAGTAATAATAATAATAATAATAATAATAATAATAATAATAATGATAATGATGATAGTAATAATAATAATAGTAATAATAATAATAATGATAGTAATAATAATAATAATAATAATAATAATAACCATGATAATAATGATAATAGTAATACTAGTAATAATAACGATCATGATATTAAAATAAAAATACTAGAGTTATAGGTCACTAATATTAGTAATACCAACAGTTATAAATGTTTCAAGGTTAGGTTAAATAATAATAATAATAATAACAATAATAATAATAATAATAGTAATAATAAGAATAATAGTAAGAATAATACTAATAATGCTACTAAAATAATTAGCATTTGTATAATAAAGGTTTAGGGGCTGGGGAGTTTAGAGGACTACCTAGGGGTGCTGGTGGCACAGGTGGCGGTGCACGGCGCACGGCGGTGGCGGCGGCGGCGGCGTTGGGGGGGAGAAGGAAGGTGGAGAGGTGGTGGAGGGGAAAGGAAGGGAAAGGAGGGCTTGGTAGGGGAAATAGAAGGTCTAGGGAGGTTGGGGAAGCTCCCTTGGTGGTTTTAGGAGGTAGAGGGGGTGCTGGGAGTGGCGGCACGGCGGTGGGCGGCGGTGCGAAGGGTGGTGGGGTTTGGGGATTAGCTTGGTCGGGAAGGGTGCTTTGCACGCCTGGGGCGGCGCGTGCAGAGCAAACCGAGGGGTGAGGGAGGCTTGGGTAGGTGGAGGGTGATGCAGGGAAGGGTTTCGGGGGTGGATCGAGCGGCGGCGACGGGGCGGTGATCTGAAGAGGGGGCGGCGCAAGAGGGGATTCTGGGCATAATTTTTGAAAGAGCCCGACGCTGGGGCTTGTGGGGTATTTATAGGCCCGAATTGGGGGGGGAACGAGATAGAGGAGACAAGGTAGGACAGGTCAGGCGGCGTTTGGGGCACGCCGGCCGGTAGGGGCGGCCGTCGCAGGTCTGCCATGGCAGACCTCTGCGCTGGTCGGGAAAAAGGGAAGAAAAGGCGCGGGGTGGCCTAGGGAGGATGGGGGTATAGGTTGGTCGAGAGAGGGTGGCCGGCAGGGCAGAAAAGGTGAAGGCGGCGTGCAGGCGGCGTGTTGCAGGTCGTGCGCGCGAGGAGGAAGGAGAGAAGGTGGTCGGACCGGCGGTCCGGGAGAAAAGAAAAGAAGGGGGGAGACCGGCCGGTTCGGCAACGGTCAAAAGACCCTACCAAAACGCGGCGTTTTGGGCGAGTTATGGACAAAACGCGGCGTCGAGCATAGCTGGAGGCAACAGTTACTTTCATTTATCGGGGCGCAGCGTTTCGGCGGAATGGGGGGCGAAACGCTGCGTTTCACTGTGCGAGGGATGGCCGAGCGGCGCTGGGCCGCGGGGAAGGAGGGGAAGAAAGGGAGTTGGGCCGGGGCTGGCCTAACGGCGAGAAAAGGAGGGGGGGGAAGAAGAAAAAGGAAAAAGGAAGAAAAAGGGAGAAAAAATCTATTTATGTTATTTTATTTTAGTATTTTATTTTATATAAATGTTTAGAGTATTTACCTTAGGTACTTAAAGTAAGAATATTTAAATAATTGAAAAAAAATATTTATCCTCCTTTTTAGGCTAATTTAGGGCCCAAAATTATGTATATAAATATTTGTATAAAGATACCCTTGTAATTTATCTCAAAATTCTTATTAGCTTGCCCTACAAAATCTTTTTTAACTTATAAAGAGTAGTATATTAAATAAATTCTCCAATAATCCTTATTTAATAACTTATTTCCTAAAATAATTAATTCTAGGGTATTTCAGGAGGATTGGTTTCCTTGAAGCCATGTAATGGAAGTCTTTGTCCAATGAGGAGGAGGTTCAAGTTGAAGTAACTAGACAGATTGAGATCAAGACCCGTGATGGGAGGATAAGAAGTTAGTAGAGGAGAGCTATGTTCCAAAACTTAGTTGTAATTTGATTTCCTTGGGAAGGTTGGATGTCTTGGGTTATGTTATTCACATATAATTTGGTTGGATGAAGTTCACAAAATTGAGAAACGTGATACTAGTTGGTATGAAGAACAAAGGAAATATCTCTAAGCTTGTAGGGAGCCATGTTGTAGGGCCTTTTACTAAAGGGGAGGCATCATCTGTTGGAGAATGATGCTAATGATCATGTAGTTTTCTCATGGATGTAGGCATAAGTGGTTTGAAAAGGAGAATTGCTAGGATTTAATCTCATGTGCTGGAGGCTAGGAATAACCTATAATGGAGAACAACAAAGATAATAAGGTTCTTAAGAGGTAACATGGGTGGAGATTATCCAGGAACATGTCTGTGTCAATGAGGAGGGAAAATGGAGAAAATACGAAAAGTTAAGTGTAATACCCCATCCTAATTTTTTTTAAAATGTATTTAAAATTATATTATTATAAAAGGAAATGTTTTACTTTCGAGAAATGCTCATAAAATGGGTGAATATATGAGTTTCAATGGTATCAGTCTGTAACACCCCTAATTTTTTAACCAAAAAATTTCATTTGAAAGACAATACTGAAGCATTTGAAAAGCTGAATCGGAAAATGTTACCACCAAATCATTCATGAGAGAGGTGTAATAATCACCTAGCCCATGCTTGATGTATAGAAAAATGAAACAACGAACAAAAAGATGGATGTTCATAATATTAATACAACTATGCACTATAATAAGATTGAGAACAATAATATAGATAGAAGGAGTGTGAGAGTTTACAAATCCAAACACAAGAAATCAAAGCCAAAAGCTTAAATAACTTGAATAACAAAAATATCCCAACGGAATGGGCAGAATGCCTCTAGCCGGTTAGTCTAACTCTTAGTGTACTGTCATGCTAAGTCCACAAGCGCACGGATTCGTTATAGCATTTTAAGGTCGTATCCACAGGGACTTTGTAATTTATTACACTTTTTTACTATTTTTACGATTTAAATATACAAAAAAGGTGGAGATATGCGTTTGGATGAAAAGATTAATTACGAAAAGTGTTCTAACTTGGAGATACTAAACAATAGGAATAAAAACCTGGGATCGAACTTCGGTCTTCAAATTAATAATAAAAAATGAAACAATAATTATGCCGCACATTAATTCACTAATTGTGGACAATTAGTCAAATCGTATTCGTTAGCCTCTTTCAAGGTCTAAGAATGTCTTTAATCTAAATTGCCGACTATTTTTGTGACTCACAAACTAAATTAAACCCATTAAGCGCCACTAATTATAGAGACCCTAAGACTTAAATATCTACTTTTATGATTGTTTAAATTTCCATATATATGCTAATTTTTGATAATAATTTCATCCTTTCAATTGTAGATTACATTTATGGAGATCGGATTTCATCAAATCTACTTTATGGCAATCAAATCTAGCATATATAATAGTATCAATGAATCAATCATACGACATAATTCTTTATTTCACCATATGAATTACTAAAACGGTACCTAAGTCCAATCTTAGAAAAGAGGCCTACTCACTCATACTTGCAAATAAAATGAAAGAAATAAATAACATGATGAACAATAACAATGCAATAGATAAAGAAAAGAAGAATTAGATTGAAATAACCGTAATCCGGAAGAGTGCAATGTTGATTCGAACCGACCGTCACAAATTACAAAATTGAATCTTCTCAACAATTAAAACTAAATAAAAGAAGCTATTACAAGAAGCTATGCTCGGTAATGAGGGGTCTCTGACCCTCTAAAATGTCCTCTCTCTCTCCTTAAGAAGTCCCCCGAGGCGTGCAACAAAATTTTCCATCACGCAGGCCATATCGTGCACAAAGATCGTGGGGAGGACCGCTTTTGTATGGCAGTTTCTCAGCTCTTGGCAATTTGGAAAATCCGATATTGCACGGTCGTGCAATATTTTTGGCCTAGAATTTTTAGCTCAGAATTTCATACGGCTGTGAAAGTCTGGCACGGGCTGGTTGTGCACTCCCCTTTTGAGTCTTCTTAGGGATATCTTGGCATATCTTTTGGCTCTCATAGCTTTAATGCACCTTCATAAGCATGTTGGGTTGATGCACTCTCCTCTCGAGCTTTCCTTGCTAGGTCCTTAGCTCTAAAATAAGCAATTATTTCTTGGTCTTGGTGCTTTTGCGGGAAATCCTGCATCATAAGACTCAAGAAAACGGTAGTGCAAATAATAGGCCAAAACCATAGCAAAATATGTGAAAGAGATTAAATGAAGTCCCACAGCTAATAGAAAGAGAGGTAAAAATATGGTAAAAATTAACTTTATCATGTACACATAATTCTCCAACTCCAAGCAATGGCCAGCTAAGGGCACATATCATCACCTTTAGCATACTATAACTGAGAGTCATACCCTTGTAAATCGTCCTTTTCTCCCCGAACAAGAAGCTGGATCATTATAGTGACTACACAAGTATAGTATTAGTACTGTGAAGTACTGGTAAAATATTGGTGCGACCGTAGCCGGCACGCAATTTAAACCCTCTTGTTGTCAATTGTAGCACTGGTAAATAAGGGTATCGTTCTAGCCGGGGATTGAGAGGGCTCACCTCTAATTAACTAGCTTAAACTATAAATAAAATAAAAACACTAAATAACCTAAAATAAATAAATAAGAAAAATACTAATGGGGGTTTATCAAAATAATAATAAAATAATAAAAGAATTAAATAGAATAAAGTAAACTAATAATGAAAATAATGGAAATAATGGGAAACTTGCAGATATGAGAAATATGTTAGGGAAATAAAAATCCACCACTAGATTAGGTTGAAAATATAATATTTATTTCTAAGTCAATTTTAATCGTGAGAAAGAGATCGACCAAGTTGCACACCAAAAGCAGGTCTATACACCTTATATTACTTCCCTTAATTAAATTAATACGACAAAGCGCCAATATTAACCCTATTAAATACTAGCAGTATAGCAGCAACAAGCGGCTCCTATATTTAACTAGATTTAATGCATTAAGTGTAAGTGGAAGGCTGTCAATCTAAGTACCCAAACTAGTACAAAAAGCATGTCTAGCTGTATTTCCTTTTCTTGACCCACACGTATCGAAACGTTTTACCACTTCGGTTAGAATCACAAAACGATTAGGTGAATTGTTATCTAACCTAGCTGTAATTTATACATATAAATTCTAGTGTATTTAGATGGCCACCAAGCAGGCAATTAATCCTACATACTGTCACTTATGAGGTACCAGAACAAGGCATGCACCAAATAAACTATACTGGACAGAATCATACATATAAACGATAGCAATTAATATAGAGTTAAGAAACAATCTCACGAAACAAAGAAAATAAAATTATAAGTCAAACCATAGTCTAGGGTTTCAATTCATTCCCTAACAATAAATAATCAGCCAGCCATAATTAAAGAATTAATTACACAGAAATATATATCTAAAATATAAATTAAAAATAAGAGAAAGAAATAACCGGAATTAATTTTGAATTAAAGATCAAGAATTTATTCAGATAAAAATTAATTTTATCTGAAATAAATTCTACCGGATATTAAATTCTTCCTCTAATTTTTCTTCCTTCGGTGCCTTGATTTCAGTGTAATATTCTTTTTCTTTTTCTTCTTTTTCCCGGCTGGCGGCTGTCGAAGGCGCTGCTGTTCTGCACGCCTCGAACTCCGTGCTGAAGGCTGCGCCCTCTCTCTGCCGCACGCTTTCTCCTCTCGCTCTGCCTCCGTTATCTCCCGAGCCTATAAAGGCTCTGTTGCGTTCCCCCGAGCCTGCGAAGGAAGGCTCTCGCCCCTCGTGGCTCTACCTTTTCTCTCGGTCTGTGGCGCTTGACCGAGCCTTCGAAGGCTCTGTCGCCCACTCCGTGTCTCGTACTATTTCACCTCTGCGGCTCTTCTCCCTGTTCTCTGCCTAGCGGCAGAGACTGCCTCTCTCCGTCTGGTTCAATTAATGCAGCGCTCTTCTCTTTTTATTGTGGTGCGTGCCGTTCTCTCTGCGTCTTCTCACCCCACGCCACGTCAGCCCTCGCTGACTCGTTCGGCTCTGTTTGGTTTGCTCCAGGCCTTTGGGCCTTCGGCCTTGGGCCGTTGGTCCAAAGGTCTTATTTCTTTTTTTTTAATTTTCTTTTATTTAAAAATAAAACCAGTAAAATAAAATTCAATAAATATTAATAAAAAATATTTTACTCTAAATTTACTTAATTTATATCATTTTAGCTCAAATAATAATATTTATGCAAATTTTATCACTTAAGCATAAAACAATAATTATTCCCCTATATTAGTTAAATAAACTACCAAAAACTAAGATTATAAGGGTATAAAATGTGTCAAAATATGAACTCATCAAATATACTACCTAAAACATGGTAAGGCTTATGTAATACGTTGAAGTCACCTAGCAGCATAGTTAGAGGTGGCAATTAGGTCGGGTGGGTCAGTTTTAGGTCGGGTCATAGCGGGTCAGGTCATTTCAGTTCATTTATCTTTTGCGGGTTGGTTGTGGGTTGGGTCAAGTCATTACATTGTTTGGGTCAGTTTCGGGTTAGGTCATTGTAGCTTTAGGTCATTTTGGGTTAATTTGTAAGGTCAGACCGTGTTTGGGTTAAGAAAACTTGGGTTCAGGTCGTTTCGGGTTAACTTGACTGGTAGGGTTGGGTTGGCTTCGGGCCATTTTTTGGTTAACTTGACCAAGTGGATTCGGCCCGTTCGGGTCATTTCGTGCAATTGGACAGGTTGGTCACATTAGGTCCAAGTTATTTTGGGTTAATTTGATGGGTCGGGTCGGGTCGAATTTTGATGGGTTGAGTTAAATTTGGGTTCATGTAATTATCATTTATTACATTATAAATATTAGAGGCAAAAACAATCATAAGATTACTAGTACAAATAAATGAAATAAGAATATTAGATGCACTTTATTTACACAAATAAATAATAAATATATTTATAAATTTTAATAATAAAAAACATTGCATGATTCAATCTAACAAAGATATTTATCATTTATTATCATTTATTTGATTACTTAAAATATTTTATTACTTATATAATTTTATAAAATAAAGGTGATCATAATATGGCTATAAAATGTATAATTATTATTTATTACATTATAAATATTAGAGACAATCATAATATTATTAGTACACATATATGAAATAAGAATATTAGATGCGATTTATTTTCACAAGTAAATAATAAAGAAATTTATAAATTTTAGCAATAAAAAATATTTTATGATTCAATCTAACAAAGATATTTATCATTTATTATAATTTATTTGATTACTTAAGACAAATATAATTTTATAAAATAAAAGTGATCATAATATGACTATATAATCTATAATTATCATTTATTACATTGTAAATATTAGAGACAATAATAAGATTACTAGTGTAGATAAATGAAATAAGAATATTAGATTCACTTTATTTTCATAAGTAAATAATAAAGATATTTATAAATTTTAACAATAAAAAACATTGCATGATTCAATCTAACAAAGATATTTATTATTTATTTGATTACTTAAAAAAATATAATTTTATAAAATAAAATTGATCATAATATGACTATAAAATGTATAATTATCATTTATTACAATGTAAATATTAGATAAAATCATAATATTACTAGTACACATAGATGAAATAAGAATATTAGATGCGATTTATTTCCATAAGTAAATAATAAAGATATTTATAAATTTTAACAATAAAAAACATTGCATGATTCAATCTAACAAAGATATTTATCATTTATTTGATTACATAAAAATATAATTTTATAAAATAAAAGTGATCATAATATGGCTATACAATCTATAATTATCATTTATTATATTGTAAATATTAGATACAATGATAAGATTACTAGCGCACATAAATGAAATAAGAATATTAGATTCGCTTTAAGTAAATAATAAAGATATTTATAAATTTTAACAATAAAAAATATTGCATGATTCAATCTAACAAAGATATTTATCATTTATTTGATTACTTAAAATATATGATTAGTTAAAAAAATATAATTTTATAAATTAAAGGTGATCATAATATGACTATACAATATATAATTATAATTTATTACATTGTAAATATTAGAGACAATCATAAGATTAGTAGTACATATAAATGAAATAAGAATATTAGATGCGATTTATTGATACAATTAAATAATAAATATATTTATAAATTTTAACAATAAAAAACATTGCATGATTCAATCTAACAAAAATATTTATCGTTTATTTGATTACTTAAAGAAATATATTTTTATAAAATAAAGGTGATCATAATATGACTATACAATGTATAATTTTCATTTATTACATCATAAATATTAGAGACAATCATAAGATTACTAGTACACATAAATAAAATAAGAATGTTAGATCCGCTTTATTTTCATAAGTTAATAATAAAGATATTTATAAATTTTAACAATAAAAAATATTATATTATTCAATATAACAAAGATATTTATCATTTACTTGATTACTTAAAAAATATCATTTTATAAAACAAAGGTGATCATAATATGGCTATACAATGCATAATTATTATTTATTACATTATAAATATTAGAGCTAATTATAAGATTACTTGTACAGATTAATAATTTTTATTTGTTAAATTAAATGATTTTGATAATACATAAAATATTTTATTTTATTTTATATAAAAACATGGAGTAATGATCAAAATGATTCAAATAACAAATTGATACTTGTTAGTTGTTAACTTGTTATACATGTCATGGATGATGGAATTAGAGAAAAAAAATATTATTTTACACTATAAGTAATAACACATAATATAATAAATCAATAATGTGCTAATTTGCTAATTTGCTAATTGATTAATATTAATGATTATGTGTAAGTTATTTTGATATTATAGGACATGTGTATGTTTATAAGTTGTGAACTTGTAAAAGTAGTTAGGCAAAGAAGATAAAAGATATTAAAAAATTATCTAATATACACCTTCACCACCAAAATTACTCCAACTCTTTAACCTCGTAAGAAAGTATTAAGTTTGATTTCATATAAGCATGTAATTAAAAATATATTATTAATAGTTACTTGTTTATTAAATTATTATTATAACTTCTTAATGTTGTATTTTTGTGTGGAAAAATTCATTAGGATATTATTAATAAATAAAGATGTCTAAGGGTAAAAGTATAAAAAATAAGTACAATTTATAAAACACTATATTTTTAAAAGCTTTAAATGAATAATGAAATATGTGCAATTTATTATTATAATAATATATTTTGATGTTTGGTCGGGTCAATGTTGGGTCGAGTCGACAACGGGTCATGTGTATGTCGGGTCGGATTGGGTCTATGACTAGTTATGGGTTAGGATCGGGTCAGGTTTATTGTTATCGAGCCGGTGTCGGGTTGATCAGGTCAGGTTGCTAAACTTTTCATATTTTATCAGGTCGGGTTTTGCTCTAGTTAGGTCTAGTCGGATTGGGCGGGCAGGGTCAACTTTTGCCAGCTCTAAGCATAATGATATGCATACGAATATAAATTAACACTTAGGCTCATGGTAGTAATATAATAAGGCATGCTTGCATAGAATTCATGAAAGAATAGTTAATACGGGGAGTGTACACAATCCACACAATGTAAACCATATTATACTTCTTCCTTTAATGATCACAAAGTTTCTAGTTATTAAAATAGTTTGTTTGATCACACTCAATTCTCCACATGAACAAAAGTCATGGTAGCAAATAAACACAATAAGATACCACACCCACCCTACAGGGTCAACATACATCAAATGGGATTTTCTCTGTGGATACCACACCCATTACATATTGAGTGTGCCTATCATGAGGGCTAATATAGATAGGGATACCACACCCACTACATGTGATCTAAGTAAATCAAGGGAGCTTGTACTGGGATACTTCACCCACCATCCCTTGAATAGCCGTGAGGGTTAAAAGTTGGGATATCACACCCGCCTAAGCAATAGACAATATGAATTGCTAGGAGGCTTGTACATAGGATACCTTACCCAACCATACTGGACACCGATGCTATGCCTGCTTGCCACAGTATAATCTTATAGCTTAAAGATATGCACATGCCCCCTACTAACCATAACCCGGTAGAGAAGGAAATAGGTATTGAGTGAAAGATATAAATCACAGGGCAACCTGTCCACTAACAGTTAGCTACCAAGAGAGTTAGATAAAAAGGCTCAAACGACATCTTATTCCATTATTATGCATTTCATGTGATATCACAAATTACATATATAGCCCATAAAAAATTCAATTCGGTCTTTCCAAGTGATAACACCAAATACGACACAAGGCATAAAGCCACCAATTGGGTGTTTAGAGACGACACCAAACTTCACCAATTCAATCTTAATTACCATCATTATGATTCTTACTAATTCCATGTCAATCATGGTTGAAATCATAATTTAAATGTTTTCAACACATGGAGGTATTAACGTAATAGGCCTAAAAGAGTATAAACAATTAGCAACCGAATCAAGCTGCACATATCCGGACCAGTCGATCTATCCCTGGGACCAGTCGACTGGTCTGGTTGTACCAGACCTAAACCAAAATAACATCACCGAACTAGTTTATTGGTTGGTCTCACTGATCGACTGTTCATAGGAAGCCAATCGATGGGTTTGGCTTAATTGATTGATGGGTCTAAGTAGAGACCATACCATTTAGGTTATAGGGTCACCAATTGATGGGTGGGGTGAACCAATCATCTATTCATATAAACTAGTCTACTTGTAACACCCCCAAAATTTACTATTAAAAATATTTCATTTAATGATAAGTGTTAAACAAAAGCGATATGACAAAACTGTAAATTCTGAGGGTATTACCGCCACACTCAGTATTAGACCGGTTCACTCCTACCATTCCAGTACTAAGTGCTAAGGCTAAATAGGATTAACTTCAAACGCAAGTTGATAATTGAAACAAGATTTCATAAAAGAAATGATAGTTTTCACCATACAGAAATCAGAGTGCGGTTAAAGAGAGTTACAACCTAAGGAGTAATTATATAATTTTTTCGAACACATCAAACACAGTATGACAGAATATGACTAGAGTAAAATGATACATAGTAAAAGTAAGATAGGGTCCGGCTAGTCACTCTCGATCCCCAAGCCAAGTTTAGGCTCAACTCTTGGCCCCACCTGATGCCTCATAGGTGTTGTAGGCATCGAAGATGTTGCCCCCTACTTGCACAAACTCAGACGGGTCTTCTGCTCGTGGGAATGAGTAGCACCCATGAAATGAGTGATCAGTACGCTACGTACTGAGTAAGGTAACCATGCACTAAGGCAAAATATACAAAAACATACTACATAACATACATGATAGGAACATATAGGCAGCTCATAGTAATACAGAGGATGAAGGCCGGCTATGGTCTATATAGGCTTATTTTTTAGATTTCTTGTAAATATAGTTGATTTGCATCATAGTCTTTATTAGTCCATGTGAGTGCGGGAACCCCACTATTATAGCCTGTGGACCGGTTATGCAGGGAAAAATGCTCATGGCCACTATTATTTGCCCGTGGACCGGTCATGTAGGGCAAAACGCTCCTGGCCACTATTATTCGCTAAAGGATCGGTTTGACCCTGACTCACATGGTATTTCACTGTAATTACTTTGTGTCTTTTCCATGTCTTATCATCATTATATTTGGTTTGTTGAGTAAAAAAACCCCCACTATTATAGCTGGTGGAATGGTCATGGAGGGCAAAATGCGCTTGACCACTATTATTTGCCGGTGGACCGGTTTGGGCCCGGCTCAACAATCTTTATCTTTAAATGGATAACATCTTATTCGTGTCTTATTCAATAAGCATTTCACTTTTGACATGCATGTCACCAACATTCTACCTCTATCCTCTCAAGGGGGCCCATCCCATATCTTGAGACTCCTGCGCCCCTTATCACACCTCGACATCCATATCCCCTTACACATACACATAATGAAACCAACTCCTAAGGGTGTGGATTAAGGTTTAACACCTCATGACATCAAACTCCACCTAATATCACCCTCTAGGGTTTTTCCTTGAAAACCTTAATTGGACTTATGTGGCCCAACTTTCTCTCACTTACACTACCATTACTTCATTTATCGTCCCATACCTTATCTCATTTATATCCAATCCCAAATCATATCGCTTTACCCCTCGATTCCACATGTGACTGAAAAACCCTAGTTGACCACTTTAACCCTAGTACCTTTCTTCTCCCACAAGTAACCTCTCTCTTTTCACCCAAAATCTTTTCTCTCCCATGGAACCCATACTCACCCCTTATAAAATAAATTCCCACTCTTAGCTTGTACTCCACCCTCCCTTATTTGTTTTTACTTCCACATTTTTTCCAGATTAGTGCTTCCTCTCAAAACCCTAATCGGGTCCCTTATACACCCTTACACCAACTTACGTACTATTTTTCGTCCCAAGTCTCCAACCACTCCACAACTCTCCCCTTAGCTTATTTACACCCTAAAACAACATTTCTCACGTAAAGATCATCCCCATGCAAGTTTCATCCACCCCATGCAACTCTCAAAGTCCCCATGCAAACCCTAGAATTCCTATGCATGGTTCCCATCTCTTTTTCATTTTGGTCATCTCTTCCTCTTTATTTTCCTCTCATGGATCATGAGGTATATTGGTCAACCTCATATCCCCCTTAGTAAACTCACTTCCCATTTTCTTTCTTTTTATCCTTTCATTCCCATATCACATGATTAGTCATCCTAGCATGCATGCCATAGAGGGTCATATCATATCACATCATAATCACCATATATACATATCATACTCATGCCATAAGGAACAAATAAACATATCTCAACTCCAAGCCGTGCAACACACAAGGCAAGTTAATGACAATCATACGATACATGACATAGCATGATACATAACATCCAAGGCATACAAGTCACACAACACACATGGCTTTAGCTACATCCTTACCTAAAACGACGCCGGAGTTGGAGCATGCTCCTATGCCTCCTTAGGGTTTTGGCTTAATTCACCTATAAGAGGGAAAAACTAAGGATTAGTTTCCCTCCTACCAAAAATCCTATTATTTATCTTTTTAGTCTAAGATTAGGGTTACTATTATTAAAGGCAGCTTTACAAGTGAAAACTAGGGCTTTTTATCCTCAAGTTAACCTACTAGATATTACTAGTCAAAATGTATTTATGTTAATATTCATAGCTATATTTATATTATTAAACTTAATAGCTTTATTTCTTCTAATAATTGTACTAATACTGGTTATAGGAAAATAGTGATAATAATAATAGTAGTAATACTAATGCTCCTAGAAATAGAAGCCCTATTATTTTTAAGACTAAGGATAATAATAGTATTAGCATTAAAATAATAATATAATAATAGTAATACCATCAAAGTACTAATATTGCTAAAGATAATAATGATAATAGTTATATTTGGAATAATAATAATATAAGGGTTCAAATGTTTTTGTCATAATAATAGTAACAAAATAATAATAATTATAATAACTAATAATAATACCATAGTAATAATGTTAGTAACAAAGGCATTAGGAATAATATTAGCAATATCTGAATAATAATAATAATAATAATAATAATAATAATAATAATAATAATAATAATAATAATAATAATAATACTAAGGTTGAGTAGTCTTCTTCTATAGTAGCAAAATGGTAACATACCCATTTTAGTTTCAATAACATTAATAATAATAATAATAATAATAATAATAATAATAATAATGATAACAATGATAATAATGATAATAATAACAACAATAACAATAATAATAGTAACCGAAATGATAATAATAATAATATAAGGGTCCAAATATTTATATTAATAAATAAAAGTGATAATGGATAAGGTTAGTATTAATAATATTAGCAAGAAGATAATGATAATGATAATGGTAATAATAATAATAATAATAATAATAATAGTTAGGCAGATTATAAAGTAAGGTTAAGTGACAATAATAATATTAATAATAGTGATGATGCTAATAATAATAATATTATTAATAATAATGATAATAATAACAATATTATTATTATTATAGATAATACCATTAATATTATTAAAATAACTAATACTTGTATAAAATGGGTTTAAGGGTTGAGAAGGTTAGAGAACCACCTAGGGATAGTGGTGGCACCGGCGGCGGCGGCGGCGACGACAAATATGGATATTGGAGGTGGTGGAAGGAGGAGAAAGGAGGGAGAAGGTGTAACACCCCAAAATTTATTATTTTTTTAAACACAAATTTCTAGATTTAAAAATCGTAAATTCTGGGGATGCTACTGCCACACTTAGTATCAAATTGGTTCACTCCTACTGTTCCAATACTAAGTGCTAAAGCTAAGAAAACATTATCATCAACTAATATCAATACATAATTCAAGGTTCGCAATATAATCAGAGTACATATGAATTATTATATAATCGAATTACGAGAGAAAGTTTCTTAAAGTAGAAAGATGTCCATGACATTAAAATTGTTTCTCGAATACATAACATAGTAAAAGGGTAATAAGGATAATAATAGCATATGAAGGGAAACCGGCCATGCCACTCTGAAGATTAATCCAGCCCATAATCAACTCTCGCCCATGCTTGATGCCCCATAAACATCAATATCATCAAAGAAGGCATCTCCAACCTGCAACACATCAGATGGGCCTTCTACTCGTGGGAATGAGCACCACCCATGAAAAGGGTGATCAGTACGCTACGTACCGAGTAAGGTAACCGTGCACTAAGGCCAACACACAAAATTCACATAAAATATGCAGAATAAATAAAAGATCATAAAATCTAATGTAAGAACATAAAGGTAAATGAACATTTAGGTGAACATACCAAGGTCCAATATAGTCCAGATAAATTACTTAATTAATCTCTTATCGAAATTCTTTTCACACCATGTTCTTTATCAATTCCACATGAGTACAGAAACCCCACTATTTTAGCTGGTGGATCGGTCACTTAGGGTAATATACCCTACCACTTTTTTATGCTGGTGGATCGGTCTGACCCCTTTATTGCACAGTGTTTCAGTGTAAGTACTTAATGTCTTTCCCATGTCTTAGCAAACTATAGGGTTTGGTTTATTGAGTTTGGGATCTCCCACTATTATAGTTGGTGGATCGGTCACTTAGGATAACATACCCTGCCACTATTATATGCCGGTGGATCAGTCTCCAGGATACCTCGGTACTTGGCCACTATTATGCCGGTGGATCGGTCTGGGCCCAAATCAATATTCTTCCACTTTACATGATTAATGTTTTAGGTATCTTATTTAGAATCTTTAACCCTAGACATGCATGGCTAACTTTCGTTACACTTATTTTCCCCAAAAGAACCCGTCTTACTCATAGGCTTATAAAGCTCCTAACTTATCCCATTATTCTTCCCTCTTTACCAGACTTACATTAGAGTCCATCTCCCCCACATGTGGACAAAAGCCCACTATTTTTTTCACCACCTACCCATTCACTACTTCACTAACACACTTTACTTCACCAGACACACACACACAACCACATACACCCCAAAAACCATACTAAACCCTAACCACCACATAAAACCCTAGACTAGTCTACTATATGCTCTTATACTATCCCACGTACTATTTTTCATTCAACACATTCAAATGCCCAAACAAAACTTTCATCACCTTACTCACATCTCAAATTAACTATTCATACATAAAGTTTACTCCCATGCAAACTTTATATCCCCAATGCAACCCTTTGTACTATTTCATGCTAAACCCTATTCTCCCACGTAAAACCCTAGATTCCCATGAAAACCCTATATTCCCCCATGCATGGTCATATATCACTTAGATCAACCTCACATTATTTCACTCCATACCATCATATTACACAACCTAACATGCATGTCTTATGGGCTGTACCATATCACAATAAACACACAACTTTACATACTTTACACATACCATAACATATCGTAGAAACATACCTCAACTCCACGTCATACTGCATATGTAATAGTTATAAAAATACACATAAAATACATATTTCATATCACATGGCATGCAAGGCATGTAAAACACATTACACACAAACGACCTTAGTTACACCCTTACCTATATGGGTGAGTGCCCCAATGTTTTCCAAAATTTATAATATTGTTAGCTTCTTTTTCTCATACTCAGGGATAGATAATCAACAACTATACTTTTATCACCTTTTTTCTTCTTTCGATACAATGGTTTTGTTAATCTTCCAAGGTCTTTAATATACATTCTATCATACATTATTAGGCCAAAGAACTATTGAAGGAGTTTTGTTTCTTCCAATTTTTTGGGAAATTCTAAAAATTTTGTTGCTATCTGTGGTTGTAGCTTGATAGTTCCCTTTCCAATTTTATGTCCAAGGAAGTCTATATATTCGTTAATTAATTACATTTTTTTTTGATAAATTACCAATCTATTTTCTAAATTTTTTTATTAAAACAATTTTTAGATGTTGGTAGTGTTATTCTTTTTCTATTTAAAAAACTAATATATCATATATATATATACTAAATAAAAGTTTAAATCTCCAAATTTTTTATCCATCATTCATAGGAAAATTGAAGAAAATTTTTTTAAGTCAAAGGGTATTACTATCCATTCACAACGTCCTCCTTTTGTGTCGGTAAAAGTCGTCCAAGGTACAAATTTTTCTTCCAGTAGGATTTGTCAGTACCTTGACTTACAATCAAATTTACCAAACCCTTTTTATTTAAAATACTATCTTTATTGGGCATTGGATAAGCATCATCTAGTGTGCTATTGTTGAGTTGATTATCCTAGCCTTTCCTCATTTTTTTTTGCATGGTTCCTTACCATGGATGTAGGGAAATTATGTAAACTTACTGAATTTCTTATTAAGATATAATCCTTTAGTTTTAGAGGGGTATAAACAATATATTTTCCTGTTATTTTAAACCCTAGGTTTAAAATTTTTAAATTTTCTTTCGTTGGAAGTATTCCTAAATGTTCCTTAGGATCATCTCCTATTATCTTTGTTCTTTCAGCTATTTGAATAAGTCTTTCAGCCTTTCATTTGTTTTAATTTGTCCTCTCATAACTAAAGGTTTGTTTTTTAATAAAATTTTGAAATATTTCTTATTATTTTATCTCTTCATCAAATGATTCGTGATATGTTATGAAATCTTATTCTTAGGTTAATGTATTCTTTTCATTAAGCCAAAAATGTGAAAAAATATACCTCCCACCACACTTTACATGCATATATTATGATTTATCAATGACAAGTGGTTTTATTAAAAATTAACGCTGAGTTTTTACTTATTAGCATTAAACCATTATCTAATGTTATAATTTTTTTCCCTAACACAAAATATTTTGGATGTGTTGGCCCATCTGTTACCCAAGTCATTGGGAGATTATAAAGTAATCATTTTTTCATTTGGGTTATTTAAGCAATCTTTACATTAGGAAGGTAATATTTATATTCATGTGTATTACATCTAATAACATTGATGTAACTCATATTCTTGAAACTTCTATGCACTTATATTCTTTTAATAAGTTTTTATGTATAGACCTCTTTGTGCTTCTACTATCCATTATAGGAAAAGATTATATTTGTGTCTCATCATTAAGATAAATTGTACATTTTAGATTTAAGAGTGAATTCAAGGGACTTGTTGAAGTTAAACAATGCACTTCTTGTATTTTTTTAAAACTCCCTTCTTAGGTTTATAAGGTTCTCATTAGATTCTGTACTAGATTCTATTTTTATACATTTTATTTTTTTATCGATCTCTTTTATTTTTACCGATGAGACTGTTTCTGTTTTAGGATAATCCACTTTATCTTATAAAATAGTTATTTATTTTTTTAACTTCTAGTTGTAGGTTTAATATTTTCTCTCTTTTTGATGTCCTTACAACTTTTTTAACCTTGTCATATAAAAAATTTATACGTATGGGCCATATTAGGCTATAGTTTACATTGGTTTTCTTGTTGTCTAAACATTCCTTCACCATGCATTCATTGGTATTCATGCTCATTTTGCATAAACTAATAGTTTATATATTCAGACATATTTTGCATTAGATCAACAAATCCTATTTCCATATCCATTTCTTCAATTTCTTTTATAGTATAAAAGGATGATTCCTTAGAATCTATATTGACTACAACTTCTTCTAATTTGTCAATTAATTTTGTCCTATATAGCTTTTTAATTTTCTTTGGGCATTTATTACCTATATGATTGGGATCTCCACATATGAAGAATGTTCCTTGTCTTATCCGGATTTTTAACATGTTTTCCTCTTTGAGGTTGTTTTTTTATTTAAATAATTTATTTTTCTTTTTCCTAGGCCTTTCATAAGTTTGAGTTGTCATAACATTTTTACCAAATGCCCAACTTTGTTTCTTAATTTCCTTTTATTGTGCATACTCTACACATTTTTGTTAGAGGTAATCAAATAAATAAATAATTATTGGCCTTGTTCCTAACCCCTTGGGATAATTCTTACTATGCCAAGATTCTTCAATTGCTTTTCCTAACTAATCAAGGAGTCTAGTTAGGTATCTGTTTGCTAAGTCACCATCCTTGGGAACCGCTACTAGGCTAAAATAATCATCAGTAAATTATACAATGTTAGCCTAATATTTAGTTGTTGTTTGCTCTATAATTTTTGATGCTTCATTTTGAAAACTTATAATCTTCTTACTAGGGTATATTCCTTGCATTATTTTGTTAACTAATCTAGTAAAGTTATAAGGATTACTTCCCAAAACCTTATTGCTTCAACTCTTGCCATATCTTTTATTATTATTATTATTATTATTATTATTATTATTATTATTATTATTATTATTATGTTATAGGTATTTAACATTGAATCCCCTAAAAGTATTTCTAGGTAAATAAACACATCAATTTCTGGTTGATAGGCATTTACCCATGCTCTTACACACTCCGTCTCCCATCTATCTATATCTTTAGGCCATTTTGTGGATGCAGATTAGTTAATGTTAATATAGTTCTATTTCTATGTGTTTGTGGTAAGATGACATTATCAAGCACAAATCTTTTTCCATTGCCTTTCTAATATCCCTACGGGATATAGATATTAGCTAGTTCTCCAGAGGGTCTTCCTAGATTATATGAGTGACGGTGTACTCTTGATTTCCCATACAATGGGGTGTCTTGATAAGTTATTGATGATTACCCCTCTATTTGAGTTTATGGTGAGGACATCATTCTTGCTTTAAGTATTTCCTTATAAATTTCTCTTTCATTCATAGAATCATATCCCTTGACATCTAGTTTGTATTTTTCATTAATTTTTTAAAGGCCTTTTCATAATCTAATATGGCATATTATATTAGCCTTTCACACTCGTCATATATCTTTTCCATAGGAATTTTTCCATCTATATCTTTAACTTCTTTGACACTATTATCCCTATTTATTTTTGAACTTTCTTCCTCATATGATAATGAAAGAGGAAATCCTTTTTTTTACGATAATTTAATACCTTTTTTTTATTCCATAAGGGTATAGAGATATTCTATAGGTTTTTATCTTATATAAAGTATAAATAATCTTTGTTTTTCTAAGAGATATACCTTGCTTATTTTTTCTTTAGCCTTGTACTTGGTGAGGTAAGGATATTCTTTAATAAAATATTTATATATATATATATATATTTTTAATATTTGTTCATAAACCTATAACAACCCCAAAATTTACTACTAAAATTGTTTGTTTAAGTGGAAGAACTATTTAAACATAGGAAGGGTTTTACCATCGTAGTCAATATAAGTCTGTCTACAAACCATCCTCATACCAATTTTAAGGCAAAGGTAAAACCAAATACAAACCATGATAAATATAGAACAAGGATATTCCATAACATAAATAAGAGTTAGATATTCATTTCAAAAGTAGAACTGAAATACATAAATAAGTGTTTAGATGAAAATAAAAAAGAGGAAAACTAGTTTAAAACAACAAGTAGATAACACAAATCTTCGGTCCCCAGCCCTAGTCATAGAATAATATCACTTCACCCCAATTAGAGCATTGTAAGTGGCAAAATCATGTAGTGAGTCATCATTAACCCGCATAGACTCAAAAGGGGTTTATGCTCTTGGGAATGAACATCACCTATAATAAGGATGATTAGTATGCTACGTACTAAATAAGGTAGCAATATAGTTAAGAAGGTCACATAAATTTATAATACCAAAATAAGAGTTGATGAGTACCTAAGTTAATCTTATTGACTTATTTAATATTCTCCAAAAATACAACAATAGTGAAAATGATAACTATTCATGATTTTATTCACTTTGGGTTCAGGTACCCTAATATTCTTAATTAGTGGAATAGTAATCAAGTACAATCCTAGAGCAGGATGCTGCTAGGCACTATTCTCATCACTGGATCGGTATTCTGAGTACAACCCCCACTTAGTTGTAAATTGGTGCTAGTCCTTCCTAATTCCATCTAAGCATATACCCAAGGTTTATTTGGGACTTTAAGGGTAACTTTCCCTTTATCCAAGTTTTTCTTCATTTGTTTGATTAAATCAACTATCAATTTATTGTTTTTGATTTTTTCCTCTAAGTTTTCTAATATTCTTATTTCTATTAGTATTTCTAGTATTTCTATTTTTTTTTCTAATATTCAATAGCAATATTGTGCAGAAATTTAAGATTTTAGGATTGTTTTTTTTTTATATCAAATTTTGATATACCTACATATTTTTTAAGCCCATTTTTTGGTTAAGAGACCTTTGTATTTCTTTTATTATTTGTTGATAGAATTTCCAATGTTTAAAATTTATATTACTCATGATAAAACTAATGATATTATTTTCGTTAAGCTACCTTATAGTTTTCATTGGATAATTTCTAATTATTTATACCTTTTTCTAACTTCATTTGATTTGGTCAAGGTTGCTAGAACTAATTTCTCATTTACCATGAGAGGAGAAATTTTCAAAACTTCTTTATATATTTTATTAACCTTTTCCTCTATATGGTTACTTGCTTTGTTAGGAATTCTAATTTCTTTTCTAAATCCTTAAATAGGTTTATTTTAGTATTATTGATTTTTTAAAAGTATATTATTGTATTTTTTGGTTATTTTATGCCCATAATTAGTAAAAGGTCTACAATTGAATTCATTTGATATGATCAATTTTTTTTTACCAAAATTATAGTTAAGGGTGTACCCATTGATTATATTTTTGGTTTCCTTTTGGTGTGGGATTTTTGTCAAGTCTAAATAATTTAACTTACTCATTTTAACTAGTTTTATTAATATTTTGATCAAGTAATTCTTGAAATGATTTTAGAAACTTGATATGTTGGTAATCTTCAAGAGCTACCATGTTTTGATCCAGGGTAACTAGCTTAAGGATAGCGCCTTTTTCTCTATTAAGTTTTCTAATTAACATATATTTTATTAACATTAAAGGGTTTTTACCCCAAAAAGGGACATTTTTTCTATTAGACCAAGAATGGATTACTATAGATAATATTCTTACTATGATTGGTTATTTAGATTATAATGAGATAAACTTTATTATATTGTATAACTATTATGACATAAATAATATAGATAAAAGTTAAAAGATTCCTAAAAAACCTATGATCCACTTTTCTTCTTTTATTCTACATCACTTTTTTTTGCTTTTTTTTTCCTCTCCTCCATACATGTGTCTGTACGGGCTGTCTATAGAGAATATTTGTTTTTTTATAACATAATTACTTATGTCGTTGTTGATGTTATTGCTTGCATTATAGTACATTTAACGTCATTGCTTATGTTATTGCTTGTGAAATGCTGGCCTCATTCTTGGTTTTATACAAATGTTATTATTAACCTAGGATCATGATTTAAATCCTAGGGTTTAGGTTTTGGGGTTCAATTTTACCGATGTATAGACTCAATAATACTTGATGATGTAGTAATCATTTAGTTTGGTTTTATTGAAATCCTAAGTGTGCTAATTATCTTTTGAGTTATGGTATATGTTTTGATGATACTAAAATAGAGGATGATGAAAAATTCCAAGCCCTTTTTGAGAACATCCATAAGATTTCAATGAATCTAGATGCTACAAATGCTAAACTTAAATAACTCCCCAAAATGCAAACACAATTGCACATCATGGAGTTTAGGTTTTTCGAGCAAGAGTCAGTCCAAAACATGTAAGAACAAATAAGGCCTTTCTAGAGAACAGATGGAAAGTGAAATGATGTGATCTTCTCTATCCAAAGGGAGACATTTAAACTCATGTGTGGGGGTATGAAGAAGAGTCACAAGGGCGTGGAAGCTAATGAGCCTCTTATGAACATCAACCTAGGCATTATTATGGAGAATACAGAGGTATAAAGATTGATCTCCTTGATTTGATAGTGAACTTGACGTTGATATATTCCTTTAGTGGTTACATAAAGCAAATGATATATTCAAATTCAAGGATTATAATGATGAGCACAAATGTAAACTAGCTACTCTTATGTTTAAGAAGTTCGATGTAATATGGCATGATAACTTGAAGAGGACTAGAGAAAGATAAGGAAAAAAAAAGTATTGGGATAAGCTTAAGAAACACTTAAGAAGGAAATTTTACCTAAGGAGTATGAGCAATACAAGTATATCAAACAAACTACTCTTAAGAAAGGACTTCTAAATGTTAAAGAGTATCTTAGAGAATTTGAGAAAGTAGCACTTATGTGTGATATTCATGAGAAAGAGGAACATAAATGTGCTAGATTTCTAGGATACCTTAATATGGTGATTAGGAATAAAGTTTAAACTTGAATATATGACTTTCTTGATGATATGATTACGCTATATTTGAGATTTGAAAAGCAAATCAATTCCACCAAGTCTCATGCCAATCAAAGTACTTCTTCTAAAAAGTACTACTTGAATGCACATATTACAAATTATGGAATGAGTACCTCAAGTGCTACAAATGCTGATAGAAAGCAAGGTATAACTAGAGACGAGAGAAGGAAATCTAAGTTTAACGAAGTCTATACAAAGCAATGTTGTAAATGCCAAGGATATTGAAACTTTGCTAGAGAATGTCCCAACCAAATAGTGTTGTCAATACAAGAGATTGAAGCTATGGAGACTTGTGATGAAGACCTTGACTATGAGTTAAGTGAAGTACTTTCAAGTGAATCTAAGGATTAGGGAAATGCTTGTTATGTGATACAAAGAGTTCTTTAATTTCAAGTTAATAAGAAACAAAATCAATGAGAGAAGATATTTAAGACTAAAGGAAGAGTAAGATGTATGGTTTTTTGAGTTATAATTGATAGTTGTTCGTGTACAGATGTGGTTAATGAGAGGATCATGAATGAGATGGGATTTAATACAATGCCATATCTGAAGCCTTATTCTATTCAATGGCTCAATAAAGACAAATGATTCAAGGTAACCAAAATAACCTAATCTCATTCCTAATTAGTAATTATGATGATGATGTGCTATGTGATATGTTGCCTATGGATGTATGTAGAATCTTCTTAGGTATACCATGAAAATATAATAGAATTTCTATTCATAATGGTATTACTAATGAATTTCTCATTTTGAAAGATAAGAAAAGCCTTAAACTTACACCTTTTAAGTGTGATGATACTAGCATAGTCAAGAATAAAAAGAGTTTATTTTCACATGAAAAGGCTATGATAGAATGTATTAAATAAAAAGGTAGTTGATATGCTTTGATTATTAACGAATCGCTACAAGGGTAGGAAAATAGTGATGATCCTTGATTACATGAGCTTCTTGATGAATATAATTGTAACACCCCCAAAACTCACTACTGAAAAATTTTATTTTATTAAAAGATACAGCGGAAGTAAGGAAAATAAAACTATGAATTTCGGAGATATTACCGCCGTGATCAGCACAAGTTCGGCCCCCGGCCGGTCTCGTGCTAACCACAAGACTAAAGGAAAGTTACCATCAACCATCGATTAAACTTAAAATAAGAATTCATAAAAGAACTAGAAAATTCAAAATATGGAAATCAGAGTACGCGTAAAAAGGTTTACAATCCAAAGGAGTAGATAATTGAAGTTCCAAAGGAATAGAAAATACAGTATGATAAAACATAACTAAGATAAAACAATACAGGGTAAATGAAATGAAAAAGAGATTCCGGCCAAGATGTTCTCGGTCGCTATGCCAAGTCCAAGCTCAACTCTCAGACCCACCTGATGCCCTTAAAGTATCATAGACATCGAAGATAACATCTCCTACTTGCACAAACTCAGGTGGGCCCTCTACTCGTGGGAATGAGTAGCACCCATGAAATGGGTGGTCAATACGCTATGCAATGAGTAATGTAACCATATAGGTAAGACCAATAAGAAGCACATAAGTAAGGCCATGCAAGAAGATAAACACGTAAGGCGTACAAGGTAATAATTCAGATTTACAAGATCAGGTCGGACTTATACTAATAATTTATCTTACACCTCTTTTATATTAATTCCATGAGAGTACAGGAACCCCACTATTATAGCCGGTGGACCGGAAATACTCCACAGGGCATAATGCACCTGACCACTATTATAGCAGGTGGACTAGAATCACTTAGCAAGGCAACACGCACCTGGCCACTATTATTGCTAGTGGACCAGAAAATACATATATAACCTCATTGGCCCCGACTCACATGGTGTTCCACTATAAATAATTAGTATCTTTCCATGCCTTATACTTCTGGTTCACACATTTCTCAAATAAATTCTGCGTGAGTGCGGAAACCCTACTATTATAGCTGGTGGACCGAAAACACTCCACAGGGTAGAACGCACCTGACCACTATTATTGCCGATAGACGGAAAAAGATATATCTTTACTGGCCCCGACTCATGAGATGTTCCACTATAAGTAAATAGTATCCTCCCATGACTTATTACCATACAAGGTTTGGTTTATCGAGCCCAGAATTTCCCACTATTATAGTCGGTGGACCGGAAACACTCAAAAGGGAAAAACACTTCTGACCACTATTACAGCCGGTGGACCGAAAAATCACTCAACAGGGCAAAATGCACCTAACCACTATTATTGCCGATGGACCAAAAAATATATAGCCTCACTGGGCGTAGGCTCAATAATATTTCACTTAATTAGTGTTTTATTGTATCTTATTCCACACACAACCCCGACTAGACATGCATGACCCGCATGACTTTCTAAACTCCTGTCCCATATCTTGGGGCTTCTACTTCCTCTAGAACATCCAAACATCATTTTCCTTTCTTTCCTCATTACCATGAATACTCAACTCCGAGACCCACTTTCCATATCTTTGACCTATATGGCCCAACTGGCCTCTATCCCATACAACTCATACTCCTCCAATTTATCACCTCACTCGATTCATCTCCAAGCACCACATTTTACTTCCCATATAATAAGTGTGACCACAAAACCTTAGTTGGCCATTCCAAAACTCTGGCACCTCTCTTTCCCTATACGATGTTATTCATTCATCACTCTTACTTACCATCATCTCGAGACTTCCTTCCATCTTTTTTCCACTCACCATGGACCCAAAACTCTTCTTTATTACCAAGACCATCACTTCCCTTGATCCACACTTGACATTACAACCTCATTATCCAACTCCCACACATGATCACCAAAAACCCTAATTAGCTCCCCGAAAATCCTAGTACTTGTCCTTTCTTTTATGCTACTCACTCAACACCCAAATACATTCTTCTCTCTTGACTCACTTTTCCTCCATGTGACAACCCTTCCATATTTTACCCTCATTCTAACCATTTCCATTCATTTTTCCTCCCTTACACATTTCTCTCACTTAGGGTTTCCTCCCAAAACCCTAGTCAAACCTCCCATGCATCCTTACATCAACCTACCTACTATTTTTCACATATAGACTTCAATCACCCTAACAATTCTTCCTTTACCTTAATCGATCCTCAAATAAAATTTTCCCACGTAAAATTCATCCCTATGCAAAGGCTAACCATCTCATGCAAACCATAGACTTCCCATGCATATTTTGATCCATTCCCTTAATTTCATTCTCATTATTCCTCTTTTTATCCACCCCATAGTTCATAAGATAATTAGGAAATCATTACCATTTTCTATTCAAATCACTTTCCTGATTCTTTTCTATTTCTCTCACAACCACATCATACTACTTAGGACCTCCTATCATGCATGTCATAAGGGGCAGTACTACATAAGCATAATTCAAGTACAAGTAATAACATCACATTACACATATCATAAACACATACAACTTACCTTAGCTCCATGCTTAGAAAGTTTTGCTACAAGAACATGATAATATAAAATATAAAGCACACACATCAAACCAACACACATAGCACACTCTTACACATAAAAAACCTTAACCATATCCTTACCTAATACGACACCGGGCTTGGAGCATGCTTCTACGCCTCCTTAGGGTTTTGACTTGATTCACCTATAAGAGAAAAATACTAAGGGTTATATTCTATCTTACCAAAATTACCACTATTCCTACCTTACCCTTATCATAACCTACTATTATGGCAAATAATGATAATAGTAGTTTTATAAGTAAAAGTAGGGTTATTATTCTTAAAGTAGCTAATCATGCTACTACTAATCAAAATAGGTCTTAGTAGCTACATCAGTTCATGTTAAAGTAATTATAGCGATATTCATATTATTAAAGATAATAGCTTCAATATTACTAATAATAATAATAGTCGTAGTTGTAGTTGTATTGATAATACTAATAACAACACAAATCCTAGTAATAATAATAGTGATATTAATAATAAAAAAGTAGTGATCATAATGATAATAATAATAATAATGCTAGTTGTGATATTAATGATAGTAATATATGTAATATTAACAATAATGACAAAGTAATAATAGTAATAGTTCCAATTTTAAGAATAATGCTAATAAGGGTCCTAATAATCATAATAGTAGTAATCTTAGTGATAATATGGTCAAGTATAACAATAGTGATAGTAATAATAATAATAATAATAATAATAATAATAATAATAATAATAATAATAATAATAATAATAATTATAATAATAATTTTAAGAATAATACTAATACTAATAATAATAATCGAAATGGTAATAGTGATATAAGGATTCAAATATTTAAAATAATAATAAAAGTGATAATATGCCAAAGTTAGTAATAATAGTAATACTAATAGTAGTAGTAGTAGTAGTAGTAGTAGTAGTAGTAGTAGTAGTAGTAGTAGTAGTAGTAGTAGTAGTAATAATAATAATAATAATAATAATAAGGTTGTTGACCATTAACAGTAATAATAATATTAGTTAGAATAATTCTAAAGTTAGGTTAAATAATAATAATGATAAAGGTGATAATAATGATAACATAAACATAATAATAATAATAATAATAATAATAATAATAATAATAATAATAATAATAATAATAATAATAATAATAATAAGAATAATAATACTATTAATACTACTAAAAATTGCTAACACTTGTATACAAAGGGTTTAGGGGTTAGGGAGGTTAGAGTACCACCTCGGGACGGTGGCAGCACTGGTGGCAGTGCACGGCAGTGGCGGTGGAGGGAGAAGGGAGGTGGAGAGATGGGTGTATAGGTTAGGAGAGAAGGAATGAGTTGGTGGTGGGCGCCTCAGGTGGAGAGGGTTGGAAAGGAGGTGGTGGTGGAGCTAAAGGGGGTGGTGCATGGCGGAGGGTGTGGTGGTTGAAGGTGGTGGAGGGAGGAGACGGGAGAAGGAGAGGGAGGCAGGGAAAAGGGAGGTATGGGGAGGTAGAGGAAGCTCCCCTAGTTGTTCTGGAGGGTAGAGGGGGTGTTTGTTGTGGCGGAATCAGGGCAGGCAGTGGTGCGAAGGGTGGCGGTGGTCGAGGTGGGTTGATTGGGAGGTGAACTTTGCATGACTGGGGTGGCTCGTGCAGGGCAAATCGAGGGAGGAGGGAGGTGTAGTTTGGTAGAGGGTGATGTAGGGAGTAGTTTGGTGGGTGGCTCGGGCGGCAATGATGGGGCGATCGTCTGATCTAGAGGTGGTGCAAGGGAGGGTTTTCTGGGCTATGAAACAAAGGAGCTCGATTATGGTCGTTTATGGGGTATTTATAGGCCGAAAGGAGAGGAAAAAGATAAAAGGGGAAGAAGAAAAGAGGAGGCAAGTAAGGTAGGACCACCAGCTAGTGGTGGCAGGCCAGCGCAAGTCTGCCATAGTAGGGGGGTTGGTGGTCGGGGGAGAGAGGGAAAGAACAGGCTGGTTGGTTATTGGTGGTTACCGGTGGAAAATGGGATTGTAGAACGAGGTTGCATGTCGGGTTGGGGAGAAGGAAGGGAAAGGGGAAAGGGTGGACTGGGTGGTTTGGAAAGGAAAGAAAGAAAGAAAAAAAATAGGCAGACCGGGGCTGGGCAACGGGCGAAGGAAAAAGGAAATGGTCCGGGCCTAGGTTGTGCGAGAGGGGGAAAGGGAAAGGGAAATAAGAGAAGCTTAGGCCATGCGGGCTGGCCCAAATCAAGGGAGAAGGAGAAAAAAAAAGGAGAAAGGAGGGAAAAGAGAGAAAAAGGAAAAAGAAGGAGAAAAGGAAAAAAAAAAGGAAAAGGGAAAAGGAAAAATAATGGTTGGTTGGGTGTTTAGGATATTTTGGTAGTTTTGATTATTTAAAATAATAATATTTAGAAAAATAATAATTAAATTCCTTTTTATATTAATTTAGAATATATTGAATAAATTTTCCCAAGTTCCATTTTAATTAGCAAAGCACCCTAATTTTTTCTAATTAAATTATTTATTATTTTCCTCTTTATTTGTCTTAATTCAACCCCTTTAATTTAATAAAATATTTTATTTAATTAATTTCCCTAATAAATCCTTATTTTGCCATAATTTTCTAAATTAGGATTTTGGGGTATTTCAATAATGATGTATTTCCTAATGATTTACCACATATATTACCTCATAAAAGAGGAATAACACACATTATAGACTTAATGCTTAGTGTGTAGGGTTGTTTACTAGTCGAATACCTTGAAGCTCAATCTTGACTACTTTAGACTTTTTTAGGCTCGATCTTAGCTCAAGTTTGAAATGAGCCAAACAAGTTTGGCTTGAGCTTGGCTTGATAAGATTCATGAGCTAGCCAAGTTCACTCTTTTGACTTAAAAAAAATCAATAAACCAAATTGAATCGTTTATTAGGATTTAGTTTATGATTTAGCTCGTTTGAAAGTTAAATAAACCAAATCAACTTGTGTAATTATTCAACATTTTAAGGAATCATTTAACTATTTGGCTTGTCTATTAAGTAGATTCTATATAATCTAACCTATAAACATATGAGCCGAGATAATAAAAAAAGATGATCCGAGCTCAAGCCAAATTTGAGTTGGCTCACAAACAATTGAGGCAAACCTACTGTTGCTCGATCTCAGATCCTTTAATAAATAAGCCTAAGAATAAGGCTCATATTCGATTTATTTACCTAGACAAATAAGTTGAGCTAAGCTAGATCAGTTTATCAACAACCTACTCGTGTGTCCTTACCTAATAAACCTATATATAGATCCAATTTGGAGGAGGCTAAGGAACTATATAAACAGATGCAAGAGCTTATACAAAAAGGATATGCAAAAGAGATCATGAGCCCATGTTGTGTATTTACCTTACTTATTCAAAAAACGATGGTATGTGGTGCATGTGTATTGACTTTAGGGTTGTAAGAAATATAACTATCAAATATAATTTTTTTTATACCTATATTAGATGACATGTTAGAGGAATTGTGTGGAACACAAGTATTCTCTAAATTGATATAAGGAATGGATATCATTAAATGAGGATAAGAGAAGGGGATGAGTGAAAGATTGCCTTTAAAACTAAATATGGTCTTTGTGAATGGAATATGATGCCTTTTGATTTTTTTAATGTAAAAAGTTCATTTATGAGAGTTATGAATGAGTTTATTCATGTTTTTATTTGAAAATTCATCCCGATATATTTAGATGATATACTTGTATATAGTAAACATGATATTCATTTGAGGATATTCTTTGATAAACTAAGAAAAACTAAACTCTATGGAAAAATGTGACTTTATGCTTTTGAGTGTTATTTTCCTTGGTTATATTATAAGTAGCAAAGGTATTAAAGTGGATCTATAAAGATTCAAGATATTTAAGATTGGCTAACACCCAAATACATTTATGAGGTGAGGAGTTTCCATGTATTAGCAAGCTTCTATAAGAGGTTCATCATGGAATTCTAAACTGTTTCCATTCTAATTATACATATCATGAAGAAAGGTGAATTCAAATGGGGAGAAGAAGCAACTAAAGCCTTTGAGACTTTAAAAGATAAGTTATGTAATACATTGGTATTATCCTTACCTAACTTTGATAAATTATTTGAAGTTACATGTAATGATAGTGGGGCAGGGATAAGAAGTGTCCTCTCACAATAAAAAACAATTACATTCTTTAGTAAAAAATTAAATGGGGCTAAATTGAATTACTCACCTATGACAAAGACTTCTATGCCATCAAAAGAAGCCTAGAAATATGGAGTTATTATTTGAGATCCAAACCATTTGTTTTACATTAGGATCATTAAAGTTTGAAACATTTGCGTGGACAAAAATAAAATTAGTCATATGTATGCAAAATAGGTTAGTTTCTTACAATCCTTCATGTTTTCTGTTGAACATTTTGATGGTGTAAAGAAAACATGGTAACACATACATTATTGAGAAGGCGTTTGATACTTGTCATGATGGATGCTTTATTATTAGGTTTTGAAATGTTGAAAGAATTTTATGCAAAAGATGAAGATATCCGTGAGATTTATGATGCATGTAAAAAGAATGATAGTTATGGAAATTATGTGCTTCAAGGTGACTTTCTCTTTAATCTTAATAAATTATGTATATCATGATATAGTGTGTGTGACTTACCTGTTAAGGAAATGCATGAAGGAGGTAGAGTTGGTCATTTTACAGGGCATATGAAACTATTACAAGAATATTTCTATTGGCCATGAATGAAAAACTGGTACAAGCTATTATTAGAAGATGTGTGACTTGTCAAAAGAGTAAGAGTTTTGTCCATAAGGGTTTTTATACACCTTTACCTATTCTTAGTCAATCATGGGAGGAGGTTAGTATGGACTTTATCCTAGGATTACAATGGTTACAAAGGAAAAACAAATTCTATCATGGTAGTGTTAGATATATTTTCTCAAATTACACACTTCATTCCTTATAATAAAACTGATGATGCAACTCATGTGGCAGAGTTATATTTCAAAGAAGTAGTAAGGTTGCATGGTATTCCCAAAAGTATAGTGTCTATTAGAGATGTTAAAATTTAGGCTACTTTTGGAAGACACTTTGACATATATTAGTCTAAGTTGTTGTTTAGTACATCTCATAATCCCCAAACGGATGGTCAAACTAAAGTGAATAATAGAATTTTGCGAACTTCACTATGAGGGCTAGTTAATTAGAGTATAAAAGATTAGGATACAAAATTAGCACATGCTAAGTTTTTATATAATAGGAGTCTTTCTAATATCTTTCAATCGAGTCCATTTGAGGTTCTCTATGGGATTAATGCTTATTTGCTTATTGATATGGTGCTATTAAGTAAAGAGATACTAAGAACTATGATTATAGAGAAATATTTGAATTCTATAAGAAAATTCATGAACAAATTAATAACAACATTGATAAATCTAATGGTATATAAAAAACTCAAGCTAATAAGAACTAAATAGAATAAGTGTTTTCTTAAGGAGAATTAGTATGATTACACTTAAGAAAGGAAATATTTTCAAACTTAAAAAAAATTCCAAGATCCAATGGACCATTTAAAATTTTAATAAAATTTAGAGATATTGATAATGAATTGGAATTACCTGAATCTTATGGAGGAATTTTTATAGTTTTTAATCTTGGTAACTTATCTCCATACTATAATGATACTAATTTGAGGGAAAATTATTTTCTATAAGGGGATAATGATGCAAGAGTATCTAATAACTCTCCTAATAAATTTCAAAAATTTTAAGAGTCAGCATATATGGAGATGACACCCACTGTTCTCCTTCCTACCTAAAACCCTAATTATTCTAATGATGTCTTAAGTAATTCTTGCAAGTATTTCACATATTTGAAAGAAGGATAAATCATCCAAAACACCTAGTGTACTAGACAAAGTCAAGATAATGATGTACACAAGTGATATAGAATACAAAGCTACAAGACAAAGCATGGTTGCATAATTCATATGTTTGCATGGATAGGTTTTTGTTTAACTTTATTAGTCTATGTACAATTTGTAATTGTTGTCTTGTAAATTTTGGACATGTGTAACATATGTATTGTACGTGTGTTGTAGGGAATTATAAAGGTTGTTATTCTTAGTTACAACAACTACCAATTAGCTACAAACCTAGATAAATGTTGGATGTTGGTTAGGATTAATAATCCAAAGTTAATATTAGTTGTTAATGTTGACTAAGATTCTTTGCAACAGTTATATTAGTTAGAGTTTAACATATATATTAGTTAAGAAGTTGTTAATTAGTTAGTAAGAGTTGTAACACACTAACAACCCATGTATTTAATCTACGTATCATCCTTGTACACACAATAATCAAGTGGAATATATGAACGAGCTTTAAGAATTCTCTTTATTCTTCTCTAAGTGAGTGAGCGCTTGAGAATTGAAGATATTATTGGATGAAAACTGGGCAGTTTCTTCTTAGAGCCATTGTTGGATCATTGAAAAGTAACAATAACATCTAAGGGCCGAGAAGATCAACTTCAATGCGAACCAAATAATGATTTCAAGAAAGATACAAAGATACTATTGTGTGTGTATTTGATTTCTTCATCAAAATTCACATCATTTGTGGTATCAAAGCCACATTGGCTTTTCACATTTGAATTTCTAAATGTCGAAACCATTCTCCCTTAAAATCAAAGGCATTACCAGCCTTCAACAAGCCACCATAACAAGGTTTTGTTTAGTTTCTTGATTGTATATAACAAGTTCTTGATTGCATATGTTGAGATCTGTTTGTGCATAATCTAGTATATATTTGAAGGTTTGTTTTGAGTATAAGTGTCAAACGATATTAGGCCTTAACTATTCTGGATTGTTTGCATGATGCTGATAAACAATTTCATGGGATATATGTTGTGTGCATGGAGATAATCGGTTGCATATATGCATGCATGGTGCTATTGTTGGTGCCATTTTTGGTTTATTTGTTCTAGGCTTGATCTGTGCATGATTTTTGCTTTGTCATTGTGTGATTAGTTACGGGTATATTAAAACAAATTTTGAAGGTTTGATACACATTACACAATCAATAGAATTTGGTTATTGTTGTGATATGATCATTTGGTGTTGATTGTCATATTCAACTTCCTCTCATTAAATCATAATTTTCTTTAAACTCTTCCTCATTTTCTTTAAAACAAAAATTTCCAACCTTAAAAACAAAAATTTTTCTTGATTGGTGCTGATATTATTTTTGAACCCTTCATCATTGTCTTTAAAACAAAACTTTTTAGTTTTTAAATTTGGGGGTGTTACATTGAAGCTTAACACGGGGTGGTCATGGTGGCTAACACAGTCGTGGTGATCAACACAGGGGGTGTGTTGGTTGAGATGCCTGTGTCGATGACCTTGCTTCACCTGGCGATATATTTTTAACTTATTTTTTGTAGGTATCTTTTTGGGAGGCCGGTTCCATTTGGATTTTCTATCTTTTGTTTGTTCTAGGATTCTATTGCTTATAAAAGTGATTTATGAATGAGATTCACACAAAAGGGTGCACGTAAAGAGAATTGAAGATCAAACATAGAATAGAATTACGAGCAACTTGCACAAATATATCATTTGTTGTTTGACGAAATACCAACAGAACTTGGCTTATGCAATATGTTAATTGTAATTCATACGTGGGTACGCACCAACTACAACATTTGCTCGGAAGTGGTAGAATCATCATCTGCCTTATCGTTTTGTTAGTTGTGTAACATTGCATTGATCAAGTAGCGACGAAAGTTTGACTCAGGCAGCGTAGTTAGCATCTATCAGAAACAATCTAGTTGCCCATAATTTATATTACCAGGTAACTAATCAGTGATCCTTCGAACTAGACCAGTCACAGAGGTGCTCAACGAAGTAATTGTTAACAAATATGTAAGGAAATGTGAAGAGTCTCAGTTCATAAATTAATTGAAGAAACAGAGCAGTTGCTTTAATTTAAATTCTTAAGACACAGAGTAGATGTGCTAAAAATTTCTATTTACTGTACATCACCTGCATACCATAACAAAATAGATATATCAATCCAATTCCAGCAAATTAATTATCACGACTTGAATTTGCCTGGTCGTGGCGTGCAAGAGAGCAGGCCTAAGCAATACAAGTAGCGGGGCAGTCTTCAGCGCGACAGGATGTTCCAAGTTGGTAGATCATTTCAATCGCTGAATAAAATTCAGCAACCGAGCAATCCTCTTATTGGCACTAAGCATACTCTGGATTTAGTGCTAAAGCCTCTTGGTAGATCATTTCCTTGATCTCTTCTTCCTCCAATGCCTGTAGCTCAAAGTCAAAGGAAAATGGTTCTTGGCAAGTAGGTTCATCAGCAATATCGTGCAATTTTGCCAGATAAGGATGTGAAAGTGCTTCTTCAACTGGACAGAAGTGAAAACACAACATCTTGTGAGTTTTAAAAAGGATAGATTAAGAAACATGAAAGAGATGACTATGGCAGAATTCAGAGGTGGTGATTTTGTTTTCTTATATATGGAAAACTTTAGCATGCGCATTAACTGCTCAATTCTGCTGTAGTCTATCCAGACCGTACCCATAATAAAGAACAAGGACAATCTGGATTCAGGACATTACCATTAATTCTTTTGGTGGGATCAAATGTCAGCATTCGCTCGACAAGATCCATTGCTAAAGGAGTAACGTGGGAGAAAACTGCTGCCAAAGGTTGACGAGGATTCTGAGGGAGTTGCCTAATAAATCTTATAGCGTCTTCATTT
This sequence comes from Tamarix chinensis, assembly GCA_030549775.1. Classification (NCBI taxonomy): domain Eukaryota; kingdom Viridiplantae; phylum Streptophyta; class Magnoliopsida; order Caryophyllales; family Tamaricaceae; genus Tamarix; species Tamarix chinensis. The sequence continues at coordinate 102,650,686 of CM060171.1, read as the reverse complement.
TGGATAAAACCCAGGTCAGATTCAGAGGGTGTTCCCAGAAGCTGAAAAAGAAATTTCTCGTCATGTTCGAGTATGCAGTACATATGAAGAAAATATAGAAATGAAAAAAAAAAAAAATAGTAAGAGATAAAATGACAAATTTCAAGTGGCTGCACTAGATAGGCCATCACACTACAAACAATTTAATCCCCGCAGAAACACAGTCTAATTCTCTGGCAGTATGGACGGACAGACAATTTCGGGTTCTTACCTCAGTTAATAGGCGCATTTGGTTGACATGGTCTCTTCCCGGGAACAAAGGCTTCCGGTTCATTAGCTCCATGAAGATGCAGCCAACCGACCAAACATCTATCGCAGCAGTATAATCAGACGAATTCAGCAGAAGTTCCGGTGCCCTGTACCATCTGGTGACAACATATTCAGTCATGTGCTCGTTCTCCGCAGTTGGACGAGCAAGACCAAAATCACAGATCTTCAGGTCACAATTTGCGTTCACCAACAAATTACTGGGCTTCAAATCTCTATGAATCACATTTGCTGAGTGAATGTATTTAAGACCACGGAGTATCTGGTACAAGAAGTACTGGAAACAGTGCCAACAATGGATAGTAGGGTATGTCAGTTTCTTATAACAGACAGGCTCCTGGAGACATGTAAGAGACAATCGATATCCGGCATGCATTCTTGCGAGCCTTGAAACTAATTATACGTTACCTGGCAATGCTCCTCGGATAAAATCTGATTGGAACGAATAATTTGATGGAGATCGGTATCCATGAGCTCCGTGGCAATGTAGACATCAGTGAAGTCTCTACGAAGAGGTGGAGGAACTACATCTCTCAACACAATGATCTGTATATTAACATACAAGAGCACCTAGGTGATCAGAAAATCGTATACTATCGGTGCCCGGGGATGATGGGAACATTTTTACGTCTGTGGACGAGCAAGAAATCGTCGTAATGGCTCAGAATTCTCAAGGCCATGTTCACACCAATCCCCATGGCAATATTCTTGACTTTAAATCTTACCAAAAAAATTCATGAGATGAACCTTAATTAGGTACTATGAGTAGTAAGATAGTATCATACAACTTTGATTTCCTTAGTATGACAAAATTTGAAACGGTGCAACCAAGTAGGCACGGAAGTAGTATCTCTAAAGCAACCTTATTTTTTTCATTCTTGCAACCCTTTCCTCAAATTTGAGTTATCTCAAATTTGAGATTGGGAGTTCCAGTGTGGATGCTCTAAGCATACAAAGAAAAAGAAAAAGAAAAAAGTACTAAGGCCATGTTCCCAAAATAAAATAAAACAAAAAATAGCCAATCATCATTTCAATACCGAGTTAATAAAAGATTGGAAAACAAAACTGAAAAAAAGTACAGCACATACATTTTCATGATTAAAATGTCTGAGAAGCTTGATCTCACGCAGTGTACGCTTAGCATCCATGTAGTTATCAAACGCATTGGCTATCTTCTTCATGGCCACCAGCTCGTTCGTCTCCGTATTCAGCACGGAGCTTCAATTTCCAAAACAAACAAACAAATAAACAAAAAGGTATCAATAACAAATAAATCATCAACAAAGAAAGGAAATGGATGAAGCTAATCAATCATTGAAGTAAAAATAAACTCAAGTGAAGTGAAACTCCAAAATCAAGTACCAGACAATTCCATAAGCACCGCGACCAATAGGCATGATCGGAGGCCGATACTTGGCCGAAACCTCAAACAAGTTCCCAAAGATATTGTACTGGGTAAACTGATCGCCATGAGTCGACACCGCTGGAAACTCATGAAATTGATCGGCAGGTGCCCGGTTCTGAGAGAATTCGGCCATGGGGATTGAACGACTATGTGGTTAGTCAAAGAATAGGAAAGCCAAAGCTCAAAAATCTAGTTCGGTCTGTGTGTTAGGGTTGAAAAGTATGAGTTGAGGAAAAAAGACGAAGTGCGGAAGCAAGAGTTTTATAGCGAGGAGGACTGAGTCTGAGAATCGTTGTGCTGACGCATGCCGTACGGTAGTAGTTGCCTGGAAGATGAGTGAACCGAGAAGAAATTTCATACGCTGCATGCGACGACGCGTTAGATCATGGAGCGGATGAAGGTTGAGCCGCCTTTAATCGACGGTTTATAATTCGGTTCTGAGTTTGATTGCTTCTTTTTCAACATTTGTGTTATTCAACTTTTTTTTTTCTTTTTTTTTTTTTATCGAAGGACGCTGGGTTGACGCGGTAATGGGGCTACTACTGGCCCGGAAAAGATGATCCAAGAAAGTCAAAGATGAGTAGCTTGTATTAACTATTAAGTGCCAAGCGTGTGAAAATTTGTTAAAAATGACTAACTCTGGGCTCTGGAGTCCGTGGCCGTGGGACCATGGGTCAACAATAGACCGTACCTTTAAAAAAAAAAAAAAATTGGAGTCGGGGTATGTCAGCTTTATTTTTAGCGTGTACTCTACGGGAGTACCACGACTGTAGTATTATTATTAGTTTGTGGTAGTGGTGGTGGTAGGAGTTTGTTAGTCGTATTTAAATAAATGAAGATATATGTGAGTTACATATGGAAGGTTTTCTTTAATAATGTCGTATTATTCTATTTTAGCGGTCGCGTTGGTCTTCGATTGAAGTTCCGTCGAACACGGTCGCTCTCTCTCTCTCTCTCTCTATGTGGTGCTGCCTTATCCTTTAAAAATGTTCATAGACCAAAGACTAACTCAAACATGTTTTGAAGAAGGCAGTAAATAAATTATTGTACATTGAAGAACAAATCATAAAGATGTCATCATGTGAATATTGGCCAAAAAATAGCATATAAGTAGAGTCGGTAAAAGTTGACCCGACCCGTCTAACCCGACCTGATACGATAAGATCCGAAAATTTTAGCAACCCGACCTGACCCAAATCCGACTCGATATCAACCCGGTCCGATAATAACCTGATAAAAATTAACCCAACCCCGACCCGATCCGATGCCAACCCATGACTCGATAGAGACCCGACCAGTTTCGACCCGATTGGATGTTGACCCGACCCGACATTCACCCGATCTGACTCGACATTGACCCAACAAGATATCAAAATCTATTACAATAATAATAAATTATACATATTTTATTATTCATTTAAAGCTTTTAAAAATATAGTATTTTATAAATTGTACTTCTTTTTCATACTTTTACCCTAGACATTCTATACAATATCATTTAAAATAAAAAAAATCTCACAGTTTCAACTTTTGATGCATATTTTTAAAACAATAAATATTATATTAATTTACACAGAGTACACAAATTATAAGTTTATAACAAATAGAAAATCAAACTCAGACTCTGAAAATATAATTATAGTGGTTACTGGTTACCTAATAAAATTATAATTACAATTGTTACCAACTGAAAATTACTAACTCTTAACACTATTGTGCTATAAATCCTACTCAATTGATTAAAAACTATTAAAGAATTACCCAATTTAACATAATTAGGATTTTTGAACCTGAAAAACAAATTTGATCAAATATTATTCAAATATTTAAATTGACGGTTTGAAATTGAAATTAGACATATTCTAAAATATATTGTATACTCAATTGATTGAAAACTATTAAGGAATTGTCCAATTTAACATAATTAAGGTTTTTGAGTCCGAACTGCAAATCCGATCAAATTTTATTCAAATATTTAAATTGACAGTTCGAGATTGAAATTAGATATATTCTAAAATATATTGTATACTCAATTGATTCAAAACTATTAAGGAATTACCCAATTTAACATAATTAGGGTTTGAGCATGAACTACAAATCCAGTCAAATATTTAAATTGATGGTTTAAAATTAAAACTAGACATATTCTAAAATATATTCTATACTCAATTGATTAAAAAATATTAAGAAATTACCCAATTTAACATAATTAAGGTTTTTGAGCCCGAACTACAAATCCAATTAAATCTTATTCAAATATTTAAATTGACGTTTCAAAATTGAAATTAGACATATTCTACAACATATCGTATACTCAATTGATTAAAAACTATTAATGCATTACCCAATTTAACATAATTAAGGTGTTTGAGTCCGAACTGCAAATCCGGTCAAATTTTATTCAAATATTTAAATTGACAGTTCGAGATTGAAATTAGATATATTCTAAAATATATTGTATACTCAATTGATTCAAAACTATTAAGGAATTACCCAATTTAACATAATTAGGGTTTGAGCATGAACTACAAATCCAGTCAAATATTTAAATTGATGGTTTAAAATTAAAATTAGACATATTCTAAAATATATTCTATACTCAATTGATTAAAAACTATTAAGAAATTACCCAATTTAACATAATTAAGGTTTTTGAGCCCGAACTACAAATCCAATTAAATCTTATTCAAATATTTAAATTGACGTTTCAAAATTGAAATTAGACATATTCTAAAACATATCGTATACTCAATTGATTAAAAACTATTAATGCATTACCCAATTTAACATAATTAAGGTGTTTGAGTCCGAACTGCAAATCCGGTCAAATTTTATTCAAATATTTAAATTGACAGTTCGAGATTGAAATTAGATATATTCTAAAATATATTGTATACTCAATTGATTCAAAACTATTAAGGAATTACCCAATTTAACATAATTAGGGTTTGAGCATGAACTACAAATCCAGTCAAATATTTAAATTGATGGTTTAAAATTAAAATTAGACATATTCTAAAATATATTCTATACTCAATTGATTAAAAACTATTAAGAAATTACCCAATTTAACATAATTAAGGTTTTTGAGCCCGAACTACAAATCCAATCAGATCTTATTCAAATATTTAAATTGACGTTTCAAAATTGAAATTAGACATATTCTAAAACATATCGTATACTCAATTGATTAAAAACTATTAATGCATTACCCAATTTAACATAATTAAGGTGTTTGAGTTCGAACTGCAAATCCGGTCAAATTTTATTCAAATATTTAAATTGACAGTTCGAGATTGAAATTAGATATATTCTAAAATATATTGTATACTCAATTGATTCAAAACTATTAAGGAATTACCCAATTTAACATAATTAGGGTTTGAGCATGAACTACAAATCCAGTCAAATATTTAAATTGATGGTTTAAAATTAAAATTAGACATATTCTAAAATATATTCTATACTCAATTGATTAAAAACTATTAAGAAATTACCCAATTTAACATAATTAAGGTTTTTGAGCCCGAACTACAAATCCAATCAGATCTTATTCAAATATTTAAATTGACGTTTCAAAATTGAAATTAGACATATTCTAAAACATATCGTATACTCAATTGATTAAAAACTATTAATGCATTACCCAATTTAACATAATTAAGGTGTTTGAGTCCGAACTGCAAATCCGGTCAAATTTTATTCAAATATTTAAATTGACAGTTCGAGATTGAAATTAGATATATTCTAAAATATATTGTATACTCAATTGATTCAAAACTATTAAGGAATTACTCAATTTAACATAATTAGGGTTTGAGCATGAACTACAAATCCAGTCAAATATTTAAATTGATGGTTTAAAATTAAAATTAGACATATTCTAAAATATATTCTATACTCAATTGATTAAAAACTATTAAGAAATTACCCAATTTAACATAATTAAGGTTTTTGAGCCCGAACTGCAAATCCAATCAAATCTTATTCAAATATTTAAATTAACGTTTCAAAATTGAAATTAGACATATTCTAAAACATATTGTATACTCAATTGATTAAAAACTATTAAGAAATTACCTAATTTAACATAATTAAGGTTTTTGAGCCCGAACTACAAATCCGGTCAAATCTTATTCAAATATTTAAATTGACAGTTCGAAATTGAAATTAGACATATTCTAAACCATATTGTATACTCAATTGATTAAAAACTATTAAGAAATTACCCAATTTAACATAATTAGGATTTTTGAGCCTGAACAATAAATCTGGTCAAATCTTATTCAATTATTTAAATTGACGGTTCAAAATTAAAATTAGACATGTTCTAAAACATATTGTATACTCAATTGATTAAAAATTATTAAGAAATTACCCAATTTAACAAATTATTTTTGAGCCTAAACTGCAAATCTGGTTAAATCTTATTCAAATATTTAAATTGACGGTTTAAAATTAAAATTAGACATATTCTAAAACACATTGTATAATCAATTTAATAAAATAACTCAATTATATAATCCAATTTAAATACGCAAGAGTTTCAACCTAACAATCCAATTCCGATATATTTCAATACTATTTTCCCAATTTAACAATACCAACATGAAATTAAGTACATTTTAAAGTAGATTGTAGAATCAATTTATCCAAAATAGTTTAATCGGACGAATCCGATAAATCTGAACATAATCAGGTAAAAAATCTTTATTATTTACTTGTAAAAATAAAGTACATATAATATTCTTATTTCATTTATCTGTACTGGTAATCTTATGATTGCCTCTAATATTTACAATGTAATAAATGATAATTATACATTGTATAGTCATGCTTATGCTCACCTGTATTTTATAAAATTATCTTTTTTTTAAGTAATCAAATAAATATAATATATGATAAATATCTAATATTTTTACTTGTAAAATTTATAAATATTTTAAGTAATCAAATATAATTTTACTTGTAAAAATAAAGCACATATAATATTCTTATTTCATTTATCTTTACTAGTAATCTTATGATTGTCTCTAATATTTACAATGTAATAAATGATAATTATACATTGCATATTCATGTTATGATCACCTTTATTTTGTAAAATTATCCTTTGTAAATAATTAAATATTTTAAGTAATTAAATAAATTAGAATAAATGACAAAAATCTTTGTTAGATTTGTTAGATTCAATCATGTAATGTTTTTTACTATTAAAATTTATAAATATCTTTACTATTTACTTGTGAAAATAAAGTGTATCTAATATTCTTAATTCATTTATCTATAATAGTAATTTTATGATTGTCTCTAATATTTACAATATAATAAATGATAATTACCTGAACCCGAATTTGACTCAACCCGTCAAAACTTGACCCGACACGACCCATCAAGTTAACCCGTAACTACTCAAATCCAACCCGTCAAATTACATGAAACAACCTGACCGATTAAATTAACTCGAAACAACTCAGACCCAACGGGACCACCCCATCATATTGCACGAAATGACCCGAACGGGTCGAAGCCACCTAGTTATGTGAACTAAAAAATGACCAAAAACCAACCCGACCCTACCAGTCAAGTTACCCCGAACCCGACCCGACCTGACAAATTAACCCAAAATGACTCGGCCCGGAACTGACCCGACCCAAACAAAGCAATGACCCGAACCCAAAATGACTCGACTCGACCCACAACCAACCCGCAAAAGTCAAATGACACGAAATGACCCGACCCGAACCCGACCCGCCCGACCCAATTGCCACCTCTACATATAAGTATGATTATTTAAAATAATTTGGGTGTTAAATGCACATCTATATTATTAATTTTACATCTCTTAAAAGTCTTTTTTTTTTCCTTTTGGACTATATTATCCTTCATTTTACACTACCAGCCATTTTCCATCTTCACCCTCTTTTTCCTATTCTCAATCTTCTCTCAATTAATTTCACCGATTATCTTTTTCTCATCTAAATTATTTCAACAAAATATTATCTGAGTGAAAATATACTAGAAGAAATTATGGTAATTTTTCTTTTCTTTTTTCTCAATTTTGAAGGCTACAGGTGAATCACTCAGAGTAATGGGGGAGGAACGGGTGATCTACTTAGAGCCTAGGATCAGCAACGGACAATCCACCAGGTGCTACAGCTCAAAAACGAGCGATCCACTTAGAACCTAGAATGAGTCACGATGGACCCACCCAACATTACTCATGTCCGTTTATTTAATATTTTTTACTTATATTTAATAATTTAATATTTATTTTTATTAATTTTTGACTCAAGACCCAATTGACACTGATTGGACCAGATTATTATCTACGGATTGTATTTTTAGTGATCGTGAGTCCTTAATCAAGCATGTTAATGACACCGACAAGCTACATAATATGATTTTTACTATAGAACGACCAAAACCGGGTAAGGTTTGGTTTCATTGTGAGAGAGGTGGTAAATACAAATGATAAATTTTAATGAATCCAGAAAGTGTACGATCTTCTGGGTAAGAAAAAATTTTGATTATAAATTTAGAATGCACAGGAGGAAAATTCCTTATGGTGGTTAGAAATTGGAGGTTGATTGTGGCAAGCATAACCATAGTTTGAAAAAGTTTAGATAAGGGCATTTGTTTGGCCAACAGCTACCGCTAGAAGAATGAAGGTTGGTAGATGAACTAACTGTGATAAATGTCAAACCGATGGATATCATTAACAAATTGCAAGGGGCTAATGGTAATATTGCTGCAACACTTAGGATAATCAATAATGCCAAATACAAGTTTAGGGTGCAGAACTTAGTCGGGTGTATATTTATGGAGTAGCTATTATATTTGATGGAAACCAACGACTATTAATATTGGTATTAGGTATCCAAACTCTAATATGGTCAATGATATTATATTTGAACATCTTGATTCTGTTGCTCTATAGTGTGCATTCTCATATATTATTTGCTTGGATTTCACACACAGAACCAATAGGTACAACCATTATTTCTCAGAGGTTTTTAGTTTTATGTTTAGTGGCAGGAATTTTACCATTGCTTTGGCATTCATGGGAAGGAAAAAGGAAGTTAACTATGAATTGGTGCTTGATAAGGTGAAGAGAATGATGGAGCCCCATGAACTAAATATTGTCATGACTAATAGAGAACTGGGTGTGATAGAAATAGTGCCTAAGGTGTTTCCTAATGCAGCCCTCCTCTTATGTAAATGACATATTAGTAAGAATGTTCTCTCACATGCTACAAAAAAACTAGGAATTGTAGCATCCGGAGAATATTTCATGATCTAATGGGGGAATACTGTAAAGGCAACCACATTATAGACATATGAGAATGAGCTTTTATTAATGCATGAGAGATGGGGTATATTTCTTCATCTCATATAATATGTCTACGAGAATTGGTTGAAACCTTATAAGGAGAGTTTTTTTTTAGTGTGACTTGACCAGGAGCTTCACTTTGGCACTTATACGACCAACATGTATAATTCTATTAGTGTGGATATTTTTTGTCATTTAAATTATAATTAAATAACCAACACTTGTATTTTAAAATATTAATTGTAGGAAGGAAAGTGAGCATTTAAAGCTGAAAATATATATAGTATCGTCTTAGATGAGTTTCGACATGTTATGGCCAAAGGTCGAAACATTGATTCGACTCTAAGTGAATGAGTTGAAGAAAGATTTGGAGTAATCTTGGGTCATTTTTCCTCATTACTCTACATATAACATGTTGTAAGGAGATCACATATTTTGTATGTAGTAAAGCATCAGACTTGATTGAGGAGGAGAATAAGAGATCTAATTTTGTTGGTTTTGATCTTTTGGGGTGTGGATATTACTTTAGGTTGACACATGGTCTACCATGTGCGCACAAGATTTTCAGTACAAATGAGATCATCAACCAATCCCAGAAACAACAGTGCTTCAACTTTGGAAGACTTTTACTTTTGTCGGACCAATTATAGAAAGATTTCAATTCAATAATTCAATCGTTCCTCTAACGATAAGCCCATTTGCCTCTAATATTATATCAAAGGTAAAAATCTAACACAACCATTCCAATTCAAAAAATTATTATATCTAAGATTCTAACATTCCAATTCTAATATCATATCTTAGGTACAAATGATGTTGGACCATTACAATTCTCTTGGCTGTCTAGAGAAATATTCTAATATCATAGACGAGATCTTCAAACCCGCTAAAACAAGTATGGTAAATCGAGATGTTCAGAAAAGTAGGGATCGCCCTACTAATAGTACAAGGAGGGAACCTTCAAAGTGGGAGCATACAACATATGCTTATTCCAATTCACCTAAGGGATGAGGTCGATCAGGTTGAGGAGGTGGTAGAGGACAGGATTCTCCTAGTCGATCGGGAATGGTTCAAGGATAGAGTAGTAGTAGTAGTGGGAGGCATAGTATCAAGAGGATATGTTGATCCTTACATGATTTTCCATGGCCATTGGATATGGAGGCAGTGATGCTTTTGTGATTTGAATCATGGTGTAATGTTGTGGGGGGATGGAAATTGTGGATTTAGAATTATTACACTATAATTATTCAGGAATGAGGAAGATTGGCACGATATTAGAGGGCAATGTTTAGGGAATTGCTGACACATTTAGGACTATATGAACATGCCTTTGTAGATTTGATTGTCAAAAATAAGGAACGTCTTATCCTTTTTTATGGACGAGCTCCAATGGAGAAATGGTGGCATCAGCCTGACTTCATACTTCTATTTGCGATAGTGTATAATGTGGTATTCGTTTACTTGAGTCGGTCATAATCAGTCATACGTTTACCATATAGAGCTCCACCTGACGACCAATAGCTTGATTGCATTATTAGCATATTAAATTGCAATGATTTTTCACACTACATATTGTTATGTGATGTTTCTTATTTGCATAAAGTCTTCATTACACTATTTTACTCATAGAAATGTTATGTTTCTTTGTATATTTATGTAGGTAATCTTGGTGGAAGATATAATGTTACCACTTATATCTAATAGGTGGTGCCTTAATGGAGATCCAAGCGTTGTTGGATGGGATGCGCCATATCTCGATCATATTCAACTGTACCAAAATGCCACGGGTATGAGACACGACCAAGGTGACAACTTTGGTTGACGAATGTGTGTTGTATTGACGGTGTTAAATTTCCATTATGTTATAGTAAAATTCAGATGCATATTTTATTGACTTTAGATTTCCATAGTAGTAAACATTTTTTTAACATTCAAACACATTTTTTTTGTAAAAATCTTATAAATAAAGAAAAATGACTAAAAACATAACAAATTATCTTACTAATCATCACCATCACCATCAATAAGTTTGTCAGCATCCTCTTCACTAGATGTAATTGCAAGCCCACCAAACTTTAATTAGAACTCCTTTTATTTATCACATATGGTGTCTTTATCGATAATTCCCCTCCTTTCTTATTTGAACTAGTAGCGGTACGCATGATGGATCTCTACCTCTGTAGTGATGTACTCTTGATTAGATTGTCCCTCATCTTCTATGCAATGGATTCTTGGGTGAGATCAAGACCGGAACCATGTAAGGTATGACTCGGTAGCATCATGCTAATACACACATTAGTTAGCTCGACAACTAAAGTCCAACGTATAATCTGGCTAGTTGTTCCACAATGATCCAAAACTAGAGTAATCCACCTTATATTTCTAGACCTTTGCACCGTGGTAGAATCCAATAGATAGTCTAATAGAAGGCAACGTGGTCTGGCATATACGACTCCACAATATCAACATATACTATGCCACCCTGGTATGTTGTCACCTCTTGCATTGATACTAGTTCAGTATTGAAGGGAGAAAAAATCAACCTATAAATACATGATAAATAGTTTTAATAAGAATTAGCAATAATTGAACACCAACAACAAAGGTAGTCAACAACTTGTTCCTCCCCAACTGTATTGAGACACTTATTGTACCAAACAAGGTCATATGTTGACTCAAGAGGACAAGTCTAATGGGAAGTCTCCCATCTCATCACTGCAACATCTTAAGAGTTGACAAATGTAAGAGAATAAGACTGGTAGAAATTGAAAAAAAATACTCGTAGATCCATGCTTGTGCATATTCATAATAATAAAAGAGAGAATATATAAATCTTAAGCATAAAAAAGGGGAAAAGCTATTATATTTAACAAGTAAACTATTACCTCAAACAATTTCATGCTGCCCCTTATTTGCCTGCACCTAACTCTGGATGCTGCTCCAAACTGTCTGTATACATATGCTAAAGTAGCAACTCCAATCAACCATTAGCATAAATTATTCAAATTAGCAACTAATATCAATGTCAATAATGAGGCAAGATTGCTGGACTTATATACGAAAAGCGTGCAAGAAAGAAAGTACCACAAAGAGATTTAAGCATAAGACTCATCGTCATCAACCTAATTTGTTGTAAGCTTATTGATAATGATGTCCAATGTGATCGAGTTACCCTTCAAATATATCCCATTAACCATCATCTCATAAACACCCCACATATCCACAAGTAAACTCCTAACATCATTGTCACATATGAATGGTTCACCCGTACATGCGTACCCATGAAAATTAAGATACATAATGAAAAATACATCATGTAGGGTAATAGTCATCTCATCGAACAAAAGATGGAAACTATTAGTGTCTGGATGCCATTTTTCAATAAAAGGAGATATCAACGAGTTGTTATGAAAGCGGAAGTAACTCTCACAAAGAACTTTCAACCCTGTGAAATTGACAAGATTATAAAAATTGCCATCCTCAGAAGTGAGCCAAGTGCTTTTACCCTTGACCGCACCCTTAGCGGGCCATGTGGTTCCTATAAAAAGATTAGAAAAATAAAAAAAATTACATTAATTTGTTAAAAAAATATATTAATTGATACATAAAATAGTAAAAATTACCTGATCACAATTCCATATGGCATATTCCACATGGATTTTAAAGCTAGTAATAATATCAAGAATCTCTAGACCACTACCTGTAGGTCCTGTCAACCGCCAATCGTCATCTACTGCTAATGACAAAGAGGATCCCATTGTTTGAATTGAGGTGCTCGTGCTAACATCACCCCTATGACCACGGATATCGTAGTCATCCTTATATGGCATATAGTCGGTGTATGAACTATGTGGCATTGTCCCAATCCTACATTCTACCGTAACTCATGCTCGAGCACTCATGGTCACAAATCTCTTAGACACCTTTCCAGAGGGAGTGTCCTACATAATCTCTCTGTCCTTTCCTTTGTTACCTGCCATCTTGCATTTATCATAAAAACATCATTAATACATATTATACTAAATCATAATTTAATGTTGTACTAAATTAAATCAAATTATAAGGGCCACATTTACAGGACTATGCTTAAGGGTTTGGGGTTTAGGGTTTGAGGGTTAGGGTTTGAGGGTTAGGATTTGGGGTTAAAAGTTGTAAAGGTTATGTGTTAAGGTTTAGGGTTTTTAGGGTTTGGTGTTTAGGGTTTAAGGGTTAATGGGTTATGGGTTAGGGTTAAGGGTTTGGGATTTAGGGTCTAGGTTATGTGTTTGGGGTTTGGGGTTTGGGTTTTGAGTTAAAGGTTTGGGGTTCACTCAGGTTTAGGGTTATGCATTTAGGGCTAGGATTTGGGGTTAGGGTCAAGGGTTTGGTGTTTAGGGTTTGGGGTTCGGGTGAGGAAGAGGCCCTATTGGCCGTTGCAACGTACGGGTGGGGAGGCCTACAAGTTGTTGATGTGTAGGTATGGGAAGCCTCCATGCCATTGTTATATAGGGTTGGGGAGGGCTACAGGCCTGGTGTAATACCCTGTATTTTTTAAATCCAATTTTATTAAGTTTAATAATTTTATTAGCGTAATTTGATGAAAATATTTAATTATTTTAATTTCGATTCATTTTATGGATTTATTGACGATCTCGACTTCATATTTGAATTTAATTAATCATTATCATTGCAGATCATTCTAGATAAATTCGTTCACGATCATGATTTTATTGTATTCATATGATTTCGATTTTCGGTTAAAAATATATATTTCAGTTCTTTCTCGTATTTTGATTTTTAATATTTGAGATTCGTTTTCGAATATAACTTCGTCATGTGATTACGAATTTATTTTGGGAGTTATATTTCATTAATGAAATATATTATTTAAATGATAAAATTTCCATTTAAAATAGTTAAATTTATTTTAATGATTTTATCCATAGAAAATATTTCCGACTTTGAATTTATTCGTTTCTGAGGTCGTTAAGATCATCGGAAAGTTTTAAACTAAAAAGATAATCGGAGCTTATTTATGAATTTATTTTGGAATTAATTTTATTCCATTTTACCATTTTTGGTTTGCAAAAAACCAGATTTGGAAATTATTTAAGTTAGTCTCGGTTTATTAGAATTTAATTTAAATATTTTCGTATGTGCTTTTAAATAATTTTTCAAAGTCTTATAATGTATTTTTGTAAACAATATAAATTTTTATGTTCGTTGGTAAATTTTTTGAAAAAATTTATGAAATTATTTATGTGGCTTTTATATCGATTTTATATGTTTGGATCCTTACGAAATAATTTTCTTTAAACAAGTTTTAGATAAAATCTTCCAATAATAAATTTACACATTTAGTATTTTTTTATATACTTGTATTTGTATAAAAAAAACCCAAAACCTAAACAACTCCTCCGACCCCCTTCCTTTTCCTTTTATCTCTCCTTCTCTCCCTTCTCTTCTCTTTATCTTTCTCTTTCGTGCTACTCCCTGCACCTGAGCTCCAACCCCATCCTCCTCCTCCCTGCTCCGGCTCGCCAGCCGACTGCCTGCCACCATTAATGTCACCACTTCAGCCACACACCACCGTCTCTGCCAGCTCCACCACTGCAGCAAGCAGCAACAGAAGCAGTAGTTGCACGTAGTAGCGACCATGAGTAGCAGCGCAGGCTGCGCCGCCATCGTCCGACCACGATGAGCATTGTTGGTTGCAGGTGAGTAATCCTCAACCTCCGACGCATCTTCTCTAACCTTCACCTGTCATGATTTGTTAGCTTCGTTTGGTATAAATTTTCAAAAACCCTAACCCTTGTTTTGATTAATTAAGTATGAATTAGCTTATGATAAGCTAAATTGATTGTTTGGTTATGTATGTACATGCTATATGATTTATTTAGAGTGGTTAATTGTAGTGTATTTGGTTGATTTGTGAAAATCGGATTTTTGACCGAGTTATGCCCAAATTTTTTGGATTCGTCCGATTAAGCTATTTTGGGTAAATTTATTTTACAATATGTTGTAAAATATATCTAATTTCATATCAGAATCATCAATTTGAGAAATTTATGCGGAATTAATCAGAATTAGATTTCTAGGTCAAAATCCGTGTGTAATGAAATTGGGTTGCATAATTAAGTTGTTTCACTCAATTGATTTTATAATATCCTTTGAAATGTATTTAATTTCATATCAAAAGTGTTGATTTGGAAAAATTGTGTGAAATTGATTGGAATTGGATTTTTAGGTCAAAAATCTTGCGAGTCTAAATTGGATTGTGTAATCGGGTTGTTTTATTTAATAGATTATATAATTTACATCAGAATATATTTAATTACAATTCTGAATTATCAATTTATATACTTTAGCAAGAATTGATCAGATTTGCATTTCAGGCTCAAAAACCCTAATTATGCTAAATTGGGCAGTTCTTTTATTGGTTTTGATCAATTGATTATATGTCATGTTATAAAATATGTCTAATTTCATTTCTAAACATTCAATTTAAATAAATTAATAAAATTCAACCGAATTTTATTTTCGGGCCTAAAACCCTAGATTTCAAGTGAAATTATGAAATTGGTTATTTGTATAGTTGTTTTTCTAAAATTGAATTTATAGAAATAGTTGAAATGGTATTAATTAAATTCTAACACCTTCAATTGGAATTAATTGATTTGAATTATCCAAGTTTGTGTCTTGGGCTTTGAAACCCTAATTTCTGAAAATAATTGTCTTGAATTGGCTACTCTGAAGATTGTTTTGTTGAAATTGATTATCTAGATTTATCTAAAATTATTTTAATTGTGTTTCAAATCTTTCAATTTGGAGTAATTGAATTGAATTAGTTGGTTCGTAGTTTGGGCATTAAAAACCCTAATTTTTGGAGATGGGTTTATAAAATTGATTATGCTATGCTTATATTACCTAATCGATTTTCGGCTGTGATTTAAAATCATTTGAATTATGTTTTTATCTTATTGGGTTGGATTTGGTTTTATGCAAATAGTTGGTTTATTTTTTGGGTTGTAAAACCTAACTCATAAATCATTTTCGAGAAAATAACTTATCTTCTATTGTCCTTTCCTTGGCTTCCAAATCTATTTGAAATACTTCAAGTGATATGTGTTTAACCCAATTTGAGTAATATTTAATCTTAAATTTTAATAGAGCTATGTTCGCGAGTCCTAGGTTTTGGACACATTTTCCGAGAAAATTGTTTGTGTCTCCTTTTGTTGATTTATTTATATTAATTAAATTATTGATCGATAAGATAGTTTCTAACCTAGTTTTGATTTTTATTGGCGATCTAGGAAATCATTATTGTGGATCCTCGAGCTAGAGATCACCCTCTCCCTCTTATCTTGCTTAGCTAGCTTCAGACCTAGATAAGTCTCTACTTACCTCCACTTATGGGTGTTTCGTGAGGACAGACTGTTGTGCATGTGTGTTAAGAGGTGAAAGTTGTGTGACTCACATGGGTTGGTATGTCAAACATGTAATATGCCTTGTATGATGCTTTGTATAATCATGAGGTTTAAGTAATTCATACTTTGACTTATTGTTGAGCATGTTAGGGTAGGAATATGCATGATAGGAATATTTGACTCTTTTGAGGAGGACGAATGTAAAAGAATGTGCGTACACATGTTAGAGTGGGATTACATTTTATGTTTAGGAGTATGATTGAGTAAAAGAGCATGTTACAAGCATGATTAAGTAACAAAGCACGTTAAGCTTGTTACCTTCAAGAATGGATAAGTGGAAGACATGTGAAAAAATATCGTAATATATATCTTGATTAATTGACCGGAAAGCATCTTAATGTGTGGCATGAATTGTTTACCAAGAGATGGAGCACGCCTTATGGTTTTCTAGCTGCATGGTGCATTATGAAATGATATGAGTGAATGTTAATACTTTATTGCCTCTCTCAGCATTACAAAGTGTTGAATGTGTTTGAATCATGGTTCGGGGCTGAGCATGTCCCTAAGTAATGCTCGGGGCGGGAAATATCCCTGAGTAATGTCTGGGGCTAGACATATCCCTAAGTAATTTCCGGGGCTGAGCATGTCCCTAAATAATGCTCAGGCTGGACATGTCCCTAAGTAATGTCCGGGGGCTAAATGCCCGATAGGTTTGGTTTGGCATTGTCCATAAATGCCCGATTGATTTGGTTTGACGTTGTCCATAAATGCTCGATTGGTTTGGTTTGGCATTGTCTGTAAATACCCATTTGGTTTATCTAAATCTCTTATTGGTTTAAGATGTTTGCTTTTTAAATTGTGTGGTCATGTAACGAGTTGTCAATAATATGGATTATTCCTACGTGAGGCGCATGAGCTACTTTACATTTCCGTCATACCACACTTACATGTTTAAGTAGGATGTTACATATGTTTTGCATGTTATTATGTGTGTATGGTAGGAATTATGATGTGGGTATTGAGTATGCATAATACTGTATCAACGTAATGCATCAACGTAATACATCATGATTCAATATGCACTTGATGTTGTAGTTTATATCTCTCCCATAAGATAGGATAGTGGGATTTACTCAGTATTGGACCCGTACTGATACTACATTGGTTGAATGGGTCCTGTGATGATCCACAAATGGTGGGGAGCAGACCTCTTGTGCAGGTTTGAGATCGGATAGTATTTTTGGGTGGAAGGCTTGGGTTGAGAGAGTAGGCAATCCGGAGTTTGATCCCTCAGGATTTGTCTTCATTTGTCTGTATTTATTTTTGGAAGTTTCAAGTGTTGTATTGAAAATTTCAAGGGGGTTGTAATTGACTTTTACTTTCTCATACTCTAATAAGCTTTTAAAATCCAGGTTTATTTCACAAGTTCCGCTGAATTATTCAGTGAGGATTTTATTTAGTGAAATTGTTCACTTGCCATCTGCCTATGGATATCTTCTTGTGGGAGTTTATCCTCACGGCATAGATGTTGTTTGAATTTTTGTTGGATAAGTTTTAGCCTTGCATCTAGTATGAGATAGATGGTAGACATTTATCTTGTGTTAGATATGGCGGTAACATTCTCTAAATTTAATTTTAGCTTCTACATTATTCTTTTTAAACAAATTTTTTTCAAAAGTGAATTTTGGGAGTGTTATACCTAGCATCTAGAGCTAGGGAGTACCTATAGGGGCCCTCATCGGAGCTTCTCAGACTCAATGGGTGGCTCACCCATTGGTTCTCCTCCCCTTACCACTCCTCACTCATTCCCCTACCTCATTTCATTTGAAAATTTCAATTAAACTAGAAACATTTCAATTACAATCAATTGATTCATTTAGAAAATCAAACACACATAGCTCAAATAACGGATTTAGATATGAATGAATGAAAAAAATGCAAGAAAATTACTTGATAAATTTTGATTCATATATTCTTGTTGGGGAAGGAGGAGGAACAACCAAAGAGGAGAAATTTTAGAGAGGAAGGAGTGCTCAAGGAACAAGCAACTCGGGGTTTTCTTTTGGAATAGGAAAAGAGGAGAAAAGAAGAGAGGAGGGAGATGGAAGATGTATTCAGAAATGGTGGAGGGTAGTTTTGGAAATTTGAAAAAAAAATGAAGGGATATAGGGGTTTGTATAAAGGGATTTAAGTATGTAATGAGAGGAGGTGTTTATGAAAAGATAGTAGGAATATCAAACCAAGTTGAAAAAGTTAAAAGCACCTCAAAATAATTAGTACTATAATTTATTCTACTCAATCATATAACAATTTCCCAACCTAAGCCTACGGTAATAGCCCTTCCTCCACTAGAATACTAAATCAGGTAAATCAATCAATATGCTATATTTATATATCTAACCAAATAACCCAATGAATTTTTCACAGCCAAGACTAAACCTCCAACTATCAACTCCTACAAGAAAATAAAATGAATAGGAAATACAATAGAAGAAGTTTGAATTTTTTAGGGGGGGGGGAGGGCTAAATGTCTAGGTCAATTTTAGACTAATTCAAATTATTTTATATTTTTGGATTGAGATTGGATTTTAATTTTTGGATTCAAATTAGGTTTTGGGTTGGGCCAAAATTTTCATGTATAATCACAGTTATTAATTATTTGATCTTGAATTAAATAACATTAGAAACAATTAATAACTTTATATCTCTAAAATAACTTAATGGAACATCCACATTCCAAATGTTAATTGCAAATTTGGCAATTAATATTGAAGTTAGAATATGAAAATATGTACCACTTAAGGAACTATTTTATTTAATATCCACCTTATAGTTTTAAAATTAAAAAGATAAAATAAAAGTATATCAGTTTTAAAATATAAATGAGCTAATATAATTAGGGAATTTATTAATAAAAAAGGATAAATAATCACTCACATAAAACATTCTAACAAAATAATATATAGGATTAATTTTTTAAATTTTTAGGTAGTTCTCTAACTATATCTAGCTTATAAACAAAATGTTATTAACAAACCCTCAATGATAGCTTAATATTTCCTAAAATCATGATGCAAACTCTATCAATAACTTTTTATCTTGGTTGCCAAGTATGGGTATAGTATAGGCGAGCTCCAAATGCATAGTAGGTGTATATTAGCACAAGTCACAGAATCAAATGGTTTATTTTGTTATGTTATTGCAAGCATCGAAAAAGTTTGACATCCTGAATGTAAATCCACACCACAAATAAAAAGGGGTTATGCATTAGTAAAACTAAATGGTAGGAGCCTTTTGCTATTCCAAGACAGAGGCATAACAATCTTCTAAGTATGGTCCAGTGAAATATACCCAACACCTCTCAGGGCAAAACACACCTAATCCACTATTTTTAAACCAATGGAACAGTCTCAAAAACTTCTTAGGGGCAGCACATTTGAGCCACTATTATTATCTGATGGAACATACCCTACACCTCGGCCTTGACTTGTGTAATCTTCCACTTGAAATCATTAATGTCTTATCTATTAGTTACTTATATCAAATTATTATCATTCATGTTGAGTTTAGATCCCAACTATTATTTATCTAGTGGAACATACTAATGCACCTCTCAGGGTAAAATCCATCAGTGCAGGGTATGAGTGATGATGGGGTGATGGGGTAAGGTGTAGGTGATGGAGGCATGGTCACGGTAGTGAAGGATTCATATGCAAGAAGAAAAAGGAAGTAGGAGAAGGGAAAGGGAAATTGGTTTGAGGAAAATAAAATGAGAAGGAACAAAAAAATGAGGAAGTGAAAAATAAGTTTATGTTTAGGATTAGAATTACGTTAAAAGAATTTTAGGTTAGGGTATTGGTATAATTTATTTAACAACTTTTTGGGGTTATTATTATGCTAAAGTATTAATAATATATAATAGATATTAGGTTTAGGTAAAATATTAATTTTTTGAGATTAGAATTAGGCTATTTTATTAATCACTCTAGATTAGGTTTAGCTAAAATTTGAGGTATTAAGTTACCTTTAGTCCACGTAGCATGTGCAATGTGTTGTTAGTGATACACTCTAAGTGTTAGTTGCTATCAATTGTTGGAATAAATTCATGATAGCGGAGGATTGTGATAATCAATTTATCTTATAATAAGCCAATGATAATAAAAGTGGAAGTACAATGACCTAAGTAACTCAAGCAATGCATGTGTTATATGCCAAGTGTTAATTAAGGTGATAATGAGACATTAATAATTAAAGTGAAATAACATATGAGTCAAGAACAAATACTTTGAATTTATTGAAATTAATTATTTGGTCATAGCATGACCATTGAATACTTAAATAGTAGAGTTTTATTATTGGAAAATATGTATTTTACCTTAGAAGTGAGAGTATCAGTAAGGTTGACTACCTTTCTCCCATCCGTGGGGGGAAAGGGAGAGTATTATTGCTATTACCTTGACCTCAGTGTGTTAATGAGATGGTTTCATTGATCACCTAACTACAGATATTTAAAATGGCTTCATCTTTGATAGTTCTTAATCATGAGTAGTGTGATTGTGAATTTTTTTAAGGTGATATTATGTAATGCATGCCCTACTCCAGTGATATATATTTATTACCTTACACAATACACAAGTATTGGCCATCTTTTTTTATAGGTGTTGCTCATTCTCACCAGTAGATGACCATGTCATTGAAATGTTGGTATTTGATAACCATCTCAGAGACTTTGCCAACTTTGATACTCTTTTGGTGGAAGAGTGGTCATTTGTTGGGATGTGGACATGAATTTTAGGATATTTGATAGCTAGGGTGTTTATTCGGATACCTTATAGACTCTTAGTTTTATGAGTTACCTTTAATTGTATTTTGATTAGCATTATACTTAGAGTTTATCTCCAAACCTTGTTTCTTTTTTATGTATTCCTCCTGTTCTCTATTCATCTTATTTAAATTTTCATAGTGTTTTGTCTTATACTTGGTATAAGAATGTTATGATAAACCAAACTTTTATTAGTTATGGTAGTAACACCCAAATACTTTATGTTTAGCTTTCACAAAAATTAAAAAAATTTAGTAATAAATTTTGGGATGCTACATGCACATACTCATCTTCGTTGACAAAAAAATATATACCATCTAAAACAGCTACAAAATAACTCATACTCCACTTTTTCACCAAGAAGGTATTAAGGCTCATAGAAGGTATTAGTAATTGATTTGGATGTAACCTAGTCACCAAACATGGATTCATTATCATCAATCATGCTAATAACACTCTTGTGTCTCATTTGCATCTAGCCAAGACTAGAAATAATAGAGTCAGACATCCCCAATATCATCCCAACTATACTTACAATAGTAGTGCCAATAAGCTTATATAATGTAACACCACCAATTTTTGAACTAGAAAATTTCATTTTTAAGACAATGCGGAAGTGTTTGAAAAATAAAACCGGAGAATTTTATCGCCACATCAACAATGAGACAAGTGTGATTATCACCTAATCCATACCTGATGTAAGACAAAAAGTAATAAAGAAAAAAATATGCATGCTCATAATGTTATTATGACAAGACACGATAATAAGGGCCAGAAAAACATTATATATAGGATGAGTATGATAGTTTTACAAAACCAAATACAAGAATCAAGCCAAGAGTTTAAATAATTAGAAATACAAAAACTTTCCAGTGCGGTAGGTAAAATACTCATAACTGGTTAGCCTAACTCGTAGGCATAATCAAAAACCTCCAACCCCAAGCAATGACCCACTTCATCATCCTCAACATACTCTAATTAAGAGTTGTAACATTACAAATCATCATCTATTTCTTGGACTAGAAGCTAGATCATCACAGTGACCACACAAGTGCAGTATCAGTACGGTAAAGTATTGGTAAAATATATAACCTAAAACATGGTAGGGCTCATGCAACACATTTAAGTCACATAAGAACATGGTGATATCATATCGGTATGGCTCAAATACAACAAGGCATGCTTGCATGAAATATTATGGAAGTATAAAGATACGGTAAATACGTCACCACCCATACAGTATAACCATATTATAATTCTTCCTTTAGTGACCACACAATTTCCAGTTAATAAGATAGTTTTTTATACCACACTTAGTTCTCTACCATGAAATAAAGTCATGGTAGCACAAATAATCATAATGGAATACCACACCCATCACACAAGGTCATGATACATCGAAGGGGATTTCTTTGGAAATACCACATCTTGAGTGCACCTACCATAAATCGAGATAGCACACCCACCACACATGGTTAAAGTACACCAATGAGGCTTGTACTAGGATACATCACCTACCATACGTTGAATGTCTCCACTGCGAGGACTAAAAAGTTGGGATACCACACCCGCCTAAGCAATAGATGATACAAAGTGCCAAAGGGCTTGTACTAGGGTACCTCACCCACCTAAGCTAGACACCGATGATATGCCCACCTGCCACAGTATAATCCTATACCTCAATAATAAGTGCATACCCCTTATTGATTGCAACCCCATGGAGAAGGAAATGGGTACTGAGTGAAAAATATAACTATAGGCAACCTGCCACTAGCTCTCGGCAGCTACACCGAGAGCTAGATAAAAAAAAAGGCTCAAACAAAATTTTAAAGCATTAATTTCTATTTTTCAAGTGATATCACAAATCACAACAAAATCTACACATAACCAAATTGGGTGTTTCCAAGTGATAATACCAAATACAATTATATTCCATTATTTAACCAAATTGGGTGTTTCCAAGTGATAACACCAAATATATCATAAGGCACTAAAGCCACTAATTGGGTGTTTAGAGATGACACCAAACTTAAACATATTCAAGTCTTCAACACCATCATGATGATTCTTATTAAATTAGGTCAATCATAGTTGAAATCATAATTAAAATGTTGTAAATATATGAAGGTATCAACACAAAAGGCCCAAGAGAAACATAACAAATTATAACAAACCAATCGGCTTCTAGCTAGACCAATCGATCGGTCCCTTAGACCAGTCAACTAGTTTGGTCATACCAGACCTATACCAAA
Source organism: Tamarix chinensis (assembly GCA_030549775.1). Classification (NCBI taxonomy): domain Eukaryota; kingdom Viridiplantae; phylum Streptophyta; class Magnoliopsida; order Caryophyllales; family Tamaricaceae; genus Tamarix; species Tamarix chinensis. Next base: position 102,627,162 of record CM060171.1, on the reverse strand, counting down.
ATAACACCAGAGAACTGATTGACTAGTTAGCCTCACCAATCGTCTATTTATAGGAACCAATTGACTTGTTTGATCCAACCGGTCGATGGGTATAAGTAGAGACCAATCCATTTTGGCCCGTAGAGAAACCAGTTGGATGGTTTGACCAACCGATAAAATGGTCATAGTAACCAATCGACTTATTTAGTCCAACCAGTCGATGGGTATAAGCAGAGAATAAACCATTTTGGTCTACAGGGACACCGGTTGATGGGTTTAATAAACCATTTGATTGTTCATTGAAACCAGTCAACTGCTTTATCAAACCAATTGACTGATCTAGTGACCAAATGATCCAAAACTCTAAACCATTTGATTGCTTGCCTAACCACTGGTGTGTTGTCGTATGCACAACAAATTTAATAAATAAATCCTAATTCCCAAATACGTAGTATATGGAAAGAAGGAGTCGAACCCACAAGGAATGGTATATAATCAATAATTCTGTAATCGATGTTAAAACCCTGGTTATGTAATAACATATAATTCTATCATCAATATCTAAACTATAGATAAATAATAAAACATTGTACTCACTAATTAATGAATAAGGATAGGAAGTATTGATTATGGATTTAGGATATCAAATAATCATGGAGAAACGAAATATTCTAAATGATTTAACATTGACCTGTAGAAACTCATAATAATTCATTTCTTTGCTTTTTCTCAATTCTAATAAATTAAATAAGCTCTCAATTTATCACCTAACCAATTAATAACCTAGGTTAAGAATGCTAGATTCAATTAATGGCAGCATTACGAATAGAAAGCAGTCAACTATGACCATAATCACATAAGCTCGGATCATGCAATCGTAAGAATTAATGGACAAGATTAATAATTAATCTTTTGCTACACTGGAAACGTTAATTAACAATTACGTATTAATTTCGTTATCCTAGCATAGATTAAGATCTAAACTAGATAGGTGATCAGTCTAATTAGTTTAAATTCTTAATCTATGATGCGAGATCATTCAATTCCGTCCATCAATTCAATTAAATTCCATCTAGAATCATGAATTCAAAATCCAAAACCCTAATTCCGTCATCAAATCCTCCTACCTTATACTATCTACATAATTGCAATAACACACAATTAAATGCAATAATCTATAATTAACATCAATACTTATAAATAAATTAACAATGAAACACTAAACACAAGAAAAATAATAATGCAACAAAGAGAATTGAATTGCATTCAATCAAAAATCAAAACTTGCAATTAAAAGAGGAATGGAGAAGAACTTATCGAATTGAATTCCAGATTGTTGATTGTTCAATTGAATACAATGGAGAGAAAGAGAATTGGAATTAGAAATTACATGTGGTATCTAGAGAGTATAGAGAGAAAGAGATAATCCCATTCTCGAACTCCCCCGAACCACCCATTCGAATGTTCAAACTTTAGAAATATATCGGGGAAACGTTGCGTGAACGGTTACAGAATTTGAGAAAAACACGGTCCGTATTCAAAAACACGGGACCCCCGTGTTTTTCCTTGAACTCTCGGCCAAATGCTGAATTTTAAGTGCTGAAATTTTGTGTGCTGATAGAAAAACACGGGTCGTGTTTAGGAAACACGGGGGGGGGGGGTTGTGTTTCTTTTTCCTTCATTATTTCTTCATGAAATTTCAACACAATCTTCCCTTTGATATATATTCTTCATTTATAGTATTTTCTTCCATTGATTCTATATCTCTTGATGTGTTCTTTGTTGCCTTTTCTCTTTCCATCGATTTCTCCTTTGAATTTCTTCATTTTTATCTTTTCCTGCAAAATCTATTCAAAAGAGAAAAACTCGAGAAAAGATTACATGTTATAAAAGTAATGAGGAATAAATGACATTTTTACTTAGCAAAATAACATATAAATCTCATCTATCAAATACCCCCATGCTTAAATCGTTGCTTGTCCTCATGCACAAAAGAAACATCAAGGATTATAAATGAGATAAGTTCTAAACTACAAGAACTATAAGATTCAAATTATTCATTCATAGAGTTTAACAATGCATTGGGACTTAAAACACTTATAAATCATAAAATCACAATGTTGAAAATATTTTGGATCACACATCTAACACACCTTATAAATAGTCTTATCAAATGCTTAAGTGGTTAGGGAATGAGAGTTAATATAGTTAGTATCTCACCATGCAAATTTAGATTAAGATTAATGAAATTTAAATTGGTAGATTCTTACTTTCGGTATGTGAAAATGCTCACTCTTATGTGTATAGGGTATGATGTGTTTACTCTCAAATCTTCTCCAAATGATAATGATCGCCCATATGTTTGCCATTATTCTCAATTTGCCACCACTGAAAAGAACTAAAGTATATTAGAATCAAAAGGTCTTCAAATTTGGTTGTCATGGGGCTAGGGTTCTAAAGTGGGATGGAATTTTTGGGATTGTAGCTAGACTCTACCAATTAGAGAAGCAATTTTTTTATTTCAATTAAATAACAATTCCTCCTCTTTTCCTTTACTTCACCTCCCCCCTTTTTATTTAACTTTTTTTTAATATCTTCACACCCTTCCATTCGACCAAATAACATCAAAAGACATGAAATTTTATTCTCTTCTTCTTCTTCATCTTCTTCTTCTTCTTCATTTTTTTAAGAAGAAAAATTCTTAGCCACTTCCTCCATTTTTTTTTGATATCCACACCCCCATACTTAGATTTCACCTTATTAACAAAACAAAAGTTCTCCTTGAAAATCTATTGCTCCACTAGTCGTAGAGTAAGGAGGATAAATGCATATGGAGATTAGTTGTTAATAAAGGTTATATCAATAGAATAGGTATTTAGGCTCAAATGGGTTATGCAATGGGTAACAATTTTCAAGGTGAGCTATTTGGTCTTGTAGCTAACAAAGAAAGAAGGGTGCCTTTATCATTTTCAAATATCCTAAAGTTCTATGCAGTCTTGAAGAGAACTAATGGAAAATTCTAGTTTCACATATCATTGGAGAATACACACAAAAGAAAAATATATTCTTCATAAGAAATGTATCCAAGGTTTAGGCTCAAGCGCTCACAATGTTATATCCACCAATTTTTGAATTTCATTTCATCTCATTCATAATTAATGCATGGATTGATTCATAACCATTCTAACTATCCTTCCTTCATCACTATCACTATCTCAATTTCTGTTTATAAGGAAGATGGTGATCAAATCAGTATTATGATTCAAAAATAGCCTTTATAAAAAAATTTAGTCCCATTACTTTGGTTACCTAATGAATGAATAAATCAAATCTAACACTTCTTTTCTAGACAAAAACAAACACAAGATCACATAATTAGAAAACAATACACATGTATGCAAACACATTACTATATATATAGAAACAACATCAAAAACAGAAATAAAGATTATAATTGCCATTCCCCGGCAACGGCGCCAAAAATTTGGTGTGTTGTCGTATGCACAACAAATTTAATAAATAAATTCTAATTCCCAAATACGTAGTATATGGCAAGAAGGAGTCGAACCCACAAGGAATCCACTCAATGGGTTCAAGGAATCAATCGACTAGTCTGGGTAAAACATTACCCAACCTTGCGATACACACACCAAAATTTACCATACTTTACCATATTAATCCTAGCATGCTTCTATGTCAAAACACACATAAAAATATATGTTTTACACATAGAATTACATGGATATATCATATATGGTAATGTACATACTCAAATGGCTAACTTTATGCTTAAAATCAAAGAATTTCAACAACACTAACTTGGGAAGAATTACACCACATGCGCAAATCATGGAACATAATTAGATCATACTCACCTAAACACCAAACACATGGAACCCCAACATACCATATAACCCTATTTATGTTGAACATAAGAATGCTTTACCTTGAAGCAATTCTTTTAGCACAAAAGTTCCTACTTGATAACTATCTAGCAGAAATTCGATTCCTAAGAAAATGAAATTTAAAACCATTAAAATCATCTTACAAAACTTCATTAAAATCAATAAAAATTAGAATAAGAAGAAGAACATAAACCACCACCTTTTTTCTCAAAAACTAGGTGTCAAAGAAAGAGCTAGAATCTTTAAACTTTCTTAACCTTAATTCTTCCTTACTTAAGGAAAGTAAGAGACAACTAAAACCAAGATTAGAAGAAGAAAAAGGAACAAAATGATCCCATAAAGAAGGGATAAAACCAGAGAAAGTCTCTACTTTTCTCATCAGAGAGGAGAAGAGGGGAAATGGAAGGATGCTCAATACTTGAGGAAATTTTCCACAAGGAGAAGGGATAAAAGAGCAAGAACATTAAGTGAGGAATGGAAATGGATTAGAATGAGAGGTATAGAGGTAAGGCTGAATTGAAAATCATAGAAAAGAGGGGGAGGAGACTAATTAGGTTAAGTGTGGGCAACCAAGAAGTGAGGGCTGACTTGATGGAGTGATGGAGGGTTGCGTGCAGTCAGAAATAAGCATGGCTGTGGGTTGGCAACTCCAGAGATGGTGCAAAAAGTCAATATTATAGCTCCAACTGCCAAAAGAGAGAGGGAGAGATGATGGAGAAGAGAAAATGTGATGCTTGCCTCAAAAGTGCCTTTTTGGAAAATTTTGGCTAATTAAAATTATGTAATGATGTAATAAATGTGAAAATAATTTCAAAGCACTAAAACATGCTCATTAGCATAATAGGAATCTAATAATAAGTTTTCATAAATATTAGATAGAAATTCAAATCAAAATTAAAAATAGATCTAAAATCGCAGGACAACCAGTCGATGGATTTGGGCAAACTAATCGAATGGTTTGTTAAGAACAAGAATGTAAATTCCTCGGCGCATCAGTCTATCACTTATGTAAGCCTGCCAATTGGTATGCTTGAAATTCACATTTTTATTATAATTTCAAGTCATTTCAAAACCAAAAATAATTTATTTTATATTAACATAATTTTAAATACATGTTGAAAGATTTTGGGGTGGGATATTACATATAATATCTTGACCTACTTGCATCTAGTCACCATTACAACCTCTTCAGCAACCCGCAATGTGAAAATATCATTAACACATCTATAACTTTTGTTATCAAAGGAACTCAATGATAAAAATCTCTTCATCATCTAAAAAACATAAGGAACATTAGATAGTGTCTAGATCACACCACTAATCACCATCACCATCACCCTTACAATCCCAATCCCAACAACTCTGCATCCCTAAGACAACAACTCCTCCTCAAATTGTGCCATATGTATAGAACATGTTCTATTAGGAAAAACATGGTAGGAGCACTTATAATCCATAATCCACCTATCAATTAACCTAGTATGTTTATCGAGGGAAGTTAGTAAACCACCATTATCTCAGCTATGGCAGCCTCATCCTCATCAAATACATCATTATTAGTATCTTTACGTTTCATATCTGGCCAATACTTCCTAATATTACACCTCTTGTGACACCAATGGTGAACCACATTCTTGAAATTTTCTTTCCTTGACCTCAACTTCTTCTTGTTACCAAGCCCCCTATGATAAGGACCCTGTCTAGCGATTAGATATTGTCAAGCCAAATGGAATACACCCAAAACCCCAAGGTATAATCATCCAGGACTAGCTAATATGGAACCCAAAGACATAATCTCCCAGGAGACCCCATGCTTAATCACTTAAGAGAGTCCTAACTCCACCTAAAAGCTAGTTTAAGAGTGGAGAGTTGGCCTCCCCATATAAACTATCCAAAGACCCCCTTACTTTTTAATGTGGGGTCACATCACCCCTCTCTACAAGCCACTCACCACATGTGTCAATTGATCTCCCAACGAACGAATTGATTCTCAAACTATTCACCTTATAGTAAGACATTATGAAGAACCAACTCATTATCATACAATATGGTTTCACCAAAAAGAAAAATGTTTATAATTAGCATTCAAAGTGCATAATAATCTAATAGCTAAATTTTTATCATCCAATTTGACACCTATATTTTGTAAGTCGATAACAATAGAGTCAAATTCATCAAGATGAGACTTCATATATCGTCCATCACCTAATTTTAGATCGTATAATCAACTCTTCAACAATAGATGATTCATTACAGATCTTGTCGTGTACAAAGTCTTCAGCTTTAACTATAGGACGGATGCACTTGTCTCTTTATCCACATCTTGTAACAACTCATTGAATAAACCCAATTTTGTGATAGACATGGACTTGAGGTCAATCTCCTCAAACTTCTCATCACTCATTGTCTTAGGCTTATTCGCTTTCCCGAAGAATGCCTTCTCCAATATGTTATGAACAAGGACCACTTTCATCACTTTTATCTTCAACTGCCACACGCCAAAGTTTATGAAATGATCAAATCTCGTAATCTTAATTTTTGAATAAATTATCCTAATGCAAATCAATCACACATAAAATCTCAACTATGATACCAGTTTGTTTATAAATTCACCCATATAAATGCCCAAGATCGGATCTAATAGCAATTGGGAATTCTAAGATTGGATAAAGAAATAAAATCAAGAACAACAATTGGGCGAAAATAGACTATCTTACTAAGTGTAGTATTTGTGATTATAATGATAATAAAAAAAATCCTCACAAAATCACTCACAATAACATAATCTTTTACTTAAAGCTTCTAAGCACAAAAGAATTAGAGAGGAAGAGTTTAGATAAGTTCAACAATATCCAAGGTTCGCATACACATCTATTTATAACAATGTGAACCAACCATAACAAGAATGGGGTGATGGCAAAACACGAGAAGAAAAACATAGGCCGTGTTTACAACACAAGGGTCCCCCATGTTTTCTACCAAAACACTTGGGTTGAGCCAAAATCTATGGGACCAAGAAATAAGGGGAAACACAATCCATGTAGTATAAGAAGCCTCCCCTGGTCTCTATTTGACTCTAAACTTCTCCGAATGCTTAGACATAACAATTTATGCTAGTTTTCTCACCAAATATGAGTTACAAGCTCCCATAATGAGTATAATAAGTAGCAAAGAAAGTTTAGCACAAGCAGGTTAGTTAGCATCTAGTAAAGCAATCAGTGGTCCTTCGAATCATTCATAGAATTGCTCACAAAAGTTATTATTAAAAAATGTGGATGGAAATCTCGGAGACTCAGATCGGAAATTAATTTGAGAAACAAAGTAGTAAATCCTTTCATGTGAATTCTTCATATACATAACATATGTGCTTAAAATTTCAATACTCTGTACATCACATTAACAACATAACAAAATACATGTATCAATCCAGTTTCAGCAAATTAATTGCCACCAAAGAAAATGAAGCGGGAAGGGTTTTTTTTGGGGGGGGGGGTTACTCACAATAGACCCAGAGGTCCAGACAGAAGATTGCGTAGGGTAATGCATGGTTGGGGCAAGCAAAAGAGCACGCCCAAGCAGTACATGTAGCTGGTAGTCTTCAGGGCGACAGAATGTTCCTAGTTGGTGATTAGGAGCTCCAAATTTTGGCAATAAAATTCAGCAACCGACGAATGCTCATAGTAGCGCTATGCATACTCTGGATTTAGTGCTAAAGACTCTTGGTAGATCATTTCCTTCATCTCTTCTTCCCCCAAGGCCTGTAGTTCAAAGTCAAAAGAAAATGGTTCTTGGCAAGCCGGTTCATCAGCACTGTCGTGCAATCTTGCCAGATATGGATGCGAAAGAGCTTCTTGAACTGGACGAAAGTGAAAGTACAACAACTAATGAGCTTGAAAAAAGGGAAAAACAAATATGAAAGAAATGCCTATAAAGCGGAATTCAGGGGTGGTGATTTTATGTATGCAAGATTTTAGCACACTAACTATTGAATTATTCTGTACTCTTTCCAGTCCGTACCCATAGTAAAGAACAAGGATAGAGTAATAGCAAGTAGATTCAGGAGAATACCATTAATTCTTCTGGTGGGATCAAACGTCAGCATTCGCTCAACAAGATCCATTGCCAAGGGAGTAACGTGAGGAAAAACTGCTGCTAAAGGTTGGCGAGGATTCTGAGGGAGTTGCCTGATAAATCTTAGTGCATCTTCATTTTGGATAAAACCCAGGTCAGATTCAGAGGGTGTTCCTAGAAGCTACAAAAAGAAATTTCGTGTCATGTTCGTGTACGCAGTAAATATGAAGAAAACGGCGGACGTGGCTCATAAGGATAACAGCATACTTGAAATGAAATGGAAAATAAAGAGGGCAATTTACAGGTGGCTGCACTCTGTAGGCCTTCAAACTACAAACAATTTGATCCTCGCAGGAAATCAGTGTAATTAACTCTCTGGTGGTATGGACAGTCAACTTAGGGTCCTTACCTCAGTTATTAGGCGCATTTGGCTGGCATGATTTTTTCCCGGGAACAAAGGCTTCCTGTTCATTAGCTCCATGAAGATGCAACCAACCGACCAAACGTCTATTGCAGCTGTATAGTCAGAAGAGTTAAGCAAGAGTTCCGGCGCCCTGTACCATCTGGTGACAACATAGTTAGTCATGTGTTCATTCTCTGTAGTTGGACGAGCGAGACCAAAATCACCGATCTTCAGGTCACAATTTGCTTTCAGCAACAAATTGCTTGGCTTCAAATCTCTATGAATCACATTTGCGGAATGAATGTACTTAAGACCACGGAGTATCTGGTACAAGAAGTACTGCAAACAACGCCAATAAAAGGGTAATAGGATATGTCAGTTTCCTAATAATAAATATGCTCTTCAAGACAAGAAACAGTAGATAATCAATATATTCCGAGCATGCATTCTTTGGAGCCTTAAATAAAATTATAGACTACCTGGTAATGCTCCTCAGATAAAATATGATTGGAACAAATAATTTGATGGAGGTCGGTATCCATGAGCTCCGTTGCAATATAGACATCAGTGAATTCTCTGCGCACAGGTGGAGGAACTACATCTCTCAACCCAATGATCTGTATATATTTTCATACAGAAGCACCCAGGTGATGAGAAAATTGTAGCTATACTAGCGGGGTCTGGGGTTGATCAGAAAATATTAGGCAATATTAGCGAGGTCCATGGGCGATCAGTAGACTGTAATGGCTTATATTACTCAAGGCCACGTTCACAATCACACGTAGTCTAGCAAATATTTTTCACTTTCACCTACCGAATGATTGTCGAGATAAACCTTAACTAGGTCGTATCATACAGCTTCCTTAATATAACAAATTTAGCAACGATGCAACCAAATTGACACCGAATTAGTATCGAAGCATACAAATTAAACTAAAGCATTAAGGCATTGGAGAATACAAATAATAATTCTTTAAGGCATTTTAGTTCAAAAAACTCCATAAAAATTAATAATATATTTTAATGATAAAAATTCTAAATATATATTATAAAAATATGTTTAAATATAATTATATATTTATTATATTTTTATATTATAATTTATTATATTAAAAAACCTCGAAATCCGGAAGCCACTTATATTGCAAAAGGAAAAAAATTTTTATTGTATATTTAGGTGAAACTAATTAGTTAAAAATTAAAATGGTCCCAAAATATTTAGTTATAAGTACAAAATATCATGTACATATAATTACACTAATATGTACACCTAATTATATATGAATGTACATGTAATATTCTCTATATATACATGTATATTAGAATACAAAAAAAAACTGAACTAAACACTAAATAAATTGATCAACTTTAATTATTTTGGTCCAAGTGGACCACCAACTATTTTTCCACCGCAAAAAGGAGGCACATTCGTCTCAACAAATTCATAGAAGGCTACGGTTCCATCTATAGCTACTTTTATTTCCTTTTTCGTCTAAACACCAAGACCTTATAATTATTATACAGATAAGGTTCGCAAAATGAAATCAAACACTCAAATAAATTTAACACTGACGACAGAAAAAACTGGAGAAAGATTTTTTTTTTTAAATAAAAATACAATACATACATTTTCATGATTAAAATGTCTGAGCAGCTTGATCTCACGTAATGTGCGCTTAGCATCCATGTAATTATCAAATGCATTAGCTATCTTCTTCATCGCCACTAGCTCATTCGTCTCCGTATTTAGCACGGAGCTTCCATTCCCAAAACAAACAAACGAACGATCGAACAAAAGATATCAACACGAAGATCCTCAACAAATCATCAGCAAACAAAGAAAGCGATCGAACTAATCAATCATTCAAAAGTCAACATAGACTAAAAAACTCCAAAATTAATTACCATACAATTCCAAAAGCTCCGCGACCAATAGGCATGATCGGAGGCCGATACTTGACCGTAATCTCAAACAAATTCCCAAAGATATTGCACTGGATAAACTGACCACCGTGAGTCAACACCGCCGGAAACTGGTGAAATTGACCGCCGGATGCCGGATTCTGAACAAATTCAGCCATGAAGTAGAATGAATATCTGGTTAACCAAATAATAGAAAAGTCAGAGCTCAAAAATATCCGTGTTCAGGATGAAAAGTAAGAGAGAGAAAGTTGTAGTGCTGAAGCCAGAGTTTTATAGTGAGGAAGACTCCGTCTGAGTATCATTCTGCTGATGTATGGGAGTAGTCGTTAGGAAGATGGCCTGACACATAAGCTGCATGCGGTGACGCGTTGGATCGCCGGGCCTTTGATGGTAGAGCCAGCGGCCTTTTTCGTTTTGAAGGCGCAAGTAATGTGTATACTCTTACGATAAATTATTACGTGAACCTTTGGGTATACCATCTCTATATTTAATATAATTATAATATATTTTTATAAATATATATATATATAATATATCATAATTGTACTAAATATATAGTTTGTATACCAATATAGTACAACCATTAATCATTCATTAAATCCTTCACAAAACCTTAACCAAATCATACCAAAACCCTAACCCCTAATCACAAAACTCTAATCCTAATCACTCAGCCCCTTTTATTTTTTCCTTTATTTTGGATTTGATTTTGGTGTGGCTTGGTCCTAGTTTTATGTTGTGTGATTTCAATAAACATCACTTATTATTATTATTATATATTTCTCTATAGTTATTTTGTTTTATATCGTGGTTATTATGTATATTTTTTAGGGCGATATATATTGACTACTAGTGTGTGTAGTGATTATATTTACTACTATTTAATGTTTATTTTCATAAGGATTATGTGTGTTATTGTGGCTATTATGTATATTTCTATGGTAATCTAGTATAAAAACCTATAGTTATTACCTATATTTTTATGATGATTGTGTATATTATAATGATGTGTGTTATTTTTATAGAAATATTACCTATATTTCTATAGTTATTTTGTTTTATATTGTGGTTATTATGTATATTTTTTAAGGCGATATATATTGACTACTAGTGTGTGTAGTGATTATATTTACTACTATGTAATGTTTATTTTCATAAGGATTATGTGTGTTATCGTGGCTATTATGTATATTTCTATGGTAATCTAGTATAAAAACCTATAGTTATTACCTATATTTTTATGATGATTGTGTATATTATAATGATGATCATTGTATTTTTAAGGTAATTATATCAGCTAATATAGTGATTATGTTAGTTGTTGTGGTGGTTATGACCACAATTTTCTCTCTCACTAATTACTAGTATATTCACATACTATAAAGAATGCCTCTTTTTTGGTAGCATAGAAATTAGGTGCATGTAGTTGCATGCAGTCAACCCAAGTGTATCAAATATATATTAAGAGCATCTCCTGTGGGGGGGGACCCTAAACTCAAATTTGGGGTCATCAAATTTGAGGCACTGATTGGAGGAATAAAAAATTCAACTCAAACCTTGGGTTACCTCAAAATTTTGAGGCCCCCAATGTCTCAGAAGCAACGGGAAAATTAGCCAAAATGGGCATTCATACGGGTGTATAGCAGATAATTTTTTTTATCCAGTCTGATGTACACGCGTGTGGTTCACACGCCATACAGGGTCTGCTGCTACTACTATTTACGTACCGATGAGACTTATTTTTGATATTTTTAAAATAATTTTTAGCCTAAATATTACTGTTAGAACCAAATTTTTTTAAAATATATTTAAAAAATTATGACTGTTAATAATAATGGTAATTTTTTTTCTATAAATACATTATTTTTTGCCCATATTTTCATATCATCTATTCCACCTCTCTTTCTCGTATTCATTTCTCTATATAATTAATCTATTCATTTCTTTAGTTATTTATATTTAATAAATTTCTCTTTTCATATTTATTTTATTAATTATTAATTTCTCATCTTCTAATTATTATTTTTTAATTTCTCTACTTATATTTATTTTATTCATTTATCTTCAATATTTTTTAAGTTATATTTATTTGGTTAATTTTTCTAATTGTATTGATTTTATTAATTTAAGTACGTATATTTATTTTATTAGTTTCTCTATTTACTTTTATTCTATTAATTTCTATACTTTTATTTGTTTTATTACTTTCTTACGGTATACTTATTTTATTAATTTCTCTACTTATATTTAATTTTCAAAAATGGATCCTATTAGATTTAATTTTTTGAATCTTATGGATAATCCAAATGGTTCAAAATCAAAAGAACTTCCACACAAAAATATCCAAAATTCACAAAATTATCCGAATATAAATTTCTCAAATGTCCAAAATTTGCAATATCCACGAAATTTGAAATTTTCAAGTATGCAATATTATCAAAATGATGCCAATTTCCAATTATTTCAACCTACAAACACCACTATTCCATTTGATTGTAATTTTCCAAATATTCAAAATTCTCTACAACACGATTTCAATTCTCTATTAGTCACATCTCTTGAGGATTCTGAATTTTCAGAATTTTTCATGAAAATCTGTTCGAAAAAGAGACGCGGTTTGAATCTCCCTATGAGTTTCAAAGTCAAGCATATAGTAAATGGACGGATAAAGAAGAATAAATTTTATTAAGTGGATGGATATATTTTCTGAGGATTTGGTTCAGGGGAACGAGCAAAAATGTAAGGATTTTTGGAAAAAATTTATGGCATACTTTGAAGTATATCATGGTGGAGGACCACAGAGAACTCTAAAGATGGTAATGTATCAATTTTCTTACGTTAATAAAAATGTTAATCAATTTATTTGTTGTTATAGTCATATCTATCAACATAATCAAAGTGGTGTTAGTGAAATAGATGTAATTAGAGATGTGTATAAAGAATATAGAACGAGGTACAATAGTCCGTTTAGTAGTGAACATGTATGGAAACTTGTAAAAAACCATCCAAAATGGATGGTAATAAATGAGGGTAAAATTGGGTAAGCTTCCACATCAAAGCGTACAAAGGTTTCAACTTCAGGTGTATACATGATTCATCTTCCCCTGATACTTCAGAGATGGAATTTCTGTTTGAGCGACTTATGGGGTAGAAAGCAGTAAAGCAGAAAGTGAGGGTGTTAAATAGAGTCTGTATTAGTTTGTAGTCAAAGGTGATAATTAGTTTCCTAATTATCATCCTATAGTGTCGCCTAATATGAGGCATGTATTGTGTATATATGGTTAGTGATTCTGGGAAAAGAGGGAGGCGATTTCCCATATTTTAGCATGGTATTAGAGCCCTAGGGTTTTTTTTAGTCTTCCGCATGCTCTAGCCTGCGTTCCTTGCCCACAGTCTTCTTCCTCCTATTTTCTCCTTCTTCTTTTTCGTTTTTGTCCAGCCTCCATGTCTAGACACAGGTCTTCTTCCTTTCATCTAGCTCTTGTCGTCGAACATCAAGCACCATGTTCCCATTGTTCTTGAAATAGAGAATGTGCAATACTCTTCGTGGGCGGAACTCTTCAAGATTCACGCACGATCTCACAAATTTCTTGACCATCTCATTCCCCCAACAGCCGAAACAAGGACGGTTCCTTCTACTGAGGAAGACAAGGAACTATGGTCGACTTTGGGTGCCGTGGTTCTTTTGTGGATTTATTCTACTATCTCTAATGACTTGTTGCACACTATTATCAAACCCGACTCTACGGCTATGGATGCTTGGGAAAGACTGCGTGATATTTTCTAGGATAACCAACATTCCCGTGCCGTTGCTCTTGAACAAGACTTCTCCAACACATATTTGGCTAATTTTCCAAATGTTTCAGCTTATTGTCAATATCTCAAATCCCTTGCGGACCAATTGAAGAACGTTGGGTCACCAGTGACGGATAGTCGGATGGTTTTGCCAAACCGTACCGAGGAGTGGGTACATTGATCCGGCAAAGCACTCCTCTTCCTCCTTTCTACAAAGCTCGGTCTATGCTCACTCTTGAGGAAGCAGGGATGTCGAAGGAAGAAGCCACTGAAACTGCACTGGTTGCTACTTCGAATGATGATGGTTCGATGTAGAGCAGTGGCCATTCCAAAGGGAAGCATGGTTCGAATGGTGGTAGCACATCCTCCACGTACTGGTAGCAGCAACATCCACTGTCTTTTGCATGGCCTTGGTATCACCACGGTTGGCTCGTTCCTCCTTGCCCATTCCCAACTCAAGGATGGGCCAGACCTCCTGTTTCCCAGTAGCGCCAGGCAGGCCTATTGGGCCCAAGACCACAGCAAGCATATGTACAGCAAGCAACATCACCATCTCCCTTTGGGCAGCCTGTGTCTTATGTTCCTACGGATATCGAGACAGCAATGCATACCATGTCTCTTCAACAACCCGATCCGTCATGGTATATGGACACCGGGACTACATCTCACATGACTTCTTCTACTGGTAATCTCTCGTCTTATTTTAATTTGAGCAATCATCCTAATAATAATATTGTTGTTGGTAATGGTCATATGATTCCTATTCTTGGCTATGGTCACACATAATTATTCTCCCCGAGTAAATCCCTTTCCCTTAAAAATGTTCTCCATGCCCCTAAGCTTATCAAAAATCTCATCTTTGTTAGAAAATTTACTACTGATAATTATGTGTCAGTTGAGTTTGATCCTTTTGGGTTTTCTATGAAGGACTATCAGACGGGGAGACAAATAATGAGGTGTGATAGCCAAGGATACCTTTATCCTATTTCTTCTTCCTTCAACAATCAAGCTCCCTCTTCATCCTTTGCCGCCATTTCTTCTAAGATTTGGCATGATCGATTAGGACATCCGGGGGCTCCTATCTTAGATGTGCTTAGGAAAAATAAATGCATTGATTGTACTAAACATTGTATTTCTAGTATTTGTGAGTCCTGTGTACTTGGAAAACATATTAAATTGCCATTTGTTTCCTCTTCTTCTAGTACTGTTATGCCATTTGATATTTTACATAGTGATCTTTGGTCCTCTCCTATTTTAAGTTCTTCAGGACATCGATATTACATTCTTTTTCTGAATGATTTTTCTAAGTATCTCTGGTCTTTTCCTTTGGCTTGAAAATCTGATGTGTATGAGATTTTTCATGTTTTTTAAAGCCCATATTTCTACTCAATTTGAGCGTAATATCAAAAATATGCAATGTGAAAATGGGAAGGAGTTTGATAATGGTCCCTTTTGGGATTTTTGTAAAGCTCAAGGCATGCCATTTCGCCTTTCTTGCCCACATACTTCTTCTCAAAATGGGAAAGCCGAACGCAAAATTCGGACTATAAACAATATCATTCGAACACTTCTTGCTCATGCCTCTCTCCCATCATCATTTTGGCATCATGCTCTCCAAATGGCAACTTATCTTCTTAATGTCCTTCCAAGTAAATTATTAGGCAACAAGTCTCCTCTTGAACTCCTTTACAAAAGGGTTCTGTATTATTCTCATATTTGAGTCTTTGGTTGTCTATGTTATCCCCTTGTTCCTTCTACCACTATTCATAAGTTGCAACCACGATCTACTCCGTGTGTTTTCTTAGGGTATCCAACCAATCATCGTGGCTACAAGTGTTATGATATGTCCTCTCATCAAATTCTTATTTGTTGCCATGTCTTGTTTGATGAGCATGTGTTTCCTTTTGCTACAATGCATTCCCCTCATTCCTATACTTACAATTTTCTATATCATAGTTTGTCACCTTATGTCATTCATCATATGCAGCAATCTGGCTCAACAAACTCTTCCCCCACTCAACCGGCCCGACTTACTTCTCCTTCTCCTTCCTGCATGCCTGCTGGGTCGTCCACCTCTCTTGGCCCCAATCCCTCTCTTGTGCCTAGTCACCCACCGAATCCATCAGCCCAAATATAGTCCACCATCTCGGCTCCTGCTCCAACTCCACAAAATATTCTTCCTCACCATTCCAAGGTCGTGACACGTAGCCAGAATGGGATTTTTAAACCCAACACTAAATATTCCTAGCACACCGTGGTTGTGAGGTCTCCTTTGCCTCAAAACCCGATTGCTTCTCTTTGTGATCTGAATTGGAAAATGGCCATGGATGATGAATATAATGTTCTTATTAAAAATAAGACGTGGGAGTTGGTGCCCCATCCTCCGGATGTCAATGTGATTCGATCTATGTGGATTTTTACTCATAAAGTTAAATATAATGGTGATTTTGAGAGGCATAAAGCCCTTCTTGTAGGTGATGGTAAGACCCAGCAAGTTGGCATTGATTATGGTGAGACTTTTAGTCCGGTGGTGAAACCGGCTACGATCCGCACTGTCCTTAGTCTTTCTCTTTCAAAGGCATGGCCAATTCACCAATTGGATGTGAAAAATGCCTTCCTTCATGGTGAGCTTCAGGAAACCATGTATATGCATCAGCCATTGGGATACAGGGATCGTGTTCATCCTGATTATGTGTGTCTCTTGCGTAAGTCATTATATGGTCTTAAGCAGGCACCCCGATCTTTGTACAAGCGTTTTGTGGATTATGTTGTGTCTATTGGGTTCACTAACAACATATGTGATAATTCTTTATTCACTTTCCGCAAAGGGTTTGATATGGCTTACATTTTACTGTATGTTGATGATATTATTCTCACTGCTTCTTCTGATACTCTCTGGTGCTCTATCATGGGTCTTCTTAATTCTGAGTTTTCTATGAAAGATCTTGGTCCTCTAAATTATTTTCTTGGTATTGCTGTGACCCGGCATAAAGTTGGTATGTTTCTTTCACATCGTCAGTATGCCGAAGAGATTCTTGAACGTGCGGGAATGTCTTCATGTAAACCATCACCTACTTCGGTTGACACCAAGTCCAAGGTTAGTGCTACTTCAAGTGCTCCTTTTGATGATCCTTCTCTTTATCGGCGCCTTGCAGGGGCTCTACAGTATCTCACCTTCACACGACCGGATATCTCGTATGCCGTCCAACAAGTGTGCTTACACATGCATGATCCGAGAGTTAACCATATGTCTGCTCTTAAGCGCATCATTCGGTACGTTCAAGGTACTCTGGAACACGGCCTTCATTTATACCCGTCTTCCTTCTCTACTCTTGTCTCCTACACTGATGCAGATTGGGGAGGTTGCCCAGATACGAGACGGTCAACTTCTGGTTATTGTGTATTTTTGGGGGATAATTTGATTTCTTGGTCGTCCAAATGTTAGCCCGCTTTGTCTCGTTCGAGTGCTGAGGCAGAGTATTGTGGGGTGGCGAATGTTGTTTCTGAGTCATGCTGGATTCGGAACCTTCTATTGGAATTGCATTGTCCAATTACCAAGGCTTCTCTAGTTTATTGTGACAATGTAAGTGCTATTTATTTATTAGGAAATCCGGTTCAACATCAACGCACGAAGCATGTTCAAACGGATATCCATTTTTTCCGAGAAAAGGTTGCTCGTGGACAGGTCCGAGTTCTTCATATGCCGCCACAATTTTAGATTGCGGATATCTTCACCAAAGGTCTTCCGCTCATTTTGTTTGAGGATTTTCGAGATAGTCTTAGCATCTGTAAACCTCCCGCTTTGACTGTGGGGGTGTGTTAAATAGAGTCTGTATTAGTTTGTAGTCAAATGTGATAATTAGTTTCCTAATTATCAGCCTATAGTGTCGCCTAATATGAGGCATGTATTGTGTATATATGGTTACTGATTCTGGAAAAAGAGGGAGGAAATTTCTCATATTTTAGCAGAGGGGAAAGGCAAAAGAAAGTAGACAAGATGAAGGATCAAATATCGACGGGCTGTTGGAAATTGCAAGAAAATGGAATGCGATATTAGAAAAAATGACAGAAGATAGGTAAAGTTATAAGGCTGAACGAAGGCAATTAAAGGAAAAATAGTTCAACATGGCTATAATTTGTCGTGACACATCAAATATGACGGAGAAAGAAAAAGCAGATCATCAGATCTTGTATGATGCAACAAAGAGAAGAATGATGGTGAATTCTTAACTCTACTATTTTGATGTAATGTTTTCGTACCTTATGTTTTTGTACTTCTATTGTAATATTTTTATATATTGTAATATTTATCCTTATATTTTTTTTGAAGGGTAGTACCTTATATATATTAAAGCGACTCTATTGTTTAAAATTCTTAACAATTAGAAACCATCCTAAATCATCATGAAGAAATGATGACAATTAAGAAAACTTTCACATATTACATTTGTGTAAAAATGATGACAATTAAGAAAATTACAATAATACACAAACAAAATCCCCACACGGTGATTTTATTTAATTCCTTCACTTCTTATTTGAGTTTTAATACATCGTCCTTCAAATTGTCAATCAATTGTAAGATATCTGCTCATCTTGATTCTCGACAACTTAAAATTGACTTGGTAGAAGAAATATGGCAATTTGAATAAGACAAATATTTTCTGCTCGTCTTTATTCTTGATGTTCTAATATTCACATACATTGTATTAATTATTATTTTCGTAATATTATTCTATTTCTATTTTGTTGTAATATTTTCGTAATGTTATTTAAATTGTATTTCTATTTTTTATTTCGTAATGTTATTGTAATCCTTAATTCATTTATATATTTTTGTAATATTGTTGTATTTGTATTTTCGTTGTAATATTTTTATTAATTATATTGTATTTGTATTTTTGTTGTAATATATTTTTTTAATTATTATTATTGTAGTAGAAAAACTATAATAGGTTATTTTAAAATTAACTGAAATCAAATATTATTTTAAAATATTAATTTAAAATTTATTGTAGTAGAAAAGATATTAATTATTATATATATATATTGATATAAATTAAAAGTTAAATAATATAAAGTATAAATGGTTGATGATGTGATTGATAAAAGTAATTGGGTATTATAAATTTAAGGTTGGTGATTGTAGAGTATTGAATTAAATTTAAGGTAAAATGATAAAAGTAGGAGAGAGGAGAGAGAAAATAATTGGATGGTACAATAGGGACCTCCAATTTAAGGCTGCGGTTGTAGATGCACTAATCATAGGGTAATAGTGCACAGAAACATATATGGAAGACTCTTGGATCAAAAATATAGAGGATCCTATAAGGTAAAATAAAATATATACCTCACCTCATCCAAAGTAATTGTCACATCTTACTACTAGTAGCATGGTGTTTTGTGCCTATGGATTTTGAAATATGTGTATTCACCACTATAAGATGTGAATTTTTTTGATATAAAATGTGTATTTAAAACTATAAGATGTCATTTAAGGATGGATATTCTTTCTAATAAGATATATATTTATAGTATGTGTATGTATTTTCCTTATTTTTTTAATCAATAAAGGATGTTATATAGTGTAAATTTAACATGGGAATTAACCACTCTATGATTTACCTTTTATTTCTATGAGAATTACATTTGTTAGTATAAGATGTGCATTTATCTTATAAAACTATGTATTATTTACAATAAGATATGTATTTATAACATATGTATTAATCCCTTGTTATTTTACAAATAAATGATGTGTATTTATATCCAGAAGAATAATATTTTGTTGGATAAGATCTGCATTCTTATAATTTGTGTATTTATATTATAGAATATGTGCATTTTTATTTGTCTATCTAAAATATATTAATATGGGTGTTTATATATAGAGAAAATATGAGAAAATTTGTGGTATATTTTTATAATGACTCAAGGTAAAGATAATTTCAATAAAAGTTTTGAAAAAATAATAATAATTTGGTAGTAGCAAACATGTTGCTACTAGAACCACCATGCAAAGTGCACATCTGAAGGGTAGGTAAGAAAAATTACTCCAAATGAAAGATTATGTCTGAACTTAGCTAGATTACCAACAAATACATTTGGAGTGAAAAAAAAATTAAGAAGGGCCCTAATTTTTGAATGACTTGAATTAATAGTTTGTTGTAGCAATATGAAGGATGAAAACTATTGATGAGAGCCACCACAACCTTGAAATTAGAAGAAAACCATATCTAATCAAAAGCATGCTTCTTCACTAACTAAAGAGCCTAAAAAAATTGTTCATCCCTTAACTATGGTGATGGAAGCATAACCTATGTCGTTGAATAAACCTAATAGTCATTGTCCATAATGATCATACAAAACACCACATAAGGCTATGTTACGCAAGTTTATAAAGGCTCTTTTGTCAACATTGAGTTTAATCATATTCGAAGGAGGAGTGATCAAGCTATAAGCTATTGCTGCTTCTTCAAACGAAGGTGTTAGATCTTAGCTTCTTTCATCAAGGAAGAATAATCCATAGTACATAATGATTGGGTGATATTTGATGCCCTATTAGGCTAATCCAAGTTCAAAAGTGTCTCAACATCTCTAATACCCTAATTTTTGGTATGAAATAACAAAAGTAACAAACAAAGGCATACCATAATTGGAAAGTATAAAACCTTAATTCAAATTTAGTATTTTTATTTGCTTGCTAGAAAAATTATTTTCTTACGCATTCCTTTATGTATATTGATATATTTGAAATGTATAGAAAGTTTAACCCATGTTAGAAATCTTATGTTATGCCTAAGTGATTTATAGGTCTTAAAAGTGAAAAATTGATAACGTAGGGGCAATTTAGTCTTTTTACATGTATTCTATCATTTTACCATATGTGTGAGTTACCATGCCATATATATGTGTTATGTTATATTATGTAGCATAAGTATATGTAATGTGTTATGATAGTTATACATGATTAAGGTTTTATGTGTGAAATAAGCCTTAAAATTTAGTACAGAAAATTTTCAATTTTTATAGAAGTTAGACATAAAATAATTGATTAATACCATCATAAAACATATGAGTCTAGTTTTTCATGCTATTCTCATATCCAATAAAAGGGAAAACATTTCAAACATTTAACAAGATAACAAGAGAATAAGATATATTTCATAAAACATAGGATATTTTTGGAAATAAACTGCAAGTATTAATATAATCAAAATATAATGAAAGGGATCCTATGGGACTAAGAGCCCATATGGTATTCAGATAGAAAGCTAACTATTGGATAACCCAAACTCTATGCCTAAACCTAACAATATAATTACTGCTCCATAGGGGGTGCATCGAACTCATCAAAGCGGTTATCAAAATCCTTCTCATCAACAATTAAGTTGTCTACACCTGATAATGAGCAACACCCATAAAAAATGACTTAAATAATTATGTATCGGGTAAGGAAATAATACATATCAATAAATAAAAGGCATGCACAACACTTAAGGTTATAAGAATGAAGTAATACACATCTATAGTATTCATTTTACAAGATGGCCTAATAATGTTACTGATAAGTTCATATTTTGACACATTTTATACCCTTATAATCTTAGTTTTTAGTATTTTGTTTAACTAATGTAGGTGAATAATTATTATTTTATGCTTAAGTGGTAATAATTGTACAAATGTTATTATTTAAACTAAAATGATATAAATTAAGTAAATTTAAAGTATAATATTATTTATTAATATTTATTTGATTTTAATTTTCAAGTTTTGTTTTTAAATAAAAAAAAGAATTTCAACGTTTGGACCAATGGCTGAAGGCCGAAGGCCCAAACGCCACGAAATAAAGCTCAACACAAAGAAAGTAACGAAAGAAAAAAAAAAGAGAGAACAAGGATGTGCAGGGTTGACGTGGCGGAGAAAAGTCAAGAGCGCTGCACGAAACAAAGAGAAAAGGAGAGTCAGCCACGACAGGGATGACGTGGCGTGCGGTATAGAAGAAAAAGGAGAAGGTAGAGCTGTAGAAAAAAAAAAGCATGCGAGGAACAGCCACATGGAAGAAGAGATAAGAGGGTTGTGCGGTAGAGAAGAGCGAGTAGGAGCCGCGAGGCACACAAGAGTGAGGCAAGCGACGCTGACACTAGAAGGATAGCCACAGGGAAGCCGAGGAGAGCACAGACGATATGGAACGTAGCAGCAGCCTTCATCGCCAGACAAGTCAGCCGGGAGAGAATAATTGCACAGAAATCAAGGCACCGAGAAGGAAGTTTAATACCGGTAGAATTTATTTAAGATAAAATTAATTTTTATCTAAATAAATTCTTAATCTTTTATCCAAAATTAATTCTGGTTATTTATTTCTCTACTTTTAATTTATATTTTGGATATATATTTTTGTGTAATTAATTCTATAATTATGATTGACTGATTATTTATTGTTAAGATATAATTTTATTTTCTTTGTTTCGTGAGATTGTTCCTTGACTCTATTTTAATTGCTATCGTATATATATATATATATATATATATATATATATAATTCTATCAAGTATAATTTATTTGGTGCATGCCTTATTCTGGTTTCCTTATAAATGACATTATGTAGAATTATTTACTTGTTAGGTGGCCATCTAAATATACTAGAATGTATACGTATAAATTTCAGCTAGGTTAGATAGCAATTAACCTAATATTTTTGTGATTCTAACCGAAGTAGTAAAACGTTTAGATACGTGTGGGTCAAGGAAAGGAAATACAGCTAGACATGCTTTGTGTACTAGTTTGGGTACTTAGATTGACAGCTTTCCAATTAGACTTAATGTATTAAATCTAGTTAAATATAGGAGCCACTTGTTGCTGCTATACTGCTAGTATTTAATAGGGTTAATATTGGCACTTTATCGTATTAATTAATTAATGGAAGTAATATAAGGTGTATGGACTTGCTTTTGGAGTACAACTTGGTCAATCTCTTTCTCTTGATTAAAATATGACCTAGAAATAAATATTATATTTTAACCTAATCTAGTGGTGGATTTTGATTTTCCTAGCATCTTTATCATATATCCTGCAATCGCCTGCCTTCCCTTGCAGCTCCGCTCTCTCTATCCTTCTCTCCCCCATCCCTTTCTCTTCCATTTTTAAGCCAAACATAACCCTCCCTTGTGTGGCATTTCTTTCCTTTCCTTCCTTCTTCCTACAACCCGCCACCCTACCCATCGACCTGTAACCTCCCCCTGCCACCACCTGGTCGGTGCCCTATCTCCTCTCCTCTCCCTCTTCTTTTTCGTCTTCTTCTCTCCTGCTCATTTTCCTCCTGGTTCGAGCATCCCTTTCCCTACAGACCTCCCCCTTTTCTCCCTTCTTCCCCTTTTCTCCTCCTCCCATATTTTTGCTTCGCCACCTTCAACCACCATTGTTACCTCCCAAACTGCCATCACAACTACTTCCCTGACACCCATTCAACCTCTCTACACCACCCCATCACCCTCACTCACCCCTGCAGCCCCCTTCCCTTTCTTCATTTTCTTTCCCCTCCTTTTCGGCCTCCACCCTACACCACCACCATGCGCAGCCTTCGTCCGTCTTCTGCCACCTCCACAACCACCAATCCACTCCCTGGAACTTTCCATATCACCACCTTGCCTCCCCCTTGGCCGAAACCCCCTACAGCCACTCCCCTCTTCTCTTCTTTTCACTTTATTCATCTCCTACACCCATCCTTCGCCCCATTTGGCCAACCCTACAATCACCGTCTTCCTAGCCTTGAGTCACCAATCATCGACTCCTAACCACCACCTACACCCCTAATCCCCTCGCTACACCTAGCCACCACCCTCACCCCCCTTCACAAGCTCTCAAACCAACCCCAAAACCGTTAATCAAACCAACCCCTCCCTCTTTCTCCCATCATCCTTCGACCCTCATTCTCCCCCTTTTTTGGTGCATGCAGCATGAGTCCTGCATCTATTTGAGCCAAAGTTGGTAAAATTTTAAGGTATAGAAATAGTTATTATTAGTATTTGATTAAGCTTTTGATAAAAATTTATTCTTTTCATTTTCTACTTTTAATATGCTAAATGTTGATATTATTTTTAGGTATTGATTTGTACTAATCAAATCTCAAACCTTTAATGGGGATACCGGTGAGGTTTAATTATTGCTAGAAATAAGGTAACCATTATACCCTACTAAAATATATGGATATATGTATGCTGGCCCATTAGGATTTTTTATATGTTTATATGCATAATGTATATTGTTAAGCATAATGTAATTAGTGGCATATGTTGATTGATGAAAAGAAAAGCAAGTTAATTTATATGTCATATGCAGAAATAATGTTTAAGGAAGGAGCCTTGTTGTTAATGATAATTTTAAATACATATGTATGATAAGATAAGCTAATGTGGCCATTTGCTGTATAGATAATATTAATATAAGCCTTAGGGGCATTTTGGTAATTTTTCTTGTGCAAAAGATGTGGTTTAAATAAATGTGTGTGGTAGGTGCTAATGAGTATTAATGATAAAAAATAATTGTTGGTGGTGTTGGATGATATATATGGACCATGTATATTAACATTTTATGAAGGATATTTTGGTAAAATTGGTATAATAAGGGCGAATGGTAATTTATAAGAGTAAATGGGGTAAAATGGTAAATGAATAAGTAAGAAGGGCAGTTTAGTAATTTTACATAGAAAAGGGGATAACTTGGTAGTTTTTGTGAGTAAGAAGGTACTTTGATAAATTAATAAGAAAGAAGGGTATTTTGGTAATTTGGCATAAAGGAAGGGTATTTTGGTAATTTTGTAAGTAAAGGGGTAAATAGTGATTTAATAAAGGAGAATGATATTTTGGTAATTTGGCATAAAGGAAGGTTATTTTGGTAATTTTGTAAGTAAATGGGTAAAATGGTAATTTTAATAATTAAGAAGGACAATTTGGTAATTTAACCCACCAAAGGGCAATTTAGTAATTTTAATAAGTAAGAGGGGCAATTTGGTAATTTAACTAACCAAATGGGCAATCTAGTAAATATAGCAAGTAAGAAGGGTGATTTGGTAACTTAATAAACCCACACGACAATTTGGTAATTTAAACAAGCATAAAGGGCAGTTCGGTAATTTAACCAACTAGAAGGGTAATTCGGTAATCTAACAAATATAAGGGGTATTTTGGTAATTATACAAACATGAAGGGTAATATGGTAATTTGGAAAATAAAAAGGGATGGCTTGGTAATCTTACGAATAAGAGGTATTTCAGTAATTTTGTAAAGGTGACGGAGGTAAATCGATATCTTGCATATAATATGTCAAAGGATTAAATAAGTCTCCATAATCAAACATAAGTAATATTGAATAATAAAATAAGGGTATTTGATAAATCAGTGAGTATCACAAGAATGTAGCATAACATAGGGTCGGATGGAGAACTAAGGGTGTGATATGGTGTTTATCTCATATTCATACAAGAGATGTCTTAATCATTAATTATGCATGGTAATGTGTGTTGGATGTGATAGAAGGGCATGTTAAGGTTAAGTGCTCCACAATCCTTTGATGTAGAGTACTAGACTCTAAAAGAGTATTATGATTATGGTATGATAACCCCTTATGGAATGTGAATAAATGGGAATGAATTCTGAAGTGGAAATGGATGATATAAGGATGGCCTTAGTGGTTTCTTCAAGTTAACATGGATAACTGTATGAATAAGGATTACTTAATAATAACATAAACAAATAGAAATGAATAAGTATGTGGTTGTTGTGTTTCTCGTGGTCACCTTAATTAAGACATTAATAAATAAAGTTGAAGACCTCGAGATCAAAAATGGTGGCTCTTTAGAGGTCGCTACCCTAAAGACATGGTTTATCCCACTATTATTCTGGTATTTGCTTGTGTGCCTCGGTGCCCCAACTAAGCCCTAAATCTTACTCTATCTTACTCAACAGACCTATTTAGGAGGTATGCATACTTATGGATTAGGTGTCCTTGTTAGTAGGGTACTATGTAACCTCATGCACCAGTGTGATCAGGGTACATTTGCATTCCTAGGTTGATGGTTGAAGAGTAATGTGTTGCTTGTATGCGCTAGTATGACCGATGTACCTTTGCGTCTCCGGATTTTTGATCTCCTAATCGAGTTAAATAAATAGATTTGTTGTGCTAAATAAATGGAAAACACTAATCATGTAAAGTAAAAGATTATTGAGTTGGACCCAGACCGGTTCACCAACGAATAATAGTGGTTAGGTGCAAGATGCCTTGGAGACTGGTCCACGGGCAAATAATAGTGGTCAGGTGTATTATGTCATGAATTGTATTTTTTGGTCAACTAACTATAATAGTGGGGCATCCCGAATTCAATAAACCAAACATTGGATGGTAATAAATTATGGGAAGATACTAATCACTTACAGTGGAACACCATGTGAGTTGGGGCCAGATTGGTCCACCAGCGAATAATAGTGGCTAGGTGCAGGGTGCCCTAGAGACCGGTCCACCTACGAATAATAGTGGTTAAGTGTGTTTTGTCCTGAATTATATTCCGGTCTACCAGCTATAATAGTGGGTTTCTCGCACTCACATGGAAATAATTCAAGAGATGATATTAAATAATGTTTAACTAATGGCTTATAACCAAAAGTATTGTCTTCACATTTATGATCCATTGATATGGTATAAGTTTGGCTTTGGTGTCTATCCCTACTTGGGTATGTGATGTCCTTGCTAAATATGCGGATTTTGTGTTACGCATTTCCTATTGTGTGTGTTGTTGCATTGTGTGGTACTCCTTATGTCGGTTGTGATTTTCCTAAGCCTGCGTATGTTATCGTTTTATATAGTTTAAGTATGATGTGTTGCATGCGAGCCTTACCTTTTGGTTTGGTATAAAGGGTTACTCAGTATCATAGTTGTAACACCCCAAAATTTACTACTAAAAAATTTTATTTTAAGCAGAAACGTATAAAGGGTTAGCTGTTACCATCGTAATTGATATAAGTCTAGCTTACCCTACTATCCTTATGTCAATCACAAGGCAAAACAATTAGAAAATTAAAACATGATAGGAAGAAATGAGAAAACTGTTAATAACATCAAATAAACGTTTGGAGATCAACTCCGATTATAATATCAAAATACAATAAAAGGGATCCCATAAAACTAAGAGTTCAAAAAGGTATCAAGGTAAAACAATCATCTGGATAACATGACTCTACACCCAAAACCCTGAAACAAAGAAATCACTCCTCCACATATATAGCATCAAAGGCTATGAATTTGTCCACCTGGTTCTCATCAACATGCACATATACATATGGGCCGTCTACTCGTTTTATTGAGTAACATCCATGAAACGGATGATCAATACGCTACGTACTAAGTAAGGTAACAGTACAATCAAGCAATGTTACATATAATAGAAGATTTCTCATAAGAAAATCATACATGCGTAAATCAAAGAATGCCAAATAATTACTGATTCTAGGTCTTTCATTAGATATATCATATTCAATTCTTTTATTTACGTTGAGTTCAGGGACCCCACTATTCTTAAATCGATGGAATGGTCTGAAAAGCCTCTTGGGGACAACACAAGCGAGCCACTATTATTATTCGATGGAACAGACCCAACACCTCTCAGAGTAAAATACTCCTAAGCCACTATTATTAAACTAGTGAAACGATCTAAAGCACTTCTTGGGGACAACACACCCGAGCAACTATTATTGTCCGGTGGAATGGACTCAACACACCCGATCCTTCCACTTTCAACGATTAGTATCTTTCTATTTATACTTTATCTCTTAATCATATTTTTATTTACGTTGAGTATGGGGCCCCACTATTTTTAATCCGGTAGAACGAACTGATGCATCTCTCATAAACAACACATCTGAGCCACTATTATTATCTGATGGAATGGACCCATATAAACATCTCGACCTGAATCACATGATCTTTCACTTTAAATAATTAGTACCTTATTCAGAGTTGATTATATATTATCATGCTAAACTCATATAAATGCACAAGACATACAACTAAAAAACATAAGTACGACCATGCAATTATCCTCAAATGATCATATTGCCATCAAGGTAGTCCATACAATTGTATTCCCCCAAAGACCTTATGAAACCCAATACTAATACATATAAATTTTCAATCATTATCCAAAGTACATATTCTCAATTTCCCATAGACATCCTATATCCAACATTATACTCAAATATGTACTTACATAATTTCACTACTCTCAAGAGCATCATTTTATAGCATTTCCATAAATGCATTACTCAACATAACATATTTAACACAAAAGAACATACAAAAATACAAGTATCACATAAATTCCTAGCTACAACATGTATTGTTACCAACAATGACATTGGGTTCTATGCACATAAATCCTAGGCCTCTTCTAAGATCACCCAAATATCACCTATAAAAAATAATATCAAATATGATTATGATCGAAGATTAAAATCGAGGGGAAAGTTAAGTAGAGGAGGGTAAAAATGGAAATAACCGGATTCAAATGGAAGTGTGAGCTGTATGGAAGTGTAGAGGAATGTATGGTGGAGCTATGGCTAAATTTTGGTGGTGTTTGGACAAAATTTGGGGTGAAAATAGGGGTGCATGACCAAAAATGGGATGTTGTACGGTTGTGTAGTAGGCGGTGTAGCTCCTGGTCGAGAGAAAATATGATGCACGGCCAGGCGGTGCAAGTGTTGTACGGCCATGTAGCAAGCGGTGCACATGTCGTGCACTCTACAAAGGTGTGACTGGAGGGAGGAAGAATAAGGAAAAGAGGCAGTGGTCGATGGCAATGGCTGGCAAGGGTGAGGGGGAAGGTTGGGGTGACCTTGGTGGTTGGTACATCGGCCACAGGGTAGTGAGTGGTGGCCAAGGTGGTGCACGGTGGTGGATTGGGTGGAGCGAAGGCCAAAAATAGGGAAAGAATGAGGAAGAAGAAGAAGAAAAGAGAAGGAAGAAAGTAGAGGAAAGAGGGAGCTCAGGCAATGGATTTTTGACATAGAAAGGATATTGTGGAGGCCAAACAAAGAGAAAAGAAGGAGATTATGGTGTGTGTATATATATATGGTCATGTGTGCGTGTGTGTACGGTGTGAATCGAGAAAAAGAAAATAAAAGGGGGAGACGTGTGACGGTTGGACAGGGCCATTGTGCAGATCAATAGGGTGACAATGGAAGTGATGGTTGAGTGTTGTGATGAAAAAACGTAGATGATGGAAATGGTTATGAGTGTGGGTTGCGTAAGAATGAGAAAGAAGAAGAAGAGTGGCAGGGGAGGTGATAGTGGTGTAGATCAGTAGAGTTGGAATAAGAAGTAAGAAGATAGGCATGAGGGATGATGGTGATGGTCAGTGAGGGTGATAAGGTGATGGTGAGAGGATGCATGTAGGAGGCAAGGTGATGTTCTCATGGTGTAGCAAAGGAGCCAAAATCCTTCACGCCACAAGAAAATTGGGAGAAGAAGGAAAAGAAAAAGGAAGAAGATGTTAGGGGCTAGGATTAGATTAGGTAATTTTAGATTAGCCATAAGTAATTAGGATTAGTAGAAATTTTAGTGGATTTTGATTTTGGTTTATGAATTATAATTTATCCGAGTTAAGGTTTCGGATTCGCTTAAAGTTGCGGGATTAAAAAATTAGGTTAAGGCTAAAAATAAGATTTCTTAAAATTAAAATCTAATTAGGACATTAATGACGCAAGATTAGGTTAAGCAAATTTTTTTGGGTATTACAATAGTATTGAAGGATTTCATTTGTGGGTCCCTCCCTATTAAATAGGCAGTGTCCCTTGCATGTTGTTGTCGGTGCTATTCAAGTGGGTATTGGTTACGAGTATAAGGATTATCTGAAAAACTTTTAGAGTTTCTCTCTCCACCTTTTCCTTCCTTATTTAAAATTATTTTACTTTTGTAACCACTAAGAGTGGAGTTTTATCTTTTGTAAGGCCTTTACTACACTACAATAATTGAAGTAAAAGTGAATTTGAGTGAATTGTATTTTGGTTTTTTTATCCTTAGCACTTGGTATTGGAATGGTAAGAGGAAACCGATTTGGTACTAAGTTTAGTGGTAACATTTCTAAAATTTACGGATTTTTGTTCCACTAATTTTTAAATAAAATGAAATTTTTCAGTAGTAAATTTTGGGGGTGTTACATAAAATTTTCTTTAAGAGTTTGTTTGGTTTGAAGAAAATGAAGTGGAAAGGAAAATATAGAGAAAAGAAAATTGAAGGAAAGAAAATGAAAGAATATAATTTTCTTTCATTTGTTTGGTTGTTGGAGAAAATTTTATGGAAAATTGAATTATTGGAAAATATTTTTAGTGTTTGGTATATAGAAAGAAAATTCTAAGAAAAGTGAAATGTTATTATTTAAATATTTTTATATATTTAATTAAAATTATAATATTATATTGATACATAAAAAATTTACATAAAATTTCTAAAAAATTTATAAAAATTTCATAAAATCAATACTAATTCAAAAAATTTTTTATAGAACTATTCTAAAATATTACATGAATAACTTACAATAATTTTCAAAAAAAATATAAAAAAAAATACAAAATATTTTATATTCCTTTCCATTTAAAACATGCTACAACAAACATAAAAAGGAAAAAACATAGTTTCTTACTAGGATACTTATTTGTTCCGTAAAAAACGAATATATCAAATGTAGACAAAGCACAGTACTTATGGCTCATTGATAGACCTTAGAGAAGAAACAGTTATATATATATATATATCAAATTCTTATATCAGATAATCTCATCAATATTCCAGAGCTTACCTATTCAAAGCAAAAGTCAACTGAATAGTTAGATATCAACAAGGGAATATTGCAATATCCCAGAAACAACCTACAAGACAACTATACAAGTAAATTAACTATCATCAATTAAATCCTTTCAGCTTACATTATGGCCAGTTTCTGTCAAAAGTAAGCAAAACTAAGAAGAACCTCAACTAACAAAAGATAGCAGTCTAGAGCTCTTGCAAAGGCTGGTGCATAAGGTGGTATCATTTTATCATCAATACCAGACCAAAAAAAAGATATATATTCCTCACAGGCTGCCCACATAGTAGCAAGATAGCATATGTTGGGTCTCGTATACACACTAATTACATATTTCCAATACACAATAGTGGTAGTAATCTTCAAGAGGAACAGATAAATATTGAAACCTTACAAATTCTCTATACAGGTCACTATAAATAACATATACTACCGTTGACATTCGAATCAAGAGTAGCCAATAAAGCTAGTATCATGACAAATAGACATCACATTAATGCTAGGCCACAAATGGTTGTTGCCTCTTCAAGCCCATTTTTGCAAGCTGATTTGCTACTGTACACCTGAATTGGGTGATGAAGTTGATATGGAATCTGAGCTTCCATGATGCGGTCAGCGGATCATTACACCACAACACAACATTTCTGGAATCCAACTCAATTTCCAGGTCAAACCACCGTACCCAATATTTTTTGTAAGGATAACACACAGGACATGCGGATGCATGGCATAAACCTCCACACTATTAATATATCCTCATCTCCATCAGAATGGAAAAAAACACACCTAAACCTTCCATGCCAGTCTCTTCGAACACCCCCATACTTGCCATATTTGTCTCAATGCAAAGCTCCCAAACTAACTAACTATATATATCAGCACTATATATATTTTTTACATCTTTTTCAGTCTCGTTTCTTCATCTCGGTCCCCATCGACCTGCACCACCAATAGTAATTAGTAGGTGGGGGGGAGAGAGTGAGTGAGTGAGGCAACATGGGAATTGAGTAGAAGACACTAGATAGACAGGGTGCATGATACCCAGGTACAGAGAAAAGAGAGTGGGATGGTTATCCAGGAGGTAAGTGGATTCTGTAATGGACGGACGGTGGTGGTGGTAAAACTACTGCTACTAATATTAGTATTTGACCGTTAAATTGTTTATTAATCCATGAAAAATTGTCTGCTGGGGTCGGGACCTCTGAAGCATCACGGTTCTTCGTAGAAAAATGAAAAAAAGGAAGGGGTGGTGGGGTGGAAGGGAAAAAAAATGCCATCCCGTGAGCAATCCTCAGTAAACTGCCGAGCACGCTCGCTTCGTATTTTACATCGGTCCCTCTCACTATGTGCCAACAAAGAGATAAAGAATTTTCTAAGCTCCGTCATCATGAGCAATAAATTAGGCGAGCCCCAAGCAGATTAATACCTCATGCTTAGCCCGAAAACCTGACTGGGTAGCAAACGTCTAACAGTTAAATTAAATACTAGTAATAGTTAATCAAAGAAAACAATACCAGAAGCCAATACATTCTCATCAACAAATCCTCGCACCATCAACCCTAAACTTGAGAATCAAATTAAGGTTCTCAGATTACATTTGTTTTAAGTTCAAATTGAAAGATAATTAACCTTACCGATTCAAATTGAGCCGGCAATCTCGTAGCTTAAGTTGGCTGAGACGAAGCTTGGAGCTCGAACTTGTAGGATGACTGTGAATATTACCATCTGAAGGAGATGTGATATGAGTAAAACAAAAAGAAAGTCAAAGAAAGAGATCAAATCGACTAGGAAAGCAAGAGGACGAGCACAAGCTATGGTGTCGAAGGAGGAGTGGCAGAAGAAGTGTCGGGGAGGGAGTGCGAGTTAATTTTCTCCGATTCTTTCCTTCTTTCCTCAGGTTTAGCTTAGGAAAACATTGTAGTATAACTTTCTCTGTTATTTTTCTTTGTATTTTATTTCTTTATAATTTTCCAAGCAACCAAACAACGTAAAAACATTTTCCTCCTAATTTTCTTTTCTTTCTTCACTATTTTCCAACAATCAAACAGAGCCTTAAAGAATTAATTGCGGAAACTAAAACAATAAAAATGAAAGATGTTACCACCACACTAGGTACAAGTCCGATTTTCTCTACCATTCTCATACCAAGTGTTAAGGCTAAAATGATTACTCCGCTTAAAACTAATGACATGATTTCAATAAATAGAAAAAAGAGAACAAAGAGATTTATATCGTTCTAGATAAAACAATATTAGACATGAAAAAATTAGAGAGAGATAATTCAAGAGGACTCAAGAGTCCAAATGCTGCTGGAATCAAAGATATCAAGAGTTCCACTCTCAACTCATAAAGTGAACATTCAATTGATCTCTCAACTAACCTAGACCTATACCCATTGAATAGGTAGGGGACCATAAAATAAAACCTTCGATACAATAACATTGAGCAACCCAGTATACTAAAAAAAATATAAAAAAATGGCATAGAACACATATAATGGATACAATAAAACATGGTATAAACATTGAAGAATACATGCATTGACTAAAATACGATAATCATTTATGTAACAAAACACAACCAAGGACATATGTTGTTTAAACTCGCATATATAGAACAACTGAAACTTACCAACCTAACATCCAAGGGATGCTCTTTGAAGTATAATTATAAACAACATCAACCTAAACAATAATGATAGTAACAATCACATATCTTATTATCAACTCTAATAAAAATCTATAACATAACTGGCAGGAGCAATGAAAAACCATAGCATCACAAGTAGGCACAAGAGTTGCTATCAAACCACTGTTAAGCACAAGGGCTGCTACCAAACCACAAGTAGATACAAAGGCTATTGTCAAACCACAGACAGACATGAAGGATGGTATTGATCAATCCAATAATCTAATAATCATTTACATCCGATAATAATTATTTTTATTTACATTTACATTGAGTCCAAGGACCCCCAATATTCTTAAACTAATGTAATGATTTGAAGCACCTCTGAAGGAAAACACACATGAGTCACTATTTAATCCAGTGGAATGGACCCAACACCTCACAGGAAAAATACTTCTGAGCTACTTTTCTTAAACCGATGGAACGATCTAAAATACCACTTAGGGACAAAGCACCTGAGCCACAATTATCGTCCGATGGAATATAAACAACACCCCGGTCTTGACTTACATTGTAACAACCCACTTTTTACTATCAAAAAAATTTCATTAAACACATTGCATAAGCAGAAAAAACTTAGGAAAAATAGGGTGTTACTGCCTTACTTAACATAGGTTAGATGTTCGCCACCTACCCCATATCAGATATAAGGTTAAACCAACACAACACTAAAACCACAGAGTGCTCAAATAATGATTTAATTGAAACAATTACAAAATGTTTACAACTAGCAACCCTAACGGGTTTCGATCAATTCATTACAGAATAAATATTAAAAGTGCAAAATTACAAAACATGGGTTGGGGAACGAGGCCCAAAACAAGTGTTATGGTCCTCCATAGACCTCGTCAAAACCTTTTGGATGTCCTCACTCATAAGCCCCGACCTAACTGATGTAGGCCCTTTACTAGCCATCCCCAAAAACCTACACATGGTCCTCTGCTCGTAGGAATAAATAGGTGACCGAGAAAATAGGCACATCAGTACGCTATGTACTGAGTAAGCCAAGTTGCTCCCTCAATATACATAAGTATGCTAATCTATCATTCATGAACATATATATGACATGCATCATGGTAGGTCTTTATGTAGATAAGTAATAGTGCATAACCCATGCCATCATATTCAACATCAACACAATATAAACATCATACTTAAGATACCATAGCACTTTCACATAACCACTCGCATGAATAATAGCAGAGACTAATCTAACAACCCATAGGGTTATTTTCATTTATCCAATTTTATTAAGAAATGCCATCCATTTATCCATATAATATATAGCCCAATCACCTTAATTAATAGTCCATACCATGATCAAATAATCAATTGCATAAGCCAACTTTAACCATTTGGTTAACTATATCATTACTTCCATTTCATATCCAATTATGAATGTTCATTTGATCACCATTTATAGTTATTAAATATTAATTACCAACAATATTTTATTATCATCGAGTGATAGACTATGCACCACCTCATGGTCTCACATACCATGGAAGCCTATCCAAAAAGGAACATAAAGTCTAAGCTGAAGATAATCACCAAGTGAACATAAGTCCAAGCTGAAGCCAACCACCTAAGTAACTAGAACCTTTAGTATAGAAAACTCCTAGTACATCATCAGTGTCAAGAGTAGGTTAGGCACTAAGACCTATCAGGATCCCGTCCGAAGGCACCAAAAATGCCCCAAGGCAGACTAACCCCCGGTAGTTAATCAAAGATTGGGTAGCCTATACCCATACTCAACTTGAATTTCTTTTTCTTTAATTGATTAGTATTTTTTTATAAGGATGAGTGATCATACAAGGCCCATATAAGCAACCAAGGTAAATTCCCATAATAATTCTATTAATCCTTTTATTTTCATTTTTACCGAACATGTGGGGTATCCAATTGCCCTTGGCCGAATTAAGTTATATCCATTATATGGTTTAATTCATACCCTTACTGATTCCCATTACTCGTATTTCCATATTATCACTTATTATAAGTGAAGTACACTTTTAGCCTTTACATTACTCATAATGTAGGCCATAAGTGATGATCCATTTTAATCCCTTATTTAGGCCAATAATCCATTTTAAAATCTGCATTATATCCCATTAATAATCATGATATAGTCCCAAACACAACCCCCAAGCATAATCAAACCACAAGAAAACAAATCATGCAAACCAACCGAACTAGTCAATCAATCTGGCCCAACTAGTCAATCAATTGCACCAACCAGTCAATTGGTTTGGGTCAACCAGGCAATCAGTTTAACTAAACTAGACCATATTTTCTTTAAACCGATCAATCAATTTGGGTAAACCGGTCAACTGTCCATAGACTAGTCAATCGGTTTTGCTAAACCAATAGATGGATTAAGCAGAGAGTAAGACCAAGATCTCTGTAGGCACACCACTCAATGGGTTGGGTTAACCAATCAACTATTTTAGGAATTAGTTTATCAATTTAACCTAACTAGTCAATTAGTCTGCCCTTTCATAGCACCAATTCACAAATTCCATGCATATACTCGCATAAAAATCATTTCTACTCACATTAGAACATGTATCAACATCAGCCAACATATTTCTAACCAAATTATCATGCATTTCTTACCATAATTTCATCAAAGCCTATTTTATCCATTGTCATGCTCTTTTTTCAATTTATGTGATTTAAACATGAAAATCATACATACCCATATATTTATTTCTACCAACATGTATCAACCAACAAAAGGTATCACCTTTCATGTAGGAACACATACTAACATTTTAATAGCAAGAATTACTTACTTGATGCAGAATAAATCCCCTTAAAAATAGAGCTTCCAAATTTGTGAAAACTTCAACTCTTAAAACCTTAAAACAACAAAAACTAAACTCAAATATTATACCAAAATTTCATCAAATTTTGAAAAATAAAAAAAAAGGGATAAGGAAATACCACTAAGACAAAATAGATAAAAACTCAACTAGACCATTCACTGCCTTAATTAACAATTGAAATGAGATATAGTGAGAGATAGGATCGGGAGAGTGTGCAAAATAAATTGGCAAGTGCTTGAAGTGTGGAAGAAGAGAGGGAAAATAAGACTTAAGGAATTTTGGTGGCTAAAAGAAAGTGAATTACAAGGATGATTGGGGTTATTTATAAGCAACCAATTAAAGGGAAACACAGAGGTTTCAAAAGGCAACTCAAAACCCTACTTTTGACCATTTGAATTTGATAAGAACATATGGATTTTCTTGGGATTTGTAAACCTAATCCCCCCATCTCAATTGTTGAATCTTGGTAACTCAAGTAAAAAAACTAGAATTATCATACATGAATGAAGGAATGGGAGGTCATCATTGAAGGACACTTCCAGCTGCTCAAAAGTATGCCCGAGGTTGAAACAATTGATCTCAAAATTGATCAAAGGAGAAAGGAGGAATAAGACAATGGCGGAGGTCGCCTCTCTCCCTCATGTGTCTCAATTGACCTCCAAAACTAATCAAGGCAATATTTTGGGTTAAATGCATCATGAAAATGGTTAGAAATATCTTAAGGACATAGCTAAAAGTGGCTTAGAAGTCTCATAGAAGTTAAGACTACAAGAAAGGTTAAGAAAGCTAGAACAAAACATTTCAAAAATGTGTATACAATTTCCAAAATTTTAAAGGATGTAACAAAATATGTAAATTAGATAATTGTAATTTGAAATCATAAAAATCCTAAAACAAATTAGGGTTTTTAATAAATGGGGTATTATAGAGAGTGTATTATAGTTATGAAATATGTATATTTTAGCTATGAAAAATGTGTATTATAATATTATAGAATGTATATTATCTATAACACTTTTATAATATGATATAACTAATGTGTATAATATTATTTTAGTATACATATTTATATTCTGAAATAAGTATAATATTATATTAGAAGAATGTGTGTATATATATAATAAAATTTTTAAAAGATGTATTATTGTAATGGAGCATAAGTATTGTTATCCTAGAAATTGTTTAATATTTTCCTATAAATTATGTATATTTATCATGTAAAATATGCATTCTAGTCCGAGGATGTGTATTATTATTTTAGGGAATATGTATTCATATCCTAAAATATATTTATTATAGTACTAGAATATGTATACTTGTAATCAAATGTGTGCATTTACATAGATAAAATATGTGTATTTATATCTTAAAAGATTTTCTTTTAATTCTACATGGTGTGCATTTTTTTAGAAAATATGTACATATATTCTTGAAAAATATGAATGCCTTCACTTTTATTAAAAAAAAGGATGTGTGTTTATATCCTACAAGAAGTATATTTTTGTTGGAAAATGTGTATTTTTATGATTGAGGAATATATGTATTGATGTAAAATGTGTATATATTTTTCATATGCATGTGCATTATTTCATTTTATTTGAGTTTGAGGTATATAAATATAAATGATTATTTATATAAAAAATTGTAAAAAATTTGACATTACATTTTTAGTTTTTGATAACCTAAAACCATGACAACTTAATTTGAAATTGTAATATATATATATATATATATTTAAATTATAACATATGTGGATAAACTAACATATTACCCCATTTTAAAAAGTGCAAAAATTACAAATATGTCATCATTTAACATATTATCACTATTTAAATAAACTTTAAAATTTATAAAATTGTCTATGTTTTCATGATTTCTCTTTGATGTTTTTTTACACCCTTTACCTCTTCTAATAACACTCCACTTCTTCCAAGACTTGCAAATTGGAACACCTCAAAATTTACTACTAAAAAATGTTGATATACAATAGAATCATATAAGCAAAATATTGGGTGTTACAGCTATAATTGACATAAGTCTGGTTTACCAAATCATCCTTACATCAATCACAAGGATAAAACCATTCATAATAAAACATGGTAATTAGAAATGAAAGAAAATTTTATAAATACAAATACGAGTTTGGAGATTAACTCCGAGTTACAATAATAGAATGTAGACTATGGGATACCATAGATCAAAAAGTTCAAAAAGGTATCTAGGTAAAACATCATCGGGATAACATGACTCTTTGCCCAAACACCCAGTACAGATAAGAGGGCACTCATCCCCACATATTACATCAAAGGTAACAAATTCATCCAATAGGTCCTCAAAGACCTACACAAAAGTATTAGGGTCTTCTACTCATAAGAATGAGTAGCACTCATGAAAAGGATGGTCAATACGCTACATACTGAGCAAGGTAACAATACTATTGAATTAGGGATACAGATAAAAATATGCACTCATAGCAGATGATAATTACACGCACATATTACCAAAAAGTATCATAAGGTAAATAATGATCCATGCATCTTTATTAGATATAACCATTTTCATTCTTTAATTTATGTTGAGTTTAGGGACCCCACTATTCTTAAACAAGTGGAATAGTCTAAAGCACCTTCTTAGTGACAACACACCTGAGCCACTATTATTATCTAGTGGAATGGATCTGAAAAGATCACCTCCTCAGGATAAAATGCTATCGAGCAACTATTATCATTCGGTGGAATAGATATGAAAACATCACATTAGTCCTAACTCACGTACTCTTCCACTTTAAATCGTTAATGTCTTATACATTAAATTATTCAATTCATATTCTTATTCATGATGAGCATAAGACCCACTATTCTTAATCTGGGCAAACAGACTAAAGCACCTTCTTAGGGACAATGCACCTGAGCCACTAATATCATCTAGTGGAATGGATATGTGAACATCATCTTCTCAAGGAAAAATGCTCCTAAGCCACTATTATCATGAGGTGGAATGGATATGAAAAAAATCACCTTGGCCTGATTCACGTAATCTTTCACTTTGAATCATTAATGCCTTATTCATGATTTACTTATAGGTACAAAACATGCTAAGGCAGGTAAGCACATCATGCAGGTCATAAGGTCGTTCTCTAGATTTAAGATCCTTATTTTTTTCAAAACCCTAATTTCACACTATTGGCATAACTTCTCCCATATTAATCATTCAACCACCAAATTTAGTATATAATCCTAAAATATTATCATTATTAACATACGAAAATTTTTAAGGTCTTTCTCCCACGTCTTACACATACGATAATAGTCTTATCTCAAAAGTTACTATTCATAAGGCTCCTAAAGCCCTAATTTCACAAGCAAGTCATAACTTTTCCCATAAGATTCATAAAATCATAAAATTAAAAATAAATCCTCAAAATAGAAATATTAAAAACATATCCAAAATTTGTCGTATAAATCTATCATTTTACACGTGATAATAAAATTACCATTTAAGGTTATTATTCCTAGTTAGGCATTTCTCATTTTGGGGAACTTACGACATTCATAATCACTCCAATAACTTCACATGATATAATTAGCATATTTTAATACTCCAAAAATGATAAAATATTAAATTTCCACATTAACCCATATTGACCAAAATACCCTTATAAATAGCCTAAAGCCGTTATTTTATGAAAATATTATATCATCAATATCATTACTCCCAAATCCTCCATTTATCATCATACAAATTAAACATACTTATTTCCCACTTATCATACTCTATTAAGCCCATATTATTCTTCCACAAGTTATACTCTTCCACAAAACATGACCTAGCGTAACGATATCATATCACCACATCTTGAGTTATTCATACACTCTTTCTATCACATAAACCATTTTATCATATCATATAATTAATAGAATAAATTTAAACACATAATAAAAATATCATGATAATACACATATCCATACATGCATTTAGCACAAAAACCTTTAAACATTTATTAATATCCTTACAAATATGACTCTAGTCTCTAAGCACACACTCCTAATCTTTAGGAATTTAGCCAAGCAAAATACAATGCAGTGGAATAAAATTAAAGGATAAATTTACCAGGAACATATGCTAGATTAAAGACGAACCTGCTAGTCACCCGGACTAGGTTACGATTGAATCAGAATCGGCTTGAAGTTGTTACTGGTTTGATTGATTTCTTGATCCAATTGAGTTTAATTCAATTACTGGATTTCAATCTCCTTTGAGCTAGCGAGTGCGAATTGCGTCACACCTCTACCGGTATCCACACACTTTGAATCTGGATCACTAAGGAAGCGTGCTAGCGCCAATGGAACACTCTCTCAATTTTGTGAATAACCAGCGTTGGTGGCTAGGTTATTTTCTCTCACTTAGAGATAGAGAAAAAAGGTGTATATATAATAAACCCTAGCTTGGGTATTTATATTAACACTCTAGCCCACCTAGTGGCATTGGACTTGGGCCTTAATCACATTAAAACCACTTGGACTTGATGAGATATTAATCATATTAAGATCTCATCTTATCTTTTTGATCCAGTTTAGTTCGGTGTGCAACCCTGTAGGTTCACGTAATATTGGCAGTGGACCGAAATTTTTTTTGGGCCCACAAATCATAAGAGGTCTCTAGCAAGACGTTATGACTACCCAAATTACGCAAATTTCCTATGCTTGACATAACCTATTAATAACCCGTATATTTATCCTTTTGTCACATGATATTTAGATTGAACACAAGCCATTGGTCGTGTCATCCTTGCTATGTTCAATCACACTCTTTCTCGATCACCAAGTAAGACTAACCTTAAACAAATGACACCTCGTTTGCACATGGCCTTGATAACATTAGTCATACTTGTCAAGGGGCCCAAAGATATCCCTCTCATGTCATGAAAGGGAAAAATCCCATCTTGATCAACTATGTGCCTCTATACGATTCACAAAATGTCTAATCAATACCTTTATAATCACCCCTAATAAGGGTAACGATTGGTAAAGTTAAAAACAGAATGATCATCATACCGGCAAATACGAAGATCTTAGGTCAAAGGATGATATACTATATGGAGAACACTGATGACACTTTGCACAATATTTAATGCAGTGTCCTCCTACTAGGTCGGTCCAATATCATGTTCCATAACATGTATCTATGTTATTAGTTTGATATCTCATATCAATGATCAGTGGAACATGATCATCAACTAATCAACATACTAGTCTTATAATCACTAATATCCCTTAATTAGATGATATTAGACTAGGGACAGTTCTTGAATAATAATCTTTCTATCTATTAGTAGAGTTCCACAATCCAGTCACGTACTTGATTATCTACATAAAGAATAACTATTCAAAGGGATAACAACATTTGAATGAATAACATCAATTGATGCTTTTATTAATAAGAACAATCACTAAATATGTAAATACCAATCATAACATATGATTGGTTCTATGGCATATTTCCATCATAATCTACTTCTTATAGGACCACAGGGGCATAACCTACATAGAGAATAACTATTCAAAGGGATAACAACATTTGAATGAATAACATCAATTGATGCTTTTATTAATAAGAACAATCACTAAATATGTAAATACCAATCATAACATATGATTGGTTCTAGGGCATATTTCCATCATAATCTACTTCTTATAGGACCACGGGGACATAACCAAAGGAAAGCATAGAAAAATTTATTTATAATTAATGAGGGTTAAAGTAATGAAAGGATGAAAGAGTGGAAAAACCAAACCAAGGTTTGAAAGAGTCTCGACCAAGTTTGGCGCGACAAGGGGGAATTAGTTGTGTTGGTTGAAGAAGGGGTGATAGATTTGGTAGTTGTTGCAGAAAAGGGGGGAGTAGCTTAGTGGAAAAGGCCAAAGGTGGTAGATTGGTTTCAATGGAAAAATGGTCAAAGAATGGAGGGTGTTGTTGTATTTGATAGTGACCAAAAATGGAGGGGTAGGCTTTAGTTGTTGCCACTGAATTGAAGGAGGAGGGGCTTCAGCCAACACTACCAAAGAGGTGGTGCTGGCTGTAGTGGGAGATTCCAAAAATGGAGAGGATGCACCGATGGAAGCTGTCACAACCAAGGAAGAAAAGAAATGGGAAGTTGCAATGAGTGTTGTCGTAGGTGGTGGGTTTGGTTTTTAGTGGAAATGGCCAAAAAGTAGGGGAGCTCTGGTGATTTTCACTAGTGCTTAGGGGTAGGTAATGGAAAAGGTGACACGTGATGGTGAGGGAGAAATGGCAAGGGTTTTCGATGGTGGTGAGGTTGTCTCGATTTGGATCTCTAGTGGGGGTGATCTTGGATTTCTTTTGTGACAAAAAGGAGGTGGTGAAGGAGAGTTAATGGTGATTTGGTTTTCAAAATCAAAAGGGAGATAAGAAAAGTAGTAGGATTATTAAATGCTCGAATTATATATACACACACATGCGTAGGGATGGGGGTTTGATCTGTGAAATTTTTTAGCACGGACCCTTAAGCTAAGGAGGAAGTTGATGGGTAGAGGGCATACTTGGCAATGGGAATTCATGCACGCAAAAAGAAGGGAAGAGAAGAAGAAAGGTGAAAATCGATAGAGGTGGAATAAAATAAAATAAATAAGGAGAGGAGGAGAAAGAAAAGGTGTGTGTTTAGATTTAGGTTTAGATTAAAATAAATTAGGATAGGGTATTAGGATAATTAAGTTAAATGATTATTCAAATTTGGGTTTAGGTTAGAAAATATATTAATAACCTAAAATAAAAATTAGGATTAGGCTAGGATTTAGGATTAGGGTGTTTGGGTAAGATATAAATATTAATTTTTTAAGATTAGAATTAGGTTACGATATTAATTACTCGATATTAGGGTTAACTAAAATTTGGGGTATTATACAAATAGCCCCCAAATCATATTTCATCCCTTGTCTCTCCTCATTGTCGATAACCCTTAATAGGGAAAAAATTAGTTATTTTCTGAACTCCCTTACTTTACTCCATCCTCTCTCCTCTTTTGCTTTTGTTATTCTTGTGGTTTTTTTAGTACCTTAGCTGACTGAGCCCCTTCTCATTCCATTATCCTTCTTTTCTTTTCCTTTCCACTTCTAAATTCTTGAATTTCAACTTACTAGTGCTTTAATATAAGCAAAAGTGAATTAAGGTTTGAAGATTGGTGAAGGAATCTTGCTTATCCTTGCTCAAGTTTATATTTTTCTTTAAGAAAAAGGTTGATACTCTTTTCCTATAGAATATATTCTTTTATTATTTTCCCTTAATGTTTAGCTTCTAATCTTACATTTTTACTCAAGTGATCAAGTTTCTTTGTGTGAAAGAAGTGGCGCCATGGAGTTGTTGCCAGAATTTATCACTAGCTTAGTAACATTATTTCTTATCGAGACTTATTTTTTTATATGATACATGTTATGTTTATTTTCCTTATCATGGCAACATGTTTATTTTTTAATATTGATGATCTATGTTTTTAATATTTTATTTCCATATATCATGTGTTATTTATGTTTTTAATGAAAATTGTTACAATAAGTCATATTACAGCTTTTGGTATATTTTTTAGTATGATGCTCGTGTATTAATTATTTTTAGTAAGCATGATTTTATGTGTATAGGCGTTCTGATGAATATCATGAAGTTTAGTTGAATTATGGATAATTCTTCCCTTATGAGCTTTTGAACTTTTGGGTTTTTGGTTGATTCATTGTGTGTTAATTATGACATGATATATCTACTAGTATATAGAAGTTTGTGTTCAATTTTGATGAGATTTGGAGCAAGTTGGTATTTGGGTTTTTTATATCATTTTTCGCTATAAGAGTATTGATCTATTTAGTTACTTTTTATAATAACTAGATGGATCATTTTTTTTG
Organism: Tamarix chinensis; assembly: GCA_030549775.1. Taxonomy (NCBI): domain Eukaryota; kingdom Viridiplantae; phylum Streptophyta; class Magnoliopsida; order Caryophyllales; family Tamaricaceae; genus Tamarix; species Tamarix chinensis. The sequence goes on along the minus strand of CM060171.1, from coordinate 102,582,811 downwards.
TTTCATTGGGTCTTTTACTTAACGTTTAATATGTAATATGTTAGGGTCTGGAAGTGCTTTGGTTTCGTTATGATTTTTGCAAGTTGGGAGGTGTTTTATGGAAATTAAGGATATTTTGGTAATTTTACATCAATTTTTTAAATTTTGGATTATGTGAGTGCTTTTTTTATTCAAATTGAAACTTTTATATCATAAGGCTAGGATAATATACAAGTTCTTGCATAAAATGCATCTACGCACCTCAAATAACTACCATACTTACCCACCCATTCTAGATTATTACATCGAATGGACAAAGTATAAGTTATCCTTCTAAAAATTATATTGCAACTCATATTTACATTAGAACATAACAAGTCATTTTTGGCTTTCCAAATATCATACAATTCTATCATATAGAAAACTCTAAACAACATAGTTTTCTCTTGATGCTCTTCTCGAACATGCTACACCTTTGATTTCACTTAACCAATCAATGAATCTACAATTTCTTAGCACTCCTTTTGTAGTTCTCCGAGTCTTTTTTATAGGGCAATATGTCATCAAATGACAGCATAAACAACATTGAGTATCAATGGCAAGAGATAATTTTGCCACATAATTTTTAGTTGGTAATCTATCATGCACAACAATCTAAAAAATTACCTAATGTCTTGAAGCAGCTGGATTGATCCATATATTCCTCCACCATAGGACAATGGGGCTTTATGTTACATGTAATAAGTGAATTATTTAGGTTAATTATGATTAACACAGGTTAGGACTTGATGTCAAAATGACTAAAAATAAGCACACAAATTATAGGGATATAACTAACATTTTATGTGTTTAAATATGAGTTTTAATTCTTTGTTAGGTTATTTATATTTATTATGTAGTGTATGAGTGTTTTGTTTGGGTTGATGAGTTGTTGAGCTTAATTGGTGACTTAATGACATAATAGGACTTAAGGTTTCTTAGGGTCATCTTAGTGTTTTCACCAATATTATGTTTCCTTAGTCCTTATTTGGTTCTTATGGATCTTGTTCATTATTCTATGTGTGTGGCTTGTGTTGTTAATTGACCTTAGTATAATTATATTCACGCGTCTAATCATACAATTGGTGGTATGAACTGTATTAAAAGTGATAAGAGGGAATTTGAGTGAAGTGGACAAGTGCACAACAATGATAAAATCTAATATGTAACATCAATAGTAAGTATTTGACTAAGAATATTGAAACATCAACATTTAAGTTGAAAGATCACATGAGTTATGATTGAGAAAGTCTTTCAATGATTAATAATCTAGTTATGTCGAGCTAAGAGTGACCATATGTCTACCCTATGTAAGTTGAAATATCACATGAGTTATGTCCACCCTATTTAAGTTTGAATTATTTAAGTTGAAAGATCATATGAGTTATGATCGATAAAGTCTTTCAGTTATTAGTAATCTAGTTATGTCGAGCTAAGAGTGGGCCATAATTATCATTTTTATGTGTTTGAATATAAGTTTAATTCTTTTTTAGGTTATTTATATTTATTATGAAGCGTATGAGTTTTCTCTTGGGGTTGATGAGTTGTTGAGCTTAATTGGTGACTTTTTGATATATAGGGACTTAGGGTTTCTTAAGGGCATTTTATTCCTCTCACTAATATTATGTTCCTTAGTATTTGTTTGGTTCTTATGGATCTTGGTCATTATTTTATGTGTGTGGCTTGTGTTGTTCATTGACCTTAGTATAATTCTATTCACATGTCTAACCATGCAATTGGTGGTATAAACATTATTACAAGTGATAAGAAGGAAGTTGAGTGAAGTGGATAAGTGCACAACAATGATAAAAGTTAACATGGAACTTCAATGGTAAGTGTTTTAAGTAAGATTCTTGAAAAAAAAAACATACACATTTAAGTTGAAAGATTACATAAGTTAGGATCAAGAAATTATTTCAGTGATTAATAATCTAGTAATGTCGAGTTAAGAGTGACCATATGTCTACCCTTTGTAAGTTTGAACCATCGGTTAGTAGGGGTAAGGTGTGTATTTATTGGTTTAGGAAAGTTTTGTCCTAAATAATATTTTAAGGTATTCCACGGGATTATAGTGGATCATTCCACCAAAGATATTTATGGGGTTCATATTCTCAAAGTGAATAAGTAATTAAATTTATGTGATCACTAAGTAATGATTATAATATGGTTTCTCTCCTTAATTTTCTTTATGTACCATGTATAGTTTGCATATTTAGTAGTTCCCATTTATTGCATGTTGATATTGTTGTACCATATGCATGATCTTATGTACTATACATGCATTTTCTTTTGAAGTGTCTTTATTAGTCAATACATTTTGCATTAACTACCTTGTATTCGATGCTCATTCAAGCAAGAAAATGACACGTTTGTTAACTTGCATATATTTGATCACTACATTGACGATTTCGATGTATTGCTTGTGATTTATATGTGGGTTTGGGGTAGAGTCATAACTATTCAGTAGCTTCGTACTTTTGTGTCTAGATAGTCTTTTAGACTCTCATATCCAGGTATCCCTTTTATTGTATTTTTCCATTATTATGTATTTGGAGTTTATCTCCTAAACACTTATATATGTGAATTATATAATCTCTCTTGTTATTCTCCATTTATCCTTGTTTGAAGTTAAATGCTTTAACTTTATACTTAGTACAAGAATGGTATAGTAACTGAACTTATATAAAGTATAGTAATAATATCCTATTATTTTATATATTAGCTTCCATAAAATATGTTATTTTAGTTGTAAATTTTAGGAATGTTATACCCTTAAAAAAATTGGTTTGAGAGATTTCTTATTATACTTGTATTCAATTCAATATAAATAAAATGGTTTACATGGCTAACTTCTCGTTACAAATCATAGAATACAACAACATAAAATCAAATCATTTGCACGATCACGGCGTTGATAAGTACCATCTATAATAAGAAGCTTGCTTTGAGTATTTACAAGTTACATCGTGAGTCAACCTTATTTAACAAGCTCTACGTTAAGACGAGCACATATGGAACTCGTTCAGTTTGTCATTCCAGAATCTTTTTCATGCTTTACCTCTTTCAAAATATAGCTTCGTTTGGTAACTATATTTTTACACCTTTTATTTTTATAAGATGTAAAAATCTGCTTACTTTTTATCAAATTAAAATTTATAATAAAACAATTGAATAAAAAAAGATTAGGATAAATTCCACTTAGTGACAATGATACTAGTTCCGTAAATAATCTCATTTATATACCATACATTTTAATTTTTTTTTATTTCACTTTAGTACCATCATATTAATACTTTTAGTTTTATATAACTAAAATGATGAGATTTAAATAATAAATATATTTTAAATGCAAATTAAAAATCTAAATGTTTGAATTATTTCAAAAGTTGTAGAATTTTTTTAAATTATAAAAAAATCCCCTATTAACATTTATTTTAATTATATAAAACTATAAATATTAACACAATGATATTAAAGTAAAATAAAAAAATAAAAACACATGGATTTTTTTAAACACAATATATAGTGCTCGTCGGATATAGTCACTGTACGTACCAAGATTATCTTGCTTTCCTTGTGCTACTTATCCAGCATCAACCAAAAGAAGGCTCGTCAAGTATATAAAAAGGCATCGACGATGCTAAGGTTAAAATTCCTGAAGCAAGAGACTCGTAGGACTAAAAGCCTTTGGGTTGCAGATGTTCTATTGTTATTCGGTTGCATTTGAGCTCAACGAATATAACCATAAGTTCACGCCTGAAATCCATCATGACTTTTCGTCATAAGGAGATTGCGAAAATTGACCGTCTACGTTAGAATATGCAATAATTGCCCTATGAATTTCATGACATACTAAATACTAATACGGGACATTTTCTCTCTCCTTTCGTACTCCTAAACTGTAGTAATACTCGTTTTCAAATTCGGACCGCATCTGGCCTTATTTGCTATTGAACTTCACGCCTACAAGAATCGTGAGTTCTCAGACCCGACCCGTGCACTTCGTCCACAAAATGGTTATACGACTGTACCGAACGTCTCAGCTCCTCAAGATGCATCGGAAGTCGGAACATCCACGGACAGAACATTTCCTACCGTTTTATTAGGAATAAGGGAATGTATCTTATATATATCCGATGTTTGCATCAGTGCAATGTGTTCTATCACGCTGAAACAAACACATCCGCCAAATAAAAAAATATTTAACAAAAAGTAACAGGAAAGTTCTGGCAAAATAGGTCTGTATCTTTATTATAAACAGCAACACGGCCATAAAAAGCACTAGATTAAGTACAACAAGGCTGTATAATATTTCTAGATTTAACAAATTCAACCCATAGAGTGCAGAAGCGAATATCATTCAAAGCCATAGTTCAGATCATGCAAGCTCAAAATCTAAAGGTGACGTCTCCATAACAATAATAATCCCCGCAAACTTCGGCATTAGTAACTCTTAAGCCTCAGCAAATCTGTCAAAAAGGTACAATAGCAGAAAATTAGCATCGTCGGAAAAATCAAAAACAGCTGAGTAGCAGCTAGTAACAAAAAGCTCTGAAGATTGGCATTACCCTAACTCTGAGAGCTTGAGATGGGCCTCAGCGTAGTCGGCGAAGAAAGCATCCTCATCCTATTATCATATAAGGATTTGAGAGCAACAAATATACAGAAGTTAATCCCAACCATCAACAAGGTTCAATAGAAAACAAACTAAAACACAAAGATTAGTTACAGCTGCATATTTCTCAACAAGGGGGCGGAAAGCAGGATCTGAGAGAAGCGCCTTGTCGGACGGAAGCTGAATAAGGCCTTCCTTCTCACCACTCAAAAGCTCCCTGTTGCAACATTATTAAGATCATAGGAAACCAACATAAGAACATTATATAATACTGAGGAACAAATTTTAACTATGCTAAAAGCATCGCTAACTTACTTGAAGTAAGAATTGTCAAAGATGAGCGGGTTTTGGGTCCAAGGGCCCTCAAAACCAGAGCGTTCCTTATGGCACCTTCCCTGTTAAATGCTCGCCATGAGTAACAAATACAGAAACAAGGGTAAGCAAGCAACAAGGAGTACAGGAAAAAAGGAGCGTAGAAAGAGAACTGCACCAGTGTGTGGCCTCCTGAGAGAGCAACAATGTCCTTGTCAGTAAGACCCATGTGCTTTACAAATACATCCCTCAGATGGTCAGAACCTGCAACAGTCACACGAGTTGAGAATCAGTATCCCCAAATGTCAAGCAGGCGTTTTGTCAGCAATCAGCACTAGGCAATCCAATAGAAGTTAAAATACTTAACATACCCTTGGTAGCATCAGGGAGACGGCCCTCCAGGGGTGGCTCTTCCTTGTCCTGAAACGAGGTTAAACTCACGTGATGAACTTACAAAGATAGAAACTTGGCCTGGCAGAAATGGAACAGATAATCGCCTAGAGGCATTTGGCGGCCATTAGAACTAGTTCATACAGATTTAAGGACTTGGTTAAAACGTCAAAGTACGAAAAATAGAAGGAAATTCGACTCGTGTCGTGTATCTTTAACATACCAGACTTGGTCAAAATACAGAAATGATAGAAAACCAAACTCGGTCAAAATAAGGATCAGATAGAAACTCTTCGGAATACAAAAATTTCAAAAACTATAAATCCATATGCAGAACTAAACAAGAAATTCAACCGGCCAAATTAGCAACTGCAGAACTAAACAAGAAATTTTAATATATATACAGATTGAGGACAATACATAAGAAACTCATACCACATTCTCAATCAAATAGTCACAGACAGATTCGATCATTTCCATCAAAAAAATTTACCAACCATAAACACAGGGGTCTAATAAAACATATGCGATAGGCAAATAACCAGCTAAGCAAGGGCGGACAACTAACCGGTCTACCAGGGTGGAAAGGAATTTCAGGTCCTCCAGTAACTTCAACAGCCACAACTCCAGCAAGCTTTAATTATCAAGATAAAAAACGACTTAGCAAATTTAATATAGAACATATAAAAAGCAGATCGCACACGATTTACGCAATCCGATCATTATCATTAAAATCAATCAGGTCATAATGAATTAACTCGACCAAATAACTAGTCTCTCACTTGGTAGAAATCAGCATATGAGATCATTGGAAATTGCTCTTTGAGTGGCTCTAACAACCTGACAGCAATATCAATTCCATTATTGGCGGCATGAGATTGTTCTCCCTTCAGCCTCATTGTCCCAAAAGGACCTCCAGTCTTTGACTGAACATCGTAGGTACCAGCTGAGTGCCATCTGTAAACCGCAGAACAACCATAATAAATATCAACCTAATAAATAGGGGGGGAAATCGTATGAAAAACACATCATTCATATACTTCTTCTAAGTTATCCGTAAGAAATGAAAAGGAACATACGCCAAACGAAGCATAAGAGGAGCACAGTTCTTTTCAGCGATGAGTCCCCTAAGCTTCCTCTTAGCTTTCTCAATAGCCTTCTGGTACTCCTCGCTAACGGTTGGGTAACATTTCCCCATGGCTTCAAAAGTTTACTGATTAATCAAAAAACATTAGGTAAATCCACGGTAGTAATCATCGGCGACAGAAGAAGCAGAAGCAGCAGAGCGCGTAAATAAATTCGACATATAACAGGGAACCACTGAGATACTCCTACATCATCTCATTGATCCGACTTACAAAGACCGAAAGACTAACGCCACCGGCGAAACAAACACGGAACACACGCATACACTCACACGCGCACCAAAAATACGAAAAGCGAAACTTGATGCCATCAGAACTATGCTAGAAGACGCGATCCTCAGCTGATAAACAGATCGCCGCAAAATTTGAAAGCACTTTTTGAAAAATAATTTGACGATCTACATTCTGATGCTTAACGGATGATTTAAGTGCATGAGACACTTGATGAACATAAAATTATTATCGATAAGTGGCGGTGGATCAAAATAATGAAATGCACTGAAGGAACTATTTCTCCGACAACTGCAAGCTCGAAATAGTCACAACATACACCACCGTAAAATCAACAGCAACAAACAAAGATGAATCGATCGATCGAACTAACTTCTCTACGACATGTTCCGCTCAAAATGAATGATTCCAATATAGTGTAAAAAGCGCACACTGACCTGTGAACCAAAGAAAAAAAGGAATGAGACGATGGACGGAAAAATGGGAGAAAACAGAGCTGCAGAACCCTAAACAATTATAGGCACGAGCAGGGCACAACCTCACTTTATCGTTATATAAGGCACGATAGATGGGAACAGAAGATCCGAGGATGGGAAGTTTCCAGTAGCTTATTTTTGCCGTTAGATTAGTAAGATCATACGGCTAGCATTAGCATTATAGGATTGATGGCTAATAATGGGTTTGACCAAAAATGTGTGTACTGTTGCCGGAACGTGGTAGGTAGGTGCGCACTGCGCGGAGATTCTGGGAATCATTAATCGACAAATGGCACAGTATTTAAACTTGTTGCAGCCGATTATAAGAATAAATTTTGATTATTAATTCTTTTTAATATATACTATACTTTAAAAATCAAAGTTATAATAATTTTATCTTTAAAATATATAGTAATAGCGAGGTCTCCTTGTGCACCATTATGCGTAATTAATAATATGTATATATAGTGCTCTTTAATTTTTTTCTTTAGAAATATTAAATCCTAGTAAGTTTTATTTTTATTCTGTATTGGTTTTCTTATTCTTTTGTGCACTTATTATTTTCATATTTTTTAATGAAAAAGATTATTAGAATATTATAAATAAATTTATGAGATACAAAAAATGTGTGCATTATTAAAATAACATACTTTTATAAACATAGATTCTTAGAGCCATATTTGGCATTTTTTATAATAAAAAACTTCAAAAGTATATTTTTAGATACTTGAATCTAGCCCTTTAGGGATAATCTAATCATCGTAAGATACCAAATTGGTGTGTGTGCCACTAATTTATAAACGTGGATACCTCTCCTCAAAACAATATTCAATTTTTATATTGAAATATATAATACTACCTTCATATGTAAGATATATAAACACATATTTCAAAAATAAATGTTAACTAGTAATATTTTTTATTGTACATAGATTAAAATTGTAAGAAAATATTGTTATTAAATTATTTTCAATACAAATATAATAATTATATTTTTGCATTATGATATATTGTGATTTGAAAAAATTATTTTTTAAAGTGTGTCCTCAAAATATGGGATGATATCTATTTAAAAATGTAAGGATTATAGTATTATATATTTGATTATGTAAATAATATTATCTCCATCCCACTTTTTTTGCACCTTATTTTATTTTTAGTTACCCCAAAATATCTGAAGATTTAAATTTTAGAGCATTAAATCTATCAATCAAAATTTGAATACTACCGCTGTATGTAAAAATAAGTCACCTCATAATTTTTGGACAAAATTTGACTATTGATATCTTTTATTATATATTGATAAAAAAAAATTATAAAAAATAACATTGTAAAAATATTTTTACTATGGATATAACAAGTATTCTTTTATGTCATAATATATTATATTTTTAGAAAATTAAAGGTTAAAGTCTGTCTTCACCTTATGGTGAGATGTATTTTTATATGGGGAGGGAACATGTATTAGGTTCATTAAGTAAACAATAATTAAATAAATGCCATTAATATTTTTGGGCAATAATAAATTTAGCATATCATATTTGAAAAGTAAATGGACTTTATTATAATGATGGTTAATGGTTAGTGCACATTAATAAAGATAATTATCACTTATTCACATACATGGCAATTAGTCCCTCACATTCAAAACGAAAATGTTTTAGAGGTTTATGTTTGTTTCAATATAAGCTATGTTATACAATTAATAGGTAAAATTTTACTTTTTTTCCTAATTTATCCTTACATTTATTAATATTATTAAATGAACACTAACGATAAGTTAAGTCATTAATTATGAGAGATAATATTAATGAGTGATATATTTGGTATTTTTTTAATTTATTAATTTATGTGCATTACTTCAAAACATCTTTTAATTTTAATTGAATGAAGTCCCTTTTTTTATCATTGAATGACATCTACATTATTCTTATAATTTTGTAGCTTGACCTTTGAAATGGGGGAGTGGTACTTTAAGAATAATAATGACACATTGAATAATTTATTAAATCAATTGATTTCAAATTTTTTTCTAACAAAATTAGGATGGAGGAAATATTGCATCATATAATCATGTATTTTCATATAACTACAACAAATATAAGTTGTAGTGGCAAAAAATTGATTGTAACATATTGTCTATGTTAAAATAGCTTTTTGTGCTAATTTTGATTTTACCAACGTGACTATGGTGTAACATATTGTTGCAACACACTTCTTTTTGCCACAATATATTAATTGTTTGTAGCAAACAAAATATATATATATATATATATATATATATATATATATATATATATTACAATACATAATACCAATAATAGATACTACTTTTAATTACATAATTTGCATGACAATGATAATTATGGGTTGACATAACAATTATTGTATAATAGCAGGGATTTATTATGTTATAGTAGAGGTAGACAATTGTGAGAATTAATTTTGTTACACTTATATTAATCGACTTTGCTGATTCCCTATGATTAGATTAATAGTAATAATCATATATATATATATATATATGAAAATTTAGTTAGTAATTTATTAAATCAAAGCATTTGTAGAACACACATAGATATCAAAATCTTGCAAATTAATAAAATAACAATATACAAGAGCATTAGATTGTTCCTTATTATGTATAAGTTTCACCCTAAACTCACGTATTCATCTTCAATATGATTTTAATCACCGTCACTCCAATTGACGCCACTATTACCTTATAATCTACCCTTTATACCCCAAAATTAGGGTTAATGCAACTTTTTTCTTCTCTAAAACCATTTCAAGTGCCACATACATCTTGTGCATTTGGACATTGAACTAAATGAAAGCTACAATCATTTTAGATAAATACAACATGCCTTTAAGCTTGCAACCAAAATATAAAAAAACACACACATATATATATATATAACATAACATAACATAACATGAGATAAAAACAATATAAGAGCAAAAAAAAAAGAGTACTTGTAACACCAAAATATAACATGAGATAACATAACATTGCTTCACCACAAAAAAAAATTGAATTATATAAGAAAGTGAAAATATGAAAACAATCCTATAAAAATGAGGTGCTACTGCCACATATAACACTAGATAAATGGATCACCGTATGTGTTATGTTAGAGACAGGACTAAGTATCCAAGGGCGTAAAACATAAGAGAAACTAGATTGCACAAGATAAATCACATAAAAGACAGGGAAGTGTGGGTTTACAAACCAATGGCATGTAAGCCTAAAATAGTATGAAAATACACGAGAAAGAAACGATGACTAAAAGATAAAAATATATATAAGGGAATATGTCTCACTCACTCAAAGATCATCAAAAGGGAATGCGTCTAGAAATTTTTACGCTCAAATAACCTGACTATCCCTAAAGAAGAGGTTAGACCATCACCGGTCATCCTCAAGAATCAACGCAATGCCTCATGCTTGTGGAATTGAGTAGGGAATTACAGTAATGACCCCAAGAGTATACTTACATATTGAGCAAACCAATCTATCATTATTATGTAGATCATGATACATGGAAGATCCACATAATATGCTCATGCTACAATATACCTACACATGCATACAGTACTCCTATTATATCATCCACTTACTATTCACATAAGATCATGCTTGGACATACTCAGAAGTTAGATCTATTAAAATACACTTGATTGTAATTGTATAGACATACAAGAAAATACATGTTATAACATACTTGGACATATATATCATTTTCATGAAGAATCATGGATCACTTATATTGTCCCTATAGTAGTGCTCAAATTACATCCCATAAAGTAAAGAGCATGTAGATACACATATGACACCTTAATCATGGGCTCTTACGGTAGGAGAATCATGATTACTGGTAATTCATGGAAACATGTGAGAATAAGAGAATTATATGACAATGGAACACTTAAGGTTAAGTACATGGTATCATATGATATATATATCATGATGGATATACCACATTGTGAATTCTAAGAAACACTTTCGTGATGGAACATTTAAAGAAATTAAGCAAAGGTTACATGAATTACTTAAAACCAACTGGCTATTATCTACCATTAAAGTGATCATAGAATTCCCTTATACAAATCTCTTGAGCACTAAGTATCCCTATGGCCTCTCAATACCTATGGAATTCAAATCAAATAACTAGATGAACATAACTAGAGAACATAAATCTAGTTGAAGCCAAATAACCTAACCTAATAACTGGACCCTTTAGTATCAATATTTCCTAGTACATCATCAGTGTTTAAAGTAGGAAAGATACCAGTAATAATTCAGATCCCACCTAAAGGCAATGATAATAATAATAAAAATGTCTAAAGGCATATTAACCCTTCAGTAACTAATTGAGGATCAAATAACTTAGACCCATCATAAGGCTTGTTTCACTTTAAGTAACTAATATCTTATTAGACCATAATTTCATATCATATAAAGTTCTAAATGCCATATCATTTTAAGTAACATGTCCTTCCAATACAAATAAAGCCATATAAGGTTATTACACTATCCATTATTTCCATTGAGGGTATCTTAAAGTAATAACTTTGTTACTTAGTTATTTATGTAAAAAAAGGTAATTATAATATTAGTACCAATCACAGATGTCCAAGACACTTCTTGATATCCCTTCATTTATAATTAAATTTTAGTTCAAGGCCTAAGATTAGGGTATCAATTATGGTTCCATTACTTAACTACATTCTGACCGTCCATTCAGAAACATTTGTGATCACTCCCTAAGGCCAAGGGTAAATGTTCATTATAGGCTAACATCAATTCATATTATTTGTCCATTTATTTAAAAGGCAAGTGGATGTTCATTTTATAACTAAGTTCAAAGTAGGGTCATATTAAGGTTAACCTATATGTCCATGTTATTTACTTCTAATCATATTATATCATCCAACTTATGAGGTTTCATGTTTTATAGGCAAGGTATAGGTCATTTGAAGTTCAAAAATCACTTTCAGGGTTTATTATTTAGTAACTAGATGTAGGAAAATTCATTTTTATACTTTTAATCATCTAATTATTTTATGATTTAAAGAAATACTAAAGTTTTAGGTTAAGGTTAAACTTGGTCAACCTCGGGTCAATTTCTACTAAATTTAATTCATTGTTAAAATTTGATCATTCCAAGTTAACTTATAGATACCATCATCTTTGGTCACTATTCAAGTATAAGGAAAACTTAATATATCATATTCGAGGAAAAATAGACAAGAAAGAAAGTTCTCACTAAGACTAGTAGATGGGTCCTAAAACCAATTGATCAATCATGATAACCAATCGAACGGTCATATGGACTATTTGATTGGTCTAAGCATTGATAAGCCTTTACAGTGGTTACAAATTAGTTGATTGTTTAACCCAAACCTATTGATTGGTTACATTTGATTTGTGACACCCCCAAATTTACTACTGAAAAATTCGTTTAATTAAAAGGGTTTAGCGGAAGCGAAAGGATAAAACCGTAAACTTGGGGGCATTACCGCCACACTTAGTACCAGATCGGTTCACTCCTACCGTTCCAGTACTAAGTGCTAAGGCTAAATAAATTTAACATTAAACACGAATCATTAATAAAACACAAGTCATACAGAAATCATAGTGGGATTTAGGATTACAAACCAAAGAGTACGTGACTAGAGTTTTTCAAACATAAAGCATAGTACAAAAACACAACTAAAATATGATAATACAAGTTCCAATAAAAGAACAGAGTCCGATCGAGTCTCTCTAGATCCCCAAGTCAGGTTTAGGCTCAACGCTCAGTCCCATCCGATGCCTCGTAGGTGTCGTAGGCATCAAAGATATCATCCCCTACCTGCACAAGCTCAAATGGGTCTTCTACTAGTGGGAATGAGCAGCACCCATGAAACTGGTGATCAGTACGCTATGTACTGAGTAAGGTAATAAACACACTAAGGCCAACATACACAGAGATACATGACGTAGCAAACATGACACGATTACGTAGATAGCATGCAATAACATAGATAACAATACCGGTTATGAACCAGATAACTTTTTTATTAGATCTCTGATAATTATAATCGATTCACATCATAGTCTTTATCAATCTATGTGAGTGCGGGAACCCCACTATTATTGCCGGTGAAACGGACACGAGGGTCATGCCCTGCCACTATTTTAGCCGGTGGAAAGGTCACGAGGGTAACATACCTTGCCACTATTATTTGCCGGTGGACCGATCTAGCCCCGACTCACAAGGTGTTCCACTATAAATATTTGTATCTTTCCCATATCTTATCATTATTATGATTGGTTTGTTGAGCACGAATTCCCCCACTATAGCCGGTGGAACGGTCACAAGGGTCATACCCTGCCACTATTTTTGCCGGTGGACCGGTCACGAGGGTAACATACCCTGCCACTATTATTTGCCAGTGGACCAATCTAGGTCCGGCTCAACATCTTTCTCTGTAAGTGATTAGTGTCTTAACATATCTTATTAAAAAGATTTTCACCCTTGACATGCATGGCTAGCTATACCCGCACTTATCCTCCCAGGAGGGCCTGCCCTATATCTTGAGACTTCTGCACCTCCTAACTTGCCTTAACATCCTTCCCATAACCCATTTTCTCACACCGGGAACCCAACTTCTAAGTGTGTGGGCCAGGGCCCACCATCTTATACCCCAAGGTCTACTCACCACCTTACCCTAAGGTTTTCACCAGAAACCCTAATCTGGGCCTATGTGGCCCTTCCTTTCCTGCCTCCCACAACCCATACTACTATAGCGCCTCCCTCAGACTCAACTCTTCCCTCATACCTCACTCCTCCTCGTTTATTTTTATTATTTTCTTTTTCTTATTATTGAAAACTTTAATCTCTTTGTTTGTGTGAATTAGAGATTAGGATCTATCCTTCAAACCCTTCACAAATCTATGTCATTCTAAACCCTAAATGCCATATACAATCGTCGTCGTCATCAACTTCAACATTCATCTTAAACCTATATTGTTTTACTTAACTTTATCTATTTATAAATTTAAGATAATAATATTATTATTATCAAATGATCATCCTCAACATATTAAATTCATAATATAATCATCAAATTGTCATGTTTCCAATCGTTCATCATCATAATATTCATATCAATACTAAACCCTAATCGTAAACCCTAACCCACGAACAAAACATTCTAAACCCTTCATCATTTGAGCATTATCATCATTAATTCTAATTTTTCAAGTCATCATCATCATCATCTCTCCATCACTTTTGAATCATCATATTTCTTTTAGAATTCTAACCGAGCTATAATACCACCCAAACCATAAGTACATATTCCCACACACATCAACCATATTTTAAAATAAATAAAGGCTCCTTTCAATAGTGTCAATCATATGTGTATGTATTCACTAAATTAAACATGTAAAAGTATCTAAAGGAAAAAAGAGAAGATAACAAGGTGTTAACATACAAAGTAATACAGACTCTACTAACTTGATGAAAATTTGGAACCAAAGGTAATTTTTTGGATTTTGTTATATTTTTTTTCACAAATTATTAGTTAGTTCTAATTGAGATAATATAATTTTCTTCGAATAACTCATGTTAAAACACTATTTTTTCTTTGTTGAAGATGCTACTCAAATTTTTTATGCTACAACTACATTCAATTTTATGTCCTTATCAACCAAATAGCATAAAAAAAATGTAGCTTCCAAAAAAATAACTAAAATATGTACTTAGAAATACAACTTAATGTATAATTCTCAAAGTAAGGGGTGAAAGAGAATCCATATATAACCATAATAAGTTATCATCATGCCACCATAAGTTAGTCTTCAAGCTATCTTATGTTCAATGCTTAAGCATTTACCATTTTAATCTAGCTTAAACGAATCAAATCAACATGTTAAATTAACATCACTACCCTTCCACTCTAGTACCACTTTTCACTAAAAATACCAATAAATGAAAGAGGAACTAATAAAATATTAAAAAAATCTCTAAAAAATAAAAATTAAGTAACTATGCATAACAATAAGGAAGATTCATTCATAAAAGGGAAAAAATCCTCAAAATGTGACTATGTGCTATGACGATAGATGATTCAACAACAAAGTATAATAGTAGTGTAAGAATAGGAACTGTCAAATGCTTGAAGTTGAAATTGATAAACACTAAAGTGTGAATTTCTAGTTAATATAATTAGCACTTGTAATAATAAAGAAACAAAATAAAAAATAAAGATAAAAAAATAATTCAATTATGATTTTTCATAGCTTATAATAAATGTATCTATGTTAGCTAAACTAAATTCCAAAAAGAATAAAATAAAAAAAACAATATTCAAAGTAAAAACCTTCTCAAAATAAAAAATAATTACTCATACTATAAAAGAGAGATACCTTAAGAGGAAACTAGTAATGGTAAAACATGAATCTTTAAAAATGAGGTCATGAATCAAGGTGGATTGGGATAGTTAGTGAAGAAAAGAAAAGGAAATTGGTTACAAGGTCGTTATAGGTATGAAGCATAACAATACAACATTGAGAGTAGTAGTGATTGAACACTAACTTAATTATGTAAATAGATACAATGAATCTCACTAAAGTAGACTCCACAAAGCTATTTATTCAATATCATAAATCCTTACAAGCAATCTCAATGAAACTCCTTCTTCTTTATACCCATATCTTCTTATATTTCTTATTATATCCTCATAATCTCTATAAACTTAGCCTTCCACTCCAATCATAAGAGCTCCACATCAACTAAGGGTTTTTTGACTAATAATCTCAACAAAAGAACCATCACATCGTGCAACAAGTGCTAGAAACGTCATGAGTTATTTGAGTTTTATGTTATCCACTCTTTGATGAAAATTTTCACAATGTTTTCATTTCCTTTATTATTTTTTTAAAAAATAACCACTCCATATAAGAGATTAAGCTACTTATGCTATAAAAAAAGTGTGGTTCCAAAGTCTGCTTGACATGGAAGATACAGCCAACCTAGATAGTTAATGTGTAACCACATGAGTGCATGAAAACTAAGGATACGTTTACATTCTTTAATATGTTGGGAAATTATTCCTAGGTACTTCAAATTGGGACCTTTTTGTAGGTCCACAAACTTGGTACAAATAGATTCTATAATCATAAAGTCATAGGGTATGCAGCTTACCAACTTCAAGCAAAATACCATTGTTTTTGTTTTTGCTTACAATGTAGTGTTTTGGTATATGACTATAATCACGACTTCAAATTCCATGGAAAACTTCATCATTTTAACACCCCAAATTTCATACCTTTGAGTATATCTTGTGCCTAGTCCACCAGTTATAATACTAAGGTCTCTAAACCTACGTGGATATAATTCGAGAGATGGTTATTATTTAATTAATAATTTAAGTCCAAATAATGATGATTGCACTATTATGATTTGTTGATATGATATAATAGCGGCCTTGGTGCATGCCTTTAAGTTGAGTGGTGGTGTGCATTGGTTGATTATGATGTTGGCTATTTAATTAGACTACAAAGAGCTTCGCTTGGATACTCTCTTGGTAAGTTCTATTAATTATAAGTGAACAAGCATTTGTGTCATTTAATCTCGATACACAATTCCATTCTAATGATTATTGTTTCTCATTCTAAATATATGTGTAATTCACTACTCATGTGTTTTGATTGATGTTTTACATGAAGGCCCTACCTTTTAGTTATGTATAAAGGGTTACTCAATACCATAGTACTAAATGGTTCCTTTCGTGGGCCCCTGCTTATTCAATGGGCAGTGCCCTTTGTAAGTTAGCTCATAGGAGTTATCCAGGATTTACTCTTGGGTTAAGAGCCTAGGAATATCTAGGAATATTTCAATGTTCTCCTTTAAACTTTTATTTTCCATTGTTAAATGATTTTATTATGTAACCACTATTAGTGGATTCTATTTCTTGTAATTTAGTCTATCACGCTACTCTATTTTAGTTATGAAATCTTGAATTTGTGTAAAGTTGGTTATCCTTTTTAGCTTTAGCACTTGGTACCAGAAAGTTGGATGGAAACTGGTCTAGTACTAAATATGGTGGTTGCATCCCCAAAAATTACTATATTTTCTTCCACTTAAATTTTAAAAACGAAATTTTTTAGTAGTAAATTTTGGGGTGTTACACAAATAGTGCAACATTTTCAACAATATACAACCCTAGAGTAAAACATTCTTGGCCACTATTCTCGTCCGATGGAACAGATAGATACAATCGGTTATAACTTATGTGTTTCAATTTAAGTGATTAATATCTTATCAATAGTTACGATAATTCAAATGATTTATTCAATTTGAGTCAGGAACCCCATTATTCTCAACCAATGGAATGGTAACATAAGCACACCCCTCAAGGAAAAATTCTCCTAGCCACTAGTCTCAACTAGTGGAACGGTTTCAATAAATATATAGCCCCATGACATAAAGCTCCTAACAACTATTCTTGTCTAGTGAAATGAATAGGTACAACCGATCCCAAATCATATAATATTTCACTATAAATAATTAGTATATTATTCATAATTTATTTATTTTAAGATCATCACACATTCCCATGCAAGGCACCCAACCCAACAAATATTCCAAGAACATTTCTTATTTCCCCTAGAAACCCTAATTTCACAAGCCCAACATAATTCTTTCCCTAGTATTCATTTAGTCCCCAAATTACAAACCTATGCATAAAATGTTGTTATTAAAAACATACTCTAAAATCATGGTCTAACTCTTATGTTTTACACATGAGATAATAAACTACCCCTAGGACTACTATTCATGTCTCCTATAAAATGCTAATTTCACCATTTAGTCATAACACTTCCCTTAGAGCCCATATGGCTACCATATCTAATATACATTCCCAAATTATTATTGTTGACATCATATCACAAGATTGAGGTTCAACTCCCCTGTCTCACCCATGCAATAATAACCTACCTTTAAGGTTACTATTTATATCTCCTATAAAACCCTAATATCACCATCTAGTCATAACTCTTTTTACCTAGAGCTCATATGGCTCTCAAATTTTACATGCATTAATAAGACACAAGCATTAAAATGGTATCCAAATCTTAAATTCAATCTTCAACCTTTCGTATATATGATCATAACTCCATCCTTAGGTTTTGTTATTCACAATTAAAGCCTTTCTCCTCATTTATTAGTCATAAACCTTTCATTTTCACTCCAAACAATTCATATAGTGCCCTTAACCTATTTCAAACCATATAACATCCCAAGGTACCCAATATGCCCTTTTTAACCATGTTGACCATAATGCCTCTAAGGCCACTAAAGTACCCATTTTCCACCCAAATCTTATTATTCCTATCATGAATGATTTTTTTCCTCCCACACGTACCATCATTATGAAAATGCATGCCATGATTACATATAGATATTTCGTATTGAACACAAATCATACTTTCACAACTTTCTTACATTTTCCTCCAACATGCAATACCACATAACATATAGTACCAATGTCAAGATAAAATTTTATACAATGATATCAAACATATCAACACAAGTGAAGGTATACATTTTTGCACATAAAAACCCTAACTATGACATGTACCCTTACCTAAGTGGCTCTGATCTCTAATCACACAAGACCTACGATTCATCCTCCATTACCATCTTCATCCTCCATTACCACCAGAGTATCACCTAGAAATAAGAATATACAAAGTTTAGACTGAAAAATTTTAATCTAAAAGAATATGCAAAGGATAGGGAAGGAAATAAAGGTAACCAAAGTGGAAAAACTTGGGTAGGGTGGTGCCCGACAGTGGTTTAAAGATGGGGTGATGGTTGGTAGCAAGTGTTGAGGTGGTGGTGGTTTTGGGACTAGCAGAAAGTGTTGTGATGTTGGTGGTCGACAATTGAGGTGGTGTGGATGGGGTTGATGGCTTCTTGGAGGCGGGTTGTTGGTGGCTAAGGGTTGATACTGGCAAGGGAGAGGTGTGGAGCGGGAGGGGGGACGGTAGGGTAGTGGTGATGGCTTGCATATGGCAATCAGGGTTAGAAAGGGTGGCCGGTGGCGGTATAGGTGAGGGTGGTGAATGAGAGGGGGGAAGGAGGGAAAAGAGAGGGTTAGGCACAGTGGTGATGTTGGATCGAGGTGAGTGTTGTGATTTTACCAGGATTTTCGTGGTGAGGAGAGATGAAAGGAGGAGGTTGGCGGTGGTGTTATAGCACCAAAGACAGTAGGGTATGGCTAGCCGAGACTATAGGTGCAGGAGAGGAAGAAGGAATATGGTCACAGTAGGGGTGATTAGTGACGTGTAGGCAGAGTAAGGAAGGTTGGATAGGGTGATGGTGATGGTAGGGGTGGTGATTTTCTAGTACCAATAGTGGCAATGTGGTGATGTGTAGAAAATAGTGCAGGAGAGGTCAAGCCTCTACGACAGTTAAGGAAAAAAAGAAAGGAAAGGGAAGAGGAGAGAAAAGGGGAGGAGGACATGATTAGCCTACAGGTATGTATGTATGTATGTATGTATGTATGTATGTATGTATGTATGTATGTGTGTGTGTATGTATATACACACCTACGAGGTGCAGGCTACGAGGTTGATGGGAAGGAGGAAAAGAAGACAAATAGGGGTAGAGAAGGGGATCAATGTGCTAGGTGGATGAGGACCAGAAAAGACGCAGAGGTGTAAGGGGTTGGGTGCATAGGGCATACAGTGTAGGTTGTAGGGGGCATTTGCATGGTTAGAGGTGGCACTGGCAATCGGGTCGGGTGGGTCGGGTTTGGGTCGGGTCATAGCGGGTCATTTGACTTTTGCGAGTCAGGTCATTTTGGTTGCGGGTCATTTTAAGTTAATTTGTCGGGTCGAGTCATTTCAATTTCAGGTCATTTCGGGTTAATTTATCGGGTCGAGTCGGGTTCGGCAGTTCAGGTTAAGAAAACTCAAATTCGGATAATTTCGGGTTAACTTGACCGGTAGGGTCGGGTTGGTTTCGGGTCATTTTCTAGTTCACATGAGTAGGTGGCTTCAACTCGTTTAGGTCATTTCATGTAATATGATGGGTTAGTCCCACTATGTCCGAGTTGTTTCGAGTTAAGTTGATGGGTGAGGTCATTTCATACAATTTGATGGGTTGGATTCAATTAGTTATGGGTTAACTTAATGGGTCGGGTCGGGTCGAGTTTTGACGGGTTGACTCATATTCGAGTCTAGGTAATTATCATTTCATAAATCATAAATATTAGAGACAGAAAATCATAAGATTAATATTGTAGATAAAAGAATTAAAAATATTAGATGCGCTTTATTTTCTCAAATAAATAGTAAAGATATTTATAAATTTTAATAATAAAAGATATTGTGCTTTGAATCAAACAAAGATATTTATAATTGATTATAATTTATTTGATAACTTAATTATATTTAATTACTTAAAAAAAGATAATTTTATAAAATAAAGATGATCAAAACAAGACTATACAATGTATAATTATCATTTATTACATTGTATATATTATATACAATAATAAGATTACTAGTAAAGATAAATTAAATAAGAATATTATATATATTTTATTTTTACAAAGGTAAATAATAAAGATATTTATAAGTTTTAAAAATATTATATTTGATTGCTTAAAATATTTATAAATTTAACAAGTAAAAATATTAGACGTTTATCATATATTATATTTAATTGATTGCTTAAAATATTTGATTACTTAAAAAAATATAATTTTATAAAATAAAAGTGAGCATGACAAGAATATACAATGTATAATTATCATTTATTACATTGTAAATATTAGATACAATACAATCATAAGATCACTAGTAAAGATAAATGAAATAAAAATATTATATGTGTTTTATTTACACAAAGGTAAATAATAAAGATATTTAAAAGTTTTCAAAGTATTAATGTATTATATTTGATTGCTTTAAATATTTATAAATTTCAAAAGTAAAAATATTATATTTTTATCATATATTATATTTACTTGATTGCTTAAAATATTTGATTACTTAAAAAAAAGATAATTTTATAAAATAAAGGTGAGCATAACAAGAATATACAACGTATAATTATCATTTATTACATTGTAAATATTAGAAACAATCATAAGATTACTAGTAAAGATAAATGAAATAAGAATATTATATGTGTTTTATTTATAAAAAGGTAAATAATTTATAAAATAATGGTGAGTATAATAATATTATAAAATATATAATTATCATTTATTATATTGTATATATTAAATACAATCATAAGATTACTTGTGAAGATAAATGAAATAAGAATATTATATGTGTTTTATTTATATAAAGGTAAATAATAAAGATATTTAAAAGTTTTAAGAGTATTATATTTGAATGCTTTAAATATTTATAAGTTTTGCAAGTAAAAATATTATATGTTTATCATATATTATATTTAAATTATTACTTAAAATATTTGATTACTTAAAAAAAGATAATTTTATAAAATAAAGGTGAGCATAACAAGAATATGCCATGTATAATTATCATTTATTACATTGTATATCTTAGATACAATCATAAAGATTACTAGTAAAGATAAATAAAATAAGAATATTTTATCTTTTTATCCAATAATTTTTATATCATTTATTCTATCTTTTTTTTATATTCATTTATCTCTACATAATTTATCTTATTAATTTCTCTAGTTGTATTTATTTTATTAACGTTATTATATTTATATTTTTATTATAATATTTTTATTTATTATATTATATTTTTATTTTTATTGTAATATTATTTATTATTATTATTATTATTATTATAGTAAAAAAACTATAATAAGTTATTTTGAACATAGTTTAAATTACATAATAATTTTATATATTTTTATAAATTAGTAATTATTATATATAAATTGATATAAATTAAAAATTAAATAATATAAGCTATAAATAATTAATATTATAATTAATAAAAATAATTGGATATTGTAAATTTAAAATTGATGAACGTAGGATACTAAATTATATTAAAATTAAATTAATAATATTAAAAGAAAAAATATAACTAAAACTTTAAATTTATAGTTGTAACATGAGGTACTCTTGATAGAGGGTATAATTATTATTTGTTGGATTTTGTGGGTGATAACTGATAAAGGATACTATTATGCTCTCTTGTTAAGAGTTTCTTCAAATAAGTGGATTAGTAGATGTAATGGAACACTTTTTGAAAACTATTTTACAGGCTTACAACAGTATGTTTGCCTTTTTATTTATTAATAATATATCTTATTAGGATATCATTAATAAATAAGAATGTCTAGGGTAAATTTATAAAAAACAATTACAATTTATAAAATAGTATATTTTTAAAAGCTTTAAATGAATAATAAAATATGTGTAATTTACTATTATTATTATAATATATTTTGATGTCTGATCGGGTTAATGTTAGGTCAGATCGGGTGATTGTCGGGTCGGGTCGCTATCAAGTCGGGTCAATAACGGGTCATGGTTTGGATCGGGTCGGGTCGGGTTCTAGTCGGGTTTATTTTTATCAATTCATTCAGTGCCGGGTTGAGTTGCTAAATTTTACAGGTCTTATCGAGTCGGGTTTCGCTCGGGTCGGGTCGGGTCAACTTTTGCCAGCTCTAGTTGAGGATGAGAAAGGAGGGTGATGAGAGGAGGTTAGGTATGGCTTGTTTGCTTTAGAAGAGGAAAAGGAAAATAATGTGAGGAAGACAACAAGGTGACGTGGGGTGAAAGGAAAGAAAAAAGAAAGAAGAGAAAAAGAGAAAGAGAAATAAAAGAAAAAGAAGAGGGTCTAAGCCAGCGTAGGTCAGGGAAGGGGGAGAAGAAAAGAGGGGGAAAAGAAAGAGATTTGGGTTGGTCGGGAACAAATCAACCTGGAAAGGTAGAGAGAACAAAGGAAAAAATAGAAAACAAAGGAAAAATAAGAGAAAAAAAAGGAAAAGGGGAAAAAGAAAAGGGAAAAAAATTAGTGTAGGGTTTGGGTTTAGGTTTAGGTTTAAAAATTTGAACAAGTTTATATAAAATTTTATCTATAATTTTTTTGGGAGTTGGGATTAGGTTAACATGTTGATAAATCAAGATTAAAATTTTATAAGATGTTGAGGTATTATACCATTCGACTGGTTTTGCCAAAACAGTCGACGAGTTTAAGTAGAGAGCAAACTAGGGTCACCACATACCTACCAGTAAATGGGTTTGAGCCAACCAGTTGACTATTTTAATGACCAGTGGATCTTTTTGACCTAACTAATCATTGGTTTGATATTTTTCATGCAAATCATCATCAAAATTCCTACCACATCTAAACCAAAAATATCATGGCATCATATCAATACTTTTTCAGCTCATAAACTGAAACATGCTTAACAATTAATCAAATTGACCTAATTTTCTTAGATCATGCATTTTTCTTAAAATCCATACATTAATCAACATGCATCAATCTGAAATCAATTTTTCATACAGACTTATAAAATCAAGACTTTAAAAATACACCACATCACATGATTAACTAGGTCACATTTCATAAGTAAGAATGACTTACTTAGTATAAGCAAAAAAATTTCGCAAATAGTAAAACTCAACTTGGAAGATTTAGAATTTCAAAACCTTAAAAAACAAAAATTAAAGGTTTGGAAATTCAAGTTTCAATTTCATAAATCATTATTCAAATTAGGAGAAAATGAACTTACCAAGCCTAAGAGAAAAATAAAAAGAATTTATGTAGAAAGAGAGACTCAAATTCCTCCTAAATCTAACCCTCCCTTACTTAAAGATAAGATAAAGGATCAAAAGAGTGAAAAGGAATTAAAATTAAGCTCAAATCGGAGATAAACAACACAAGGTTAGAGAGTTGGAATATTTTGGTGGCCAAAAGAAAAGTGAATGGAAGGGATGATTAGGAATATTTATAGCCAACCAATCTGAATTATAATGAGTGTGGTTGAGCACATATCTAAAAATCTTAATTTGTATCATTCAAATTTGAGTTAAATGGGTGGATTTTTTCAAAGATAGATTTACCTTCCTTTTAAAGATGAAATGATGATTTTAGGAAAATGCAAGTCTAATTCTCCCAAAAAATGTTAAACACAAGAGATGAAATGAGCAATCGGCATTTAAGGAATATCCCAACTAAGTAGAGATAGGTTTGGGAATCAACAACAATTCTAGAGCACGCAAATGAGAGAGGTGGAATAATACAAAGTTGAGGTCATCTTCACCTTCAATTGTCCAAATCAAACCCTCGAATTAGTTTAAGGTAGAAGCTCGGGTTGAATTCAAGATAAGAAATGTTAAGAATCTTTAAAGGAAAACTTAGAATAGGATTATCAAGGTTCCATATCGGTAAAAGATGGTTTCTTAGAAAAATTGAGTTTCAAAAATATACTCAGCTCAACAAACTATTTGATCAATTTGGCTTAGCGGTTGACTATTCTACCAACTGGTCGATCGATTCCCCAAAATAGTCGATTAGTTTGATTAAGTGAAAATCCTTTAGCTAAAATAATGAACTATTCAATTGATTCATGTAACTAGTCGATCAGTCAGTTTGAAAAATCATTTTATTCCATTTCTAAAACTTATTCAAATTTAATTTTGCCTCAAACTCAATTGTAGTTCCAAATCAAAATCAAACATTATCAAAGCTTAATAAATACCATAACTTCTCATTCAAAAAACTTACAAAAATGATGGGGTATTACACCAACACCTAAAGGTGTCAAATCAATTAACTATTAGTTAGTGTTCATATGAAAAATGAAATGAGAACAATGATGTTTTAAGATATAAATATATATTAATGACATAAGGATTCACCTAAAAACCATAACTTGACTTTACAGAAAACTATTTACCTATCGTGGATGTTATTACACTTAGGTTTATAGTCTACTTAGTAGTGTATCAAAGATTGCAAACATGTCTCATGGCTTTAGTCATTGTATACCTATATAAATCAATAGATACATATTTATATATAAGGATCTCAAAAGGATTAATAATGCTTAAATTATATGAAGGATAACCTTGTTATATGTACTCAATCAAATTACAAAAGTATTTATATGGACTTAAACACTCTAAGAGAATGTGGTATAACCACCTAAGTAAGTACCTACTAAAAGAAGAATGTGGGAAAGATTCTATTAGACCATACATGTTCATTGAGAGGATAAGGTGGGTTTTTTTATGATATAATTATTATAGAAACTCCTATAGAGATAATACAAACAAAAGATTACCTAAAGGAAGAGTTTGAGATGAAATACTTGGGAACTACCTAGTACTACCTATTATTTCAATTCCACGAATGAAACTATGTATATAAGGTCTTACAACCTATTAAGTACACTAATGGTAGTTTGGTCATTAATTTCAATAATGACTTGTTATATCCTCTAGAAATTAATGAACCCAATTACCATACCTAAGTGTTATTGGTGATTTACTATATATTGCTAATAATACCCAACCAAACATCTCATTTGTAGTGAATCTGCTATCAAGATATAGTTTGGCACCTACACACTAGCACTAGAACTATGTAAAACACATCCTTTGTTATTAATGGGGAAAGAATGATGAGGTATTTCTTTACAAAAGAAATGAGGAATAAAAATTTGCTCTATCGATGGGTAATTCTAATGTAGAGTATTTATCTAACATCCCATAAAGCCATATTTCAGAAGAAATCTCATTTCCTAGTGATTAATAAAGCATAACATAGTAGCAACTTCATCTAACCAAGTGGAGTTTATTACATTATATGAGATAAGACAAGAATGTGTGCAGCTTAATCCACTAGTGCATCATATACATAGATCATGTTGATTGGAAGGAATCAAAGAGATTCAATAATATGAAGATAATATAACATGTATGTCCCAAATCAATGAGGGATACATTAAAAGTGATATAATCTAGCACGTATCACCCAATTCTTTTCAACTCAAAAGCTCCAAAGGAATGGACAAGCCAATGATTTCCAAATTTGGTACAATATATTAAACCTACTTATGAATTCCTTACAAACAAAAGTGTCCAACCAACTCATACATAATATTGGAATTCAATCTCTAAAAGAATTTTGTTAAATTGAGAGGAGTATTATTGCACTCTTTTTCTCTTAAATATGGTTTTTCACCCACCAAGTTTTCCTCTTAATGTTTTTAATGAGGCAGTATCAGTAGTGTATATCTAAGGGATAGTGTTATGAATGTAGATATACCTAACCTATAAAGGTTTATGTACATACATATATGTAGGTGTGGATGTGGGTGTGATGAATAAATGATAAACAAGTTGAAGTGTCACTGATATTCTCTTTTATTAGTATTTTTCTCCTCTCATCCTCTAATATTATAATAATTTGAAGCATTTGTGTCTTTTATATATTATAGTAATATTTTTTTTAACATTGATAGTATATTGGAAATCCTAATTATGTGATTTTGTTCACCTAGACTTCACTATTAAATGCTATTTTTATTTTTATTTTTACTATCTAGACCAACAAAAATGGAAAGTTATAATGGTAGAAGACAATGCAACACTAGACGACATGAATTAAATTGTCAATCAATAAGAAAGGCTTAGGATCGAACTTCAAGTATGACTCTAGTGTGAACTAACAAATCAAGTCAATTGTCAATTGAACCACTCAATTCATTAGGAATGACTAGCATATGATAACCATTAGCCTCTATCAATGACTAAAAGACATGATTCACTTACTCTAACAACCTATTTTCATGGTGCTAAACCAAGATAAACCCATTAAATTCACATTAGTCCAATATACTCTCGATAATAGTTAATCTACTCTAGTGATCAATAAATTTTCATTTTAATTATTAATTTTTAGATTAAATTAATCTTCATGTTCTAGTTCTTTGATTAACAACATAATTTGATTAAATTAGTTACCAATTGAATTAACCCTAAATAATTAGGCACTAGCAACTGAATAATGAGAATTGAACAATTGGCAAGAATAATAAAATTGATACATCAATTCAACACCATGGTTGAACCTAATTCAATACTATATAATTAAACTACAAAGAAAAAAAAACATAATAACATAGAAAATAGAATAGATTGGAAGATGAATTGTATTGTTGAAGTTCACCACATCACCAATTCTTTGAAAATAAGATGATTATCATTTATAGAAAAAACTAATCTAAAAAATTCCTAAATAGAGAAAAGAGAAGTGGAATAGGAGAGAAAATTAGAGAATATTAAAAACTAAAAAGACCTATGTGAAGAGTTTGTCAGCATGACCTTAAAGAGTTTAAAATGAATCCCCAAAAAGTGATAGTCAAAGCCCACATAAAATTGTACAAGAAAATAACTTTTGATATCTAAGACGATTGTGTGGCTCAACACACATATGTTATTTTAAATATATAAAACACAATTCCATGCTAATGCTCAACATGGCTATGTATCACAACACAATCAAGCCATGTTGAGCTTTATTGCTCTATCTGACTACTTGTTCAAACAATATTTTGTGTTTTGGCCATAACATTTCCATATCACCTCTAAATGAAGTCATTGAACTTGATTTGGAAAGATAATGAAGATACCTACAAGATTCATATTTAAAGTGTTTCTTTATTTTGACTATATCATGGTCTAAGACTCTCTATTTTCCATGCTTGTATATATATTTTCTTATTGAATCATTCATTATTAGCCACGTTATTATTACTTTAAACTTCCAATGATCATTGGATCTTTAAATGTTGAGTAAAGACCTACGTATGCTGTTAGGATAGACCACATCAATATTTTTTATCTGAACATGAAACATACATTACACATCCATAAATTATGTTAGAGATACACAAATATAATACCTTATTTTCTTGTTTAACGACTCCTTCATAATTGAAATTATGTTTGTACTCAAGTAAATATACCAGAGAAGAAAAAGGGGATAGGGCTCAAACAAAAGAGCGGTAACGACATAAATGTCAAATATTTTCAAGAGCATCTATTGACCCAAGTTCATATGCAATAGTATTTCACTTAACCTAAGTTAAAGCATAAATCTTGTCTCATTTCATACATTGGAAATACTGCATCTACAAGTGATCATATGCGTTAGAGGAAATGTCTTGAGTTATCAATTTTGAAATAACAATATGGAAGAAATTTCTCTTAATTGAATTACCAGAACTCCTTGCATGACAGATACATATTTTATCACACATGAATCATATTTTTTCCACTTAATGTCTAAAAGGAGTACTTAATTTCCTTGTTTTTTTTTCTTTTTTGCTCACAAGTCCTATCATATGAAGTACCTACCAACGTGACATCCATAATTCTAATAATGTGGTGTCAGGTACTCAATGCGACAAACTTTAAGAATTACTTTTTTCTTCTAGAAAAGTCAAGTATTTCTCTAGCAACCAAAAAAACAATCTAAGTCTTCATATGAGCCTAAGTACTAGTTAGATGAACTAAGGAGAATCCATTCCTAACTATCCCTAATTCTAGAGTCAAGTATAGATAAATTCAAACTCAGACATATGACACTCTAACCAACTAGACATGAAATAAAGATTCATGGTCTAATAACCAAGTCAAGTGAACTCATATGTGCACATATTGTGAGTATTGCAAACAATTTTCTCCCCATTTTTTGCATAAATAAAAGAAATACCAACGAAATAACTCAAAATCAAACATAAAAAAATTAACAAAAACACTCAAAATGTCACGATAAATACACTGAAACACATAAAGACATGTAACAAGTACCTTATCCCACTTCCCCATGCTTGGAATTCATATTGTCCTCAATGCTATATAAATAAATGATAGAAGGAGTAGGGTAAAGTATCTACACGTGGATTAGCACTATGCTTTCATATTTTGGTACTACACATTATCCATCTTCATTTCAACCTACACATCAATCTACACGTCAACCATAACAACTATTATCACATGTTAATAAAAAAATGATCAAACACACAAAGAGAAAAATAAGAGAAAAAAAATATTAAGGGAAAATATTGGGTTTCCTCCCAAGAGGCACTCGGTTAAATTCATGATCTCAACCTATTACAATAAACCAACACCTATTTGGGGATGGAAACCTGTCCTTCAAAGTATGGACTTGCAATGCCTTTGCCTCATTTTATCTTCATAATGCTTGGTTGCATGTGCATATCCATTAGTGACATGTAGCTTGTCCCCCACATCATAGTCTCCAAGTGAATAAATGAAGTAATTTTTTTGTATGATCACTAGTATTGACCCTATATCAAGCATCACTTAAGATAAAAAAAACATTGTTAAAATTAGACAAATCAAACTCAACCTTACCATCTAAATAGAATATATCCTTCTTAACTTCAATAACCACACCAGTGGTTGCCAAGAAAGATCTTCCAAGAATGATTGGGGTTTGAGCATCTTCATCCATCTCTAATATATCAAAATTGATAGGAATATAAAACTTTCTAACTTTTATTGGTATATCTTTCAATGCACCTACTAGATGTTTTATTGATCGATCCACATATTAAAGAGAAATGGTAGTAGGCTTCAAATCTCTTATCTCAAGCTTCTTAAAAGTATAGAAATGCATAAAATTGACACTTACACCAAGATCATACAGAGCACGATCAATAAGGACCATTCTAATTACAAATGGTATAAAAAAAAGAACCATGATTCTTAAATTTTAGAGGTATTTTATTTTAGATTATAGCGTTGTTCTCCTTCACTAAATCTATTATTTCGTATTCTTCTCACTTTATCTAGTTGGTTAATATCTCTTTCATGAACTTAAAATGAAGGGGTATCTAAGAGATTTCTTCCATAAATGGGATTTTAATATGTAATTTCTTCATAATGTCAAAAGAAACTCTAAATTGCTTTTTTAATTTCAACTAACCTTTAGGAGAAGGGTGATAGAGGCTTGTATGTAAGGGGAAAATATCTCTAAACTCTCTTATATTTCTCTTTAAAATGTCAAAAAAAAACTCTAAATTGCTTTTTTAACTTCAACTAACCTTTATGAAAAGGGTGATAAAGGCTTGTATGTAGGGGCAACATATCTCTAAACTCTCTTATATTTCTCTTCAACATGCTCCTAATCATTTTCCACAGCCTTTACACTCTCACGACCCACCATTCTTTGTCACAACTATTCCCTCTAACTCTTTCACGCTCTTAAGTGTGATGACACTAATGGATCCCTTTAGGTTAGTCTCTAATTGTCTAATGGATATCCCCAAAGGTTTAGAAGATGATATATTTTCTTAAACCACTTCAGTGATTTGATTTATAGCATTTTTGTGTGTGGATAAACAATCAACCTTAAAGGTTAAGTTCTTGATTGCATCACTTATGACCCTATTTTTCTTCTTAAACTCTCCATTTTTTTAGTGCGTGCCACAAAAAAGTTTTCCATCAAAATATCAGGGTTAGACTTTTGGGCAGACAAATAAAGAGGTTTTGGTACTTAAAACTAGGTGGTCTAAAAATGGGTAGGGGAATGGGATATTTTGGGGGATACTTATAGGAAAATTTTAGATTATTTATCCATCTTGGATTATAAGTATTGGAAAAGGATCCCATTTTTTTATTAAATTTGTTGACATTATTAACATGCTCAAATAAATATACATCGAGGGATGGGAGGTTTCCAATTTGACATTCCACAACAAATTGTCCAACATGACCATATATTTCACAAATGGTAGGAATATATGATGAAATTCATGCTCATATTATGAATTTTTTAAATAATATACCTACCTTAGAAGATATGCGGTCTAGTGCATCTATATTATACTTCCCACGGTCCCACTATTTTGGGGGCAAAGAGTGTTCAAAAGACCATTGGAAATGATTATGTGACATGTCTTTGATGAGTTTTATTGCATTCTATATGCTTTTGTTCAACACTTCCCCACTAACTACAACCTCAATGATCACTCCAGTGTTGTAGAGAAGACCATTGTAGAAGGTGTAAACTATGAGCTAGTAGTCTAAACCATGATTTAGGAACATTCTCAATAAGTCATTATACTTCTTCAAAGCATCATATAGTGACTGTCCTTCCTTTTGAATAAGGGTTATTTTAACAACCTAAGTTGATACTACCACGTGGGGCTACCTTGGAGTGCTTTCGGATTAATCGACTTGCCTGACAAATCAACACTAGTCCTTTTTATCATGCTTTGTCCTCACTTAGATGCTTACTGTTTCAAAAAATTTTGAAACTTCCTAGGAGGGTTAAACATCCTAAAAATTGTACCACAACCGACATGCTTAACGGTGGAGTTCTTAGGATAGAATCACCAAAAGAATGATATACCATGTTGATATAAGTAGCTAGATCAATCCTTATAACACTTCACTCAATTTGGGGTATTACAGTTATTATCTGATTCCACAATTGTGTTTTTTTGCTTAAAGGGTGTATTTAGCCAAGAAATCTTGTCAAAGTTTGCCCCATGTCATGATGGAGCCTAATGGAAGTGATTCTAGCCAAGCCCTTACCTTATCCATTAGTGAAAGGGGGAATAATCTTAGCTTGACTACATTATATGATACTCCATTCATCTTAAGAGTATTGTAATACTCCAAAAAGATTAAGATATGGAGGTTAGGACTTTAAGATGGATTACCCCTCCCCAAAAAGATTTTGTTGGACTATAAATAGGAGTGATGGCTTGGTTTTGAAGTAGTTGGCAACAATATTAGGTTTGGTGCTACTTGAATGCATTCCATGAGAGGTTGGTAATGCAAACTCCTTCAAGGATTAATACTAGTTGCCATGGTTGTCTTGGTTTCTCATGATGTCCTTGCTATTCAAAACTCATTTTATTTATGATATCCACTTCCTAATAGCTCTAAAAGTCCTTTTGATCTCATAATTACACTCAACCATTTCTCCAAGTCATAAGGATTGGGGGATGTAACAATGCCTACATAATAAAATAAATGAATAAGTTAGATGTAAAAAAGAAAAAGAAAATTAAAAATAAATTAAGAAGTCTAGTATGGTAAAATAATGAAAAGATCTAATATTAAAATGCCAAAGTCCCTAATTATGGCACCAAAAACTTGTTCACCTTAACCTGTAAGTGCATTAATGCCGTAGTAGTAATGCAAAGTTATATTCATAATGACTTTATTGTTAATAAGTGATTTCCATTATTTTTTACTATCTGAACCAATCAAAATGTTGGTGTAAGTTATAATGTAGAAAATAATACAAACACTAGATGACATGAATACAAAATTTCAATTAATGAGAAAGGCATATGATAAAACTTTGATTACAACTCCTATGTGAACCAACAAATCAAGTCAATCATTAATTAAACCACTCAATTCATTACGAATAACTAAACTATGATAACTATTAGCCTATTTCAGCTACTAAAAGATATGCCCAACTCAGCCTAACAACCTATTTTCATGGTGCTAAACCAAATTAAACCCATTAAATTCACGTTTATCCAATACACTCCCAAGAATTTCTAACCTGCTTTTGTGATCAATCAATTCCTATTTAGTTACTAATTTATGGATATAATCTTCACCTTTCATTTATTTGATTGACAACTTAATTGGATTAAACCAGTGGAAAATTGAATAAACACTACATAATTTGGTATTATCAATTGAATTATGAAAATTGAATGATTGTTGGGAATAATATAATCAATTCAACACCCTAATTAAACCTAATTTTATCCTAGAATAATGAATACTCACATATAATTAAACTAGATCATAATAATAGAGAAAAAAGAATGAAATAAAAGATATAGTTGTAATGTTGAAGTACACTACATCATACCAATTTTATTTGAATATTTAAATGTTAGGCCAATACCTAAATATAATATCATAGAACATAGCAAAAACTTTGATCTAAACATGAAGCATACATCAAACATCCATTAATCATGCTTGAAAGACACATATATAATGCATATTTTTTTGTGTTTATCAACTTTTAACTATATAATATTATTTTTAGAAAACCTTGGTGGGTAAATACAAGAAATAAATTCTCATATTACTCAGATTTGGGTATCTATAAATTGATCTAATCCAATCTCTTTTTAGGACTTATTTCTTTGTTTAGTTACTTCAACCATTTCCGCTCTATTCATGATTCATTGACTAATGGTTACACCTTCACTTTTTATTATTCATTGAATAGTCATTATGCTCTCACTTTTCATTAGCTATTAATTAACATAACTCAATATTCTTTAGCTACACCATCTTATATTTCATTGTTCATGATGGATATTTATTACAATCTCTCTATTCATTAACAATTAACGATGGACATCGCTTATAATTATTCTATTCATTATCCATTGATGACAAAAATCATTTTTTATTCCATTCATCAATAGTGGACATTTATTTTTTCTCTTCCACTTGATCTATTTATTTTTAATAAATGTTAATTCTTGGACATAGAAAAATCAAGAAAATAATATTCATATAATCACTATTCTTAAATCCTAGGCAATTTATCTACATTTATTCATTTATTTTACCTCAAATGCATGAGTTTGAGGAAAGTTATATGAACCCTTAAGGAGCGAAAGATTTGGTATGATTGCACCATAGTCAGATCTAATTGACTTTTAAGGTAGTGGAAAATCACAATACAAAGCTAAAAATTCTCAAATTTTTTTCTCTACCATCTACCATATTTAAAAATACATAATTTAATTGGATAGTAGAGATTAATGACATAACCAATCAAAATTATCCTTCCTAATCCATATAAATTCAAGTATATAACTAGAAATACTTATAATACTTGGTCACAAAAATTGTTTATCTTTTTTGAGCAATTAGAGGTCGATTACATGGTGTATAATGATCCTCCTTCTATGACCTTTATCATAACCACTTCTAATGTTCCACTCCCCACAACTAAAAAAGATAAGTAAAAAAGGCATATGATGAAATGATGAAAAGGTTTGAAAGGGACAACAAACTTGTAATAAGATCCATGCTTACATATATGTTGAATAATCTATTCAATGTATTTGTTGATGAGATATCCACAAAGAATATGTGATATATCTAGTAGAAGAAATATGACAGTGATGATAAAGTTAGAAATAAATACATGGTGGGAAGTTGGGTGAAGTTCTAAATGGTGGATGACATGGAACAAATTCACAAGTACAAGAACCTAGTGGTTATTGTGCTCAATGATGAGATGAAGATGTATGAGATTTTATAGACAAATGTTCTTCTGGAAAAATTTCCTCCATCATGGTCAAAAAATAAGAACCACCTCAAGAAAAAGAAGAAGGTTTTCAATATATAGGATTTTATCAACTACATGTAGATAAAGGAAGCAATCCGATTGAAGGATAAGTTTGGTTCTCTTTCTATTAATATTAATAATGGTAACCTTGTAATGTCTAGTGTTCATGTAGAAAAATGTAAGGGCAATGATAATGAAGCCAACAAAAAATAGAATTTGATTAATAATTATAGCACCATATAGAAGAAAAATATCATTTTCTATGTATGTGAGCGGCAAGGTCATAAGGCACATTAGTGTTTTTAGCACAAGGGGTAACAAAATTAGAAAGTTGTTACTAATTACACTCCACAATACAACATTGTAAGATTGAATTGATATTTGGTACTATTTAGTTAAGGATAATACAACGAATAATAAGATTGACTAAATATTGGACACTAGGGATTTCAGACATTTTTATGCCAATAGAGAGATCTTTCACAAATTTGAAGATGTTGGGAAGGAAAAAGTGTTTTCATGGGTAACTTTGTAACTTTAGGAGCACTTGGTAAAAGGAATATTTTCCTCAATTCACTTATAAAAACAACTTTAGCATTGTATGATGTGTTGTATGTCTCATCCTTTCATTGGAACCTTGTCTCTATTGGTTTGCTCAAAAAAGCTAGCATGAAAATTGATATTGAGTGAGATGAAGTTTTAATAACTACAAACAATATGTTTGTGGGGAAGTAATATTTGACTAATGTTTTATTTATACCAAACTCTATTTTTTTATTCTAATATTTCAAGTTTTTTGGTGCTTCTACTTATATGGTTGAGTCACTTGACTTATAGCATGGTAGGCTAGGTCACATCTATTTATCCTCTATAAAGAAACTATAAAACTTAAACCTTATCAATATAGGGGAGAATGAAAGTGATTATAAGTGCTTAGTGTGTGTTGATGCCAACTATGCCAAAAAGTATATCAAATCATACTCAAATAAAAGCATATAATTACTTGAACTTATTCACTTGGACTTAGAAGATATTAAGAACACAAATAGTAGAGGAGATAAAAAGCATTATGTGACTTTCATTGATGAGTTTTTGAAATATACTATCTCCTAGCTCCTACCTCCTTAGGTCAAAATATGAGACTATTGATATATTCTTAAAGTATAAGATTGAGGGTGAAAATCAATTGGATTAAAAAGCTAAGAGACTAAAGTATAATAAGGGTGGAGAGTATAACATTGACTTACTTAAGGATTTATGTGAGAAAATGGCATTATCCATCATACTAGTGTTCTTGATACAACCCAACCAAATGGAGTTGTTGAGAGGAAATATAGGACTCTAAAAAGACATTATGATCGCCATTCTCGTAATTTCTAATATGTATGATTTTATATGGTGAGAATTTATCTTTTTCCTATTCTATTCTTAATAGGGTTCCCATAAAAATCTAGATAAAACTCTTTATGGTTATGCAAAGGATATTCTTTTTTACTTGAAATTCTTGAAAGTGTGGGGGTGTCTAGCCAAGGCCAACCTACCAGATTTTAGAAAGCTAAACATGAGACTTAAAATATTTGATTGTGTGTTAATTGGCTATGCTTCCAATAGTTTTGTTTATAGGGTTATGCACCTGACCAATTATTCAATATCTAAATCTAGAGATATTGAATTCTTTGAGCCTGCTTTTCCATTAGAATATGATAATGTGCATAATGCAGTCCTTATGTTTATGAAAATGTGTTATCTTCCTCACCTACTCAGTGTGATGTTATAGATTAAGATAATATTGAACCTATGAGAAGTAAATGATAAAACATAAAGAGTAGCTTTAGGCCAGATTTTATCAGTGCATTTCTAATAGAAAACTCTGACATTGATAAGATATATGATGAGATTGTTTCAATTTTTATGACAAAGGAAGATCCCAAAACATATGATGAGGTAATTGATTCTAATGACGCTAGTTTGTGGGAAGAAACTATTAGAAGTGGGTTTGACTCTACAACTTCTAACCATATTTGTGATTTAGTTCATTTACCTAAGGGTTGTGAATGAATCAAGTCTAAGTGTATTTTTAGACAAAAGTTTGGGATAGATAGGTTTGTGGATGAATATAACGTAAGACTAGTAATTATGGGCAATACATAGAAAAATGACATTAACTTCTTTGATAATTACTCCTTAGAGTCCAAGGAGGGTACTATTAAGACATTAGTTACCTTAGTTACTATTGAGTTCCTAGTTTTGATGATAACAAACAAAAAAAAATCCTCTTTATTCTATGTGTTGATATGTTATAGATCTAAAGATTTTGAAAGGACAATTTAGATGGAATGATGGATCGAACAAAAGAAGGAATTGTTTATGCATGATGATCCTAAAGCTTGGAGGAGTATCTAGACTAGCTTATAAGTTCATATTTTGACATATTTTGTACTCTTATAATCTTAGTTTTTGGTATTTTATTTGAGTAATAAAGGTGAATAATTATGATTTTATACTTAAGTGATAATAATTGTATAAATGTTATTACTTAGGCTAAAATGATAATTATTAAATAAATTTAGAGTATAATATTATTTATGAATATTATTTTGTAGGTAAATTTTAGATAAAAGAAAAAAAAATTTAGACCAATGGCCAAAGGACCAAAGGTCCAAAGGCATGAAAACAAAATAAAAATCAGCAGTGTAGAGAAAAAGAGGGCAGCTGAAAATAAAAAGAAAAAAGCCAACGTTAGAGCAAAAAAAAATGAGCGTCGAAGAGGGAAATCGAGGGATGACCTGAAGGGGAGATAGGGATGTAGGAACCAAATTAAAGAAAAAGTTGCAGCAGTCAGCGAAGGAGGGCGGAGAGAGAGAAGCATAGAAAAGAGACTAACGTGCACAGGCACGAAAAGAGAGAGGAGAGGGTGCAGGCAGCACACGGAAGGAACAGATGGTTGTAGAACAAAAAAGAAACTCATGGTCAGCAGCTGGTAGTCACAAAAACAAGGTCAATCATCAACGTAAAAAAAAAAGGAAAAAGAGAGAAGAAAGAAATAAGAGAAAAAATTATACCAATAGGATTTATTTTAGATGAAATTAATTTTTCTTCTGAATAAATAATTGATCTTTCATCCAAAATTAATTTTGATTATTTATTTCTCTATTTTTAATTTATATTTTGGATATATATTTCTGTTTAATTAATTTGATAATTATAACTAGTTGATTATTTATTACAAGAAAATAGACTGAAACCCTATATTAGAGTTTGAGATATGATTTTTTTTTCATGAGATTATTCTTTGATTCTATTTTAATTGCTATCATTTATATATATATATATATTCTGTCAAGTATAATTTATATGGTGCATACATTATTCTGGTTTCTTCATGGTCATAGTATGTAGGATTATTTACTTACTAGGTGGCTATATAAATATACTAGAATTTATATGTATAAAGTGAATCTAAGTTAGATAAT
Source organism: Tamarix chinensis (assembly GCA_030549775.1). Lineage (NCBI taxonomy): Eukaryota > Viridiplantae > Streptophyta > Magnoliopsida > Caryophyllales > Tamaricaceae > Tamarix > Tamarix chinensis. The sequence continues at coordinate 102,544,799 of CM060171.1, read as the reverse complement.
AATTCACCTAATAGTTTTGTGATTCTAACCTAAGTGGTAAAACCTTTATATATGTGTGGGCCAAAGAAAATAAACATAGCTAGACATGCTTATTGTACCAGTTTTGGTACTTAGATTGACATCCTTCCAATTATACTTAATGCATTAAATCTAATTAAATATAGGAGTCGCTCATTGCTATTATATTACTAGTATTTAATATGATTAATATTGACACTTTGTCATATTAATTATTTTAGAGAAGTAATATAAGGTGGTGTACGAACCTACTTTTAGTGTACAACTTGGCTAATATCTTTCTCATGATTAAATGATGACTTAGAAATTAATATTATATTTTGAACTAATCGAGTGGTGGATTTTGATTTTCCTAGCATATTTATCATAATTACAGTTATCCATTAATTTTAATTTTAATTTAATTTAATTTATTATTTTATTATTTTCTATTTTAAAAACCCCATTAGTGTTTTTCATATTTATTTATTTTGTGTGATTTAGGATTTTTATTTAATTTTGAGCTATTTAAATAGATGTGAGCCCTCTCAATTCTTAGTATAGAACAATAACCTTATTTACCAATACTATAATTATCAATAAGAGGGTTTAAATTGTATGCTGGCTAAAGTTACACCACTAATTATCTTTATATAAGATAGTTTATTTTTGAAGTAACTTAAGCATCATAAGCCAAATTTATTTTTTGAAAGAGTTTTCGAAATGGTTTATTAAAAAGAACCTAGTGTAAGCTTCATATTGACTTTCTTACAATGGTAGGTAGAGTTCGATTAATCAGGAAAGTGCTTTAACAATTGGAAATTTTATTTATATGAAATCTTTTTTTTATCAAAATTATTAGTGTTAATCATATCTTGATTTTATATTGTCGGTGCAATTTTCAAGCCATACTTTTGGGAAAAAAATTAAGAGAGAGAATCGAGTAACTTTAATTCCTAAACAAATAGGATATGAGCTAACTTGTTCACTAATTTTACTAGGTTAAATCACATCTTTCCCTTTGTTATTGTTTTAATATTTTACATCATGAATAAATAGTTTTTTTCACTGAGAAAATTTATGTTTGACTCAAATATTCTAAGATGTAATTATCTAAACCTTACATGTGATTTTAACGGAAGAAAATATGGCTTCATTCTCAGGTTTTACGAGGGTAAATTTGATTCACATATTTTATATTTAATAAGAAAACCCACATGATGGGCGCCAACATTTTTCCTGATCTGAGTATGGTGTACGAGAAGGCATCTAATGCTGATGCCTTGGTCCAAAAACAGGCCTCCATCCTAGGCAAGAGGAAGAATGAAGAGACCGAGCCTAGAGAAAAGATTCATCGCCCCATCAATAAGATATTGCGGGTACAACCTCAACCTCAATCTGAAGCCTGACGTAAGAAGACTCAGAATACTCCCAGTGGCAAGGCTAGCAAGAGACCAACCCGACATTACCACTATCATCGCTGTAGAAGAGATCACTCAGGCAAGGACTGCATGGGAAAGCTAGTCCAATGCCATGACTGTGGACAGCTTAGGCACAGGAGCTACGAATGCTATAGCGCACGCCGTGAAGAAATCCCGAAGCCACATTAACCATCAGTTTGGCAGAATCAGGCACTTGGAGCAACCCATTCAGCCTTGTTAATCGAAGAAGATGAAAAAGCAATCGATCATGATGTAACCTCTTTGAGCTATCTGTCGGGTCCCATGTGATTATTTATATTATTACTTTTGTGTTTAGTTGTTTTTCCTTAGTTAAACAAGTTCCTCTTTAAGGGGATAGTTACCCCAAATATCTTAGAACCCCTCCTTATAATCCCTAGTGTTAGGCGTAAACCTCGGGGAAAAGTTTTTTCTTTAAAGGGGTAGTGATGTAATCCCCCGAATTTTTAAAAGCCTATATTTTAATAAATAATTTTATTTTGGATAAATTAGCCTTTAAATCTTTTAATTTAATTATTTTGGGTATTTTTGAGTATATAAACTTGGATATAAATATTTAATAAACTAAAATAAATATTTTATTATTTTATCATGCCTTTTTTTTATTAAATAATATCCTAAACCATTATTTTACTAAATTATTCTTTTAAACCCTTATATTTTAATTATATTAAATTAAATTATTAGATAAATTTATTACCCAAAATTATTCTATTTTACTATTTTATCAATTAAATTATTTTATTCAATTTCCCCTTCTCTTTTCATTTTTTCCCCTTTTTCTTTCCCCTTTTTCTTTTTTCCTTCTTCCTCCTTTTCTTCCTTGGGTCGCCGGTGGCCTATCCTTCCTCTCCCTAGAGCACTGAGTCGCAAGCCTAGTCTCCCCCTCCTTCTCCGACATGAGCCGGTCGACTCCCTTCTTTTCTTTTCTTTCTTTCTCGACCGGGTCGGCCTGCTCTTTCTTTCTTTGGTCGCTTGTCTCTCGCGCACCAGCCCCCTCCCCTGACTCTCCTTCTTCTTCTTTCTTTCTTATTCCTCCATCCCCAGCGAGAATCCCGGCCATCCACCTGCAACTCCCTCTCCCTATTGATTCCCCCTATCTCCCTATCTCCCTCTCATCGTTTTCTCTGCACCATCCTGATCCCACCATCCCGATCTCCCTCTCCCTCTCCCTATCGCCACCATCCCTTCTCCCCCTCCCTCTCCCTGCAACTCCCATTTCCCTACCACCTACCGCCACCCTTGTGCTCCCTATCCCTTCCTCTCTCTTTCTCTTCTTTTTCTTCTCCCTTCCCTACCTCATTCTGTGATTTTTTGAGCCCTATATGCATTGCTTGAGCCTCCACTTTCTCCATTTCTTCTCCTCCCCTCTCTCCCCTGTTTTTGTGTCGCCGCCCATCTTCGCCGCTTTCGCCGCCTCAACCACCACCTGCACCACCCCCTGCCACCCTCTACCTCACCCTTGAACCATCACAACCCCCATTGATCCACCCCGCAGCCTCCTTCCTCCTTCCCTCTCCTTTTACTCTTTTTATTCTCCCTTCTCGGCAGCCACCCTGCACCGCCACATTCTGCCATCGTCCCGTCGCTTCTGCCACCAACTGAGCCACCGTATTACTCCCTACAACCCCCTCTACCACCCCCAATGCTCCTTTGGCCGAAAACACCACCTACAGGGCCTTGTTTTTCCCCTAACTTTTCCTTCCTCACCAGCCCCCATCTCGACACCCACTTCGACTGCCACCTTCGTAGCCTCGCTACCACCACCTCCGCTGCCTTTAGCCGCCTTCAACCCTTCCCCGACCACCACTTACACCCCCTCTCCACCTCTGAACCCTTCCCTTGCCCTAAATCCTCCCCCACATGCCTCTTTTCCTAGCCTAAATACCCTAACCCAAAATTACCCCTTTTTCCTCTCTTCGCCACCTTCGAGCCCCCTCCTCCTCATTATTTGCATGCAGCTCATGCTGCATTAGCAGCATGAGTTTCTGCATTTCTTAATCTATTTGTTTAATAATTTTAAGGTATAATAATATTTTAGTTTAATTATTTGATTAATTAAGTGTAATAAAGCCTTATAATTTGGTTTTTATCTTTTCTAATACAATAAGTCTTGATATCATTTTTAGGTATTGGTTTTGATAATCCAAGCTTGAACCTTAAACCGGAATACCGGTAAGGTTCATTTTTGCGGGAATCGAGGTAATCATTAAATCCCACTTAGACGCATGGATTAACGTATGTTAGCATATTAGGATTTTTGATATATTATTATGCTTGGTTTGTGTTGTTTAATATGATATATGTGGTTCTTGTGTTGATTGATGAAAAGGAAGCATGATAGATTATTGCTATGTATGGAAATATTATTTAGGGTAAGAGTTTGGTTGTTAATGAAAATGTTAAGTATTAACCATGTTATATTATGCTATTGTGATTCTTGATGCATGATTAATATTTTGGAAGCCTTAGGGGATTTTAGTAAGGTATCTTGTACACGAATATGGCCTAATATATGTATGGGTGCTAATATTGTTATATTAATTATAAGAGTGGTGGATGAGGAGTTAATATTAATATTTTATGTAGTAATAATAATAATTTAATATAAGTGGTGTAATAAGAGTAAAAAGGTAATTATTAATTAAAAAGGGTATTGTGGTAATTTTGGAGGCAAGGGTAAAATAATAATTTTTTTAATAAAAGGATAAAATGGTAATTTTGGAAGTAAGGGATAAATTGGTCATTTTGGAAGTAAGGGGGTAAAATGGTAATTTCATAATTAAAGGGAAAAATGGAAATTTTGTGAATAAAGGGTAAAATAGTAATTTTTTAATTAAACGGTAAATTGGTAATTTTGTAAGAAGAGGGAAAAATGAAAATTTTATAATAAAAGGGTAAAAATGTAATTTTGTAATTAAAGGGAAAAATAGTAATTTTGTAATCAAAGGGAAACATAGTAATTTTATGATTAAAGGACAAAATGGTAATTTGGAAATTAAAAGAGGTAAAATAGTAATTTCGTAATTAAGGATAAAATGGCATCCTGTATAAGTGAAAGGGTGTTATGGTAACTTTTGGAAGTTAAGGGGTAAAATGGTAAATTTGAAAGTAAAGGGGTAAGATGGTAATTTTGTAAATAAAAGGGGTAAAAGTGAAATTTGGAAAGGAGTAACTTGGTAATTATAATAATTGAGAAGGTTAAAATAATAATTTAAATAACTAAAGGGTAATTTGACAATGTGATAATGGAGAAGAGTAAAATGGTAAATATGATAAATGTGAGGGGTAATTTGGCAATTTAACTGACTAGAGGGTATTTTTGTAAATTTGATAATGGGGTAGGGTAGTTTGGTAATTATGACAATTAATAAGGGCAATTTGGTAATTTAGATAACCAAAGGGTAATTTGGTAAATTTAATAATGGAGAAGGGTAAAATGGTAATTATGTGGGTAATTTGGTAATTTAAACAACCAAAGGGTAATTTGGTAATTTTGACAATGAGGAAGGGTAGTCTGGTAAATGATAATAAAGGACGGTAATTTGGTAATTAACTAAATAAATGGTTAATTTGGTAATTAGGATAATGAGGAAGGGTAATTTGGTAATTTGACCAACTCAAGGATAATTTACTAATTATAATAAATGAGAAAGGGAAAAGTGGTAATCTAACCAACTAAATGGAAAGTATATTAAGGGTAATAATTATGAAGGGGGATTAGTGACCCAATAAGTATGAGAAATAACTTAGTAACCTAAATCGAGTAAGGGGTAATTTGGTAATTATGTAACAAGGAAGGTAACATGATAATTTGTGAAGTAAGGAAGGGATGACTTAGTAATTATCTAAGTAAAGGGTAAATGAGTAATTTGTATCTAATATGTTGTTGTGATTGTGGAATTTTGTAATATGACTCAAATAACGTTGATTAGCGAGGTAAAAGTATTTGGTGATTAGTAAGTATCACGAGAACGAATTCTGATTCGGAATTAGATGAGTTTAGGTTGGCCTTAATGATTCTTTCATGTTACCTTGGACAACCATTTGAATAAGAAATGTCTGATGATATCCAACAATTAAAAGTGAATAATTATCTAATTATCGTGTTTCTGTGATCACCCTTAATTAAGACACTAATACTTAAAGTGAAAGACCTCGAGATTGGGAATGGTGGCTCTTTACGGGTCACTACCCTAAAGACGTAGTTTAGCCCATGATTATTTGGTATTTGTTGGAGTGCCTTTGTGCCCCAGCCATGCCCTATATCTACTCTATCTAGCTCTACAGACCTAGTTAGGGGGTATGCATACTTAAGGATTAGGTATCCTTGTCGGTAGGGTACTAAGTTAGCTTTATGCACCAATACGACCAGGGTACATTTGCGTCCTTGGGTTGATAGTTGAAGGGTACTGAGTAGCTTTTATGCACTAGTGCGACCAGTGTACCTTTGTGTTCCGGGATCTTGATCTCCTTATCGAGGCAAATAAATGGAATGGTTGTTCTGATCAAAAAGGGAAAACACTAATCGTTAAAGTGAAAGATTAATGAGCCAAGCCCAGTTGAATTATATATTATGAGTACCGATCCACCGGATATAATAGTGGCCCAAGAGGTTTTTCCCTGGATGATGTTTATGAGTACCGATCCATCAGATATAATAGTGGCACAGGATGTTTTACCCTGGATGATGTATATGTGTATTCCTATCCACCGGCCAAAATAGTGGGGGTCCCAAGCTCAATAAAATTTGATTTGGATGTGAATAAGTTATTGAAAAATACTAATCATTGAGATGATTGATTAATGATGGACCAATGGCCTTAAGGCCCGAAATATATCGATTATTCATTATGGCCTATTAATATTTGGTTGACTTGTTAAGTATGCGAATGTATGAAAGTGAATGTTACGTATATGCTATTAATATCTGATTGAATTGTTGGATGTGTGAATAAATGGATCCGAATATCATGTGTATACCTATGGTTATGTATGTATGTAGTATCATGTGTGACATTACGGACTTGTTTTTAAGTGTGTATTTAAAGGGTTACTCAGTACCGTAGTGTTGAAGGGTTCCATTCGTGGGGCCCCTACCTATTCAATGGGCAGTACCCCTTACAGGTCATATTCAGGTGCTATTCAAGTTGGCTCTCAGGAAAGAACGTAAGGTACTATCCGGTAAATTCTAGGGTTTTAATATGTCTCTTTTAAATTCAATGCATTTGTTATTTTGTAACCATCGTTGTTGGATTTTACTATCGTAAATTGTTTACTGTGCTACTCTGATTTTTAAATGCTTAAGTTTCTCGTAAAATTGTACTTTACTTTTTAGCCTTAGCACTTAGTACTGGAATGGTATGAGTGAACTGGTCAGGTACTAAGTGTGGCGGTAGTATTCCTAGAATTCACGGTTTTGTTATTTTACTTCCTCTAATTTTCTTTTAATTAAAAAAATTAGTAGTGAATTTTGGGGGTGTTACAGAGTTATTATTGTTGAGGTTATTCATTAGTTTCTTATTGTTGGATTATATATTGAGTTTTAATCTTATTGATCATGGAGTAGAGATCATCCTGAAATGTTTAAGGGCTTAAACTTGTGTGTTGCACCTTGGAGTTAAGGTGGGGGATGTACTTAGTGTAATACCCCATCTGTAGAAACCTTAATTATAAAATTAGAAATTATGTATAATTAGTTATAATAATTATTATAGGATACTTTATATTAAATGTCTTATTATTATGTGTATTAATATAGCCTATTAGACATAGATTTTTTAGGATAAAATTTGAATAGAATTTGGGTTATTAGTTTTAAAACTAATTAGAATCCTAACCTGTATCTATTTTACTAAGGAACCCTAATTCTGATAATTGAATATTTTTACTTGGTTTATCTATTTTAAATAGCATCCCTGCCCTATTTTTTTAGTATGTTTCATATCCCACTTCCCTAGCATGTATTTCTCCTCAATCTATCTTCCTTTATTCACCTCACCCTCTACCCCTATGTGACTTTGTGTCGTTGCCTCCCCTATTGTAACATGAGTTTCTCTCATTGTTTGTTCACATAGATTCCTTTAGCTTAGTTATTCTCTAGCCTTTTCATGAGTTATTTCACTTAATTTTGGTTATTGTTGAGTTGTATTAGGTGTTAATGTGTGTGTTTTTGGGTTTTCATTACCTAGGTAACCCTTGAGGTATCGTAGAGAAGATGATCTTTTGTACTTTTGCGCAGCTTGGATTTAGGTAAATCTAATCACTCATGATATGGTAGAATTATTGTTTAAGAATGATAGATTATTTAAATATAGAATCATGATATGGTTTCATATTACGCAAGTGTTATGGAAATTCATGACAAGATGATAGTATGCTCTTAAATAGTTAGTACATGTGTTCAACTTACCATTAATTATGAACGATATGCATGTGTAATTTGTTAAATGGTTAGAGTATGCATGTATAAGGTTTTGCTAGAGTTTTAACACTGCCAATATATTATATTTATGCCATGTTAAGCATTCCATGATTATCATTGCATGTCTAGCTAGGGTTGATATGAATAGTATAAAAGCACACACATATAATTAGGGTCAAAACACGATAATTATTATTCGCATGCTCTAGGGTTAGAAATATTTCCTTACATGCATCATGATTTTAATTACCACATGAAATCTCATATCATGCTATAAATATGTATGCATTTGTTGCATAGAATATATGACATGTTAGAGATGTATAGTTAGCGTCTATACACATAAGTTGCTAAATGCATAATGAAAAATATAGTCAATCGCTAAATATTAAAATTTACCTATGTGCTAAAATAGTGTAAATTGTGTCCTTTTAGCCTTTTTCAAGAAAAAAATCTCATATTAATAATGTTTGGTGCAAAATTGGGTAATAATGTTATAATTAGGTTTAAGGGCATTGTAGTTATTTTCAACCTAATGCACCGAATATGAATAATTAAACATAGGATAGCCTTAAAATTTTGATAGGTTGACTTTATTATTAACTTTAACCTTAATTTGGACCATTGACCTAAGGGTTGACTTGCATAATTGGAAATAAAGAAAAAAGGCTAAGTATGGGAATGTAATTTTTTGTGTAATATATGATATTTGTGATCACCTTATAAAATATTAATATTTAAACTAGAAGACCTCAAGTTTGGGAATGGTTGCTCTCTAAGATTAGTTACCTTAGAGATGAGGTGTAGCCCTGGGCTTGACTTGGTTCACTAGTGTACCGTTGTGTCCCAATAAGGCCTTAGTCTACTCTATAGGTGACCTACAAGCCCTATAGGGGTATCGATACTTAAGGACTAGGTGACTGAGATTGGAGGATATCGTGTTGCATGTGTGCACCAATGTGACTTGGCATACCATAGTATCCTAGGGTTCTAGAGTAAGGGTATTATGTTTCCTTCATGCACTAGTATGACTAGGCATACCTTAGTGTCCCTGGGTTAATTGTATCCCCTTAAGTAATTTAAAATGGAAGTAACTATTATGTAAGAATGTGAATGGATTGTTCTAAGTTGTTTGTTTGGTAATTACCTTTATGCGCTACTTAGTTTTGGTATGTGGCTTGGTGGTTGCCTCCGCGCCCTACCTTTGGTATTTGGAATTAGTTTGGATTTGTTGATTAATTGGTTGCCTTAGTGCCCTAACATGGTATTTAGAATTAATTTAAGTAGTCAGTTTTGGCCTTGGATTTTGATATGTGATGCATATGCTAAAAAAGTTGGCACGTGCTTAATGGAAGATGGTACCTTATGAGATAATTGACCACCAAAAGTTAAAATGGAGAAAAGAGATGATAAGTAGGATAATATTCGATTATGTTAGAGTCAAAGATGAAACACTCACATCTACCACTCAAGGTTTCAACACTTGAGATAAAAATTATGAGATGTTATACTCAAAACAAAGTTTTCACTCTACTTTGTAGACAAGGGATAGGGGAGCTTGAAAATATAATTTTAAATTAAGAGGTATTATGCTCCATCGTGTTAAAGCTACCCATATTTATAGTGGAATCCATGAGTACAAAAAGTTCATTCTACTCTTCCCTTTTTACTACCTAGTTACATATCAATTAATCTAGTTATATAATACAATCTAACAAAGAGTTGAATTGTAACAAGATTTGGTTCAACACGTGTGGCCTATTATGGACTAATTTTGATAGCCATACCCATAATGGTTGACCATACATGTTTGCATTGATAGGTAATACATTAAGGTACAATCATTCAATCACTTCCCATATTTAATCAATAAAATAAAAGGCAGATTTAGAAAGTTAGTGGCCACGACCAGTAAGAGAGTTTAATTAAGTCGGTTATTAACTTGAGTTGGGTATTACCTAGAGTTGACTTGGTTTATTTCTTCATCTACTCCATCATCCACTTGCATTACCTTTTCTTTCCTTCATTTATTTCAAAAATGGCTACATCATGTGGCTAATATGTCATTGGCTTAGGTGGCACAAAACTTGATTATCCTTGTAACATAACCCAAAAGAGTAGATTGGAAATTGAAGGAGTTGATGTACCACCTTGCATAGGTCATGCACGTAAGTTGCATGTTTTGTGCACGAGTTGGTACATCCACTTTATTTTCTCATTTTTAGCTAATTTATTTTGTCTAAGTTAAGAGTGTTTTGTGAGCTCCTAACTTAGGAAAATTAATTAGTGAAATATTATTATAGGATGCTCCTACATCATCCTCCATGACAGGGGAAGGTTCCTCATCAACATAAGGCTCATCATGTAGATAGGGGAGTAAATTGCCTACATTAAATATGTTTGATATATTCTCTATGGCTAGTGGTAGCTCAAGACAATACGAATTACTTTCAACATTCTTAAGAACCTTGAACGGTCCATCACTTCTTGGCATACACTTGTTTTTTCTTGTAGAAGAAAACATTTCTTTTTTAAGGTGTATCCACATGTTATTAGGGTTATAAATGAGTTGATTCAGTTCATTATTCGAATCGACTCAGCTCATTAAAAGCTCAGTTCGTCTCATTTGTTAAGTTAAACAAGATAAGCCTGAGCCTCAATTATTAAATAAGCTGAACTTGAATCTAGGAGTGTTTGGCTCATTAACAGCTCATTTACGATTCGTTAACAACTTGTTTATTGGCTCATTAATAGCTCATTTACTAGCTTATTAATATCTCATTTAAAGACTTGCTAATAGTTTGTTAATAGGATAAAACTTGTAAAAATATTTTATATAATTAATTTTTGTACTTCACGTGTAATATTTTACATCATTTAATAATTTTATGTATGGTATTATCATGATAGGTATTAGTATTAGTAATTAACAAATGTCAACTTGATTATAATTATCCATTAAGAGGATAATTTATATTGATTGTTGTATGGCATAATATAGTAAAAAAGGTGGTACAATAATTTTTATTTTTTTTAAAAAAAAATTATTCTAATTAATTCATTTTAATTAATGGTGAATTGGTAATATATATATATAGTCTTTTAATACTTCTAATGAAATATATTATAATATTATAAAAAAATTACCTATTATATTTATTCTTTAATAAGCAAATAGTTTGCTTATTAGTATTACTACTGATTACTAATAGTAACTTACTAATTACTAATATCACTATTGATTTTTGAACAAAAGGAACCTTTCATAAATCATAATACTACTATACTAGTTATGTTGTTCATTTGGATTCCTAAATGACCTTACTCGATAGTTAATACCACCACCAGACTAGGCTTAGACTAAATAGTAATTATTAATTACTATTAGTAACTACTTTCTGTCGAAGAGTCGCGAGTCGCAACTTGATACCAACATTACCATTTTACCAGCCCTCCTACTCTCAATACCTCCATCTTCTCCTCTCCTCTTGTCGCCTCGCTCGCACTAGTCTCAATCGGAGCATTTTGGCTCAATCAATTTCTTCACCACTTATCAGCACAGTAACACCACCATACCAGAGAAAAAGTTTCCACCGTTGGTCACCATTTTTAATTTCAAAGTTCATTCCATATCTAGCACAATAACTTCGATTTTGAATCTACCATTTCTCCGCTCATTCCTGTATGTTGCTGTTCTTTGTAAGTGTTTTTCCTATCAATTTTATATATTCTTCAATCATCATATTTCAGACAATGTGTATTGTTGTTGTTAGGGTTTGTAATTGTAGGTGTTTGACTGTACAATTTTGGCTTGTTTGGTGGTGTTTAAGTTCAGGTAAAAATAGTGGAGTGTTGTGTTCAATTTTAGTGGGTTTATCAAGCATTCTTCTTCATGTAATTTGTTATGTTGACTCGTTGATTTATGAAGATTTGCTTATTTGGTATGGGTTTAGTGCTAGGTTGCTACTAGCTTATTAATTTGTTTAGTGCTAGGTTGTTGTTAGCATTCTTCTATTATAGTACAATTTTAACTAGTACAATTAGCATATCACCAAAAATAGTAAATTTTCAGGAGGTTTTATAAGACATATTTCCATTGTAGTTCACTCCTAGCATTCATATTGTTCTAGGAATGCACAATTGGTAGATCAAAAAATAAATCTAAGTTGATTGTGTCAAAAGAATGATTGACTAAGAGGACTTTCATAAGTCTCGTAAGACCTATAGGTGTTAGCAGTTAAGCTATTTTATTGGATAACAAAGGGTGAATTACATATAAATTACAATGGGTGAAATGTGGGATAAATAAACTAGTATTCACAAAATTAGTTGATATCATTACATCAACACAATATATACACACACACACACTTCAACCCCAACATGATGCTTAACATAGAAGGTATGATCCAACTACTGCACCTAGCCCATATAGGAAAATGAAAAGAAAAACATCCATTGGATCCATCTTGTATCACCAATTCACCATTAAAGAAAAAACCTCTAAAGTCGAAAACCTATTAATAACCTATTAAAAAAATAAAGGAAAAGATTGTAACTACCTAACAGATGAAAAATAGATCTACTCAACCTCAAAACCTTCTCTTTTTTTTACATGAAAGCATTTCTCCACTCCCTGGCCTTAACCTCAACTCCAGTCATATGTTTTAAGCACTAGCCATCAAGTTTTTTGTCAAGATAAATTTTTAAAATGAAACTCCATCGATGTATGGTATTTAATATAAGTGATAAAATCTTAAAGTACATTGTAAATTAAATAGAACTATAGAAATAAAGGAACTAAAACCATATCTTGAAGCTCATTGGAGCATTAGACATTACTAGTCAACTAAGTGCTACAACACACGTGGCAGATAAGGGCATAAGAAATAAGTAAACATCAGACACTTGAGACATACTAATGTGAACCAAAAAGGAATATTGCACCATATACACCTATGTTATAGTAAATTTACACTACATAGCAAGAGAATTTTTGGTACCATATAGTTTTAAAAAATCCTTTTCCTTTTTCTTTTTTTTGCACCACCTACTCTTCTGTTAGATATGTTATGCATGTAACTGTCATGCAATGGAACTGTCTGTTATTGTTGTTGTTGATTCTAGATTAAGGGATAAGCTTCACTGTCACACTATTTTCTAGAAAGAAAAAGTTTCTATAAATAATAATCAAAGTTCCCACCAATAAGCTCATGCTCAAAATCCAATAAGTTCATGTTAAAGATACAAATGTAAGATTTTCCTCCAAAATAATTTCCATTACATTTAGTCTTCTCTCCCCTCTTCTTTTTACAGTGATTCTTCTTCAAAGACATAGGAGATAGCATTCCTAATCACCACCTATCACTCAACTTGATCATATAAACACAAACATGCAGAGTTGGAGGGTAGGGAAGGAAAAAACATATTCATGAATAACGCCTAAGATGGAATTGCAATTTAATCTCTCAATGTAGTTACACATCTTGAATCGTCATCTCAATGTGTGCCTTTTACTCCTCCACACTCCCCATACTCTTACACCCTCACTCTCACTGCAAATTCATTATGGGATTTTTGGTGATATTCTAATTATACTACCTATTCTATGTTATTTTTATTTTCCTTTTCCTAATTTTTTTTGTAGAAAATAGAAGAAATTAACATAATTTTGTGGATAAATGTAAATATATCAAGGCAAATACTTTTTCCTTCTTTATTTGAGTATACTTCAATATAAACTCTATGTGTGAGTGAGTTGTAGGCGTGTATTCGTCAACTCTTAATTGTTGTGGTTGTCTTTTTTTTCTTCCTAAAAATATTTAAAAATTAAATTTACTAAATTTTGTCTAATCATTCAAAACCTATAACTAAAAATTAGCCATTAAAGGCCAATTATCTTTCCCAATAGTATATTCTAGATGATGTAAATAGTTTGGATAAATGGGGAGTGGTGCTGAAAATAAGTGTAACGTGCTGAATATAACAAACCAGTAACTACAATAATCAAATTTAGCATCATATTTATAATTAATTCTATTTTCATTTTATGTTGTCGATTAATTTAGGGTCTCAACAAATTTTTCCGTCATTCTTATGTATTCTAATTTTGATTGCCTCTTTGTTAAATGATATGTGTGCGCTCGTGTGTGTGTTTTGATTTGGTTTTTGGTTGAAGAAGTTTACATACTTTAGTGGTTGAAAATTTTCAATCAAACAAATTATTGGTTAGTATCTAGCATTAGTAGCACCTTTTTTTTAAAAAAAATTATGTTATTACTTTATTAATTTTTAGGTGTTTTTATTTACACGAGTACTTCTATTAATGTAGGAGCATCTATTGAAAACACTAAATCTTCTTCTTCTAATGTTGGAATTAATCTAAAGGGACCTACATAACACTATCCTCTCATCTTCCCTATAGCACATCGAAAGAGAAATACTACACCAACACCGGTAAAGACACTATTGCTGCTGGCAAAAAAGACGACGTTGGTTGAGTCTACACTGTAGGATTCTCCACATGCAACCCTCCATGCAGTAGTTCCATGCGATGAGGAGAAAATACATGAGGAAAACCTACCATAGAGCATGCCTTTCCCTAGTGACACATAACAGGTTAATTCAGAGAATGCAGGGGTGGAGACGAAGGATATACAGGCCCAGGTATAGCTTTCTTAACAAGATAAGGTTGTGAAAAATAGGCATCCTCAATCCATGGTACAATTGCATTATGAAACTCTAGAATTTCAAGATGGGGTGATCATGACGGAAGTGGATCCTCAGGATCTCGAAGAGGAGGTGAAACAGTGGCAACATACGTTAGTGGGTTATATATTTGGTGCGTATCCTAGTTAAATCAGATGTAATACTTTGTTCAATCACAATAGACCCAGGTTAGTCAACCGAGAATTCTATCTCATGATGATGGATATTGCTTGTTCTAATTCAAGTCTGAGGCAGACTGTAGAGCTATACTTAAACAACTACATTAGACCATCATAGGGAAACCTTATGTTCTTAAAGAGATGGCACACTAATTTTTTTTAACCCTCAGGAGTTCCAATTTGTGCACACATGGGCCCAAATACCAAGGCTACCCTTGCACATGTGGTGCACGAACTCACTGAGTAGGATCACAAGCTATATAAGAAGGCCTATTGCTATGGATAGTGTGACTTCTAGTAGGGACCGAGTGTCCTCTGCCCGGGTTATGGTGGATATCCATAAGACCCTCCCAAACTATATTATGATTAAGATGCCATATGGTGAACCTCTAAGGCAACATGTTATTTATGAATGGAAACCTACTTTTTTGTTTAGAGTGTAATATGGCTGGGCATTTAATTGGATAATGCTATGCTCAGAATGCTAATATGAAACCTTCCCATCAACAATGGATTATGGTGTGTGAATGACGACAATAAAGTAGTTAGTAGCAGGACCAACACACATCAGAGGGATGTGGCATGGTTACACCTTAATCTTCCCAACCTCTGATAGTGGCACATCCTTCTATAGGTGGTATTAGCTGAGGTAGTAGTGCGTTCCAAGCACCTTCATGCAACATTAAAGACGTTGGTCCTCCCCAGTAGAAGGAGTATGACCCATCCTTGTGGTGGAGAGTTCTTAAAGGTAATAAGGTGACTCTAGAAAATGAAGTGTTGGATCCCGATACCCTTCTTTCATGATTATAGGTTGTTGGAACACCAGAGGGTTAAATGACCATCAAAAGCTTGGGGAGGTTAGGTGTT
Source organism: Tamarix chinensis (assembly GCA_030549775.1). Classification (NCBI taxonomy): domain Eukaryota; kingdom Viridiplantae; phylum Streptophyta; class Magnoliopsida; order Caryophyllales; family Tamaricaceae; genus Tamarix; species Tamarix chinensis. Next base: position 102,529,164 of record CM060171.1, on the reverse strand, counting down.
GGTTGAAAGAGAATAAGATAGCTATGGTAGGGTTAATTGAAATAGGGTAAAAGAGATTAAAGCAGCAAAAGTTTAGAATTCACTCTTATAAGAATGGTACTAGGTGTGTGATTACTAGTACCATCATAATGGTCGGGTATACTTTGGTTGGTCAAGTTCCAAATGGCAGATTGAGGTAGATAGTATTTATGCTTAGGGTGTTCAAGTGCATGTACTATATCTCTCCCAAAATTTAATATGTTATGTGACTATTATCTATGCCCACAATAGTGGTGTTGAGAGAAGGTTATTACATAATTAGCTCGTCTCAAATCAACCGCAACAACAATTGTGGATCCTACTAGGAGATTTCAATGTTATTTTGAATGCTTTAGAGAAGTTTCAGGGTATATTACATCAACAGGATAGGGAAGATTTTCAAAAATGTTTGCATGAACTGAACTTGGAGGATTTACAATATACAGGTGTGAGGCTCAGTTGGTCGAATAACCAAGAGGCTTAGGATAGAGTGGCATATAAGTTGGATCGGGTCCTGTGCAATCATGTTTGGTTGGAGAATTTTGGGGGATCTAAAGCACATTTCTTTCCACCCCTTATCTCCAATCACGCATCGATGCTAGTAATGATAAAAATAGAGGTAAAAGATGGGCCTAAACCATTTAAGTTCTACAATATGTGCATTGAAGACGATTATTTTTGAGCTTTAGTACAAATTGTATGGCACCAGCACTTTAATGGTTCTCTACTAGGTATAATTAGAGATAAATTGAAGGTTTTAAAGCACCCGTTAAATCAATTGAATGAGGCAAATTTTGGAAGTATCACCTATTAAGTTCAACAAGAACGAATAGACCTACTACAGATACAACAAAAACTTGGGGATAAACCTGAGGATGTGCAGCTTATGGCCCATGAACAGAGACAACTTCAATTGTTAAGGGACGGTGATGCTAATACAAAGTATTTTCATGCTATGGCTAGAGGGAGATTTCATGCAAATCGTATCCTTGGCATAAAGGATGAGAAAGGTCCCCTCCAAGAAGATCAAAAGGGAGATGTTTAGGTTTTTTCCCAATTTTATAAAAATCTGTGGGGTACAACAACTATTACCAATAGGAATTTCTCTAATGAAGTTATGTCTAAAGGCTGTTTACTTCTTGATCAGATGAAAATCACGTTATTGTCACCAGTATCTAAAGAAGTAAAGAAGGCTTTACTTAGCATGAGTAATAACAAGGCCCCGGGGTCGGATGGTTATAATGCTTATTTTTTCAAAAGAACATAGAGAACTATTGGAGAGGACTTGTGGTGTGCAACCAGGGAAATCTTCATCACTAGCAGATTACCTTTAAGCTTGAATGTCATAGCTTTGAACTTGATTCCAAGGGTTTAAAATGTGGAGAAGGCTGGAGACTATAGATGTGTTGCATGATATAACACAATATACAAGGTTATAACTAAGGTATTGGCAAATAGGCTACAACCTTACCTTTCCAGCGTTGTTGGTGAAGCGCAGGTAGCTTTTGTGTAAGGGAGATATATTGGGGATGATATACTAATGGCCACTGAATTGGTTAATGGCTATAATAATAAATACATGTTTCCTAGATGCATGATCAAGTTAGACATAAAGAAGGCTTATGATTCAATAAGTTGGCAATTTTTGGAGAAAGTGCTCTTTGGTCTAAACTTCCTGGCATAGTTTGTGCGTTTATTTATTGTTTGCGTTACTACAGTTAGCTATTATCTGGTACTAAATGGATTTTTTCACCCTCCTTTTAAGGCTCAAAAGGGGCTCTAGTAAGGTGATCCCATATTACTATACCTGTTTGTGCTCATTATGGAATACACGAATAGACTGTTAAATTAAGTTTGGAGGAACCCTTCTTTCATGCCCCATCCAAAATGAAAACGAGTTAAGGTTGTATCCTTACTATTCATTGATGACTTTCTCTTCCTTTTTTGGGGAGAAAAGACTTCGATCATGGTGCTTCGTCACACTTTTTCTATTTTTTCAAGTTTGTCAAGCCTTCATCTTAATGTAGAAAAAGGTGTGATATATTATGGAGGTTCTATCATCAAGTCCACCAAGAGAGCAGTTACTCAGCATCTACATTTTCCCAATGGATCCCTACCTGTAAGATATCTAGGCCTTTCTCTTATGGGTAAAACATTGAAAGTGTGTGGATATCAACCTTTAATATATAAATTTTTGGGTCGTCTTACAGCTTAACAAAGTAAGTTTCTTAGTTATGCCTGTAGACTCCAGTTGATTCGATCAGTGTTGTTTAGTATTCAAGCTTATTGGAGTATTATGTACTTACTCCCAAATATGGTCATTCGCACTATAGTGTCGATGTGTAGAGCTTTCCTCTTGATAGGGAATCACCTAAACTTAAAGAAACACCCAACAACATGGCAGTATGCGTGTAAACAGCAATAGGAAGGAGGGTTGGGCATCATAGATCCAGAATGGTGGGATGTAGTTTCCCTAGGGAAACTCCTATGGAACCTACATTGCAAGAAAGATGTATTGCGGGTCAAATGGGTGCATTCCTATTTTATTAAGAATATAAATTTATGGAATACGCCTAGTGGCATGACTGCTTCATGGTGTATGAAGCTTTTGTTTCGACTTAAGCAAATATTCCATAGCCTTTTCGAGGATTCTAAGGGTGAAGCTATGTGATTAAACGGATAGTATAGCATTACCAAAGCATATGAGATATTGAGATTGAGGGGTGAGAAGGTGTGATGGTGGAAGGTGATTTGGAACCCTATCTCCCTACCACGATAACAGCTGCATTAATGGTTTATTTCCCATCGTCGACTTATTATAAAGGATAGGATGTTTCAATTTGGCATGGATGTGGATAAGAATTGTGTATTGTGCTCTGAACATGAGGAATCGATTCCTCATCTATACTTTGCTTGCCCATATTCTCAGCAGGTATGGATAGAACTGATTAAAGGTTTCAGTTGCACCCACCAAGTTAGCGACATTGACAGTATTTTCAAATGGTTGCAGCGGGGAGGATGAGGCTCAAGCAATGGATCAATGGTGTTGAGGTACATGTTAGAAACCACCACACATAATCTTTTGTTAGAGAGAAACCAACACATTTTTCATGATAAAAGTAGAACCCCTGAGCATATTGTATGAGTGATTATTAAGGAACTAGTGAGTAGAGTTGAAAGCAAAAACCAATGTACATCAATGAATAAGCTAGCGAGTTTGATTAATGATACAATAGATAGTTGAGCTAGGAGTTTGTTAGTGGTATGATGTAAAGACTTTTCATGTTGTGCAATATATAATACATACATTTTACTAAGCAAAAAAAATGTTGGAGATCAAGAGGAATTAGCATACTTGGAGAAAGAACCAATTATGCTTGAAAATTATTATGCTTCTAATGTTTTGTCAAGTTATTTTTACAAGTATTGTACATGTTTACATGAAATTCATGAAGTTCATGATGTTTGAAGATATTTGAGGTAAAAAGCAATGACAATGGATTACAAGATTACAAAGTACAAGGAATAACAAGGCTATAAGATTATGAAGATTAATCACATATGATTATATCTATGTATAGTATTATTAAGTTGTATAGCTTTATTATTTTTGTTGTCTACTTTGTAATTCTTATAAACCTATCATTATAATTTTTATTTTAAGCCATGAACCATGCCTTGGGAAGTTTAATTCATTAATGAGGCTCCTAATGGGCTTCTTAATGTAAAAGGCATGCATAGTTGCATGCTTATATAAGTAATTATACTTAAGAGTTTGATTTATTATTGAGAATTTTATGAAATTTCCATCATGAATTTGGAGATAGTTACACTAGAGTGTGTTTATTATTCTTTTTCTCTTCTCCTTTATCAATCCTATTCTTTGATAAGTAGTAAGGGTAATCTAGTGAGAAATAGAAGGTTCTCATTAGAAGAGTTAGATCTTGGATTAGATATGCTCAAATTCTATCATCATTTGAATAACCAAAGCCTAATCAAGTGAAGTTGAGTGTTGGTGTACAATTTTGCACTTTTGTAATCCTTAAAAAAAGGTTCTAAAGTGTTTTAGAAGATATGGAGATAATCTTCTACATCATCTATACCATATTTTTCCTTTTTAATAAAACAGAATTTGAAGTTTGAACTTTTATTTTTAGATGCTTCATATGTTTTTTTCTTATTTTGAATCTTCTATGTAATTAATTAATAAAAAAACATGACTTAATATGTCACCAAAATCTAATTTTCTTAAAATCCTTACTAACAATATTTTTCTATGTATTATGTATGTAAGTTGAATAGAATTGTTATAGTTTGTAATCATACTTCTATATTATTTTTTTTTTGTATCTTACTTACAAATTTGAGTTTTTATTAGCATTATTAGTTTTGTAGGTGTTGTTATTGCTTCTGCTACCAAGGTTTTTTTTGTTACCTTTTTTAATAACCATTAATAACTCATGACTATGTCAAAATTGATATACTCCAAATTTTCTTGTTCTAAACAAAGATCAACCTCAACACATTCAGAACCTTCCTTCATACATCCAACTATGGAACAATACAATGATGTGGTTGAATTTGTAGAAGAAATATTTAAAGAACCATATAATAAGGAGGGGAGCTAAGTACCATAGCAGATAATTATGAAGAGGATGAGAAATGTGCCATAAAGAAAAAGGTTTGAAGAAAAAATTTGATGGTATGATAATACTTAAAGAGGTTACATTGAGGGATGGAATAAAGAAAGCATAGTGTAAGAATTACTATAACGAGATTGAAATTGTTGGTTGTGGTACTATTTCCCATTTTAAAGGGCACTTATAGACCTATACATATCGTAAACCAAAAGTTCAGTAGAAGTTGTCTTTAACAAAATTAGAGGGGGTAAGTTTTGATACTTGCTTTAGGTTTGATCCTTGCAAATCAAGAGAGGTTTGGGCTAAATTTGTTATTTTTCATGGTTACCCTTTCAATATGATTGAACATGAAATGTTCAATGAATACTTGAAAACATTAACTCATCATCATAAATAAAAAAGTGACACGCACAATGGTCAAACAAGATTTCATTACTATTTACGACCATTACAAAATGAAAATGAAGCATGTGTAAAGTAAAGTGCAAAAAAATATTATTACTACTGATTTGTGGAAGTTGAATTCTCAAAAGATCCAATATCTTGTTGTAGTTGCACATTATATTGGAGATGATTGATTGTTGCATAAGTATGTTTCAAAATTTTTTTCACTTACCTCCTCCTTGTACTAGTTTGACTATTTTTAATGCCCTATACAAATGCTTTAAGGAATGAGAAATTGATAACAAGGTCTGTAGTCTTATTGTTGACAATGCAATGACAAATGATAGATTTTTCAAGATAGCAAGAGATAACTTTACTTCCAAGAATAAGCTATCTTTTGTTAGAATTTTTTTTTGTGAGGTGTTGTGCCCACATCATAAATTTGTTAGTGAAATATGGGCTTGATTGTATTAAGCATGTTACTACAAATGCACAAGAAAGTGTGAAATATTTGGTGGACTCTAAAGCACTTTTAAAACTATTTAGTGAGATTTTCAAGCAAGTAGGGTTGCCTAAAAGAAAATTAGTGTTTGTTGTGATCACAAGATGGAATTCAACTAATATCATGTTGTCCATTGCTTTAGATTATAAAGATGTATTTTCTAGATATGCTAAACAAGATTTGAGATATCAATGGCTACCAAGTCTAGAGGAATGGAAGGAGGTAGAGAGTGTATATGGGTTTCTTGCGATTTTTAATGAGATTATAAAATTATGTCAAGAAGCGAGTATCCTACATCAATTTTGTATTTATGTCATAAAAGAAGCATTAGATGAGAAGGTAGATTCTTATGATGTTTTTATGCAAGTAATGGCCATTAAAATGAAAGAGAAGTTTGATGAGTATTATAATGAATGCAATATGTTGATATCTTTTGTTTCCATATTAGATCCTTGCTACAAGATGATGTTAGTTGATTATACATTCCCTATCATTTACAAAGATGATGCAAGAAAAAATCTTTATACTGTAAAGATAACATTGAGGGAGATTTTTTATGATTATGCCCAACATTATGTTAGTAGTGTTCAAAATGTATTAGATAATAAGGATAGTGGTGAGAATGTTGAGTTTGGTAGAGTCATTTAGAAAGGAATACTATCTAGGAAATCAAGGTTTGAAATTTTTATTAAGAGTGCCAGTACCCCACAATCTAGCAAATCAAAGTTAGATATGTACTTGGAGGAGGGTGTATATGTGTAAATATGGTTTAGGATCTCCTTTTTCTACACTCGATTGGTGGAAGGGGAATACCTTCAAGTTTAATATCTTATCTCAAGTAGCACGGGACATTTTATCAATTCCTATCACATCGATTGCTTCAGAGGTTGCTCTTAGTGTCAGAGAGAGAGTAATTGATCCATACCAAGCATCTTTTGATCTAAAAACAATTGAAGTGTTACTGTGTGCTGGTGATTAGATTCTTTATAGTGGGAAGCTTAAGAAAAAGGTGATTGGTTTTCTATTTTTTATTTGAGTTTAATTTATCTAATAATTTAGTCTTGTTTCAACCCCATTGAGAATATTTTTTATTGGCCAGCTATTTTTTTAATAGGACAAAAAATTTGAAGGTATGCATGAATATGATTTGTCATAGTTTGGTTTGTGATATTCTCAAGGTACTTGACTCTCTAATTATTTTTACACAACTATCACTATTTGTTTTTGTATATACTAACTAAGAATATTTCCATATTTTAGGTATGATACAAGCTCTTGTTGGATGTTTTAATTTTTTTATTTATTTTCAATGGGTTTGTTGATTTGTTTACATCTTTCCTTGATTTATGTTTGTAACTCTGATACAATTCTAAGGCTATAATAAGGTGGTGACTTATATTGAAAGTAAAAGAATATGGTTCCTCAATTATTACTTGTGTAGAAAGATTTTATTACTATCCTGATTATGTTGCGCTTGGTTATTTTAGATATATTGGACCATTTTGTTGGGGTTTGAAGGAGCATGGTGGATCTTGTTTATGAGCATTGAGCATAGTGGATCCTACTTTGTTGTCTCGTTATGTCATTATGCTACCATTTTTAGAAGTTTTATGTAACTTGTTATGTTATTTTGATGGATTTCATTATATTATTTTTAGAGTATTTTTATGATGGTTTAATTTAAATTACTAGCAAACTAGGTAGATAAATAAATCACTAGGAAGATTTTTGGCATGATTCTTTTGTTTAGTAGCTAATGGATGATGATGATGTGGTTTGATAGCTAAATGAATCCAAGTCTTAAGTAAACCTAGATGGATGTGTTGGTCATTTTTTTTTTGTTAATTTTTATATTATAGAAGGTAATAACAATCACAAAATAAGAGCCTAACAAACTCTAAACGACCTAACGAGCTCTAAATGAGTCTAACAAGCTCCAAATGAGCTCTAAACAAGCCAAACATGTTGAATGATCCATTCGAGCTCTATATGAGCCTAACAACCCATAAATGAGCCTTAAATGAACTAGTCGAGTAGGCTTGGTTGAGCTTGGCTCATTTATAATAAATGATCTGAGATAAATAGCTCACGATCTATATTTGAGCCAAATTCAAACATCTATTACAAGACTTGTTTTGATCTAAAGCCGAGCTCAAAATACCATATTTTTACACCATCCAAGCTCAAGTCCATTGTTGTTCCACTCAGCTCAGCTCATTTACAGCCCTACGCGTGATCTTCCATTTTAAAAGTTTACTCCCTTCAATATTAGTTTTCTTTCCTCTTGTTAATTTCGTTAACCTTCTCAATTCTTACTCGAACTTGCTCATGTATTTTATTGAAGGCTTACATTATGTCTTTTGCTTCGAAGTTTGTTTGGGTCTTGATAGGAAGTGGTATGAGTTTGATGGGAGTGACATGGTTGATACCATACATGATCTCAAAAGGGAATGGCCTATTGCATATGTGAGTGATCTATTGTATGCAAATTCAACATAAGGAAGCTTAAGGTCCCAATCCTAGAGGGATTTGTGCACCAAGCTATGCAAGATAGTAGTTAAGGTCAGGTTGGTGAATTCACTTTGGCTATCCATTTGTGGGTGGTAGGTGGTGTTAAATAGAAGTTTAGTACCAATCAACCTCCATAAAGTTTTATAGAAATACATAAGGAACTTGGTATCCTTATCCAATATAATGGACTTAAGAATACCATGCAACCTTAATATTTCTTTTAAGAATAGATCGGTTATATAAGAGGCATCATCCATCTTATGACAAGGGAATAAGTGAGCCATATTATAAAAATGATCCACCACTGCCATAATGGTGTCATTTTTCCTTTGATTTATAGGTAAAGCCACTATGAATTCAATACTCACGTGGTCCCAAAGTTGATGAGGGATGGGTAATGGAGTGTAGAGTCTTTGGTGGAATAACTCTTGGACTTTTAGTGATGACTCCATGTACATCACTTATCATCTTTGGCTAATAGAAGTGTTCCTGAAGTATATCATATGTCTTATTGATCCTAAAATATCCAGCAAGTCCACCTCCATATGCCTCTCAAACCAACAGCTCTCTAATAGGACTCGTTGGGATGTAAAGCTTGGTATTCTTGAAGATTAAGCCATCTTGTATAACATAGAATATTCAAAGCTTGTCTCAATCTTCAAAGTATCTTGAAAATTCTTCATTTCCTTGTATATCTCCTTCAAGTATCCAAACCCTAAGACTTAAGCTTCTAATAAGGAAAACGTACAATACATTCTAGAGAGGGCATCAACTACTACATTTGGTTTTTCCACTCTTATGTTCTACTACAAAAGAAAAGGATTATAAAAACTTTATCCCCTGGCATTCCTAGGGTTGAGCTTATCTCACCCATTTACATACTTTAGATACTCATCATCAATATGTAGTATAAATTATACAGGCCTCAGATAATGAGACTAATGATCTAGAGCCCTAATAATGGCATAAAACTCTTTTTCGTATGTGGTGTAGTTGGATGTGATCCATTAAGCTTCTCACTAATATAGGTTATTGGTTCCATTTTTTGTATTAGGACCACTCTGATCCCAACTCCACTTACATTGTATTCAACTTTAAATTTTTTTAGCAAAATCCAATAGCCTCAAGATGGGGGCTTACTAAGCTTTCCCTTGATCACCTAAAATGCTTCTTATGTTGTGGGTGCCCATTTGAACACTTTCTTCTTAAGGCACTCAATGATAGGGGCCAAAAGAGTGCTAAATCCTTTTATGAACCTCCTATAAAATGAGGCAATTCCATGAAAAGATTAAACGTGGTTAATAGATGTGGGTGTAGGCCATGACCTTATTGCCTCCACCTTTAACTCATCCATTGAAATACTATCCTTAGATAAAACAAACCATAGGAAGGTTAATTTTAGTACCAAAAAAATCACAGTTCTCTAACTTTCCATATGACTTATTGTTCTTAAGAGCTAAAAATATAGGCCTGAAATGATTCACATGGTCTTCACTACTAGAGGAGTACATAAATATATCATCAAAGTACATTACAATAAATTTAGAGATAAAAGGCCTAAGGACTTCATTCATGTGCCTCATGAAGGTGCTAGGTGCATTTAAGAGACTGAAAGGCATCACCGTTGATTTTTATAATCCTCCCTCTATCTTGAAGGCAATCTTCCATTCATCTCCATCTTTACTCTAATTTGGTAGTATCCACTCCTCAAATTAATATTTTAAAACACACAAGATCTATGAAACCAATTTAGCATATCATCAAGTCTAGGTATATGATACCTATACTTGATGGTAGTGTTGTTAATAGCTCTACTATCAACACACATCCTCATATTCACATCCTTCTTTGGTACTAAAAGGGTCAGTATTGCACAAGGACTAAGGGATTCTCTAATGAACCATTTTTTCAATAACTCATCAACTTGTCTTTGTAGATCCCCTAAGGATTACACCTATATGTAGGATTTCCAGGGAGTATGTCATTGGGGACCAAGTTGATTTGGTGGTCAATTACCCTTACGAGGTAGCTTACTAGGTAGCTCATTTGGAAAGACATCCCCAAAATGCCCTAAAAAAGGTTTGAACAGTGTGTCACTTCCTCCACTTCATTATCTTCAAGCAACAATAAAAAATACATGACCTTCCGCTCGCTAGCGCCTTATATATCCCCTTGCTATCTATAAATAAGGCTTTCCTTTTTTGGGTTCCTCCCTAATAGGTGAGGAATAGGGACTAAAGGGTGTGATGAAAAATGAACTATAACTTGCTTGGTCACCTCAACCATTCTTCCATTATTAAGTTATTATAGCTTATATGGTTTGGCATGTTGAGTGGTAGGCAAGTGAAGATTCTCCACAAGTGTGCAAAGGCTACATTTGCACAACTATCTCCATTAATAATAACAGAACATACCATACCAAGGATCATGTAATTGGTTTGAAATATATTATCCCATAGTGTCTCCTTCTTCATGAACTCCTTAGTGTGCAACACCCTTCTCACCATTATAGCTTCACTTACATCTAGGGGCGCCTCTTCTTTCTCTTTCTTCTCCTTATGAACCAATTTAGTCTCTTCCATTCCTCTTCATTAATTGCCTCTTCCAATTCCAAAATAGTCATAACTATTTTTTTGGAACACTTGTTTTGATAGTGCTCGAGACCTTGACACTTGAATCACCTCATGACCTTTGGTTTGTTAGGTTCAAACCTAACACATGTCCCCTTATCCTACACTTCAAAATTTTGAATGGGAAGGATGACTTAGATGATAAGGGGGCCTATTTGGAAGTGGTGGTCGTGAACCTTCTTTAAGAAATTTTTTTCCTCTCTTATCCCTCTTATGTTTCTCTACATTAGTATCTAGATAAAAAAAGATCATATAAGGTGTAGTATTTGTGAAACTCAATCTTACATTCAATGTCACCCTTAATCCTCTAAGGAAACAGACATTGTGTACTCCTCTACTTTTTCCAACTCTAACCTCATCTTCAACCATTCAAACTCCTTTATGTATTATTCAACACTCATCGACCCTTGCCTCAAGATGGACATCTTATTATAGAGTTATTGAGTGTAAGATGAGGATAAAAACATTTCCCTCAAAAGTTTTTTCATCTTCGACCAATATTTCACCTTAAACTTCCCATTCTTTCTCCTTTGGCAACTAAGACTTTCCCTCCACAAGAAGGCATGTCCCTTGAGCTTAAGGATTACAATTGTAAAGCTCTTCTCATCATTATAGCCTTTCACTTAAAACATCCTAGATCACCTCAACTCCCACTCTAGGAAATCTTATGGATTAAGTGATCCATCAAACTCTTGCACTTTGGCTTCAATGTTATATAAAGGATCTCTCCTTTCATATCTCTTTCTTCAATTACATGGGAATCATTCGATAAGGAGTTGGAATCACTAGCACCATTACTTGTGCCAAATTTGAAAACCTCGTGTAAGTGAAAATTGGGTCTCCTTCTTGGTTGGGGGGAATATTTGGGTGTGGGGTGTTGGGGTTTTGCATGAGATTCTCTAAAATGCTAATAACTCTTCTCATATCATTTTTAGGCTTTAAATGGCATGGTCTCTTCTCAATTTTTTCAACTCTTCAAGGCTCAAGCCTCTTGGGACTTACTCCTCAACCATAATTGACTGATATTGGAGAAGAAAACAATAGAATAAGAGGATGTGTTTGGTTAGGAGAGGTTAAGTGTCATTTGAAAATTATGGTGGGTGTCTAAAGCATTTTTTGAGAAGTGTTTGGATTTATATGTGGTAAAAAGAGAGAAAGGAGAAGATTAAAATTATCCCAAATTCTGAACCTTAAGCACTGATACCAATTTTATGCATATGCTTAACAAGTTGGCACATACTTAATGGAAAATGGTGGCTTATAGGCTAATTGACCACTAAAAATTAAAATGGAGAAAAAAAAATATAGGAAGTAGGATAATATTTAGTCAAGGTAGACACAAAGATCAAACACTCACAACTAGTGCTTAATGTTTTAACACTTGAGATAAAAATTATGATATTTTACACTCAAAACAAAGCTTTCACTCAACTTTGTAGAGGAGGATAGGGGAGCTCAAAAATCTAATTTTAATTTAAGGGGTATTATGCTCCATTATGTTGAGGCTACCTATATTCATAGTGATATCCATGAGTATAAAAAGTCCATTATACCATTCCCCTTGACCTACCTAGTTACATTCCAATTAATCTAGTTATCTAATACAAGCTAACAAGGAGTTGAATTATAACTAGATTTGGTTCGGCACATTTGGGGTGTTATGGTTGATTTTGAAAGCCATACCCATAATGGCTGATCATACATGTTTTCATTGATAGGTAATACATCACGATACAATCATTCAATCACTTCCCATATTTAATCAACAAAAAATAAAATTTAGGAGGGTATCACGACGAACAATAGGTGGGTTGACTTGTGTTGTTTATTACCTTGATTTGAGTGTTACCCGGAGTTGAATTAGTTGATTTCTTCACTTAATCCATCATCTACTTGCCTTACCTTTTCTTAACTTCATTTATTTTAAAAATGGCTGTATCATGTGGCTAATTTGTCATTGGCTTAGGTGGCATAAAACTTTATTATTAGTAGTACACAACACAAAAGGGATGACTAGAAATTGGAGGAGTTGGTGTACCACCTCGCATAGGCTATGCACATAACTTGCATGGTTTGTGCATGGATCTATATGTCCAATTTATTTTCTCATTTTTAGCTAATTAATTTTTTTCGAGTTAAGAGATTTTTGTGATCTCCTAACTTAGGAAAATTAATTGATGAAATATATGGGATGCTCTTACATCAATATGGCTATGGTGTACTTTGATATGATATGAATTGGTTAAGATTGGTTGTTGAACATGAGACTTTGATGTTGTATCTATAATCCCATGATTACTATATGATTATGTGCAATGTGAGTATGCTACCTCTTGTGATGTGTTGTGATCTATTTAGTATGAGGAAGTCATATTGACACTATATTTACATATGACTATGTGAATGCCATGGAGTGGTACAAAGCGTATAAGAGTGGAAATAATAAGTAGATCCATTAGTAAGATGTTCCATTCTCAAAGTGAGCCTTTAGGTCTAATATTTAGGGTAAATTGTTTTAACTTTGGGTGCTAGTATTTGTTGTAGTTGCTTTTCATTTGGACTATTATGTCTCATTTTGTGTTTTGGTTATCGTTGTTGTAATATCCCAAAATCCTAATTTCCGAAATTATGGCCAAATAAGGAATTATTAGGAAAATTAATTATATAAATTTATTTATTAAAATTTAGAGAGTTAATTAAGGTATATTAAGAGGAAAATAATAAAGAATTTAATTGGAAGAAAATTTGGGTGTTTCTCTAATTAGCATGAAGGTTAAGGGAATTTATCTAAAATAGTCTAAAATATGCAAAAAGGAATTCATTTAATATTTCATAAATATTAATATTATAAACAACCCAAAAATACCCCAATTTACCCATAAGTTATTTTATTTAATTTTCCCATCCTATTTATTACCTATTTTCCCCTCTTTTTCCCTTTTTCTCCTTCCTCTTCTTTTTTTTCTTTCTTCTCCCCGGCTGGGCCAGCCCACCGGCCCAGACCCCTCGCCTCCCCTCTCCCTTCGCGCGAGCCCAGGCCCTGGCCTCTCCTTCCTCCTTCCCGCCCGCGGCCCAGCGTCGCGCGACGCCAACTGTTGCGCGCCCCATACGCCGCGTTTTACCCTCATAAATGTCGAAACGTCGCGCCTCAATTAATGGCCTTATAGCCGTTGCCAAACGGGCAACGCGACGCGGCGCTTTGTCGCCCATAACGACGAAACGTCGCGTTCGACTTGCGGGCTTAATAAACCACGCCGAACCGGCCGGTTCCCCTCCTCTTTTCTTTTCCCTGGACCACCGGTCCACCCTGCCATCTTCTTCTTCTTCGACCTACCCCCCCGACCTGCAATCGACCTGCAAGTCGATTTCGCCGGCAGCCACCAACCCGATCATCCTTCCCTGCCTCTCTCCCGTCGCTTTCTTTCTTTTTTCGGCCCGACCAAGTCCTTCTCTCCTTTTTCCGCGTGCCCTTCTCCTTCCTTTCTTCTTCCCTGTCCCCGACCCAGCCTGCCATGGCAGACCTGCACCGCCTGCCATCGGCCGGCCACCTACACCCCTGCCCCGCGTGCCACCTCCCTCCCTTCGTCGTTTTCCTTCCCCCTGGCCTATAAATACCCCCTCCCGAACGGCCACAGCAAGTCCTCCCGTTGGACCTTGCTGAAACCCTGTTCCGCCGCCGCCGGAACAGACACCATTTCTACCGCCTCTAGCCACCGCCGAAACCACCTCTCCCCACCGTTATCATCCTTGCAACGCCCTCTACGAAACCAGACCGCCAGCACCCTTTCCCTTGCCCTGCACGTGCCGCCATAGCTGTGCAAAAATCCTAACCCGAAACCACCACCTCCAGCCTTCGCCGCCCTTGCGCCGCCTCCCACCGCCAGCCCGGCCGCCATCAGGGCCTCTTCCACCCTCCAAAATTCCCAGCAGACCTCCCTCTACCCTCCCCTGCCTTCGATTTCCCTTGCCTCCCTCTCCTCCTTCCTCCCCCATCTTCCACCTCTCTCCACCACCCTCGGCCGCCGCCGTCGCCGCCGCGCGCCGCCGCCCCTTGCCACGCCACCACCCTCATTCCACTCCCCTTCACCTGCTGATTCTTCCCCCACCTCAAACTTCCTCTCTTCTCCTCCCATCTAACCACCACCTTGATCTTTTCCCTTCTCTTCCTCCTCCACCGCCGCCGCCGTTGCCGCCACGCGCCGCCGCCGGACCACCACCGACCCTAAGTGGTTCTCCACCCATCCAAACCCTAACCCCCTTTGTATATAGCTGCTACTATTTTCTACTAATATTAATACTAATATACTTATTATTACTATTATTATTATTACTTTTATTATTATTATTACTTTTATTATTATTATTATTATTATTATTGTTATTATTATTATTACCATTATTATTGTCCTCATTATTATTAATGTTCTTGTTTCTTACTAATACTAACATCTCTTTTAAACCCTAAAGTATATTATACTTAACTTTGGTCTTATTTTTATAAGTATTAGTATTAACATTTTTATTATTATTATTCTATTATCCTTACTATGGTTATTATTAGTATTGCTTAGCCTTAATTGGTTGTGCTATTGTGATGATTATTATTATTATTATTATTATTATTATTATTATTATTATTATTATTATTACTATTATTATTATTATTATTATTATTATTATTATTATTATTATTACTACTGTTATTACACTTAACACATTCACCACTATTGTTAATAATAATACTACCTTGTCTTACCCATGTTACTTAACTCAACCTAGTAAATATCATTTGGTTGTTAACTAAGAAGAGTACTTGAACCTTATTATCATACCATTTAACATTAACCCTAACCCTATTGCTATGACACTATTATTAGCTATTATTATTATTACTACTATCACTACCTTATTGTTGTAATCAAAAGCATTTAAACCCTTTTATTATTCAAGAATATACAACTATTGTCATTATCACCCTTAGGAATAGTTACTTGTAATATTGTGACCTTATAATAATATTATTTTGAATAGGACACCATTAATAGACTTAGCCTTAAAAAATGCTAGGGTTTCTCTTACTATAAATATTAGTGTCATGAGTATTAGTTTTATTATTATTATTATTATCATTATTTTTCTATAGTTAACATGAACATTATTATTATAAGAATAGGGCTATCGGGGCTAATAATATAAGTGTAACAATAGGTATTAAAAATAAGCATATTTTGACTACTAATATTTAGTATACTGATTCTAAGGTAAAAACCCTAATTTTTGTATAAAATCCTTTTTAGTAATAAAAACCCTAACCTCAAACTATAATGAGGGTTGATAGTAATTATAAGGGAAACTAATACTTAGCATTTTTCCTTTTTATAGGTAACCCCGACCAAAGCCCTAAGGAGTTAGAGGAGTGTGCTCCAAGCCCGGTGCCTACCTAGGTAAGGACGAAGCTAATGGCCTTGTGCTATGTGTGACATGGATGTGTTGAATGTTGTGTATGCCATGCTATGCCATGTATTATATGATTTGTGGATAACTTGTTTTATGTGTAGCGCAGCTTGGAGATTGAGGTATGCTGTTTGTGCTTCCATGACATGAGCATGACATTATATGTATGATGTTTATGATGTATTATGTTATGGCCCGCTAGGACATGCATGTTAGGATAAATGGTAATATGAGTGGTAACCATCATGGGAGTCTTGAGGTTTGTATGATCGTATTAATGTTCTATGGCGGTACTAATGGTTGCATGGTGGTATTATGGTTGGAATGGTGGTATTAGGGTTCGCATGGTGGTATTAGGGTTTGTATGGTGGTATTAGTGATTTTATGGTGGTATTAATGTTGTATGGTGGTATTAGCGATTTTATGGTGGTATTAATGTTGTATGGTGGTATTAGTGATTTTATGGTGGTATTAATGTTGTATGGTGGTATTAGGGTTCGCATGGTGGTATTAGGGTTGTATGGTGGTATTAGTGATTTTATGGTGGTATTAATGTTGTATGGTGGTATTAGTGATTTTATGGTGGTACTAATGTTGTATGGAGGTATTAGTGATTTTAGGGTGGTATTAATGTTGTATGGTGGTATTAATGGTTGGTATGGTGGTATTATGGTTCGCACTGTGGTATTAAGGTCTGTATGGTGGTATTAATGATTGCATGGTGGCATTAATGGCCTATGGTGATATTAGGGTTCGCATGGTGGTGTTATGGGTTGTATAGTGGTATTAATGTTTATATGGTGGAATTGGAGTTTGCATGGTGGAGTTAGGGTTCTACATGGGAGTAAATGATTGTATGTGAATTAGGGTTTGTGTGTAGGTAGGTGTTGGAGAGCCTGCATGGAGTGTTTAAATTATGCATGGGAATGGATCTTACGTGAGGAAAGTTGATTGAGGAAGTGAGTAAAATAATGTCAAAGTTATGGACCCGTTGGAGGCTCGGGTACAAATTTTTACGTGGGTCGGTGTAAGGATGTCCAAGGGTTCCAATTAGAGTTTTGGGAGGAAATGAGCAATTTGAAGAGTACAAGGGTAAAAATGATCAAGGAGGGATGGAGTATGGGGTTGAGAGTGAGAACTCACTTCTATAAAGGATGAGTATGGGTCTTCTAAACGAGAGAAGGGGTTTTGGGGCAAAGAGGAGAGGTTACTTGGAGAGGAAGTAAAGTGCTAGGGTTTGGTATGGCCAACTAAGGTTTGGCGGTCACATGCGGAGTTTGGGAATAAAAGGAATATATATATATATATATATATATTGGGAATTTCTTAGTAGAGACGGGATGCGAAACAAGGAACCAAGTAAAGTTAAGATGAGTAAGAAAGAGTGGGGCCATATATGCCCACATTAGGGTTTTCCAAGGAGGAGCCCTAGAGGGGTGAAGTCATGCGGGACCGAAACCGTTGTGTTAGGGTTAGTCCACGTTCTCGGGAGAGTGTGCCCTTACTACGTTTCCTTATGTATAAGAGTAAGAGGGGATGGACATCGGGCATGAGAAGGGGAGAACAGTCTCAAGATATGGGACGGGCCTCCTCGAAGGGAAGAAGCAGAGAGTAGTAGACATGCATGTCAAGGGTGGAACCCTATTTAATAATACATGAATAAGACATTAACTACTTAAAGAGTAAGATTGTTGAGCCGGGCCCAGACCGATCCACCGGTATAATAGTGGCCAGGTGCCGGGGTGCCCTAGAGACCGATCCACCGGCGTATAATAGTGGTTAGGTGCGTTCTGCCCTATACGTGACCGATCCACCGGCTATAATAGTGGGGGATCCCGAGCTCAACAAACCAAACAGTATGTTGTAATTAAATCACGGGAAAGATACTATATACTTACAGTGGAACACCATGAGAGTCGGGGCCAGACCGATCCACCGGCATAATAGTGGCCAGGAGCGTTGTGCCCTGGAGACCGATCCACCGGCGTATAATAGTGGTTAGGTGCGTTATGCCCTATAAGTGACCGATCCACCGGCTATAATAGTGGGGTTCCCGTACTCGCATGGATTAACAAAGATTATGGTGTGAAATGACTTATAAACAAATTATGGAAAGGTACGTTATAATCACAGTGAGACACCATGAGAATCGGGGCCAGACCGATCCACTGGCATAATAGTGGCCAGGAGCGTTCTGCTCTGGAGACCGATCCACCGGCATAAAATAGTGGTTAGGTGCGTTCTGCCCTATAAGTGACCGATCTACCGGCTATAATAGTGGGGTTCCCGCATTCTCATTGGTTCATAGCGATTATGATGTGAATCGACTATAATTATTAGAGTTATGAAAAGAAGAAGTTGGGATGGACCATAACCGACCTGTATCATCCATAATATTACGTTTTACTTATGTGATTGTGTTGGGTGTGTCATGTTGTATGAGAATATGCTTGGCCTTAGCGCACCTGCGCCCTTACTCAGTATTGGACCCATACTGATACTACCTTGATTGAATGGGTCCTGTGATGATCCACCAATGGTGGGGAGCAGACCTCCTGTGCAGGTCTATGATCGGGTACTATTTTGGGGTGGACAGCTTGACTTGAGTGAGTAGGTGATCCGGATACTAACCCTTTTTGGGGAATTGTTTTGTTAGCTATATTTTGTACCACGTTTCCTGTTTTAAAGAAAAAGAAATATTATGGGGTTGTAATCCTAGATCTTAGTCAAACTTCTATTGGACTTATATCTTATTAATGATTTATGCTAAATGTCGTCTTGCGTTTTATGATACTCTTACTTGATGATGGTTTAGTTTAGCCTTAGCACTTAGTATCGGAACGGTAGGAGCAAACCGGTCTGGTACTAAGTGTGGCGGTAATACCCCGAAGTTTATGGTTTTAATTCTTTCGCTTCCGCTAAAATCTTTATCTTAAACGAAATTTTTCAGTAGTAAATTTGGGGGTGTTACAGTTGTTGTATAGAGTGTATTTATTCATAACTTTTATTTATGTATTGTCTCATATTTTCGCTGCTTGTTTTGGGGTCTAACTTGTTTTGAAACTTGGCATTTGGCATAAGAAAAGTGAGGGAGGCATGCTTATACTAAGGTTGGATGTAACATCCATTACTTTGAGATTCATACTTTCATAAAATGAAAATTTTAAGTAGTAAATTAGGTATATTACACATAGATTTAGATGTGTGTTGGCATTCCAAAGTAAGGTTGTGTGAGTTTAAGAGTTCAAATACATTGAGGTAGTTCTATTCAAATTACTGTGAGAAATAAAAGGGATAGAGTTAGGATCGTGGATGTATGCTTCTTAAGAGAGGAGTATATCTTAAGTAAAGGAACCACATAATATTGATTGTTGATTTATTTACTACATTATCTTTACAAGGAATGAAATACTACACATAACACAATCTTAGACTAAATCAAAATAGGAGATTTTCACATATAGATTGTTACTTATCTAATTCTAATGAATTCATAGATTGAGATTACTCTTTCCATACAAGAATTTTTTTACTTCTATCTCTATTTGTTTGAAACTTAAAAGTGTTAATACTCAATTCAACCCCCCTTCTTAAGTATTCGAGAGTTAAAATAGTTACACTAACTCTTACAATTACTATTCCTGATATTGTGGCAAATGAGATGATGTAAATATGACTTTTCTCAATGGTGACTTAGAGGAAGAGACCTATTTAGAACGACCAATTGATGGTATATTTCTAGCCAACAAGATAAGGCATGCAAGTTGAGGAAGGCCCTTTATGGCCTTGAAAAAGCTCCTAAGTGATGGTACAAAAAACTTAACTAAACTTAGTGAGTGATGGTTGTATAGTAAATGCCTTAGATACATGTGTCTAGTCTAAGATGTTTGGACCTAACTATGTGATTATATGCCTTTATATTAGTGAAATGCTTATCTTTGGTACAAATATGGGAGTGATCGATGAAAATAAGACCTTATCTTCCCATTTTGAGATGAATAACTTGGATAAGCTAATGTAATATTTAATATTAAATTAAAAAGACTAGAAATGGTTTATCACTATAGTGAGATAGTTCTAAAAAAAAGGGAATTGTTTTGGCTTGGCATATGTATGAACTTCCTATGATTCTACAATACACCTTAAGAAAAACAAGGGTTCTAATGTAACTTTACATAAATATGCTAAATTTATAGTGGGAATCATGTTCCTCGTGAATTATATTAGACCTAACATAACTTATGATGCAAGTCATTTGAGTCAATATATTCACAATCTTAACAATTTTTTGAAGGAAAGAATGATCTCCTTATAGTAAGTGCATTCAGAAAAGAAATTGGTGAAGCCTCTCACAAAAGGAATATTAGGGAAAGTAATCCTTGAATCCTCAAGAAGAATGGATCTTAAGCCTGTAATAAAAGGAAAATGTGGTGGATAATAGTTTATAATCAAACGAAGCCATGTGATTACTCTTTTTGTACAACAATCCCAGATCCATATCTTAACTTATGCTCTTATGAACCCATAGTCAATATTGGTATGCTTTTGGGATGCACTTGATGGATATTATTGTGACAATGTCATAATTGAGTTCACGCTCCTTTGAATCCATAACCAATTTTGATGGTGTTATTGAGACATGCTTGACAGATTCTCTTTATGATAGTGTTGAGTTTGAGTTTACATTAATTTTGAATCTATAACCAAATTTGGAGGTGATTATAATAAACACTTTATAAATTCTACAAATTGTTTTGAAGGTTAAGTTATTCCTCTGAATGAGTCTATAGCCATATATGGTGGTACTAGAAAGATGTATGTGATGAACTCACTGAAGTGGGTGTGAAGATGGGTTCATGGGTTATCTCTATAGAATACTCACAAGTACCCAAAGTGGGTATAGGGAAATTTAAAAGTATATATTTATTTTAATGTAGATATAGTGAAAAATCTAAAAGTGTAATAGGTGTTATCAGCAAACAATCCAATTTTAGGTAATTCAACGAAAATTTACTATTTAGACTATATTGTAACATCATTTTTATGTATCAATTCAATCAAAATATATGGATACTTATGTATGAATATTTTCTTTTGCTTAGGATATTCCTATATTTGTAGTTTTATTCCTTATCATTAGTTAGGGATTATCAGGTTACTAAGAGAAATAAACTTCCACATTATTTAAGTTTTAGTCTATATTAATTGATACAGCCCAATCTCTTTTTGAAATCCAATTTCTTTTTTCAATTACTTTAACCATTTCCACTCAATTCATTAACAATTAATTCTTCATTTTTCATCATTTATTGTTTATTCATTATGTTCTAACTTTTCATTCATAGTTATTAAATCTTGATTTGATCTTACAATCTAAAAATCACAAAATGATTCATGATTCTAGGTAGAATCTTAAAACAGTCTAATAATGTAGAATCTTACGATTCTACATAATAACTATAATTTTTATCATTTTATTTCCAAATCTATTCCCAATATTAATCCAATTATATTTCTTCATTAATCTTCTAACTTTTGACCCTATATTACTTTACAACAAGTCTTAGAAATGAGTTGATGCAAAGAAAGTATGATTTATTTCCCATTAAAATAATAAAGTTAACTATTGATGTAAAATGCTGATAATAGAATGTAAATCTTTGTATAATTAATAAAATGACTATATCAAAGTTTACAATATAATTAATTATTAAGTTCTATTCAATTCAAAAAATATATTTTTGTATGTCCATGTTAGCTTCATATTGCAGACAATGTTTACTTATGGTGTACACATGGTTCACATAGTAACTTAACATGTGTGATTATAGCTAAAACTTCTTCTTCTTCTTTTTCCTTTTTTTATCTTGGTTCATCAAAGTTTTAAAAACCAACATAAAATTTTTTTTCCGGTCATATTCTCTTAAATGATAGAAAATAACGTATTTTCATTGTTACATTCGTTATCATCCACTTTATTCATTCTTTGTATATTTTTCTTAAGGCTAACAATATTATATATTTTAAACAAAATGATTTTTATGTTTCCTCTACCCATAATCTCATTATAATTTTCAATTTTAATTTGAAAAAGTCATTTCCAATGTTGACTTAATATAGTACATAGTATTTAAAATAACTACATCAATTTATAGTACTTGTAAGTTGGCAGAACTCAATTAGTGACTGTATGAGAGGTTATGAGTGTAATCCTCCATGCTTTTAACTTAAACTATATTATTTTATAGCATATATTCATACAAGTTTCATATTTTTACAGTTTTTATAGGATATTACAATCCTACTATCCGATTCTACAATCAAATACAGAATCTCTAAATCAATCTTAGGTAGAATCCTGATTCTATCAACCTTGTTTTCATTAATTATTAATTGATACAATTCATTATTGTTTGATTGTGGATGAAAATTACACCACCTTTTATTTCATTTCCCATGATGTACACCGGTTATAGTTTTTCTATTCATTATCATTTGATGATGGAAATTAGATTCTATTCCATTCATCCATAATGGGCATTTGTTTATCTCCTCCACTTAACCTATTTATTTTTGGTAGATGTTCAATTCTTAGACAGAGAAAAACCAAGAAACCAAATGTTGATTAATCACTATTTTCTTATCCTAGGTAGTTGTTTTGTATTTCTCTATTTCTTCAAATTCAAGTGCATGAGTTTGAGGAAAATTATATAAACCTTTTGGGATCATATGACATTGTACAATTATACCATATTTAGGCCCAATTCACTTTAAGGATAGTGGAATACTGTGATCTAACTTGATAAATTTTCATATTTTATTCTCTACCATCCACCATTCTTACAATATCAATATAACCGGGTATTAATTAGATATAAAATATTATTCATCAAAATATTAATATTTCTTAATTTTGCAAGGCTACAAGAGAATATATATATATATATATATATATATATATATATATATATATTCTCTTGTAAATACTATAGTGTTATTGAAATGATAGAATAGGAAATGCATATCTAAAAATGACTTTAAGTGAATAAAAAAACAAAGCTCAAAACCATAACAAGAAAAATAGAACCTAGAACGGAACCAATGTATAATTATATATTTTTTTATCATAACAATGCTTTGACATTGTAACACTCCAAGTCAATACGACCAAGTGAAGCTAATCCGGCGTACTTTCAGATTGATCGGCCCCACAGATCAAAATGAATACTTTAAAAAATTTTGTCCTCATTCACACATTTCTCGAGATATTTTCAAAAAAATTAAAACGTCCTAAGAGTGTCACCCATCCTAAAAATTGTTCATTGCCAACGCACTTAACTGTCAAGTTCTTAGGATGGCATATCATGTTGATATACGTAGCTCCTCAACCACTAACTATATCATTATATTTATCCCAAGAATCATCCCCTAGGTGACTAACTAGCTCATCCAAGTTCAAATCGTGGTCAATATTTTGCTCAAATACCATTTGTAACATCCCGAGTCCATATAACCATACGAGGCTACCCTAAAGCACTTTTAGATTGATTGGATGACTTCATGGATCAACACGAGTTATTTTAGCATATTTTTTACTCACTCGCATGTTTCCAAAGATATTTTTAGAAAATTTCTAAAACTTTCCAAGAGGGTCACCCATCCTAAAAATTATTCCACAGCTAACACGCTTAATTATGGAGTTCTTGTAATGGAATCACAGAAATAATGGTATACCATGTTGGTATAAATAGCCATATAAATTATTATGACACTCCGCTCAATTTTGGGGTATTATATTCACTCCCATTCAAAGAAATCAATATCCTCATTGTGCCTCAACCAGTAACTATCTCATTATAGTTTATCCCAGGAATCATTCCGCTCGACAATTGACGGGCTCATTGAAATTCAAATTGCAGTCACAGTTTTACTCGAATACCATTTGTAACACCCCGAGTAAATAAAACCACATGGAGTGCTTTTGGTCTTATCAATTTACCCCATAGATCAATAATAATCTTTTCAATATACATTTTCTTCACTCATGTGCTTCCTAAGATATTTTTAGAAAAATTAAAATTTCCCAGGAGGGTCACCCATCTTAAAAATTATTCTATGGATAGCACACTTAGATGTGATGTTCTTAGGATAGAATCACCAAAATTATGGTATACTATGTTGATATAAATAGCCATATAAATTCTTATAACACTCAACTCAATTTGGGGGTATTGCAGACATTTCTAGAAATTATTACTAAAATTTAAGTTTTCACAAATGGTTTTTTTACTACATCCATAGCTGGTATCTATTTGATAATGAGAATAAGAAGAATAAAAAGTATATTAGAGGAATTTATTAAATAATACCAACTATTTTCTAAAAAGTATATGTGTTATGGTAGAGATTTATTTGTTTCATATTGTTATGTATTTAAGTTATTTCACAACAAATAATTTACTATCAATTCAGGCATAATTTTATTGTGTTATAGCATATAGTATTTATTTGTGGCAATTAGTTTTTTGCCTCCATAATATAAATAATAGTGGCAAATATGTGTTTGTTCAAATAGCATACCCACTAAACCATAGTCACAACTGATATATGTTATATATATATTGCTACTAAATATTAAGTTGCTTATAGCCAATATATACCCTTATGTTTAAAACCTTATAACACATACCTCCAAGATTGTACCAAATAATCCTTGTAATAGGCATCTTTCTTCACACTATAGGTTTTTATGGAAAAAAATGTTCATAGGGTATTGTTTTGCTTTATAAAATAATTTGATTCATATGATATAATAGTTTCATACACCATTACTTTTCCTGAGACAATATAAACTAACTTGAGCAACAATATAATATGATATTATTTTCTTAAGATATTATTTTCTTCTTGTGATATTTATAAATTATTAATTTTACATATTATTATTTTTATAAGGTAAGTTATATTCATACATTATTATTTTCACCTAATATTGTTATTCTTATGAGTATTATTGGACTTATATAGTATTCTTAAGTTATTATTTTGTTACATGTTATTAATATTATTATTTTTTAAATATATATATCATGATAATAATGATAATATTATATGATAAGATTATGCCTATTACATAAAGATTTATAATATATAACCATTGATAGATTATATGTCATTGGTAGCTAATATTTTATTTATAGCAACTTATGACAACTACATGTAGTACATATATATTTGTCAATAAAATTTTAGTAAAAGATATACTTGTAAGGTAATTATAATTATATAAATTAAAAAGATAGTAAAAATATGATGATGTATCAGAGACCATGAACATTGGGCCTTTATTATACTAACTTAGCCCTATACACCTACTGATGTATATGGGAGGGTGGATTTCATAAATTGATGAGATTATGCTTTGATTGTGATGATAATAAATAGGATAAGGCTCGGTGATGGTGGATTAGGGTTAATCACATTTGAATAGGAGGAAAAGAGGGTGGTGATGATTCAAACAAATTAGATATAGTTTGAAGGTAATGGATTACTAATGATGATGATTCGTATGGTTTGCGGTAATTGTTACATGTATTCAACCATAGTGTATTTATGATGGTTAGGGTTTAGATGAAGGTTGAAGTGGTGGTTTAGGGTTAGGGTTAGGGTTTGATTTGAATAAAAGGATTAAGGTTATGTTTGTTTTATATGGAAATGTTAGGGTTTCGAATGGTGGGTTTAGGGTTTTGATTAACTTTGAATGAGATTAAGATTTTGATGGTAATTATGGCAGAAAAAATATAAATTAAGGAGAGTAGAAAAGATATGAATTAATTTCTAATTCACACAGACGAAAAGATTAAAACTTTCAAGCTAAACCGTTTAAACATATTCGATTTGCTTGAGTTTGAACTCACACATAATTCACTTTTATTCAACTTCAATGTTGATCTTCAACTTCAATTCAATTCTCTTCCCCATACTTGACATTCATAGCAGCTTATAACCATTCTACCACTAGCTAAAATCATAATTCAAAAGATTCCAAGCTAAAAGATATTATGCTAGCTTTATTATCCAACTCTACTACTTAATTAATAAATTAGCTAAATTACTAATAATGCTCAACAAATATAAAAATTAACTCCCCCATGCATGTGGTCATCATTCCATGCACGACATGCATGCCATGCATATTCACGTAGACACTTAGTTGCTTGTTTGTTACGTTTCTAGTAACGTAACCATCCATTCGTCTTCAAATTTGTGGGAGACACTTTCCCAATGAAGAATAATTGGTTCCATAATTATGAAAGTTAATTCTTGAGTATTTTCTCTTACATCACCTACTATCTTCTATATATTTTTAGACATGTCGTAATAAAGAACTTATAAAAAGTAAATAATTATCCTTAATAGGTAATAATCGATGGCGTCATTGACTATCATAGCTTTGGGATGTGGTTGTAATACCTTAAATCTTAAAAAAATATTATTTTAGGAAATTTATTATTTTAAAATAAATAAATCATTTTTTACATTTTATTACATCCTTTAATATTTTAGAAGCCCTAATAATGGTTTCATGGCATTTTGTTCTTATATCCTTGACCTTTTTTACGATTTCGAGTTATGTGAGGCTTCTAAGTCATGTGTGTCTACCTAAATTCTTCTAAACCATTTTAATCCATCTATATTTAAATTATTTTTATTTATCCGAGTCTTCTAGTTGTGTTCAAAATAATAAATGGAGATTATGATAAAAAAAATTATATCTTGTTTTACAATTATTTATGTTTTAAGAATCATTTTAGCTTTCTACTTATCAAAAAAATATGAAACTTCAAGGGTAAATATATTTTCATATTTATAAGATAAAAATTAATTAAAAATTTGTTGGCTTTATTTTTATTATCATTCATCAATATTCAGTACAATCGTCTATCAAATCTTACATTTCTATTATTAAATCGTATCTAATCTTTGTGCAACTTAATATAAACCATATATAAATACCAATATCTAATTTTACCATTAATTTATCTCATCACAAACCCATTGGTTCCACTATTCATGGCTCGGGTGATTAACAAGGAATATTCCCGAAGGGTTATAATCATTACCTATCATTACCACCCCTTCACACTTGTTAGTCCTACATAAATGCCCCAGTTCTCTTCTTCTCCTATCCCAAGCCACTTGTGACTTTACAACCCTTTTCTTAACCTTTTTAACTCCCCTATATAAACATTTCCAAAGTTCACCTCCCCTAGTTAATACTACGCTTGCATATATTCCCCTGATCATTATCTAACTACTTCACCATGTATCACTATCTTCCATGTGTTATCCCCCCTTCTTCTTATCCTTTGCCACACCATTTCATTCACCATATGATATCCCTAATTTTTTTACCTTACCTAAATAAACCTCCCCCAAATTCATCTCCCTTGGTTAACCTTATTTACCCAAATATTCCAGCAATGATTACCGTATCCCTAATTTACCAACCACACCACAACACCTAACATTTACCCCCATGTCTTCTTCCTCGGCCAAGACCCATATATCCCCCTTAATAACTCATTTACAATGTGTAAGTGTATCACTTAATTTCCCCTCTCCAAATCACTTGCACATAAGTGTACACACTGGCCATGATTGTAAGTGTACAAATCTTACTCACTAAGCTTCATAACCTAGTGTATATATGTGTTGTGTGTGTGAGATTTGCTCCTAATGAACCATCTTATTTCATATCCTTAAATTCAATTTTTTGAAGTTTTTTTCATCATATTCTTACTCCTTCTCATTTCCTTCATTGACACTCGAGATTCAAAGCTTCACAAACTCAAACAACACTTAAGTCTATATCCATAATGTTTTAATTAAACAAAAGGGAGTTAAGCGCAAGTTTTAGGTGAAGGATTTACTACCATCTTATACAATTTTTAAAGGATTATAAGAATATTACCAATAAATTTTGATTTCATGGTTATCCTTCTTTCTTATTTGGTTTTTAGTCTCTTATAGTTTGATTATATCTTATTGCATGGTTCTTGGTTTCTATCTTGTTTTGATGGTTTTTCAATGAATTTTTTATACGGCAATAGTGGTGTGAGCCTATAACATTTTTAAGGTCATTATTTTAAATTATAATAAGAGGTAAAATCTAGTTTTATTATGTAAAAAAAAACCATGATCATTTCCATTATCAAATGTGTCTGGTTGAATATTGGTGTTTTATGCTTGATTTGGCACATTTATCATGTTGATTTTGTAGAATAGAGAATATGATGTTTTTTATTTTTGGAATATATATATATATATATATATATATATATATATCTAATAGGTTTTTTTAATCATAATAAATATTAGAATTTGTTATGTGAAGGCTTTGACACAAAAAAAAATTAAGGAAATCATGAATTTGGTGCTTTTGAGACCATCAAATTTTAGGTAACTTGTGTTTAAAAACTACTAAAAATGACTACTTATTTTGATAAAATAAGGTTTCATATAAAATATTAGGATGTATGGTTTCTAGCTTATATTTTTTATCTAAAAAATATTAAGTATGTAAAAAGTTATGGCCAAAATTCCACATGTGGGCATAAGTTGTCAAAATTTTCAAATTTTGCTTGTGTCTAAGCCTTTGGGATTTTGAGCATATAAATATTATTTTTTAGTTTCATTTAGCAGTTTCATGATGTTTATTGATATTTTTAGGAGCAATTTCATATATAATATTTATCGTTTGTATTAATTTTCTTTAAAAATATTCAAAGTGTTATTTACTAATAACCTTATAATCACCATAAGTATGGTTAGCAAGGAATTAATCATATTTATTTGAGTTTAATTGATAATTAATCATAATTAGACCCAAAATGATCATATTAGTCTTAAGTTGGTAAGATATTGAATATTTGAAGAATAGAAGTTAAAGTTGGACAATATACCATGACCTTGACTAGTGACCATGACTTTAACCGTTGATTTTGATTGTTGATCATGAATAGTATTCTTTTTTAAAATGGCAAATGGCCTAAATTTATAAATCATGACTCAAATATATCTTATATTTAGGTGCATTTGGCCGTAAAATGGTATTTTATGTTAACCAAAATAATTATAAGATAAATTGGGTGTCCCCTTCAAACACTAATGTGTAAGTCTAGTACCATCTAAAAACAATTTTGCAAAAGATTAATGTAGTCCACAAACACCTATTATGTGATATATGATGTGAGTTTAATGTTATCTACTGAAAGACTGTATGGATACTCTAGAGGGGGTGAATAGAGTATCTTATAACAATAATCCCAAATTAAAATTTTGTGAGAAATAAGCATAAGGATGACAAACAATAAATATACATTTTATAGTGGTTTAAGAAACTTTAAAAAGTTTATCTTCATTCACTACCAAAAGGTTTTACCTTTTAGATTTGAATCTATATTTATTTATAGTGGGTCTTTGATGATGATCACTCGTCTCTTGATTTATGAGCCTGCAATCTCAATGATTCTCTAGGAGACAATTTGTACTTTACCTAGTTATCCTTTATAGGTTTATGATACTATGATCTCAATGACCTCTATTAGGAATACTAGAAAACACACCACTCTTCACTTGTATTTAAGGTGATGAGTTTGAATGAATGGAATAAAAATCTTTAATAGATAGCATATAAAAGTGAGTAATCACTGGTGAAGATTTTTATCTAGCTAGATAAATAACAATTACAAGTGTATGAGCGCTCTAGTTAAATATGAATAACAAATTGGGTACTAGGGAAATTTGATTTGGATTTGAAAGTGTACAATCAAAACACTCTTTGATTCATTGTAAGATGTAAAAATGATGATTTTAGAAGAGTTGTGTTAGCTTGATTAATGCTTATTAAAGTCTAACAACTCCTATTTATAGTGCTAAAAGATGGAAGAAATTATCACTAGTCGTTGGGCATAAAAACTAAAAAGTACTCCAATGATCTAATTACAATGGGCAAAAAATCTCATAAATGCCCATACCAGTCAATTGGTTTTGACAAACCAGTCGATCAATGAAACAACTTTTAGCATTGTAACCCTTTACAAAAAATACTATAACTTGAGCTATAGAGCTTGAAATTGCATGCCATCTTTTTTTCCCATAAAGTATACATCATAAGCTTTAAAAAGAAATATTCTAGATCATATGTAAAATCCCTTGCATAAATATGCTAGATTACCCATAGTGGTTAATAGGATACAACATATGGTACTTAGAGTAGGGTATATCATGCAAACTCTCATCATGTTAGATATTTCAGATAATCATAAGAGAGAGTGAGTGGAGAAAATATAATAATTCAAAGCATATCATTTATGAGAAGAGATAATTTATAATCATGTATATTTTATTATAACCCATAACAACACCAAGGTCTCATATATTTCAAGTTATCACAAATATACACAATTTTAAATAGTGATCAAACATAAGCATGCTTAGAAAGATGAAGCAAAGTAAGGCATTATGTTGACAAAGATAAATAGTATAAGATGTTATAATAAATCATAAACAAACATCAAATCTATAGAATCTAAGAATTATATTATGTGCACAAGCGAGTATACATAGTGAGAAATCAGATGGATTCAAATGAGGAAAAAAATATAAAATATACCCTTAAACATATAAGCTATAATTGTTTAGGCTTCGGGGTAAACAACTTGAATCAAATAAAATAGTTTAATGCATGTCAAGTTGTTTGGTTAGAGTTTATCATAGATGGATAACCAATGTGATAAAAGTATAACTCTTATCCTAGAGTCTTTTGAATATCTCTTATACTAAATGGTTGTGGTGGAATTTCAAGATTATATCCAATTTGCAATTTGGAGACTCCATTCAACTTGTAACCTATACTCAAGTGCAATAGATAAAATTTTCTTTTATAATGGAGTTATTACTTATCAAGACAATTTGATCATAGGAAAGTATAAGTATCATGATGATAAAACTTCTTACTAAATGTAGCAATTTCTCAAAAATGTCGAGAGCATATTTTAAAAACATACTTAAGTGAAACATTGTCTCAATGACATAATATTTCAATTAATTTCTCAAAATGTAACATTGAAAGCATACTTGCATGAGATATATCATTAGATGAGTTAACTTATTTATGTGTGAGATAAATCATCAAATAGCATGAGAGTGTGGTAGATGCATAAGCACATTAAGCGTGCATCATAGCATATTGTCATTACTCATCAATCCACTAGGGCATGAAGAAATTAAATAAAGTTCATTCAATTAACCAAATATGAACCAAAAATATTTAAGAGCAATTATTATTAATATATGAGTAAATTAACATGTAAAATGTGTTTTATGAAGATATGACAACAAAGATTATGCAGGGATAAAAATGAGAGCATGAGTATAACAAAAAATAGCATCAAAATAAGTAATATAGCATGCACACTAATATGAGCATGGACTATGTAGAGCTTTTGTAACACCTCCAAATTTACTACTGAAAAATTTCGTTTAAGACAAAGGTTTTAGCGGAAGCGAAAGAATTAAAACCATAAACTTGGGGGTATTACCGCCACACTTAGTACCAGACCGGTTCACTCCTACCGTTCCGATACTAAGTGCTAAGGCTAAACTAAACAATCCTTAAGTAAGAGTCATCAAAACATAGGTCCATAGTTAACATAGACCATTCACGAAAACCACGAGTCAACAACAGTTAAAATATCGTTTAGGAATACAACTTCGAGTACGGTTTCAAAACAATAAGCGTAGTACAAAATATAGCCAAATAAAACAGATCCCAAGGGACCAATATCCGGATCGTCTACTCACTCAAGCCAAGCCTTCCACCCCACAATTTGTAATCGATCAAACCTGCATAGGAGGTCTGCTCCCCACCATTGGTGGATCATCACAGGACCCATTCAATCAAGGTAGTATCAGTACGGGTCCAATACTGAGTAAGGGCGCTGGTGCGCTAAGGCCAAACACACAATCGTACCACATAGCACACATAGCACGCAAGACCCACATTCAACACATAAATAACATACGATGACATGCATGAATAGATCTAATCACTTTTTGATGTCTTATTCTGTATTCTCATTAATGAAATAAGTCCATTTCGCGCATTCTTCAATAATCCATGTGAGCACGGGGACCCCACTATTATAGCCGGTGGACCGAAAATAAAAACACAGGGCAGAACGCCTCTTACCACTATTCTAACCGGTGGACCGGACTGGCCCCGCCTCAACATGGTGTTCCACTGTAAGTACTTAGTATTTTTCCCATGGTTTAACTTATTTACTTTGGGTCTATCGAGCCGAGATCCCCCACTATTATAGCCGGTGGTCCGGAAATAAACGCACAGGGCTGAACGCCTCTGACCACTATTATAGCCGGTGGACCGGAACGAAACGCACAGGGCAAAATGCCTCTGACCACTATTATAGCCGGTGGACCGGAACGAAACGCACAGGGCAAAATGCCTCTGACCACTATTATAGCCGGTGGACCGGAACGAAACTCACAAGGCTCGGCTCAACAGTCTTTCGCTTTACGTTATTAGCGTCTTATCCGTGTCTTATTGAATCACACATCACCCTTGACATGCATAAATCATTCTCTTTATACTGTACTCAACACAACTAATAAAATCTCACATACATAACTACCCTTCAATCAATAGATACACATGATAACACCGAACAACTCTAAGCAGCCATAACCAACCCTAGTTGTCCACACCAACCGTGGTTAGCCACTCTTATCCCTATTTTACCATAACCACCATACTTAGCCATCCCAAATCTTAATTGTCCTCAATAATCACGATTAGTTACTCCAACCCTACTTAATCACAACACCCCAGAGTTAATCACTCCAAACCCTAATCCCGTACGATCGTTAACTCCCATGCAAAACCCTAACTCCACCATACCAACATTAATACCACCATACAACCCATAACACCACCATGTAAACCCTAATACCACCATAAGTCATTAATACCACTATACAATCATTAATACCGCCATACGAATATTAATACCGCCATACAAACCCTAATACCACCATGCAAACCCTAATACCACCATACAAACCCTAATACCACCATACAACATCATCACCTCCATAAAATCACAAATACCACCATACAACATTAATACCTCCATAAAATCACAAATACCACCATACAACATTAATACCTCCATAAAATCACAATACCACCATACGAACCCGAATACCACCATCAGCCATTAATACCACTATGCAATCATCAATACCCCCATACGAACCCTAATACCACCATGCAAACCCTAATACCACCATAAGCCATTAATACCACCATACGAACATTTATACCACCATACAAACCCTAATACCACCATAAGCCATTAATACCACCATACGAACATTTATACCACCATACAAACCCTAATACCACCATAAGCCATTAATACCACTATGCAATCATCAATACCCCCATACGAACCCCAATACCACCATGCAAACTTTAATACCACCTTACAAACTTCAAGACTCCCATGATGGTTCCCAACTCATATTACCATTTATCTTAACATGCATGTCCTAGTGGGCCATAACATATTACATCATAAACATCATACATATAAATGCCATGCTCATATCACGGAAGCACATACAACATACCTCAATCTCCAAGCTGCGCTACACATAAGACAAGTTATACACAAATCATATAATACATAGCATAGCATGACATACACAACATTCAGCACATCCACGTCACACATAGCACAAGGCCATTAGCTTCATCCTTACCTAAGGCGACGCCGGGCTTGGAGCACGCTCCTCTAACTCCTTAGGGCTTTGGTCGGGGTTGCCTATAAAAGGAAAAATGCTAAGTATTAGTTTCCCTTATAATTACTATCAATCCTCATTCTAGTTTAAGGTTAGGGTTTTTATTACTAAAAAGGGTTTTATACAAAAACTAGGGTTTTTACCTTAGAATTAGTATACTAAATATTAGTAGTCAAAATATGTTTATTTTTAATACCTATTGTTACACTTATATTATTAGACCCGTTAGCCCTATTCTTATAATAATAATGTTCATACTAACTATAGAAAAATAGTGATAATAATAATAATAAAACTAATACTAGTGACACTAATGTTTATAGTGAGAGAAACCCTAGCATTTTTAAGGCTAAGTCTACTAATGGTGTCATATTCGAAATAATATTATTATAAGGTCACAATACTACAAGTAACTATTCCTAAGGGTGATAATGATAATATTTGCATATTCTTGAATAATAAAAGGGTTCAAATGCTTTTGATTACAACAATAAGGTAGTGATAGTAGTAATAATAGTAATAGTTAATAATAGTGTCATAGTAATGAGGTTAGGGTTAATGTTAAATGGTATGGTAATAAGGTTCAAGTACTCTTCTTAGTTAACAACCAAATGATATTTACTAGCTTGATTTAAGTAACATGGGTAAGACAAGGTAGTATTATTATTAACAATGGTGACAAATGTGTTAAGTATAATAATAATAACAATAACAATAATAATAATAATAGTAATAATAATAATACTAATAATAGTAAAAATAATAATAATAATAATAATAATAATAATAACAATAGTACAACCAAGTAAGGTTAAGCAATAATAATAATAACCATAGTAAGGATAATAGAAATAATAATAATAAAAATGTTAATACTAATAATTATAAAAATAAGACCAAAGTTAAGTATAATATAGGTTGGGGTTTAAAAGGGATGTTAGTATTAGTAAGAAAATAAGAACATTAATAATAAAGACAATAATAATGGTAATAATGATAATAATAATAATAATAATAATAGTAATAACAATAATAAAAGTAATAATAATAATAATAATAAGTATATTAGTATTAATATTAGTAGAAAATAGTAGCAGCTATATAAAAAGGGGGTTAGGGTTTGGATGGGTGGAGAACCACCTAGGGTTGGTGGTGGTCCGGCGGCGGCGCGTGGCGGCGGCGGTGGAGGAGGAGAAGAGGGGGAAAGATGGAGGTGGTGGTTAGATGGGGGAAAGGAAAGGAAAGTTAAGTGTGGGGGAGGAGACAGCAGGGAGAGGGGAGTGGAATGAGGGTGGTGGCGTGGCAAGGGGCGGCGGCCGAGGGTGGTGGAGAGAGGGGGAAGATGAGGGAGGAAGGAGGGGAGGGAGGCAGGGGAAGTTGAAGGTAGGGAAAGGTAGAGGGAGGTCTGTTGGGCATTTTGGAGGGTGAAAGAGGCTCTGGTGGCGACTGGGCTGGCGGTGGGAGGCGGCGCAAGGGCGACGAAGGCTGGGAGTGGTGGTTTTTGGGATAGGCACTTTGCACGGCGAGGGCGGCACGTGCAGGGCAAGGCGGAGGGTGGTGGTGGCTTGGTTTTGTCGGGGGAGGTGCAAGGATGATAACGGTGGGAAGTGGTGGTTTCGGCGGTGGCTGGAGGCGGCAGGAATGACGTCTGTTCTGGCGGCGGCGGAACAGAGTTTCAGCAAGGTTCAGAAGGGAGGACTTGCTGTGGCCGTTTGGGAGGGGGTATTTATAGGCCAAGGGGGGAGGAAAACGACGAAGGGAGAAGGAGGCGTGCGAGGCAGGTGTGCAGGTGGCCGGCCGGTGGCAGGCGGTGCAGGTCCTGCCATGGCAGGTTGGGTCGGGGAATGGGAGAGGAAAAGGGAAGGAGATGGCACGCGGAAAAGGGAGAGAGGGACTTGGTCGGGGTCGAAAAAAGAAAGAAAATGACGGGAGAGAGGCAGGGAAGGGCAGGGGAGGACGGTCGGCGTGCAGAGGTGGCCGGCGATATTCGGGGGTTGCAGGGTCGAGTTGCAGGTCGGGGAGGAAGAAGGAAGGGGAAAGGAGGAGGACCGGCGGTCCAGGGGAGGAAAAGAAAAGGAAGGGAACCGGCCGGTTCGGCGGCGTTATAAATTTTTAAAACAAAACGCGGCGTTTTGAGGATTGTGAGAGGAAAACGTCGCGTCGCGTCGTAGGCTGGAAACGGTCATAAGGTTGTTTAGCGTGACGCGGCGTTTCGACGGTACTGAGGGAAAAACACAGCGCACGGGCGCACGGGGGTTGGTGTCGCACGGCGCTGGGCCGCGGGCGAGAAGAAGGAAGGAGAGGCGGGGAGGGGGTCTGGGCTGCGCAGGCCGGCCCAGTCCGGGGGGGAGAAAGAAAAGAAAAAAAAAAGTTAAGGAGGAGGAAGGAAAAAAGAGAAAAGAAAGAAGAAAAGGAAAAAGGAAAAATGGAGAAATGATAAAATGGTTGGGTTGGAGGTATTTGGGTATTTATTTATTTATATAATTAATTTATATATATAATTTTAATAATAATTATTTTAATTATAATAATTAAATCCATTTTTAAATTAGTTAGGCTATTTTGGATAAATTTCCTTAACCTCCATGCTAATTAGATAAAAATCCAAATTTTCTTCCAATTAAATTCGTTATTATTTTCCTCTTAATCTATCTCAATTAACTCTCTACATCTTAATAAATGAGTTTATATAATTAATTTTCCTAATAATTCCTTATTTGGCCATAATTTTGGAAATTAGGATTTTGGGATATTACAGCTTTGATGAGCACCAGTGGTACCTAGATCTTAACTAGATGTAGATGTAAGTCTAGGCTCAAAAGGTATGGATCTAGATGGGCGAGGAATAATGGTGTGATAAATCACAAGAAAATTTGGATTTGACTAAAGAGAATCACATAACAGTGTATCCTTTGAGTTCTCTATATCTACATTATCTAACTTAGTGTCAACACCATTTCAAGCGCCCAGTGTACACTCTAGATCCTTAGTATTGAGTGGAGGTTTTGTCTTCTTATTGTCATTAATCTTGACACCCTAATCAACAACAAATACAATATAAGTAACCATATCACCATCAAATATAGCATATTATGGAGTTGTAGATGTATCTTGTGCCTAATTATATATTGTAGCAACTGTAGGAGCATACACATGAGTCTATAGACCTAATGAACATTCAACAGAGGTGGTTGGGTACATGAAATGAACAAGTTTCTCAAGATTAGAAAGCATGATACCATGATCTATCTTGTGTGTAATTTATATGCGTAAATCTCTATTCAACCATCTAAAAACCTCTAATAAGTCTTACTAACCTTAAATTATAGCTCTACCTTAAGGAGTTGATGGAGGAGAGTAGTGGATATGGATGAAGTATATGATATAACAAGCAAAATTGTGGGATGTGTAGCGAGTGGAGCATGAGTAGTAGAAGGAATGTACTAAGCATTTGTATCATGAGCATAAGGAGTATGAGTAGCCGGTATCCTACTAATGAATGTCAATGAAGCTCTAGCCTTTGTAGTAAGTATGAGACTATAACCATCTTTGCTCAACTTATATCCTATCAGTCATAAGGTCATCTTATCAAATATATCCAATCTACTCTTGAAATGGAGAGAAATGGACTTTAAATCTCCAAATGAGACCTATAAATCCTCTAATATCCTTATGATAAGAGAACCATATCCTAAAGCATGTGTGTGACTCTCCTTGCGTGCCATGTTTTGAGATATTTCAATCCTGAAGCACATGAAAAACCTAATAAAATGTGGTCAACCTCATACTAATTTCTAGGAATCATATTGGCCCTATATGTCGCATGAGGGAACAACACTATGCAAATAGAATAATGCAATATTCTATTGTAGGGTTATAGACAATAAGAGCTAATGGTGCCTCAAATCACATAATAATTTCTAGTCACATCATACATAACCATGTCATGTTTCCTCACGCTTATCCAATTCTTATATGTAATCCCCATAAGAGGTGTCCGCTTAAATGCCTAGACTCCTAACCCGTCTAGTTGCATTGACCCAAGAGGGAACACTTAGGAATTTGGTAGTGATAGTGGAACCATTAATATAAACAATAATATTCTCATATAAAAGTTGAATAATATCAAAGTAAATGGGATTACAAAGCTTAAAGAGTGGTTGAGTGTGAAGATCAAATAAATTATGCGTAAAAGGGCATCTTGATAATGTTGGAACCAATGTCAAAATTAATACATTTTTCCTTTAATTATTTTATTCCCATGAAATCCCAAGAACCTCAACTTACCTAGGCTTATTCAAGTGTATCTCAACCATTTATTTATAACAAGTTATCACTAGGGTGCTTTTATCCAAGTGTAGGTTGTTCTAAAAGAGTTTGACTAACTCATGATAATGAGGACTTTTTAGGATGATTAGTGGGAACATGTGAGAATCATGTAGATGTTGCATAAAGGATAAGCAGAATTGATTGATTCTAATATCAATGTTAATGCAACATCTGAGGACAAGTTTGTTTTCCTTAAAGCCGCTTATCTATATTGTTTCTTAGAAACAGATTGAAAGAAATGGTGGTTAAGGGTGTATTCCTTTGTGAGGTGAAGTTTGTAAGATTTGGTGGACAAAATGAAAAGAAATTGAGGAGAGGAGTAGAGCAGAGTAGTTTGGGTTCAAGCGGTGTAAAGCAAGGTCAAATGTATTGTTAAAAAAAACTTATATACCTTAGACAAACTATTTGATTGTTTTAACAAATGCATGGACTATTCTTACCCTATTTTGAAAAACAAAGCTCACACCTATAGATCGGTTCAAAGGGGGGCACATCGACTAGTCCCTTTAATGCACCAGCTGGCTTTGCCACTAGTTGATTGGTTTCTTCAAGTTATAAACACTTATTATGAGCATGAAAGATGATCAATTCATGAATTTAAACATACATTATAAAGTTGGTTTAAGCACAAATCATGTAGGCTAATTCATAATCAAAACAACATTTATCTAATCTATCCAAACATGATTTTAGCATCACTTTCATGCATCAAACAATAACATTAAAAGAGAGAATAATGTTAAATTTTCGTAAGTCAAGTTTAGCTAATAATTTTTATAAAACATATTTGTCATCTACTTATGCAGTATTTCACATTAAAGACAACGTAATACAAAAAGAGATAATATTAACTTCGATTTAGCAAATCTTACACATATTCCTCTTTCTTTTACGAAGAGGTAGAAGAGACTTTGATGTTGCAATTTTTATTTGATCCTTCAAGATCTTCCTCTTCTCCCATATAATAAATTTGCAAATACATGATTTTGGTATCCATATCTTTTTGGGACCATAGGGGTTTGTCCTTAATGAATTATCAATAACAATATAATTTTCTAAAATCCAAATTATTTTAATAAAAAGGGAAATGAACCCTTATTTTGTATTGATGGAGGTTGTTTCTAAGATTTTCACAATTCATTAAATAATGAATTTCAAGTTTTACATCCAATTCAATTTTTAAGCTTTTAACCATAGATGCAAATTGTTTATTTTCATTCTGCAATTTTACATGCTTTGAGAATAAGTGGTAAAACATTTTATTTAACTCAAAATTTTGGTAATCCATAATTACAAAATGTTCAAGCAATGATCATCAATATCATATGAATTAATTATAGATTTAGTTGAGAAATTGGTTACCTCATCCTTTTTACTTGAAATGCCATCATTTATAGGAATGAAACAATGATTCAAAGTTTCTTCTCCCTCGTTACCACCATAGGTGATATTCAATATTTCCCAAATTTCATTAGCAGTGGCGCATTCTAGAATATGCTCGAATACAATTTCTCCAAGGCCACAATGGAGCATCAATATTTAAGGTGGCCCTTTATTTGTTAAGCTCTGTCCATTCTTCAACCGGTTTATCAATTAATCTAATGATGGTGGGTTTTTGAATAGACCATGTTGAATGATGAACCACGAGTCTTTATTTTGTGTGTTGAAGAAGCTTCTAATTGCCATTTTTCAAAGCCCAATTTTTTTACGATGAACATTGGAGCCTTTTAAGGTGTTACATCTTCACCTATGAAGTTATTCATACTTGAAGATCTTAAGCTTTTGATTGCTATATCAATTTGATGAAGCCCCAAACTCCGATACCAATTGAAAGCCTAGACTCTAGAGGGGGTGAATATAATATTTTGTAACAATAATGCCAAATTTAAATTTTGTGAGAAATAAATAGAATGATGGAAAACAATAAACATACAATTTATAGTGGTTGAATAAAATTTATAAAGTTTATCTACATCCACTACCAAAAGGTTTTGCCTTTTATATTTGAATCTATATTTATTTATAGTGGGTGTTTGATGATGATCACTCATCTCTTGGTTTATAAGCCTAAAATCTCAATGACCCTCTAGGAAATGATTTATACTTTGTCTAGTTATCCTATATAGGTTTATGATACTATAATCTCAATTATCTCTTGTAGGAATGCTAGACAACACACCATTCTTCACTTGTGTTTGAGATGATGAGTTTCAATGAATGGAATAATAGTCTTCACTATATAGCATATGAAAGTGAATACTCACTAGTGAAGATTTTTGTATAGCTAGAGAAATAATCATTGCAAGTGTATAAACACTCTAGTTAAATATGAAGAATAAATTGAGCACTAGGGAACTTTGATTTGGATTTGAAAGTATAAAATCAAAACTCTCTTTAGTTCTTCGTAAAATATAAAAATGGTGATTTTAGAAGAGTTGTGCAACCTTGATTGATGTTTATTAAAGTCTAATAGCTATTATTTATAGTGCTAAAAGATGAAAAAAATTGACACTAGCCTTTGAGTGTAAAAATTACTCCAGTAGTTGAATTATAACGAGTAGAAAATCACATAAATGCCCAAACCAGTTAACTGGTTTATCACAGTTTTCATTATTATACACCTTTACAAAAAAATACCATAACTTAAGCTATAGAGCTCAAAATTTTATGTCATATTTTTTTCTTCTATAAATTAGACATCATAAGATTTGTAAATAAATATTATTCACCCAAAAATAATGTCTGTGTAATTTATGGTGAATTTTACAAGTTAGATCATATGCAAAATTGCTTGAAATGAAATCAATTTAAGACAATATTTTGAAATATTTTTTTAATGTATGAAAGCACTTTAAGATCTTTCATAATTATTTTTATATAGTATTATAAATATCAAATCATTAAAAAATCCAAATGCTCAATATGTAAATCATATGTATATAAAACCTAAGACTATAACATACTCTTTGAAGCTTAAGTCTTGGTATCTTGATCATACTTGCTTATCCCTTTTGTGATTTGTGTCTTACACATATAAAATTAAATTACTTGAAGCAAGAGTATTATTTTTCCATCCTTGTTGATCTTTGGCTTGTGCTTGGGATAGGATTTGTAAACTTGATATCCTTAGCACTCCTTGACTTAGCTAAGCATCGAATACTTTACGTTTTGCTATGATACACATACACACTTAACAAAATAAGTCAAATTTATAATTGAGTTTGTTATCATAAAAAAAAGGTTGATCAACCTATGATGCCAACATCTATAAAAGTCGTGGTATATTTGGTGTTAATATATGAAACATCTGCTACATTTTACAACTACCATTGTGTTGATTGTTAATCGCAACATAATTATTGTTGCATGTTATTCATTAAACACAACATAATTATCCTAGTATTAAAAACCGGACCAGACCGGCCGGTCCGACCAGTGAACCGGCGAACCGGTCGGGTCACCGGTTAAATTTTATGTACCGGTTTTTAAGATCTCGGAACCAGTGAAAACCGGTCGGACCAGTGAAAACAGGTGAACCGGTCAAAAAAATGGTCTTAGAACCGGTCAAAAAACCGGTCGGGAGCCGGTCAGATTTATGTAGAGTTTAATTTTCTATATATTTCATATTTTTTGACTTAAAATGTACCACTGGTTCGACCAGTCCAAACCACTGGTTTGACCACTAAACCAGTGAACCAGTTATGAGACCGGTTCGATGACCGGTCCGATTTTTAAAACTATGATAATTATCATTATCATGTTAGTCATTAAACACAAGAATCTTTAAACTTATAAGTACCATTGTGTTTAGGTCATTAAGCATAGTATAATCACTATTTTCATGTTGGTCATTACACACATTATAATTACCTTTATTATATCGTTTGTTAAAAATGAGTTTTTAGACTTATAATTACCATTACCATTTTAGTCATTAAACACATGTCTTTGGACTTATAATTACTATGATTGTGTTGGTTATCAAACACAAAAGTCTTCAAACTCGCATATTGCTAGTATAGTGTTGGCTGGTAAACATGAGAGTCTTTAGACTTATAAATTAATATTATCATGTTGATTGTTAAACATGAGAGTTGTAAAACCCCCAAAATTTACTACTAGAAATTTTTTTCAATGAAAAGGTTTAACAGAAGTAAAATAATAAAACTGTAAATTCTGGGGATATTACTGCCACACTAAGTACCAGATCGGTTCACTCCTACTGTTCTAGTACCAAGTACTAAGGCTGAATAGGATTAACACCAAACACAAGTCATTAATTAAAAATGAGAATCATGAAAGAACTTAATCGTCACCATACATAAATCAGAGTGCAATTAAAGAGTTACAACCTAAGGAGTAAGTAACTAAAGTTTTCCAAAGACATAAAATACCGTACGACATAACATAACTAGAATAAAAACGATACATGGTAAAATATAAGGAAAGATAGAGTCTTGCCATGTCACTCTCGATCTCCAAGCTAAGTCTAGGCTCAACTCTCTGCCCTGCCTGGTGCCTCGTAACTATTATAGGCATCAAAGATACCATCTCCTACCTACACAAACTCAAGTGGGTCATCTACTCGTGAGAATAAGCAACACCCATAAAATGGGTGCTTAGTATGCTACGTACTGATTAAGGTAACCATGCAGCTAAGGCCAAACATAT
Source organism: Tamarix chinensis (assembly GCA_030549775.1). NCBI lineage: Eukaryota > Viridiplantae > Streptophyta > Magnoliopsida > Caryophyllales > Tamaricaceae > Tamarix > Tamarix chinensis. The sequence goes on along the minus strand of CM060171.1, from coordinate 102,486,139 downwards.
AAAGCATATAACACAAGCATGATCATAAAACAACATACAACGATATAGATAATGAAGGCCAGACTATAGTGCAGATAAGTTCATTCTTTAGATCTCTGGTAAATGTAATCATTTCACACCATTTTCTTTATCAATCCATGCGAGTGCAGAAACCCCACTATTATTGCCAATGGATCGGAAACGTATAGGGCAGAACGCTCCTGGCCACTATCATGCCGGTGGATCGGTCTGGCCCCAACTCTCATGGTGTTCCACTATAATTACCTAGTATTTTTTCATGATTTATTGTAACATAGGTATTAGTTTATTGAGCTCGAGATCCCCCACTATTATATCTGGTAGATCAAAAACGTACAGGGTATAACGCTCCTAACTACTATTATATGTCGGCGGATCGGTCTCCAAGGCACCCCGGCACCTGGCCACTATTATATTGGCGGATCATTCTAGACTCGCCCCAATAATCTTCCTCTTTAAATGATTAGTATCTTACACATGTCTTATTCAATGAATATTTCACCCTTAACACGCATGTCTCCAACCTTCGACTTCTATCCTCTCAAGAGGGCTCGTCCCATATCTTGAGACTCCTACACCTCCTATCACACCCCGATATCCACTCCTCCTTTCACTTACCCATAATGAAAACCCAAATCCTAAGGGTGTGGGTTACGACCTATCACCTTATGACATCCAACTCCACTTATTATCACCCCTAGGGTTTCCCTTGAAACCTTAATTTGACCTATATGGCCCAACTTCCTCTGACTTACACTACCATTATCACTTTTATCTCCCAACACCTCATCTCATTTAGATTCAGCCCAAATCATATCACTCTACTCATCAATTTCACATGTGACGGGAAAATCCCAACTGGCCACTCCAAACCCTAGCACCTTTCTTCCCCCATAAGTAACCTCTCTATTTTTCACCTAACATTTCTTCCTTCCCATGGCACCCATACTCATCCCTCATATAATAAGTTTCCACTCTTATCCCATACTCCACTCTTCCTTAATTATTTTTAGTTCCACATTTTCCCCCGGATTAGGGTTTCCTCCCAAAAACCCCAATTAGGTCCCCTATACACCCTTAGACCAACCTATGTACTATTTTTCATCCCAATTCTCCAATCACTCCAAAACTCGCCCTTTACCTTACTTACGCCCTAAAACAACTTTTTTTACGTAAAGATCATCCCTATGTAAACTCCATCCACCTCATGCAAACCCTAGAAATTTCCCATATAAGATTCACCTCACTCATTTATTTTGATCGTAACCTCTTTTTATTTTCCTCTCATAGATCATGAGGTAGTTTAGTTAGACTCATGTCCCCTTTGGTGAACTCACTTCCCATTTTCTTCTTTTTTATCTTTTCACACCCATATCATATTATCAATCATCCTAGTATGCATGCCTTAGAGGGTCACATCATATCACATCATAACCACAACATATACATATTATACTCATGCCATATGAAAACAAATGAACATACCTCAACTCCAAGCTGCGTTACACATAAGATAAGTTTAATGATAACCATAAGTTACACAACATAACATGGTACATAACATCCAAGGCATACAAGACACGCAATACACATAGGGCCTTAGCTACATCCTTACCTAAAATGACGCCGAGCTTGGAACACGTTCCTACGCCTCCTTAGGGTTTTGACTTTATTCACTTATAAGAGGAAAATACTATGAGTTACTCTCCCTCTTACCAAAATTACCATTATTCCTACCCTACCCTTATAATAATCTACTATTAGGGCTAATAATGATAGTAGTAATTTAATAAGTAAAAGTAGGGTTATTATTCTCAAAATAGTTAATCATACTACTACTAACCAAAATAAGTCTTAGTAGCTACCACGGTTTATGTTAAAGTAATCATAGCAATATTCACATTAGTAAAGGTAATAGTTTCAATATTACTACTAATAATAATACTAATAGTTTTAATGATAATACTAATATTAACCCAAACCCTAGTATTAATAATAGTAGTGTTTTTTGAGAAATAAAAGTAGTGACCATAATGATACTAATAATGATAATATTAGTACTGATAGTAAGTTTAGTGATATATGAAATGTTAACAATAATGAAAAGGTAATTGTAATAATATTAATAATAGTTCCAATCTTAAGAATAATATTAATAAAGGTCCTAGTAGTCATAATAGTAGTAGCATTGGTGATAATATGGTCAAGTATAATAATAATACAAATAATAATAATAATAATAATAATAACAACAACAACAACAACAACAACAACAACAACAACAACAACAACAACAACAACAATAACAATAACAACAACAACAACAACAATAATAATAATAATAATAATAATGTTCGACATGGTAATAGTAATATAAGGGTTCAAGTATTTACCATAACAATAAATGTAATAATGGACTAAGGTTAGCATTACCAATAATAGTAAGAATAATAATAATGATAACCATAATAATGATAACCATAATAATAATAATAATAATATTAAAGTGGTAGACCATTAGTAATAATAACATTAGTTAGAAATATTTCTGAAGTTAGGTTAAATAATAATAGTGATAACATAACGGTAATAATAATAATAATAATAATAATAATAATAATAATAATAATAACATTAATAATAAGATTAATATGATTAATATTACTAAAAATTACTAACACTTATATAAAAAAAGGTTTAGGGGTTGGGGAGATTAAAATACCACCTAGGGATGGTGGCGAAACCGACAGCGGCGTACGGTGGCAACGATACTAATAATGATAATATTAGTACTGATAGTAAGTTTAGTGATATATGAAATGTTAACAATAATGAAAAGGTAATTGTAATAATATTAATAATAGTTCCAATCTTAAGAATAATATTAATAAAGGTCCTAGTAGTCATAATAGTAGTAGCATTGGTGATAATATGGTCAAGTATAATAATAATACAAATAATAATAATAATAATAATAACAACAACAACAACAACAACAACAACAACAACAACAATAACAATAACAACAACAACAACAACAATAATAATAATAATAATAATAATAATGTTCGACATGGTAATAGTAATATAAGGGTTCAAGTATTTACCATAACAATAAATGTAATAATGGACTAAGGTTAGCATTACCAATAATAGTAAGAATAATAATAATGATAACCATAATAATGATAACCATAATAATAATAATAATAATATTAAAGTGGTAGACCATTAGTAATAATAACATTAGTTAGAAATATTTCTGAAGTTAGGTTAAATAATAATAGTGATAACATAACGGTAATAATAATAATAATAATAATAATAATAATAATAATAACATTAATAATAAGATTAATATGATTAATATTACTAAAAATTACTAACACTTATATAAAAAAAGGTTTAGGGGTTGGGGAGATTAAAATACCACCTAGGGATGGTGGCGAAACCGACAGCGGCGTACGGTGGCAACGGCAGTAGTAGTGGAGGGAGAAAAGAGGTGAGAGATGGTGGTATAAGCTAGAGGAGAGGGAATGAGGGGGTTTGTGAGGTGGTGGAGGGTGCCTTAGGTGGAGAGGGGCGGAATGAAGGTGGTGGTGTAGCCAAAGGTGGCTGCACATGGCGGCAGGTGTGGTGGCTGAAGATGGTGGAGGGTGGAGAAGGGAGAAGGAGAGGGGCAGGGAGAGATGAAGGTATGGGGAGGTAGAGGAAGGTCCCTTGGTTATTTTGGAGGGTAGAGAGGGCATTGGTTGTGGTGGAATTGGTGGCAGACGGTGGTGCAAAGGGTGGCAGGGGTCGAAGTGGGTTGATCGAGAAGGGGACTTTGCACGGTCGGGGTGGCTCATACTGGGAAAATCGAGGAAGGAGGGAGGCTTAGTTCTATAGAGGGTGATGTAGGGAATGCTTAGGTGGGTGGTGATGGTCAGCGACGATGGAACAGATGTTTAATTAGGGGGGTGGTGTAGAGGATGAGATTTTTTGGGCTGTGAAAAGAGTCTAAATTCGAGGCTACCTATAAGGTATTTATAGGCCAAATGGAGGGGGAAGACGAAGAATGAGGAAGAGGACAAAAGGGGGTAGGTGCCAGGCATGCCAATTGGTGATGCAAGCCTGCCATGGTAGGGTACATTTGGTCGAGAGGAGAGGAAAGGGAAAGGGAGGGGCATGCGTGAAGGGAAGTTGTCAGGTTGGTTGGGGTCGAAAAAGGAAAGAAAAGTGACGGGGAGAGAGGAGAAGGACGAACAGACAGAGTCAATGGTTGTTGGTGGCGTGGGTTATAGGTTTCAGGTCTGTAGGTCGAGATCGGGGGAGAAGAAGATGACAGGCTAGACCCACGGTCTAGGAAGGAAAGAAAGAAAGAAAAAGGGAGGATGAAAATTGGAAGGTCGGTAAGGGGAAAGAAAGATGGTGTGGCGTGTAGGCCTAGGTCGCGTCGAAGGAGAAGAAAGGAAGATGGGGGATTTGGGTTGTGCGGGCTGGCCCAGTCGGGGAGGATGGGAAAAAAAGAAGAAAGGAGAAGGAGAACAGGAAAATAAAGAAGAAAAAGGGAAAATGAAAAGGATAAAATAGATAGGTTGGGGTATTTTGGGTATTTGGTATTTTTTGAACATTTAAAATAATAATAATTAAATTCCTTTTTAGATTAATTTGTCTATTTTGAATAAATTTTCCTTAACTTCCATTTTAATTAGAAAAACACCCTAACTTTTTTTAATTAACTTCTTTATTATTTTCCTCTTGATTTGCCTTAATTAACTCCCTTTATTTTAATAAAATAATTAATTTAATTAATTTTTCTAATAAATCCTTATTTGGCCATAATTTCTAAATTAAGGTTTTGGGGTATTTCAAGAGTCTTCACATTTACAAAAATAGCTCATAACATTATTTTTTGGAGAGTGTAACAAATTTCATGTTCACTCTTGATTGAGATTGTATGTTATTATCTACACTATGTTGTTTGAAATTGCTAGCATGTGTGAATATGATATAGTACCATATGATTGAATGAGTTATATTTTAAGTGTTCATAACAACTAGATTTTATTAATTAATTAACATTACTGATGCCCTATTGGTATTGTGAGGAACCCAGCTCATTTGAGGGACCAATCAGTTTTATTTTTTAGGTATTCCATTCATGTGAAGCCTGATCTAGGGGAGCGCCGTTAGTCCTTAGACTAGACACACTTATCTTTCTTCCATCATTTCCTTAAATCTATTTTTCCAATTCTAGTTGTAAGAGTTAAATATTTAATGCTACTATATTTATCTTTTGATATCTTTATCACTTTTATTTAAAAGCGTTTTCTTGCACTTTGATTATTTGATCAATAAGTATCAAACTAGTCTTAAGATAGGTCTTAGCCACATCTAATTCATTGTATTTTTTTCTTTTGCAATCTCTTTTCCAGAATAAAATTCTCTGGCTATGAAAATGGAGATATTACAATGGTTATCTTTTATATTTTATCTATTTCATAATATAAAAAAGCTATAGCTTTTCCATTTTTATTTCATAATATAAGTCGTCTTTCAAGTTCTAAAAAAATTAGTGTTATGTGTCCTAATTCACTCTCTCATACTTTATTAAGGTATCACATAACAATCAAATTGTTTAAGTTTCAACACAGACACTTTTATCAATTTATGTGTTATTTACTCTAAGCTTTAATATCTTTTAATATGTGTGCCGACAAAATTATAAGTTCTCTTTTGTGAAATTAAGAGTACAATTGAAATGATTGCTTTGAAAAACGTGATACCCCGAATTGAATATATGAGGATTCAATGTTAATGCTGCATAGATTAGTATTATTAATCCTTCTATAACGCAGGTGTTTTAGTTTTGGTGGAATATAAGAATTTAGTGTGTATCCATATATTCTTGACATAAGGCATTAACAAAACCCTATGCATAATATACATGATTTGAAGTATTAATATAGTAAAAGGTTTGGCAAATACAAATTTTTGTGTGCATAAATGTGGTTGAACTACTAAAGTACTAATAGTGTTTGTTAACTTATTTGAAATAAAATAAATTGATATATAATGAAAACTTTTAACATGTAGTATTTTAATAATAATTGTTCATATTGATAATGTTTGATAATTGCATATTTATCACTTTACCCTAAGCTCCATATACCTCTAAACCTAATTTCATTTATCAATAATATAAATTATATCTATCTAATTTATGTATAATATATTATCTTAGTAATATAATATTGAAGTTTTGTCATTAAACATGTATATGATACTTGTGTAATAACAAACTAACATAAATAGATTATCTTAATAATATTAATATTATTCACGATTAATAATTTGTGATTATTTATTATCTACTTATGAGACGAACCCCCAAATGGGGTTTGATAAAAATGAAATAATAATCGCAGAAAATAACCGAACAAGGATAGGGTTAGGGTGATCGGGACTGCCCAATCTAAATCCTCTAAACAGAGAATAATAGGGTCGATGAAATCCCGACAATAAATGATAAAAAAAATCGTAAGAATTAAGTAGAGAGATTTAGTTCATAAACTGAAATATTAGTCGAGAAAATTGTCCTTTTTTACATCAAGATGGAAGCTTTATATAGGACAGCAACTAGCCAAGGATTAATGGGAGTCGAACATTGGGCAACAGTCGAGAAGGAGGGGCGATAGAGTGAATTAATGGGGTCATTCACCATTGAGGGTGAGTGACGAAGAAGGCGGTATCTTGGGTCATACTAAATGGTGGAGGGGACAATCGAAGGTAGGAGAAGACTCGGTCGAGCTGAAGGAGCGGCCTTGAGGACGCATTTGACCTGATGGGGTTGAGTATGAGGGAGCGGCTTTAAGGCCGTGTTTGACCGGATGAGTACGTGTGAGGTTTGGACTTGGGCTCTTAATTTCATCCACTCCCTTTTGGGCTTTAAGCTTGCGAATGGTGGGGCTTGGGTCGTGGTAAGATTAAAGGTTGATTTGGGGAATTGAAGGTGGTTTAATGATGGGTTAGGCAAGTCCCAACTTGACTAGCTGCTTAATACCCCTTTTACAAGATAATAAAATAAATAAACAAAACAAAAATAATAATAATAGAATTTTGCTAATTGGACAATAATGCCATTATTTTTGCTAATAATCTTAAAACTTGAATATTTCTTCTCAGCAATAGAACCTATTTCTTGATAGCACAGTCTTGAATCCTTTTCCCCACTTTCTTGGTTAATTTGTCAATTTACTCGATTATCCTGCAAAATAAAAAAACAAAGATAATTAATTATTTTTAAAGGATTATTGACGCTTTTCTTAGTAAGGGTGCTAAGAGTATCTGGGGTTTCATCAACTTATAATATAAGACATTATGCTTCTTATTAACAATATTTGATCATTAATAATTATTACAAAAATAATAATTCTCGTATATGATAATTGATAATTATACTATTTTATATTATTATTAATTTTATTATTATATACTTGTATGTGTATAATAATGATAATACTTTATATTTTTAAGTATTAAAACTAATATATAATTATTAGTGATATTATAAGAAATCATTTATTTATACTTGTGACTAAATTATAATAATTATTAGTAGTCATTGTCCAATTACTTATAATTAACACTACTACCCTAAATCTAATCAAACATTTGCCATTATGATTCATAAAGTATTATTCTATTTATTTATTTTCTTATAATTATTTTATTCATATCCATTAATTATTTAACACTTAGATTACTACTAATTTATTCATTGATCTTTTATAATTATGATTGATATTATTATTGATATTTATTTATCATCATGATCAATATTTCTCTCATTATTATTTTTAGATTATTATTATTACTTCTATTACTTATTTGCTTATTTATTTATTCATACTTCTTACGTCTATTAACTATTATATTTATACACTATTTATCTATAATTATGACTAATATCACTCCTAATAGTTATTAATTCTAAAAAGTTGTTATTATTTATAATAAAACACATTGTGCTTCTCGATAATGATTAACTATAATGCTTCTACCACTACTACTACATTCATAATAATAATAAATATTATTATTTACTTAATACTAATATATTACTATTAATGTTATCCTCATTAATCATTTATTTGAAATTGTGACTATAATATACTTATTTGTTAACAACTAATATCTAATTATTTATAATTAGTATTATTGGCATTAATTAATCAATTTTAATTATGTTTAAAAAAGTTTTAAGTATTCTTTTAGTCATTCTTATAGTTAATCTTAGTCCTTTTAGTTATTTACTCAAAACTTATAATAATATTACTTTATCACTTATTCTCCTTAATTATGATTAATATTTTTCTATTAATCATTTATTTATAACTATAGTTAATATTAGTCTTATTAATTATTTTTAGATTATTATAATTACTATTATTCCTATTATTTGTGCTTATTATTCTTATAAATGATAATTTTATGAATTAGGTGTATATGTGGCTAGGGTTGGTGAGATATAATTTATTAAGAGTATTTTTTAGTAAAGAAAATGATATAATAATTTTTAAAGATATATAATTGTAATATGTTGAACCTCCTTATGAAGTAATAATTAGTTATAAATGAGTTGTAAATAATGAGATTATAAATATATAAAAAATAATAGATAAAAACAAACAATATAAAGTCTATATTATTAGATAATATAAGAATAATATGGTTTCTCAAACAAGATCTACTTACCATAACATTAACTTATTTATCATATCACATAGTGTGTGTATGAGTATATAAATGTTAGATATTGATGTAACTTTGTTTTGACATGAGATTGATATTAATTTTAATTAATTTAAGGGATCATGCCCCCGAATAATTTTATTATTTTAATCAACTATGTCATGGTGGGTTATGTTTTAGACTTTCATAACCATTAATCAATTGCAACCATATAGTTATTAACCTTAAACTAATTAATATTGTGAGATAAAGATGGTATGTTTAAGCTATAAAATATATATAATATAATAGGTTGAGATTGGTGGATATTTTTTGGAATATAATTAATTGGTATGCTATATACATAATTATTTAATTAGTATACCTAATTGGAATTCACAGGTGTTTGTTATTGATTTAGAGGATAATTGTCTAGTGACTCCTTGTCGTATTATGTTTAGGATCTTGTTAGTTCCTTAATTGATCTTTAATATCCATAGTTAAATGTATACATGGGTATCGTATATCTATGTGATTATTTGGGAATAGAATGATGGTTAAACTATGATATAATAGAAGTTTTGTCAATTAATATATTGATGGATATTTTAGGTTTAGTTTAGTTAAATATATAATATGGGCACGTATTATATTTTCTTGTTATATATTCATTATCTACATTGTGACATTAATAGTATATCGGTGTTAACTATATAACTACTCTAATATTGAGCATTTATTGATGAGATTGCATCCAATTAGCTCATTTGTCCCTTGATCACCCATAGGTTAAGTATTACCTCTATGCTTATGTGGAGCTATTTAGTTGATATTTAATATAAGATGATTGGTATGGTGTCTTTAGTTGAATGGTATAATGTCTGATTGTTTTTTGTAGGGCATAATATCCATGTATATTATGGATATGGCTTAATGATTATGTATATCATTGGATATTGTAACATGATGAGAATATTATATTGGTATTGGTCAAGATTTGAGTATTGGCATAATAATAATGTGGAATTTCATAATCAAGTGTCAAATTGGTTATGCTTAACTTTACAAAATTATTTTTCATGGTTATTTAGCTTTGGATACTAAGAATGGATATTACTGCATATGATTGAATAATTGTTATGTAGTTTTGTGTATCTTATGTGCTATGTGAACACCTTCAGTTGAAAAATTAATAATTTCTTAAAGTGAACGATATGGAAATCAAGGGTAACGTAAACTTTTGGATGATAATTCTGAGGTAAAGAACATCCAAGCACTTGATCAACTAGTGACAATTTTGAAACTACTTACTATTCTTTTATTATACATTATTTCACCAAATTTTGTTATATACATCCTTAGTTGTAGTTGAATATAAGGGTTTTTCTCTGGGCTACATTTTTAGTTGAGAATTTGGTGGGTGCACTAGAGACTTTTTTATCTATATGTTGACCAACTTTTAACTTTGTAACCTACTAGAGGGTTTCATCATATCATATTTGGTAGAATGACTAGAGGGTTTCATAGGTTCTTCGAGTGTTATCTTCCATCTTCATAATATTCATTATTCAAAATAAGTTAGATGATGGATTAATTTAAGAACTCTTAAAATGGTTAAAGTTATCAATTGTCTGGTTGTATTATTTGTGAATAGGAAGGTACTAACATAACTTTGGTTTATGTGTTAGTTTTGATTATGTACTCATTATTTTTATACTATAGATGTGTATGACACTGTGACTTATTCAACACTGGTTTTAAGCTGACTCTATGTTTTGTATAAATGAGAAATTGCAATGATTCTCAATAGAGGAGTAGATTGATATAAATCTTCAAAATTTATATTTAATTAATTTTGCTAATTGTTATAAATCATTTTGTGCTTATAATTGTTTTTCTTATTGTGTGCTTGATTAGGGGAATTAATGCAGCACATGGAGAATGGACTTAAAGTTGTTGTAGCTGCAGAGGCTTTTGTTGTAGAAATTTATTTTAAGTTAGAAAATCCCATGTGATGCATTCGCCGACAAAATTGGCTAATGGGGATTAAGTTGGTTGTATGACCCGCCACCCGACCCATGATTAAATGGGTTAGTTGGACTATGGGTTAATCATCCCTTAGTAACCATAATTAGCTAAATTATTTTTAGCTGATGGGAATTGATTGTATTATTCTTTCTTTATATTTTTGGGGCATGTAAGCTTGTAATTCTTGGGTTGTTTTGTTGATCCGGTCGTCGACCCCTTTTATTTTATTTTGGTTGATTGTTGGGCTAAGTGTGTATGGCCTGCGATGTGTATTTGTACGATCCTTACTGTATTTGTACGCCATATAAATATGGCCTCATACGGTGCTCACCGACACTTTTGTTCGAATGAAAATTTGATCTGGAATTTTCTTCCGCTATGTTCTCTCTCTCTCTCGTTTCTCTCTCGCTCTCTCTTGCGATCTTCTCACTCGCAGTCTTCTGCTTCTTCTCTTCGATCTGTTCTTGATCGTTCTCACTTCTCAAATTCAGTAGCCGTTTTAATACTCTGCTCTGAGTTCTTGGATCCTTCTTTGGAAAATTCTTTAGACTGATCTCGGCGAATCGAACCCCGCACTCGATTATACTTCGATCCGAATTTTTTTTTGAGAAACCCTAACAGGTTTCCATCATTTGGTATCAGAGCCTCGATTATTCGAGTACTCATGGTTTAATTGTTTGTTACTAAGTTTTCTTGGTTTATTACTTTGTCGATTTCGCTAACCCATATTTTTGAAGTGCAAAAATTAGGGTTTGCGATTGACGAAGGAGTTTGAAGGACTCCGTCGCATTTAAGCCGGCGATCGAAGGGTTATGTCTTCTATTTTGAAATTTCTTGGAAACCCTAAGTAGCTCGGACGATTGTCGGCTAGGTTTTGGTCAAGAATCTTGAATCTTGAATCTTGATGATTCTTGAGGAATACTCCTCGATTGGTAAATTTGAACCTTATCTTGTTACTTACTGCAATCTATGATAACTAATTTGCAAAAAAATTCGAGATATTATTCTGTCACAATTAATAAGTGTACAGGAGGACTGACCTGCGAACCTTTTAGTTTTAGAAAGGAGTAATGACTCCAAGAAGAGGGGTCCCTATTTCGTAATTGGATTAATTTCTTTAATTGTTCACGGTAATATCGTTTCTTTCTTAAGCTCTTTGTTTCTTTCGATTTAATACTTACCTGGAATTACTGTGTAATATGCGTTGCTGATATATCTTTGATATTATTTGATATTGTGATATTCTTATAATTAGATCGATTAATTACTGTCTGTTTGGATTTCTTATTAAGGCAAATTGATTTTGTTGGTTGTCTGTAATTGTGTTTAATTGAATATCATAAGATAAATTTAATAATGTTTAACAACGGGCAATCTGTTAATCAATCTGTTTCCATTTCTAGTAATGATTTATTAGAAACCCTTAGGACTTTTCAAGAACAAATGACTGCTCAACTTGCTGTGTTATCTGCTAACTTAGAACAAAGAATAGGAGAACAAGAAGTAAGGATTAATGAATTACAACATACTAGAGTAGAAACTCAACATGCAGGGGTATTAGGAAGGGCTCCTATGGACCCTAGGACTAGAATTCCACCTGTAGCTAATTTAGAAGAATTAAAGGACCAAGTATCCAACAATAGTGATAGGAGACCTAGGTAGAATAATAGACAAGAAAAGGATTTAGACTTATTTGATAGGAACCTAAGTAATCTTAAGTTTAGTATACCTGGATTCAATGGCAGAAATGACCCTGATTATTATTTTGATTGGGAAAGGAAGATAGAGTTAGTATTTGAATGTCATAATTACTCGGATGAGAAGAAAATCAAGGTAGTAGTAGTGGAGTTTACTGAGTATGCTTCCTCTTGGTATCATAACCTTGTTTTAACTAGACATACGTGTGGAGAACCACCCATACAAACATGGGATGAATTTAAAATTTTGATGAGAAAAAGATTTGTTCCAAGTTATTAATATAGGGAATTACATAAGAGGTTACAAACAATAAGTCAAGGAATTAGGATAGTGGATGAATATTTTAAGGAATTAGAAGTTTTGATAATTAAAACAGGAATTGTTGAGGATGATGATGCTACCATGGCTAAATTCTTAAGTGGGTTAAATTCTGAAATAGCTGATAAAGTAGAATTATATCCTTGTGGGACTTTAAGTGAGATGGTGAACATATCTACTAAGATAGAGAGTCAGATAAAGAAGACTATACAGTATAAACCCCCTAGGATTGGGATTAAGAGTACAGTGAGAAGGAATTTGGGGGGAACTACTTTTGGAAATTGGAGGAATAATGGGAGATTTGAGTCTAGAGGTAGGAACAATGAGGCTAAGGTAGGAACTAAGATTGAAAAGGGTAGAAATTTAACAACTAATCCTACTGGTGGTCCAAACAGAACTAGGGATATTAAATGTTTTAAGTGTGGAGGATTGGGACATATAGCTTCTGAGTGTCCAAACAAGAGGAATATTTTAATTAGAGAATATGGAGACATAGAATCTGAATCTGAGGAGGAAGACATGGAGACTAGTTTGGTTAGGGAGGATACTAGTGAATCAGAAGAAGAAATAGAACTGCTAATAAGTAGAGATCTTTTTGTAGTACGTAGGGCTTTAAAAAGTAACAAATTACCTGATTCTAATGCAATACAAAGAGAAAATATATTTCATACTAGATGTTTGATTGATGATAAATGTTTTAATATGGCTATAGATAGTGGTAGTTGTATCAATGCTGCTAGTACTTTGTTAGTGTCTAAGTTAGGATTACCAACCACTAAACACCCAAAACCATATAGACTACAATGGCTTAATGAGTTAGGAGATTTAAAGGTTAGTCAACAAGTTTTAGTAAATTTAAAATTAGGAAAATATAAGGATTCTATCTTGTGTGATATAGTTCCAATGCATGCTGCTCATTTATTATTAGGTAGACCTTGGCAATATGATAGGAGAGTGACATATGATGGTTATAAGAACATATATACTTTACATAAGGATGATAGGAAGATTGTTTTAGCACCTATGACTCCAAAGGAGATTTTATATGATCAAATAAAAATTAAGTCTGACTATAAGGAACTATCTAAGTAGAATTTAGAGACTAGGGTTAGTTCAAAAGAAATTAAGGGAACATCTGGATTTTATGCTAAGAGTAAAGATGTAGGTAAGGCTATTAAGAGACAGACAAATGTGTACTTGATGGTTTATAAAGAGTGTTATGAATGTCAATTAGGATTAAGTGAGGAAGTACCTATTGCTGTGAGACAATTATTGGAAGAGTATAGTGAGTTGTTTCCTAAGGACATACCTAGTGGATTACCTCCATTAAGGGGAATAGAACATCAAATAGATTTTGTTTCAGGAGCTGTTATACCAAACAGACCTGCTTATAGGGCTAATTTTGGAGAGGTTAAGGAATTAAAAAGGCAGGTTTATGAATTATTAAGTAAATGATACATTAAGGAATCAATGAGTCCATATGCAGTTCTAGTATTACTAGTGCCTAAGAAGGATGGTAGTTGGAGAATGTGTATAGATAGTAGGGCAATAAATAAAATAACTATTAAGTACAGATATCCTATACCTAGGCTTGATGAGATGTTAGATCTTCTATATGGTGCTATCATTTTTTCGAAAATAGATTTAAAAAGTGGATATCATCAAATTAGGATGAAACCAGGAGATGAATGGAAAATAACTTTTAAAACTAACTTTGGGTTATATGAATGGTTAGTAATGCCTTTTGGATTATCCAATGCACCCAGTACCTTTATGAGACTTATGAACCATGTTCTAAGAAATTTTATTAAAATTTGTGGTTGTTTATTTTGATGACATACTTATATATAGTAGATCTTTAGAAGAACACTTGAAACACTTAAGGATTATTTTGGATGTGTTTAAGACAAAACAATTGTATGCTAACTTAACTAAATCTAGGTTTTGTCTGGAAAATGTGGTATTCTTAGGATTTGTGGTAGGTAAAGATGGTATATCTGTAGATAAAGACAAAATTAAAGTTATTCAAGAGTGGCCTGTACCTAAGAGTGTAACTAAAGTAAGAAGTTTCCATGGTTTGTGTTCTTTCTATAGGAGATGTGTTAGGAATTTTAGTACAATAGCTTCTCCTTTGACTGCCATAACAAAAAAGCAAAATGGATTTAAGTGGGGTTTATAACAGCAAAAATCTTTTTAAACACTAAAAAATAAATTAACCTAGGCATCTGTGTTAAGCCTTCCTGACTTTGAAAAAATGTTTAAATTAGATTGTGATGCTTCAGGGTTAGGAATAGGGGCTATGCTTTCCCAAGAGGGCAAACCAACAACATATTTTAGTGAGAAATTAAATGGTAGTACTTTAAATTACTCTACTTATGAAAAAGAATTGTTTGCTTTAGTAAGAGCTTTAGAAGTTTGGCAACATTACCTATGGCCTAGAGAATTTGTGATAAATACTGATCATGAGGCTATTAAATATTTAAAGAGTCAATCAAAATTAAATAGGAGACAGGGTAGATGGATTGAGTTTATTGAAAGCTTTCCTTACATAATTAAGTATAAAAAAGGAGGTGATAATGTAGTTGCAGATGCTTTATCTACGAGACTTGCTTTATTAAATGCTGCAGATACTACTTTGCTGGGTTTTTCTTGTATTAAGCTTTTATATCTGGAAGATCTTGATTTTAAGGAAATTTATAAGAAGTGTGAAATTGCTACACAAGGAAAATATTATATATCTGAAGGTTATTTGTTTAGAGAAAATAGGTTATGTATTCATGAGTGTTCATATAGAGGATTATTAATTCAAGAAGCTCATAATGGTGGACTAATGGCACATTTAGGATTTCAAAAGACCTTAGACATATTAATTGATCATTTTTATTGGCCTCACATGAAAAAGGATGTGTTGAAATATTGTGTTAATTGTGTGGCTTGTAGACAAGCTAAATCTACATCAAAATCTTTTGGATTATATACTCCATTGCCTGTACCTAATCAACCTTGGATTGATGTTTCTTCAGATTTTATTTTAGGCTTACCTAGAACTAATAGGGCTAAGGATTCAATAATGGTTGTAGTAGATAGGTTTAGTAAAATGGCTCATTTTATACCTTGTAATAAGACCAATGATGCTGTGACTGTGGCTGAATTATTTTTTTCTCATATAGTTAAATTACATGGCATACCTAAGACCATAGTTTCAGAGATAGATGTTAAATTCCTGAGTCATTTTTGGAAGGTTTTATGGGAAAAATTAGGGACTAAATTGTTATTTTCCACAACTTGTCACCCTTAAATAGATGGACAAACAGAGGTAGTAAATAGAACCTTAGGTAATATGTTAAGAGTTGTTCTTGGAAAGATCTAAACAGTGGGAATA
This sequence comes from Tamarix chinensis, assembly GCA_030549775.1. Taxonomy (NCBI): domain Eukaryota; kingdom Viridiplantae; phylum Streptophyta; class Magnoliopsida; order Caryophyllales; family Tamaricaceae; genus Tamarix; species Tamarix chinensis. The sequence goes on along the minus strand of CM060171.1, from coordinate 102,469,980 downwards.
TGTTTTACCTCAAGTAGAATTTGCTTACAATAGAGCTTTGCACTCTACGACTAAAAAGACTCCATTTGAAATTGTGTATGGTTTTAATCCTTTGACTCCTTTAGATCTAAGTCATTTACCTAATGCTGAATTGCAAAATTTTGATGATGAATCTCGTGCTAATAATATAAAGAAGTTGCATGAATCTGTAAGTCAACAAATTACTAAAAAGGTGCAACAAATGGCTGAGAATGCTAATAAAAGGAGAAGAAAAATGTTTTTTAAACCTGGAGATTTAGTTTGGATACATCTTAGGAAGGAAATATTTCCAAACCTTAGAATATCAAAATTAGACCCTAGGAGAGATGGACCTTTTACTGTATTAGAGAAAATTAATGATAATGCTTATAAGATTGATTTACCTGCTAAGTTTGGGAATGTTAGTGATTCTTTTAATGTTGCTGATATTAGTCCATTTATTGGTATTACTCAGGTTTCAGGAGCGAAACCTTTCCAAGAAGAGGGGAATGATATAAATCTCCAAAATTTATATTTAATTAATTCTGCTAATTTTTATAAATCATTTTGTGCTTATAATTGTTTTTCTTATTGTGTGCTTGATTAGGGGAATTAATGCATCACATGGAGAATGGACTTAAAGTTGTTGTAGCTGCTGAGGCTTTTGTTGCAGAAATTTATTTTAAGTTAGGAAATCCCATGGGATGCATTCGCCGGCAAAATTGGCTAATGGGGATTAAGTTGGCTGTATGACCCGCCACCCGACCCATGATTAAATGGGTTAGTTGGACTGTGGGTTAATCATCCCTTAGTAACCATAATTACCTAAATTATTTTTAGCTGATGGGAATTGATTGTATTATTCTTTCTTTGTATTTTTGGGGCATGTAAGCTTGTAATTCTTGGACTGTTTTGTTGACCCGGCCGTTGACCCCTTTTATTTTATTTCGGCTGATTGTTGGGCTGAGTGTGTATGGCCTGCAATGTGTATTTGTACGATCCTTGCTGTATTTGTACGCCATATAAATATGGCCTCATACGGTGCTCACCAACACTTTTGGTCGAATGAAAAATTGATCTGGAATTTTCTTCTACTCTGTTCTCTCTCTCTCTCTCGTTTCTCTCTTGCTCTCTCTTGCGATCTTCTCGCTCGTAGTCTTCTACTTCTTCTCTTTGATCTGTTCTTGATCGTTCTCACTTCTCAAATTTAGTAGCCGTTTTAATACTACGCTCTGAGTTCTTGGATCCTTCTTTAGAAAAATCCTTAGGCTGATCTCGGCGAATCGAAGCCCGCGCTTGATTATACTTCAATCTGATTTTTTTTGAGAAACCCAAACAGATTTCCATCATAGATGGTCTTAGTATAGGTATTTCAAGTTTTATTCATTGATAATTACTTAGCATGCTTAAGGGATTGGAGATTTGGAGTGAGATATAGGTATTTATAATAACTCTATAATAATATGTTACCTTTGTTTTGAATTCTAGGATGGTTCTTTATATTAGAATTTTATGGGTTTAACATTTGAACTTTTTATTATGAACTCTGTGATTTTATGTAATGATATATACCAAAAAAAGAAGAAGAATGTAGGCTAATTCACAACTAGCAATTAAAGTTAATTCTCTTGATCTATGTTTTTTTTATAATAAATTTGTGAGGTAACACATAACTTGAATACTCATATAATACGATTATAATATACTAGTTAAAAAATAATTTTGTATACAAATTCATATTTTATATGTATCATATTAAGTGCTTATATGGTATCCTTTCAAAAAAGTTATTTTTTTAATGTCCTTGATAATATTTTCTTATATTTTGATTGTGATGTTTTGTAAATGTTGAAAATATGTTTGAACAAAACCAAATAAGTTATATAAGTATTGTAATTTAAATCTTTAATGGTGTGTGTATAGATTGGGTGTTGTGTGGTTTTCTTCCAATTTAATTTTAATAGTGTGCCTTGAAATATATTATAGTGTGTTTATTTGGATTGAATTTACTCTTTTTATCCAACATTTCAATTCTACAATAATATTTATTTTTATATTCGTTACATGATTGAATAATATTGTCTATTGGTATAATTTATGGTTTGAATCATATTCTTGTTAATGTTCCTTGTATTTAAAATTGACATAGCTATATATTTGGTTGAATAGTTGTTATTGTGCCTTTATGTGCCTTATGGCTAATGTGACTTATGTGCCATACAAATGCCTTTATTCAACATATTAATAATTTAAAGTTGAAGATAAGAGAATCAAGGGTAAACTAATTTTTGATATGATACCTTTTGTAATGCCCTCATTCTTCACTATCGAAAAAAATTATTTTAAAAGAATGGAGATGTGAAAAATACTAAATGCTCCTAGGAAAAATGGGGGTGCTACCGACGTTAGTTGCCCATCCCATACCAATTTAAAGTAGGGTGTGTAAGATCAAGTTACATAAATATTTATATAAAAAATCATTTACAACATACGATCTTGACGGTCCCTGACATAGTCAAATATAGGGAGAATATTAAGCCAATAATACAGGGCTACCTTAGTATAAACAAGTTAGGCCGTGGCCTCAAAACTATGATCCATCATGAACCGCATAAAAACATTTGGATGCCCACGCTCTAAAGCCTTGAACCCATGCTGAGGTAGGCCCACTATTGGCCATCCCCAAAAACCAGTACATCAATACGCTATGTACTGAGTAAGCCAAGTTACCTCCTCAATGAAAGTCATAAGCATATCATGTATCATGCTCATTTTCATGTTACAATATCATAGATAATCACACACACTTACCAAGTAGATTATTCAAATGAACTCTAGGGTTTATCTTCTAACTTGATTAATCAATTAGGTTATACCATTTCTTGTCCATATACTTATGTAGGTCATCGTCCAGACAATCATTCAAATTAATTAATTCAAATCATTATCCAATTATTAATTCTACTTTTTACCATTATTACCATCCAACTATCCGTTCCAATCATTATCCAATTATTTATCATCAAGTGATGGACTGTGCTCCATCCTATGGCATCACATACTATGGAAGCATATCTAAACCAAGGGACATAAAGTCTAAGCTAAAGCCAATAAACACAATGGACATAAGTTTAGGTAAAAGACAACCAATATGGACATAAGTCCAAGCTAAAGCCAGCCATCTTGGTAACCACATCCTTTAATATCAATATCCCCTTGTATATCATTAGTGTTTAGAATATATAAGGCATTAGGATCTACTAGGATCTTGCCCAAAGATACCAATAAAACACCTAAAAGCAGAATAACCCTCGGTAGCTAATTAAGGATCGGGTAACCCATACCCATACACATGTTGATTTTCTTTTGCTTTACATAATTAGTACATTATTCATGAGGTTATGTGATCACACAAATCCCATATAAAGAGTAAGCAAGACATTCATATATCTCTTCCATATTAATACTTTCCATCCCCCTAATCACGTATGAGGTTTCCATTGATGCTTGTCCACCGTCTAGCATGCTCATTATATTATTCCATTCAAGCAAATCCCTTATTTAACCACCCTGTTTCTCAAGAACCATCACATTTTATATGTGGTACATCCATTAAGCCTTTACCACACCCATTGAGGGTGTCATAAATCATGGTCCATTTAATCCATTCATCAGGTCATTGATCCATGGTAACATATGTTTATCCATTAAATAGTTGTACATCAGTTTGTTGCATAGTCTTAAAGCAAATCCAAACCGAGAAGAACAAAATAACACAAACCAACTGAACTAGTTGATCAGTTGCACCAACTAGTTGATCAATTTGGGCTGACCAATCAATTGGTTTGACTCACCCATACCATACTTACCTCAAACCAATCAATCGGGTAGGGCAAACTAGTCAATCTGTTCTACCCAGCTAATCAATGGATTTAAGTAGATAGCAAGGCTAAGGTTTTTGCAAGCCTGCCAGTTGATGGGTCAGGTTAACCACTCGACCGTTCTGGGAACTAGTCGATCAGTCTAATCTAACTGGTCAATCAGTTTGCCATCTAACAATACCAAACAATCATTTTCATACAGATCATGCTCATAATTCTTTATCATGCCATATTAAAACGTGTTATAACATCACATAACACATTTTTAGCTTACTTTAGTTGCATATTTCACCATTAATCATTATAACCTAATCTTTCCTCGAGATTCATGCTTTTCACTCAAGTGCACAATCTAGCCATTTAATATAGTTTTGTAAAGTCATATAATCATGCCAACAGCCATGCAAGTTTACTCATAACCCATTTTAAAAGTAAGAATGACTTACTTGATGTAGGCAAACCTTTCCTTAAACAATAACATTCAACCTATGAAATCTTCAACTTTAAAAACTTAAAGACAACAAGTTTAACCTAGAAATTCATGAATACATTTTATAAATTTGATCTTGAAATGTAAAGGAAAGAATGATCATCACCTAAAGGAAAATAGAGGGGTAATTCAACTGAACCACTCAACAATTTTCCTAAATCTAACTATTTATTGCTTAAAAATTTAAAACAAGAGAGAGCTAGATAAATGATCAGAAGAGGAAGAGAAATTCTACTGTAGGTCTCGAAGTGAAAAGGGGAGAAGGTAAATGCTAGAAAGTTAAGTATTTTGGTGGCTGAAAGAAAGGTAATTAAAATGGGCTATTAAGGCCATCTATAGCCAACAAATCGATACAAATCACAAATGTGTTTAGAATAATATTGAAAACCCTAATTCTTATTATTTGAATTCGAGTTAAATGGACATATTTCATCTAAGATATGTTGACCTATCCTCCATGACCCAAATGGTAATTTTGGAGGAGTGTAGGTTAATTGGTCTAAAAATGCAATACACAAGAGGGAAATGGAAGGTTAGCGTGGAAGGAATCTCCTAGCTGAGCATAATCGAGTCTGATATTGAAGCAATAATTCCACAAATGTCTAGAGGAGAGAGGTGGAAGATAATAAAGTTGATGTCATCTCCCCCTCAATTATCCCAATCGACTCCTTAGATCGATCTAGAGTTGTATTTCGGGTCAAATGCATCATGAAAAGTGCTAATAATCTTTTAGAAACAATTCAAGATGGGTTAACAAGATTTCATTTTAGTATAAGAAATTTTTATAAAAAATTGAGTTTCAAAAACATACTCAGCTCGATAAACTAATCGCTTGGTTTTGCCTACCAATCAACTGTTCTACAAACTAGTCGATCAATTAGTCGACTAAAAATTATTCTATAGAAATGATGAATCGGTTGATTGGTTTGCAAGAAAAACTTATTAAATTTAATTTTTCAACTTTATTTCAAATCCAGCATTATCTAAAACCCAATCATAGTTGCAAATCAAAATCAAACATAAAAAATTGGCTAAAATTCTCATTCAATACTTTACAAAAAGATGGGGTACTATTACATCTTTAGAGGTGAATAATAGGTAGAATAAATAGTTTTCCTATGGCTATTTGCTTTTTATTTATTATTGCATTTGTATCACTAGGGTTCGTTGTATATCTAATGAACATGTAACATAGTAAATTTGATGAACATGTAATATGTATCATTTTGATTCATAAATGAATATTAGTCTTATGTTTAATATCATGCACTTTTATGCGATTATGATTCACGATGTAAAATATTATGGAGATAGATAAGTTAAAATTAAACACGTTATGGCCTTTGTTATAGAAAAAAAGAAAAAGAGAGAGGGTACAATAGGGAAGTTAATTTTAAAAATTGATCTAATAAATATAAAAAGTATGATTAACCTAAATGTAAGAAAGTCATTTGATAAACCTAAAATATAAATAATAGAAAATATCAAGTGGACTATGGTAAAATCTTATTGGCATATAGGCCTATAAAAAAAATAAACAAGTTACCACTTAATACGCAAGAAGCTTCAAGAACCATGGTCTAAGGTTATTATGTATTGGTTGGTCCTAAATTGGTTGCAAACTACTAGTGGACTAAGCTAGGTTGTCTAACATATAAGATTGACTTGTGTTATTGTAAAATCATGGCTATATAAAAAAAAGCCTATTGAAATGTTATTTTGGTTCATTTATTTATTCAATTTAGTTTATAAAAATGTCTATCATGGTTTTTTAATCTAAAGTAGTCATTCATTTCAACATTAAAAGTGACTAATATAATATTTAATTATATATATATATATATATATTTAGGAACTTATATAGAGAAAAATCATCTAAGAAAATACTATAGATATTTTTTTTTGTTAAAAAATGTAAAGGATAATAAAACAAACAACAACTAATATACTAAAAATACAAGTATTTACCATTTAATAACATCAATGCATGTATTTATCATATTATATTTCCACTAACACTATTTGAAAATAAAATATTTACGTATAACTGTACATTTAATAAAATTATTTTCTATGGCATAATTGATTTTAACAAAATAATAATTTAAATGGACCGTAACATTTTAAATATTCCTAACACATCTAAAAAAATATTTGTTAGCAATTTATATTTTTTTATGTGAATTACCCACATCTTTTAAAAGGTACAAAATCAACATTAATATCATCCATTCAAAAATAATAGACCCATTTATATTATAAAAAGGAGAAAAAGTATAATGGAAAAAATAAAGATCAATTTCTTCTAAATAATATTATCTTTGATAAATTTTACTAACATGTTTTTAGCATTAATAAACTCACGACCATCAGAGGACATTTAGCGTAAAAAGTCTAATTTGTATAATTTAGAGCCTGTTTGGTTTTACTTTTAAAAAGTAATTTTTTATAAAAGTAATTATAAAAAGTAATTATAGATTAAAATCTTTGTTTGGTTCTACTTTTAAAAAATGATTATAGAAAAGTAATTAATAAAAACTTCTTCTCATAAGTAGTAAATCAGAAGTAAGTTTTACTTACTTTTCATATAATGCGGCACGGTATCTGATTAAAAAAAATCTCGTTCATAACATTTTTCTCTCTCTCTCGCGCACCTGCTTTCCATTTTCCTTTTTACCGTAGCTCGCAGATAGTTCTCCATTTTTTCTACTCGCCTCTCACGTCGCGCATCCTTGAGGCAATTCGATTTCCCTCGTTCCCAACTTCTTCTCTCCTCCCCATTCTCCTCGGCAATAGAGAAAGGAGAGAGATAGAGAATGGTTTTTCTCTATTAATCATCGCCGTCATCAATGAAATCAAAAATGAGTTTCCATTGGGATTTTATCCCAGATAGAGCACGCCCATACTAACCGGCGACACATTAATATATTGCCTATACTTTCTGAAGAATAAAGATATATTAAGATTGAAATCCTCTCCACTTGCCATCGTTGCCGGCGGTTAAGAAGTCGGCACGCCCATCATCTGACGGGAAACGTTGGAGCCAGAGGCACGTGGCTGACCAGATTCCATGCCCATGCGTTCTGTCACCACTGAAACGACACTGATTTATGTCGTCAAAATTTGTCGATATAAGAACTGGGGTAGAAAATATTTGATATTCCGGCTAACGGACTCAAAGTCTCAGTAGATTCTAAAAACTTCTGATAATGACAAAGTAAAGATTGAGCAAAATCACAAATACGCGACTTTTGTACATCAATTTATATTGATTTGTCATTTTGTTTAATTATATGAAATAAAGATGAAGAAATGAATTAAGCAAGCAACTTCGACAGAATGCCGTCGTCGCGGAGGATCAAGGATTTAAGATGAAAAATAAAAATTAAACAATAATTATTTTTTAGTATAAATCACTTATATAATAAAAATAAAAATAAACATACATTCTACTTATCAAAGTATATTTTAAGAAATAGATTTATAAAAATAATTTTAATCTAAAAATAAGTAAAATCAATTGACGGCGACGTACACAGGCGTACAAAATAAAATAGATGAAGAAAGGGGAGGGGGAAATAAAGAAGCCATCCAAACAGCAGCTCTCAGTCTCTCTCTAAAAAGGCCGTGTGGTTTCCTCCCTCCTCTCTCGCTGTCTCTCTCTCATCACATCGTCTTGGTCTCTTTTTTTCTCTCTCCCGTTCCCCATCTCGTGTTTCTCATCCTCTCAATTCTTTATCACTCTCTCAGATTTCTCATCTCTCGATCTCCTCCTTCACTGTAAGTCCTTCATAGCTCTTATCTTTTTCAGCAGTCTGAAATGAATCGTAGAATTTATTTAACTGTTCTTTCTATTTTATCGTTTTCGATTCGATTGGATTGTCTTAGATCCCTAATGGAGATTAAAGTGACTCATCATTTTCCTTGTTCTCTCGAGCTGAATTTCTTTATGTTTTTTTCTCTGATTGTTGCTTGATGTTTTGCATGTTATTGTTCCCTTTCATTTCTTTTGTGGGAAGGACCGTTGGACCTTTAGCCATTTGATTTCGATGCCCTTTTGTTACACCAGATTGCTTTTATCGATCTACGATTTTCATCGTTATTATTGTCTTTGTGCTTGAGTTATAAGTTTTGTTTTTCTTTCCATTTCCGATTTTCACTGAATTTAGTATTCAAGTGGTTGGTTGGGGCTTTAGTCTTCATCAGTCTATTGGCCAATTAGGGCTTTTAGGGTTTTCTCTATGATTTATTTTTAGCTTACGGATTTTCATCTGGTTTCGTTTTTTGTTTGATTTTGTGGTTTACTCAATTCATGTTCATTTGGCGGCCGCTGAAATCTGAGCTGCTGGATTTTTGTAATCTGATTTGATGTATGCCTATGCTGATATTCTACATTTTGGTAATAAGGTGTTTGATTTTTGGTTCGTGGAACGACCATGAGTGACGAGGGTGAAAAGACTTGTCCTCTCTGCGCGGAAGAGATGGATTTCACTGATCAGCAATTGAAACCGTGCAAATGTGGTTATGAGGTTGGAATTGCTTCTCTCATTATATTGTCAATATATCCGTGCCTGTGGTTTGCCTTGTCATTCTAAATTTTGTCACAATCAATTGTCCTACTATATTGTATTGTATGTGGGTAAGGAAGTTATGTGTTATTGTGTCTGTGTGTGATATACTTACTATCATGATGTGGTTCTACCTATGGGATATGCTGCTTGATTTTATTTTATATACGACATTCCACAATAGTTTATCTAAGGCATATCACCAAGAGGAAGGAATTACTCCTTATTGCTTGTGGTTATTCACTTCAACACCATACCTATTTTACAGGAATATGAATATTTTATTTTGTTGCGCTTCAATGTGGATGCCAATTTGTTATCTTTGGCTGACTTTGTTGGGATTCCACCATTGCGCCCATGTTATTTGAGTGGCTTTCATATTTCATTGATCATTTTTTTTTATCTCGTTTCTTCATAGATATGTGTTTGGTGCTGGCACCACATTATGGACATGGCTGAGAAGGCTGACACTGAGGGAAGGTGCCCTGCTTGTCGTATGCCATATGACAAGGAGAAGATTGTGGGAACAACAGCGAATTGTGAGAGGTCATTATTTGCTCCATTTTGAGACTATATTCTCTTTTGGGCTGGGCTGAAGTCATATATGAGTTTTGTTGAGTTTAACAATTGTGCATTGTTATTGAGCAGGGTGGTGGCTGATCATGGTATGGAAAAGAAGAAGTCTCAAAAGTCAAAGGCAAAGACATCTGAAGGAAGGAAACAGTTAAGCAGTGTTAGAGTCATTCAAAGGAACCTTGTGTACATAGTGGGGTTACCTCTTAATCTTGCAGATGAAGATGTATGTATTATATTTTTATCTTCCTCAGTTCTTTTACCCCTTTTTGGAAACTGATTATTTCCGATTATCTTTTATCAGCTTTTGCAACAGAAAGAATACTTTTATCAATATGGAAAGGTTTTAAAGGTGTCGATATCAAGGACATCAGCGGGTACAATTCAGCAGTACGCAAACAATACATGCAGCGTGTAAGTGCATATGTCCATTCTATTTTGATTTTTGAGGTTGTTATTGTGTGGGTTGTCAATACTATAGTAGCTAATTTTCTTGATGCATATTCAATGTTGTTTTCCAATAATGAATGTTAGCGTTAACGATTAGGTTTCATTGGTATTATAGTATTTAATTTGTGCCTTTAAATTCTTAAATACATATTTAATGTCTTTCACCAACTGAATTCATCATACAGGTAATGTCTTTCTCTTTGATTTTAGCTTTGGCGGTATATCATATTATTAAGATTGCTATGCATTCTTCTGCATGTGTGTGCATGATGGAATAATATTACAGTGATTCTCATTTTTCATATACTCTGTTGTTCATCAATATCGGCTTGTGTGGAGTGTAATTTTTGTATCACGGCCATTGAATTTGTGAGCCCTTTTCGTTGGGTGTTTCATTCCACCGTTTTGGTAAAAGAAATCAGCTTACACGTAGATAACTTCTACCATTTGAGCTATTGCTTTATGTGCTAGCCAACCTTTTGGGTCTTTGTTTCTCTTACTGTCTTTTGACGAAGAATGGAGAATATAGGTGCATTTTAGCTCATCTGTTTCATATCTATGAATTGTCTATTCTATCTTTGTGTGTTTGTGTTATGATATAGACTGATAAATGAGTTTGCATGCATGTATGTTCCGATTAGACCAATAGATGATCGGTTTTATGTAATGTTTAGTCGAAGTGTCATTTTTTTTTAATGGACACTCCAAACCTCCATTTACTTTGGTCTGAGCATATAATGTGGGTTTTCTCTATTATGGTTGTAGATATATTACATACTCAAAAGAGGAGGAAGCTGTTCGGTGCATTCAATCTGTGCACGGATTCATCTTGGATGGGAGACCCTTGAGGTGGGTGGAGAGTCAGGAAGCTCTCTCTGTTTTACACTCACCCCTTTTCTATATCTTTTAACCATGATTCAGAATTTTACAAGTACACACTGATTTCAACTTTATATATTCATTCTAAATTAGGATTATAGTAATCATATGTATTATGAAAGTTGAATTGGATCAATAATATTGGGAATGTAGATGGGGGATTCTCTCGTCTTTTTTGATTGTTGGTGGACTGGTCCCACATAGTTACATAGAAGGAGCAATTGCTAGTGCAAGGTCGCCAATGAAGTGTTTTTGTCACTGAGTTGTATGTTAGTTATAAGATTGAGCAATGTCTGAATAAATTGATACAATCTCATGCATCTATATGTATCATATCATTGTATTGGAGACCTGGATTTAGTGGGCAGGTTTTGTTGATGAATAATATTAGGCAGTAGATGGGTTTTTTAACAGCGGTGGGTAGGTATGATGGTGGAACTAATGCAGCGTTTGGATTGGGGTGAATGGAGGTTAATGGAGGTGAATCAATTGATTCACCCCGTTTGGGTATCTGGTTAATAATTTTACCTAGGTGAATCGAGGTTAAAGTTTGACCTCCATTTACTTCGATTAACCTTATTTTTATTAACCTCCGATTTCGGGGGTAACCGAGGTGAAGGTGAAAGAATAAGTAAATTTTTGATTTAATAGGACTAAAATACCCCTCAATAGGACTTATTTGTTTGATACAAGGATATTAATGTCATTTATTTTATTTTTTTAATCTTTATTTACCTCGATCTAAACTGAATTTTTGAAACATTCACCCAGGTTAGGTTAATAACATCCAAACAGCATTTTAAAACATTCACCCCGATTCACCTCCGTTCCCTTTACCTAGGTTAATTTTTAATGTCTACCCTCACCTCGATTCACCTCAATCCAAACGGAGCCTAAGGGGAGAAAAAGGTGAAAAAGGACTTTTTATTGGACGTGTTTTACTATCTTAGATGGGATTGATTGAGATACTAGTTTTCTGGATTGATTTTGATTCTTCCAAGCTGTCACAGTCTGTATTAACTTGCTTTCTGGCCGCAAGTTCTCTTTTAACCAAGTAGTTTGTTATGCAGTAAACTTCACGGACTCAATTATGTAATATGTTGCCTTATATATAAATTCAAGGTCGACCATGCATCTGTTTTCTTTCATCTTTATTGTTAAATAATAGCACCTTTTATAACCATACACTTGCTGTTAGGGTTTCAATATATTTAGCTGATGGATTCTTGTATCTGGACTCCACTAGATATTCTTAATTGAATTATCAGGAATACATTCTTTCTTTTCATCCATGTGGAAAGGACTGAAAATATGCTGACACTTTTCCTTGTACACTCAGTTGCATTGTCTGTATCAGAAATATCTATTATCTATCCTAAGATGAGCATATCCCAAGTATCTGCTATAAATTAGCATTGGGGCATCCATGGAGGGCATAGTTATCCTCGAAGTTAGGATGGCCATCATCATTGTTGTATTGCATGAATCGCATGTAGCACGTACAATTTCCGTATATCTGGCACGGATTTCATCACAACTGGGGCATAGAGGTGGATATGTTAATCTGAGCCTGAAGAGTGATCAAACTTCCTTTTTTTCTTAAAGTATTTTTTCCTTTATGATGATTATGAAAAGTTTTACTCAGCATATTGTTTTCAGGGATAACACATACCACTTAGGTATCCGTTTGTGTTTCTATGCTCACTGTCCAGCAGCTGCCATGATCTGCACATGGTCTTTGACTATTTATACTTAATTGAAAATTGTATCCAATATACATTAGCTTCTGTCTAATTTGCGTTAATCGAGTATGTATTTTCCTGAGGAAATTATCCGACTCTAATGGCAGTTTCATCGATTGACTAAGTTTTGTTGTGAGTCAATTCAAACTCATCCATTTTATGCAGCTTTAACAACTGTGCTCCTACTGAAGTTGAAGTTGTAGCCTTTTTCTTGCATTTCTGAAACATCAAGTTTGTATGTTGCAGGGCTTGCTTTGGCACCACAAAGTACTGTCATGCTTGGCTGCGAAATGTGGTAAGCATATGGACAACCTTTTTGTCTTTTGAAGTTTATTTAGTGGTTAAATACTTGGATTAGCATTTCATTTTGTAATTTATTTGTGTTAATTGGTGTACTGATTTTCGTTGATCCAGCCATGCACAAATCCAGATTGTCTGTATTTGCATGAGATTGGTTCTCATGAGGACAGCTTTACGAAAGATGAGATCATTTCAGCATATACAAGGTGATAATATGTTTTACCGACTTTATTCTGAGGTTCATTAAAGGTCTTTGGGATGCTTTTTCATAAATCCCAGGTGTCATTCTTTAATACTTGCTAACTAAATTGCTTGATTGAGTAGAGTTCAGCAAATTACTGGTGTCACAAGCAATATGCAACGGCGTTCAGGGAATATACTGCCTCCCCCAACAGATGAATATTGCAATAATGGCTCTGGACCAATTGGGAAATCTGTTGCTAAAGGCATCACAAATGTAAGTTCTTACATGGCTTTATTTCAACTGGATATTTGATTATTAGTAAGGGTGTTAATCATTAGTGGGTTACTTCCATGGATGAGTGTATACCAGACCAAGAAATAAAGGTATTGAGGGCTCTAATCATGGCTAAAGTGCAATCATGACTTGCAAGTACTTTTGGTTCTTAAAATTGCACAGATAAGCTTCAGAAGGGCTGTGTGGCTGATTATGATTATTTAAGAGAAAGTAATGGCTTGTTGTAAATCATATAACTTATTTCCTCTTTGATAATTTCTAATCCATTTGTTGGCGTATCCCATAATCCCTGTGATGCAGCATTGTTTTGGATTTAGAGTCTAAGATGGCTTGATAATATATATCTGTGATTTTCATAGATTCATATCAACTTAGCGTAAGCTGCTTGTACTTTTCAGAATCCAGTAAGCAGTACCAGAGGATCTCCTCCAACCAGTAGCTCTGGAAGATCTGGTGCTCTTCCCCCAGCAGCTTCATGGTATGTTCAAACCAACTTTTTCTTTTGGTGGGACCTGGGGGGGGGGAAGAGGTTGGTGGGCTTCAGATATTTACAGGCCTTTCTGGGTTTGTGCTTACTTTGCTGTTCTGGTCTCTTGTTTGCTTAGGGGTGCACGTGCATCAAATTGCCAGTCGTCTAGTGGAAGCTCGGCTTCTTTGAATGGGTCCTCCAAACAGAAACCTGACGTATCTATTGGATCATTGTCATTCTCCACAGCTGTTACTTCTGTAACCCACATATCTGCTCCAACTAATGATGTTTGGAAGAAACCAGCTCCAAATGACGAAAGTGTTTCCAGGCAGCATAAAACAAAATTTGAAACAATTGAAAATGTAAAACCTCATGATGGAGTTGATATTCGGACCAGTGTGTCTGAGATTTCTAGTTCTGCTGTGGGTGCTTCTGCCACAACAGGATCAAGGAGTCAAGCTCCTTCACCATCATCAATTGAGGACTACAACAGTGAATCAAGCAAGCCTGTAGATGCTATTTGCTCTCTTGGCAGGCCATCTAAAGTCTCTGTTCTAGGGCAGGACCTGTGCACTGCCTCTGATGACAAGTCTCAAAGTGAAAGCATTAACATATCATCGTCAGACATTGATAAACAACAAAATTATGGCTGTTCTGAGGTTGTGCAATCTAGTGACTTGAGCTTGGAAAATTTGATGTTGCCTAGAAGTCTAGTTTTACACCCACTTGAGGCTGACAAGGTTTTAGAACAGTCATCATCTGCTGGAGCTAGTAAAGCTAGCACCTCAGGTAATTGTGAGAATTCTTTCAGGGAAGCAAATGATTGGAGATCTGAAGTAGAGACTTCCTGCCTGCAGAATCTGTCTTCTGAACTAGAAGATGATTTTGATGATCAGAGACTCAAAGATGCGGTGTTAGTCAGAGAGCCAACTGTGAGAAATGCATCTCACTCACTCCATATGTTAGATCATAGAAGGAGTCCCTTACCTCAGCTACAATCTAATGGTTTTGATGGTATACTTAATCATTATGTACATCATCCAACTGTAAATAAAAGACCTGATGAAGAATTAGTGGCTAGATCATCTAGTACATCTGTTGTGTCTAATGGCTATTTGGAGAATTCTTTTACCTCTACTGCTGGCATGGGTAATGCTTTTTCCCTGTCAAATGGAGGGGCAAGGATGTCAGGGAGCCAGATGAGAAGCTACAATGAAGTGGCTAATATTGATTCAAATCCTACTCTGGATGTGGAAAGCAATATAATATCAAATATATTATCGTTGGAGTTGGATTCATGGGACGACTCTTTGACATCTCCGCAGAATTTGGCTAAGTTGTTGGGTGATGCTGATAAACCGCATGGCTCCTTGCCATTGTCTAGTTCATGGAAAGGCCATAATAGCAATCAATCCAGATTCTCTTTTGCAAGGCAGGATGAGTATAGGAACCAGCTGTTTGATACGGAAGTACCTTCAAATGACATTGGCCAGTCATCAAATAACCATTCTTTTGGTCAGGCATTTTCTGGAAGAGACTCATTTTTGGACAGGCTTGGAAATGGCTTTGGATACTCTTACCTCAATGCTCAACATCCTGATAATCTTATGAGTCATTCTGTGTTCACTTCCAATAAGCATTCTGGTGAGTATCATTTGTAGCATGTATGTATATTATCTTTCTTCGTACCACATTCCAGATAATTTATGGATTTCATTCCAGAGGCTGTTCTATATTTCTCTCTAAATGTGGTTTGAAGTGAAAGAGAAAGGGAAACTAAGATGCTTACATTTGTTTGTATTTTGCGTCCGTGTTTCAGCATCTAGAGCACAAATTTCTGCACCACCTGGTTTTTCTGTGCCAAGTAGACCACCACCCCCTGGATTTTCATCTAGTGAAAGAAGTGATCACACTTTTGATGTGAAATCTGGTTCGTAACTATGACTGTTTTCTTGTTAGTCACCCTTCAAGAGTTTGTTTCACTACTCCCTGCTTGTTACAGGTTTCACGTGTTGTTACACTTTGCAGGTCATCATGTGCTCGAGGCTTCCTCTTTATTGAGAAATCCATACCAGACATCACCCAGTGGCAATGCAAGTAGTGATGGGGATATTGAGCTTATGGACCCTGCAATTATAGTTCAGGGGAGGCTTCCTGTTGGGATTAATAATTCTGGCTTAGATGTGAGACAAAATTTCTCTTCTCAGTCGGCTGCAATTGACAATGAGTCTAGACTGCAGTTGTTGATGCAAAGGTCTCTCTCGCCTCACCAGAACCTTAGATATAGTGATGTTAGGGATCCCTATGCTACTCCTAATGATGCATATGGTTTCAATCCAAGACATATGGAACGGTCCCAAGCTGCTCATTTACCCCCCTATCAACAATTTTCTGTTCAACAGTCGAGGAACTCGACAATGTCAAATGGACACTGGGATGGCTGGAATGAAGTACAGGGTGGTAATGATGTGGGAATTGCTGACCTCCTCAGGAATGATAGACTAGGGTTCAACAAGTTATATGGAGGTTATGACGATTCAAAGTTCCAAATGCCCAGTTCTGGAAGTTTATACAATCGGACATTTGGCATTTGAACAAATCATCACCCCCCCTGCTTTGGTGGGCGCTTCCATGGGTGGAGAAACTATGATTTTGCTCCACAGGGAGTGCTGTACTTGTGGGAGGAACTGATGCTTTGGCTGATCTCCTCAGGTAGCTAAGGATGAATCTTTAGTGAACTGGTTTCTTGGTGCTGACAGTTAAGAAAAGAGGATCTGTCTATATGTTACGCGAGTTGCAACATTTGGCAATTTCATGAACTATGAAGTTGGTGTCATAGTAAGGTAGTAGATTCCAGCTAAATCGGGATGACTATGGCAGGCACATTGTCTGTTGGCATCTGGTCATTAGGGTTCACATAAAAAGAAAGAGCTTGAGCTTTGAAAAGGACCCAACTTCTAGTCACAGGTGCCCTTCTTATCTTTTCTTGCTGTATCATGATCGGTCACATAATCTGTTCCTTGTTTTTGTGTTATTTTGCATAGAAGGTTGAGTTACTGATTTATCATTTACTTTTTATTACCTGGCTTCCATTTGGTCTTTCAGGCAGCATGAATATGTTTGTGTGATTGTCATCAGCAGTCTTTTGCTTTACAAAAAGCGTGCAACTTGTCAATTTTTTTTTTCTTTGCAGAGAGTCAAGGTTGTGAGATGTTTTTAGTCGACACAGATGGTGTATTAGATTCCATGCTGATGGATAATCCTCGATGTTCTTTCCTGTTATGCTCCAGGATAGAGCGAACAGCAAAGTGTTGCTTGCACAGCTGAAATTTGATACACGTTTTTGACCTCTCACGGCGTGGTAACGGTACACTAGATTTCAATAGGGGTGATAGAAAGCAGAGTTTGTTGAAGCTGATTTACCTTAATGGCTCCCTCTTCATTTATTGTTATTATTATTATTTTTTATTTTTAATTTATGTTTTTCATGCCGTTTAGACCTAAAGTCAATCTGTTTGAGTAGAGAAAGGTTGAGGTACAACGGATTTGGTGTCCCACCCCCGGGTTTGTTCTATCGGTTCTATAGCCTTATCCAATTATATATTGCGTCAGTTTGATTGGGGTTTAGTGAGAATTTCCTGTGTTACAGAAGCAATCTGTAACCTTTGAATTAGTTGTGAGACATCATAAAAGTGCCTTGTTTCTGTCTGCCAAAGCTGATGGCTGCTGTCAGTGAAGCTTTATGGTTTTATTCTGCATTTATTCTTTTATTTTTGCTGGGTCTATGGAGATTGAATAATGTAGTTTGTTGGATGAAACCATCTCATTGAACGAGTGATAGTATTAGTATTGCGGACTTGAGCCTTTTGAGATGTGATATGCACCGGAAAAGCTCCTATGGAGGAAGGCTTTTCAGAGAAGTGAATAAAAGCCGGATCGGCTGGTCCAAACGGGTGCAAGAAGGCTTTTCAGTATAAACCTATCCAATTTTGAAATATACATATTCATTGGAAAAAATTGGGGTAAACTGAAGAAGTTAGAGTAAATTGAAAAAATCATTTGATGAGCAAGTTTTTATTTTAGTTCAAGCCTCGAATTTGAACTTGTTGGACTAATTGGATGGTTGTACCAGCATCATATCAAATCAACTATCAGGTTAAATAACCTTTTAATTCAACTATAGTTGGATCAGGTATTGACTATTGCGTTGGGTCGATATTTGATCTTGAAATATGTATTAATTAGAAAAACTTGGAATAAATTGAAGTAGGATAAATCAAAAATATCATCTAAATTGTCCCGACTGGGAGAGTTAAAATACGCGCAAGTCTCTCTTTTTGTTGTTGAGCCTTGAGTTTGAACTAGTTGGACTAGTTGGACTAATTGGATGGTTGTACCAGCATCATAGCAAGCAAATTATGAGGCTAAATCACTTTTGATCCCATTGTAGTTGGATTAGGTATTGACTAATGCGTTGGGTCCATTCTTGGGTTTGAATTTAAATCATGGCCTCACATCAAACTTCACTTGTATAGGGTTTTTTGGTAAAACTGTTTGGTTGGGTACGCAAATGATGCAGAGTGTTTAATTTATTTTTTTTACTAAAAAAATAGGTTGGGCATAAAGATCTAAATGATTATTGTGCTTAGGGTTGTAAATAAGTTGAGTCAGTTCAGTATTCGGCTCGACTTGTTAAAAATTCGGTATTCGGTTCGGTTTATTTTTTGACTTTGGTTCATGAGTTCGATTCGGCTCGTAAAAAGTTTAGTTTGTTTGGTTTGTTTAGTTAAATGAGTTGAACTTAAATTATATTTTAGACTCATTTAATTAAATGAGTGGAGTCTAAGTCCAGGGATATTTGGTTTAGCTCGGTTCGTTTATAACTCTATTTGTGCTCCTGAGAAGCCATTATTTACTTACCAATACATTATTTGATTTGTCTTGTTAATTTTTTTTTGATTCTCTACTCTCTCCTAACCTTGGTGTAAAGTGACAAAATTGTAATGATAGTAAGGTGATATCTACTCTCATTCTTGTTCTTTACAATTAATAATCGCCAAGGGACTAGTAGAAAAAGCAAAAAAAAAACCTTGTAATAAATAAATAAGGAAGAAAAATCCATTAGTAGATAAAAGTGTGTTTGGCTTTAGACAAGAGATCACACTTCCTAAGATACGTGCCTTTTGAATGATGAGAAAATTTTAAGTTTCAAAATTGATTATCTTTATTTATTAAATAAGATATTTACCTTGGGCTTTCTAGATTGAACATTTAATTATTTACATTTTTAGATGTCTAAAAATATTGATTGAATAGCAAATTTATTTGATATTTATGCTAAAGTATTATTTTATTAATTCTAATAACTTTTATAGAATAATTTTAAAAACTATAGACCATATGTGTAACACTCTTATTTTTACAATAAAATCCTTTTTATTTTAAAAATTGATTTGCTAAAGCAAAATAGGAAAGACAGTGTAAAGAACATCTATATAACTAAAAGCAGACCTCTCCCTTTGAGAGTCACAAATATTACAAAGATGTTAAAGTTTTGAAGTGTATAACAACATTAAATGAAATTGAGTTATAAAGTGAAAAGGGGCCAATTAGCTTAACCTTAAACTAGTTCATACCCCATCAAGTATGCCTTCTCTAGTGTTTCAAAATCCCTACGCACAAATTTCTTCATCTACCCATTTTAGCAACAAAAAACTAGTAAATCAGTACCATGGGCTAATCACACCCACTAATCAAGGTCTTAGTTACAACAACCAAATTGTTTGAAATGCTTGAACAATGCTTAGGGGTTGTTTAGTCCCATTTCAAATATTGAACAAGCTCTTAGGAGAATTTTCAACTATGGTCACTAGGATCCTTAAGAGTTTTTCAATGATTACTAGAAGTGTAAATCCTTATACTCAATAGTGTTTTACAATGATAATACAAAATGTAAGCCCTTAGGCTCATTATTGTTTTGCAATGATTCCACAAAACTTAAGTCCTTAAACTTAATAGGTTTTTGTAATAACAACATAAAATGCAAGCCCTTAGGCTCAACAGTGCTTTGCAACAATGATAAAAAATAAAAATATAAAAACGAATCCCTTAGGCTCATTGATGTTTTATTATGGCAACACAAAACATATGCCCTTAGGATCATTAATGTTTTGCACTAGTAACACAACATGTAGGCCCTTAGGCTCATTAATGTTTTACAACGATATTACAAAACATAAGCTCTTAGACTCATTAGTGTTTTGCAATGGTAACATAAAACGTAAACCCTTAGGCTCATTAGTGTTTTGCAACGATAACATAAAATGTAAGTGTTTTGACTCAACTAGTATTTGACAACTACATATCTCACAATCTAAAATGGGTGTATGAGTCGGATTTGGGTGAGGTAGTGCCACTCCTCCGACAAGAAAGGTAAGAAAGAGCCTTTTGAAAGTTC
Source organism: Tamarix chinensis (assembly GCA_030549775.1). Classification (NCBI taxonomy): domain Eukaryota; kingdom Viridiplantae; phylum Streptophyta; class Magnoliopsida; order Caryophyllales; family Tamaricaceae; genus Tamarix; species Tamarix chinensis. The sequence goes on along the minus strand of CM060171.1, from coordinate 102,449,696 downwards.
AAGCGACATTGGTATAATGCCAACTTAAGGATACTTTGATTATCAAGTTAATAATGTAGGATGCAAATAATGCAAAATAAAAATGAGAGGGATCCAAATGACTTAGCCATTAGGTCAAGAAGGCATGGTCATCAATGGTGAAGGGTTCGAGGTCCCTAGCTAGAGGTGTTTGTAGGGGTGCCTCTAGGTCAATGTTGAGTGAAGGCAACGATAAGTTGAAAGGAATAGTAGAAGATTGCTTAGTGTGAATGGTAAGCGACAATTTCTCTATAGATTGAATATTCAATTCCTTTTTTTTTGAGTACCTTGTGATTACACTATTTATGAAGGCCATATTGTAACACCCAAAAATTTTATAACCTTTATTTTTGGATATTTAGCCTTTTTATTCAAAACCAACACTTAAACCTTAGTCTAATTATTTTTATTTATATCATTTGACTTATAACCCATATAAATTCCTAAACATTTTTTTTCAATTATTTTACCTCTTTTCTTTTTGTTAAACTTATCCTAAACTGGATAATTTTCCCAAATTATTTCCACCCTACCCTACCGTTTTAGCCCCTACTCTACCCTTATTGTGTCCCAAAAATTCCCCCTAATGCTCTCCTAAAATCACTCCCTTTCTCACACTAAGCCCACACCCCTAACCCATCAAACCGTCATTCTCCCTCACTCCACTCACCCTACATGTAAATATATACATACAAACACACAAACACCACCCATACCCAACTCCCTTTATCAATCCCAACCTTTCTTCAACCAAAAAAATCCATCCTTTTCATTTTTCCTAGCCAATATAGCCATTGCGCAACACCTTCCAGCCAGCAACCACACACACATCACCATTACCCTCCCCTCCATGCACAATGTCTACATTCCCTTAACCAAACAACCACACATCACCTTCTTCCTCTTTTCCTTCTTCCCTTCTCGGCTTCATTTTGCTTGCTCACGAACCACCGACCTCCTCCTCCTTTCTCCTCTCCTCACCACCACCATCCCAGCAGATCCACCACAACCACCATCATTTAGCTATTTGGCCTCCCCTCCCCCTTTTTCTTCTCCTTATCCTCCTCCTTCTTCTCTTTCTCTTTCTCCTTCTTCATCTCCTCCTACTCCCTTTTCCTATTCCTCTCATTCCTTTTATTCTTCCTTCTTCCCTACCTCCCCTATTTTTATTATTCTCCTTCCCTGCGATAATTTTTTCCAATCCTTGCTCCAACCCTTAGATTGCTTTCCTCGCAGCAAACTCCCCAAGCAATGAAAATTTTTTGTCGATTCTTTCCCCTCCACTTAGGCACCTTATACTAAAACCAACCACCACCCTATTCAATCCTCTCTCTCTCTCTCTACCTTCCTTTCTTTCCCTCTTGCACTACATCGACCAAGGTATCCTCCACATAACTCCCCTCTAGCACCTCCACCACCCCTAGCCATCACACTAGCAAACACCACCCATTAGCAACCCTCCCTTCTTCTTCCTCTCTTTTTCTTCTTCTCTCCTCTTCCTCCTGGTTTGGTTGGTTTGTTTCTATCGCACAACCGTGCCTTGCTACATGACTTGTCGCGATCCGTCATACACACGCCTCTAGCATCACCAACCTCCAATCGTACCCTTGTTGTGCCTCCTCCCTTAAACTATCCCTGCATTGCCTGACCTTCCTCATCACTGTGTAGCTCCAACCTTCCTACGCCACCCTTTCCCACAAGCTCCTACACAAGCCCAACATCTCTCCGTGCACTACTTATGCTACCCATGCAACCTGAGAGGAAGTGTCTTGGTTTTTAAATTTTTGGTACCTATTATTAATATGCAAGGGTATTTAGGTAATATTAGAAAATAAATATTTTATTATTATAACTATTATTTTATTCATTAAATATTAATTTGGTAATTTTGGTATTATTTGTATGTATGAAAGTTGATTAGTGGGATCTTATATTATTTAGTAGGATACCGACATTTTATGTTTTGCTAGAATTTAGGTGACTTTTATACTCTCCTAAAATGATACATTTTGCACGATAGCACATTAGAGTTTTTATGTTGCAATATGTTAAGCATGATTGATTAAATTATAATTATGTGTTAGCTATTATATCCTGGAAATTAGTAAAATGAGCATGTTATCATATGTAAAGTTTTTCGGGTACAAAAGTATGGAAAAATAATTTTATGATAATATATGACATGTACGCGAAAAATAATATGATGATTATGCTTAGATATATTTATAGAATAATAATCATGGATGTGTGCCCTAGAGGCAATTTATTCATTTTATGTGTATTATGATTTCTACCATGACATACATGTCTAATATGTACTATAAGTTGTTAAGCATGAGACTATATGATCATGGATGGATTAGATATGCACGCTAGGGTTTTGTATGCAAAATCTTAAATAAGGACAAATTGGTCATTTAGCTTATCTAATATTAAGTACATGATAAATTAATATAATTATTATGTTGTAGGCTTTTCATGACAAAATTGTTAATAAAATATATTTGGTAATTAAAAAGGATGTTAATGTAGTAATTTTGATCACAGGGGCTTTTTGGTCATTTTCATCCTAAAGTACCCAAATGTATTCAATTGATCCTACGATGACCTTGATATATTTTTATGATTAACCTTGGTGATTATCTTGATTATGGCTGTCTCAGAGTAATTAGAAATGAGTAAAATAGTTAATCATGGAATTTGGACTGTGTAATTTATATGTGATATTGTGATCACCTTAATAAAATACTAATACTTAAAGTGAAATACCTCAATATTGAGAATACTGGATCTTTAGGGATTGCTAACCTAAAGATGTGGTTTATCCTATGATTGATTATGATTTTCTACTGGTGTGCCTTAGTGCCCTAACCAATCCTTATATCTTACTCTATTACGTTATGCGGGTTGATAGAGGGGATGCATACTTATGGATTAGGTATCCTGTCAGTTGGGTACTGTGTTACCTTTGTGTACTAGTGTGACTAGGGTACCTTTGCATCATTGGGTTGATAGTTAGTAGGATACTATGCTCCCTTAGTGCACTGGTATGACTGCAACACCTTAATGTCTCCAGGTTGATTGATCTCCCCTCAAGTGAATAAAAATGAAATTGTTTGGTGGATTATTAGATTGGTCGATAGTAGCCTTTGTGCTTAATTGTGGTTTAGTAGTAGTCTTTGTGCCTATTTGTGATTTAGTAGTAGCTATTGTGTCTATCTGTGATTCGGTAGTAGCCGTTGTGCCTACATGTGGTTCGGTAGTAGCCTTTGTACCTATCTGTGATTTGGTAACAACTTTTGTACCAACCTATGTTTTGGTAACAATCTTTGTGCTTACCTGTGTTTTGGTAGCATCTTTTATGCCGACTTGTGATACTATGGACTGCTATTGATCTGTACTTTTGAACCTGCCTGTGTTATGAGATTTATTGGTATTGATAATGATGTGTATGACATGTGGTTATTATCTTGGTTTTGGTTTGATTTTGTTTCTAATTATGCTACAAAGAGAATCACTGGAATATTCCATTAGTAAGTTTCAGTTAGTTCCAAATGCACGATTATGAATAGTATATGGCTTTGGTTATATAGATGACTATTGTATTTCAATTAATGCATGTACAATTCAATGTTTTATACCATGTATTACTGTGATGCCTTGCATGCGTTCTATGATGGATTTTTATTTTAGTTTAATATAAATGGTTTCTCCGTACCGTTGTACTAAAGGGTTCCTTTCATGGGCCTCTATCAATTCAATAGAAAATAGTCTTTGCAGGTCAGCTTTTGAGTTCAATCAAAAGATGGTAGTTCAGTGTAAAAGCTTAGGGCTATCCGGTATCTTTTGATATATTTGATTTCAATTGTATTTGGGATGCTTGTTTTCTCCTTTTTTTCTCTCTTTTAAGTTTTGTAATCATTGATGTTGCTTTTATATAGCATAATACTTATCTTTTGTCTCTTCTATTCTAATTCTTGTAATCATGTTATAGATCTAAGTGGAGTAATAATTTTAAGCTTAGCAATTGGTATGAGAATGGTTAAGGAAACCAGACTTATACCAAGTGTGATGGTAACACCATTTGTTTTTACTATTTTAGTTTGTACACTTAACTCTATAATTAATATTTTCAAGTCCTAAAAACCAAGATGTTACAATGACTCACAACATTCCCCTATATAAGATAGGATAAGGCCACCCTTTGAGGCGGTTAATACTAGGAAATCCATGGAAGTTAGATCATATTCAAACAAAGTGGAGAATGTATAATTTTTGAATCAATTGCACTAGATGTTGAGGTTATAATATTTGTTCATGATGTTGTTACATGAGTTGAGTCAACTAGGTTCAAGGAAAAACCCTATAAAGCCTTGAGATTCCTAGAGTGTATGGATTTTTGGGATCAAAGGGTTGTATTTTTCCTATAGAGTTAGGCTCCCCATTTAAGTCAAGGGCCTTAACTTGGGGAGTGGATGGTATGATGACGTTCTAGAGAGTAGGATTGATGGAGTTATGATTAGACTTTGGGAGATCAATGATGGCTTACCTAGTAGACTGACTTATGCATTGTCATTTTGATAGGGTATGACCATTCTTTGATTATTTTCATTCTAAATTCCCCCTTTTAAGATAAGAAGAAAGGAAATGATGCTTCAAATGTTTATCTTTGTTGTGCTTAGATCATTGAGATTTAGAGAGTCATTGTCTGTCATTTTCTAGTGAGTTTTCCAACCATCTATTATGTGTTTAATATTTTTCTCATGTGGGAATTTCCCAATTGGTGGTATGAAATGACTATCATGATGTTGATGAGAGATTTAAGCTCTTCTTCTAAAGATTGTATTGCACATTTTGGTAGTCTTAAGGGGGAAACCTCAATGAATGCTCCTACAACGGAGGACGTTGTTTGAGACATGAATGTTGCGGCATTATCTTTGTACCTAGTTCGTGCCATTGTGTGTGGTACCGTGGTAGTTAATTCTAGGTTTGTAATAAGTAAAAAAGGGCCCATGCATTTGGCCACATCGAAGGAGGTGGCAAAGACCCATAGTACGATAATCTTAGAAGGAGAATATATCATGTTGCTAACATCACCAGTAAATGCACATTTTTTGACATTGATATAGAGTGCTTTAGGGTTCATTTTTGACCTTTAGATGAGGCCTCCATACTTGGAGAAGAGGGCGGGTTAAATATCTTGGTTGGGTGTGCTTTTATGAGCACCTCTGATGGTACATGTTTAGGCTTCCATTTCTAGAGCTAGTAGGGAAGTTTTTAACCAACTTTGTTGTCCTCCTAAATAGTCCCCAATGCTTGGAGAGTTCTACTAGATTAGGTCAACTTGGGCGAGTTAATAGATATGACTATGGATTTGGGATTATTGTCATGGTGTTATTACCCCAAGGTACACAATAAGGAGGATATAAGGGTGTTGCTAATTGGTAGGCTAGACCATGAGAAGTTAGTCCAAGGTCTATTAACCAACAACTGTGATTGGAAGGGATTATATTTCTTCATGGAATAGAAAATGATTCTCTTATAGGACTCCTTCCAAAACATTTCTAATGAATGGAATACCTTTAGTGAGTATTATTTCATTCTTTAGGAAGTAACAATGTCAATTGAGTTTAAATTATGTGTTTTCTATGAAGTTTCCCAAGATAGCTTTAAGAGAGGGAGTTCATTGGTTATCATTTGTGAGTGGATCAAGAATTTGTAAGGAGTAGGCAAGAAAGAGTGTCATTAGGATGTGTTGCTAAAAAATGATTTGGGTGACACTGCGGTTCTTAGCAAATTTGCCTACCCTTAAGATATTCCTCTATATAACCTTATCTGATTTTTTTTTCTTTCTTTGCTGGATGAATTAGGGAACCAAATATGTTTTTTGAAGTCTCATATCCTATAGGAACGAAATTTTATAGACATTGTCAACAACTTTTCTAGTGGTTCCACTATGTTAGACCCCTTGGTCATAGTGAACTAAGAGGCAAATAGAAGACATGTTGTTGCCCACTAGGGACCTTCCTATATTTTGGGTGGCATGGAACCAAATTCCATACTTAAAAAAGGAGGGTATTCTTATATCACTGAAAATGGGTCTGATGTTGGGATCTTTGAGGCTTGATAAAAAAAATGTGACACTTTCCTAGATAAGGAGGCTAGCTCACAAGAAGAAGAACCCGTATGAGGTGGGGAGTAGATCTAGAGGTGAGCTTGAGTTCTTGGAGGGAGCTTATGCCTTTGAAGGTCCCTAATCCTTTGGGGGCAGAATGGGGAAGTTAGTCCTATGAGCCGTCGAGCCTCGATTGTCATAACTTTCTTTTAGTAGACATTTGGAGGATATCGTGTTGGAAAATTGTAAGGTAAATTTTTTGAATTCTATATTTTATTGCCGTTTTCTTTATAGGGGTGTTAATACTAAGGGGACCTTGTTTGGTCTAAGGGTTGTGACCTAGCTAGAGACCACCGCCATTAGACTATGATCGGAGGTATAAAAACTTTGGGAGGCCGAGTCTTCTTGAGAGTCAGAGGTGCAGGAACTCTGGGAGGTTAAAATCTTTCTGGTATCCAAGGTGAAATGTTTGGAGAGTCATCAAGAGAGGATTCACCAATATATTACTAAGGCTAGGAATTCCTTTGAAGATAAATACTTCTTGCCACATATTTGAGGCAACTTAGGGCCAAAAGGAAGCCATGAGGAAATAAAGAGGGGATAAGTTAGATACGAAGCTTGGATTTTTGGATTCATACATCTGATCCATGTCCAAGAAGGTTTTCTACTATAAGATGAAGTGGGATTTTATCGCCATCACAACTAAGCTAGATATGATGTTGGAGTTAAAGATTAGCCTTGTTGAGAAGTGGGATAAGGAAGGCTCCACCAGAATTTAGATGAATTTTGAGAGAGACAAGGGATTATCCTTGAAGGGAATGTTCCCACCACATAGGAATCTTCTTGGTAGGGCAGTGGAGAGGTTGCATCTTGACAGGAAGTTGTAAGCGATGACACTAATGCTGTGTAGATTTTGTTGATTTTTGGGCATGGCCCAATGGAAATGTAAATCTGGTATCCTTAAATATGAGCACTAGACATATAATATGTGTTGCTTGTATGCACTTTAGTAACTATGTGTTGAAAAATGATAGTCAATTAGTCTTCGCATGTTCTTATTATTTATTGGTTCCTAGTGCATATTTCAAATTGCCATTGGAAGTGATATGAGTGTGAGTGTGGTCCTCCACTTTCTATCAAGAATTGGGGAAGGAAGTTGAAGAATGTTTCAAATTTCTATTTGAAATTGAGTAAGCAAGCCTCTACTTCCCTTTGAAATTTGGTAAATGAGGTTGAAAAATGCTTCAAATTAGTGTTTGAAAGTTGAGTGAGTAGTCCTATACTTTCCATCAAAATTTCAAGAAAGAGGTCATGAATATTTCATATTGGTATTTGAAAGTGGAGAGAATAATCCTCTACTTCCTTTCGAAAGTTGGGGATGGTAGTAATAAGGTGTAGTGATGTTTCATAATTATAGGCACTCTACTCCAATTTTCTTTTCAAGAGGAGGCATTTAGATGTATTGTTTTTCGTTGTGGATACTCCACTTCACTCGGGAGGAGGTTTTTCCATGTAGTGTCAAGCAAAACTGATGCCCAATATATTACTCATAGAATTGGGTTGATCTTAGAGGTTTCTTGCTCTATTGCGTCATTAATTTTATTAGGTGTTTGGGTGTAAATTTGGGCTTAATTGATGAATGGGATAGTTGCCCAATGGTTTAAAAATTTGAAAGTGAAGCACTTATATCAATAGATGATATAAAAATAAGGCATTTGGGACAACACATGTACGGGGGTAGCTTGAACATTTTAACTACCAAAGGTCATTCAGACAGTCATGTTCATTACATTGAGGGAAAATGTATCTCCCAAAAGGGGGAATTACCATAGTAAATTGTGCAGATAGGTGTAATTATTACTATCATTCTAGGGGGTGTGGTGGCCTATGATTGGTGCATTGTATCAATGCAATGTATATAAAATTATCACTATTTATCATTTCATTTGCCTCTTGATGAATCTAATAGGCCAAAAAGGAGGGGACGTTCTATGGTGCATGATAGTATTGCTAACTTGACCTCCATACATAGAACCAAAAATACCCTATTTTAATAAATATGGCTCATCATCGACCCTGTAGAGTTATTGGAATGAGGCTATAGATGGATCCTAGCTCAACAACTCCCATACCATTGAGTTCTAATGAGAGGGAGCTTTGCTAGTTTTTATTCGGTGGTATTTTGGGATAGCAATTATTAGGGGATGTGGGTCGAGAAACTCCAACCAAAGCCAGGGGCAATTGGGATCCTGCTTCTTCTAAGATTGCAAATGTTCTAGATGTGTTGCAAGAATATATTAACAAAACCTATGAGGGTGGCTCTCTCATGACTTAGATTGTTGAGGTAAAACCATGTGTAAATTCCTTTTCAAATTCTATCATAATAACACCGAGGCTTAGTTGTTTGCTTTCTATTTCTTACTTTGTAGGCTCTCCATGACAACGCCAATGTCTGAACTAGAGCAACTCTAGCTTGATTTGAAGGACAAGGAGGCTAGGCTTTTTGGGTCTAAGAAGAAGCTTGACCAACTTAAAGATGCCATGGGAAAGAGGGACATAGAGCTAGCTAGTTCTCATCGGTATATTATTGAGTTGGAGGAGGAGGTGTTGGTTGGGCCTCCGAAGTTGGTAGTTTAGGTCTCCTTAGCAGAGTCAAAGTGACCCCAGTTGTTCAAGGAGTCCACTATGTGGGATCATCCCTTGGTTTAGTAATTGATTAGTTATGTGAAGATCTTTGGTAGTGGTAGAGGGTAAGGTGATTTAGGGTTACTATCTCTAGACTCTTTGTTCCCGGTGTTAGCATCGTCTCCTTATGGGACTAGTGGTGTGGGGATTTCTTAAAGGTCTCTCCCTTCCCCAATCCTCCAGGATTTTGAGTAGTGGCATAAGGTCCTAAAAGGGATAGGGGAAGGAGAGTTGCATCTGGCTTCCCCTATTCCAGTCGCACGACTCCCTCTTTCCATTTTTTTTGAATGGGGGGAGGGAGATTGTGTGTGGCCTTCATGATAATCAGCCGACTGCCCTTTGACTCTACACCTCCCTTTGCTAAGCACAAAGGTATATTATTTTTTTTATGCATGCTCAAGTTTACTACTTGCCTTTTGTATAATCGTTTCTTTATGAGCGCTCCTAGACTTAGCCTCGCAGACTAAAATTTTTAAGGCATGATGGCTTTAATAGGCATTTCCTAATGTAGTCTCTACTAGTTATTCCTCATCGTAAATCACCATTCAAAGTAAACTATATGTTTTCTTGCCGTTCAAGCGGTTATAAGCCAACTTAGCTCATTACTTGTAATGTTTTAATTTTGGTGTCTTATTTTGATCTTCTATATTTTACACCTACAATTCCCTAGACCCCTCCGAGGGATCATTTGTAAGAATTATTTTTTGGCTTAAGTGTGAAGATCCCTATTTCGAGAGGAGGTAACCACCAAATTAAAGTGGCATTAGTTAATGCACTTTAGTGCCCATTTTTTTATTATAGGAAGTTGGGAAATTGTATGATTTTATGAATAATGGTAGGCATTTTGAATTCATTGAATTTGGTGATTACATGGTGTGCTTTGGTTGATACACTAATCAAATATTAGCCAATTTTGCAAAGTATAGTTCTTAATGTGTATGTAGGGGATATAAGTGAGTGAATAATTGTCTCGCGGTCATTACACCTACCCTATTAGGCTTAATAGCTAATGGTGCTCTTTTACTAAGAGACTTACCGCATTTGTGGTTGTCTTAGTCTCTATTAGAAAGATATATTCTAAATTCTTTCCAGCCTTTTTCTTCCCTCGTTAGAAACTATTCCCCCTTAATGAGCATTTTTAGCAATACATGATCCCCTCCCTTACAAAATTTGACAAAGAGGCTAATGTTGGATAGGTTGTTAGACAAGATCTTTGAGTACAAACTACCTATCACAAGGGATGAGGCCAAAAGTTCCTAGACCCTATTGAGGCATTTGACAAGATTGATATTGAGGATAGGTGATGTAAGAAAAAAAATACCCTAGAGGGTTGTTTTGGCACTATTGAGGTGTGCTCTAAAGTAGAAATACTTTGGAAAAAAGTAATCAAGCTGCATGTAGAGTTAGTAGACACCAAATTCTTTTGTTGATCAGTGAAGAGGCTCACCTTGCGTCAAAGAAAAGGGTGCTTGTAGAAATATGGGCCAAGCTTTGTGCTAGGGAGAGGAATATCCACTTAATATAGAAGTACTACAAAGACTACAAGAGGTGCTTTGATTTAGTAGTCCATGGGATCTTCAGGCTGCATCAAGAAAGTAGGAAAATCTTGGAGTAGTTTTGGTGCTTGTAACAATCAAATGTACTATTTTTTAAAGAAATTAAATATAAAATATTTAGGTATTACCTCCATACTTAATATGAGTTTAGTTTACCATACCATTATCATATTAAGTACAAAGTAAAACACTTAAGAAAATTAAACAATATAACAATATAACAAGAGGAAATTTTCTAAAACATAGATAAGAGTTTGGAGATAAAACTCCTAGCACAAGAGCAATCAAAATAAAACAACACAATCTCATGAAACAAAGAGTCTATAAGGTATCGAAATTAAAACTTTAAATAACGCAGACTCTGCACCCAATATCTATATAAAAGTCACTCTTCTAAAGAAAGCGCATAATACTCATCAAAGTAGTCATTAGGAACCTATGCATCAACAAATGGATTGTCTGCTCATGGGAATGATACATCAGGCATAATATAATCACATGATGTAATAGTATGATATAGAGGTGTAAATGAACAAAGTTGGTTCGCAAGCTTTCCGAGCTTGGTTCGTTAAGGACTTATTCATTTAGCTAAATGAGATGAGCTATGGTCTTATTTTTAAGCTTCTTTAATAACCGAGTCAAGCTTGATGATGAAGAATTTAGGCTCAAACTCATTCACAGTGCAAAAGTTTGCTAGCTCAGCTTGTTTATCACAATAACTTGTGAGCCATCTTGGCTCAACTCATTAAAAACTTGGCTCATTTATTAACAAGTTGAGCCCAAGTCTACCTTGGTTTGGCTCATTTACAACTTTATTAAAGCATAAGGGAAGATAATAAGTTCAAAAGAAACATTTTACAAGGAAAAATACTATAATGCCTTTACAAAATCCTAATTTTTGAATACAATGTAACTTCACTCATAGAACTCACCAATTCACAAAATTCCACACATCACTTCAAAATATCATTATAAATGTCATATCAAAAAATAAGAACTTAACCCTAACATTTCACAAATAAAATATTGATGTTACCCTTTTAATTACTATTCTAAAATTAAACCAATATGTTAAATATCAAACTTATACTACTCCTAATTGACCCAAATACTTCATATACCACACTTACCACATTTTCTATTTAGAAACAATTATAACACCTAAAATTTTTAGGTTTCACCCAAAATGACCATAATACCCTAAATTCATCTAAACTTCTCAAACACTTCTTATTATCTTAACTTGATCTATACTTACCCATATGCTAAAATATTATAAATCAATTTTTATGCAAAAATCTCAAGGAATATATTGGAATACTTATTTTACACAAAAAACTCACAAATTAACCTGAATAACTTTAAGGTAAAAAAAGTACCAAAATCCACAAAAAGTCCAAATATTCTAAAACTCACCAAAAATCATACAAAACCACCCACACTATATTAAATTTACAAAAATGTAATTAACCTTGTAAACACAAAATCCAAAAACACCTTAGAAATTCATTCTCAACCTACCCAAATAATAACACTTATTGACATTTTAATCTACTTAACTACAAACTTTTTAAAGTGACAAATTACGCCATCATGCTTGAGATTTTATGGTAAATCCTTGAAAGGACTAAAATATAGAAATATCACAAAAAATCATAAACGTATAATATCATGATTTTAGAATATAAAATAAGGATATAAATTAAATAAACCTAAATGTTATTTCTTACATAAAAAGTATACTAACATGAAAGAAAAATAACACCAAATGACCCTAATCTAAATATATGTATCCTTACCAAGACTAATCTAGTATTAAAGAAAGAAAGCTCATAAAAACCTCATTCTAAAACTTGATAACCTAAACAAAAATTGATGTGTATCTCAATAATTTGTATTTAAGTAATTCTTGTAAATTGCATTGTATATATAATTACTTTTCTTATTGTGTGGATAATTAGGAAAGTAAATTAGATTATGGGAGGTGGATCATAATGAGGGTGCTGTCAGTAGATGCTGTTGCTGACAGGAAATTGTTGTATTAAATTATTGATTATCCCATGTGATGCATTCGCTGACATGACTTGGTTAGTGGAAATTAAGTTGGCCGCATAATCCGCCACCCGACCCATATTTGCTGGGTTAGAAGGATTGTGGATTATGAAACCCATAATAGCCATAATTAGTTGATGGGAATTAAATTGTAAATCCATTATTTGGATTAATGTAAGCTTGTATTTTGTAGTTTGGGCTGATTTATTGTTACTAGCACCAACGACTTGCTTTTATTTATATTGGTCGGTTGAGCTATTGAGCTGATATGTTGGATCTTGTAATTGAGCCCATCGACTGTATAAGGGCTTGTATTGTATGTATTGTATACTCCCATATATAAGGTGTATACAGAAGGTTTTGTACAACACTTTTTGCTGAATATACCATTCAATCATGCATTTTCTCTCTAGAATCCTCTCTCTCTCTCTCTCTCTCTCTCTCTCTCTTGCGACTGACTCATTCACTTGATCTTTTTCTCCTTTGATCTTCTTCTCGAATCTCTTTTTGCTAATCCAACTTCAGTAGCCATTGATTATAGCTGTGCTATGAGTTTTACTAATCTTCCTTTGGATTAAATTCCTTAGGCTGATTATCGCATGTAGTCGAACCCCGCGCTCAATTCACGATCCGGTGAAACTTCTTGAAACCTATCTAGGCTTCATCATTTGGTATCAGAGCCTTGAATCATCTAGTGCTTGTGGTTTATTTCATTTATTGTTGAATTTTATTATTCTTTTTGTCAGTTCTTGAGTTTGCTAACCCTTGATTCTGTAAGTGGTGTTTTAGGGTTTGCGACTGACAAGAATCGAACAATTCTTATTGCGATCAAATCATCGGCGAAGAAGTTACCCTAATGAGATGATAGTGCTTAGAAACCCTTAGTAACTGTTATTGCGAACTTCTCAATTAGGGTTTGGTCGGAATTCTTGAATCATGACAGTAATTGATAAGTACTTTATTATCGATAAACTCGATCCGTTTCTCTTTATAATTCCTCCAATTCTTGGGCTTAAGAATTGATATTCTTGTTACGAGTTAATGTTCCACTAAATCTTTAAGGAGTGTGTAGGTATTAACTCAGCACCGGCAAACCTTTGGTTCTAGAAAGGTGTAGGGGCTCCAAGAAGAGGGATCCTAACTCATTATTTAGCTTAATCGCCAACATTTGTTGGCGCGGTAATCTCGTTCCTTTCTTAAGAATTTTTTGCTGTGTATTGGTTAATGATTGTCTAATATCTTTGCACTGTTTTAGTAGATTCTTTTAATTGTGTAGTTGCACTGTAATTATTCTATTATAAGTGTAATCAAGTTTGCTGTCATCAGTTGAATCGTTAGTTTAAAGTGTGCTATTCTCTATAAACTACTCGACTGTCTGTGTTGATTGTTAAGTAAATAAAGTATAGAATTTATTATGTCTAATAACGACTAGTTTGTGAACCAATTAGTTTCAGTGTCTAGTAATGATCTATTAGAAACACTTAGGACATTTCAAGAACAAATGACTGCCGAATTAGCTATGTTATCTACTAACCTAGAGTAGAGAATAGGAGAACAAGAAATTAGGATTAATGATTTACAGAATAATAGACTATATGATTAACATGTTGGGGTATTAGGTAGGGCTCCCATGGACCCTAGAAATAGGATTTCCCCTTTAACTAACTTATAGGAACTAAAAGATCAAATATCCAATAATAGTAATAGGAGACCAAGATAGGTTAATAGGCAGGAAAAAGAATTAGATCAAATTGATAGGAATGTAGGTAACCTTAAGTTTAATATACCTGGATTCAATGGGAGAAATGATCTTGATTATTACTTTGAATGGGAAAGGAAGATATAATTAGTGTTTGAGTGCCACAATTATTCCGATGAAAAGAAAATTAAGGTAGCTGTAGTAGAATTTACAGACTATGCTTCTTCTTGGTATTATAATCTTGTTTTAACCATGCATAGGAGCGGAGAACCACCTATACAGACTTGGGATGAATTTAAGACTTTAATGCGAAAGAGGTTTGTTCCAAATTATTATTATAGGGAGTTACACAAGAAGCTGCAAACATTAAATCAGGGAAATAGGTCTGTAGATGAGTACTTTAAAGCACTAGAGATGTTGGTGACCAAAACGGGAATTATTGAGGATGAGGATGCCGCAATGGCTAGGTTCTTGAGTGGGTTGAATTCTGAGATAGCTGATAAGGTAGAGTTATATCCATATGGAACTTTGAATGAGATGGTTAATATAGCAACAAAAATAGAAAGTCACATAAGGAGAACTAGACAAAATAAACCCCCTGGAATTGGGTTTAGAAATACCCTGAAGAGAAATTTTGGTGGAAATAGTTCTGGGAACTGGAGGGACAATGGGAAAGTTGATTTTAAGGGTGAAGGTAATGAGGTTAAGGTAGGGAACATATTTGATAAAGGAAAACTATAGCAACTAACCCTACTAGTGACCCTAATAGAACTAGAGACATAAAGTGTTTTAAGTGTGGGGGACTAGGTCATATAGCTTCTGAATGTCCTAATAAGAGGAATATTTTGGTTAGAGAGTCTGGAGACATAGATTCTGAATCCGAGGAAGAAGAATTATAGGTCAACATGACTAGGGATGACAATAGTGATTCAGAAGAAGAGATAGAACCTTCAATTAGTAGAGATCTTTTTGTTGTACGTAGGGCATAAAACAGTAATAAGTTGCTTGATCCAAATGCAATACAGAGAGAAAACATATTTCATATTAGATGCTTAATTAACGACAAGTGTTTTAATATGGCAATCGATAGTGGAATTTGTATAAATGCTGCTAGTGTTTTATTAGTGTCTAAGTTAGGTTTACCAACCACTAAACATCCAAAACCCTATAGGCTTCAATGGTTAAATGAATTAGGAGATGTTAAGGTTAGTCAACAGGTTTTAGTAAACTTAAAATTAGTCAAGTATGAAGATTTTGTTTTGTGTGATATTATCCCAATGCATGCTGCTCATTTGTTATTAGGAAGGCCATGGCAATATGATAGAAGAGTAACACATGATGGGTACAAGAATAGATATACTATACATAAGGATGATAAGAAAATTATTTTAACACCCATGACTCCAAAAGAAATCTTTGATGATCAAATTAAAATAAAATCTGATTATCAGGAGTTAACTAAACAAAGTGTAGAGGCTGGAACTTGTTCAAAGGAGGTTAAGAAATCATCTGGGTTTTATGCTAAAAAAAGTGACGTTGAAAGGGCTATTAGGAAACAATCAAATGTCTATTTAATGATCTATAAAGAATGTTATGAGTGTCATACATAGTTAAGTGAGGATGTACCTGATAATGTTGGAGAGCTATTAGAGGAATATGGTGAGTTATTCCCTGAAGATATTCCCCATGGACTACCTCCATTAAGGGGCATAGAACACCAAATAGATTTTATACCAGGAGCTGTCATTCCAAACAGGTCTGCTTATAGAGCTAATTCAGAGGAAGTTAAGGAGTTAAAGAAACAGGTTTTTGAATTGTTGAGTAAGGGATATATTAAGGAGTCAGTGAGTCCTTGTTCTGTCCCAGTACTTTTAGTTCCAAAGAAAGATGGAAGTTGGAGGATGTGCATAGATAGTAGAGTAGTAAACAAGATAACTATTAAGTATAGGTATCCTATACCTAGGTTAGATGAAATGTTAGATCTTTTACATGGTGCTGTAATTTTCTCTAAAATAGATTTAAAGAGTGGGTATCATCAAATTAGGATGAAACCAGGAGATGAGTGGAAAACAGTTTTTAAAACAAATTTTGGGTTATATGAGTGTTTAGTTATGCCATTTGGATTATCCAATGCTCCAAGTACTTTCATGAGACTTATAAACCATGTGCTTCGAAACTTTATTGGAAAGTTTGTAGTTGTTTATTTTGATGATATACTTATTTACAAAAAATCTCTAGAAGAGCACTTGAGACATTTGAGAATTATTATGAATGTGTTTAAGGAAGAAAAGTTGTATGCTAATTTAGATAAGTCTAGATTTTGTTTAGAAAGTGTGGTATTCCTAGGATTTTTTGTTGGTAGGGATGGCATATCTGTTGACAAGGAAAAGATTAAAGCCATACAAGAGTGGCCTATACCTAAGACAGTAATTGAAGTTAGGAGTTTTCATGGTTTGTGTTCTTTTTATCGTAGATTTTGTAGGAACTTTAGTACTATAGTAGTGCCTTTAACTGCAATAACAAAAAAGGAAAATGGTTTTAAATGGGGTTTAGAGCAACATAAATCTTTTGAAACTCTTAAAACCAAGTTAACACAAGCACCTATATTAGTCCTTCCTAACTTTGATAAAATGTTTGAATTAGATTATGATGCTTCAGGTTTCTTCTTTCTCAAGAGGGTAGACCTATAGCTTATTTTAGTGAAAAGCTAAATGGTAGTACTTTAAATTACTCTACTTATGAAAAATAATTATTTGCTTTAGTAAGAGCCTTAGAGGTATGCCAACATTATTTATGGCCTAGAGAGTTTGTTATAAATACTGACCAAGAAGCTATAAAGTATCTAAAAAGCGAATCAAAATTAAATAGAAGATAGGTTAGGTGGATTGAATTTATTGAAAATTTTCCCTATATAATTAAATATAAAAAGGAAGGTGACAGTATAGTTGCAGATGCCTTATCTAGGAGACATGTTTTGTTAAACACAGTAGATGCTACTTTGTTGGGATTTTCTTGCGTTAAACTTTTATATGTGGAGGATCATGATTTTAAGGAAATATATAAAAATTGTGAAACTGCTGTACAAGGGAAATATTATATCTATGAGGGTTACTTATTTAGAGAAAATAGTCTGTGCATACCTGATTGTTCATATAGAGGATTATTAATTCAAGAAGCACATAATGGTGGATTAATAGCACATTTAGGATTTCAAAAGACTTTAGATATATTAGTTGATCATTTTTACTGGCCTCGTATGAAGAAAGATGTGTTAAAATATTGTGTTAATTGTGTAGCTTGTAGATAGGCTAAATCCACATCAAAATCTTTTGGATTGTATACTCCATTACCTATTCCTACTCAAGCCCTGGACTGATGTTTCTTTGGATTTTGTTTTGGGATTTCCTAAAACTAATAGGGATAAAGATTCTATAATGGTTGTAGTAGATAGATTTAGTAAGATGGCACATTTTATACCCTACAATAAACGAATGATGTTGTAACTATAGCTGATTTATTTTTTTCTTATATAGTTAAATTACATGGAATACCTAGAACAATAGTATCTGATAGGGATGTTAAATTTTTGAGTCATTTTTGGAAGTTATTATGGGGAAAGCTAGGAACTAACTTTTATTTTCAACTACCTGTCATCCCCAAACTGATAGACAGACAGAGGTAGTGAATAGAACCTTAGGTAATATGTTGAGGGTTGTACTTGGAAAGAATCTTGGGCAATGGAAAACTATACTACCACCGGTAGAATTTTCTTATAATATGACATTACATTCTACAACTAAGAAAATACCTTTTGAAGTTATGTATGGGTTTAATCCCTTAACTCCCCTTGATTTGAGTCTTTTGCCTAATTCTGAGTTGCATAATTTTGATGCTGAATCTTGTGCTGAAAATATGAAGAAACTACATGAATCTGTAAGTCAACAGATTAATAAGAGGGTTCAACAAATGGATGAGAGTGCTAATAAAAGATGAAAGAATTTTTTTTTTCAACTAGAGGATTTAGTTTGGGTACATCTTAGAAAAGAACATTTTCCAACACTTAGGAAATCTAAATTGGATCCTAGGGGAGATGGACCTTTTACTGTATTAGAAAGAATTAATGATAATGCTTATAAAATTGATTTGCCTGCTAAATTTAGAAATGTTAGTAATTCTTTTAATGTTTTTGATTTAAGTCCTTTTATGGGTATTATCAAGGTTTCAGAGACGAAATCCCACCAACAACAGGGGAATGATGTGTATCTCAATAATTTATATTTAAGTAATTATTATATATTGCATTGTATATATAATTACTTTTCTTATTGTGTGGATTATTAGGAAAGTAAATCAGATTATGGGAGGTGGATCATAATAAGGCTGCTGTGAGTAGATGTTGTTGCTGACAGGAAATTGGTGTATTACATTGTTGATTATCCCATATGATGCATTCACCGGCATGACTTGGTTAGTGGAAATTAAGTTGGCCGCGTAATTCGCCACCTGACCTATATTTGTTGGGTTAGAAGGATTATGGATTATGCAACCCTTAATAGCCATAATTAGCTAATGAGAATTAAATTGTAAATCCATTATTTGGATTAATGTAAGCTTGTATTTTGTAGTTTGGGCTGATTTATTGTTACCAGCACCAATGACTTATTTTTGTTTATATTGGTCGGTTGAGCTGATATGTTGGATCTTGTAATTGAGCCCATCAATTGTATAAGGACTTATATTGTATTTATTGTATACGCCCATATATAAGGCGTATACAGAAGGTTTTGTACAACACTTTTTGCTAAATATACCATTCGATCGTGTATTTTATCTCTAGAATCCTCTCTCTCTATATTCTTCTCTCTCTCGTGATTGACTCATTCGCTTGATCTTCTTCTCGAATCTCTTTCTGCTAATCCAACTTCAGTAGCCGTTGATTATAATTGCGCTATGAGTTTTACTGATCTTCCTTTGGACTAAATTCCTTAGGCTGATTATCGCGTGTAGTCGAACCCCAAGCTCGATTCACGATCTGGTGGAACTTCTTGAAACCTATCCAGGCTTCATAAAAAATAAGAATAAAATTAGCTATAAAATATGAAAAGGATTAGAATGCATAAAAATTCGCAAGAAAAAGAGAGAGAATTTAAGAAGGAAAAATAATGTAGAGGAAGGATCAAGTGATGCTGAAATTTGGTTTGCTATAATAGTAGCAAAACCCACATAACCACCACCAAAACCACCCCACCACTTATCACGAAGACACCCATAATAGTTCAAAAGAGGTGACAGAATGGGTTGTTGTGATTGGGGGTTTAGAGCTATGAAAAATGCCAAGGAAAAGAGGTGATGGGTGAAAGAGGAAGGAAAGGGTTGGTTGCTGGTAGGGCAAAATGATGTAGTAGACTACTAAGGAGGGGAGAAGATAACTGGTTCTACAGGAAGAAGGAATGCAACAAACCTGTTGGGACGGGGATAAAAAATGTGCGTAGCACATTAAAAGAAGACCGACTAAACCAATTGAGGAAAGGGAAGTTAGGAGGATTATTTAGTAAATGAATAAGTTCATAAAATTGAAGGGGAAATATAGGGTTCAGGCTTGGAGGTTCAATACAATTTGAGTGAAAGAGAGAGAACAAAGTTGATGCGGTGGTTATTATTTTGTAGAGAAGTAAAATATGTGAGGATTTGGGGGGGGGGTGGGTTCAAGAGGCATGATTAGGATTAAATTTTTTAGGTTTATATTGACATGAAATAGAGAGATAAAAGGAATTGGGGTGCATCTAGAGAGAGACAGAGAGAGAAAAAAGAGAGGGTAGAATTGTCGGTTATGAGTGCATGAAATGAAAGAAAAAAAGGTGAGAGGGAGTGCTTTGGGTGGTAAAGCATGAAACAAGGGACTGAATAGCCAAATTTTGGTGTGGAACAAAAGGAAAAAGAAGGATAATTAGAATCATGTTTAACATTGGATTAAAGTTCAAAGTGTATAAGATGTAAAATGACTAAGATATGATTAGAGTACTTTTAACCAAAATTTTTGCTAAACATATTCAAATATATGGGAAATCAAATTGAAATCTAGTGAAGGGTTGTTTAAGATCAAAATGGATAGTCAGAAGTTTGGTTACACTTAGTTTAATGAATTAAAATTGTAAAGAAGACCTAAAATAAGTATTTAATAAGACAAATAACATTTGAAGTCTAAAAACTAAGAAAATTTTCAAAAAGGTATGAAATAATTTTATAAACCTATATATGTGTATAAATTGTAGGTTAAAAAATTGGTTTGAAGCATAGTAGGTGAAAAACAAGCAAAAATGATAACATTATATAATCCGTGAAAACATGCTTTTGGTGAAAAAGTGTAATAAATAATGAGGGGTTTGAAATGATATGGATTGATGTGGAAATTATTTTGAAATTCAAATGTGTAAAATATTTGGCCTATAAACTCATTTTGGGCCCAAAAAGATAGAAACAATTAAAATCATTAAATTGGGTACAAGGAAACTTTTGCAATTTAACAATTTTGAAGGAATGGGTGAAATAAGATGACATGTATGGAGTAAATAAGACTAATTTTTTTATATTGAGTTATGAATTTTGGACTAGTTGAAAATATATAAAAACAACTGAATTAGAAGATTTGCAAAAAGATAAAATTTTTGTAAATGAATTATGGAAGGCTTAATATAAATGACTTGAAAATTCATATTAAAAAAAATTATAAATGGATTATGAGGCTAATTAGTAATTAAAGGTGGAAAAAAACTAGGTATTACAATGTTTGTTAGAAGATATGGCATGAATAAACAATGAGTTTTTAAAAAATTTCATGAGTACAACGAGCTTCTAGTAGGGATTCAGAAGCCCCACTAAGAGTAGGAGTTATTTAAGCTATTGAATTTATCGGGTATTGGTCATCTAGTCAAGGAGGAGGATAAAGGCATAAGGTCAACCAAGTAGGTTTCAGGGTTTGTTCCCTTAATACTAATATTTATTTATTTATATGTTAGGTCTTCCTAGGCATGGAGGGACCTATGAGAAATTTTTATGTGCTTAGCTAAAGAATGTTTTTATGAATTGAAAGTAATATATAGAATATAATTTCATTGATATGACTTAATGAATCTTACGTAGGTTGTAGTGTTACAAAATTTACAGAATGGGAAAAAAAGGTTGAACTTGACATTTGTAGTGTGGGGTGCTGAGCTCACAATGCCTCATTAAAAACTTTGTTAGTAAAACCCCTTAAGCAAAAATCTAGCTAAGGAAAAGAGTATGTGTCCATCTTGTTCAAAGTTTCAGGTTGCCCTCTTTTTTCATTTCACATATGTCATTATGTAAGGCCAAGGTTTTAATAACCATTTGGGATCCATAATTGGATGTTTAAACTACTTCTAGTCTAAACGTAGCTCTCCATCCTCACCCGGTGTTTAGTTTCAACGTGGTTTGCATCCTAGTAAAACTAGATGATTGGTAGTAAGATAAATCTTTGAATTAGCACAACTTAAGTATGATAAATTATCTAAATAAATCAATTATGTTTGATAGCTAGTGGTAAATACTGCATGTATACTAATTCTAAAATAGAATTATATAATATATACCAATACAACATAGTAGTGTAGGGTAAGATAGACCTCATTTCTCGTTTACTAAATAATTATATAGGTTGAGATATGTAGCATTCTTTTTTTTTGCTAATGTTTTTTCCATCTTTGTCCTATAGCTTTTAATCTCATTTTCCTACCACCTTGGTGATCTAGTAGGGCCCCTCCCATTTGGATTCTAGTTTACTTGAGCCAAGCACATGGGTATCTGAAAGACCTTCCCGAGAACTAAATCAACCTCCTTGAAACCTTTTGAGTACTTTTGTTACTTTATTAGGCTTTATTTTTTTGGTAGGCTTCCATCTTGATGAGTGCCAAGTCTCTATGTGTGTCAATGGCATCCTAGTTATGCAATAATTCCTAATTATTTTACTACTCATCAAGAAATTGCATCCTAGTGGTGGGGAGCTATGCCATGATAAAAAGCACCATCTTAATGCCATATACTAAGGAAAATGGGTATTTACCCATTTAGGATTGGAAAATGGTCTCATATGACCATAGGAATCTACGTATCTCATTGGTGTAATTTCCTTTAGCTTCATTAAGTCTCTTTTTGAGTGTAGGGATTTTGGTCTTGTTTGTTGACTCTACTTAACAGTTTTCTTGGTGGTGTTGCGGTGCAAAAAAAATGAAGCTTAATCCCCTATTGTTCACAAAAGAATTGAAAATAATTAGGAGTAAACTAAGACCTATTATAGGTGGTAATTTATTTCTTTACCCTAAATTAACAAATGATATTCTTCCAAATAAAATTATTTACTTCATTATCATGAACACAAACAAAGGATTTGGTTTTGGTTCATTTGATGAATAGTTATTTAGGAACAACATGTATTGTTGTTGGCTAAGAGCCTTTATAATATTCCATAATAAATCCATTCCCCACTTCATGAAGGTCCACAGAGTGTGGATGGGTTGCAACAGCTCGTCAGGCTAATGGATAGCTTGTGTGTTTCTCTGACATTTTTTGCACTTCTTAACATAGTTGAAGTAATCTTCTCACATGATCGGCTATTAGTAACATGTTATGATAACCTTATTACAAAGGATTCAAGAGCTGAAGTGATTTATAGACTCCTTGATTTATATCTCTTCTTGGATGTATTTGGCCTATTTGGGGTTTACACACCTCAACAAGGGTTTGGAAATGAATTCTAGTAGAGTTCCCTCATAGACTACAAATAATGTTGCCTTGATGCATATCCTTCTAGATTCTTTTTTTTTTCATTAGAGAGTTCTCAGCCCACAATTATAATATCTTGAAATTTCATAACCTTTTGCTTTCAATTGTTTAACCTTTTTATTCAAATACTAAACTTTAAACCTTGGCCTAATTATATATTATTAACCTTTGACCCATAACCTAAATAATTTCTTAAATGTTTTCCCTAATTATTTTAGCTTTTACCTTCTTGTTAGACCTAGCTTAAATTGGTTTATTTTCCTAAGTTATTTTTCTTAACTAGCACCTTAACCTAACTAAACTAAACCCAAAATAAAAATAAAACACTACTAACCTGCCTCTGCCATTTTAGGCCCTTTCCCTCACGTAACCTCTCCCATGCTAATCCCCCCCCCAAACTCTCTTGTTTCCTCCACTTCTTATGCATGACCATCCCCATCACCTTGCCTCTTTGTTGATCTATACTCCTTCACCATTGCTTACATGAATACACTTATGCACACTCCTTCCCCCTCTCTTTTCTTTGTTTGAGATAGAGCCCCTTTTGCATCTCCTCAACCAAAACGTTGATCATATTTCCCATTACGCCCCTCTGCGCCTTGTTTGATTTAGCACCCCCTCCTCTTATGAACCCTATTACTCAAAACCATCTACACTCCAACACAACCCATTCCCTAGCTGTGCACCTGCCTGTGCTTCCTCCTATGCACCATCACTAGCAATGACCACCTCCAACCGTCACCATCGTTATCACCCACCCCCTTCTTCTATACCACCCACCATCATCACCCTTCTTTTTCCTACCCCTCCATGTTCATGCAAGCTCTCCAGCAAGGACTACCACCATCCACTACCTCCCTGCCCCTAGTTTCTTTCTCTCTGACCCTCCTCCTCTTCTTGTTTTTCTTCTCCCTTCTCCTATGCCTCTACCCTACCTTGATTATTCTTCACTAACCCCAGCCACAACCTTCCACTAGCACCAATTACTCCATTCTTAATAACCCCTAGGCAATGGTAAAAAATGTCATTGCTTCCCCTGCTTCAGCACAACCCCCATTGCTTTTCCCCTAATTTGGAACCATCCTCCACATTTTACTCCTATCTTTGGCCACTTCTTCAGCAACCATATGCCCTCTTTCACCCCTTCCTCTTTATCACTAGCATCATGCACACCTTCTACCACAACCCTAATCACACCATCACCACCTGACAACCACCAACTCACCTCTTCCATCCTCATCCCAACCCCAACCAATTGAGCCATCATCCCAGCATCCATCACCACCATTAAACCAACCTCAACCTTACCACCACCACATCATCCAAGGCTATATCCTCCACCTCAATCATCCAACCACCTCCACCACCCAACGCACAAGCCCCTTCTCATATGCCCAAACTCACGTTGCCCATGCAATGTGAGGAAAATTGTTTCCGTTTAAATGTTGGTATCCATTTTTAATATTAAGGGTATTTTTGTAATTATGGCTAATATATATTTTAAAATAATTTTTTAATGTTTTATTAGTTAAATATTAATATGACTAATGTGGTATTATTTTTAGGTAAAAATGTTTGATTACTAGGGCTTAATAATTTTAGTAGGATATCGATAATTTGTGCTTTTGTTGGAAATTAGGTAACTCTTATACTTCAATAAAATGTTTTATGTTGCATGATAGCACATTAAAGTATGAAATATGTTGAGTATGATTTGTTATATTATAATTATGTACTTAGTATTATTGCTTGAAAATTGAAAACATGAGTATGTTATTTGATATAAAGTATTTTGGATACAAAAGTATGTCCAAAATAATTTTAACATTGGGAAAAGATTATGTATGATATGTATGTGTAAAATGATAGGTTGAGCATACTTAGATATAATTAGAGTAGAACTTTTACTATTGTGTGCCATAGGGGCAATTTGGTCATTTTGTGTGCAATATGATATTTATCTCGACAATCATGCCTAATATGTGTTATTTATTATTGAGCATGATAATATGTGTATGCTAGGAATTTATGTGCAAAATCATGATTATGGGCAAAATGGTCATTTGGTGTATCCTGTAATTTATTTACATGATAATTAATTTAATTATGCTAGTTTATCCTTCTCATGACAAATTAATGAGCAAAATGGATTTAGTATTTAAACTGGGTGATAATTGTGGCAATTTTGATTTGAGGGGGATTTTGGTCATTTTTTTACCTAATATGCCCAAATATGAATAATTTAGCCCAGGATGACCTTAGTATATTTTTAATTTTGACCTTAGTTTTGAATTTGTTTATGACTATCTTGAATAAATAGAAAATGAGCACAAATGGTTAAGTATGGAAATAAGATCTATTTAATTAATATGCGATTTCGTGGTCACCTTAATTAAAATACTAATATTTAAAGTAAAAGACCCAAAGATTGGAAATGGTGGATCTTTAGGTTGACTACCCTAAATATATATTTTATCCCATTGTTGATTATGGATTTTGGCTGGTGTGCCTTAGTGCACCAATCATGCCCTATGTCTTTACTTTATTTAGCTCTATAGACTTATAGAGGGTATGCATACTTATGGATTAGGTATCCTTGTTGGTATAGTACTATGATACCTTCATGTGTTAGTGTGACCAAGGTATCTTAGTGCCCTTATGTTGATAGTCAGTATGATATTGTGTCATCCTGGGTGTCGGTATGACCGAAGTACCTTAGTGTCTCCTGGTCTCCCCTTGAGTACTAAAATGAAAAGAATTATTATTGCATTGCTCGGTAGTAGAATTTGTGCCTACTTGTGGTTTGGTAGCAACCTTTGTGCCTACTTGTGGTTTGATAGCAGCCTTTGTGCCTACCCATGGCTCAATAGTAGCCTTTATGACTATTTGTGGTTCTGTATCAGCCTTTATACCTATCTGTGATGTTGTGAATTTTTATTGGTCTTGGGCTTGTGAGCCTATTTATGATGTTATGTGATTTATTGGTATTGATAATGAGATATGTGAGAATCCCTTAGATATTTGGTTGGTAAGTATCATTATGTTTTATATGAATGAGCATGAGTGGTATGTGACCTTGGTGGAATTCACCTACCTTATATGGTTATTTTATTTCAATAATCCCATGTATGATTTGATATTTTATACTATGTATTGTTGTAATTCCTGCTACATGTTCCATGCTAGTTTTCATATTGGTTTCATATAATGGGTTACTTAATACCATTTTATTGAAGGATTCCTTTCGTGGGCCCCTTCTTACTCAATGGGAAATGACATTTGTAGGCCAACTTATTAGTTTAGTGAAAAAAAATAGTAGTTAGGTTTGAGAGTAGGACAATCTAGTATTCTTTTTGGTATCTTTGATTCTAGTTGTATTTGTACTGTTGTGTCATCTTTTATGCCCTCTATTTTAAGTTTTGTAACTATTAATGTTGTTTATTTTTAAAATGATGTATATTTTTTTGTTCTCTCTAATCTGAATCTTGTGACTATGTTATTGATGTAAGAAGAGTAATAATTTTAACCTTAGTACTTGGTATCAAGATGGTAGAAGAAACTGGTCTTGTATTAAATGTGGCAGTAACACCCTTCATTTTTATTATTTTAGCTTCTGCACTTAACTCTTTAATTTTTTTTTTCATGCCCTAAAAATAGAAGTGTTACAATAATGTTGTTATAGAGGGGAGCTATCCATGTGACCTCACTTTTAATTGTGGTGACTTCCTTCTTTTCTAAGCATATGATAAACCGTTTCATATACACCACTAGAATATTGTAGGGACCTTTGGTTTGGATCATTGACCCCATGCTTTCTAGGGCATTAGTGTGGCCGCTGTCAAGTTTGGGGAGTTGCGTGATTGAGCACTCATTGTATAAATATTATAGTAATTTAACCATATTGAGGCAACTCACCATCTTGGTGTCTCTAATTGGTAGGATCCATTGATCTGATTGGCCACTAATTGTAAATTTATGGAAACTATGAGCTTCCAAATGCCCAAATAATTTTCTAGTTGCAATATTACAATAAGAGTTTTGTATTCTACCTCATTATTAGTTAAATCAAATTCACATGTGAAAGCTCTGTGAATGATGCCTTCCTTAGGGGATATGAGTATAAGAGTAAGTTTAGTGCCTTTAACATTGCTGGACCATTCCATAGTTGAGTAAAATCACTTATTGGAATCATGAGATTCGATGGGAACCAATTTCTACTTGATAATGATAGGACTAAAATCAATAACAAAGTCGGATAACATCGGGGACTAAATGACAATTCTTGGTTGGTAGGTGATGTCTTGTTCATTGAGATTGATGAACCAATTGAATAATCTCTCAAAAAGATCTAGCATGTGCAACAAGTTGTAGAGAGGGTAGCTTGCAACTACCATGATTGGATGACATTAGAAGTATAATATGAGCTTTTGAGTCATAGTGACCAAAGCAGATGATATTATTTCTAATTGTTTGTAGTGAGTATTAGGGCCTATCAAGGCCTTACTCATATAGTAAATATGGTTTTATTGCTTCTATTCCTCCCTCATTAGTGTCATGCTGACCGTCGTTTCTAAGATCACTAGGTAGACGGATGATACCTTGCCATTGAGCGATTTGGATGAAAGCTAAAAGGATGTCAAGTAAGCCTTGAGTTGTTGCAAATCCTCCTCACACTTTGTAGTCCATTTGAAATCTTTATTCTTCTTTAGAGTGTTGAAGAATAGTTGGCATTATTCAGAGGACCTAGAAATAAATTGATAGGGTGCAAAAAGTTTGTTAGTAAGCCTTTACAGATCTTTTATACACACTAGAGATAAGATGTCAAGAGTGGAATAGGTTTGATGGGGTTGGCTTCTCTAATACTCCAAAAATTTTAAAACCAAGAATTTAATACTTAATCCTCATTTAGGATAAATTAATTTTTAATTTATTATGTTAATTATTTTGTGGACTTTTAGGTTTATAAAAATGGATATGATTATTTATTAAACCGAAATAAATATTATGTTATTTTATTATACTCATTTTATTTAAATAATTTTTCAAACCCATATTTATTAAAATTATCCTCTTAAATTTTAAATAAATTAATTTATCCATCTAAATAATTAAATACATTTATTCCAAAAAATTATTTTATTTTTATTTTTATTTTCCCTTTTTCCCTTTTTTTCTTTTTTCTTTTTTCTTTTTTCCTTCTCCTTTTTCCTTTTCTTCTTTTCTTCTTCCTTCGGGTTGCCCAGCCTACTTTTTCTTTTCCTACCCCACTGGGTCGTTGGCCCCCTTCTCTTCTCCCTATGTCATCCAGCCCATGCCTCCCCTCTTCTTTTTTATTCTTCTTTCTTTTCATTCCTCGGTTGGGCCTGCTAAACAACCCTTCCTTTCTCTCTTCTCCCTTGTGTGCATGGGCCAACTCATCTCCTTCTTTCTCCCTTGCCCGACCAACTTACCTTCTTCCCTTCTCCTCCCTCCTTCACCCGTCAAACCAAGCAACCCCTCCCTACACCTCACCTACAACCGACCTTCTCCTACAGCCTTGCCATTGTAGCCATGCCCTCTCCCTCTCTTCCTCGTCCCTTTCCCTTCCATTTTTGGCCATGCAGCCCCCACTTGTGTGCCCCTTTCCTTCCATCTTCCCTCACCCCTTGCAGCCTGCAACCACCCTACTTGAGCCATGTTAGCCCTCCTTCTCTCTTCCTTTTCTTCTCCTTATCTCCTCCTTCTCTACACATTTTCTATCTCCCTCAAGCCTCCCCTTCTCCCTTACCGAGCCTCCTTCTCTCCCTTCTTCCCTTATTCTTTCCCTCCCCTATTTTTGTTTTGCCATCCATAACCATTTCCTTTGCAGCCAAACATTACCACAACAACCCCCTGGCCTCCCTTGCTACCTCCGTGCATGTAACACCCCAAAAATTCACTACTAAAAAATTTCATTTTATTAAAGGAATAACAAAAGCAAAATATCCAACTGTGAATTCTGGGGATCTTGCTGCCACACTTAGTACCAGACCATTTCAATCTTACCGTTCTAGTACCAAGTGCTAAGACTAAAAGTGTAAAATATAATTTACGAGAACTCAAACCATAGTTAAATTAGAGTAGCGTAGTAAAACATTTACAAGAATAGAATTCAACGATGGTGGTTACAAGAATATAGATTACATTTAAATCAAGGGTTAAGGGAGAAAGAATGAAACCCTATAAGTTCGGATAACTTCCTTACGCTCTTTCCCATTGCCCACTTGAATATCACCTGAAATAGACCTGCAAGGGACACTGCCCATTAAATAGGCAGGGGCCCACGAATGGAATCCTTCAGTACTATGGTACTGAGTAATCCTTTAAAACACAGTAAAAAGTAGGCCCATAATGCAACACATGATACATATCTATACACATATATGATAAGGTATGCATACACAACGTTCACATACTTAATAAGGCCATCAAATGTTAATAGGCCAAAACGTATAATCAAAACTTCTGGTCCTTAAGCCATTAGTCCATCATAAATCAAACATTTCAGATTATAAAAATCTATGTGAGTGCGGGAACCCCACTATTATAGCCGGTGGACCAGAATACATTCAAGGCAAAATACTCCTGACCACTATTATTGCCGGTGGACCGGTCTCCAGGGCAGAATGCTCTTGGCGACTATTACTCATCGGTGGACCGGTCTGGCCCTGACTCACATGGTGTTTCACTGTAATTACTATGTGTCTTTCCCATGTCTTATCATTATTATGTTTGGTTTGTTGAGCGCAGAATCTTCCACAATTATAGCCTATGGACCAGAAATCATGTAGGGCAAAACACTCTTAGCCACTATTATTCACTGGTGGACCGGTCATGTAGGGCACTGTAACACCCCCAAATTTACTACTAAAAAATTTTGTTTAAAATCAAAAGGTTTAGCGGAAGCGAAGGATAAAACCGTAAACTCGGAGGCATTACCGTCACACCTAGTACCAAATCGGTTCACTTATACTATTCTAGTACTAAGTGCTAAGGCTAAATAAAATTAACTCTAAACATGCATCATGATAAAACATAAGTCAAACAGAGGTCAGAGTGCGACTTAGGATTTACAATCCAAGGAGTACGTTCTCAAACATAAGCATAGTATAAAAACACAATTAAAATATGATAATATAAAGTCCAAATAAAAGAGACAGGTCCGACCGAGTCGCTCTCGATCCCTAGGTCCATTTTAGGTACAACGCTCAGCCTCACCCGATGCCTCGTAGGTGTCATAGGCATCGAAGATGTCATCCCCTACCTGCACAAGCTTAGACGGGTCTTCTGCTCGTGAGAATGAGCAGCACCCATGAAACGAGTGATTAGTATGCTACGTACTGAGTAAGGTAACAGACGAGCTAAGGCCAAACATACAAACATACAAACAGCATACATGACACATTCACATAAGCTGCATATAGTAATCCAGGTAACGAAGGTCGGCTATGCTCCAATTAGACTTAATTTCTCATAGATATCTATTAAATGTATTCATTTCACACCATAATCTTTGTTAATCCATGCGAGTACGGGAACTCCACTATTATAGCCGGTGGATCGGTCACTTATAGGGCAGAATACACCTAACCACTATTATATGCCGGTGGATCGGTCTCCAGAGCAGAACGCTCCTGGCCACTATTATGCCAGTGGATCGGTCTGGCCCCGACTCTCATGGTGTTTCACTATAAGTATATAGTAGCTTTCCCATGATTCATTTACAACATAATGTTTGGTTTGTTGAGCTCGGGATCCCCTACTATTATAGTCGGTGGATCGGTCACTTATAGGGCAAAATGCACCTAACCGCTATTATATGCTTGTGGATCGGTCTCCAGGGCACCCCGACACCTGGCCACTATTATGCCGGTGGATCGGTCTGGGCCTGGCTCAAAAATCTTGCTCTTTAAGTAATTAGTATCTTATTCGTGTCTTATCAGATAAAGCTTTCCACCCTTGACATGCATATCAACTACCCTCTATGTCTATCCTCCCTAGGGGGCCCGTCCCATATTTTGAGACTCCTGCGCCCCTTATCACACCCCGACATCCATTCTCGTTACACTTACGTTTCGATGAAAGAGTCAACTCCTACGGGTGTGGGTTAGGCCCAACACTTATGACATCAACTTCACCTCCTATCACCCCCTAGGGTTTCCCCTTGAAAACCCTAATTGGGCTGATGTGGCCCAACCTTCTCCCACTTACGCTATCTTTACTTCATTCAACGCCCCACATCTTATCTCAATTAGATCCTCTCCCAAAACATATCACTCTACCTTTCAATTCCGCACATAACCATGAGAACCCTAGTTGACCACCTCAAACCCGAGTACCTTTCTTTTCCCACAAGTAACCTCTCTATTTCTCACCCACCATTCCTTCTCACCCCTGGCACTCACACTCACCCTTCGTATAGTAAATCCCCCTTCTTAACCCATACTCCACTCCCCCTTAATCATTTTTACTTCCATAATTTCCAGATTATCACCTCCTCCCAAAACCCTAATCGGGTCCCTTACACCGACCTACGTACTAATTTTCCTCACAAGTCTCCAATCACTCCACAACTTTCCCTTTAGCTTATTTACACCCTAAATCAACTTTTCACACGTAAAGATCACCCCCATGCAAGATTTATCCACTCCATGCAAACTATCAAGTCCCTATGCAAACCCTAGAATGCCCATGCATGGTTCTCATCTCTCGTTCATTTTGGTCCACCTTAAATTCCCCTTAGCATCTCACTTTTCATTTGTTTATTTTTGTCCTTTCACTTCCCATAACATGATATCATTTGTCCTAGTATGCATGTCTTAGAGGGCCATATCATATCGCACACAATAATCACAAATGCATGTCATATTCACATCATAAGACCACATACAGAACATACCTCACTCCAAGCTGCGCTACACATGAGACAAGTTAGGGAAAAACATACGATACATAATATATCACAGAACATAAAGCATCCAAGGCATACAAATCACGTAACACACAAGGGCCTTAGCTACGTCCTCACCTAAAGCGACACCGGGCTTGGAGCACACTCCTATAACTTCTTAGGGTTTTGGTTAGGATCACCTATAAAAGGGAAAATACTAAGTATTAGTTTCCCTCAAAAGTATCATCATTCTTTATTCTAGTTTAAGATTAGGGTTATTGTTATTAAAGAGAGTATTATAGGAAAACTAGGGTTTTACCTCAAAATTAGTATACGAAATATTTCTAGTCAAAATATGTTTATTGTTTTAATATTTATTGTCACACTTATATTATTAGACCCGTTAGCCCTATTCTTATAATAATGATAGTGTTCATGCTAACCATAGTAAAATAGTGATAATAATAATAATAAAACTAATAATAGTCACACTAATGTTTATAGTGCTAGAAACCCTAGTATTTTTAAGACTAAGTCTAATGATAGTGTTTGGGTTAAAATAATAATATAATAATTAAAATACCAACACTTAACAAATATTCCTAAAGATAATAATGATAAAAGTTATATTTTTAATAATAGTAATATAAGGGTTCAAATGTTTTTGTCACAATAATAGAGATAATAATAATAATAGTAATAGTAATGACTAATAATGTTAGTGAAGGGCCTTAGGAATAATACTAGTAATATTCGAATAATAAATAGTAATATACTAAGGTTAAGTACTCTTCTTCCTAAAAATAAAATGATAATATGCCAACTTGGGTTTGAATAAAAAATAATAATAATAGTAATAATGATAATGATAATAATGTAAGCTTTCAAATGTCTATCACATATAGTAGTAAGATACGGATAGTAAGCCACATCTAGTATTAGTAGTAGTGATAAAGATAGTAATAAGAGTGCTAATAATAATAATAATAATAATAATAATAATAATAATAATAATAATAATAATAATAATAATAATAATAATAATAATAATAATAATAATAATAATAATAATAATAATAATAATAAGGATAACCATTTTAATGTTAAAGTTTTTTCCTTTTTAATAATATACCCTAGTTAACTATTTCTGAAATTAGGTTAGGATAATAGGGATGATACATAGTAATATTAAGAGGGTAGTAATAATAACAATAATAATGATAATAGTAATAGTAGTAATAATAATATTATTAAGGATAGTAGTATTAATATTAGATAAAATTACTAACACTTATAGAAAATAGTTTTAGGGAGTGGGGGAGTTGAAAAACCACCTAAGGTCAGTGGTGGACCGGTGGCGGCGGCGATGGAGGGTCATATTATATAATCATCTCATATCATATTATTAAACTTCCTAACATGTATGTCCTAGAGGGTCACGTCATATAACATCATAAGCACAACATATATAATCATTACACATATGCCATAAGGAATTCACATAAGCATACTTCAACTCCAAACTGCGCTACAATAATTAGTCATTAAGCATAAAGTACACAACTTGGCATAACACATTGCACACAACACACACATAGTTGTTTTTGGCCATATCCTTACTCGGTTTCGGTTACCAAGTTATCTCTCACACTTATTAGGTCACCAATTACCCTCCATAATTGTTATACTTATCATATTTTCTATTTGGTTGGTTAGACTACCAAATTTCCCTTCTCCTTTATTATAATTACCAAATTTCCCTTCTCTATTATCATAATTACCCAACTACCCTTCTCCATTATCAAAATTACCAAATCACCTTTTAGTTGTTTAAATTACCAAATTGCCCTTCTCCATTATCATAATTACCAAATTACCCTTTGTTTGGTTAAATTACCAAATTACCCTTCTTCATTATCATACTTACCATTTTACCCTTCTCCATTATCATAATTACCATATTACCCTTCTCCATTATTATGATTACCATTTCACCCTTCTCCATTATTTTAATTACCATTTTACCATTTTACTTACAAAATTATCATTTTACCCTTTAATTCCAAAATTACTATAATATCTTTAACTTCCAAATTTACCATAATACCCTTTTAATTATAAAATTACCATTTTATCCCTTTACTTACAAAATTAATATTTTACCCTTTACTTCCAAAATTACCATAATACCCTTAACTTCTAAAATTACCACAATACCCTTTTTCTTATAAATTACCATTTTATCCGTTTACTTCCAAAATTACCATAATACCCTTAACTTCTAAAATTATCACAATACCCTTTTTCTTTCAAAATTACCATTTTATTTAAATTATCATCCCTACATGAAATAATTATATTAATACTCCATTCTCATTATCCAACTCCACCAATTATTATATTTCAACATAATATCTATTAACCACTACACATATTAGGCCACACTCTTGCACAAGATATGTTACTAAAATGTCCCTAAGGCTCACAATAATATTATTCACACATCAATGGTCGCCATAACATAATATAACATGAATAAGTACTTAACACTTTCTTGAATAACAAAACTCCTCCCTTAAGTATTTCTTCCATACATGGCATATAAATTAGCATGCGTTTCTTTTTATCAATCAATAAAAAGAGCTACATATATTATGTTAAACAACATATATCAAGCATAATAACATATTAAAGACCCTAATGTGCTAACATACATTTATCCATGCATTTAAGTGGGGTTTAATGATTACCTTAATTCCTACAAAATCAAACCTTACCGGTGTCCCGTTACAAATTCAAGATTTGATTAGAAAAATCAATACCTAAAAATAATATTTATACTTATCATATTAGAAATAAGAAAACCAAAGTATAACACTTTATAAAACTTAATTAATGAAATAATTAACTTAAGATATTATTATACCTTAAAATCATTAACTAAAATAACCCAAAGGAAGGCAGCAAATCAACTACTCATGCAACATGAGTTGCATGCAAGGTAAGGAAGAAAAATGGGTTGAAGGTAGTATGAAAGGAAGAAGGGGTGCTAATTTCGGGTTAGGGTTTTGGGGCTAGAAAAAAGGGCAGGTGGGGGAAGATTTAGGGAAAGGGAAGGGTGCAGGGGTGGAGAGGGGGTGTAGGTGATGGCCAGAGATGGATTGTTGGTGGCCAAGGGTGGCGGAGAGGCTGCGAAGGTGGTTGTCGAGGTGGAGGTAGCTGAGAAGGAAGGAAAAAGGAGGGGAAAAATAAGGGGCTGCAAGGGTTGGTTTTGGCCAAAGGAGGTGAGGGGGTGGTAGGGGAGGTTGCAGGGAGTAGGTTGGTGTCTTGGGAGGAAGCAGAGGTGGCAGGATGCGCGGTAGAAGGAGGGGCTGCAGGGTGCCTCGGGGGGTGTTGTGGTGGTGCAAGGCTGAGGTAGAGGGCAAAAAATGGTGGTGCAAGGGGTTGGTATGGTAGTGGAAGCGACGGAGGGAGGCGGTGTTGCAAAACAGGGATGTAAATGGAAGAAGAAGGAAAGGAGAGAAAGAAGTTGAGGGAGGGAGAATGGCTCGAAGAAAAATGGAGCAGGACAACAACTGTTGAATAGAAGAAAAAGAAGAGGGAGAGGAATGGGAAGTAGGTGGCTCGGTAGGGTGGTAGCAAGGTGGTAGGTAGCTGGTTGGGTGACAGGCAGAGGGAAGAGGAGAAGAGAAAGAAAGGGGGGCATGCACGAGGTGAGAGGCGGTTGGTAGGTCAAGGAGGGGAAGGCAAACGACAGAGGAGAGAAAGGGAGGTAGGTGTAGGTGCGTTGCAGGCTGGTGTGGTAGCTGCATGGCATGGAGGAGTTGGTCGAGTGTGGCTCGGGGTGGTCAACATAGTGCAAGTCAAGGCAGAAGGTAGAAGAAGAAAGAAAGGGAGTGGAGGGCAGGCCGGTGAGGGGGGGGGGAGAAAATTGGTTCGGCTTGGTCCAAGGGGAAGGAAGGAAAAGAAAGGAGTGCTAGGCTGGGCATACGCGTGCAGGAGATGGAGGGGAGAAAGGGAGAGATGGGCCAGTGGCTCAGCGCGCAGGGGGGAGAGGCTGGCCGAAGGAGGAAAAAGGGAAAAGAAAAAAAGGGAGGAAAAAGGAGAAAAAGGAGAAAGAAAAGAAAAAAGGGAAAAAGGAAAAATAGGTAAAATAATTTATGGGAAAAATAGAATATAATATTTTTGGTAGATAAATAAATTTAATAATTTAATTTAATATAATATAGTATATTGGTTTAAAAAGGATAATTTTTAGTAAAATATTGGTTTGAAAATTTATTTAACTAAAGTGAGTATAATAAAATAAAAAAAATATTTATTTTATTTATTAAATATTCATATCCAAATTTATATACTCAAAAATCCATAAAATAATTAAATTAAATAATTTTAAAAGCTAATTTATCCCAAATAAAAGCTATTTATTAAATTATAGGTTTTTAAAATTTTGGGGGATTATAGTGCACCACCCAACAACCACCACTCTCCCCTACAACTACCTTCCTCTTCCATTTTATTTTCTCCTCCTCTCAACCCTCCTCCTTGGACACTACATTGGACCGTCCATTCCCCCTCTTCGGCAACCGCTGAAGCCGCCCCTCGACCCCTGTCACCTCCCCTACCGCCACCCTACCTCACCTTGGCTAAAAATCGCCTACAACCCCCTCCTTTCTCCATTTCTTTTTCCTTCCTCCTCCTTCTTCTCCCTTCATTTGATCCACCTTTATAGCCCTACCACTGTCATCCTTGCTGCCTTGAGCCACCAATCTCCGACCCCCAACCCTCTACCCTCGACCACCACTTACACCTTGCCACCCTCGCTACACTCAGCTACCACCCTCACTCTCCTCCACAAGCCCTCAACCAAACCCCCAAACTCTTACCCGAACCAACCCTTCCCCCTTCTTCTATCCCCTCTTTGACCTTTATTCCCTCTTCCTTCTGTGAATGCAGCTCACACTACCATGCAGTGTGAATCTTGCTGTATATTATGAGCAAATGTTGCTAATTTTTGGACGTATAAATATAGTTAGTATTAGCATGTATTTAATAAGATTTTGATACTAATTTATTCTTTTAATTTTATTCTTCTAATATGCTAATTTTTGTACTATTTCTATGTATTAATTTTTACTAATCAAAGCTTACAATTTTAATCGGGTACCGATAAGGTTTAATTATTTTTAGAAATAAGGTAACCATTATACCCTACTAAAATGTGTGGATATATTTATGCTAGCACATTAGGGTTTTGAATGTGTTTGAATGTATATTGTGTGATGGTAAGTATATTATGATTTGTAGCATATGTTGGTAATTGAAATGAAAAACATGTTATATTATGTGTCATGTTTAGAAATAATAGTTAAGGAAGGAGCCTTATTACTAATAATAATAATGTTAAATGCATGTATATGACATGATAAGCTAATATAGCCATTTGTAGCATAGATAATGTTAATATGAGCCCTAGGGGTATTTTAGTATTTTTTTCTTATACAAAAGGTGTGGCCTAACTAAGTATGTATGGTAGGTGATAATGGGTAATAATAATAAATAATAATATTTAGTTGTGATAGATGGTGTATATGAACCATGGGTGTTAATGTTTTATGCGGTAATGGTATTTTAGTGTATTTTGCATAAGAAAGGAAAACTGGTAATTTTTACGAATAAAAGTGGGAATGTGGCAAATTAATAAGTAAGAAGGGTATTATGGTAAATTTGGCATAAGGGGGGGTAACTTGGTAAATTTATGAGTAAAAAATTAATTTGGTAAATTATTCAATGAGAAGGGTATTTTGGTAATTTTGACATAAAGGCGTGACTTGGTAGTTTTATATTCAGAAGGGGGTAAACTAGTAAATTAATAAGTAAGAAGGGTATTTTGGTAATTTGGCACGAAAAGGGTAATTTGGTAATTTTAATAAGTATGAAGGGTATATTGGTAATTTAACTAACCGGAAGGTCAATTTGGTAAGTAAAAAGGGGTAACTTGGTAACTTTACAAATAAGGGGGTATTTTGGTAATTTTGTAAGTATGAAGGGGTAAATTGGTAAATTGCATATAACATGTCAATGGATTAAATAAGCCTCCATAATAAGACATAAGTAATATTAAATAATAGGATAAGGGTTTATGGCCTTAGTATCACTTGTTTAAGTATAACCATATATATTATAAGGATAAGGGTATTTCTGTAAATCAATGAATATAATAAGGATAATGCATGGTATAAGGTTGAATGGGTAATTAAAGGGATGATATGATGTTTATTTCGTAATCATATAAGAGGTGCCTTAGCTATTAATTATGTATAAAAATGTGTACTGGATGTGCTAGAAGTATATGTTAGGGTTTATGCGTTCAATGATTCCTTGGTATGGAGTACTTGATTCTATGACCAATATTATAATTATGGTATGATAACCTCTTATGGCATGTGAATAAATGGAAATGATTTCTGCAATGAAAATAGATGATAAAAGGAAGCCTTAGCCTTAGGGACAGTTTGGTCATTTTGACCTAAGGTGCCTAAGTATAAGAACTGGAACCTAGGTTGGCCTTATTGTACTATTTAAGTTAACATGGATAATAATATGAATAAGGATTACATTATAATAACATAAACAAATGGAGATGATTAAGTATGTGGCTGATGTGTTTCTTGTGGTCACTTTAATTAAGACACTAATAATTAAAATGGAAGACCTCGAGATTGGAAATAGCGATTTTTTAGGGGTCGCTACCCAAAAGACGTGGTTTAGCCCAAAATTGTTATAGATTTTGCTTGTGTGCCTTAGTGCCCTATCCAGGCTCTACATCTTACTCTATCTAGCTCTACAGACCTATTTAGGGAGTATGCATACTTATGGATTAGGTTTCCTTGTCGGTAGGGTACTACGTATCCTCGTGTACCAGTGCGATCATGGTACATTTGCATCCCTAGGTTGGTGGTTGGAGGGTACTATACTAATTTTATGCGCCAGTATGACCGGTGTACCTTTGTGTCTCTGAGTTCATGATCTCCGCCTCAAGTTAAATAAATGGATTTGTTGTGTTAATTAAATGGAAAACACTAATCATGTAAATTGAAAGATTATTGAGATGGGCTCAGATGGATTCTATCATTTGTACTAGTCCACCTATTATAATAATGGCCAGGAGAGTTTTACCTTAGAGGATGTATATGCATACCGGTTCATTGATTATAATAATGGCTAGGAGTGTGTTTCCCTAGATTGTATACTGGTCCATTGATTATAATAGTGGCTAGGTGCGTGTTTCCCTAGAGTGTATTTTGGTCCACCAGCTATAATAGTGGGGGATCCCGAGCTCAATAAACTAAACCTTGGATGATAATGAATTATAGGAAAGATACTAATCACTTATAGTGGAACACCTTTTGAGTTAGGGCTAGATCAATCCACTAGCGAGAATATTAACTAGGAGCCTTTTGCCTTAGAGACTGGTCCATCGACGAATAATAGTAGCTAGGTGTGTTATGATCTGGAGTGTGTTTCTGATCCATTGGCTATAATAGTGGGGTTCCTGTATTCACATGGATATAAGTCAAGAGATGATGTTGAATAATGTTTAATTAATGGCTTAATACCAAACAACGTTGATTTCACCTTTATGATCTATTGATATAGTATAAGTGTGACATTGGTACTTGTCTCTCTCTTGTTAAGTGATGGAAATGCCAAGTAAATGGACCTCTTGATATGCATTTCCTATTGCATGTTGTATTGCGTTATGTATTGGCTCTCACGTTGTTGTGATTATTTCTATGCTTGTGTATGTTATTGTTTTTACACTGTTTGTGTATGATGTGCATGTAAGCCCTACCTTTTAGCCTAGTATAAAGGGTTCTCATTATCGTAGTACTGAAGGGTTCCATTTGTGGGCCCCTTCAATGGATAGTATCCCTTGCAGGTAAGCCACATGTGCTATTCAAGCTGTTGTCGGGTAAGAGCGTAAGAATTCTTCGGGAAGCTTTTTAGGGTTTCTCTTTTAACCTTACAATTTCTTTGTTTAATGATTTCACTCTTGTAACCACCAATAGTGGTTTTTATCTTTTGTAACATCATTAACACGCTACTCTGATTTAATTGAAAGTTTAAATTTGTGTAAATTGTGTTATATTTCTTTTAAGCCTTAACACTTGGTATTGGAACGATAGGAGAAAGCCGGTTTGGTACTAAGTGTGATAGTAACATCCCTGAAATTTAGAGTTTTTGTTTTCACTAATTTTTAATTAAAATAATTTTTTTCACTAGCAACTTTTGGGGGTGTGATAAATTCAATCCCCCTTCTAGTAACTAGATACCTAAGGAGCTTTCTTGAAGAAATGCTAAAGAAGCATTTTAATGGGCTACATTTCATATGGTACTATTAGAGTACCTAGAAGTACTTCATTAGGTTTTCGAGGTGTTGGTCAACCTTTATGAACTTCAAAAGCATATTGTTAATGTAGAACTCCATGGTGTTACCTATGATTTGTAAGACCATACTGTTTAGTAGTCATTGGTATGTGGCTCCAACATTTTTTAGGCCAAATGACATACCTTTGTAGCAAAAAGCTCCCTACTCAATAATGAATGAGGCTTTTCTAGTCAAGAAGATGAAAAAAGATGTGAATATAATTGGAGAAAACTTCCATAAAACTAAGCAACTCATGTCTGACAGTAATGTTCACCATCTTATCAATATGGGGAAGTGAAAAGGAACCCTTTGGATAGACTTTATTGAGGTTTGTGAAGTCAATACACACCCTTTACTTCCCTCTTTTATTTTTTTCTTTACCATGCCTACATTAGCTAACCAGTTTAGATAATGGACTTCACCAACAAACTAATGTCATGAATCTTCTATATTTCTTCATTGATGACTTGGTTTTGTTGTGAGCCAAATTTTCTTCACCTTTGCTTAAATGATGAGTATTCGAGGTTAACTCAGAACTTGTGGGTGCATATATTTGTTTAAATCCCAATCATGTTTGTGTGGGACCAGAAAAATAGTCCCACTACTCCCTCAAATAATTAATCCAAGATTCCTATATTTTGGGGTCAAGGTCCTAACCAATCATAACCATATGCTTTGACTCTTTGGGATTGAGTTGCACCTCATCGAGTTGCCCAACCAAGGGTTATTCGGACCACCAAACTGGAACCTTAGATGGTACTTTCTATAAGAATTGTGGCTTTGCCTTAAGCATGCTTCGATAACATGCGTGATATACCCTCTAAGAACCAATAACTTATTTAAATCCCTACCAGGTTGAGAAGCATGTAACTTGGTGATAGGTTGAGGGCATGATGAGCACCCTTTGAATATAGGGGTACTTAATGATGATGTGATAGGTGGAGGGGCAATCAACCACTAGAAAATTGATGTGTTTGGCGAGGTAGTTTGTGATAGATAACTCGATGCGTGGTGGCTAATTTTATGGTCTCCATGTTAATTAAGGTGATGGTTTGGTCAAATGGAGCATAATTAACCATCATTGGAGCCATTATCCTTGTTATAGGATTCTAGGGCATGCTTCTTATTATGGTAGGCCATCACTCTACTTATCTCAAATCCATCCATGATCACATTAAACTTCTTGGTGTCTTGCAACAATTTAGTTTGTCTTGGGGCCTAACATCCTTTATTCTATGGTCATTTCTATTCTCTT
This sequence comes from Tamarix chinensis, assembly GCA_030549775.1. Taxonomy (NCBI): domain Eukaryota; kingdom Viridiplantae; phylum Streptophyta; class Magnoliopsida; order Caryophyllales; family Tamaricaceae; genus Tamarix; species Tamarix chinensis. The sequence goes on along the minus strand of CM060171.1, from coordinate 102,408,178 downwards.
TGTTTGTAATGTACTTGTGGAGGTGGTAATTTTTTATCAACTATGCAACCTCAAACTTCAGGGCTATATAATTGGCAGTGGTGTGACCATAATTTTCATGGAACTCACAATACTTGGTAGCATTGCGCTTCTCAATTGGCCCTCAAGTTTTTTAGGCCATCTAAATTCATCACCCATGTTTTTTAATTATTTTATGACCTCAACAGGGTTGATGTTGAGGTTGTATGCTAGAATGGGCTGCCTTGGTAGAGGGTATCAGGATTCGTTCCTTTGTCATTTATCCTAATCCTTATCATAAGGTATAAGAGCCTTGTTGGGAAACCTTCTTGTTTGGATCTTCTTTCCCTATATTGAGAGTTATCCTATGTAGGTAGTTGGTTTCCCTCATCCTCCTTTCATTTGATCTAGGTATAGGATTTTGCAATGACACCCTCCATAGTCTTACAAGGGTACTTGGTCAAATCCCTATAAAGGTTTGAGTACATCAATTTACCATATATGAAGGCCATTACTACAGCGTCTAAGTGGCATTTTGGGATAAAAAAAATTTCTCTCTATTGAATCTTTCAATATACTTTTAGAGGCCATCATTAATCCCTTGATTAATCCTGTAAAGATCATCTAAAAGATTATAGAGCATTCAATCCCTCAAAAATTTTTGTACAAAAGTGTTCAATATTTGTGTGAAAGAAGAAATTAAGTTATTAGGTAGAGAATTGTACCATTGGATGTAACAATCCAAAATTTACAACAATTTTTTTTGTTTAAACAAAAGTGTAAACCAAACATAATTAGATGTTATCGTCGTATTAGACATAAATCTAGTTTAATATATCATTCTTTAATAAAATACAAGATAAAATAGTCAAGAATTTAAACAAAATAAAATAGAGAAATTATGTTTCATAAACTTTAAACATATGTTTGGAGAATTATTGTAAGTACCAAAGACAAGATACATAAATATATACATTAGGAACTAAGAGTCTGGGCTAAAAGTGTCAACTAAATAACCTAATTCTATGACCCAAGTCTCAAAGATAAAATCAACACTCTTCCCCAACAAGCACATCAAAAGCAACATAATCATCCAAGGAGTCCTCAAAGATCTTCTCAAACTCAACCTAGTCATCTTCTAGTGGGAATAATCATCACCCATGAAAAAGATGATCAATATGCTACTTATTAAGTAAGGTAACAACACAATAATATCCAGATCACACAGATTACATGCTATGTAGAGGCATAAACGAGCACAATAATTGACCTAATTTGATGAAGATAATATTGATTCCAAAATTTCATTATTAGATACAATCATAATCCTTTTTTTTTTTACATTGAGTTCAGATATCTTATTAATCTTAATTTGATGGAATAGGTTGAAGTACCATTGAGAAAAAAACCACACTTGAGCCTCTATTATTGACTGGTGTTTTAGACCTAAGATGCATTAGAAAAAAACACTCCTAAATACTATTCTTAAATTGATGAAGCAGTCTGATGCACCTATAAGGAAAAATCGCACTTGAGCTAATGTTGTCATTTGATGGAACAAACATAACATCTCAATTCTGACTTACTTAATCTTTTACTTTAAATGATTAATATCTTATTCATTATTACTTATCTTAAGCTCATATTTTAATTTGTGATTAACCAATAAACCCCATTATTCTTCAACTGATGGAATGGTTTGAATCACCTTTCATGGGAAAATACACATGAGCCCCTATTATTGTTGGGTAGAATGGACACACAACACCTCATCCCCGACTTATGTGATATTTCTCTTTAGGTAATTAGTATCTTATTCAAGGTGGTTTATCTTAGGATCCTTAAGCATACACATATTTAGGCAAGCACGACACATAATAATTATTAACACAATCATTTAGACACATGAAATACAATCATGAAAATACTAATACATTTCCCTTAAGGATAAAGCCCTAGTCCCCCCCCCCCCCGAGAAACCCTAGTTCCACAAATTAAGTGTAAAACCCTCAAAATTCACTAATGAAAAATTTTATTTCATTTAAAAAATTAGTGGAAGCAAAAACTATAAATTTTGGAGATATTACCACCGCACTTGGTACCAGACTAGTTTCCTTCTACCATTCTAGTACCAAGTGCTAAGGTTAAAAAGGAAGAGAATACAATTTACACAAATTCAAACTTTCATTTAATTTAGAATAGCGTGTTAAAGACGTTACAAAACATAAAAAACCCACTATTAGTGGTTACAAGAGTAAAATAATTTAATAAGGAATTAAAAAGATAGAAAGAGAAAATCTAAAATATTTTCGGACAATCCTTACGCTTTTACCCGATAACAACTTGAATAGCACCTGCAACTATCCTACAAGGGACACTACCTATTGAATAGATAGGGGACCACAAATAAAATCCTTTGGTAATATGGTACTGAGTAACCCTTTATACCAAACAAAAAGGCAAGATCCACATGCAACACATCATACATATACAATATAGAAACAATAACATACGCAAGCATAGAGCTGATCATACTCGGCACAAGAGCTAATACATAATGCAACATCACATACAATAGGAATGTGTAGTACAAGGTCCATTTACTTAGCAATTCCATCACATACCAAGAGAGACAGGCACAAAGGTGAAATCAATACTTTTGGTCTTAAGCCATTAATTAAACATTATTCAACATCATATCACAAATTTTATCCATGTGAGTGTGGGAACCCCATTATTATAGCCGATTGATAGGAAATACACTCTAGGGAAGAACACATCTGGCCACTATTATTTGTTGGTGGATCGGTCTCCAGGGAAAAAGGCTCCTAGCCACTATTCTTATCGGTAGATCGGTTCGACCCCGACTCACATAGTGTTCCACTATAAGTGATTAGTATCTTTTCATAATTTGTTAACATCCAAGGTTTGGTTTATTAAACTCGACATCCCCCATTAATATAGCTAGTGGATTGGAATACACTCCAAGACAACACATACCTGGCCACTATTATAACTGGTGGACCGATACATATATACATCCTCTAGGGCAAAACGCTATGGCCACTATACACATGATATAATCCATCTGGGCCCAACTCAATAATCTTTTACTTCATATGATTAGTGTTTTCCATTAAATTAATACAACAAATCCATTTATTTAACTTGAGGGGGATATCACGAACTCAAAGATGCAAAGGTACACCGGTCATATTGGCTCATATAAGCAACACAATACCTTTCAACCATCAACCCAAGGACACAGAGATACCCTGGTCGCACGGGTGTACAAGGACACATGGTACCCTACTGATAAAGATATCTAATCCATAAGTATGCATACCCCCTAAATAGGTTCGTAGAGCTAGATAGAATAAGATGTAGAGCCTGGCTAGGACACTAAGGCACACTAGAAAATACCAAAATAATCATGGGCTAAACTACATCTTTAGGGTAGCAACCCCTAAAGAACCACCATTTTTGATCTTGAAGTCTTCCACTTTAATTATTAATGTATTAATTATGGTAACCATGAGAAACACAACAACCACATACTTAATCATTTCCATTTGTTTATGTTATTATTGAGTAATTCTTATTCATATGGTTATCCATGTTAACTTAAATAAATCACTAAGGCCATCCTTTTATCATCCATTTCCATTTCAGAATTCATTTCCATCTATTCATATACCGTAAAGGGCTATCATATCATAATCATAATAAGGTCATAGAATCTGGCAGTCTACATTGAAGGATCATGGAACACTTAAACCCTAACATGAACTTCTATCAAATCCAACACACATTTCCATGCATAATTAATGATTAAGGCACCTCTTGCATGAATATGAGATAAACATCATATCCCACCCTTAATTATCTATTCAACCCTATGTCATGCCATATCCTTGTGATATTCACCGATTTATTGAAATACCCTTATCCTTTTATTCGGTATTACTTATGTCTAGGGATGTCAACAGGGTGGGTTGGGGATGAGGACGCCATCCCTGAACCTAATAAGAAAAATAATCCCCGATTTTTTTATTGGGGTTTCCCTGACCCGATTCCCAATCTATTTTCCATCCCCGATTTATTTTTTGATCTTGAATTGTGATCCGATCCCCAAAATCCGACTTTATAATTGATGCCCGATCCCATCCCCGATCCTCAAACTTTTTTTTTATATTATACTTTTGATTTATATCCTATATATATATATATATAATTTTATATAAAAAAATTATTTTGGGTGGGTTGAGGGATGGGGATCCCAAACCTGTCCCTACCCGTCCCCTAAAAAATTCCCATTAAGAATTTCCAAACCCAAACCCGAATGGGGAATCCTTGACGGGGCCCGAACCCGTAGAAAAAATTGCCATCCCTACTTATGTCTTATTATGGAGGCTTATTTAATCCATTCACGTGTTGTTTGCAATTTACCAATTTACCCCTTCATACTTACAAAATTACTAAAATACCCCTATTGTTTGTAAAGTTACCACGTTACCCCTTTTTACTTGCCAAATTACCATATTACCTTTCGTACTTGTATAATTATCAAAATATTGTTGTGTTTGTTAAACTACCAATTTACCCTCCATACTTATTAAATTACTAACTTTACCCCTCATACTTATTAAGTTACTAAATTACCCTTTTGGTTAGTTAAATTACCAAATTGCCCTTCATACTTATGAAAATTACCAAGTTATCCTTCCTTTATGCCAAATTACCAAAATACCCTTCTTACTTGTTATTTTACCATTTTACCCCTTTTACTCACAAAATTACCAAGGTATCCTTCCATTATGCCAAATTACTGAAATACCCTCCTTACTTACCATTTTTTTGGTAAGTAAGTAATTTTATTACTACCAAAATGGAAATATATACAAGAAAACTAGACCACCAAGGAATCTATACAATTTTTCCAGGGGTCATACTTGTTGCCATAATGAGCAGCAAAGATTCTATTAGAAGCCTCAAAACAAATAGACTTAAGCATTTCATGAGGATGACTAGAAATGTTCCTGAAAATTTTATTATTCCTCTCACGCCAAACTAAGCTAATAAAAGTAACAAATAAAGCTCTAAGTACATCCTTCTTCCTTTTGCACTATTTTGTGTTTTTAGCTAGAACCTTTATTTTGATTCCCATGTTTGGGCATGATCTCTTCTCTGAAATGAGGTTATGATCTTTATCCAGATGATGTGGCTATATGGGCATTTAAACATTAGATGCTCAATATCCTCCACCTGCCCAGTACTGCAGAGAGTACATTCAACATTGTCAACAAGGTCCGGCTATTTCAATCTTGCTCTGGTCATCAATCTGTTTTAGATAGCTAGCCAAGTAATAAATTGGTGTTTAGGAGCTGCTAGGCCACACCAAGGAATAGCCCACCACCATTTACCCCTTTTGTTCATATAAATTACCAATATACCCTCCTTATGCCAAATTTACTAAAATACTCTTACCACATAAAACATTAACATCCATGGTCTATATACATCATCTAACACCACCGACTATTCTTATTTATTATTAATACTCATTAGCATCTACCATATGTATACTTATTTAGACCACACCTTTTGTACAAGGAAAATAAATACTAAAATGCCCCTAGGGCTCATATTAAAATTATCTATGTTATAAATGGCCACATTAGCTTATCATATCATACACTTGCATTTAACATTATCATTAACAATAAGCCTCCTTCTTTACCTATCATTTCTACACATGACACATAAATTAACATGCTTTTTATTTCAACAACCAACATATGCTACAAATCATACTATACTTCACATCATACAACATGAACATAAACATATTAAAAATCCTAATGTACTAGCATCTGCATATCCACACATTTTAGTAGGGTATAATGGTTACCTTATTTTAAATAACAAATAAACTTTATCGGTATCCCAATTAAAGGTTTGCTTTGATTAATAAAAATTAATACCTAAAAATAATATAAAAAATTAGCAAATTAGAAGTAGAAAATTAAAAGAATATTTTTTTTATCAAAAGCTTAATTAATACATACTAATACTAACTATTGTTATACCTCAAAAATTAACAAAACTTGCTCAATTAGATGCAGCAGACTCACAATGCATGATAGCGTGAGCTGCATGCATATGTTGAGGGAAATTAAGGGTCGAAGAGGGGAATGGAAGAAAGGATAGGGTTGATTTGATTAAGGGTTTTGGGGGTTGGGTTGAAGGCTTGTGGAGGGGACTGAGGGTGGTGGCTGGGTGTAGGGAGGGAGTAAGGGTGTAGGCGGTGGTCGGGGGTTGGTGGCTCAGGGAGACAGAGAGGGTGGCTGCAGGGCTGATAAAATGGGTGCAAGGAAAGGAGAAGAAGAAGAAGGAAGGGAAAAGAGGAGAAGAAGGGAGGGGGCTGTAGGGGAATTTTGGTCAAGGTGAGGAAGGGAGTGGTAGAGGAGGTGTCAGGGAGTTGATGGGTGGTTGTGGCAGCGGCAAAAGAGGGGGAACAATGGCGCACAGTTGTGGTGTAGGGTGGAGGCTGAGAAGGGAAAGAAAAAAGAAAGGAGGGGAAGGGTGGCTACAGGGGTGAGTGGAGGTTATTGGGTGGTGCAGGGAGGTAGTAGGAGAGTCCAGGAGGTGGCTGTGGTGGTTGGTTGGATGAAAAAAGTGATGGTTGGAGGTGGAGAAGAAAAAAACAGGGGAGGAGGAGAAAAGGCGAAGAAGGGAGAAAATGGCTCGGCAGGGAGGGGAAGGGGGAGCTCGATGGGGATAGAAAATGGGTAAAGAAGGAGAAGAACGGGAAGAGGGAAAGGAGGTAGGTGTGGCTCGATTAGGTGGTGTAAGGTGTAGGGGTCAGGGTGTAGGGTGGCAGGGAGAAGGAAGGGAGAAAAGGAAAAGGAAAGGGCATGTGAGGGGTTGCGGTGCAAGGGTGTATGTGGCTAAAAATGGAAGGAAAAGGATGAGGGAGAGAGGGAGTGGCAGACTACAATGGTAGGGGTATAGGGGCATGGTTTCTTTGTCAAAGAAGGAGGGAGGAGGGAAGAAGAAGGAGGGAAGAAGAAGAAGAAGAAGAAGAAGAAGAAGAAGAAGAAGAAGAAGAAGAAGAAGAAGAAGAAGAAGAAGAAGAAGAAGAAGAAGAAAAGAAAGGAGGCAGGCCGATTGGGCGAGTGAGAAAGGAAGAGATGGGTCGAATCTACGTGCGAAGGAGAAGGGAGAAAGGAAGGAGGGGCTGGGTTGGCCCAACTAGAGGGGAGAAAAGAAAAAAATAGAAGAAGGGACACAAGCTAGGGCAGCGACGTAAGGCGAGGAGAAGAGAGAATGAAGGGATAGCAACTCAGCGAGTAGGGGAAGAGAAAGAAAGCAGGCAGGGCGACTCGAAGGAAGAAAAAAAGAAAAAGAAAAAGGAAGGAAAAATAAAAGAGGAAGAGAAAAAAGAAAAAGGCAAAAGGGGGAAATAGAAATAAAATAATTTTTAAAACAAGGTTATTTAATTATTTAGATTGATCAATTAATTTAATGAATTAATTTATTCAAAAATTAAGATATTAATTCAAGAGGGTAATTTTTAGTAAGATATGAGTTTGACAAATTATTTAAATGAAATGAATATGATAAAATAAAAAAAATATTATTTTAATTTATTAAATAATAATATTCATTTTTATACATACAAAAGTCCAAAAAATAATTAAATTAATTAATTTAAAAATTCAATTATCCTAAATGAGGATTAATTATTAATTTATAGGTTTTAAAATTTTGGGGTATTACATTAAGCATAACTCCTCCCTTGGTATTCATTTTACCACCAAATTTAATGAAAATTCTTAAATTATTATTATTAACAACATACCTAAAAATCAAGGTTTAGTTCTAATGTATTACACATGTGACAATATCCTATATTTAATGTTACTATTCACCTTCCCCTAAAAAATCCTAATTTCATAATTAAATCATAGCTATCCCTACGAGATTCATGTAAATACCAAATTTAATATACATTCCTAAAAGGCCAATATTAATAACATAGTAAAATTTCATAATTAAATCATAGCTATCCCTACGAGATTCATGTGATAATAATCCAATCGCTAGGGTATCTATTCCCATTTAAGCCACTTTTCTCATTTATCCCACTTAAACCATTCACATTCACTTAAAAAAATTATACATAATATATAACCTATTTTGAACTAATTATCACATTAAAATACCCAATATTCCTTTTTTTAACCTACATAGGCTAAATTGCCCCTAAGATAGCTCAAATATCCATTTTCCCCAAAACCTTACGAGTTCCAATACGAATAAATTTTCAACCTACAACAGATACTATCATCATAAAAGATCATAACCACACTTATATATATATATATATTCTACATATTCCAATTCATGACGACCCATACTATGCATAAAACTCACATTTTCACTACCTTCTCCCTTTTTCCATCATATGATAAAACATCTACATCATTACTTGAATAAAATTATCCATACAATAATTCCAAACATGGTATCACATACAAATACATAGATTGCACATAATGGCTTAATTATTACATGTATCCTTATTGAAGCATCTTTAGTCTCTAAATACGTAAGAACTATGATTCTTCCTTCAATGCCACTAGAATATCACCTATAAGTCATAGCCAAAATAAAAAAAGTTTTAAAAAATTAGCTAAGGAAAGATAAGGCAAAAGAGAGGGAGGAAAAATAAAGATAACTAAAAAAGTGAGAGACTAATGTAAGGGTAGTGTATGATGGAGGGCATGGTGGTGGTGTGGTGGAGGGAAAAATAATGGATAGAAGTGGATGGAAGAAAGTGTGGTTGTAGTGTGATGTTGATACTGGCACTTAAGGTGTTGGTGATGGTTGGCAGTTGGCTCTTAGGGCTTAAAAGTGGCTGGTGTTTCTAGGCAGTTGGTGATAGAGATTGGAGTGGAGCTAGTGGTGTTTGTTGCTAGAGGTGGTGGAGCTAGTTAGTTATGTAAGGAGGGAGGGATGACTAGGTGGTGGTGATGTTGGGAAGGTCTGGGTGTGGTGTAGGACGGTGATGAAAGGGAAGTGGTGGTGGGCTATAGGCGATAAACAAGGCTGGGAGGAGGCTGATGGTTATGTGGGCATAGGCGAGGAGGAAATAGGGCATGAAAAGAAGTAATGCATTAGCTAGGAAGTGGTGTTAAGTTGATGGGCTCACAGAGGGTGGATGGTGACTAGGATTGAGTGATGATAGAGGCAAAATAAGAAGAAGGGGTGGTGTTGGACAGTGAAGAAAATACAGAGTTGGAAATGAGGGGAGGTTCAACTGAGGTGAGATGCAACAATAGAGGAATGGTTTAGGTGTGATGGAAGAGGTAAGGAAAGGAAAAAGGGAAGAAGGAAAAGAAGGGGAGGCTCGATAGTGGTGGTGGTGCTGGACGACGATGGGCATTAATGAAAAAAAGTATGTGAGTAGGAAGGAGGAGAGGAGGGTTGGGTGTTTCTATCACTAGGGGAAGGGAAGACAAGGGACTGGAGATAAGGGAATGCATGTGTGTGCGTGCATAGCCAAGGAAAGAAAACAGATGGGGAAATGGAAATAAATAGGAGAGGGGATAAGACATGGCCAAGTAGATGAGGGTTGATGTGGTGGGGGCTGTATATAAGGGTGTCAGGGTAGGGAGCTGTAGGGACACATAGGTGGCTGGTGTAGGTGGTAGTCACTAATGGGGGCAGGCGTGCATGGTGCATGGGTGGGAAAGGGAAGGGGACGATAATAGGGGGTGTAGGGGTAAGGGCCTGCGTGGCAAAAGTGGGAAAAGAAAAAGGGAGATGTGTTGGGTTGGGTGCAGGTTATGGGAAAGGGAGAGAAGAAAAAAATAAAGAAAGAAAAGGGAAAAGGAAAAAGAGAAAAGAACATTTTGGGGTTAGGATTAGGATTAGAATTAGGTTTAAAATATAGATAATTAATTTATCAATTATTATTGGTTAAGGTTAGGCTAAAAAAAATAATGAACTAAAAACTAGAACTAGATTAGATTAGAATGTTAATTAATTAAGATTAAAAATAAATAACAATTGGAATATTACATCGGAGGGAGGGACTAACAAGACTGGCCCCAAACCCCTTATACATGCATGCCTCCTATATCTCTTTTGCCACTGAACAAGCTTTCTTGGCATCTCCACCATTGTGATAACATCTGTAAATGAAGAGTTTGAGAAGCTATTATGAAGACCACTCTTGGTTGGTGTTGATACATTAGGGATTTCGTGTATCATCTACTCTAGGTTGGCCATCTTCTAGGCAAGATCTTCCTGTTTGTACTACGGTGTGACCACATGTTGGTATCTAAAATAATGAGGGTAAGAATAATTAACGTTAGCAGTTTTCACATAGAATAGTACCTTATTAGTGGTAGTTCCACAAAAAGTGGAATAGGGCTGAGGTTTATAGGGTTGAGTGAAATGTTTTAGAATCTTATGTTCCCAAGCCTTTATTTGCTTGGTTTTGTAGGGGTTTCCTATGATTTCTAGGGATGAAAAGACATCATGGAGTTGGACACTAGGTTGCTTGAAATCTATCACAATGGGTGTTCGCTTGCAAACCATTGTGGTGTGTGGCTTAAGCACTTATGAAGAAGTGACTATGTTGAACACTAGCAACCGAGCATTGGGTGCCTGCCTAAGAACACCAAATTTTCCATATTAGATAGTAGAGTGAGTGAATGCTCACCATGGTTGAAATGTATCGATCACTTATACCTTATGAAAATAAAAATTGATATAGACATATAGTGTACCCAAGTTATAGATCCTTACAATCTATAATGGGTGTATAGGTTAAATTTGGGAAAAGGATTGTTGATTCTCCCACAAGAAAGATAATAAAGAACCTTTTGAAAGTTAGCAAGAAACTGGTGTGGTGCCTGCCTAAGAACACTTTAGTAACATTGGATGTAAATAATGCAAAATAAAAATGAGAGAGGGGTCATAGTGACTTAGTTATTTGGTAAAGAAGGTGTGATCATTGATAGTGAAGGGTTTGACGTCCCTAGATGAAGGCATTTATAGGGGTTCCTCTTGGGTAATTTCAAGTGAAGGGAGCTATAAGATGAAGGGACTAGTAGAATATTACTCAATGCGAATGGTAAATTGTGATTACTATATATATATTGCAGATTGACTAATCAATTTCCTTTTCTTTCTTTATTTTTGAGGCCTTGCAACTCCATTGTTTATGGAGGTCATGGCTCATAATGTAACCCCCATACATGATGGGATAAGACAATCCTTAGAGGTGGTCAATGTTGATAATCTAAGGGAAATTGAGTCAATTCAAATGAAGTGGAGAATGATCAATTTTTAAATCAATCACATTGAACGTTGAGGTCATAACATTCGTTGGGTTTAAGAGAACACCCCTGTAAAGCTTTAGACTTCCTAGAGCATATGGAGTTTTTGGGCTTCATCATTCTGGGCTGAACCAAAAGAATGAGTTTTTCCCATAAAACAATGATCACACAAAACATAAGTCCCTGAACTCAATAGTGTTTAATGATAACACATAATGGGTGTTTTATATGCTAAAAAAATAAATAAAACAATGTTTATAGATACCTCTAAGCTCTGACCACATAACACATACCACATAATGATTTAAATATCATTTTGGCGTAAGAAGACCACTGTATAAATAGGATAAAACATTGGATATATCTGTCTCCAAAATTCATAAAATAAGGCCATATATCATTTTAAGAAAAAATTAGTATTTATGATCAACAATCAAAGTCAATAGGTAATAGTCAAAGTCAAAGTCAATAGTCCAACATTGACTGTACTATTCACATATTTAACATTTACCCTATTAAAGCTAATATGATCATTTTGGGTTTAATTATTAATTAACTTCATATAAACATGATTTTTTAACTAACACTACTTATAGTGATTAGGGGTTGATTAGTGAATAAATTTTTGAATATGGTGAATAACATGAAGAACATTTACTAAGCATATTATATTCAAACTTTAATCAATTATAACTTGGGTTATATTAGTCCAATTAATATCATATTTTTTTATATATCAAATTTATCCCAGAAATACCAAGGAAAAACATGGAATCATCAAATCATACACAAAATCCACTCCATCATCAAAATTAAACTTAAAATTGAGCCTATCATTCTCGTAATGGGTTTTGATAAACTTACACATTTATAAAAAATGATTATAACTTCTTCAATACTTAATATTTTTGATATCCAAAAGTTGTATTGGAAAGTAGAAATATTTTAATTTGATACAAAATATCCCTATATCTTAGCCAATTAGGATAAGTTTTTCATAAAATTTGACTCAAATTCGGTGGTCATGAAGATAACTAATTTTATACTTCTCTTACATAAAATAAAACCAAAATACTAATCAACGTATGACTATCATGCTATTCAACATCCAAAGGTCTTGCTCCATGGCTATAATATATCCACATATTCATATTAAGCCATAAAATTCATGAAATATCACAAACTACCTATATTATGCTACATAAAATCATACTTAGTTTAGTAAGAATAATCTTACTTGGGCTTAAGCAAGAAAATAAAAGAAGAAAAAAGGTAAGCTTGGTTAGTTACACAAGTCTCAACCTTTATTCACCAAAATAAATAATCAAAACATGAGAGACAATACACAAAATCATAAGAAGAAGAAAGGAAATGAAAGGAAATAACTTTATTTCACCAAACTTGAGTGTTGTGAGTTGAATCAAAGCTTCATGATCTTCAATTGAGGATGGAGGATGGAAGTTGGTGTAATAATGAAAAGAATAATAAAGTCTAAAGAGGCAGGGATAGCTTGGAGATAATGGGATGGGTAATCATAGTAGGAAAATTAGAAACTACGGGAAGGTGAGGGGGTTAACTTAACTTGTAATGATTATTTATAATCATGAAATGGACACTAGGGGGAAATGGAGTTGGAGACTAATGAAAGTTCTATATCTACTTGGGGCAAAATAAATGTATGAAAAAGGGAGAGTAACTATATGATAAGAGGGAGGTTAAGTTAAAGGGTGAGGGAGTTGGTAAGGGGGATGAATCCGGTGATTTAGAGAATATAATGATGACATTTTCAAATGGCATTATGCCACGTTGAGGCTGGGTGTGTGTGGGGTATAATTATAGGATTAAATTTGAGGTTTGTGATTAATTTTTGAAAGATATTGAGGGTTAAGATTGAATATTAGAAGATAAGGATAGTATTTGGGTATAGAAGTTAAGTTTCAATAGCTTATTTTACCTAAAAAATGTCAATTTATCTAAAAATAATAAAACTAAAGGTAGATTATTTGTTATTTATTTTTATCCTTAGAACACTTAAATTTAATAATCCTTGAATTTTTGTAAAGTTTTGTAATACCTTGTATTTTGTAGAATTTAGAAAATAAAAAAGTCTCATGTTTAATAAAATTTGTAAGATTACTATCTTGATTTGGAACTATATTTTGGGTTTGGTGTAATCAATAATTTGGAAAATTTTTGGAAAATTGAATAACATGAGTTTTCTTGATCCATCAATTGACAGGTTCTATGAACCGGTTTATTGATCTATCAATTTAGCTAGGGTTTTTATTCGACATAATCAATCGAGTAGTTTGTAGAATAGTCGGTTGGTCCGACCAAACCAATCAGCCGGTTTACTGGGTTGAGTCCTTTTCAAAGTTCAATTTTATGAAAATTTTCTTGCATCAAGATGAGACTTTGATAATCCAACTCCAAGTTTTTCCTCAGTAATTCTTAACCCTTTTGATCATTTATCCAACTTTAATTTCTACCTCAAATAGATTCAAGGGCTTAATTTCGATGGAGGAAGGGAAGGGTGATATTACTCTTTGTCTTCTTCTTCTTCTCTCCTTTGCAAAACTCTAGAATTATGATTTATGGATTATCACTACATGGTTGGGAGATTTGCTTCCCATGTTGATATGCCATTTTCCTTCTTATGCTCAATCCTTTTTGGATGGAATCGACTTGTATTCTCTTGAAAATTACCAATTGAGCTCTAAATTTAAAGTCAACCTATTATTGATAAATTTTCCTATTTGAATCATATTTGAATGGTAAAATTATAGTTTTTAATCAATTGCATATCCTCACTAGTTCCCTAATCTAGTCATTCCCTATAAATAACCTTAATCATCTCTTTTTCTTACTTTTTCTTACTTTTTCTTTCAGCCTTTGAACTACTTGAGTTTCTCAAATACTTGTGACAATTTTTCTCCACTTTGAGCTTTCATTTTAATTCAATTCACTCCTCTAATTATTTCTCTAGCTCCATGTTATTATATTATTAAGGAATAAAGAGTTAGATTTAGGAATAAATAAAGTTTTATTTCAGTTGACTCTTCCTCTATTTTTCTCTTGTAAGTGGTAAGTTCATTTTTCCCCCTAATTTGAGTTTCTTGATTTGAAAAGATTATTTGATGATTCATGAGTTTTAACCTTTTATTTTTAAGTTGAAATATTTAAGCTTGAGGTTTTTTCCTCTTTGGTGGAAATGTTTTCCAAGCTTCAAGTAAGTCATTCTTATCTTTGAAATGTGGCATGAATAAGTATGTGAGTTAGTGTATTTTGTAAAATGTTAATCTGTATATTCATGTATGATAGTTTGGAATTTTAATAATGCATGTTGGATTATCTTAGATTTCTTTGAAAAGGGCACTTGATTCATGAGAAAGATGGTCATTTTCTTGTAAATAAAGCATGATTTTGCATATGATCATTCTAAATCTTGGTCTTATGCTTTGCTAGAGTCATGGTTTGTATGTGGTAATATTTTGGAGCTTTAATCGCACGTAAAATGTCTATTATGTGTTAATTGGAAGTGACCGATTGGCTGTTTATGCGAAACCAATCAACCGATCCTTTGAATAATTAGCTGGTTGGTCAAAATTGGTCAACCAGGTTATCTGTACTTAATTTAGTTGCTCTCTATTTAAACCCATTAATCAGTTTGTCAAAACTAATGTACTCGTCATAGAATATTCGGCTGGTCTAGCCATAACAATTGACCGGTTCAAGGAAACTTTAGGGTTTGGCTAGGTTAAACCGATTGACCGATTAAGCCAGAGCATGTTATTTTTATTCTTTAAACTTGATATGTTTTAAGACTATACACAATGCTATAATATGATTATTTAATGATGATAACACACATCTTGACATGAATTTACTAAGTGATTTAGAAGGTCTTAACGGAAAATTTGAAATGAGCATGCTATGAATTCATAAAGGAAAAAAAATGCAATCTAATTTCTTGGTCTAAATGGATTACCTTGATGGGTTGATTTATACTTGGTTAAGCACTAATGAAAATCCCTCCACATGGTTGGAGGGTAATAATGATCAATATGGAATGATTATGTGAGTGTGTTACTTGGATGTTATGTGGGCCTTTTATGGTAACATAACCTTGAAAAATAACACACTAATCACTTAAAGTGAAAGATGATTGAGTTGTGTATGGGTTTGGAGTACCCGATCCTCAATTAGCTAATAGGGGTTAGTCTGCCTTTGAATGTTTATTCGTGTCTTTAGGCTTTACCTTCGGCCTATATCATAGTGGATCCTGATATCTTACCTAGTCTAGACATTGATGATGTATTGGGGAGTATCATACTAAATGATTTTATCACCTAGTTGGTTTATTGGATTCAACCGGGCTTTATATCCATTGGTGGTTACTGGGCTTCGGCCATAATTTATGTCCATTAGCGGTTACTTGGCTTCAGCTAGACTTTATTTTCTCTAGTTTGGATAGGATTCTATGGTATGTGAGACTATGAGGTGGTAATTAGTCAATCACTCGGTAATAATAAGGTTAAGGATATGGATAAAAAAATGAAAAAGGATGACTTACAAATAGTTAATCAAATGGATCATGTAAAATTGAAAATAGACTTAATAGGATACTCTTATAAGTTGACAATAGAAGAGCCCAGTAAAATGTGGAAAAATTGTTAATTAAACATTTCTATTCATAATATCTATGTTGTATTCTATGCATGACAAGCCATGAATTGTCAAAATCCTTGCATAGTATAAAATCCTGATACATTATATGATTATGATATTATATGTAGATCTAAGTGAGATGTGTAAGTATGCTACTGTGTTCAGTATGACCTCTATTGTTGCCTGTGGCCTTTTATGCTTGTGACTCCCATTTAGGAGGTAAATTGACTTACTCAATAAGTGACATATTGATGTGTCTGTTTATTTGATTATCTGCTCAATACCTCGAGAAAAAAGACCATTCGTAGTTTTTTCAAGATGGGCGGTAATGGGCCTACCTCATATTGGGCTTGGGGGCTTGACATTGTGGACATCCAAAGACCATTGTTTGTTCATTAATGAACTAGGGTTGGGGCATTGTCTTATTGTCATTTTATGCCTATTGTATTTCGGTACTTTCGGTTTACTCTTTCTTATGTATTTGAATATTTTGGAAACCCATCAAGGTCTTGTTTTGTAAATGTTTTCTTTTGTATTTATATATCATATTTCTTTCACACTTTACTCTTTTTTGGTTAGTTTGGTATCTTACCCTTGTATCTAACATGAGACTAGGGTTGTAAATGAGCTAAGCTAGTTCGGTATTCGACCCGACTCGTTAAAAGCTCGATTTGGCTCATTTGTTTATTTAAATGAGACGAGCTCGAACCTCACTTTTGGACTTGTTTATTAAACGAGTCAAGCCTAAGATTAAAAAATTAAGGCTTGATTCATTTTTTGGCTTTGGTTTATGAGCTTGGTTCAGCTTGTTAAAAGCTCGACTCGGCTCGTTTACATCCTTACATGGGATAAGTGACAAAGGTCTGTCTTATATAAGTAAAATAGTAATATCCCATATATTTTTAGGCATGTTTGATATTTTTCTGCTTATGCAGTATTTCAAAATAAAATTTTTTAGTGGTTAAAAATGGGAGCGTTGCAATTTTTGATAATTAAAAGATCATTTCAATGTGCAAAATGCGATAAAACTAATTGAGATAAAAAATAGTTTTTTTGTTGATACCAACTTTTACCATTTTTGGCTTTGGCTATGAGTCACAAAAAGTTATAAGAAGTTAAAATATGATTAATATAGAATGATCCATAATAAGTTAGATGGTAAAAGTGACATAGAAAGTCTCATAGTATAAGCTTGTGAGCAAATATATAAATAATGGTACATAACGTTTCTGAAATATAAATAGGGTTTGAGGTTTATTTAAAAGTTGTAATAAATCTTTGAATAACATAATTTTCTCTTATTATAATATTAAAATATATTTTTGAAAAGGGATTTATTACAGTATGTCAAATAATATTCATATCTTTTTCCACATGATTATTATTTTATTGAAACAAGTTATAGAAGATTAAATTTAAAAGATGAATAAAATTTTATAAAAAAAAGACTTGGTACTTAAAAATAAACAATAAATTTAAGATTTGAATTAAATAATTCACCCTAACAAAAATTAGATAGAAACTATTAATTGTTATTGGAATGCTGTTGGGGGGGGGGTAGGAGACGTGGGTTGGCAAGGTATCCTCTACCACGGTAGAAGCCATGTTTGTTGAGCGATTAGAAGTCACCGCCATAGTTAGGGGTTGTCTCAAAAGAATAAACTAAGATTGATTTATTAATCTAGTTTTTTGAGGGGATTGTGATAAGCAAATAAATTTGAAGTTGAAGTGTAACACACAAGATTTTAGAGAATGAGAAAGCGTGGCATATTGTGAAGATTCACGACTCCCAAAGGTCTGTTGGGTTAGAAGGTGTGTTTGGTGAGTGATGAGAAGTAGTGGTACATGAGGATGGGGCTTGGACGGAGACGAGAGAAAATATGAAAAAGTTAATCGTCAGAAAATTAGAAAATAAAAATAGATGAAAATAACATTTTTTTTGTTAATTATGTATTTATATATTCTGCATATATCTACTAGTTAAATTTTATTTTAGCAATAATATTAATTTGATAAGTATAATTTAAAGCCTTGCAAAAGAATAACTACTCATTGTATGACCCAACATCCTAAAACTATTGAAAACCCAACCTAACTCAAAAGGAAAATTATGTTGCATAATGTGAGCAATAATGAGCTCTACTCCTCTCCCACCCCCTCCTTCAATTCCTGTACCTCTTCACATTCACCATCTCCTCTGCAATAAGGCGACGGTTTCCTATGCAATTCCTCTCCTTCCATTTCCCTCACATCTTCATTTCCTGTACCTCTTCAACCATAATCTGGGGGGCAATGGAGAAATTGTTTCTAAATAAATTTAATGATATCTTCTACTTGATAACATAACGACAACGATTGAAAGAGCAAATAAGAGGTGGCGAACTAGCAGTTTGAGCTCAAGCGGTGATGACAATGGCTTCGAAATGTGAGCCGATCAAAAGAGGGAGCAAGTCGAGCAACACCTGGCTTGGTGACATAGTCATTGAGATTTATTTTTTTTTCTTCGCAAGATGTTTCCGCTCCCTTTGGCCATCCATAACTTATGGCTTATAAGAATTTACTTATAAAAATAGTTATTTAAAATAATTATTTATTTAAAAAAAATTTAAACTATTTTTTTTTAAAAAAAATTAAATAGTCACACTTAGATATCGTTTGGTATCAAGTAAGTAGAGGGAGGAAGTATAACTTCCTAAAAAAATATAAAATACCTTATTATTTGATTTAAGGGATGTGAAAGTCAAAGGAAAAAATTATTTCTCCTATAATTCTGAACCATCCATATGTTGAGGAAGCTACTTCTTGAGGTGATGTTCAGTAAATAATACTTCTTAAGTTATAAATTACCAAATTATCCTCAACTATCCATAATTTTTTTAGTATTGATGAGGATTATCGAAGGGTATACATTAATAACTTGTTGATTTTGGATGTTTAAAATATTACTGTCACATTTATTATTATTATTCAATAACTATTTTTTTAGTATTGTATTAGAATTATTTCATCATTCTAGTTTATGTCATTACATTTATTAATTATTTACAATAAGTTTTGATATATGAGCAACTTAAATTATTTGATGATATTTTTATAATATTTTATTGTTGTCAGTTATAATTATTTATAATTTTGTAGTGGTAAATAAAGTTTCTATTCATGTAAAAAACTAGGCAGAAAAATAAATATTAATATTTATTAATAAAAAATATTAATATAATTTTATATCTACTTCCTAAGTAATAAAGAAATAAATCAAACAAAATAATTAAGGAAGTCATCATACTTCTTAGGAAGTATATATACGTAACAAACACAACAAAATATTTCCTAAAAGTTATATTTAATGTAAAAATAACCGTAAATATACCAAATGATATCTTAGAATCTATCCGTAGAATATTTCCAGAACAAGAAGCGGCACATACTAGCCATTTCCGTGCATCACATATGAGAAGCCATCAGGGGTTGGCGGCTCATCCTCGTACTTATAAAACGTATTATCACACTTATGGATGGTTGAGGTCTAAAATGCTTTGTCGCACACAGGTGCCATGCTATTCTCCCCAACCCCAAAACCATGATTCTGTCTTCTAACGATGGCAGTGCTATAGTTTTGGTGCTATATAATATAACTACTATTATTGTCCGTGGGGCCATGCGTGGGCGAGCTGGTACATGTATTATTGCTAGAAAATGTAAAAGTTAATCCGATCCGTCCGATTTGATCCGACCTATATAATATCCGATCCGAATTAATCTGCTAAATTTATCAATCCAATCCAATCTAAATCCGATTATATATAGATTAAAATATAAGTAACCTGACCCCATCCAAATCCAATCTAACTCTAATTCATAATCCGACATCATCTCGATCTACCATCAACTCGACCCGCTATCAACCCAATTCAACTCGATTAGACAAAGCAAAATTCAATATTAATCATTTATAATATATATATATAACTTTTAAAAATATATTATCATTTAAATTTTATTTATTTATTTTTATTATAAACTTCCTTATTTACCAATAATATTCTAATTTTACCAATTTTTTTATATGAAAACATGACATTATAAAACCATAATAATAAATAAATAACAATTAATAACACATTATTAATCACATACTTACATGAAGCTAAACTTAATGTTTACTTACGAAATTAATGATGTAGATTAATTTTAGTAGTCAATGTCTGATTTGATCCAAATCTAATATAATTCGATCCATAATTAGCTTGGATCAAAAGCTAAAAAGATTTAATTCGCCAAATTAATCCAAACCTTACCTGTCAAATTAGCTAGAATACAAAATGATCCTAATACAAACTTGCTTGGCCCAATCCTGACTCAATAGAGATATAAACAGGACGGATACACCCATAACTAAATTCATATCCTAATACGTATCTATACCCAAATGTATATCCACTTACACATCCATATTTGTATTTGTTAGATATCTATTACCCGATGAATAGTCAATTTACCTGTTAACAGATATTATTCAGAGGATAAATTAATTATTCAACAGATAAATCCATTTAGAGTTAAGACAAATGACAATTTTAACCTTAATTTATACCATATTTATTTTAAAATAAAAGATAAAAGAATAATTACATATCAGGTAAACGTCTATGGATATAGTTATAGATATGAATATCTCATACATGTATCCAACAACTAATTTTATCCATCCTCCAAATCCGCTTAAGTATTTGATGAATACAACCCAGCATGTTTTGGATAAAATTCACTCCGTTTACATCCATAGACCCGACCCGACTTGACAAGCTAACCCGAAATAATCTGAAACCAACTCGACTCGAATCTAAACTATCTCAACCCAAACTAGATGTGGTAAATTAGCCCGATACAACTTAAATCTGCAACAATGTAAATCTAACCTGACCCAATCCGATCCACAACAAACCCGCAAAGAAAATGATCCGCAAACAACCCGACTTGCTCAACCCAATTGCCGCCTATAATTATTGGCCAACGGTGACCAAAACACGGCATAACTGTGTCACGAGCCGATCTTGCAAAAACGATATCACACTAAAAGACGCACTATTCGTATTTATAACGAATTGTTTTTCATCATCACTGTCAATCGTTTATTCCAAAGACATTCAAATTTAATTCAATTATTGAAATCAATAATATCCCCATATCCAAGACAACAACAAAGACAATCAGAGGCACCAATGTGTTTGTAACTAAACAGAGACAAAGATGGATAAGGAGCGCCTCCAAATACCTTTTCATCATCAGCTTCACGGGTGAAAAGAAAGCTACTGTGGTGGTGGGGCTGGTTTTGTCCCAAAGATGGATTGAATGCCACTGCCAGCCGCCAAGCCGGGTGAATTGAAGTGAGCTGCAAAGATCTTGTTATGGGGAGTTGCAGGCTGAATAATGGCAACAGAAGACGGAGTGGTAGTAACTAAAGTTGCGAATCCTGATGATGCTGCAGCAGAGAACAACGGCATTGAGGAATCAGATTCCTGAGAATGGATTTTCCATGGCCAGCTGGGGTGTTCTGGAAAATCTTTTTCAACCCGCCTTCCCTGCGAGTATAAGCAAACAATCAATTCAGGAACCCTGATAGATACACACCACTGTTGGGCCACTTTCATAACTCTGTTCCTAAGCTGTCAAGAGCTTTGTGTTATGCAGAAAACGATCAGTCAGGAACCCGGATAGGTACAAACACCACCGTTAGCAGTAAGTTATAAGATGCATAAACACATTATACGGTAGACCAAGTGTAGTTTGCAAACTGACTCACTTCCGATCATAGTTGGTGGCGAAAAGGCTGTACTCACGAAAAATCACAAAATAGAACAAGATTCATCCGTTTTAAAGTATTGACTGCTAATATAAACACAGCTACTACTAGGATGCATGATCGCTTACAACAAGAACTAATCAAATCCCGAGAAAGAAGACAACGACATGATTTAATGCAACATTCTACAAAATTTGGAAAAATACCTCGTTGTTCAAAAAAGAACAGGGGAGATGATCATTCCAGAAGGCAGTCAGCTCTGATGCCATAGCCACACCCTTCAGGGGAAGATCAATCACCTTGGTAGCAAGATTCTCTTGCTGAGCATAAAATAAAAGAGGAGCATATTTTAATTGCTTAGTATAGGAAAAAAGAAAGAGAATGAATCATGGTATTGACCAAATTGAGAAACACGTGTTTCTTCACTTTCATCGCCCATCTAACAATATCTATCATGCAGATTTTGAGATTCGCCAGACAAAATTATGCACAGGATGCAAGTGGGTTCAGCTTCCAGGGAAGCTTTATGGAACGCCAGTTTATATATACAGGAAAAGGAGGGGAACACTACATTACCCTGGGTGTTGTTGTAGCTTGCACGCTATGATTGGCAGAATATATCGGGTTCTGCCCTAATTTTTCATTTCCCATTGGAAGTTTACCAGAATAAGGTGAACTGGTCTCTGCAGATGTTGAAATGCCAAGATTCAGATCGAGGTTATTACCATTGCCTGCATCAGGGACAATTAAATTTTGTAATTCCATTGAAGCATCTTGGAGACGCATGCTAATTGATTTATGTACAGTATGATAGTTAGGAGGTCTAGTCATGCAAATAGATCTCAAAAGAACAGTTGACGAGTACCTTCAACAGTGCTTTCACGGTCCTTGGCTCCTTGATATGTGCTTGGTTCAAAATTGGTAACTGCCTCCCTTCCATTACATTTGATAGCTTCCTTGTCATAAGCCCTACACAAGCAAGATTGGAATTTTGCGGTGGAAGAAAAATCTCAAAAGTATTAAAGCTCAGTTTCAGGAAGTTTAAGAACCTTGCAGCTTCAACTTCACTGTCGAATAGCCCAAGATACATATAACTGCACTCAATCATTGTAGCCCATGATAAAATAATAGTCACCAAGCAAATCTAAAAATACCCAGAGAAGCAAAACTGGAGAACGATCAAGGCATTATCTACTATTATCTAGAAGTATTGCCTGCCTGCCTAACAGTTAGTGTTATGAAGAGCAACATGAATCAGCAGCGGTATATAAACAACGAATTCAGGAAGGGGTGTACTATTTCGCTTACTTCTTGCCAAGAAACTGGCCCATCCGAGCTTCCCATCTACCACACTTATGAAGCGTAACCCCTCTATACTTGGAGCTTCCCCTAGAGAAACCGTTGCTATGACGACGGAGTATGTGCACAAATTCTTCCTTGGTCAAGTCCTTCGTCTGCAAAGTTGTCAGATACAGTATAATGAAAATCATCAGCTATGCCTAAATCAATTCACTGATATTCGAATGATTCAGTCCTTAGCGTTATAATAACTAGTATCCTCACCAACCTGCTTCATCTCCTCCTCATAGTCACTGAGACTGAAATTGATGTCAGCATCAACACCTCGGAACTTGATGGCTGCTCGATCATATGCTCTAATACCACAAAATCCCCATAGTAATCAGTACACAACACGAAGAAGCAGCTTCTTATATATATTGAATATGAATTGATGCAATCATATTTTTTCTGGGTAATTATAGCCACCAAAAAGAATACCTAGCAGCAACAAATGCGGTGTCAAATCCACCTGACAGGAAAACCAAAAATTCGATCGATGATAATCCATGAAAATTTCATAGCTCATTAATGATAATAGAAAAAGAAAACTCTGAAAATTTTGGTTTATCCGTACCTAAATAGACTTGTTTCCCACAATCCCTGTATTCCGAGCCAATCAAATCAGGAGAGATAAAAATCAACAAAATTAATCAGAAACGCATAAGTAAATTCAAAACCAGCGTACTATCTCCGAATTTTGGTAAAGGTAAAAGAGGAGGAAAGACAAAGGCAAAAGAGAAAAGGAACAAATAATCAATTGAATTCCAGTTCATAAATCAACGGACCATATATGCGATTCCCATCGACCGGTACGACGATAAAAGGTGACGCCACGGTACTGCGAGCTCCGCGACCTCGGACCCCTCCGACTTTTCTTGACCGGGGGCTGCTGTTGTCGTTGCTGTGGTACGGACTCCACCTCTTGTTGTAGCCCACTAGAACCAGAACCAACCTGATTGAAAGATAAATCGGTCCAATCACTCCTCGCCATCACCATCGTTGATGCTGACGCCACGGAAGACTGACCCCGCACCGGAGAATCCCCAAATCCTCCCCCGCCACTGATAATCGGAAACAGCTGTCTCGTCACATAATTCGGCTCTGATTCACCGTTTCTTCTGCCATAGTTGTCCTTTTCAGCGGCGAACTTGAGGATGTTGAAATTGATAGGGTCGAGGTCGGTGACAATAAGAGTAGCAGAAGCAGCACGAGCAAAACAAGTATCATGGTCATCGGCAACATGGCTGGACGCATCGGCATTGACGAGGGAAGACGTAGAGGTCCCGGATTTGTAAACTTGAGCTACAGAACGATCTGGAGTTTCATCAATCGTCGTCGCTGAGTCTTCTTCTTCCTCATAGTAATCAGCAGTTGTTGCTTTCAGATTAAGATCCAACATGGCTGGCTGCTAATTAATTAAGCTCAACACCAATTAGCAGTTAAGATACTACATTACGACTTAGATAGCCAAATTAAGCTGAATAGAAGACGATGATCGGAGCAATGTTTTGAATGGTAACAGATAGAGCGGAGGAGGGCCAGGAGGAAATGGTATCTTCGATATACTGATCGATGCGTCTAATTTTACCGACAACTCGATATCCAGGATCGTCTCATTTGCCAAAACGAAAAGACATATCTTTCCTTTTCTTTATGTCCATCCAAATTTACTTCTGGGTCATAGATTTTTTTTTCTTTTTCTGGGTCGTGTTTTAGTGCGCTAAATTTGTGCACTTCACCGTCTCGGTTGTCGGGTTTTTAGATTTTTTATGTTGCAAATTTTACTAAAAGTGGCCGATTCTATCCATTATATTCATTTAGCTTGTATTTCTTGTTGAATGACAGAACTATAGAATGGTATGCAAACATAAAATATACTTCATTAGTATTAAAAATAAAATTAATCTATCAATCTACACATTTTAAAAAAAAAAACTCATAAAAATAGTAATGATATTAAACCTACATTATTCATTAAAAAATAATAAAATATTTGATACATAAATCATAAAAGAATAAATGATGGTTAATTTTTTTGTGGTTACGAATGAAGTATTAAATAGGTTGAATGATATAACCATACGTCAAGGATGCTAATTAGCTTGTCGATTGGTTTGAATAACAAATTAGGTCTGATATTTATTATTATGATTTAATTATACATAAACTAATATTTTACTATAAATAAACTAGTTTTTTCTATTAGCATTAACTTATCATTTATCATATAATATAGTAAAATATTACTATAATATCCCGTTCATAGAAATCCTAATTTAAAAACCTTAATTATAAAATTAACAATTATGTGTAATTAATTATAAAAGTTATTATAGGGTTGAATGTGTTATTACCATAGTATTAAAAATCGGACCAGACCGGTCAGTCCAACTAGTGAACCGATTGGGTCACTGGTCAGATTTCATATACCTGTTCTTAGGATTTCGGAACCAATAAAAACTGGTCAAAAACTGATCGAACTAGTAAAAACTAGTGAACCAGTCAAAAAACTAGTTGAGAGCCAGTCAAATTCATGTGTAGTTTAATTTTTTATATATTTAATATTTTTTAACTTAATATGTACCACCGGTCCGACTAGTCCAAACCACTGGTCCAACCACTAAATCAGTGAACCAATTATGATACCGATTCAATTACTGGTTCGATTTTTAAAACTATGGTTATTACTATGTGTATTAATATGCAAAAATAGATTGTAAATTAATTAGAATAACAATTGTTAGTAATATAGCATTTTGGATCATTGATCGACTGGCTAGGTCCTTTGATCGTCTAATTATCCATTTACTCAGGAGGTTGGGGCTCCTTCAGTCAAATAAGGGTGTCGTTTGGTAGACTAGAGTTTATAATAGTTCTTATTTTGTGATTTTTGAGTTGTTATGGCTTGTGTGTTGTTCTTATGCCAAACATTTTAAACATATTTAGATTTCTAACACCATTTGACACCTTCCCATAATTTTTGTGTTATTTAGGATTTGTTTGGTAATTTTTTTTCTAATTTTCCATATTTATTGATCTTCCTTGGATTAAAAATAATCTTAAAATGGGAAAATACTTTTGATGCCACAAAAATTTTCCTTGATTAAATCATGACTTATGTCATAATCTTTGTACCCTATTGAGCTTTTCTTGACTTTACTCATATCCTACCTATGCTAGTTTGTGTCCTTCGTATATTACTTACATTCTAACCTTTTTCTCTCTCTCTTCCTCTCACCTTACATCTACCAAACTAACCTCGCCCTGCCCCTTGTTAGGTCTGTCAATAACCCTTCACCTTCCCTTGCTTGTTGTTTAGTTTTTCATATTACTTTCAACCAAATTACACTCTACCTTGTTTACACTCCATCCTCCACTT
The DNA here is from genome assembly GCA_030549775.1 of Tamarix chinensis. Classification (NCBI taxonomy): domain Eukaryota; kingdom Viridiplantae; phylum Streptophyta; class Magnoliopsida; order Caryophyllales; family Tamaricaceae; genus Tamarix; species Tamarix chinensis. The sequence goes on along the minus strand of CM060171.1, from coordinate 102,381,636 downwards.
GATGCTTTTATTCAAGTGTTGTACAAGGCAACTCCCCTCCATTTCCTAATCAGTTGTTAACCCCTCCCCTTGCCTTTTATTATTTTGGTTGTTAGATTTTCATAAGTCTTGCAACACTTAACTTTTCTTTGTTTTGCTCCCACCTAGGGATGATAAAAATTCCCACCGGTTTGGGTTCCTGTCGGGGATTCTTCATTCAGGGTCGGAAAGGATTTTTGAGAATGGGTTTGGGTTCAGAAAAATTTTAAGGTATGGAAACAGGGATGGGGCGGGGATAGGTTTGGTGTTGTATATAATTTATTTTTATATTTATTTATTTTATATAATATCATAACTACAATTCCCTAATGTAGCTTACCCAAATAAAATTGTACAAGTATAATTTCTGAAAAGTAAAAGTTACTTTCACTATCTTTAATTTGAAGTTGAACCCTCCTGTAAACTATTTTATCTTTTGAAATCATATATCATCTTTTCCTTTCCTAAAAATTTAAAAGAAGTAGTGCAAATTGTGTAATGCACGAGCAATTTACTAATTTCTCTTGCTCATAGCTCACTCACCAACACACATCACCATTTTTATTTCTCATTTTCTTTGTTGCTTGCAAGCACTCGTTGGTGTTGGTGGAGCTGGGACGGGCCCGACAGGGTCACTTACTCAGTAACTCTCAACTCATGTTGATGAGTGCCAACTTACCTTTGACTTCTGATCTCCACTTTCTAGCTTCTCTACTAACCACCAGCGGTAACACATAGACTCCTACAATCTCATTTGGTTCTCTTGTCTTATCCATCGTCATCCACTGCTTCTCTGTCCTTTGTCAACCTCACTTCAATAGTCATTCTTGCCATCCACCGTTGTGTATTAGTACTAATCGTCTCGCCCTCTAGGCCTCCACCAACCTTCTTCAATCCTTCTCATCTCTCTAGGTTTGTGCTTTAGGTCACCAAGTGAGTGCTCTGACTTCTTATTAATGTCTTACTAAGTAATTCTTCATTGTTCAAATTGTTATGCTGAGTCAATATTCTTTTCCTTTGTGCTTTCTAACTTGTGGAATGCATATGCTGTTATTCCTTTCAAATGAGAATGATTGACTTATTTTCTTGCTTGAATTTACCATTCTATTAGTTAATGGACATAAAGTATTAGATGTTAACATAAGTTTACTTACTTCTATGCATTGTTATATACTAGAAGTTTGAAACATCTATGCATTGTTGTATACTAAAAAAAGTTTGTTCCTCATCTAGCATAAATTAGCTTAAACTTGGTAAGCTATGATCCATTGTTAGATAATTGAACAAGCTAACAAGTAGCTTTCCTTATAATGTAATTACTAATAACCAATGAAAAGTAATCTAATTTTTCCTATCAAAAGAAAAAGAAAAGGGAAGAGGCATTAGGTACATTGGTTTTTTTTTTCTGTTAGATATATTGCTTGAGTGATGTTCCCTATCACAAAGTGGGCTAGTCTAACCCGTTACTTGGATTATTAGCTATCGAACTTTCCTAGATTCTTCTATACTATTACTTGAAGTAAAAACATGCAATATATTAGTCAATTTTATGTTTTAGTTTATCCTTATATGGTTCATCTTGGAGGATATATCCGATAACAAGTTGTTTCTTAATGTAGTTCCTTGCTATGCAGATTGTGGCCTGCTTTGGCATTTCTTTTTGTTTAAGCACTTATATTTTGGTCATTTATCATTCATTATTAGGTTAGTAATAAATTTTTGCTTGATTTTAGTGACATTTTTTTTTATAATGGACAACAGTCATGACATAGATAAAGAGATAGAAAGTCCTATGCAAATTGCTCCAACCTTAGAAAGTCAAGCAATTCTATCTTAGAATAAGAATACTCAAGTTGATGTAGATGTGGGAACACATAATTCTGAAGAAGAAAATACTAATGGGGGTGGTGTGAAGAAAATAAAATTGTGATAAGAACATGCTTGATCACATGAAAGTATGCGTGAATAAAAAGTAGAAGTCTATCAAGTAGTATCTTTTGCATACGACAAAATCTAAAGATGGGTTGATGAAGCTTAGTACATAAAGTTTCAACCAAGATCATTCGAGGTCTAAGCTTGCATATATGATTTTATTACATGAGTACCCGTTACCAATGGTTGATCATGTGGGATTTCCTTACAACCATTTTTCAAAGTGGTTTCTTGTAATATAATCAAGGGTGATATCACGAAGATTTTTTAGTTTCAAAGAGAGAAAAAAATGGAGTTATTAAATGCTATTGCAAGTTAAATTTCATTAACAACTAATATTTGGACATCTTCTAACCAAAAAAGAGGATTTATGGCTATTACTTCACATTTCATTGGTGAATCATGGAGATTGAAAAGTATGTTTGTTAGGTAAATTTCAATTTGATTTGTTTTGGAAAAAAAATTCATCAATTATACTCTTTCAAAAAGTCACTAATATTTTTTATTATTTATCTTTTACTAGGTTTATATATGTGCCATATCCACATAAGAGTGAGGTCCTTGCAAATGTGTTTGTTGGATTAGAATCTTGATTGTAAGTTATCCAGTTTAATTCTTGATAATTTCAATTATAATGATGCCATGATGGGATATATTTTGGAAAATCTTTCCCTAATATCACTTGTTTTAGATGGAAAATTATTTCATATCCGTTGTTGTGTGCAAATTTGAATTTGGTGGTGAGGGATGGGTTGGAGTCGATTAATGATGAAATTGAAAAGATTCAGTATGTTGTTCAATTTTGTTTGGCCACTCCAAAAGGGATTAGGAGTTTATTAATGTGGCTAGACAACTCAAAATTGCATGCACTAGAAAATTATAATTAGATTGCAAGCCCTGATGGAACTCTACATATTCAATGCTTAACACTGCAATAGAAAACAAAGATGTATTTCCTCACTTGAAGCAGCGTGAGACTTTGTATAAAAGAGTTCCCACAGAGGAAGAGTGGGAACAAGTGATGAAAATTTCTTCAAAGTTGGACATTTTTATGATGCCACAACATTATTTTTGGGAACCAAGTATCCTACCGTTAGTTGTTTTTCCCTATTATGTGTGATATCAAGTTGGCTATTGGTGAATGGCTTGAGTATTTCAATATTAATGTGAACAAAATTAAAACTAACATGAAAATGAAGTTTGACAAGTATCGGGATAAGATGAATCGCCTACTTGTAAATAAAAGTATTTTAGGCCCAAGGTATAAAATGAAGACAGTTCAATTTTATGATCCTTTTATCTATAATGATTTGTCTTTATTGAAGATAGAAGAAGTGAAGCATGTGTTGAATAACATGGTTAAAGAATATAATAAAAGATCTAAAAGATCTCATGTTGATTAAGGTTTAAAAGCTTGTTCCTCTTCAAAGCCTCCATAACCTAGACATGGTAGTTTTGCTAATAAATTTGAAATGGTTATGGAGTTTAATGCTACCACGGAGGATGTGACATTAGAGTTGGATGTCTACTTAGGGAATTCTCTCCTACCAAAGAATAAGGTTGATTTTGATATTTTATGTTGGTGGAAGATAAATGGGATCAAATATCCCACTGTGCATGAAGTTGCTAAGGATCTCTTGGTTATTCCGATGGCGACTATTGCTTTGGAGTCATCATTTAGTACAAGTGGGAAGATTGTGAGTACTCACTGTAGTAGACTTCATTCTAAAATTTTGGAGGCTTTGATGTGTGCCCGAGGTTGACTATGGAAGGAAATTGAAGGCATTATGATAATCTTTAAGCGTAATGTTTTTAGTGTTTTATGTTTTCCATTATAAATTTTATTGTTTGTTTAATTTGCTATTTACTTTATCTTGTTAGACCCTCAAGATGAAAATATCCAAATCTCTGATAATGATTCCAATGTAGAGGTAATTTTCATGTTTGATTGAAAACTTCCTCTAAACTTATCTAGTAATGCACAACACTTGCATATAAGTTCATCTTGTAGCCGAGCTTTTGAGTATAGCCAAAGAAATAATGAGTATTTGCATGAAAATGCATCAAGCCATAATTGAATTGTTTAATACTTGCTTTATTGTTTTGCATTCAGGTTTTTTGCTCATTTTTTTTATCTATCTAGGCATCATTTTGCTCTAGTTTGATCTCTTTTATGCTATGTCTATTTTTTGTCTCTAGTTTGAATCTTCTCATTTGTTTGTTTTTTCCCTTCCGATCTATGCCTCTGAGTCTCTGATCTTTGTTATGATTTGTTTTTTTATTATCTCATTTCTAATCTATGTGTTTCTACTCTAATATGATCTTTTCCTCAGATCTCTATTTTAACTTTGTTATGATATATCTAGATTTCAGACTTGATGTTTCTTATTTAGCTACTACATTGTTAGTTAATAGGTTGAGATTCTAATTATTTATTCACTTGCATTTTATTTTTGTCTTAGACTAATGTAGTACCTAGTCATGGCCCATAGGTTTGTCATTATTAGTTAATTTTTATTATCTTTGATTCAACTATTTCATTACTAGTTTATAGTTCTAGATAATATTTATTTATTCATTGATATATGTTGATTATTTTGCATCCTATTCATTTGGATTCTATATATAATATAACTTACCTAATTAAATATAGATAACCCAATATTATGATACAGGTACACACATAAGATGAAACTTTCAACACATTATTTGATAATAACAATATAAAAACTATAATTCAACTGACATAAGTAGGTTTTAAACGAACTGAATCGTAAAAAGTAGTAAATGGAGGTACCAAATAAAAATTTGGTATGGTTTGAAAGCTCAATTCACCTTACATGTTTTCTATCATGACAACACAAAACAAAGTAAAATATTTACCACCTTCATCCTATTCGCACTATAAAATCTACCAAGGGTGTTAGGCAGTATAGATATATGTTATGACATTTGCATAAATTGTGAAAAATTATTCTCCAAATCTAACATTTATATGATTTTATTGTTATGTAGGGGTTAAAATCATGCATCACTATAAGCAACACCAGCGGAAGTAGCTTCTTGTGACTTGATGTTTATCAAAAAAATCTAATATTTTGATTTTGAATGCTCAAAGAAGACAATATTTGGTGGTTGTTTGTTTGATCTTATTTTGGATTTGGACATTTAATGGTTTGATTGTGTTAGGTGCTTGGAAGAATCATGTAGTTTCCTGTCCATAGATGCTCTATGAGACATATATAGGTTTTGATGGATCGTGTAATATTTTGTCCATATGGTTTTTGATCCAGGTTTTTGATGGTAATGATTTATGTCCTATCCGTAGGGATTTTGATCCAAATTTTTTATGGATCATGTAATGTATTATACATATGTATTTTGATCTAGATTTTTGATGGATCATGTATTGTCTTATCCATAGGTTTGTTTTAATGGATCATGTATTATCATGTCCATGGGTGTTTTGATCCAGGTTTTTTTATTATGGAAGACATTTAACATGTAGGTTTTTGACTATGGACTTTGATGATCCTATAGTAATATAATGTATGGTTTTAGTTTGAAATGAGAATTATTTATTATGTTTTATGCTCATATATTCTTATGTTTCATGTTTATGATTGCGGGAAAATTATGTTCTTGGGATGATCGGGTTTTGGGGATGGGGATCGGGGATAAGGGATGGGGATTGGGGATTTGGTTCAGGGAAAGGGGTGGGGATGGGGATGGGGGATTATAGTCCATGGGGATTAGGATGGGGATTCTCCTTTAACATAAATTGTATATGGGGGCAAGTATGGGGATGGGTATCTATTTCAGGTGTAGGGATGGGGACAACATCCCTATTCATTCCCCTCCCCGTTGCCATCTCTACTCCCATCTCTCTCTTCTTTTATGAGTTTGAAGTTGATCCTCACTCACCTTATGGCAGCTTATTTTTGAACACCTTCCTTCCTTCTTTCCTTGCTCCTTTGATTTCCTCTGCTATAATTTCCTTATCTACCCTCTACTTATTTTTTTAAATAAGTAAGAGAAGTTAGATTTGTGGCTGTTTGCAAAGATTTTTCCTTGGTTGATCTCATGTTTCCCTCTCTCTTTTTGTGGGCTCTTATTATCCTTCCTCTTAGATTTTTACTTTTTTTCATTTAATTTATCTTGTTGGTTGTTGCTTTTGGTATTTTTGAAGGAGATCCTAGTAATTTTTGATTTTACATTGGAGAAGGAAAATTTTGTGTCTGTTGCTAATCTTTAGATCTAGGTAAATCCAATTACTTCATAGATGACATAATTTATAGGTGTGAGCATGATGACACGTAATTTAAACCCTCTTATAGTCAATTGTAGTATTGGTAATTAAGAGTATTGTTTTATACCGAAGATTGAGATGACTCACCTTTATTTAACTAGCTTATAAATAATAAATTAAGTAAATAAAAACTATAAATCACATAAAAAATAAGAAAAATACAATTGTGGGGTTTTTCATATAGAAAATAATAAAGCATGATAAATAAAATAAGATAATAAAAATAATAGATAACTGTAAATATGATAAATGTGCTTGTAACACCCCCAAATTTACTACTGAAAAATTTTGTTTAATTTAAAGAGGTTTAGCGGAAGCAAACAGATAAAACTGTAAATTCGGGGGCATTACTGCCACACTTAGTACCAGATCGATTTACTCCTACCGACCCGATACTAAGTGCTAAGGCTAAATAAGAATAACACCAAAAACGAGTCATTAGTAAAGCATGAGTTCGAAGGAATCAGAGTGCGAAAGTCAAAAGTTACAATCCGATGTACAATTTAAAATACCAATGTCAGAGGACAAAAAATAACGAAATAAAACAAAGCATGATGATACAGAGAAACAAGACAGGGGATGCTCTCCGGCCACGTCACTCTTGGCCCCCAAGTTAGATCCAGACTCAGCTCTCAGCCCTGAAAGTGTCACAGACATCGTCCCCTACCTGCAAAACTCAGACGGGTCTTCTGCTCGTGGGAATGAGCAGCACCCATGAAACGGGTGATTAGTACACTACGTACTGATTAAGGTAACAGACGCATTAAGGCCCGCATACACAGAGATACATGATATAGCAGACATAGCTCGTAAATAATAAACAATAACACATATGAACAATGTTGGTTACGAATCAGATAACTTTCTCATTATATCTCTGATAATTATAATCGATTCACATCATAGTCTTTATCAATCTATGTGAGTGCGGGAACCCCACTATTATAGCCGTGGACCGGTCACGAGGGTAATATACCCTGCCACTATTATTTGCCGGTGGACCGGTCTGGTCTCGACTCACAAGGTGTTCCACTGTAAATATTAGTATTTTTCCCACGTCTTATCACTTTTACATTTGGTTTGTTGAGCACGGAATCCCCCACTATTATAGCCGGTGGAACGGTCACGAGGGCACATGCCCTGCCACTATTATTGCCAGTGGAACGGTCGCGAGGGTAAAATACCCTACCACTATTATAACCGGTGGACCGGTCTGGGTCCGGCTCAACATATTCCTCTTTAGGTGATTAGTGTCTTAACGTATATTATTCGAGGGTATTTCATCTTTGAAATGCATGGCTAAAGGGCCTTAACACATCACATCATAACTTATGACATATTCGTACTATCACATACTAATGAGGACACATGCACACGTCTCAGTTCTAAGCCACGCCACACATGGAACAGTTAAGATAATGGCATTTAAAACACGACACATAAATTATATAGAACATCCAAAGCACGTAGGATACATGTCTCACATTCAGCCTTAGCTATACCCTTACTCGATTTAGGTTACTGAGCTATCTTCCGCACTTATGTTAGGCCACTAAACACCCTTTATAATTATCATACTTAACACATTTCTCACATCGGAAACCCAACCTCTAGGTGTGTGCATCAGGGCCCACCACCTTATACCCCGAGGTCTACTCACCACTTTATCCTAGGGTTTTCACCAAAAACCCTAATCTGGGCCTATGTGGCCCTTCCTTCTCTGTCTCCCACAACCCATACTATTTTAACGCCCCATGTATCATGACCCTCCGACTCAACTCTCCTTCATACCTCACTCCTCCTCATTTATTCTTATTATTTCCTTTTTCTTTTTCCACTTCTCAAATTAGGGTTTCCTCCCCAGACCCTAGTCGGTCCCTATGTACCATTATATTATCCTACGTACTATTTTTTACCTCGAGCCTCCAGACTCCCAATAAACCTTCCATTACCTTCCCTACGTTCCAAAGTAACTTTTCATACGTAAGGTTCACCCCCATGCGGACCTTAACCTCCCATGCAAACCCCTCGATCTCTACCATGCTAAACCCTAAGATTTCCATGCAAACCCTAGTTCTCCTATATAACCTTAGTTTCTCCCGCTCTTCCATTTTATTTAATTTTCCCTTTTCTCATCCATTTACGGATCACAGATTGCCTAGGTCATTCTTACCTACGTTAGCCAACGTACTTCCCTTTGGTTATCTTAATCTCTCATTTTTCTCTTTCATGCCCCCATTCCACAACACCTCATCAAATAACTTAGCATGTATGTCCTAAGGGTCATATCACACCACATCATGTTTGCATCATATCCATATTAGCACCTACAAACAAGAGCACGAGAACATACCTCGGTTCCACGCTGCGCTACACAGTAAAACAGATAACATACACAGTATACAACATATAAACCGTATGAGGCATCCAAGGCAAGTAAAACATGTAATACACACAGGCGGCCTTAGTTACGTCCTTACCTAAATTGGCGTCGGGTTTGGAGCACGCTCCTACGCCTCCTGGGGGCTTTGACCTGGTTCACCTATAAGAGGGAAATACTTAAGGTTAATCTCCCTCTATTGGAATTACCAAAATTCCTATCTTACCCCTATAATGGCCTAATACTAAGGCTAATATTAATAATAGCAGTTTATAATTAAAAGGGGTAGGGTTATTGTCATTCTCAAGGTAGTTAAGCAAATTACCACTAATCAATGTAAGCCTTAGTAAAATCCATAGTATTAAAGTAAGGGTTTTAGTATTAATAATAAGAAGAACATTAATAATAATAAGAATACTAATAATGATAATAATAATGGTTATAATGATAATAATGATGATAATAATAATTGAAATCGTAGTAGTATCAGTAATAATAATACTAATGATAATAATAATAATAACAACAACAATGATTACAGTGATAATGATAATAGTAATAATACAAATAATAATAAGAATACTAACAATAATAATAGAGATAGTAACAATGATAATAATGGTTAAAATAATAAACATAATGATACCAATAATAATAATAATAATAATAATAGTGATAACGATAATAATAATAGTGATAACGATAATAATAATAATAATAATAAAGAGAACAACAACAACAACAATAATAATAATAATAATTGCAATACTAATCATAATAAGAATACTAAAAGTAATATATTAAATAATAATGATAATAAGGATAGTAATGATGGTAATAATAGTTAAAGTAATAAATATGGTAAATATAATGATAGAATAATAATAATAATAATAATAATAATACTAAGAGTAAGAATAATAATAATAATAATAATAATAATAATAATAATAATAATAATAATAATAATAATAATAATAACCACCATAACCATATTAATAACAATAACGATGATGATAGTAATAATACTAATAATAGTAAGAGCACTAAAATAATAATGATAATAGAGACCATAGTCGTAGTAATAATAGTAACGATGACAATAGCAATAATAATAGAAATAATAATAATAATGATAATAGTAATATTAATAATAATAACAAGGATAATAATGATAATGATAATAGTTGTGGAAATAATAATAATAATAATAATAGGAATAATCATAATAATGATAATAATAATCATAATAATACTAATAATAATAGTTAACAATATTAAAATTATTAAAATTTTATTATTCGGGGTTTAGGGTCCAAGGAGGTGGAAGGCAACCTGGTGGGGAGGTGGTGCCGGTGGCGGCGGCGGTGGAAGAAGGGAGAGATAGGAGAGGTGGATGTGGAGGCTAGGAGAGAGAGAAGTAGGGGAAAATGGAGGTGTAGGGTGGTAGGGTAGGATCCCCTAGTTGTTTTGGGGGGTAGAGGAGGTGTTGCAGGTGGCGGTACGGGCGGCGCTGGCGGCGCGAAGGTGGCGTGAGGGGGTCGAATAGGCTGATCGGGGAGACAGTTTTGCACGGCCGAGGAAGCTCGTGCGGAGCAAGGCAGGGAAAGCTGTTGGTTGGGTTGCATAGAGGGCGGTGTAGGGAGAATTTTGGTGGCTGGGTCGGGCGGTAAGGGTGACCGACGACGGAGGAAAGGCTGACTGAAATGGAGGTGGCGCATGACGGGATTTTCTGGGTTCCAAATTTTGAACCTGATTATGGCAGCTCTTGGGGTTATTTATAGGCTAATCGGGGGATTAAAAAGACAAAGGAAGGTGGGAGAGTAGGGGGCAAGGGGTATGGTGCTCCGACCGGCGAGGATGGGCCGGCGCAGGTCTACAGGGTAGGCCATGTTTGTCGGGAAATGGGAATGGTGCGGGCAGGGGAAGAAATGGCCGAAGGAGACAAATTGACAGGGAAGACGACGGGAAAGAGAGGAGGAGAACGATGGTCAAACGACGGGATCGGAGGCGGAAAATCTGGCGCCGATCTAGGAGTTGCTGGTGTGTCGGGGAAGAAGACGACGTAGAGGGGTAAGGAGGCTGGACCGGCGGTCCAGGGAGAAAGAAAGAAGAAAGAAAAAGACAGGTCGAACCAGCCGAGAGAAAGGGAAAGAGGTGCATGGGGGAGAGCTGGGCCGCACGAGGGATGCTGGGCCAGTAGGCCGACCCAAGTCGGGGGGAATAGAAAAAAAGAAGAGAAGGAAGGGAAAGAAAAGGAAAAAGAGGGGGGAAAAGGAGAAAAGGAAAAAGGAATAAGAAGGGAAATTAGTGGTTAGTTTAATTAGTATGATTTGGGTAATTTGGGATGTTTAATAAAATTTAAATATTAAAATAATAATTAAATTCTCTTTTTAGGTTAATTTAGGGTTTTTTGAAAGAATTTTCTTAAATTCCATTTTAAATTAACAAAACACTCTAATTTTCTCCAATTAAGTTATTTATAAAGTTTATAACAATTTGAAACTATTTTATCCGTTTTAATTTGAATAAAGTAAATTATTTGATTAACTCCCAAAATGAAATCGTATTTAATAATAAATAATAGAAATTAGGGTTTTTGGGGCATTTCAGTGTTAGAGAAATCAAAATCCACCATTAGACTATGTCAAAATATAATAAAAATTTCTAAGTCATCTTTTAATCATAAGAAGGAGTCTTACCTAGTTGTAAACCAAAAGTAGATCTATACATCTTATGTTACTTTCCTGAAATAATTAATAAGACAAAGTACCAATATTAAATCCTATTAAATGCTAGTAGTATAATTGCAACAAGCTGCACCTATATTTAATTAGATTTAAATATTTAAACACAACTAGAAGAATATCAGTCTACGTACCCCAACTAGTACATAAAGCATGTCTAGTTGTGTTCCTTTCCTTTAACCCATACGTATCTAAACGTTCCGCTACTCTAGTTAGAATTACCAAACGATTAGATGAATTGTTATCTAACCTAACTTCAATTTACACATATAAATTCTAGTATGTTCATATAGCCGCCTAGAAAGCATATAATCCTACATACTCTCACTATGAGGCAACCAGAACAAGGTATGAGAAAATAAATCATACTTGACATAATCATATATATAAATGATAGTAATTAAAATAGGGTCAAAGAACACTCTCATGAAATAAAGAAAAATAATATTATATCTCAAACCATAATATGGGGTTTAAATATTTAGCCAGTCATAATAATCAAATAAATTACACAAAAATATATATCAAAAATAGAGAAAGAAATACTTTAAATTAATTATAGATGAAAACTCAAAAAATTATTTAAACAAAAAATTAATTAATTTCATTTGAAATAAATTCTTTAATTTCTTTTTCTCTACCTGAATTTTTATGCCTCTCTTCTCTCTCTTTCTTCTCTATTTGATGCTGACTTGCGCAATTTTTTTTTCTTCTGCGTTGTTTTGATGTGGCCGGTGTTGGGTCTATGCCACCTGACTTCCTTCTCTTTTCTCGCTCTATCTCTTCTGCCTCTTGACGCACATTAGGGATGATAGGGACTGGCCCTAGTTAGGTTGTATCCTCTCTCTTTCTTCTTCTTTTCAGTAGCTCTTCTGTTTTCTTTTTTTTTTTGGTCTGGTCACTTATCTTGCTTCTCCTTGCTCTAAATTTTTTCTTTTCTTTTCTTTTTTCTTTTTATTTTCTATTTCTCTACTTCACTCCTTCCTCCTCTGCTTTCTTTCAACCTCTCTCTATTCTCTGTCTGCACTACCACTTACCCTCCTTTCTTCCTAGCTTCGTCCTCCGCTCCCCTTTTATAACTTTTTTTTCTTAGTCCAAACGACCCAAAATAAATTTTTTTACTATACCTAAAAAATAACATTAGAAAAATTAATAAATAATCTTATACTTTAAATTAATTTAATTTATATCATTTTAGCTCAAATAATAAAATACACAATATTATTATCACTTAAGCACAAATGTATAGTTATTCTCATATATTACTCAAATAAAAGACCAAAAATTAAGAATAAATGGGTATAAAATATGTCAAAATATGTATTCATCAGAGCATGATAGGCTTTTAGGATTAAAATCATGTTAGCATTTAACTATTGCAAGTATTATGGTTTTTGTGTTAAGATGTGAGGAACATGAAATATCATATTTTTATATGCAATTGGTGGGTTATATATTTTATTTTAGCATGTCAATATTTGATTTTAATGTATGTATTCATATGTTTTTTAATGTGGAAATATGCATATGTAATAATAAGTAAAATGATGTTAGATTATGTTGCACTTTAGGGTTAGGGTCTGGTTGCCTTGCCAAACCATTATCTTGCCATGCTAAATATTTTATTATGTTCATGTAATATCCCAAAATTTACAACAAAAAAATTTTAGTTTTAGTGGAAGAATTATATCAATATAAACGGGTGTTATCGCTTTAATCGACATAAGTATGGTTTACCATACCATCCTTACATCCATTACAAGGCAAAACAACTAGGAAATAAAACATGAGAAATAGAAAATGAGAGAACTTTCATAAACATATATAAGAGTTTGGAGGTTAAATCTAAGTACAAGATCAAAATACATCAAAAGAGATCCCATGGTTCTAAGAATTCAAAAAGGTATCCATAAAAAAGAAAACAATCGGATAATAATACTCTACACCCAACCATGATACATAAGAGCCACTCCATACGTAAGTCGTTGTAAGTAGCAAAATCATCCAATGAGTCCTCATCGACCTACTCAAAAATATATGGGTCATTTTCTAGTGGGAACGAGCAGTACCCCATAAAAAGGATGATTGGTACAATTATAGTAGGATTATGCAAGCCATAAGATCACAACAAGGGATAAACATACATATCGATTAACATATGGTGGTATCAAATTCTTTATTGAATTTAGGTCTCACAATGATAATGGCAAAATTAAGGCCCATAATCTTATTTACATTGAGTTTAGGAACCCTACTACCGGTGAAACAGTATCACTAGTATACAACCCCGGGGTACAATGATCCTAGCCAGTATTCTCATCTGTGGAACAAACAAGTACGATCGGTCTTAAATCACTTGGTTTTTCACTTTAAGTGATTAATATTTTATCAATGATTACTATCATTTCAAGGATTTATTTCAAATTAGGTTCAATGACCTCCATAATTCTCAACTGGTGGAACACCATCAATAATATACAACCTTAGGGTATAAAGCCCCTGTATACTATTCTCTACTAGTGTAATGATATCAGTACTATAAAATCCCAAAACATAAAGCTCCTGGTCACTATTCTCGTCGGGGGAATAGATAGGTACAACCACTCTCTGCTTATATGATCTTTTGCTTTAAATGAGATCCAACTTGGTTCTTGCTAAGAGTTGGTGTTCTAAAATTTTAGAACAACAAAAAATACAAGAGAGAAAGAGGGGAAGTTTGAGTGAATAAAAATTGATTCTTGGTAACCCCTTGATAATAATTGTAAGAACCATCGAAGGTTTAAACTCTTAGGATGAATATTGAATGATTTTTTATAAATTCTTCAAACTCTTGCACTATAGAAATAAAGTGAAGAATCTCGGTTCATAGAGAGAAAATGAGCAACCAAAAATTTGAGTTCCTCTATTTCATTATATCCTTGTCACTTATAAAAGAAGTATAGGATTGAATGTTAAAAATTAGCTAACTAATACATGTGATTTGAGTTAAAACAAAGGAGAAAAACCTACTTAAGTTCCCACCATGAGTTTCGATCATGGGGATGAAGAATGAATAGATATCGAGCTTCCCTCACCCACTTATCATATGTTCTAACTCATATAACAACCGTATTACTTAAATGGGAAGACATAAAGGTCCTTTAAACATTTTAAGCAATAAAAAGAAGTAAGGAATATCTTCTAGTCTTCCTTTTTCTTCCCTAAATCTGAATTATTCTTCTCAAGTGCTAAAAATGACTTGACATTCAACTTGAGAGGGACTTGTGGATGTTTTGTGTGGCTTCCAAGGGGGCATAATGTTCTGAATTTTTTGTGGATTTTTAAGGCTAAAATATTAAGGGAAATGGGTTAAAAAGATGGGAAAAACTGGAGAAAAAGACGTTGCTTTTAGTGTCCCTCTTTTTGGTGTTTTGTGGATGGTACAAAAGGGGATATTGACAAGTTTTGCATGGCTTATATGGATAGGTTTTGTTTCGATGATTAAAATTTTCAAGTAAAAAAATTTTGTAGCTCTTAAACTTGGGAACATTAATGAAAAGATTGTGATCATCAAATAGGGATGCTCCTGCATCCTCTCCCTCTTGAAAAGCAGCCTCTTTGTCTTCAAATGTCTCCTTATGAATGTAAGGAAGTAGATCTCCCACAATAAATATGTTCGAGATATCTCCCATTCCCTCTGGTAGCTCTAACTTATACGCATTATCACCAAGATTTTCAATAACTTCATACATGCCATTACTTATAGGTACGAGTTTGTTCTTCCTTTTAGAAGGAAATCATTTCTTCCTACGGTGAAGCCAAATTAGATCTCTTGGTTCATATAAGTATTGTATTTGGTGCTTGTTGAATTTATTCTTGTTCATTTCATTCACCCTCTTGATTTTTGACCTCCCTTGATCATGAAGCTTCTTCATTGTCCTATCCCTTTCTTGAGCTTCACAGTTGGTGTGGGATTTGATGGGAAGGGGTAAGAGATTGGTGGGAGTAGTAGGGTTCAACCAATGTACTACTTCAAAGGGTGAGTGTCTTGTAAGATAGGTTGGTGATTGCTTGTAGGCAAACTCGACATTTGCAAAAGTTTGGTGTCCCAATCCTTCAAGAATTTATGAAACAAACTTTTGAAGAGCATTGTGAGGGTCTTATTGGTGGCTTTAGTTTGCCCATTGGTTTATACGGGATCCAAAAATATGATTCAGTATCTAAAAAAATTGATTTGACATTTCAGATATCTAATCTAATTTTATTAAAAATGATATTTGACATTTAGGATGTATAGTTTTCGGTTGAATTATTTGATTAAAAAAATCTAATATTTTATCGATTATTTCAATAATATATCATAATATTATATGTTTATAGTTTTAAGTTTTAAAATTTATTAATTTTTGTAATGTAAAATTTTATAATAATATTTTAATTATTTTTTTAAATAAGATAAGACATGTATATGAGTATAGATATGAAAATCAATTTATATTTTTGCAAAATTTATTAAAATTGATAAAAAATAGTATTTTAATATTGGTAGTGGATATATCCAAATTAGGTCTATATTCAATCTGTATATTCTAGATGTCTGGGATTCGAATATTTAGTGTAAAGGATGATGATCAGATATTCCCAAAAAATATCTGAGTGGATTCATACATTTGATTTTGCACATCCTTAAAAATGTGTATGCCTAAGAATTAAATGAAAACTTCTTCATGAAATATTTTTATATTACCTTAAATACCAAAATGAAACATAGAAAAATGGTTGGAGGTGGAATGTACTTTTTATAGAAAATTATCAACAGTTCTATAAGATGAAATAGATTAAATAATTTTATGAAGGTAAAATCTTGAATAAAGTTTTATAAAAAAAACCCTAGTAAATATTTTTAAAAACTTAACAATTTTATTTTCATATTAATACCAATAATTTTTACATATAGAAAATATTATATTTCAAATAGAATATTTTAGGAAAAACTCTAAGGTTAAACTTACATAAAGTTTTAGAATTTTCTTTTAAATAATCAAACTTTTTTGATATTCATTTCGAAACATAAATAAAAAATATTTCATGAAAAATTTTAAATATAAAATACAAGCCAAAAATCTAAACCAATAATTCTTCAAAACAACCTCACAATCATAGAAAAAATTTGTCTTAAAATAATATTGTATCTATTTACGAAATATGACTTAAAAAAATCATCCATTGAATGAAGTCATAATAGGAACAATGTTATAAAATAAGTCATAACATAAAATTATAAAAATTTAGTAAATCTTAAATCAACAATTAGAAATCAAAAATCTTATGAGTCTAATAAAATAGTAGTTTCAAATGAATTTCTAACATAAAGACACAATAGAAAACAATTAGCGATAACTTCAATATAGTATCGAAACTATTGATAAATTTGTAAAAAAATTATTTATGTAAATATATAAGTTAAACGAAACTTGTTCTTATAATATAAATAAGGGTGAACATATAATTCACGAATGTTATTTGATGGAATCAATATTTTTATGAAAAGGATAATTTCATTTAAAAATTAGTAAAATATTATCCAATTCAAACTTTAAATCTAAAATATTATTTTCAAAGATTTAGTAGTTTATAAAAGAGTTTTAAATATTTGGTGAAAAGATCATCATAAAGAATATAAATCTCAACATTCAGATTTCTTTATTAAACATTTTCAATATTTACTATTAAAATGATATAGATAACCTAAATCAAATAAAATCAAATTACATACAAAATTGATAAATCATAAATTATATTTTTAAAAAGTGAGGTATTACATGTATCATCTCATCTCCAACCTCATCCTCTACATGCACTGGTTCAATGTTACCATGATACATCAACTATCATAATAATCCATGAATCGAAACCATATAATGTGGGATTCAACATGACTAGTGTATCCCATTCATAATTGACACCTCATACTAGGGCATGGCCAATCCATCTTACCTCAAGTTATTTTTATCCAATCCTATAAACAACTGAAGATCATCCCAAAACTCATCAAAATTTAGATTTCACAACCTCTTCTAACTTTTATTAATTGGCACGATACATCTATTGAAGTAATTTGAAGATATTTAATTTTTATATCTAAACTGAATTATTAGAAATTATATATTTTAATTTTAGTAATGACCATTATTGTTTTTCTAATTATTGCAAGCATTCCTAAGATATATAATTTTTGGAATAGGCTTCTTTGATTCAGTCGGCGACTAAAATACACCATTATTATGCTAGTTGCCTACTTATGTGGTGTGGTGGCATTGCATGTATACTTTTGAAAAGAAAATTAATTAAATATTGGATTATTGTAAAGGCACCATATCATAGGTTTGGGTGATGGATGATGGTATATTTTGGTGCATTTTTTCCCTAACAATAAACATCACACTTGCATATAAATGCTTCATTTTTTATGGTACACCTAAGGAGTGTTGGGGCGAGTCTGGTGTAGGAGTCAAATTTATGACCAATGACTTATAACAACCAATGTTCAACCAACTAATTCACAATTGACTCCCATAGATGCCTCATTTTACACATTTGCATACGTTTCCTAATTTATAGCATAAAATATATTTCCAACATATATACAAGTGTAAACTATCATAGAATATGAATATAAAGGTATGGTTATCATATGTCAAAAACAATAAATATGTTATTCATTTAACCATACCTTGATATGTTAGCAACAATAATATAACTTATTGCTATTTATCTACTTGTTAATATTTTTACTCTTATAATATTTAATATCAATGCTTGATGTTGTATTATATGTTTACATCTTTGATTGATAATACTTATATTAATTCCATTGAATTCATATTAATTTTATATTAACAAAATATTTATATTAAAAGTTATAATTACTCTAAAATGTCATATTTATATCAATAGTCATATACATATTCAAAGTGTAATATTCTATTAACTTATTCTATTAATATTCAAAAAAATAATAACTATATTAATTCTATTAACTTCAAAATGTAATACTTTATTAAATTATTGATTTTATTAACTAATTATTTTTTATTTTTTAATAATTAATATTGATATTGATTCTATTAACTTCAGAATTAGTACTTATTTTTCCATTTCTTTAATATTAATATTTACTTTACACATTTTATACTGATTACTAAAATTGGAACATTTCATTAACTAAAACTATGTTATTATCACAAATTCATATTGTTATCTTCACTTTTTCATATATAATTTTTTATAATATGAAAAGTGGTTATACTAATTAACATTGTTTTATGTTTTCTAATAAAGATCAAATGATGTATATTTATGGACTTTGCTAGGGTTCGTTTGTAAGGAACTCTATCAGCATTAGTTTCATAGGTGTATAGTGCATATTTTAGCATTTTATTCTATAGCTGGCCTTTTGCTAACAGATAGTGTAGTTCTTAATTCAAACGGCCCCGACATTACCCATTCTATACTTATTACATTCATTATCTATTGAAATGATGGAACACATACTCTTTCTTTTTAGGGCAAGCATGCTAGTAAAAGCCACCATACACGGAGTACACTTTAATATAGTTGACAAGACCTACAAATAACCAATATTATCCTTTTCCTAGAAGCTTCCATTATACCATCCTGTTGTAGAGAATATTTTTCCTAAGTTTTTTAACCACTAGAAAAGAGGTCCACAAGACAATATCTATCTGTAATGCCACATGCTAACACATTTTCCCTAGCAATACCCCTAACAACTATTAAAACACCATCATACTAAGTGGAGGGTATAGCAAATGGAAGAGAGAATTACATAGATAATTTTCTCTATTAATCTGAAGAGAGGAGTGAAAGTAGAATAATATAGTGAATAAGCTTAAGAAAGGATATGAAGATTAGGTTTTGAATGTTGAGTAGGGTGGACTCCCTTTCCTCTACCCTTTTCCCTTATTTTCTCTATTAACTCTAATTATGCTATGAGTTATGTAATGTTAATAAGAATGGGCTAATTTATTTGTGGGGAGCATATAATTGATATTGCTAATGTTATGCATAAAACATTGTAACATGCCTAAGTTATATAATATTAAAGTTTCATGTTCTTAAAGTGCGTGTTAAGTATTGTATGTTGGCCACATTTAGTATTTGCTAAGTGTTGTGACACCTGAGAGGGTTAATCATCACTTACTTAGCCAAGCCAGTGTTAGTGTCATCATAGAGATGTGAAGAGGCCTTAGTGCTAACACTACAAAGCTCACTATATAACATTGTTAGGGTCTATGTATTATGATAGCAACGACCTATGAGTATGATCTTACCAGAGTAGAGACTAGTGAACTTAGGATGTTGATACTTTTTAATCTTAGCATGAAACGACATGATATGTGTTACTTGGGTAGGTTATAAGAGATATCCCAAACCATACGTCTCTTGATACTAGTCTACCTTATTTATTGTTTGATTATCTTTCAATTTTACTTACCTTAATAAAACTCATCTGTAACCTACTTTATTCCCCATCAGAATTGATAATATACCTTGATATTATCTATTTCAGTATTTTTATTATTTGTGATATTGATATGCTTAAGCATAGCCTACGTAAATCTTTATGGGACAATACTCATCACCTATCACTCAAATGATTTTTTACACTTGCACATAACAAGTTAAGTCTAGGGGAGTTAATAAGGATCAAATAATGCATATTTATGGACTTTCGTAGGGTGCATTCGTAAGGAATTCTATCGGCCTTAGTTTCACAGGTTGTGTATAGTGCATGTTTTGGCATTTTATTATATCGTTGACCTTGTGACAATACATAGTGTAGTTATGAACATAAACTACCCTAAAATTAACCATTTTACACTTATTTCACTATTTATCTATTAGAATGGTGGAACACATACTCTTTCTCTTAAAGGCAAGAACATAAACAAAAGCCACCCTACTTGGAGTTCACCCAAGGATAGCTACTAAGATATACAAATAACTGATATTGCTTGTGATAACATGTCTTGTATTTGTGTGTGTAAACTAACTTTGATTGGTATGTTCATATGTATAGAGAAGTTTGTGCTGAAATCAAGAAAAGGGGAGGAGACATCAAGGGTTATGTTAATAAACATGGTAGTGTTTCCTTGGTGGTTCTTTGTTGTGTAGAATTTGGAAAAAAGTTTATAGTTCTAGAAAAAAAATACATGGTACTATTGTTTTCTAACATTGTTAGTGTTTTTCTTTATTTTCTATTGCTGCTTAGTTTTAGTTAGGGTTTATTCACACTCCTACAAATATGTGTGTTTAGTAACCCTAGCCATAGTAGAGGTCATTGAACATGTCCAAACCTTCACCTATAGTATTCTATTATATTTATGAGAGAGTTATATATTGAGTGATAAAGTGAGGATTATTTAATTTCACTTGTAATCACTAGTGTTGTATGTAATACTAATTTTCATTATTTCCCTAATTGTTCTTGTATTCTGATTGCTCTATCAATTGGATTTTGATTTTTTTATTGCTTATTAGATCAGGTCCTAGGTGTTAACTTTAGTGAATTTTCCCTACATTTAGTATTAGAACATTAGGTGTGTAATCAATCTATATTAGGGTAACATTTACAAGATTTGAGATCAAGGTATTTGATTGTTGCATCAATTTTGGGTTATGGAATTAAAGATGAAGATGGTTCTTTTTCATAATATATTAAAGAAGGCGTTATTGGGGGAAGTAGAGCAGCCTTAGACAAAGTCTAGTAAGTATGTCAGGGATATTTATTTTAAGGGCATATCCACCATATAATTATTTATATCAAATGAGGTCTTGCAGGAAGGGAGCCAAGAGATAAATATTGATGTCTCATATTTGAATATGGAATCCTTGTATATAATGATATATGTGACTACATGGAATCATAATTTGAAATTAGGGAAGAGAAAATCCTTAAAATCTCATCTTGATGAATTTGACTCTATAGTTAAGGATCAACAGAATATGAATGTTAAATTAGTTGATGTGGATATAACTCTTACATTGTTGTCTTCTTTACCTATTGCTTATAAATATTTTCCTAAGACTATCTTATATGGGAAGGATGGATTAGTTCTTGTAGATATCAAACATGCCTTCCTATAGCGTGATTTAATTGAGAATTAATTGATTTGAGGGTGTCTAGGCAACTCATATGGTAAGAAGCTTATAGCAAGGGGGTCTGGTGATAAGAAGAATTTCAAAATTGAGGAAGGATAGGTTCAAGACTAATATCTATTATGGTTGTTAAAAGAAGGGCAATATTGCAAAATATTTTCCTAATAGAAAACCAATAAATACTGTTGATGGTATATCTAATGAGGGTGAGGCTGCCATAGTTGAGGGTGATGGTGATGGTGATGTATTAACTGCCACAGATGGATAAAGCATATTGGCTAATAAGTGGATTCTAGGTTATCCTACCATATTTACTCCCCATATAAGCTGGTTCTAAACATATGACATGATTCAAGATGGCGTTTTTGTCTTGGAAAATAGTTTTTCATGCAAAGTTTCTAGGTTTGGTGATGCAAAAATATTCCAAGATTTTGAAGATTGACTTATGAATCACGATAGAAGGAAGCAATGGTAAAATTTGAAGATAATCATTTATCCTACAATATGGATATCATTGGAAATCTTATTAAATGAGGAGTCTAACTCATCTTTTGGATATCAAATCCAAGTTTTCTACACAAAGTTATGATTGTTTTACCATATGTGTGTCTAGCCGAATTTTTACACACGAATGGATAAAGTGACGTAATTAGCATTATCGAAGCCATTATCTTTTCATATTTATTAGCTAGGTTGTTATTGACTTCTTTGATAATTATGTTAGGATATTAGTTAGTTGATTTATTTCCTTAATCATTAAGAAATTAGATAGGGTTTATCTTTCATCTTATGATGTATCTTATCTTTTTAATATTTTGTTAGGATTTAATTATTATCATCATAGGAGATTACTATTTACATGAATAGTATTGTGAATAGTGATTTACTTAGTGTTTATATTATTTAGATTTAGTATATCTTTTTATTGAGGAGGTTACATGAGGAGGTGGGTATTATCCTATAAATATCCCATGTAAACTCATTATTTAAGGAGGATAGTTGAATGGAGTTATAAAATTGAGTTTTCTCTCATTGAAACCCCGTGTGAGTTTATTTGTTATATGTTTACGTTTTTTGTGTGATTCGTAAACTAGACATCTATCTAAATTATCTTATCTGTATGAGTGATAATTTAGAAACCCTCTATACCTTTTCTGTGTGGGTTTGTATAGAGTTATCTGGTGAAGTTTACTATGTGTTTCTTCATTAGAGATCCTTTGATATTTATCCGTGTGAGGCTTTCAAAGCTATTTTAAAGAATTTCTTTGTATGATCCTTCATCCTTATCCTTAGTTTAGAATTCATCCTTTGTTTATCATTATAAAATTATAAAAAAATAGGATATTTTTTAAATCGTTCATTCCGTTACACATCATTTGGGACCATGAGATTGAGGGTACATGATGGCATGGACAATACATTATTTAGTGTTCGTCATGTTGCTGAGATGATCAAGCTTGATTTTTTTTGTGCTCCTTGTATAACAAATGTTTTATATGTATTATTAAGAATGACAAATTAAAGGTTGCTAAATGGGTTATGGTGGATATTATTAGCAAATGGGTGGGGACATTTTATGAGCTTGTTGGATTAACTACTAAAGATGTAGTTGAGGTGTTATTGACATTGTTTGACTTAGATGTTGCTGGTCTTAGATTAATGCAATCAAGACATGTGAGTGTCATTAGAAGGGATGGGGGTCCTTGTTTTATGACTCAATTACATCCATATCTATTACTTTTTAAGTCTGAATTCCTTATTGATGAGAAGATGGAGTAGGAGAGTTTTTTTGGTTCTTTGGACAAGGTAGAGGTTGTGGTTTGTATGGATGGTATAGATTACTTTGGCTAGCAGATGGAGCAAGTGGACATTACTTCAGGTAGAGCGAGTTATGCCTTTTATACTATAGGTAGTAGTATTATTGTGCTAGAGCTAGGTCAGACTCTAAGGTTATTGTTGATGTTGATTCTACCTTGTGGTATTATGTTATTGTTATAAAAGATATGTGACCTCTTTAGTGGACTTAGACATTGTTATGTCATGTTTCAATAGTTGATCTTTTATTGTGTATCTATGTTATACTTGTTGTAGCAAAAGATATGTTAGACTAGAACAAGTTGAAGACCTTGGATGTTTCCAAATCTAAAGCTTTTGAGGTGTCTTGTTTAACCATTTTTATATATTCTATAGTTGTGAGAGGCTTGATGTATGATATGATTAATACTAACCCTGGTATTGTTCGAGATGTGTTTGTTTTGAGCATGTGTGATGAATCCTTCGAAGACACCTTGGTTAGGTGTGTTGTAGATTCTTAGGTACTTGGTGCATATAATATCAACTTTTATGGAGTATGTGATGTTCATCATTTTGTTGATAGGTTACTCTGATCTTAGTTGTGATATTGATGATCATAGATGCACTAGTGTGCTAGTGTTGTGCCTTAGAGGTTCTGAGGTCATGTGTTTGGCTATGATTGGAGCTAATAATATTTTTTAGCTTAGAATTTTAGCTCATGAGGCTATGATGATACGAGGAATTTCTTTCAATGTTGATTCAACATGTGTGTTAATGGATTCATTACTTTCTCATGTTCATTTCCATGGGGGGATCTTTACTTAGGGGTTTGTGATGATATTTTATGTTCCTTTTTGTAGATGTCACAACTATTGTGTTAAGGTGGAGATTTTAAGCACATGACTTGTATTTGTATATGTGCACATGACTTGTATTTTTATATCTATAAAAATGTACCAGGTAAAAATAATATGTCCTAAAGAGATAATATGAAATATATAAATCCAAATGTGCGATAAAAAACATAAACATGTGATGATGTTAATAACTAACATTCAATATCCTACTATGTGTGATAATGAGAATATAAAGCACACAATCTCTCTTGAAATAATAAACATGCAATCATCAAACATGTGATAACAAGAAATAATAAGCATAGGATCACTAAACATCAAATAATGAGAAATAATAAGCATGTGATCACCAAACATGTGATAACGAGAAATAATAAACATACGATCACTAAACATGCAATAATGCATGTTAAGCATAACAAATGAGATGACAACCAATAACAAGACTATCAAAAGAATAGATAAACTTTTGATTATCACGATCCATTAAAGTGGTTGCACCAATTGATTCATGATAAACCTTGAGGCTAGAGACTCATACCCCCCAATAACAACTCTATTCTAGTAATCTTGACACTAGTCCTAGGGTTTAAGGCTCCTATGGAGTAGAAAAGAGTATCTCTAAGCTTCACATAAGGCACTCGGGATCACATAAGAGAAAAATATCATAATGGCATCATACATCCAAATCTAACTCATATAACTACCCCAAGCGATACAAATACCAACTCGGGAAATAGTTCGCTTTAAATTGTTAGTGTTTTATTTATGGAATTAGCTAAACATACACCAAGGCCCACATAGAAACAATTAAGCACTTCCATCATACTTAACCAATTATTAAGCACACACTTAATACATAAGTGGTCAAGGCCGAACCATATGTCACAAAGGCCCACTAATTCCAAATGGCATAAGAGCCCCATAATTCCAAGTTATAATATAACCCAAACTACTATGTTAGAAAAGGCCTAAATTATATGCGTAATAAAAAAATCTAAATAAATTGGATCATGAATGATCATTGTTAAGTTCTAATTATTCAAAATTTGGCTAAAAGTATGCGAAAAGTTCAAAGGTTGAATAAAAGACAACAATATATTCAGAAGGTTGACAACAAAGTGTAACTCGCCATTTCTAACATATAATGCATATTAAGAGAAAAATACCCTTACAAATTAACTCGTCACCTTCCCAAAATTTAATATACGCTTAGAATTACCACCTTGGTCACCTAAAAACCAAAACTAAACTTACATAAATATTTCTTACATATAAAATGATAATTATGACTTTATAACCACTAGTTTCATTTAACTCCATCTAGAGGTATATGTCTTGTTAATGATATCATAGATTCACACTTATCTTATTATCTAGGTCAGCCCATTAAATATTAATATTAGGTCCATTCAAATTTCAAACTAGTGAAATATCGGATATACCCTTAATACTTATATTTAGATTCAAATGCTTAAAACCCCAATGACCACTCATAAATTAACTAAAAGGTCACGCTCATAAAACTTAATTTATTTCCTTAACAACTTAATCAATTTATGTCGAAAATTCTAAATTTAATGTAAAAGGTCCAAAATGCCCTTAAACATTCTAAAATACCTCAAAACTTTTAAAATTCATAATCAATCATATATAACTCCAAACCTTATTATATTATATATAAAACTTTGTGTAAAAGACCTATTAAACACACTAGATATTCTAATTTTTAAAATTTTGCATTACAAAGATGATATTACCATTAAGTTTGAGAAGAAACAAAATAGGTTTAGTATTTGACAACATAAACACCTTATATAGTTTTTGTCATAACTTTTTACATACTTAAGAAATTATAAATCGAAAAAATGTGTGGTCAACCTAACATACTAATATTTCATATGGAACCTTAAACATCCAAAAATTCAAGTCATACACGTAAATACTTTCTCTGCAATAGAAGGCAAATCAAATGCCTTAATATAGTATTATACATGGCATTCTCAAGTATTTTTTCATGCTCTTTTCACATATGACAACACCACATGCCTAGTGAAATACCCCAAACCCTAATTTAGGAAATCATGGCCAAATAAGGGATTATTAGAAAATTAATTAAATAAACTACTCTTATTAAATAAAAGGAAATTAATTAGGGCAAGTCAAGAAGAAATTTATAAGTGTTTTAAATAGGAGGAATTTTGGTATTTTAAGCTAATTAAGGATTTTATTTTGGAAATTAATTAAATAAATTATTTTATTTAAATTGAGAAGGATAAAATAGTTTTAAATTAATATAAACTTTATAAATAATCTAATTGGAGAAAGTTAGAGTGTTTTGTTAATTAAAATGGAATTTAAGAAAATTCTTCCAAAAATCCCTAAATTAACCTAAAAAGATAATTTAATTATTATTTTAATATTTATATTTTATTAAAAATCCCAAATTACCCAAATTATACTAATTAAGCCAACCACCCATTTCATGGGTGCTGCTCATTCCCACGACCAGAAGGCCCCTCTGATTTAGTACAGGTAGGTGATTCTATATTCGATGCCTACGATGCTTATGAGGCATCAGACGGGAGTGAGAGTTGAGTCCAGACCTAGCTTGCAGGTTGAGAGTGACGTGGTTGGAGTCTATCGTCCACTTTATCTTTCTTATGCCTTTAAAGTTAGCATATTTCTGATGTACGATATTTCAAACTTTTGGAACCTTAAAACTGTACCTTTGGATTGTACTTTGAATTTCCACATTATGATTCTGTATGACTCGTGTTTTTTCTTATAACTGTATTTTATTATCAACTCATATTTGGTGGTTAATCTGGTTTAGCCTTAGCACTTAGTATCGGGACGGTAGGAGTGAACCGATCTGGTACTAAATGTGGCGGTAATGCCCCCGAATTTATAGTTTTATCATTTTATTTTCATTAAACTCTTTGAAATTAAACAACATTTTTTAGTAGTAAATTTGGGGGTGTTACAAGTTGGTATTAGAGCGTTGGCCCTCGAAACCACACTTGTTTCTTTTCGAAACAGAATTCATTTTACAAGTTTTACTTAAGTTAGAGCGTTTTCATACCTTAGCGAAACCCTTCTGTTTTAATGATTTCGAGTCCGAGCCACAATGAGGAACATAAGGGTAGATTATGGGTTTCCCCAAGAAGGAGGGGAAGCAATGTGTTATGATTATTGCGAATTGGTGGGTTCGCTTCTAACCCTGCCTTTTATTTGATGCAGCTTCCTATGGTGGTGAACGACCGAGTAGCACGTTTGGAGGAGGCCTTTGAGGCCTTCATGGAATTTGTTCAGCACACCCACCATCTAGAGGGTTCCGGTGAAGACTGTCTTCGGAGGGTTATTGGGCACCACCCTCCTAAGTACTCTGGCGAGGAGGACCCCATGGTCCTTGAAGGGTGGATGAGAGACCTAGATTACACTTTTGAGGCGGTGGACTGCCCCGCAGCTAGACAGTCCAGCATAACTGCCTTCGTCTTGAGAGGTGTAGCGGACGCCTGGTGGATAGAGTACCGAGCCCGGGTTGGCCCCGGCAGATTGGGAGGCATTCAAGACCGCGCTTCATTCTAGATTCTACCCGGAGAGCCTGAAGAGGGACAAGCTTCGAGAGTTTATGCAGCTCACCTAAGGGACAATGACAGTGCGACAGTATTATGCTCGCTTCACCGAGCTGCTACATTTTGCCCCCAGGATTGCTGCTAACGAGTCGATAGTAGTGTTTCAGTTCGAGCAGGGGCTGAACTTTGGTATCCGTAGAATGATGGGTGTGATACCGTTCATTGATCTTGCTACACTCTATGAGCGCGCCTGCCTCGCCGCCACCCTAGTCCAAGAGAAGGCCAGCATCCTCAGGAAGAGGAAACCTGAGGGCCAGAGTTTTGGGGGTAGGACCCAGCCAAGGTCAGGAGGACTGAGGAGACCCCCACTGAGAGACCAGAGTAGGGGCCAGGGACCCTCGGGAGGATTTACATGCAGACATTGCGGCCGTAGTCACCCTAACCGAGATTGTGGAGGTAATCTTATCTTATGTCAGAACTGTGGCAAGCGGGGCCACCGAGCATTCGAGTGTCGAGGACCGCCACGTGCTCAACAGTACCAGTCTCTTCAGACACCACAGGGGGAAGCCTTGATGCCCTAGCAACAGGCCTACCAGTAGTACCTTCAGACCGTACCCCTACAGCACTACCAGCAAGCACCCACCCTAGCCAGTGCCCCAGCTAGAGAGGCCCAGGGAAGGCCTTAGGGGCCCAGACCATTTCCCCAGAAAGGAGGCAAGTCAGATGGGTAGCTGAATATGATTAGTCAGGCGGAAGCAGACCGCCACCTAGACTTTATTACTTGTACGTTCACCATTCGTTCTTTGCAGGTGCATGTTTTGTTTGACTCGGGAGCCACCCTGTCCTTTATTTCATCTACTTTTGTTGCTAAAGCTAGTCTATCACCTGCCGCTAAAGTAGAATTGCTTATGATGCTTCCCTTCGGTAATAGAGTGAGATGTAGCCAGTTGTATTCTAATGTGGCCTTATTCATAGGTGGGGTAGATTTCCTAGTGGACCTGGTCGGCATGGAATTGAAGGATTTCAACGTGATTCTAGGTATGGACATGTTGGGGAGATATAAGATTGTAATTGACTGTACCCAGGAGCACGTGATCTTACGGGGCCCAAAGGGAACTAGGGTTTCATATTGGAAGACCCAGCCTAAGCCCACTACCAAGGTGGTAATAGTAGTGACTCTGTATTCCTTGGTTCAGAAGTGATATCCCCTATACTTATGCCGCATACAGGAGTTGAACAAGGACCTGGCTAATTTAGACAGCATTCTGGTGGTTAAGGAGTTTCTGGATGTGTTTACAGAGAAGATACCAGGTATGCCCCTAGATCGGGAGATTGATTTCAAGATCGAGTTGGTGCTAGGAGCTGAGCTTGTCACAAAGGAACCATACCGGATGGCGCCGGTTGAGTTAAAAGAGTTGAAAGCCCAGCTAGAAGAGCTGCTAGAGCATGAATACATTCGATCGAGTGTGTCACCTTGGGGAGCACCGGTCCTATTCGTAAAGAAGAAAGATGGTAGTCTCCGTCTCTACATCGACTACCAAGGATTGAACCAGTTGACCGTGAAGAACTGGTACCCACTCTTGAGGGTAGATGACCTTTTCGACCAGTTAAAGGGTGCCACAACATTCTGTAAGATCAATTTGAGGTCGGGGTACCATCAGTTGAGATCGCCAATGCTGATATTATGAAGACAACTTTTCAGACTCGGTATGGACACTACGAGTTTACGGTGATGCCGTTTGGGCTCATGAATGCGCCTCCGGTTTTCATGGATCTGATGACAAGGATATTCAGGCCATTCTTGGATCGATTCGTCGTGGTGTTCATTGATGACATACTGGTGTATTCCTGAGGGGATGAGGATCATGAGCAGCACCTCCGCACTGATTTGAATCTGTTGAGAGAGCATCGCCTGTATGCAAAATTGTCGAAGTACAGATTTTGGCTCTAAGAAGTGGCTTTCCTAGGGCACATTGTATCAGCAGAGGGAGTTTTTGTGGACCCAGCTAAGATCGCGGCCATCATAGAGTGGAAGCCTCCTACAAATGCCGCTGAGGTTTTGAGTTTTCTGGGATTGGTCGGGTATTATAGAAGGTTCGTGCAGAATTTCTCCTAGATTGCCCGACCATTAACCAACCTCATGACTAAGATGACAAGGTAATGCCCTCGAATTTACAGTTTTATCTTTTTGTTTCCGTTAAACTCTTTGAAATTAAACAAAATTTTTCAGTAGTAAATTTGGGGGTGTTACACCTAGAGATACATTTAAAAAGGAATGGTTATCAAATGTATTAAAATATAAACACATAGCACATGAGAATCTATTTCTATAGGTTAGATTATTTTATCTAATTTATATACTCTAAATCAAGCAAGAAAATCAATAGTTAGGAACCATCACTACTAGGATATTGATCACCTTCGCAAATGATAAATAAATAAGCTTAGAATCAACAATAAAAAATGAAATAATTGAGAGACAAGATATGAAATAGGAATTTAAACTTTGTCTTGCAAAGATGTAACTTTGAGTAATGATTTATAAAAGAATACCTCCACATTTCACTAAAATTTAACTCCCAACACTTAGAAGAACTGTTTATGAGCTAAATTAAAGTAATATAGGAGGTTAGAGGAAGGGAAAAAAGAATAAATTTATAGGAAATGGGGAAATTTTAGCAACAATATTAGCAGCAAAACATAGTAGAGAATGGCCAAAATGAGGGTTAAAACACCAAGAAAAAGGAGTAAGAAAAGGAGGAGTAGTTGTAAGGGATTAAACCAAAGAAAAAAAAAAGGAGGAAAATCACACAAAATAGAAGAAACATAATAGTAGTTCTAATAGTAAAATTAAACAAAAAAGAGGGGAGAAGAGGAAGAAGAAAATACCAAGGAAAACAAAGGGAAAATGGAATGTTAATAGGCATGAAGATGTATGTACATATGTAAATAAATATAGGAAGTAAAATTTGAAGAAAATATGAGGATAAATTACATTGTTCAAAATATCTTGATAAGAACAATAACAATAACAAGTGCAAGAAGAGTGTCAAAATGGCAGGAAAACAACAAGGAAACACAAAAAGGAATTGATGGCCCATGAATGGGGGGTGTTGGTGGATTGAAACCACAACATAACAAGGATAAAAAAAATTAAAGAATACAAAGGTGAATAAGGTATACAAAAGCTCCATATGAGAGGCACAAGAAAGAAGGAAGAAAAGAGGGAAAAAGCTTGGGAATTTTCGTGTAAGTGACATAATTGGGTTTCAAGTGAATATGTGCATGTTTGGGATAGAATTGGAATGCTCATTTGAGGGGGAGAGATACTTATATACCTTGTTTGACTTTATTGTTACTTGAGTGTTAGGATTAGGTGTAAATACAAGTGCCAGGTTTTTTTATGAAAAAAACCCATCATTAGTGTACTTTTAACCAAGCTTGTGGTTGAATGAATGTAACTAGATTGAAAATATGATTGACATCTAGTTAGGGGTTGGTCGGGATTAAATGGTGAGATAGGATAATGATTTTATCAAACTTTTTCAATTTAAATGGCTTAGAAAAGCCATTAAATGGAGATTTATTAGGAAATGAGAAAATACATCTCAAAAATAAAAAGAAAAAATATGGAAAGGTGCAGAGTAATTTTAGAAACTCAAATATATAAGAGTAAATGATGTTTGAAAATATTTAGAGCTCAAATGAATGAAAATGAAAAAATATTGTAAAAAATTGATTAACTACATAAATGAGTTTTTTTACGAGTAAAGGAAATAAATAACATAAAGTTTGAATTTGGTAATGACATGATGAAATAAATATTTGAATATATAAGAATGATTTACAATCCTAATTGCATAAGATAATTAGGGTTATAAAAATGAGACATTAACAAAAAGAGAGAGTGCGAGAAAGATAAGATGGAACAATGAGTTCACAAAGAAAGATATCTGGAGTAATAGAAAACATGCCACATGTCAACCCGAATATCTTTACTCTCTACCTATTCCAAAGCCAATCACTTCTCCATAGGTACAATAACGATATCGATAAAATCATTATCAAATACTTGCTACATGTCATCTAGTATTGGTACACAACCATAATTAAAGATAAATAGGAGTATATCAAAAATAATGTAATGATTATAACCTTAAATGATGAATGATGTTGTTTCCCGATTGATTTTCTTCAAAAGCCTTTTATGTTGTCTTTATGGTATGTGATTTTGCACTTTATTTGTGTAAAATACACAGTGACCTAATAATTATTTGATCTACCTTCTTCAATGAAATGATGAAACCTATCATCGTTGCTTCCTTTACATAACCCAAATGAATGACCAATATTCCTTCATAATATACTATGTGTCTTCAAATTCAACATATTGCTTGACACATTCAAATACTATTTATAAGCTATAATCTTTTTAAAAATTAATCTAAAAATATATATGGAAAAATTATCCAAAATTTGTTGGCAATAGTATAATTACAAAATAACTTTTATTCATGAAAACTACCTTTAAACTATTTATTTGTGTGAAGAAAAAATCCACCTTTGTGCTAAAATTATATATTGTAGTTAAATTAATAGGCTTATCAATTGATATAATTAAACTTCTTATGAGTAATTCATTTTTGTATACAAATGTAGCATTATTTTTAAATTCATTCATTTCTTTTAGAAAAAAACTAACTTTATATTTTTTTTGTATGAGAATAATAATTCACCTTTAGACTTGTCTTATATATCTTAGCTAATTTATTTATATTATATGAAGTCTATTTTTTGTATAAAATAGAATAGAAGGTAGGAATTGTCCATTAAAATAGATAATTAAATATTTCTACTTAAATATAATTTGTTAATTCCATACAATTTATTATATACTATTTAATAATTATTATTAAATTCTTTGATTAAATAGGTAATTAATTTATTTTATGAAAGAAAATTATTTATCCTTTTTATATGTTTTTTTACCTCATGTTTTCTACATATTTGGTTAAAAAAATTTACTTTCCATGTAGGTAAATGTGTAAGTAATCGCGTAAGATAAGTATTGTCAATATTTTTATCTATTACTTTGAGATCGATATTTTCCTTATTGTATTTATTATAATTATTACGTTTAAAGCTTTTTATTCCAAATGTGGTCAACTGTTAAGCAAGATAGCTACACAATTATAGCCTTAATATATAAATTAATCATTTTCCATCAACATTTTTTTATATAAAATAGTTCTTTAAAATATAATTTCAGTATAAACTTTAATTATTATTTTTAATTTATTATCATGTAAATCATAGTCCAAATTAATCAACATATGTTGGAATATTTGTACTAATAATTTTTGTTTAGGGAGTTTTGTCTCTTTGGTATCACTTATTTAATACAAAAACTAATAGATCAGTTGGCAACAACAATATTGAAACTATTAGGAGGCAAACTTTAAGCTTTTAGAATTCAATTTTTATATATTTTCTAGATTTTCACTCGTGTGATGCACGGAAATAATAATGAATAAGGTATATTTAAATTTTTTTACATTTGACAATTAAAATATAAGCTAATAATTTATAACTAGTTGATTAGAAGATATAAATTTATAAAAAAAATTAGAAACAAAGTATTTGTACATGAGTGATAAAATTACATCATCAAATATTTTCAAACAATTCCTTAAATACAACATTCATTATTGAATTACTTTCATGAACATCATCATTGCGTATCAAAATTTTTAAACCTCTATGATTTTTAACTTGAGAAACTAGTGACATATAATTGATCATGACAAAATACTATTTTTTTTATAAAAAAATAGACCAACATTACTAAGAGATTGACCCTGAATTTCGTTAGTTATCATGCATATATTATAATCAACGAAAATTGGGTTCAATTGTACTTGAAAGGCAGTCTTGAGTTATATGGCATTAAGGACACTAGATTTGCACCCGTGCGATGCACGGAGGATTCGAGCGTATGAGTAGTCTAATTTTTAAATAACATTTGTTAAAGAAACATTTAGGATAAATAATTATTATATAATTGGTTTCTAAGCAGATATTCATGGTAAACAAACTGGAAAAAAATATAGACAATGAAGAATAACTAATCAAAGAAATTTCATAATTATATCTTTTCAAACACTTCTTTAAATACAACATTTGTGGTTGAATTACTCTCTGCAACATCATTGTCACATATAAGTATTTTCAAACCTTTACGATTTGTCACTCGAGATATGGCAACATAAAGCTGACCATGACTGAATACAGGTTTCTTTAAGAAAATACCAACATTATGAAGTGATTGACCTTGAATTTTGTTGATTGTCATTGCATATGATACAATTAGTGGAAATTGTCTTCGATTAAACTTGAAATGCAACCTTGGATCAGATGGTGTTAGTGACATTCTTGGTAACAATACTCATTCACCAGAATTATTTCCACCTAAGATCTTTGCTTCCAACACGTGAGCTCCAAGCCTTGTGATTACCATCCTAGTACCGTTGCATAAGCCAATTGAATGGTCAATATTCCTCAATAACATAACAGGTGTACCAATCTTCAAATGCAATATATGATTTGGGACACCGGAACACTTAAGACTGTTTAGGAATTCCGGAGTGTGTAGATCTTGCAACAAATCATTATTTGAATCAGATCTACATGTTGTATCTGAACTCAAATATGTTTTCTCTTCAGCTGAGTTAATTGACAACATGTATTCATTGACGGACTCTACAATATCAAGAGTTGGTGCTAGGATAGATCTTCCCTCAAAATAAGTATCATCAGTGATATTGCTTGTGAACTCTGGATAAGTGCTTTTCACAATAGCTGCAATTGGATCATTTGAATATTTTATTAATAGATCACTTGGAAATTCGATTGTTGCATGACCATCATTAGGACCTCCAATTGTTCCATCTCCAATGCTTGCAATCCAGTCAGAAAATTGCTTCAACTTGGCACATTCATCGACTGAGGTAAGATTTCGTAACCTCATATTCTTTGTCAATCGTAACACCTTGCAATCTCGCCATAAGTATGAGGAGTTGATAGTTGCATGAACAATATCTTGTCGAGTACCCTTAGGAATGACAGGTAATATTTGTCTAAAATCACCTCCAAGAACAACTGTCTTACCTCCAAATGGCTTATCAATACTAAATTGATCGTTGATGCGTAAAATATCTCTCATAGTTTTATCCAAAGCTTCAAAGCAATATCTGTGCATCATTAGAGCTTCATCCCATATTATGAGTTTACATCTTATAATCAAATCAGCAAGTGGACTACCTTGTTTGATGTTACATGTTGAATCTTCGGTTGGATTTATAGGAATCTTGAATCGAGAATGAGCTGTTCTTCCTCCTGGTAATAAAAGATAAGCTATTCCACTTGATGCCACGTTTAACACGATATCTCCTTTGCATCTAATAGCGGCTGATAAGGTCCTCCATATAAACGTTTTTCCTGTACCTCCATACCCATACACAAAAAACAATCCACCTTTATTTGACCTTGTTACCTCCATTATCTCATCATATACATGTCTTTGCTCTGAGGTCATAACATATAGATTTTTATTGAGCTCTTGAGGCAAATTTGATCGATCATAACACATTTCCTCACGTATCAATGAATTACCAACGGTAGAAAAAAACTCGGATGGTGGGAATGGTATTGGCTCAAACTCTCTTAAGCTTCTTCCACAGTTTCGTAACAACTTTTCTACCTCTACCAAGCCATAATTTTTTATCTCATCATCTTCCAAATGAAGTTCTGAAAAAAAAAATTCAATAAGTTTAGAAAGAATATATAAATAGTTTAACAATTTGAAAAAAAAAATAATTAAGAGAACTAAGGTAAGTTACCTTCGTGTTGCAATAATAAGCGTTGTCTGTATAAAATATCATCAGTCATATAAATCCAACAATGATTCCAAACAACTTCAGGTCGAATGAGTGATTCAGATGTCAATAATGTTGCAAATAATTTTCTCAAAGAAGATGCAGAAGCCCAATGACTTGCCTCAATAATACCATCAATGTATTCCTTGTCGTCATCTAACAAACCTAGGGCATAGCAGGCATCACGGTATGATGAATGTTGCTCACCATTAATGTATCTTATGTCTTCATAACTTATAGGTCCACGCACAACATTAAGAAGACATCTTAAATAATAGAGTTCTCCACTACCAGGAGAGACATAGAAAATCCGTCCAATAGAGAATCTTTTTTGCCTTGGTCGCCATTCTCTATTATACTTATCCCAAATGAATTTTGTAGGGAATTGAGAATAAGTTAATTCCTTTGCCTCAGGATATTCTTTATTTGCCTTCATCCAAGCTAAGAACATACTTTGCTTAACAGATAATCGATCAACAACATCATCGATCTGATCATAATTTGAAAAAATAACACTTTGTTGATTTGGAAGATGAAAAGCTAACCTTTCAACCGGAGGATCTCTGAATTGAATATCATATTTGAATAACCTCCACGATGCTTCACATGATGATATATACCTACAATCATAGTACATCTGAACTTCGTCTGCCTTTTTTGCTACTTCGTCATCCGTTGTACTTCCATAAAAAGATGCAATAACACGATCGTGTCCTTTGTTGACATATTTAAATAAATACTTGATAGAGCGAGATTGGTTACACCATTCAACATTCAAATGTGCACCGTACTTGAACAACAGATAACGATTATGAGGAACAATAAACCTGTTATCAAGAGGAACTCCATTCTTCTCCACTATTCGTCCGTTATCTCTTCTTCTATAGATAGGATATCCATCATCATCAACAGTTGTTAATTCAACAAACTTTTTAGGAAAATGCTTTGTACAACGGCCAGCAGACATACAAGGGGAGCTCTTAGCAGCAATACCACATGGTCCATGTACCATAAATTCTTGAACTGCTGTATAATACTTAGGATCAATGTGTTTATCTAGAATTTCGGCTGAAATAATTTTGTCGATATCGCTTCCTGTTGGATACTTGTCTGTTGCGAAATAACAATATGTGTGCATGTGGCAACCCACGCTTTTGGAACTCAATAGTCGATATAACTGCAGTAGAATTAAAATAAAGGGTTATAACCAACTATAGTAAGAATATATGCTAAATATAATACACACACACACATAGACTATGAAATAGTACTTGATTTAACCGTTCCAAAGATCTTGTTACTGCGAAGATCTTTGATGAGATAATCCAACTTCATTTTAAAAACACGACAAATAATATCCGGACGATCATCGGCTTTGAGGCTTCTTTTTTCAACAAAACGAACTATTTCTGGCCATTTGGGATTACAAGTAAATGTAATAAAAAGATTCGGATAACCAACCCATCTACAAATTGCCATGGCGTCTTGATAGTTTTGAATCATATATCGAGCACCGCCTGTGAATGATGACGGTAATATAACTCGTTTTCCTTGCGTTGATGGATCGGTCTCACCCCTTAAAATTGCATCTGTTAGTCCACTATATAATTCACACCGCAAATGTTTTTGATGTAACTTAATGTAAGTCAATCTTGAAGATTCAACCATGGTATATGCGTCAACAATAAATTGTTGAAGTAGTCTCATGGAAGACAATATAATTGATAACTCCGAACTCCTTTCATGCAAACGATATGAAAAATACTCTATTAAACTAACATACTTCCGGCCACCCTGCTTCATTCCCCCATTCAACGTTAATGGAATGTCTTCTCTATAGCCATCTTCACCATAAGGAAACAATATAGGATATTGTAATCCAAGATATGAAGCATGTAGTTGGTTAATGCGTTTCAGCATTCCCGTTTTCGTTTCAACCAAGATATCCCTATCACCTAATGATGCATCAAAGTCACCAACAATTAATCCAGCAATTTCTGAAGCCGTAGGTAGATTATACCTTCTGCCATCCCCATTCCTCCTACCAATCAACTTCAACTTCACATCTAAACAACCATCCTTTTCAATTTTTTCTCTTACCATTCTGAATGATTTAACCAACACATTATTCTCGTCAAGCATCATCTTCAAATCATAAACAATAGATGTACGAAGGCTGTTCAAGGTTTGACTTTCCCTATAACCAATACAGTTGGAATAAGGAATTAGAAGAAATTACTTAAAAATGATAAAATAACTCAATAAATACCATAGCTTCTTAAGTAACTCACCTAATAGAATGAACTCTATTTTCAACTTCATTATCAGTGTCATAAATGTAGAGTTGAGCAAATTTAGGTACTGAACCTTCATTCGGCAATAAACTTCCCATAAGATGATAATTTTGACAATGAAGTCTAAATATTGGAGGAGATCTTCCATTGTTCAAACTCCTATCAACTTTTCCTCCCATGGAAGTAAAACAGAACATGTTATTGTATGACCGAATATTCTGGAGAAAGTGTTTGCTTCTATCATTACGTAAATATAACAGATCATGTAATACTTTAGGAGGATTTCTCATTGGTGGGAGTTGAACTTTGCCTTGCATGCAGCATAAAGAATATTTCGGGTTTCGAGATGGCCGACTTTTACACAATCTTTCCTCATACCAGAAAAGAGAATTGCAAAATCCACATGTGTATATTGCATCTCCAATATCAAAATAATCTACACATATCATAAAATTAATATAAGACATTTGGAAAGATTTATTATAAAAAAAATATGTACAAATACATTTTTGGTTGTATACCGGAAGGTGTTCCACTGTTTTGTTCTATT
The DNA here is from genome assembly GCA_030549775.1 of Tamarix chinensis. Taxonomy (NCBI): domain Eukaryota; kingdom Viridiplantae; phylum Streptophyta; class Magnoliopsida; order Caryophyllales; family Tamaricaceae; genus Tamarix; species Tamarix chinensis. The sequence continues at coordinate 102,343,082 of CM060171.1, read as the reverse complement.
TCAACATCTGTGAAGACGTAAAGTATTAGACATTTAAAAATATTACAAAGTTCTCCTATTATGTTTATTATATTAAAATTAAATTTATATGAGACTTTTCGAGAAATGTAATATTCCATATGCATGTATAAAATATATTAATCAATGCATACCAGATAATACGGTTCCACTATTCTCTTCTATTTCAATATCTGTTGACACGTAAATTACAATTACAATAGATATATACATAACAATTACAACGTAAGGAAAATAATTATAAACTTATAAAATAATATTAATAATAAATGTTTACACATATTGGAAAATGAGAATGCTAACCTTAATCGAATTCCAATTGTTGCCCTACGATAGAGGCACCATAATTCTTCTTAGAACAGATAGAAAAGTTTGTCATTTTTGATGATTCTAATAAATTCACAGTACCACTTTCATTTGATGCATGGCATGTTGAATATATATTGGTTGTAGTATTTGAAGGCCCAGTACTTGACAACCATTTCATTTGATCATCATCATAGTTTAGTTTATAAATAGAGTTTATAGGAGTGCCCGCTGTAAGAAAGGAATAATAAATAGTTAATATAATTGAATACTATAGACATGATTTTTAAACTTCCACATATAAATGTAAACAACTTATTACCATTTGTGATGTCACTAAGAGGAGATAACAATCCCTGAGATTCAAAAGGATTGAACGCACATTTTGTATGTGTATTTTTGTCTGGGATCGATTTTATACCAATCATATTTAAATTACCTGCATACAAAAAAATAACAATTGTACCAATCATTTATCAATTCAAAAAATTAATGTTAATATATATATTTAATAAAATTTAAAGAATATTATATTATTGTCAATATGTTGTTAATTCATAATGTAAACGATAATAATAATTTATTATTGTTAAATTGGATTAATATACTTTTTAACCAATTAAATATTTCATAATAATATTACGCAACTATATTCAAATAGTTATAGTTTCATAAAGAGAAAAATTTACAATTTTAAGTAGGAAGTTTATATTTCTTAAAATCATTATATAATTTTTTTGCATGAAATAATGACGGGGACTGTAACCATATGGTGTTAGGATTTTGCATGAAATGGTATGGTTTTAGGTTTTGCATGGAATTGCATGATGTTAGGGTTTTGCATGGGGGTATTAATATTGCATGGTATTACGGTTTTGCATAGGGTATTAATATTACATGGCATTAGGGTTTTGCATGGGGATATTAATATTGCATGATCTAGGGTTTTGCATGGGTTGATAATATTACATGGTGTTAGGATTTTGCATGTGGGTATTAATACCACCTGTTCTTATTTGTTTAAATCATTATATAATTTTTATATTTCAAAAATGTAATGTCAATATATATGTTTATTTAAATTTATAGAATATTATTTTTTTGTCAATTATGTATGTATTAAATCATTATGAAATCTCCTAATAATTATTAGGACTTTAAGGCTTTCCCTAAGAATAATATTATTAATGTTGTTGTCTGTTTATGTATTAATTAATTATCATATCTCCTAATATTGAATAGGAATTTTTTAGTGTTTCATTAAAAACTTTTTTTTTTGAATTCTCATAGTAATTGATCATGAACAATATGTTCTTAATTTATAATTTAAACAATAATAGCAATTTAATCTTCTCCAAAAAGATTAACATACTATTATTTAATTAGTTATACTCGCATCAAAACAAAATTTTCCATTTTTAAGTAGGCATTTTATATTTGTTTAAATCATTATATAATTTTTTTATTTCAAAAATTTATTGTTAAAAAATAGCTCTCAATATAATTTTACAATATCATTTTATTCACAATTATCTATGTATTAATTAATATTATTTCAATAATTAATGTTAATATATATATTTAATAAAATTTAAAGAATATTATATTATTGTCAATATGTTGTTAATTCATAATAATGTAAACAATAATAATAATTTAGTATTGTTAAATTTGATTAATATACTTTTTAACCAATTAAATATTTCATAATAATATTACGCAACTATATTCAAATAGTTATAGTTTCATAAAGAAAAAAATTTCCAATTTTAAGTAGGAAGTTTATATTTCTTAAAATCATTATATAATTTTTTTTGCATGAAATAATGATGGGGAGAGTAACAATATGGTGTTAGGATTTTGCATGAAATGGTATGGCATTAGGTTTTGCATGGAATTGCATGATGTTAGGGTTTTGCATGGGGGTATTAATATTGCATGGTATTATGGTTTTGCATGGGGTATTAATATTACATGGCGTTAGGGTTTTGCATGGGAATATTAATATTGCATGATCTAGGGTTTTGCATGGGTTGATAATATTACATGGTGTTAGGATTTTGCATGTGGGTATTAATACCACCTGTTCTTATTTCTTTATATCATTATATATTTTTTTTTATTTCAAAAATGTAATGTCAATATATATGTTTGTTTAAATTTATAGAATATTATTTTTTTGTCAATTATGTATGTATTAAATCATTATGATATCTCGTTATAATTATTAGGATTTTTAGGCTTTCGCTAAGAACAATATTATTAATGTTGTCAATTATTTATGTATCACTTAATTATCATATCTCCTAATATTGAATAGGAATTTTTTGGTGTTTCATTAAAAACAATGTTTTTTTGAATTCTCATAGTAATTGATCATGAACACTATGTTCTTAATTTATAATTTAAACAATAATAACAATTTAATCTTCTCCAAAAAGATTAACATACTATTATTTAATTAGTTATACTCTCATCAAAACAAAATTTCCCATTTTTAAGTAGGCATTTTATATTTGTTTAAATCATTATATAATTTTTTTATTTCAAAAATGTAATGTCAATATATATGTTTGTTTAAATTTATAGAATATTATTTTTTGGTCAATTATGTATGTATTAAATCATTATGAAATCTCCTAATAATTCTTAGGATTTTTAGGCTTTCCCTAAGAACAATATTATTAATGTTGTCAATTATTTATGTATTAATTAATTATCATATCTCCTAATATTGAATAGGAATTTTTTAGTGTTTCATTAAAAACTTTTTTTTTGAATTCTCATAGTAATTTATCATGAACGATATGTTCTTAATTTATAATTTAAACAATAATAGCAATTTAATCTTCTCCAAAAAGATTAACATACTATTATTTAATTAGTTATACTCGCATCAAAACAAAATTTTCCATTTTTAAGTAGGCATTTTATATTTGTTTAAATCATTATATAATTTTTTTATTTCAAAAATTTATTGTTAAAAAATAGCTCTCAATATAATTTTACAATATCATTTTATTCACAATTATCTATGTATTAATTAATATTATTTCAATAATTAATGTTAATATATATATTTAATAAAATTTAAAGAATATTATATTATTGTCAATATGTTGTTAATTCATAATAATGTAAACAATAATAATAATTTAGTATTGTTAAATTGGATTAATATACTTTTTAACCAATTAAATATTTCATAATAATATTACGCAACTATATTCAAATAGTTATAGTTTCATAAAGAAAAAAATTTCCAATTTTAAGTAGGAAGTTTATATTTCTTAAAATCATTATATAATTTTTTTTGCATGAAATAATGATGGGGAGAGTAACAATATGGTGTTAGGATTTTGCATGAAATGGTATGGCATTAGGTTTTGCATGGAATTGCATGATGTTAGGGTTTTGCATGGGGGTATTAATATTGCATGGTATTATGGTTTTGCATGGGGTATTAATATTACATGGCGTTAGGGTTTTGCATGGGAATATTAATATTGCATGATCTAGGGTTTTGCATGGGTTGATAATATTACATGGTGTTAGGATTTTGCATGTGGGTATTAATACCACCTGTTCTTATTTCTTTATATCATTATATATTTTTTTTTATTTCAAAAATGTAATGTCAATATATATGTTTGTTTAAATTTATAGAATATTATTTTTTTGTCAATTATGTATGTATTAAATCATTATGATATCTCGTTATAATTATTAGGATTTTTAGGCTTTCGCTAAGAACAATATTATTAATGTTGTCAATTATTTATGTATCACTTAATTATCATATCTCCTAATATTGAATAGGAATTTTTTGGTGTTTCATTAAAAACAATGTTTTTTTGAATTCTCATAGTAATTGATCATGAACACTATGTTCTTAATTTATAATTTAAACAATAATAACAATTTAATCTTCTCCAAAAAGATTAACATACTATTATTTAATTAGTTATACTCTCATCAAAACAAAATTTCCCATTTTTAAGTAGGCATTTTATATTTGTTTAAATCATTATATAATTTTTTTATTTCAAAAATGTAATGTCAATATATATGTTTGTTTAAATTTATAGAATATTATTTTTTGGTCAATTATGTATGTATTAAATCATTATGAAATCTCCTAATAATTCTTAGGATTTTTAGGCTTTCCCTAAGAACAATATTATTAATGTTGTCAATTATTTATGTATTAATTAATTATCATATCTCCTAATATTGAATAGGAATTTTTTAGTGTTTCATTAAAAACTTTTTTTTTTGAATTCTCATAGTAATTGATCATGAACAATATGTTCTTAATTTATAATTTAAACAATAATAGCAATTTAATCTTCTCCAAAAAGATTAGCATACTATTATTTAATTAGTTATACTCGCATCAAAACAAAATTTTCCATTTTTAAGTAGGCATTTTATATTTGTTTAAATCATTATATAATTTTTTTTATTTCAAAAATTTATTGTTAAAAAATAGCTCTCAATATAATTTTACAATAACATTTTATTCACAATTATCTATGTATTAATTAATATTATTTCAATAATTAATGTTAATATATATATTTAATAAAATTTAAAGAATATTATATTATTGTCAATATGTTGTTAATTCATAATAATGTAAACAATAATAATAATTTAGTATTGTTAAATTGGATTAATATACTTTTTAACCAATTAAATATTTCATAATAATATTACGCAACTATATTCAAATAGTTATAGTTTCATAAAGAAAAAAATTTCCAATTTTAAGTAGGAAGTTTATATTTCTTAAAATCATTATATAATTTTTTTGCATGAAATAATGATGGGGAGTGTAACAATATGGTGTTAGGATTTTGCATGAAATGGTATGGTGTTAGGTTTTGCATGGAATTGCATGATGTTAGGGTTTTGCATGGGGGTATTAATATTGCATGGTATTATGGTTTTGCATGGGGTATTAATATTACATGGCGTTAGGGTTTTGCATGGGAATATTAATATTGCATGATCTAGGGTTTTGCATGGGTTGATAATATTACATGGTGTTAGGATTTTGCATGTGGGTATTAATACCACCTGTTCTTATTTCTTTATATCATTATATATATTTTTTTATTTCAAAAATGTAATGTCAATATATATATGTTTGTTTAAATTTATAGAATATTATTTTTTTGTCAATTATGTATGTATTAAATCATTATGATATCTCGTTATAATTATTAGGATTTTTAGGCTTTCGCTAAGAACAATATTATTAATGTTGTCAATTATTTATGTATTACTTAATTATCATATCTCCTAATATTGAATAGGAATTTTTTAGTGTTTCATTAAAAACAATGTTTTTTTGAATTCTCATAGTAATTGATCATGAACACTAGGTTCTTAATTTATAATTTAAACAATAATAATAATTTAATCTTCTCCAAAAAGATTAACATACTATTATTTAATTAGTTATACTCTCATCAAAACAAAATTTCCCATTTTTAAGTAGGCATTTTATATTTGTTTAAATCATTATATAATTTTTTTATTTCAAAAATGTAATGTCAATATATATGTTTGTTTAAATTTATAGAATATTATTTTTTGGTCAATTATGTATGTATTAAATCATTATGAAATCTCCTAATAATTCTTAGGATTTTTAGGCTTTCCCTAAGAACAATATTATTAATGTTGTCAATTATTTATGTATTAATTAATTATCATATCTCCTAATATTCAATAGGAATTTTTTAGTGTTTCATTAAAAACTTTTTTTTTTGAATTCTCATAGTAATTGATCATTAACAATATGTTCTTAATTTATAATTTAAACAATAATAGCAATTTAATCTTCTCCAAAAAGATTAACATACTATTATTTAATTAGTTATACTCGCATCAAAACAAAATTTTCCATTTTTAAGTAGGCATTTTATTTTTGTTTAAATCATTATATAATTTTTTTATTTCAAAAATTTATTGTTAGAAAATAGCTCTCAATATAATTTTACAATATCATTTTATTCACAATTATCTATGTATTAATTAATATTATTTCAATAATTAATGTTAATATATATATTTAATAAAATTTAAAGAATATTATATTATTGTCAATATGTTGTTAATTCATAATAATGTAAACAATAATAATAATTTAGTATTGTTAAATTGGATTAATATACTTTTTAACCAATTAAATATTTCATAATAATATTACGCAACTATATTCAAATAGTTATAGTTTCATAAAGAAAAAAATTTCCAATTTTAAGTAGGAAGTTTATATTTCTTAAAATCATTATATAATTTTTTTTGCATGAAATAATGATGGGGAGTGTAACAATATGGTGTTAGGATTTTGCATGAAATGGTATGGCATTAGGTTTTGCATGGAATTGCATGATGTTAGGGTTTTGCATGGGGGTATTAATATTGCATGGTATTATGGTTTTGCATGGGGTATTAATATTACATGGCGTTAGGGTTTTGCATGGGAATATTAATATTGCATGATCTAGGGTTTTGCATGGGTTGATAATTTTACATGGTGTTAGGATTTTGCATGTGGGTATTAATACCACCTGTTCTTATTTCTTTATATCATTATATATTTTTTTTATTTCAAAAATGTAATGTCAATATATATGTTTGTTTAAATTTATAGAATATTATTTTTTTGTCAATTATGTATGTATTAAATCATTATGATATCTCGTTATAATTATTAGGATTTTTAGGCTTTCGCTAAGAACAATATTATTAATGTTGTCAATTATTTATGTATCACTTAATTATCATATCTCCTAATATTGAATAGGAATTTTTTAGTGTTTCATTAAAAACAATGTTTTTTTGAATTCTCATAGTAATTGATCATGAACACTATGTTCTTAATTTATAATTTAAACAATAATAACAATTTAATCTTCTCCAAAAAGATTAACATACTATTATTTAATTAGTTATACTCTCATCAAAACAAAATTTCCCATTTTTAAGTAGGCATTTTATATTTGTTTAAATCATTATATAATTTTTTTATTTCAAAAATGTAATGTCAATATATATGTTTGTTTAAATTTATAGAATATTATTTTTTGGTCAATTATGTATGTATTAAATCATTATGAAATCTCCTAATAATTCTTAGGATTTTTAGGCTTTCCCTAAGAACAATATTATTAATGTTGTCAATTATTTATGTATTAATTAATTATCATATCTCCTAATATTGAATAGGAATTTTTTAGTGTTTCATTAAAAACTTTTTTTTTTGAATTCTCATAGTAATTGATCATGAACAATATGTTCTTAATTTATAATTTAAACAATAATAGCAATTTAATCTTCTCCAAAAAGATTAACATACTATTATTTAATTTGTTATACTCGCATCAAAACAAAATTTTCCATCTTTAAGTAGGCATTTTATATTTGTTTAAATCATTATATAATTTTTTTTATTTCAAAAATTTATTGTTAAAAAATAGCTCTCAATATAATTTTACAATATCATTTTATTCACAATTATCTATGTATTAATTAATATTATTTCAATAATTAATGTTAATATATATATTTAATAAAATTTAAAGAATATTATATTATTGTCAATATGTTGTTAATTCATAATAATGCAAACAATAATAATAATTTAGTATTGTTAAATTGGATTAATATACTTTTTAACCAATTAAATATTTCATAATAATATTACGCAACTATATTCAAATAGTTATAGTTTCATAAAGAAAAAAATTTCCAATTTTAAGTAGGAAGTTTATATTTCTTAAAATCATTATATAATTTTTTTTGCATGAAATAATGATGGGGAGTGTAACAATATGGTGTTAGGATTTTGCATGAAATGGTATGGCATTAGGTTTTGCATGGAATTGCATGATGTTAGGGTTTTGCATGGGGGTATTAATATTGCATGGTATTATGGTTTTGCATGGGGTATTAATATTACATGGCGTTAGGGTTTTGCATGGGAATATTAATATTGCATGATCTAGGGTTTTTCATGGGTTGATAATATTACATGGTGTTAGGATTTTGCATGTGGGTATTAATACCACCTGTTCTTATTTCTTTATATCATTATATATTTTTTTTATTTCAAAAATGTAATGTCAATATATATGTTTGTTTAAATTTATAGAATATTTTTTTTTTGTCAATTATGTATGTATTAAATCATTATGATATCTCGTTATAATTATTAGGATTTTTAGGCTTTCGCTAAGAACAATATTATTAATGTTGTCAATTATTTATGTATCACTTAATTATCATATCTCCTAATATTGAATAGGAATTTTTTAGTGTTTCATTAAAAACAATGTTTTTTTGAATTCTCATAGTAATTGATCATGAACACTATGTTCTTAATTTATAATTTAAACAATAATAACAATTTAATCTTCTCCAAAAAGATTAACATACTATTATTTAATTAGTTATACTCTCATCAAAACAAAATTTCCCATTTTTAAGTAGGCGTTTTATATTTGTTTAAATCATTATATAATTTTTTTATTTCAAAAATGTAATGTCAATATATATGTTTGTTTAAATTTATAGAATATTATTTTTTGGTCAATTATGTATGTATTAAATCATTATGAAATCTCCTAATAATTCTTAGGATTTTTAGGCTTTCCCTAAGAACAATATTATTAATGTTGTCAATTATTTATGTATTAATTAATTATCATATCTCCTAATATTGAATAGGAATTTTTTAGTGTTTCATTAAAAACTTTTTTTTTTGAATTCTCATAGTAATTGATCATGAACAATATGTTCTTAATTTATAATTTAAACAATAATAGCAATTTAATCTTCTCCAAAAAGATTAGCATACTATTATTTAATTAGTTATACTCGCATCAAAACAAAATTTTCCATTTTTAAGTAGGCATTTTATATTTGTTTAAATCATTATATAATTTTTTTATTTCAAAAATTTATTGTTAAAAAATAGCTCTCAATATAATTTTACAATATCATTTTATTCACAATTATCTATGTATTAATTAATATTATTTCAATAATTTATGTTAATATATATATTTAATAAAATTTAAAGAATATTATATTATTGTCAATATGTTGTTAATTCATAATAATGTAAACAATAATAATAATTTAGTATTGTTAAATTGGATTAATATACTTTTTAACCAATTAAATATTTCATAATAATATTACGCAACTATATTCAAATAGTTATAGTTTCATAAAGAAAAAAATTTCCAATTTTAAGTAGGAAGTTTATATTTCTTAAAATCATTATATAATTTTTTTGCATGAAATAATGATGGGGAGTGTAACAATATGGTGTTAGGATTTTGCATGAAATGGTATGGTGTTAGGTTTTGCATGGAATTGCATGATGTTAGGGTTTTGCATGGGGGTATTAATATTGCATGGTATTATGGTTTTGCATGGGGTATTAATATTACATGGCGTTAGGGTTTTGCATGGGAATATTAATATTGCATGATCTAGGGTTTTGCATGGGTTGATAATATTACATGGTGTTAGGATTTTGCATGTGGGTATTAATACCACCTGTTCTTATTTCTTTATATCATTATATATATTTTTTTATTTCAAAAATGTAATGTCAATATATATATGTTTGTTTAAATTTATAGAATATTATTTTTTTGTCAATTATGTATGTATTAAATCATTATGATATCTCGTTATAATTATTAGGATTTTTAGGCTTTCGCTAAGAACAATATTATTAATGTTGTCAATTATTTATGTATCACTTAATTATCATATCTCCTAATATTGAATAGGAATTTTTTAGTGTTTCATTAAAAACAATGTTTTTTTGAATTCTCATAGTAATTGATCATGAACACTATGTTCTTAATTTATAATTTAAACAATAATAACAATTTAATCTTCTCCAAAAAGATTAACATACTATTATTTAATTAGTTATACTCTCATCAAAACAAAATTTCCCATTTTTAAGTAGGCGTTTTATATTTGTTTAAATCATTATATAATTTTTTTATTTCAAAAATGTAATGTCAATATATATGTTTGTTTAAATTTATAGAATATTATTTTTTGGTCAATTATGTATGTATTAAATCATTATGAAATCTCCTAATAATTCTTAGGATTTTTAGGCTTTCCCTAAGAACAATATTATTAATGTTGTCAATTATTTATGTATTAATTAATTATCATATCTCCTAATATTGAATAGGAATTTTTTAGTGTTTCATTAAAAACTTTTTTTTTTGAATTCTCATAGTAATTGATCATGAACAATATGTTCTTAATTTATAATTTAAACAATAATAGCAATTTAATCTTCTCCAAAAAGATTAGCATACTATTATTTAATTAGTTATACTCGCATCAAAACAAAATTTTCCATTTTTAAGTAGGCATTTTATATTTGTTTAAATCATTATATAATTTTTTTATTTCAAAAATTTATTGTTAAAAAATAGCTCTCAATATAATTTTACAATATCATTTTATTCACAATTATCTATGTATTAATTAATATTATTTCAATAATTTATGTTAATATATATATTTAATAAAATTTAAAGAATATTATATTATTGTCAATATGTTGTTAATTCATAATAATGTAAACAATAATAATAATTTAGTATTGTTAAATTGGATTAATATACTTTTTAACCAATTAAATATTTCATAATAATATTACGCAACTATATTCAAATAGTTATAGTTTCATAAAGAAAAAAATTTCCAATTTTAAGTAGGAAGTTTATATTTCTTAAAATCATTATATAATTTTTTTGCATGAAATAATGATGGGGAGTGTAACAATATGGTGTTAGGATTTTGCATGAAATGGTATGGTGTTAGGTTTTGCATGGAATTGCATGATGTTAGGGTTTTGCATGGGGGTATTAATATTGCATGGTATTATGGTTTTGCATGGGGTATTAATATTACATGGCGTTAGGGTTTTGCATGGGAATATTAATATTGCATGATCTAGGGTTTTGCATGGGTTGATAATATTACATGGTGTTAGGATTTTGCATGTGGGTATTAATACCACCTGTTCTTATTTCTTTATATCATTATATATATTTTTTTATTTCAAAAATGTAATGTCAATATATATATGTTTGTTTAAATTTATAGAATATTATTTTTTTGTCAATTATGTATGTATTAAATCATTATGATATCTCGTTATAATTATTAGGATTTTTAGGCTTTCGCTAAGAACAATATTATTAATGTTGTCAATTATTTATGTATTACTTAATTATCATATCTCCTAATATTGAATAGGAATTTTTTAGTGTTTCATTAAAAACAATGTTTTTTTGAATTCTCATAGTAATTGATCATGAACACTATGTTCTTAATTTATAATTTAAACAATAATAATAATTTAATCTTCTCCAAAAAGATTAACATACTATTATTTAATTAGTTATACTCTCATCAAAACAAAATTTCCCATTTTTAAGTAGGCATTTTATATTTGTTTAAATCATTATATAATTTTTTTATTTCAAAAATGTAATGTCAATATATATGTTTGTTTAAATTTATAGAATATTATTTTTTGGTCAATTATGTATGTATTAAATCATTATGAAATCTCCTAATAATTCTTAGGATTTTTAGGCTTTCCCTAAGAACAATATTATTAATGTTGTCAATTATTTATGTATTAATTAATTATCATATCTCCTAATATTGAATAGGAATTTTTTAGTGTTTCATTAAAAACTTTTTTTTTTTGAATTCTCATAGTAATTGATCATGAACAATATGTTCTTAATTTAAAATTTAAACAATAATAGCAATTTAATCTTCTCCAAAAAGATTAGCATACTATTATTTACTTAGTTATACTCTCATGAAAACAAAATTTTCCAGTTTTAAGTAGGCATTTTATTTTTGTTTAAATGATTATATAATTTTTTTTCCCAAAAATTTATTGTTAAAAAATAGCTCTCAATATAATTTTACAATATTATTTTATTCACAATTATCTATGTATTAATTAATATTATTTCAATAATTAATGTTAATATATATATTTAATAAAATTTAAAGAATATTATATTATTGTCAATATGTTGCTAATTCATAATAATGTAAACAATAATAATAATTTAGTATTGTTAAATTGGATTAATATACTTTTTAACCAATTAAATATTTCATAATAATATTACGCAACTATATTCAAATAGTTATAGTTTCATAAAGAAAAAAATTTCCAATTTTAAGTAGGAAGTTTATATTTCTTAAAATCATTATATAATTTTTTTGCATGAAATAATGATGGGGAGTGTAACAATATGGTGTTAGGATTTTGCATGAAATGGTATGGTGTTAGGTTTTGCATGGAATTGCATGATGTTAGGGTTTTGCATGGGGGTATTAATATTGCATGGTATTATGGTTTTGCATGGGGTATTAATATTACATGGCGTTAGGGTTTTGCATGGGAATATTACTATTGCATGATCTAGGGTTTTGCATGGGTTGATAATATTACATGGTGTTAGGATTTTGCATGTGGGTATTAATACCACCTGTTCTTATTTCTTTATATCATTATATATATTTTTTTATTTCAAAAATGTAATGTCAATATATATATGTTTGTTTAAATTTATAGAATATTATTTTTTTGTCAATTATGTATGTATTAAATCATTATGATATCTCGTTATAATTATTAGGATTTTTAGGCTTTCGCTAAGAACAATATTATTAATGTTGTCAATTATTTATGTATTACTTAATTATCATATCTCCTAATATTGAATAGGAATTTTTTAGTGTTTCATTAAAAACAATGTTTTTTTGAATTCTCATAGTAATTGATCATGAACACTATGTTCTTAATTTATAATTTAAACAATAATAACAATTTAATCTTCTCCAAAAAGATTAACATACTATTATTTAATTAGTTATACTCTCATCAAAACAAAATTTCCCATTTTTAAGTAGGCATTTTATACTTGTTTAAATCATTATATAATTTTTTTATTTCAAAAATGTAATGTCAATATATATGTTTGTTTAAATTTATAGAATATTATTTTTTGGTCAATTATGTATGTATTAAATCATTATGATATCTCCTAATAATTCTTAGGATTTTTAGGCTTTCCCTAAGAACAATATTATTAATGTTGTCAATTATTTATGTATTAATTAATTATCATATCTCCTAATATTGAATAGGAATTTTTTAGTGTTTCATTAAAAACTTTTTTTTTTGAATTCTCATAGTAATTGATCATGAAAAATATGTTCTTAATTTAAAATTTAAACAATAATAGCAATTTAATCTTCTCCAAAAAGATTAGCATACTATTATTTAATTAGTTATACTCTCATCAAAACAAAATTTTCCAGTTTTAAGTAGGCATTTTATTTTTGTTTAAATCATTATATAATTTTTTTTCCCAAAAATTTATTGTTAAAAAATAGTTCTCAATATAATTTTACAATATTATTTTATTCACAATTATCTATGTATTAATTAATTTTATTATTTTACAATAGCTCTCATCAAAACAATTATAATTTTTCTTGGTTAATCCTAACCGTCCGTTTTAATTATTTAATACCCTCCCCGTGCCTACCGATTATTTTTTCGTTCCATTGCCTACCGTGCCACAGAATAAATAAAACCCTACTGTCATAACCCTCCCCTAACCGTCCGATGAATGGCACTGTAATCTACACTGTTCATTTTGTAATGTTCTATCATCTTAATATATAAGCAGGTAGGGTTTCTGGAGAATTCTCCAACCCATCTGCGCGCAGCTCTCTCCTCTCTCCTCTCTCCTCTCTACTCTCAAATCTCTCATCTCTCCCATCCTCACTCTGTCCGATTCTCTGTATCTTTCATGAAGAAAGAAATTTTCGAAACTTACACTCCAGATCTGTATTTCCTATGCTTTCCCTTCTAATTTCGTACTTTAATTTCAGTTCCAATTATATGATGTTTTGAAAAAAAAATTCTTTGCGAAGATTAGATATGTGATTTCTGTATATTATAGAAAAGCCGAATCAAAAGTGTGCCACTTTTTATTTTTCTATCGGTTATACTATATACCAAGAATGATATCGGTTCGATGTTGTGGGTGTATGCGTACAGATTTCGAAAATTTCTTATTTTTAGTTAGATCTGGTGGGTGCATATTTCGTGGTTTACTGGTCCTAAAATACCCATCCGGTTCTCTTCAAGTGTTGTATATTTTGCTTTCGAAAGAGAACACTCAAAACAGAGAAATTTGGGTATTTTAGGTAATTTTTTAATTTCTGTTCCAGTTATATGATGTTTCGAAAAAAAAAATTATTTGCGAAGATTAGATATGTGATTTCTGTGTATTATAGAAAAGCCGAATCAAAAGTGTGCAACTTTTGATTTTGCTGTCGGTTATACTATATACCAACAATGATTTCAGTTCGATGTTGTGGGTGTATGCGTACAGATTTCGAAAATTTCTTATTTTTAGTTAGATCTGGTGGGTGCATATTTCGTGGTTTACTGGTCCTAAAATACCCATCCGGTTCTCTTCAAGTGTTGTATCTTTTGCTTTCGAAAGAGAACACTCAAAACAGAGAAATTTGGGTATTTTAGGTAATTTTTTAATTTTGTCCAAATTTTTTCGAACATATGATGTTGTCGGTTTGTATATCTTTTATGTTGACTTAAATCTGGGTATATTTTCAGATCTGTTCCTTTCGGAAGCAAGAGACAGATCTAACATAAAATATGGTAACGTTGAAGATATTATTTCGTAATTCTTAAGTATTATTCCTTCTGTTTCTTTCTGAGATTGTATATGTCGCTTTCAGAAGTTTTTGAAAGTCGACACAAACAAACCGGACAAATCTGGGCATTCGAACATGGATCTTTATTTTTCAAACTTGTTCTTTCATTTTTTTCATTAATTAACTTCCAAATGTTCTTTCATCTAAAGTATGTAATAAAACCAACAAAGATCCGCTTTCAGATCTATAATTTTCGGGAGTTCAAAAATAGATCTAAGATAAAATAGGCTAAAGTTTATATCATTTGTGTTACTAACATAGATCTGTATTTTTTTTAGCGAGGAAGATTTCTTCGTATTTCTCAACTATAGTTCCTTCTATTTATCTGTGCATTTTTATTTGTCCCTTTCATAAGTTTCGAAAGTCGACAAAAAAAAGGCAACAAATCTGGGTATTCGAACTCATATCTGTATTTTTCAGAGTACTTGAATTTTTTTTTGTTATAAGCCTTGCATATATTATTTCATCTTTTGTATTTAAAGGAAACAAAGATCCGTCGTTTTACGTTGAGTCCCATCTGTTCTGTATTTTTGATCTGTTATTTTCATTAGCGAACACACAGATCTATCATAAAATAGGCTAAACCTTCTGATATTTTTAATTTTTTGGTCTAGCAATATTTTTTCATAATTTTTAAGTAAAAAACCTTCTAATATTCTCTGCAAGTTTTTCTGTTCCTTTCAAAAGACATTGGAAGTGGACACACGAAGCCCAAAAATTGTGGTATTCAAACTTATCATGTGCTGATCTCTTTACATATGATATGTTGCTTTCAAAAATTATTGAAAGTCAACCGAGATGAATTACAAAAATATGGATTTTTGAACTCACTTTTCAGTCTTTTTTTTCGTATGTTCAATCCCAGCAGGTTTTGTTTTTAGTATTTGTTATGATCAGTTTGTTTGTCACATTCAATATTAGGTGAATATTTTTTATGGTTTAGTTTTGTCGCTTATGGCTGACATATTTTCAGTTCTGTAATAAGTTCAATAATAATCAAATATTGAGTTTTTATGTTTCAAACAGATCTCAGAGATCATTGGGTGTTCGAAGTTAATTTCTCTTCTGATTAATTTATGTGTCCATGCTTTAATGACATACTTATGCTTTAATATCTGCAGGTAAGTTGATACATACTTTCTTATTTGGACTTAGACAATATTATAGTGAGTATTCACAGTATTTACATTTTGTGATTATTAATATATATTCTTGATTATCTTACTAAAATATTGGATTTAATTTAAATGTAGGTATTGCAATTCTTCATAAACTGGCAACGGTAAAAGTATACAGACATATTTCTCACATATCATATTTATAATTTAATTTATGTATTTTTTTGGCATGCTGTGTGTCTATTTCTAAAGTGCTATAAAGTGCTGTAATTGCCTCTATTATGTCACACTTAATGTTGCTCGTAGTTTCAAATTGTATATTAGTATACTTGCTGTCTGTTTATCTATAAGGTGCTATAAGGTGCTATTTTCAATAATGTCTGTTTATCTATAAGGTGCTATAAATTGATATAATTGCCTCAGTTAGATCACACCTAATCTTACTGTTAGTTGCAAATTGAATATTAATGCTATTTGGTATGCTATGTGTTTATCTCTGAAGTGCTAAAAATTGCTATAATTGCCTCTGTTCTATCACATCTAATGTTTTCTTAATAGCAAAAGTTGATAATTATCTATAACATTGCTATCACAATAGCTGAAATGAAAACGATAAACATAATTATTTACAACAGAATATTGTTAATACTATACTGAAGTACCTGTTGATACATGATCTCTTGATCTTTTTCCTGTTATTGTTGTTGATGATGTTAATTTCCTCATATTTGGGTGTATGTGTAGGAACTTGTATCTTCTACCCAATCTGAAAGTATGTTACATAAACAGTAAATTCAATAATTAGTATAATCATATTTAATTACTGTAATATAATTCACAATATAGATTGAGCAATGACTTACTTCAGAAGAATGAAAGCCAGGTGAATGTGTTCCTATTTATATTGTGCTGCAGATTTTTGTTGTGTATGTGTCTATTGTCATGTGTGGGCTGTATGTCTTTTTATAAGAAGTATAAAATTTTTGAACCTAAATTTAAGAGGGAAAACTTTTCATGCTGAGCTTCAGAAAGTAAAATTGGTATATTGTAGATACAAAATTTGCCACTGAATATACTAATTCTTTACTTTTTTTTAAATAAAATATTTCAGGTTATAAAAATATTATTCTAAGTTCTTTAATAAAAGGATCCCCATCTTCCATCAAACTTGACTATAAGAAATGGGCAATGATAAAAAAATTTTAATATCTAATGTAACAACAGTCAGCAATTATAGGCTTGTGTTCTTTTTTGTAATATTATAATTCTCAATGATTTTAATGTTCCCAAAAAGCCAAGTGTAAATTTCTGACTGTTGTTTTGACATGTATTGAGCCCTATATACAATCTCACTAAGTTTTATGAACAACAAAATAGTGGTGATTCATAGTCAATTTTCTTATGGTCTGTTTGTTTGTGATGTAGGGGATCGATTTATTAAAACTTAGAAATAATAATGAGGCGATGATGATGGATGTGTTTTAATTTATATTGGATGATTTTTAACTGATTATTAACAGAAAATTTCAAAACAATCATTTTTCATCCCTTCCCACAGTAGGTAAGAGTTTAGGCAGATTTTTTGAAGGGAATAATCAGTTAAAAATCACCATTTATAAATTAATTGAATGTTAGGCATGAGCCTATGATCATTGGATGGTAAATATTTTGAATCCTGAGCCTCCAAAAAACATAAAAGAATCATTCAGCTTTTATGTTGAATTTCATAAAATTTAGGATAATATTCATAACAAATACTCGATAAACCTCCTGAAATAACAATCAGATGTATGATTTTCTTATTAAACTATAATATAGGAATACTAAAATTGTTCCTACCCAATTATGATCCTGTCTATAATTTGCTGCAGATTTTTATTGTGTGCACTGTACTTAGTCATCTAATTTAGGATAATATTCATAGTAATGACCTAACAAAAGAACATAAATAATAATAGCGCATTCATTGTGAAAAGTTATTCAAATATAATAGGTCAGATTAAAGAGTATGCATAGATAGGAAAATAGCTATTACATGAGAAGATGAAATCTTAATAATAAAGCGTACATAATTGAAACAAAGGTAATATCAAACTGTCTTCTTCTGCTACATACCGAAGTCACTAATAATGCAGATTAAGTTTGGTTTCTCAACCAAATCACAATTAAGTAACATCAACATACAATAGAAATTTCAAATGCTAGTTAACAAAGTTAATCAACTTCAGAGCACATCAGTTCACTCCTCTGCTCTATGAGCCTAAACTTTCTCTATTTTAACATTGACCCTAGATCTCTTTCTCTTAGGAGCTGTAGTGGAATGATCCGCATCAATACACCTCTTTCCAAATTCTTCATCTGTACTCTCAGAATTGCATTTTGTGCCTTGCTTTGGTGTGCGAACTTCATCTTTCTGAGATTCCACCTGTACAAAGAATACATTATCAGGTTATAAAATAATTATTAAATAAACAATTAATTCACTACACTAATTATGTTTGTGTTATGAATAATACTTGTTCATCAGCTACAGTTTGTAATTTTGAAAGCATATAAGAGTCCTAAAATAATGCACAAATGTTTTTTATAAAATTGGTTCCTTACATAATATTTCCCTTGAAGTAAGGATTAGAACATATAGAAATATTTTACACTAACCTGACTGTCTAAGGAAGTAGGTCCATAATATTTGGAAACCAAAGCTTCATCCACACTTAGCTTTATAACTGAATATGCTCCCAATTGTTTCTCCCTCACTTGGACTAAGAAAAGAGCCTTCACATCTATGAGTTTTTCCAAATCTGTTGGAAGCTTTGTATATTCAACATCTTCCTGTGTAAACTTTAAAATGTGATTAAAATAGTATGCATAAACTGAAACCATAAAAATTATATCATATTAAATCAGGACTTACCTTTGCATTGCTTTCCCTAAGTTGTTGAGCTGATTTACCAATAATTTGTGTACATTCCCTATCCCATAGAAGTAGTGGAATATTTCCTGTTCCGTCAACAACTCTAATTTGTAGCATGTATCTAAGACTTCCTTTATCATTTTTCATACACTTTTCACAATAAAAAGAGTCTCCAATAGGCTTGAGTTTCTTTAGGCATTTCTTACATGCTACATAAAACCACTCTCCTACTGTTTCAATTCCTGCAACCCTGACATTGATCCAAAACTTTCCCACCTAAACCAAAATTCAATATTTTTGTTAGTAATGAAACATCTATTATCTATTATATGTATTAAAGAAAATTAATCTTACCTCATTCTCTTGAAGTTGTTCAACTGTTTTGAAAATAGATCTCTCACTTGCTAGCTCCTCTGTTATTGTTTGTGAAGATAATGATTGCCTCTCTTCACAAACTGTGATTTGTGAAGATTCACATTCAGGTAATCTGTACAAAGGTAATCATGTTTAGTTTTCATTGTTCATTGTTGTGAAAGTAATTAATGTGTAGAAGTGTTGAAAGATATTTTCCTCTTTTCGAAGTCTCTAATCTCATCCATTGTAGTATCAAGAATTAGTTTTGTGACATTCCAAGTGTTTGATATCCTAACTTCATCTGCAAGTATTAAGTGTAGTTAATGTTAATTTAACCATAAAAAATTGCTAACAAAATAAATATCTATTTTACCATTAAACTTGCTGATTCAACAAAATTGGAGAATAATAATAAGCTGGTTTGGATTTGTCTGTGAAACATATTCACTTAGTTCTGTAGCATAATCTCCCCAAAGTGTGCACTGTACTCTGTTTTCTCTGAAAAATTGTGTAAGTAAATACTTGATATTAACCATTGTGGAAAAAGCATAACAATGTCCAAGCATTCATATACACTTGTCTTACTTTTCATCCTCCAGCACAAAATCCATGTATTTGGTGACTTGGCCATAAACTTCCTTCTCTCTTAATGTGTGTACTGTGCAAACTCTTCCAATAATGTCTGTCATCAGAGTAGTTGTTAGTACGATAGCTCAACCAATTCAGTAAGTAGTATATGAATTATAAAAATGAGTATGGTACCTGTAAGACATGTTGGTGACCTTGTAGATAATTCTTCAAATGCTGCAAACTTGAATAGTACAGTTGGAAATACTTCTATATTTTTTGACAAATTACACTATGTAAAATTGTTGAAGTAAATCACATATTTGAATTCAGTAGTTTTTATTTTCATTTGGTTATCTGCCACTATGAAATTCTTGACATGGTAGAGCTCCCCTTCAATGATTTTTTGCTTTATATTGTGGAATCTGAGATTTCCTAATTGAAGCATGAATTCTATTTTCCTGTTTTATTCAAGCAACATAAATTATTAGATTTATTTATATATTTCAAAATACTAATGAAATAAATAACATAAAATTTGCCTGCCAACGTACCTCATTGTCATGAAATACACATTCTAAACTGTATGCTTCATTTTTGTTCCCATAAGAAGGCTTATCGTAAAGCCTAATCAGTCGAAGTTTAATGCACCAGTTACTCTTGGCAGGGTTTATTTCTCTTAGATTTGTGTAGATTGACATGTTATCTGTAAATATATCAGGTGAAAGTGTTTACAAAAAATGTAATCTATAAAAGTTTTAAAATCTGGTCAAAATAGTTGGCTTACCTGGGGATGCTGATGATTCTGCCAAATGACCTAACAATTCTCACGATTATACCAGCACATTATGTTTTTGTGATGCATATATAGGCAGGGAGAGCTGTGTTTGAAGTCAAACAGAGAGATCTGACCGTCGATTATTAAGTTATCCAGGGAAGAGTTGCAGAACAAATCAAATTTGGACACATGGCAAAATGTACTGCTACATTGGCTGGGAAAAAAGTTGTAATGAAAGTGTATATTTTTTTTTAAATGATGTAATTTTTTACGTTGACTCTGACCTTCCAAAGTCAGATTAAATGTTAAATTGACACCTGTCAAGTAAAGTAGATAGAAATGAGCGGAAAAAATATGCTGCATGTATTCTGCTTTTATATATAGTAAGATTCTTAGTAATAATACTCGATGACCAGCGTTACTTCCACCTAAGATCCTTGCTTCCAAGACATAAGATTTAAGCCTTGAGATAATCATCCTAACACCATTGCATATGCATAGTGAATGATCAATATTCCTCAACAACATAACAAGTGTACCTATCTTCGAATTCAACATGGTTTGATACATCGGTGCACTTAATTCCATTTAGAAATTTAGGAGTGTCTAGATCTTGCAATAAATCATTATTTGCATATGATTTTCATATTTTATTAGAACTAAAATAGGTTTTATCTTCAACAGAGTTGATTGACAACATGTATTCATTAATAGACTAAAAAATATCAAGATTTGGTGCTAGTATAGATCTTCCTTCAAAATAAGCATCGTCAATGATATTTTCATTAAATTTTGGATACGTGCTTTACACCATATCTACAATAGGGTCTTTCAAATTTTTTATTAGAAGATCATCTAGAATTTTTATTGTTGTATGACCATCATTATTCCCACAAATTATTCCATCTCCAATACTTGCAATCCATTCTAAAAATTACTTCAACACAAGACATTCATCAACTGAGCTTAGTTTTTGTAATCTCGTAACACCTTATAAAATCTCCATAAGTACGAAAAGTTCACAATTGCATGAATAATGTCTTATCTAATACCTTTACGAGTGATAGGTAATATTTTTCAAAAATTTCCACCAAGAACAATTGACTAACCTCTGAATGGATTCTTAAGGCTGAACTCATTGCTAAATCCTAAAATATCTCTTATGGTTATATCTAAAGCTTCAAATTAATACATGTGCATCATTGGTGCTTCATCCCATATAATGAGTTTACACCTTATAATCAACTTAACCAGTGGACTACCCTATTTGATGTTACATGTTGACTCATTGTTTGGATTTATAGGTATTTTGAATTGAAAATGAGTCATCCTTCCGCCTGGTAATGAAAGAGAAGTGATTCCACTTGATGCCACATTTAACACAATATCTCCTTCAGATCTTATAGATACTAATAAATTCCTCCATATAAATGTCTTTCATGTACTTCTGTATCCATAAATAAAGAACAATCCACCTATATTAGACTTAGTTGCCTCCATTATGGTGTCATACACGTTTCACTGTTTCGAGATCATATGGGATAGATTTTTGTTGAGTTCTTCTTTCAATGTTGACCGATCATAACACATTTCCTCATGAATCAATGTTGATTTCTTCTTTCAATGTTGAGGTAAAGGCACTAATCAATTAGTTACATGAATTAATCGATTGGCTTGTCATTTTAGCAAAATGGGTTTTACTTAACTAAAGTGATTGACTAGTTAGGGAACTAATCGACTGATCTGTGGAATAGTCAATTAGTAGGCCTAATCGATTGACTAGCATGCCAAAACAATCTACTGGTTTGTTGAGTTGGGAATATTTTTGAAACTCCATTTTTTAGAAAAAAATTCTTGTACTGAAATGGAACCTTGTTAACCCATGCCAAATTTTTCTTAAAATATTCTTAACCTTTTCATGATGCATCATGAAAATACAACCTCAAATTGAGCTGAGGAGTCAATTGGGATAATTGAGGGAGAGGGGGAGATAACGTCAACTGTGTCATCTTCTACCTCTCTACTCTACACATTTTTGGGATCATTATTTCAATCTTGCACTCCATTCTACTTGGCTAGGAGATTCCTTCTACGCTAAACTTCCATTTCCCCTCTCGTGTATTGTATTTCTTGACAAATTGACCTACACTCCTCTAAAACACCATTTGAGCCTTGAAGGATAGGTCAACATATCTTGCATAAAAATTTTCCATTTAACTTAAATTCAAATGGTAAGATTTAGGGTTTTCGATCTGATCCTAACTACACTTGTGATTTGTATCAATTTGTTGGCTATAAATATCCATAATCACCTATTTTATTCACCTTTCTTTCAGCCACCTTAACTCTCTAACATTCACTTTCTCCCTTTTCACTTCAAGCCTTGTGAACAAATATCTCTTACTCTTTTGATCCTCTCTCTATCTCCCTCTTATTTTAAGTGTTGAGAAAGAAAGAGCTATGTTTAGGAAAAAGGTTGAGTGGTTTAACTAAAATTACCCTTCGTTTTTCCTTTTGGTGTGGTATGTTCATTCTTTCCCTTATATTTCAAGTTCATATTTATAAAATTTATTCATGAATTTATAAGTTAAACTTGTTGTTTTTAAGGTTTTTAAAGTTGAGGATTTCATAGGTTGCGTGTTCTTGTTTAAATAAAGTTTCAATTGTATCAAGTAAGTTATTCTTGATTCTAAAATGGATTATGAGTAAACTTGCATGTTATGGAACTCTTCAAGTTTGATAGTACAAGTTGGCATGAACATATAACATACAGAACTAGATTGAATGGTTAGATTGTGGATTTTGAGTGAAAATCATAAATATTGATGAAAGATTGAGCTGTGATGATTAATGGTGAAATGTACAACTCATTTAAGCTAAAAATGTATTATGTGATGTTAGAACATTTTTTAACGTGGTATGATAAAGACTTATTAGCATGATCTACATGAAAATGAGTGTTTGGTGCTATTGGAGGTCAAACCAATTGATTGGTTCCTAGAATAATCAGCTAGTTGACCTAACCCATCAATTGGCAGGCTTAGAGATACCTTGGTCATACTGTTTACTTAAACCCATAGACTGGTTGGCTAGAAACAATTGGCTAATCTATGAATAGTTAACTAGTTTTTTCCAAACCTATTGACTGGTTTGAGGAAAATAATGGTTTGGTCTAGCCAAATCGATTGACTGGTTAACCCAAACTAATTGACTAGTTGGACTAGATTGATTGACTAGTTTGGTTGGTTTGTGTAATTTTCTTCTTCTTGGTTTGGATATGCTTGAGATTATGCATGAGATCATTATGTAAATAATTAATAAATAAAATACATATATAAATATGGATCAATGACCTAATAAATGGATTAAATGGACCATGATTAATGACATACTCAATGGGTGTTGTAGAGGCTTAATCGGTGTACCACATATAAAATGTGATCATTTTGAGAAAAAGAGTGATGAAGCACAGAATGTGTCTTGAATGGAATAATATAATGGGCATGATTAATATTGAACAAGCATAAATGGAAATCCCATACATGGTTGGAGCATGGAATATATTAACTTGGGAGAGATATGCAAATGTCTTGCTTGCTTTTTATATGGGCCTTATGTGATCATGTAACCTCATGAGTAATATATATTAATCACATAAAGCAATTGACAATCGAGTTGTGTATGGGTCTAGGTTATTCAATCCTCAATTAGCTATTGGAAGTTAGTCTGCTTTTGGGTGTTTATTAGTGCCTTTGGATAGGATCCTAGTAGATCCCAGTGCCTTATCTAATCTAGACATTGATGATGTACTAGGGGTATCGATACTAAAAGGTTTGCTTAGCTAAGTGGTTGGCTTCAG
The DNA here is from genome assembly GCA_030549775.1 of Tamarix chinensis. Lineage (NCBI taxonomy): Eukaryota > Viridiplantae > Streptophyta > Magnoliopsida > Caryophyllales > Tamaricaceae > Tamarix > Tamarix chinensis. The sequence goes on along the minus strand of CM060171.1, from coordinate 102,318,321 downwards.
CTTGGACTTATGTCTATATTGGTTGTCTTTGGCCTAGACTTATGTCCATTGTGGTTGGCTTCAGTCTAGAATTATGTCCACTATGATTATTAGCTTTGGCTTGGAATTTATGTCCCTTGGTTTGGATAGACTTCTATGATATATGAGACCATGGGGTGGTGCACAGTCCATCACTCGAGGATGAATATTTGAAAAATGTTTGAAATAAATGGTTGGATGGTAATAATTGTAAAAGTTGGAATGAATACATAGATAATGATTTGAATGAATAACTAGTTAATAATTGTAATTTATTGACTAGACAATGACCTATATAAGTATATGGATAAGAAAATGGCATAACCTAATCGATTGAGTAAGTTGGAAAATAAACTCTAGTTTTCATTTGGATAATCTGATTACTATGTGTGTGTGATCACCTATGATATTTTACTATAATAATGAGCATGATACATTCTGAGTTGTTTGAGTAATGCATGACAGCAAATCTTGATGCATTACTACACTTAATTATATATCATTAGCATGGCACATGTTAAGTATGATTTCCATGTCATGATTGGACTTGTATGTTTGTGACTTCCTTTGATGAGGCAACTTGGCTTATTCAATGCGTAGCATACTAATGTGATCATTCGCTTGGTAAACTAAGAGAGCCATGTGCAAATTTTTGGGAATGCCTAGTAGTGGGCGTACTATAGCTTGGGTTCGAGGCTTGAGAGAATGAACCTTCTAAGTATTTTGTGGGTTTTGTGACAAACCATGTTTTGGGGACACGCCCTAACTTGTGTTTCTACTATTATGGCCTTGTATTCTTAGCTTATCATTCTCCCTGTATTTGACTATGTCGAGGGCCATCAAGGTCCTATGATGTAAATGATCTTTTAAATATTTTTGAAACTTAATCTTTTGCACCCTACTTTAAATTGGCTGGTTTGATTTTAGCCTTGTATCTAATATTGGATGGGCGAATGATGTCTATCCTATGTTAGGTACGATGGCAGAACCCCCTTTTTTTCTTGGTGTGTTTAGTTTTTTCCGCTTTTACACTGTTCTAAAACAAATTTTTTTGGTAATAAAAAATGGGAGTGTTATAGGTTGGTACCAGAGCTTTTTCCCTAAAAATGCATCACTTTCGAGAAAAATTAAGTTGATACCACATGTTAGAATCAAAGCTTTTTCTTAAGAATGTGTCGCTTTCAAATATTTTTAAGCTGATACCATGGGGTGGTATTGACCTTGATTTGAAATCTTTTCATCCTTGATATTTCCCTACTATTTGAGTATTTAAATGGAAGTTTAAGTATTTCTAAACCCACAATGTTTGTGAGTGAAAGTGGGTTGGGAATATGCCATAGATAGTCTTTGTGGCAACTTGTTGTGTGAGTCTTGGTACTTGATAATTTGATTCTCTCCGAATTACTTCTAGTATTTAGGAATCGATGGCTGCAAACAACAGTTATGATCGTATAGAGGCATTCATGGAGAAATTTGAAGCCTACATGGAAGGCTATATCTGAGCACCACGACCATCGCTAAGGATGGCAATGGGTCTCAGACCTGACCCAGACCTGCTATACCCACCTTATTTTTAGCGGGTCTAGGTCTATGATTTTTGGACCTGACGAATTTGGTTTAGGTCTGGGTCTAATAGTTCTAGACCTAGACCAGACCCAAACCTGATCTGTTTAGTGTGTGTGTGTGTGTGTGTACATATATAAATACATACTAATATTATGTTTATCATTATTGTCGTAATCTTATTTGAACTCCATATTCATTTTTTTAATTTTATTTTTGTACATTTACTTTATAAGCAATATGTATAATATTGTATTCTAAAAGTATTAAAACACCATTTGAAAAGTTAACATAACTATTTTAATATATTTAATTTTTCACTAGGAGGATTTTTTTTAACAAAAAATATATATTAAGTTTTATAAAACATAAATTTATTTGTATTTACATAGATTATTATTATTATTATTATTATTATTATTATTATTATTATTATTATTATTATTATTATTCAAAAATAGCCGGACCCATTTAGGATGCGTTACCAGCTAGACTCGGTGGATATGGGTTTGGGTCTGAATTTTTTAGACTTGACAGGTCTAGATTGGGTCTGGGACTAGGTAATATAAACGGGTATGATTCTGACTGGACTCGACCCATTGCCATCCCTAACCATCGCCGGTGCCAGTTACCCACCAGTTCTAGAGGATTTGCTCAGGAGGGTTGAGCATCATCACCCACCAATTTGAGACAGCCAGAAGGACCATGACATCATGGAGAGATAGGTTAGGGATATGAAGAAAACATTCATCGTGTGTAGTTGCCTTGTGGTCAAGAGGATTGATGTAGTAGTTTATTGTTTGAGAGGAAGGGTAGACGCTTGGTAGAGGAGTGTCCAACGTAAGGGTGGAGAACTTTCAGGTGGCAAGAAGCTTCCTATAAGATTATAATTTTAACCATATAATCTAAATATTGGAGGATTTTTTCCATTGTTCAAACTCCTATAAAATTTTCCTCCCATGGATGTGAAACTAAACATATTGTTGTAGGACCTAATATTTTGGAGGTACTGTTTTCTTCTATCATTACGTAAATATAATAGGTCATGCAAAAATTTTAGAGGATTTCTCATTGCTGATAGTTGGCTTTTTTCCTTGCATACAACATAAATAGTATTTTAGATTTTGAGATGATTGACTTTTGCACATTCACTCTCCATACCAAATAAAAAGAATTACAAAAATTGCATGTATATTTCGAATCCCCAATATCCAAATAATCTACAAATATAATAAAATTATTGTCAAATACCATTAATTTTCATTTGCGTATCAATCTTGAAAAATTATTATTTTCATAAAGTATATTTGAATAAATATCTTCATACATACTAGATGATGGTGTTCCATTGTTGTGTTCTAGTTCATCATCTATGAAAAATTAAAATATTAACCATTAAATAATGTACCATTGTCACATCTTTCTTTCTACATTATGAATAATGTGTATATTTTAACTAAAAAATGCTTATTGAAAAATGAAAATGCTAACCTTCATTGAATTGCAATCGTTCTCCTATGAAGAGGGTTTGAAAATATTTCTCAGAATATGCTCCCACATTGTTAAATTTTGATAATTTTGATAAATTGTCAATACAACTTTAATTTGATCCATGAGATGTATGTATCATATTGTTGTATGTGTTTGAAATTTCGATAGTTGATGCATAGTTCATTCAATTGTAGGCAAACTCTAATTTATGAGTACAGCTTTCAAAGGTGCAAGCTATATAAAATATATTTTCAAATAGTTAATCAAATTTAATATTTTAGACAACACTCGAAAAATGAGTTCAATAAATGAGATTTTTTTGTTTAATATTTGTATTGTCACTAAAAGGAGATAACAATCCTTAATATTCAAAGGGATTGAATACACTCTATGTATCTATGTCTTTTTCATAGTTTTTTTTAATAGTTATATTCAATTTTTCTGCATACATTAATAAATGTAAATTATATATATATTAAATGGTAAAAAATAGAAAGAGAAGTCAATATTTTTTGGAACCCATTAAACTATTCTAAACTAATGTAAAATGGAAGCTTTTAATATATTTTATACTATATAATATTAAAAACAATCCTATATAATATCATCTCACGTGAACCTAATTTTTAATCATTCCATCATTGTATATATCCATTAAAATGATTTCTCATTTTGCTTACAATTAACATTTTCATGCATGGATTTTTTAAATTATTTTATTTAAAAAAGTATGTCAACTAATTTATTATTATATAAGTGTATTTCACTAAATTTATTTAATCGCATATTAGTATGTAGGATAGCAGTTTTAGGTATGATGTATGCATGCCTCCTTCTCTAAATTAATAAATTATCATGGCTATGATTAAAAACAAGTCATGTTATGTTTAAAAAAAATTAGTCATAGGCTATAAGAAAAATTCAATATCATTTAATGGAAGAAATTAATGAGTATCAATATAATAAGAAATGATTAATGTTTTTATAGTATATACTACACATTATGATGATAGTTTATTTTAATAATTTCCTACAACATAAAAAGAAATTAAACAAAAATGTAGTTAAAAAGGCATTTCTTATAAAGGACGCTATGATGTATTGTAAATTTAATGTAAAATTGAAAAGAAAATATTTCCCATAATGTTCCCAAATCTAGTTCAAAATGTTTTTAAAAATAAAATTTGTATAATTAAATTTTATATTATTGATGAAATGTACTAAACTATTTAAGTATCAATGTAATAAAATAACATTTTTTTATAGTTAGGTAAAAAATGGTAAGTTTAAATTTTATATTAAAATTTTTATACCACACATCATAGTCATATTTTATTTTATTAAATTTATACAACATGAACAGATATTCAACATAAATGTAGTTAAGTAATATTAATATGTTATTAATAAGTGATAATTTTTTTATTTAATTATGGTTCTCTAATTTGTAATAAGTAAAACTAATTAAGTAATTTAATGTATTTTTTGAAAATAAAATTTTAATTGAGTATCAATTTAATAAGAAATGATTAATATTTTTATAGTATATGCCACACATCATGATGATAGTTTATTTTAAAAATTTTCTACAACATAAAAAGAAATTAAACAAAAATGTAATTAAGAAGACATTTCTTATAAATGAAGGTATGATATAATGTAAAATTGAAAGGAAAATATTTCCCATAATGTTCCCAAATCTAGTTCATAATGTTTTGAAAGAAATTGTATAATTAAATTTTATATTATTAATGAAATATTCTAAACTTTATAAATATTATTGAAGTATCAATGTAATAAAATTACCTTTCTTATTGTTAGGTAAAAAAAATAGTAAATTAAAATTTTATATTAATTCTATTACACCACACATCATAGTCATATTTTATTTTATTAAATTTATGCAACGTGAAAAGATATTTAACATAAATATAGTTAAGAAAAATTAATATGTTATTAATAAGTGCTAAATTTTCATTTAATTATGGTTCTAGGTGTGGCCGCAGCCGGCACGCAATTTAAACCCACTTGTTGTCACTTGTAGCACTGATAAATAAGGGTATCGTTCTAGGCCGGGGATTGAGAGGGCTCACCTCTATTTAACTAGCTTGAAAATAAAACTAAAACTAAAAATAAAAATTCTAAATAACATAGAACAAATGATTAAGAAAAATACTGATGGGGGTTTATCAAAATAAAAATAATAATAAAAGGAGTGAATAAAATAAAGCAAACTAATAACAATAAAAATAATAGGAAACCGCAGATATGATAAAGATGCTAGGGAAATCAAAATCCACCACTAGATTAGGTTGAAATATAATATTAATTTCTAAGTCATCTTTTAATCGTGAGAATGAGTTCGACCAAGTTGTACACCAAACGCAGGTCCATACACCTTATATTACTTTCCTTAATTAATTAATACGATAATGTGCCTATATTAACCCTATTAAATACTAGCAGCTATATTTAACTAGACTTAATGCATTAAGTGTAAGTGGAAGGCTGTCAATCTAAGTACCCCAAACTAGTACAAAACGCATGTCTAGCTGTATTTCCTTTCCTTGACCCACACGTATCAAAATGTTTTACCACTTCGGTTAGAATCACAAAACTATTAGGTGAATTGTTATCTAACCTAGCTGCAATTTATACATATAGATTCTAATATATTTAGATGGCCACCTCGCAGGCAAATAATCCTACATACTGTCACTTATGAGGAAACCAGAACAAGGCATGTACCAAATAAACTATACTTGACATAATTATACATATAAACGATAGCAATTAACATAGAGTCAAGAAACAATCTCACAAAACAAAGAATATAAAATTATAATTCAAATACTAATCCAGGGTTTCAATTTATTCCCTAACAAAAAATAATCAGCCAACCATAATTATAGAATTAATTACACAGAAATATTTATCTAAAATATAAATTAAAATAAGAGAAAGAAATAACCAGAATTAATTTTGGATAAAAGATCATTAATTTATTCAGATAAAATTAATTTTATCTGAAATAAATTCTATCGGTATTAATTCTTCCATCTTATTTTCTCTTCTTCTTTGCCTTGAATTTCCATGCAACAAATTCTTTTTCTCTTTCTTTCTCAGCTGACGACGCTGACTCGTACTTTTGGTTCGTCATCCGAGCGGCTTCTCTGTGCACTTCCTCCTTCACCTGACGTGCGGCCTATTTCCTCGTGCCCGAGCGTTGTCTGAGCTTGTGAAGGCTCTCGCTCGTACTGCCGCTAGCCCCTGCTTCTCTTTCTCCCGAGCCTATAAAGGCTCTCTTCCTTTTTCTCTGAGGCTCTGCCACGCCCCCTTATTTTTCGTGCCGTGCAGAGACTATTTATTGCTGTGTCGTTCGTGTGGCTTCTTCATTTACACGTCAGCCCTCGGTGACTTTTCTTCTCGTGTGCCTTGACCTTTTCTGCTTCGTTTGGCTTACCTTTTTGTTCCAAGCCTTTGGGCCTTCGACTTTTGGTCGTTAATCCAAAGGTCCAATTTCTTTTTTTAATTGTTTTTATTTAAAAAAAACTACAAAAATAAAATTCAATAAATATTAATAAATAATATTTTATTCTAAATTTACTTAATTTATATCATTTTAGCTCAAATAATAATATTTATGCAAATTTTACCACTTAAACATAAAACAATAATTATTCCCCTATATTAGTTAAATAAACTACCAAAAAATAAGATTATAAGGGTATAAAATGTGTCAAAATATGAACTCATTAGTTCTCTAATTTGCAATAAGTAAAACTAATTAAGTAATTTAATGTACTTTATAAAATTAAAATTTGAATTTAAATTTTAGTTGAGAATTCAATTTCATCTTAATTAGCTTTTTAATTTTGCACAATGTATAACTAATTATGATTAAAAACAAAATTCAATTAAAAAATTTGTCCTTTTGCATAACTATCCTTAATTACAAGAAGTGCTACGGATAAGAAAGAAGGGAAAAAAATCAATAGTTGATCATTGGTATCAGACAAATCTGGATCATTCGTCTGGCTTCGATTTGTGCCACACCAATTACAAGATCAACGTTGTTTGTCATCGATGTGGACTAATCTTGGCCGTCCATTATTTTTCCATGGATTGACCAAACAAACACAAATTCATTATTTCATGGCTATAAGATACATTTAGCTAAGATCCACCATTCGTCTCCTTACCCTCTCTTCAGTCTGGCAAACACATATCGAGGTAATATCAGCCATTGATATCGTACGACTTAAATCTTCGTCGTTGATTATACTAGAAATTATAATCATCATCGTTTGAAATCTGTCGTCACTGACAATAAATCTCGGTTGTTGAATTCAAAATTAAAAATAATCCTTGTCATTTATTCTACTAACCTTAGGTATAACTTTCGTACTCGATCAATTGCCTATTTTGTGATTAGCATAGTCGATGTTCCTCGAGCAGCGCTGGAGAGAAAACTTTCTCTTGATTGTTGATTCTTCCACATCAGTTGAGAAAAAATCATACCACTATCATTCTCTCTACCGTTTCATCCCTTTCCTTCAAAACCATTTCATTGAAAATTTCCACTTTGAAACAACAATTTCCTTTTAACAACTCATAAATTGGTTCCGTCTTCTCTAGTCTATACGCTATCATTGATGTACGATTTTAGTTTTTCGAAGATTATCATTCACAAAATAGGTATATTATGTTATGCTTTGTTTGTCTTATTTTTAGATAGAATCTGTTTCTATTTTAGCTTTTTAAAGATTTTATTTCCATATTATTTTATACTGAATGATTGTTTTTTTCCTTTTTATGAGATGTAGCTGCAAAAACTTTTAAGAAATTGCATTCGTAGTTTGATTATGTGATCTTGTGAAGGCTTCAAAAAAATCTTAACAAAATTATTTTCATTTTTATTTAAAATCTGTCATTTAGAATTTCAGATTTTTACGATATGTCATCCATTACATGCATATACATAGATATAGTTTTCTGTGAAGAAAAAACACCTATATATGTAAGATTGCCTTGTGTAGGTAAGTTCTTTTTGTTTACTATATTTGAAATATTTGCATACATATTTTTGGTGTTAATGATTCTATTTCTTTCACTCTAGATTTGATAACTCTGTAGAAAATAGTACGAAATATTTTATAATAAGTTGTAGTTTTATCAAATATGATTTTAATAGTATGATATAATATTTATTTGGTTTTTGTAATTAAGAAATGCTTATTGAAATGCTTTATGTAGATAAATCGACCTACAATCTTTGGATACTAATGACAATTTTATACATTTACCAAAAATCAAATAGTTATCAATTTCCATACTTGGAAGTACTAATTTCCTTTTTTGTGAAATGATTTCCTTTATCTATTTAAATATGTAAGTAAAAAACATTATGAATTAATATGATTTTTTTTCATGTGCTTGTTGGTGGTATATACAAATGTCGAGCTTAATGCATGGTGCCCGAGGTATAATTTTATATATTCCAAAATTAATATTTTGTCTTATGATTTGCTATCACTAAGGTAGTATTATAATTAATAGTGTTTTTTTATGCAAGTCTGAAAACATACATTTCTTGTCTATTGATTGAGGTTTTGTAAACTGGCTACAAATAATAATTTTGTGGTATAATACTATTATATACTCTTTCTATGTGATGCCTTACCAAATGTGTGCTAAAACTTGACCTTCATTTAAGCAAAAATATTGTATTCTTATGTTACATACTTTGTTTTTATCTTGTGCATGATTTTAAATGCTACAAAAAGTTTTAAAAGATTATTTAGGGTTGTTCTTGTTAGTTGTTGAACTATAACTATTAATATATCTATTAAATATAGCAAATATTATATAATCTATTTCAAACATTAAAAATAGTGTTAAAAATAAACAAATTACCTATTATTGGCTATTGTTTAAATTGGTATGTCGAACCATTTTAAATTTTGTGAACTTAAAATCATGGTCAAAAGTGTTGAACATAAGGTTGAGGGGGGCACTATTTTAAATTATGATTTGAGGGAAAGTTTAAAACTTACTTTGTAATGTTTATTTATTTGTGTCCTACTCTGTCAAATTTAATAAATGTGTACTATATGACAGTTCAACTTTTTCGACATGTATAAAATGTAGTAATAGTTGGTGTCATGGATATGATTGTCTAGTATTTTTTACATTTGTATGAAAGTCAAATTTTTAACATTTACTATATATGTAAGTAAACAGATATTGTTTGAAGATAGGGCCTTATTTATAATTGGAATAAGTTGATAAATTTTGGCTTTGTCCTTTGTTGTAAGCAAATGTGTTAACTTAACAAATTGGAGTACACTCACTTGGTCTTCCAAATATGATATCCACCGTTCTTTATTATATGTGTATAAGATAGGAGATAATAGTGTTAATATATGGAATCGATCCATTAATTTAACAATACTAATTCATTATTTGGGATATTAACAATAAATATGTTATTAATATAGTAGATGTTCGTGCTTATTTATCGCCTTCGACCAATGTAATAAATATCAATTCATTTTATAGGATATTAGTAATAAATATGTTAATAATTTAGGAGACGATGTGTTAATATATGTGCTTGGACCAATTTAATAAATCATTTTGCCTTTGTCCTCTAGTTCCTAATGTGTTAACCTAATATATATGGGTAATTATTTGATCTTACTTGCTATTTGGTATGTTAAGTGTTTAACTAAAAACTATTTTAGTTACCATGCTTATAACATAACTAATCCTACACTTAGTTGCACATGATAATAATTATCGATAATATTGCTATCACAAATGTTGAAAATTTGAATACAAACATAATAATTTAGAACATACTATTGATAATTGTAGTTAAATACTAATTGATATGTCTTCTCTTGATATTTTTCCTTCAATTGTGGTTGATGGTGTTAATTTCTTCATCTTCAGCTCCTATATATGAACTTTTCTCCATCTGCCACACGGAAAATAATGTTAGATAAATAGTAAATTAAATAGAGTAATATCATATTAATATAATTTAATTGTTAATATATAATGAACAGTGACTCACATAAGAAGGTGAATGTCAGATGGATTTGTTATATATTATATTAAGTTGTATATTTTTGTTGCTTATGTGGCTAAAGTCAATCGTATGTTGTTTGTCTCTTTATAACAACTTAAAAATTTTGAATTGAAATTGAGTAAGGAAAATTTTACAAACTAAGCTTTACAATTCAAAATTTTAATAATCGTAGATAAAAAATTTGACCAGACATATACTATTTTTGTTATTATTTTTATGATTATATTTTTAGGATAATAAAATATTATTCTAATTTATTTATTGAAAAGATCCCAATCTTCTATCAAACGTGACTATAAGGAAGGAGCTGTGATGAAAAAATTTACATTGTAACACAATTAAATAATTTTACAATTGTACTTTTTCTGTACTATTAAGATCTTCTATGATTTTAATGTTCTCAAAAAGCTAAGAGTAAACGTTTTACTATTGGTTACACATCTTTTGAGCCCCATACATCATCATAAATAAGACTTGATGATGAGCTAAGTGATTGTTATTGATTATTAATTTTCTTATGGTTTATTTGATAGTGATTGTTATTAAGGGATCATTCTATTATGATAAAGAAATAATAATGAGGCAATGGTTATTTTTAGGGGAAAACATTAATAACAGATGATATATAATTGATTATTAACCAAAAATGATGAACTGATCATTTTTTATCCCTTGAAATGGTAAGTAAGTGTTCAAACAAATTTTTGAAGGGAACAATCAGTTCTATATCACCATTTATAAACTAATTGCATGATATGCATTGGCCTATGATCATTGATTTGTAAATAAGCTTCCTAAGCCTCAACAATATTGAATGAGTGTTCTTATTTGTCATTTTAAAATAGTATCGGTTAGTTATTGAAGGAGTATTCTTGGTTGTTATTTAAATATGATAGGTGTTGGATTATGATCATTGGTTGGTAAATAATATGCATCTTGAGCCTCAACAATTATTGGAAAGTAATTCACAAAAAATATGCCCTTTTAGTTTCATCATGTGTTTGCTTTGTGATAATATTTGTTATAGCATTGATTTAGTGAGGGTTTATATGGCAAAATTTCAATAAAGTATTAGCTTCTAATCCAAAAATAAGTGGTACCAACATTTAATTGATAATACCCATTACATAGGAATTTAGAGCTTCAAAATTTCTTATGTTAAACTCTAACAAATTAAACTCATAGTTGAAAGATTGGACAATCAACCCCATGCTTTATCTTAAAAGGTTCAAAATACCTTACAACTTCTTACTGAATACTAATCTAGTAGCAGAATACACCTTAGTACTTATAAATGAAAATCTAATCACTTCCATATCAAACTCGTTCTTTCTTCACATTCACTCTAGCCTTCTTCTTTTTAGAAACTAATAAGGAAAGATCATCATTAGGCATTCCATTTGTTAACTCTAAGATTGTTTTTTCTGAATGATTTGTTATAAACTTGGTTGGAATTGTCACCTTAGCTGTTTGTGATTCGACCTTCATGGATGTAAAAAAAAATGTGATATCAGTTAGGGGATTAATCAACTCATTAGAATTGTATCAACTTAATTTTGATTTGCATTGTTTGAATATTACCTGCTCATCTATTGTTATATCTAGTTTGGAAAGTAAATCTGAGTCTCAACATAGTGAAAAAAATGATTTAGTTAAAATATGTAATAAAAGATAAAGTGTAGCATTGCAAATAATAACTTGTGATATTCTATTTGTTTTAGCAAATTTATGGTTAAACAGAAAAATAAAGAGGGAAATTGTTTGAAAAATAGAACCTGATTTTTAGAGTAATAGGGATCATCATACTTACACATTAAAACTTTATCCACAATTATTTAATAACTGAGTAAGCTCCCATTTGAGGATCCCTCACTTGACTAAGAAAATGGCTTCTAGGTTGATTAATTTTTCCAATTCTATAGGCAGTTGTTGATTATCTCCTTTTGCTTGCATTGTAAACTTGGAATTCATATGATACAACACTATTAACTAGTGCTTAATATTAATATATGAAATAGTACCTCATTGTCCTCCTTAATCTATAGTGCTGATTTTCCTATCACTTATGTACACTCCCTATGCCAAAACAGTAGTACAATGTTTCCTGTTCTATCAATAACTCTAATATATGGTTTGTAGCTTAGATTTCATTTAGTATCATATGTGTTGCACTTCTCACAAAGGAATCTTTAGCCTACGGGTTTGAGTTTATTTAAGCATGTTTTGCATGCAACATAAAACCACTCCCCAATAGTTTCTATCCCTTCAACTCTAACATTGATCCAAAATTTTCTTACTTGAAAATTTTTGGGTTATATATATATATATATATATATATATTGGTTAAAAGAAAACCTTGTAGTTGTTTGATTGTTTTGAATATTGCTTTTCGAGATGATAGCTCTTCAGTTATTGTTTGTGAACTTAAAAGTGGTTTTGCTTCAGAAATAGTAATAGTTGTGGATTATCCTTCCGGTAATCTGACATACAAAGTTTGTTAGTTTTTTTCTTTGTAGTAAATATATTTTAATTAAAATAGCTAATTAACTATATTATATAAGAGAAATACTGATTAAAAAAGTCTTTTATCTCTTGCATGTTAGGGTCAATTATGAGTTTAGTCATGTTTCATGTATTTGATACCTTGGTTTGATATAGGAAAAAAATTATAAAATAAGAATATTTATGACAATAAGGTTATAATTCCACTCTCTATCTAAGAAATTGCAACAAAAATACCCCCAAATAAGTTGACTCTACAAAATCGGAGAAACATTATAAGTGGATTAGGCTTAATGATTCTAAGGTAATCACTTAGTTCAGTTGCATAGTTTGCCATTAGTGTGCATTGAACTCTATTCTGCCTATAAAATTTGAAAGAAGTCAAATTGTTATTGTAATGGTGGATATACATGAATTGAATGATGTCTTCTATGTTTTTACATTGGATATTCAAGGACAAAGTCCAAGTAGCTAGACACATGTCCATATACTTCTCTCTCAATGAGTGTATAGTTGAGACTCTTCTAATGATATCTATAATATTGAAACGTGTTAGTTTGTTGAGTATAATATAAGTAAAATAGTCTTCTCTGTATTTTTCATCTTACCTTTGAGGGTTGTTCTTGCTACCGTGGCTAACTGATGAAATGATATAAAATTGAATAATTGGACCGAGAATGCTTCTATCTCTGATTGCATAATATAGTGTGTGAAATTTTTGAAGTACATTACATACTTGAAGTTTGTATTTTTTTTATTTTAGATGATTGTCTGCCACTATAAAGTTTTTCACTTGATAAATTTGACCTTCCTTCAATATTTCCTTGTATTGTTATATCTGGGATTTTTCGATAGTTGCACAAATCCTTTGGCCTTGTAATTGATTAAAATATCAATTAAAATATGGCGTTAGACGGATAAAAAAATATTATAAATGTGTATTTGAAACTCATTTCTTTGTCATGAAATATACATTCCAAGCTGAATCCTTCATGTTTGTTTCCATAAGAAGGCGTTTCATAAGGCCTTATCAACCTAAGCTTCAATGCCTATATACTCTTTGAGGGGTGTATGTCATTCAGAACATTCCCTATTGTTATTTTTTAGCTGATATATAATATGCAAATATCAATATCAATAATGAAGATGTATTAATTTACTTTTCATGTAGTTAAAGAGATATCAAAGACATATGAAATAAAAGTTGAAGTGTAGCATTACCAATGACAATTATTGAAAATTGGTTTGATTTTAGATTGCAAAAAAACTTACCAATGTTAGCACAGACATAAAACATGATGAATGAAATTTTAATTGTTGTTAAATTAGAAAATCTGAGCTTACCAATGGCGTAATGTTTTGTATATTTGAAAACAAGATGTTTGTCCAACAGATGGAGGTATTTATAGACCTTGTTTGGTTGTATATGGGGATTGCAAATTTTGAATCTAGAAACATGGATAAATACTTTTTGTCAAATAAAAAAGGTGGATTGTTGACCCATAACATACATGACATATTGAATAAGGACAATAGCCAATCGAGTTGTGACACGTGACCATCTCAAACAGTTGGAATTTAAATATTACGGTATCAGACTCATTAACGTATAGTCAGAAACAACTAAAAAAAATAAAATAATAAAAAATAAAATTATATAAGATCAAGTTTTGGAGGGAACAAATGTTTCAATGTATTATTCTTTTATATATAGTAAAATTATAGGTTATCAAAACTTGGAATTCTCGATTTTTAGAATGATAAGAATGTACATGTTGCCGAGAGAGGGTTGACAAAAATTGGAGTGTTAGGTCTAAAAATAAAGAACGGGTTGGTGAATAGGGATGACAATGGGTCGCGTCTGGCTAGACCCAGATCAGAACCAGTTTATATTATCTAAATATGTGTCCGATTTAGATTCATCGGGTCTCAAAAATTCAGATTCAGACCTATACTCACATGATTTAGTGGATAAACAGATCCTAAATAGATCTAACTTATTTTAATTTTTTTTAATAATCTTTGTAAATATAAATACATTTATATTTTATATAACTTAATATATATTTTTTGTTAAAAAAATTCTTTGAGTAAAAAATATAAACATTTCAAAAATAGTTGCTTTAACCTTTTAAATAATGTTTTAATATTTTTAGAATAAAATATTATAAATAATGTCTATAAAATAAATATATAAAAAATTAAAAAAATTAATAATGCTCTCAAACAAAATTATGACAAATATATATATCTCATCTTCTACTACTGGAGCCTCCAGTGGAGTGTAAGATGGCACCACGTGTCGTTCTTATTCTGATATCTTCTCACCATCTAAAGCAACTTTATATACCTATTCTTTTTCACACCATATTTCCTTCTCTTTTTAATATAATTAATTAATTAAATTGACAAAGAAAGGCTGAAAGAGTAGTTCAATCTTTCCCGTTCCCACCCCCATCGTTGCTTGTATCGTAGGTTTGACATTCACATTTTAATTAAATTGTGGGTCGAGGGAGCTAGGCTTTTCAATTAAGATAAGGATGCACAATCATGTAACACCTTACTAATTAATGGACTTTTCATACTATTTTCTTATATTTGGGGAAGTTAGTATTTTTATAATATGTTATTAGGTGAGTTACTTTATCTATAATTTTGTGGATTAATTTTCAAGTAATTATAGACTTTATTTCTGCGTCCCCGCCCATAAATATGTATGTATATGTTTGTATATAAAATTTATTAAATATTAATATATTGAATGTGTTGGCGGTGGATGCATGAAGGTCAATATATATATATATATATATATATATATATATATATATACATATTCATTAGTATGTAGTAGTGTTTGTTAGTACAGGTAGTTATAGTAATTCAACTAAGATTTAATAAGCAGCCTATAAAATTGGTGAGACGTGAAGTTAGAATGACTATTACGATAGATATAAAATATAATAAAATAATGATATAATTACATGAAATAAAGAGCTATATATACCCCGATTAGGGTGTTGGGTAAGAATTAACCACGTAAATATAGAGATCATAACCCATTATTTTCTCAAAGATTAATTAGTTGATCGAACATTTGGAAGTAAGGGAAGTTGTTGCATCTATTAGTCGGGTACAAAGGAATTTGCGGGCAGAAGTAGAGGTTTATTTTAGTGTAGGGGGGGGGGTTGTGGAATACCCCATATTTTGTTAGGAAAAAGATAGGACGTCAAATGCCCTTCTATTACTACTCATTTAAAGTGAATATAGACGTAGTAACCCTCTGTCGATAGGTAACATTTCGGTATAGATAAATTTCTTCTTCACCCATTAAGTAGCAATCTACTTCAAATTGAAGCTTTAGTGAGTAGTTCGCAAGAGCACTTCGTGATATTGGATTGGCGGTGAAGTGTTGGTGGACTAGCTCTGAGGTAGGTACCCATGTCTAACTTATATATATATTAGCCGTCGAACATATAATAGTTACTAGTTAAGTAAATATATTTTGTTAGTTCTTGGTTTAAATATTGAACTTTATGATATTCTTTAACTACCCATGTGTTGAAATTTACATTGTTTTATTACTTTTGTTATTTAGTGTGGTAAATCCATGTCTAGTTGTTTTTCGAAATATAATTATGGGCAATAGTCTAATATGGTTATGAGTTGATAAATAAATATTTAAATTTAAGTCATACGTTGCATCTTCAAGTTCACGTGTTTACACATTTTTGTGGGTTTTATTAGTTCTATAGATATGTATCTATTGACATAAAGTATATATATTTCAATATGTTTGTTGTGAAGTATTAGTACAATTTGAGATGTTATGTTATAATTTAATGATGCACATTTTAAGGCTTACATGAATTTATTAATACTTATGTTATTAAATTTGTATAATTGAATATTGTTAAATCCTATTAGTGTGGTTATTTTGATATGTATGTTATTGAGATTTATATACTTGAATATTGAAAGTAGGATATTATCCTAGACTAGTGGTGTAGAGTGGAATATCCCCTAAGTGCACCAAGAATAATCAGTTTTATAAATATGTCTATGAGGTGGTGTTACATCTTCTAAGATGACTTGTGAGATTGGTCGTGGGAAGTCGTGATTGTTTGGTGGGAGTAGACTTTGCTAAGTGTGCAAAAGTGAGATTGACTAATGGTAATAATATTTTTTCAAGGGTTTTATGAACCGACTCTTTTATTATATCTATTGAATTGTTCATATGAATTTTGTTAAGGTGTTATGTTTTTCCAAAATTTAATTAGAAGATAAAGGTTTTATGTGGCTAGAGTAGTTACCTATTGATTTGTGGCTCATTTTATGTGTTTTCTATTTTCCACGGATAAAGTTGATGAATGCGTAAGGGAATTGTTAGATGCATTTAGAGAATTTTCAATCACTATTAAGAATTTATTTCCCTCTTTTCTTAAATTTAATGTATTTTCATACTTTTTGTGTATTCTTTGTTTTATCTTCGGTTGTTGATCATGGACTCATTCCATGATTATTATGTTCTACCTTGTGTTCTTTTGGAGACAAGACATAACACTCCCACAATTTTCTATTTGTTTTATTAATCTATAATATAATTCATTTTAAAACTTTACAGGGTGTTAAAAATCATCTCCTCATGAAGATGAAAAGGAGATATCTAGATCATGTTATTGACGATCACAACTTTGACTTTTCTCTTTCTTCTCCTACTAGGAAAATTCCGCCGACAATGAAGGTCATTTATCGAGAATGAGTAACTGCATGGTTTATTGAAGAGTATCTCTTGAAAATGATTTAATATCCTTGCTATATATTTCTTTCTTTTTTTCACAGACCATAAGAGAGGTAAATGGATGGGCTTGAGAAAGAAGAAGGGCATAGTTACATACATATAAGAGTATAATGGAAAAACTAAGAGTGAGTTAGTGCATATATTTAATTTAGAAATAAGTATAAGATGCAAAAGGTAGCAAGCAATGTTGATGCCTAATAACAAAGAAAATCTTTGGATTATGTTGTATCCAGGAATTCAACCAAGGAATCTGAGGCAATAATGGAATTTCATAGAGAATTCAAGAGAAATAGAAAAGGATAGAGGAGGTTGAGCTAGAAGTTGATTTCATTCATAAGCCTCCAAAATCCGTTGCAACAGATACACATCAAATCTAGCTAAGATTAGCTACCCGTGGATCTATGGCCTTATATTACACCATACCCAACTAGTCGCTTCGTTCCCTATACTGCCCCAACATTGAGTTTAACTATATCATATGTTGGATTGAAGGGAGCTGTTGTTTTGCTTCATGCTCTCGGTTGCTAAGGCTTTGATGACTTCTTCCCTTCCTACCTTACTTCTTCCCCGCCTATCCCCTTATCCTTTTCCTCTCCATCTTCCATAGCAGGGTGCGTATCAATAACCCCCCTTTAGCTGACCCTTGTCCATAAGTGTAATATCCCAAAAATTTTGAAAACCTATATTTTAATAAATTACTTTTATTTGGAATAGAATTGCTTTTAGATTATTTATTTTAATTATTTTATGGATTTTAGAGTATGTAAATTTGGATAAAATTATTTAATAAATTAAAAATAAATATTTTGCTATTTATCATAATATTTTACCAACTTTATCCTTTTTAAACTAAAATATTAGATTATAATAAATTAAATTATTAAATTAAATAATTTACCTAGAATATCATATTTTATGATTTTATAAATTCAATTAAATTATTTTTCCTATTTTTCCATTACCCTTTTTGCCCTTTTTCCCTTTTTCCCTCTTTCTTCTTTTCTTTTTTCTTTTTCCTTCCTCCCTCGGGCTGCCTCGCCAGGCCAGCCCTCTCCCCGCGCATTGGGCCTTCTGCCCATCTCTCCCGCCTCACCCCTTCTCTCCCTCGCGCATCGTCCAGCCCGTCCCTCCAGCCTGACCTCCTTCTCTTTTTCCCCTGGACCGGCCAGCTCCCTCCTTTTTCTGCGCCGGTCCAGCCGCCCGTCCCTTTCTTTTTCTCCTTTCTTCCTCCTCCGACGCCCGACTCTTCTGCCATTGTCGAGCGTCGACTGCCACCTGCAACCTGGCCACCGCCTACCTCCCTCTCCCTCTCTCTCTTCCCCCATCGTTTTCTTTCTTTTTTGAGCCAAACCGGCCCTAGACCACAGCCCCGCATGCCTCTCCCCTTTCCTTCTTCTTCCCCTCCTTTCTCCCTGCCAACTGACAGCCCTGCCACCACTGCAGCACCGCCGGCCAGCCCTGCCCCCTCTCTTCTCCCTCTTCTTTTCTTCAGCTCCCAAGCCCTTCATTCCCACATTTTTCGAGCCTAATATCCCTCCCCCGAGCTCTCCCTTCTCTCCTTCCTTCTTCCCCATCCTTTTCTGTTTTTTTTTTCTTCTCACCGCCGCCCGTTGCCGCTCGAACCACCAAGCCCAGCCCTGCGCCGCCTTCTTCCACCGCCTACTACCACCCTGCACCCCCACACAGCCCCTTCGAGCCCTGCACTTCCTCCCTTCTCCTCCCCTTCCTTTTTCTTCCCAGTTTTTCCCCTTACCGCCGAGCCACCTGCAACCACCTCTACCGCCGCCGTCCGGCCACCTCTGCCGCCACCCAACCCACCTTTCGACACCCTGCAACCCCCTCTACAACCGCCATCCATTAGTTGGCCGAAACCAACCCTTGCACCCCCTCTATTTTCCCCTCTCCTTTTCCTTCCTTCACAGCCCCTTCCCCTCGACCCTTCTCGGCAGCCAACTTCACCGCCTTTCCTCCGCCGTCTCCGCCGCCCTACGCCGCCGTGAAACCACCCTTAGCCTCCACCTACATCCCCTCTTCACTTCTGCACCATTCACTTGCCTTAGAACCTCCCCTAACCACCTTATTTTCTAGCCTAAAGACCCTAACCCGAAAATGGTTTATTTTTCTCCCTTCACCCCCTTCGAACCCTTTTCTCCCCATAATTTTGCATGAGACTCACGCTGTTCATGCAGCGTGAGCTCCCCTTCATTTTAAAAATTGTTTGGATAATTTTTAAGGTATAATGGTATTTTATGTTAAGTGTTTTATTAATTAAAATTATAAAGTTTTATACTTGGATTCTTATTTCTAACATAAATATGATGGATATTATTTATAGGTGTTGAGTTGCTAATTATGCTTGGTAAGATTGATATTTTTCGGGATTAAGGTAACCGTTAATCCTCCCTTAAATATATGGAAAAACGCATGCTAGCACATTTAGGGTTTAGTATGATTTTATGCATGTTTTGTATGCTTAAGCATGATATGTATATGGTTTCTTATATTGTTTGATAAAAAGAAAAAGCATGATAAATTTTGTGCCATATGTAGGTATGTTAAATAAAGAAGGAGTTTGAATATGGATAGAAATGTTAAATACTTGTTTATGATGTATCATGTTGTTAATGCATAAATGATGCTATTTTTTAAGGGTATTTTAGTAATTATGCTTATGAGGTATATAAATCAATGTGTATAGTTGCTAATGAGTATTATGTTGAAAAATGACAAGTTGGTGGACTTAGATGATAAAAAGGAAGTATTAATATCATTATTTTATGTAGTGTTAGCAAATTCATAAAAATGGTGAATAAAGGGGTTGAGTGGAAATTTTATAAGTGGAAAGGGTATTTCGGTAATTTTTGAGATAAAAGAATAATATGGAAATTTTATGATTAAATGGTTAAATGATAATTTATAAGTAAAGGATAAAATTGTAAGTTGTGAGAAAGAAGGGTAAAATGGTAATTTTGGAAGTAGGGGTAAAATAGTAATTTTGGATGAATGAGGGCATTATGGTAATTTTGTAAGTAAAAGGGTTAATATGGTAATTTTGGAGGTAAAGGGGCAAAATCATAATTTCATAAGTAAAAGGGTAATATGGTAAATTTTATAAGTGAATGGCGAAGTGGAAATTATAAGTAAAGGGGTAATATGGTAAATTGGAAAAGAATGGCAAAATGGTAATTATGTAAGGAAAGATAAAGATGGTAATCTTGGATGTAAAAGGGTAAAATAGTGGTTTGTAAAGTAAAAGATGTATGATGGTAATTTTCATAAATAAAAGGATATTATGGTAAAATTGGATGTAAGGGGTAAAATGGTAATTTTGTAAATGAAAGGATATTATGGTAAACTTGGGAGTAAGGGGTAACTTGGTAATTATGATAACGACAAAAGATAATTTAGCAATTAAATTATGATTGTAGAAGGGCAATTGGATAAGTATGATACTATAGAAGGGTAATTTGGTAAATTAACCAATTAAAGGACATTATGGTAATTTTAATAATGGAGAAGGGTAATATAGTAATTTTGATTATGAAAAAGGGTAAATTAATATTGGTAATTACGAAGAAGAGTAATTTGGGATTTGTGATAATTAAAAAGGGTAAATGGCAATGAAAATAATTGAGAGGGGTAAAATGGTAATTACGATAAAGGAGAAGGGCAATTTGGTAATTTGTTCAACTAAAGGGGCAATTTGGTAATTTAGCCGATAAAAGGGTAAAGTGATAATTGTTTAACCAACTAAAGGGGCAAAATAGTAATCATGATAATGAAGGAGGGTAATTTAGTAATTTATCCAACTCAAGGGCAGTTTTGTAATTATAATAAAGGAGAAGGGCGATTTGGTAATATAACCAACCAAAAGGGAAATATGATAAGTGTAGTAATTATGAGGGTTGAATGGTGATTTAAAAAGTGTAGGAGACAATTTGGTAATCTAAATTAGACAAAGGGTAATTTGGTAATTATGCAACCTTAAGGGTAATGTGGTAATTTATCAAGTAAGGAACGGATACTTAACAATTATATAAGTAAAGGGCAAATGAGTAATTTGTACCTAATATGTCTTTGAGATTGTGGAACATTAATATGATTAAATGATGCTGATTAGCCAAGTAAGAGTAATTGATAATTAGTATGGCCTTAATGGTTTCTTTGTGATATCCTGGATAATCATCTGAATAAGAAACGATTAATGATATCAGAACGATTGAAAGTGAATAAGTATCGGATTATCGTGTTTTTCGTGATCACCTTAATTAAGACACTATCACTTAAAGTGAAAGACCTCGAGATCGGGAATGGTGACTCCTTAGGGGTCGCTACCCTAAGGACGTGGTTTAGTCCACGATTATTCTGGTATTTGCTAGTGTGCCTTTGTGCCCCAGCCAGGCCCTATATCTTACTCTTCCTAGCTCTACGGACCTAGTTAGGGGGTATGCATACTTATGGATTAGGTTTCCTTGTCGGTAGGGTACTGAGTTAGCTTTATGCACCAGTACGACCAGGGTACCTTTGCGTCCTTGGGTTCATGGTTGAAGGGTACTGAGTAGCTGATATGCACCGGTACGATCGGTGTACCTTTGTGTCCCGGGTTATCGATCTCCCATTCGAGGCAAATAAATATGATTGATGTGCTGATTAAATAAAGGAAAGATACTATTATTGAAAGTGGAATATTAATGAGCCGGGCCCAGATGATTATGATATTGAGTACCGGTCCACCGGTTATAATAGTGGTCCAGGAGCGTGTTGCCCTGGTATGTGATATTGAGTACCGGTCCATCGGATATAATAGTGGTCCAGGAGCGTGTTGCCCTAGTATGTGATATTGAGTACCGGTCCACCGGATATAATAGTAGTCCAGGAGCGTGTTGCCCTGGTATGTGATTATGAGTACCGATCCACCGGTTATAATAGTGGCCAAGAGCGTTGTGCTCTGGATGATGATTACATATATATTCCGGTCCATCGGCTAAAATAGTGGGGGTCCCGAGCTCAATAAAATCAGTTATGTATGTGAATAAGATTATGGAAAAATACTAATCACTTATAGTGGAACACCATGTGAGTCGGGGCCAGACCGGTCCACCGGCAAATAATAGTGGTCAGGTGCATTCTGCCCTGTGTGTTTATCTTCCGGTCCACCGGCAATAATAGTGGTCAGAGGAGTTCTGCCCTGTGTGTTGACTTCCGTTCCACCGGCTATAATAGTAGGGTTCTCGTACTCACATGGATATAAAATATGATATTGATGGATTAATGACAGAATAATGGCTTAAGGCCCAAAGTATCGATCGTGACTTATAAAGTATTATGTTTTTCATTGTTATGTATGCATCTCTCATTATTTATATGTGTGTGGCTTGCATTGTGTGCCGTATGCGGACCTGTCTTTAAGTGTGGTATTAAAGGGTTACTCAGTACCGTAGTACTGAAGGGATTCCCTTTATGGGGCCCCTACCTATTCAATGGGCAGTGCCCTTGCAAGTTTTTCAGGTGCTACTCAAGTGGGATACGGGAAAGAGAGTAAGGAGTTATCCGGTATCGTTAGTTTTTTTCTCTTTCTCTTTTAAATTCTTGGTTTTAAATATTAACGTTGTTAAAGTAACCACCGTCGGTGGATTTTATTCCTGAAAACGATTTGATGCGCTACTATAATTTAAATATGTTGAAGTTCTTGCAATTTACTCTAATTTATGCATGTTGAATGTCTTTCAAATTGTATTTCATTTTCTTAGCCTTAGCACTTGGTACTGGAACGGTATGAGTGAACCGGTCTGGTACTAAGTGTGGTGGTAATACTCCCAAAGTTCACGTTTTGTTTATCTGCTTCCGCTATTATCTTTTAATAAAACAAAATTTTTCAGTAGTGAATTTTGGAGGTGTTACAATAAGGTTCAAAGTTAGGGAAACATCAAAGAAGCTCATAATAATACTCCCAGGTAGCATCCTCTTCACTTCTATTGGACCACTACACCAAGATCTTGATGGCTTCTTCATCGCTTCTCTTGACTGTCTGCCGATCCAATATGGCCACTGGTTCACAATTGAGCTCTATTGTAGTGTTGTAAGAATCTGGAAAGTTCCTAGCTATCTTCCCCTGATAACTTTTCTTTAGTAATGATACAAGGAACATTGGATGAACCAATGTGGAGGGAGGAAGTTCCAGCTTGTAAGCTACTATCCCAACCTTATCCACCACTTGATAAGGGTCATAATATCCAAGAGACAACTTGTGCATAGTTCTATTAGCCAATGATACTTGCCTATAGGGTTATAATTTCACATACACCAAGTCTCCAATGTCAAAGGTTCTCTCACTTCTATGCTCATTGGCTGCTTCTCCATTCTCCTTTGAGCTTGCCCGAGGTGTTTTTTAAGGGTAGCCAAAGCATTCTCCCTGGTTGTGAGGGTTCTAACTACTTTCTCCACCAATAAATCTCTTGGAATATATGGTAAATGTACGGGGGTTGTCCATACATAGCTTCAAAGGGAGTTGTTTATATAGCTGAATGGTATGTGGTGTTATACTAATATTTAGCTAATGATGACCAGTTGGCCTAGTCTATGGGTGCTTCACATGTTATGCACCTCAGATAAGTTTTGAGATATTTTTTGAGAAACTCTGACTGCCTATCAATCTGGGGATGATAGGCTATTAACATCTGCAACTTAACCCCTTGATGCTTGAATAATTCCTACCATAACTTGCTCAAGAAGATAAGATCACAATCACTGGTAATGGTTTAAGGCAAGCAATGGAATTTATACACAAGATCCAAAAACTCTTAAGCTACCTATGAGGCCGTGTAGGGATACCTAAGTACCATAAAGTGTGCATATTTGCTGAGTTGATTGATAATGACCATTATGGCTTCTTTTCTGTGTGAGTTGGGAAATCCTTTAATGAAATCCATATTAATGTCAGACCAAACTGTCTAGAGAATTGGTAGTGGTTGGAGCTTCCCTGGATAAGGTGTTGTGTCCTGTTTATTCCTTTGACAAGTATCACATCTCCTAACATACTCCCTCACTTCCTTCTTCAATTCCTTCCAATAGAAAAGTCTAGCCACCCTTTTATAGGTTGATTGTTCCCTTAAATGTCCTCCTATAGGAGAAGTATGATATATCTCCAGCAGTTGTTAGCATAATTGTGGATCATTGCCAACCATCAACTTGCCCTTCCTTTTGAGTAACTGCTAAGAGTAGCTACATTTAGTATATGCTAAAGGGTTTTTTTGTAACTAAAACTTTAATTCCCTAAGTCTATCATCACTATTGCAACTCCCCTGAACCTTCTCTAGGAGATTTGAGTGTAATGTGGACATGGAAGTAGCCAGGAGTTCCCCTCCTGTAACCCTAGATAAGGAGTCTGCTACCACATTTTCCTTTCCTATTTTATATATGATTTCATAGTCGTATGCCATTAGCATAGCAAGTCATAGCTACTGCAAATTAGTGATTATTCTCTGGCTATGGAGGTACTTTAGGGATTGGTGATATGATTTAATCTTGAAGTACTAACCCTTCAAATAATATTTCTACTTTTCCATTGTAAACAAGATAGATAGCAACTCCTTATCATAGATAGAGATAATTGTCTATTTTTAGGAGAAGGCCTTGCTAATGTAAGCAATGGGGTGACCCTCCTGCATGAGAACAACCCCCATACCCTATTTAGATGCATTACTTTCCACCACAAATTCCTTTTTAAAGTTTGGCAATGATAACAGAGACACAATTGTGAGTGCAACTTTGAGCTTCTCAAATGCTTCTTATGGCCTACTCGTCCAACTCCACGGATTCTTTTTAATATATTAGTTAAGGAATTTCTAATAGTACCATAGTTCCTCACAAAAATCCTATAATATCCAATTAATCTTAATAACCCTTTGAGTTACGTGAGAGTCTTGGGTAGAGGCCATTGCTTAACTGCCTCTATTTTTCCAAGATTAGTGGCTACTCCTTGTCCTGATGTGACATGCCCTAGGTACTTAATCTATGTGGCCCCGAAAGAACACTTGCTTTCTTTGGCATACAAATGGTTGATATTGAGTACTTCTAATGCAAATTCCAAGTGATTTAAGTGTGATGGCCAATCAACACTATATATTAATATGTTATCAAAAAATACCAAAATAAACCTCCTCAAATATGGCTAGAACAACTCATTTATTAGAGGTTAGAAAGTGGAAGGAGAATTGGTTAATCCGAAGGGCATCACCAAATATTCATAATACCCTTCATGTGTCTTGAAAGCTATTTTATGAACATCCTTTGTGGCCATCCTTATCTGATGATAGGCAGAGCAGAGTTCAATTTTTGAAAAGTATTAGGCTCCATGCAGCTCTTCCAATAGCTCTTCAATGACCAGAATGGGGAAATCCCCCCTCACTATCTATTTATTCAGCTCTTTATAGTCAATACAGAGCCTCCAACTCCCATCTTTCTTCCTGACCAACACCACTAGTGAAGAGTATAAGCTTGTATTATGTTGTATAATTCCTCCATGTAGCATCTCCTTCACCGAGGTCTCAATGACATTCTTCTAAATAGTAGAATATCTATACGGCTTCAAATCTATTAGACCTGACCCTGGCTTGAGAAGAATGCAATGATCTTGTGTTCTAGTTAGTGGCAACTCCTTCAGTACTAGAAAAACAACAGTGTATTTTTAGAGGTTGGCATTGAGTTCCTTCTACTTGGCTTCCACACTCTCCACCCTGGACAATTTAACACTAGTTTCTTCTTTCCAGTTCCCTTTACATAATTGTAGGCTATAGAGCTGTAAGTTGTTTTGAGCAGTCGGTTTAATCATAAACTTATCTATCCACTTGGTCTTAATTTCCTTTGAATTGACCTCTTGAGCCCCCTTAGCTTAACCCTCTAGTTGTTGACCCAAAATTCAACACTTAATTGGTTATAATCTGGAGTGATCCTTCCTAATGTGTTGAGCCACTAAACTCCCAAGACAATATCACACACTCCCAATGGAATTATCCTTACATCATTTGTAAATTCATGGCCATCAATTTACCATGTCACACACTCCCATTGTAATTATCCTTACATCACTTGTAAACTCATGGCCATCAATTTTCTAAACTAATTCCCTACAAATGAAACAAATTTGAAGAGCCCTCCCATCTACCATAACCACTTTCATTGGCTGGGTGGCTATCAACTGACATCCTAATTGCCTTGTTATCTTCGTATCTAGGAAGTTATGTGTGCTTCCTGTACAGATCAAGATATTGATAACCCTCCTTTTTATGTACCCGATCACACGAATGGTTTGTTAAGTGGCCATTCCGCTCAGGGCATGCACTGAGATTCATGGAAATTCATCCATTGCTGCCTCCTCCATTTTTTCTTCCTTTACCAAGGATTTCCATCTTCTTCTTCTACTGCATCCATCATGAAGATTTGTCTTTGGCCACATCTATGGACGAGAGTGAATTTGTCACTACACCAAAAACATTCCCCCTTGATCTCTTCATATCCATCTCTTCTTGAGATAATGTTTTCATCGGTCTTCCTTGTGAGACCCTACCAATATTATTATTACCCTGAATTTTTTGGTATGCTTGAGGGGTTGGTAGTAGTGGTGGCTTGTGTTGGTTACTCTAACTTTATATCACTATAGTATGTAATTTTGCTAATTCATATGCCTCCTTGAGAGTGGATGGCTTAAACATCCCGACACTATGCTGGATGGTGGGTTGCAGGTCACCTAAAAAATAACTCACTACATACTTGTATGGTAGATTCACCAGTGTCAGCAGTGCATCAAATCTATTTTGGTACTCAAATATATTCACCCCATGTTTAAGATTAGTTAGCTTGACCATAGGGTCATCAAAGGGGTACTAGTAGAATCGGGCAATGATTGTTTCTACATATTCTTGCCATGAGATATACATTGGATGAGGCATGGTCTTCATATATCCTTGATGCCATTACAATGCTAAGTCCTCAAGGTGAATGGATGCCATTCACACCTTACTATTCTTAGGTGTTCCGTCTATGGAAAAGAATTATTCTCCCTTGTAAATCCACCCCTCCACATTGCTTCCATCAAACCAAGGAAATTCAATTCTAGCTACTCGGTAGGGAATTGGATGAGTATTTGGATTCTGGGGAGTAGGTGCATGTGGCATGAAGTGTGTCGTGGGTGGCACAACATCAAGAAGGCTAGTCTAGTTTTTGGGGTGATTTAATTTGCATGTTGTGGAACCATTTCCTTGTGGTATTATGCTAGATGAAGGCCCCAAATAAAGGGTTTATATTTAAGCTAGAATGGTTTGCAGAACTGCTGAAGTTTCATGCTGGGATTCTTGGAGTTGGGTCTGAAACTTGTTATTCATCTCTTCCATGGATTATTGGAGATTGTCCATCACCTACTTCAAATTGGCTAATCTGGTACTATTAGCCATGGAAGATCGAGATGGCTTTGATACCACTGTTGCGTCTAGGAATTCAACTAAGGATTTTGAGACAACAGTGGAATTTTAGAGAGAATTCAAGGGAAATAGAAAGGATAGAGGAGGTCGATATGGGAATTAATTTCATTCATAAGCCTCCAAAATTATTTATAACAGATACATGTTGAATCCAACTAATATTAGCTACCCAAGGCTCTATGGCCTTACATTACACCCTACCCAACCAGTTGTTTCATTCCCTAAATGCTGCGTTTAACTAAATCATATGTTAGATTGAAGGGAGTTGTTAGTCTATTACATGCTCTCAGTTGTTGAGGCTTCAATTCGTTCTTTCCTTCCTACCTTACTTCTTCTCTGCCTATCTCCTCATCCTCTGCCTCTCCATCTTCCATAGTAGGGCGTGTATCAGATTATGAGATGAAATGCCCAAAAAATTATTTTTCTAATAAAACTTCTCTCCATTATCTATTCCTATATCTTTACTTTTAACTTTTTTCTTTTATTTGCTTTATCTTCTTCTTTTTCATTATTTATGATGAAAATGTTAATATATATATATATATATATTGATTTTTAAAATTATTATTATTTTATAAATATAGTGTTAGATATTTTATACATATATTAACTCTTAAATATGATCTATATTAAAACTAGATATAATGTTTGGTCAGAAAATTATTAAATATGTATTTTAAATTAGTATATTAATTTAATTTTCTCTTCTACTATTTCTTAATGGTAGAAATAGTTATACAATGTATATGTGTAAACGAAGGAAAGAATAAAAACATTAATTTGAAGGTATATAAGTGTGACTATTGATCCAAGCTCATTATAATGTTTGATTAACCACAATACCTTTTAAATTATGATGTGTACATTTCTTCCTCTTTCTTATACTCTTCTTCTCTAATATACATTTAAAATTGAAGAGAGAATTGAGATTGAATTGTCTTCTTGAAATCAAGCACGATTCAAGAAGATTACATAAAGCCTTTGTTTATATTCCTATAAAAAAGAGACATGCCATCTAGTTAAGGATTGAGAGAATAGAACCGCAAAATTTTTATTTCAATAATTATAAATTGTACTTTTGGTGTGATTGATTCTATTAATGGCTAGAGGTAAGCAAATTATACTTGCTATAATGATGATTGAAGATCCTATTCCATAATAATATCTAATTTCATAAGTTTAGGATTTTATAAAATTATTTTAACTTGTACATGAATTCATAAAATTAATTATATTATATTATATTTATAATTCATGCTATATATAGTCCAACAACAAATGTACTAGGCAAAGTAAGAATTTTAGTTATTTATTTACCTCTTGCTATCAAAGATGATAAAACAAAAGTACTGTTGGAGTTGGGACATGAGATTTCAATAGGTGTAGAAAACTAATTAAAAGTAGTTGGTGATCGAGGATGCTGAAGTAGAAATACCATTGGATTTGGTTCATGAATGATATTTCAATAGGTGTAGAAGACTTGTAAAAGATGTTGGTGATCAAAGAGCTTCTACTCGTGCATGAGATGAAGGGAAAAAAAATAGTCTCCACATAATTCACAATGCCATATTATATTGTATTGGGGTTAACTGGCACTAAGCTTTGTCAACATTATTCTAAAATCAAAACATACATAGCCATAGGGTGGTGGTTATGGTGGTGGGGCTTCTCAATTCCATTGGGTATGTGATTCTTCAACTTACCTAGTAGCATAGGGTACGAATTGAGGTATGGCTTAAGGACGATGAGAGTGGAGTCTAATATGTATATTAATTTTCATTATATCATAAAATAGGTTATATTATAACGTGGACATAAATATGTGAATATATCAATTTTGATGGGTGAGATGATATTTATACTGAAATGTAAATGTGATGTCATCTTACTATACATTAAACCCTCCATTAAATTTTAATTAAGCATCTGTGTTTATCATATATAGTAAATCACATAAAAGGCATGTATTTATAATATGGAACACACAAATTTATAACATTAAACACTTAGGTGCATAACGGAGAACACTCATGTTTAAAAGAAGAGATCTAGCTTTATAAAATAGTTACCAATAACATATTAAGAGGATGTTCTTCTCGGCTCATTTTCGAAGCTTATTAGATTATATTAATTTTTTTTTCTAGTAATAAAATCAATATAGAGTTTATAATAATGATAGAAATGATAACAAAATGTGAATTCTTGACAAAAATGTTGAGAGGAAACCTTAGGGAGCCCCATCATGTCACCATGACAAAGAAAAAGAAAAATTTGTTAGGACCATCTCCAGCATCACGACTAAAGGTCTGAGTTCCCCTAAGCAATGTGCATATGGTGATAGTTTGAAGCCCCAACCTAGTTAGACAAATTTAGAGGAGGAGCCTCTATCTTGTGTACCAATGTCTAATCCAAACACCAAACAAGAAATTTAAGATTTTGATCGGATCACATCAAATTAAGTTCTAGAGAATCCAATGACATCTTAGCTTGATAAAGTCATGCAAAATTTACATCTAGATAAGATCTTCCATATTAATTATATTCAACCAGAGATCAAGGATGGTGTACCATTGATATTACTTCAAGAGGAGGAGATCCGACGTGAGTTTAGGAATTAGGAACATTCATCTCTCAGCTTTGTGTGTGGGAGACAAACCTTGTATAGGAGCATGAATTAATTTGTAAGTGAATTTTAGACGCACGTTAACACCCATATGAATCACATGAGAGAATTTTCATTAATTTTTAGGTTATAAATTAAGAGGCTTGTTTGAATATTCTTAAAACACCTTATTAGACTTATTAGAATTAGCCCTTATTACTAAAATTATGGTAACCTAATTTGGAATTTAGCCATAGTGAATTCATATTCGCCCATGTGTGGGTGACCTCTCCTATTTTCCGTTGTTGTTATAGTCTCTAAATCCTATTAGTAGGATCGCAAGCTATGTGGTAAAACCCTTGGGGATGGATAGGATCACAATAATAAGGAATTGCATCTTTTTTGCTCTAGTATTGATTGAAGTTGACACCCATCACCCCTAGCTAGATAATGTATTGGTTTAGAAGACTAATGGAAGCACAATGTAGCAACAATTGAATTATAAATGGAAACCTATGTATTATGATAATTGCATGAACTTTAGTCATCTGAGTACACAATGCAAGGGTATTTAAGACTTGATGAAACATAAATCCTAATAACAACAGGTGAGGAAGCAGCCATAGAGCATTTTAATAATATAAGTGGGGCTTAGGGAGGAGTCATAACTCACCCTTGCATTTGGTCCACAAAAACTTGCATACAAGGTTGTAACACCACCAAGCCAAAAGGAGTTATTCAGAAGCAAACCATTGTGTCGAGTCCTAATTGAACAATTACTAGAGGCTCTTATGGATCATTGAGTTCCAATTGAATTAATAAGCTTCTTATGCAAGGAGGTCATCAATAAACTTGGAAATTAGTTACCAAATGAATGAGGATGAAATATTATAGCTTTAACCCGGCCTTAAAGGTTCATTTAACATGATTCTAGGTTGTTAGAATATCAGAGGGCTAAATGAACCTCTCAAACATAGGGAGGCATTTAGTTGGATGAGGAATAATAGGATTAAATATCTTATTAAAACTTGAGTTAAAGTTAATAATTCATCAAAAATAAAAAGAGGCATGACCAGATAATAATGTCTTGATAATTATAGTAGTCATTATAATGTGAGAGTTTGGATAAGGTTCAATTTAACTCCTCTAAAAGTTGCCAAAGTTGGTGAATATGAATAAGGAGTGCATTGTCATGCTTAACAAGTTGTAGGCCCCATATTTTTTCATGTGTTTATGATTTATGTAGCTAATGATAGGGAAACTAGAAAAGGGTTGTGATATTGGCTCAAGATGCATTGTTCATCTCCGTGGCCACACATGTTGCTAGTTGATTTTAACTTAATAGCCAACTTAGAGGAGAAGCGAACAATGGGGGGATATAACCAAGAATATATTAATGATGACTCGTCTTGTTTATCTCAAATCTAGACGGAGGAAATTTGGTACACTATAGCTTACTTTACATGGTGTACTGTAAGGGAGGATGTAGATAGGATTTGGTGCAAGTTGGATCGGGTATTGGGTAATGCAAGCCGGTTTGATAGTTTCACATCCTCAATACTCACTTTGCATCTCCTCTTAGTTTAAATCACGTGTCCATGCTCTTAGATTTGGGGTAGAATGTTTTCACAAGTACAAGACCATTTCAACTCTACAACATGTTGACCATCACCCAAAACTTCTCCTCACGATACAACAAGTATGGGATAATGGACTCATGCAACAAGTAGTGCGTAGAGTGATGAATATGTTGACAATTTTGAAGAAAACTCTAGGTGTTTTAAATCAATGATTTTTTGGTAGCATCTCAAAGAAGGTTATCTAGGCTAGAAATAAAATCAGCAAAGTGTAAGAATAGCTAAATGATCATCCATTTGATTTCATCCTTATAGCCTAAGAGAAAGAGCATGCAACAAAGCTAAAATTCTATGGCTCTTTTGAGGAACGTTTTTATCACCATAAAGCTTGAATATAGTGAATTAATTTGTGGCATAACAATACTAAATATTTCCATTCGCTTGTGAAAGGTAGGAAGTATCAACATATGTTAATGGATGAAGGTGGATATACCTAAACCACTCAAGAATACATTGTTTCCCACTTCACCCATTTCTATGTGTCTCTAATAGGTATGTCTTACAAATCAAGGAGTGATTTCAAGCATGACATCATCCTGAGAGGACCAGTGCTAGGACCTAATCAATATAATATTTTATTGAATGTCTTTTTGTAACACCCCAAAATTCACTATTTTTTTTAAAGCGGAAGCAATTATAATAGAAATACTTAAAACCCGTGAATTTTGGAAATGTTACCGCCACACTTAGTACCAGACCGGTTCTTTCCGACCGTTCCAGTACCAAGTGCTAAGGCTAAGAAAAAAATAATCAATACAATCCAATTTCCAAATAAGCATTAAACGGTTGTAAAACAAAATCAGAGTACGCATCAAGAAATGTCATTCATTTCCAAAAGAGAATTAAACTTACAACCGATAAAAGGTTCATTAAAATACTCAATCGAGTAATGAATCAGAAAATGGTAAATACTATACCAAAGAAATAACAAAAGGAATGAAATCGCGTAAAGAATGAATACGGCCACAACACTCTCGAACTTCGAGCCAAACACACTCAACACTCAGCCCCAACTGATATCTCGCCCACCTGCACAAATCAAAAGGGCATACTACTCGTGGGAATGAGCAGCACCCATGAAAAGGGTGATCAGTACGCTACGTACTGAGTAAGGTAACCGAGCACTAAGGCCAACACACAAGCACATAATCCATGCAGATTAATAACAAGGCATAATCCAACATAACAATATAAAGGTATATGAACAATTCAGGTAAAAGTACAAAGGCCCAATCATAATCCAGATTAATTATTTAATTAATCTCTTATCAGAATCCAATTCACACCATGCCTTTTATCAATCCATGCGAGCAGAGGAACACCCCACTATTATAACCGGTGGGCCGGTCACAATAGAGCATCACGCCCTAACCACTATTATTACCGGTGGATCGGTCATAATAGAGCATCATGCCCTAACCACTATTATTACCGGTGGATCAGTCACACATAGGGTAGCAACCCTAACCACTATTCCTAACCGGTGGATCGGTTTGGTTCCTCCTCGCATGGTGTTCCACTGTAAGTAATTAGTATCTTTTAAGAGCTTTAATGATACTGGTTTGTGTTTATTGAGCTCGAGTCACCCCACTATTATTACCGGTGGGCCGGTCACATATAGGACCTCATGTCCTAACCACTATTATAACCGGTGGATCAGTCGCACATAGGACTACACGTCCTAACCACTATTCCTGACCGGTGGATCGGTTTGGACTCGGCTCAATAATCTTCTACTTCATATGATTAGTGTCTTAAGTATCTTATTCAAAAGCTTTCATCATGCACATGCACGAATCATAAAACATAATTTCCATATTCATTATCATAGTTTATTCACCAATTACACACGTGCTACCACCAAACCCTAGACATGCATGGGTCGCTCCCTTCACACTTATCCTCCAATTCTACTTCACATCTCACTCTAGGGTTTTATCCCAAAACCCTAATTTAGTCTCCTTCGTACCCTTAATTTGCTCCACGTGCTATTCTTCATCCCAAGTGCTTAAACACCCAAACAACACTTACATTACCTTCCTCAAATCCCAAAGCAGCGTTCCATAACTTCACTCTCATAAAAACTTTACACATCCCATGCAATTATTAACTTCCATGCAAACCCTAATACCACCATACAACCATTAACCATTATACAAACCCAGAATCTCATCATACAAAACCCTAAATTCAATCCACATAACTCAAAGATTCATTCATACCAAACCCTAGATTCAAACCATATAAAACCCAAAGATTCATCCATACCAAACTAAGTATCCATCCTTACCAAACCCTAAGTTCAAACCATATACAACCCAAAGATTCATTCACACAAAACCCTAAATTCAATCCATACCAACACAAAGATTCAAATCATATAAAACCCAAAGATTTTTCCACATAATACAATTGATTAGATTCTCCCCTTTCATAACCACAAATTATATTCTCCCATACAAGACTATAAGTTAGATTCTCCCACATAAAATCATAAATTAGAATCTCCCAAGCAAAACCATAATTTGGATTAATTGGATTCCCCTAAACAAATCATAAATTAGATTCTCCCAATCAAATCATAAATTAAATTCTTCCATACAAACCATATATTAAATTCTCTCACATAAAATCATACCAAACCATAAATTAATATTCCCTACATAAAACCATAAATTGGATTTCCCCAGACAAATCATAAATTAGATTCTCCCAATTAAAATCATAAATTAGATTCTCCCATACAAATAATAATTTGATTCTCCCATATAACATCATAGATTACATTCTTCCAAATAAAACCATGCAATAGATTATTCCTCATAAATTCATAAAATTAGGTCAACTCACTTCCCTTAGTCAACTTCCTTCCCCATCCTCCTTTTTCATCCTTTCTCCCACATAAAAGCATATCAACATCCTCACATGCATGTCTTATAGGGTCATACACAAATAATACACATGTCATACGAAAACATACTTCAACTCCACGTCATATCATATACAGCATAATTAATAATCATAAACATAGAATGCATAGAATATGAGGCACACAATGCACATTAGCACATAAAAGGCTTTAGCACCCCTTACCTAAAATGACACCGGTCTTGGAGAACGTTCCTACGCCTCCTTAGAGCTTTAACCAAATAATAACCTCAACAAAATTCTAACTTTACTAAAGACATAAAAATAATAGAGATATTATAAACCTTGATAATATAGGATTCAAGACTTTACCCTAATAATAATAATAATGATACTTAATATAATAATATCAAAATTAATAAAAATACTATCAATGAGAATCTAAATAATGATAACAA
The DNA here is from genome assembly GCA_030549775.1 of Tamarix chinensis. Classification (NCBI taxonomy): domain Eukaryota; kingdom Viridiplantae; phylum Streptophyta; class Magnoliopsida; order Caryophyllales; family Tamaricaceae; genus Tamarix; species Tamarix chinensis. The sequence continues at coordinate 102,282,813 of CM060171.1, read as the reverse complement.
TAATAATAATAATAATAATAATAATAATAATAATAATAATAATAATAATAATAATAATAATAATAATAACAATAACAATAACATATAAGTTTTCAAATAAATAATGACTTACCATTTATTTAATATTAATAATAAAATTAATAACATATATAATAATATTAAAATAATAAAGATAATGATAATATTATTATTAATAGTTATAAGAACAATAGAAACAATAATACTAAAATAAATAAGTGCGAATGTTAATACAAAATTAGGGCCTAAGATTTTCCAGCATAAAAAATAAAACGTTAATAATAATTATTCTAATAATTATAATAATAATAATAATAATGATGATGATAATAATCCTATAATAATTCAATTAATAACTTAAACTTCGAAACTAACAATAAAATTGTTTTATTACCACTCTCCACCCTGCAAGTACAATTCAGCATAAATTTTACATCAAATAATAATAAAACATATTAAGAATATAAATATTAAGAATAATAATAATGGTACTTATATGCAAGTAATTGAAATAAATTAAATCAAGGCTTATAATAATATGGAAAATGGTTGAGAGGGTCTAGGGTTCAACCTTAAGCTGGTGGGGATAGGTGGCACCGGCGGTGGTTCACGGCGGCGGCGGCGGTGGCCGGAAAAATAGAAGAACAAAGAGAAAGATGGATGTTGGGAAAAAGATAGGGAGAATTGAGGTGATATAAGAGGTGTTTATTGTTGCCCAGGAGGAGAGGGACAAAATGATGGTGGTGGTGCAGCCAAAGGTGGCGGCGCACGGCGGTGGAAGGCGGTTTAAGGCTTCGGGGTCAAAATTTCGGCGAGAACGAGCAGCCAACTTGGCTCGGCTATGAAGGCCTGTGAAAGAAGAATCGAGAGGTGAAAATGGTTTAGTTAGCTAGAGAAAATTTCAGGGAAGAGAATGGAATGTTTCGGTGGCGCTGAGGTTGGCTAACGGCGGCGGAAGAGGCGTCTGAAGTCGCGGTGGCCGGCACTCGAGGTGAGGGTTTCGGGGAAGAACCAACTCCAAAAACTCATACAATCTAGCTATTTATAGATTGTAGATGGTATAATAGGATTTTGGGGGTCGGCAGGAAGTTATGGGTTGTAAGAATTTGGGCAGCCGGCGGCGGAAAACGGTCGACCAACGTTTGGTTTGCTTCGACGGTTTGCGAGGTTGGGGAGAAGAAACAGGCGAGACATAACGTCGAATAATTATTCCAATTTATTCCTGGAGTTAAGAGGAAGGCAATGAGACAAGAAATGGCCGGTATTATTCATCGTAACCGGAGATGCCATTGATGGGTCGGGAGCTTGCGTCGCAGCAACGGAGGAGGAGGGAGGAAGAAGGAAGAAGAAAGGGAGGCAGACCGGTCGGCCAGGGAAAAGAAAAGAAAAAGGGAGAACCGGGCGGTCGGGCGCGGGTCGAAGGGGTCATTAAATAAAACGGTGAGTTTCGGTGGTAAAGAAGGAAAAACACGGCGCGGCACAGGGCAGAAGGAGGACGCGCGGGCGCGAGGGTAATGGATTAAATTAAACGGTGAGTTTCGGTGGTAAATGGATCAAAACGCAGCGCAGAGACGGCAGAAGGAAGACGCCGCGCGGGCTGGGCCGAAGGAAAGGAAGGTGGGGGAAACTGGGCCGCTGTGCCAGGCCCAGTCGGGGAAAAGAAGAGGAAAAAGAAAAAGGAGAAAAAGAAAGAAAAAGAAAGGAAAAAGGAAGAAAGAAAAAGAAAAAGGGAAAAAGGAAAGGAGAAAAATAATTAGTTTGGGGCCAATTAAATTAATCTAAATATTTAGAATATTTAAAAATAATAATATTTAAATAAAATAATATTTCAATCCCTTTTTAGGCTAAATTAGGATTTTTAAAAGATTTTCCATATATTCCATTTTAATTAGCAAAACACCCTAATTTTCTTCCATTAAATTATTTATAAAATTAATATTAATTTAAAACTGTTTTCTCATTCTTATTTTAAATAAAATCATTTATTTGATTAATTCCCAAATTAAAATCTTTAATTAGCTAAAATACCCAAAATTCCTCCTAATTAAAATACTTATAAATTTATTCTTGATTTGCCCTAATTAATTTTCTTTTATTTTAATTAAAATAATTTATTTAATTAATCTTTTTATAATAAATCCTCATTTAAATATAATATTTAAGATTAGAATTTTTCGGGGCATTTCACTTTTAAAAGAATAAAGTGAAGGAATCCCTATCCTTAATGAGTAGTAATAAATCCCGAGGTCCAAATGGATATAATGTTATGTTTTATAAGCCTATATGGGATATTCGAAGAGATGAAATATGGAAAGCCATAACTGAGATCTTTATCATAGATTGTATCCCTAGAGAAATAAATGTTGTTATTTTAAATCTTTTCCCTACGTTCCCAAATGCTTTTAAATTAGGGGATTATTGATTGATAGCATATGGAAATATACTTCATAAGATCATCTATAAGACAATCACCAACATGCTTTAATATTTAATGCCTTTCTTAGTGAGATAAAGTCAAGGTGCATTTGTGAAAAGTCGCATCATTAGCTATAAATTTATTTTGGCTTATGAGTTGGTTCGAGGATATGACATGAAGAACTCATCTCCTTATTGCATGCTTTAGTTGGATAGGCTTAAAGCCTATGACGTAGTAAGTCGGCCTTTTATTCAATATGTAGTTACTCCATTTGAATTTCCATATCCACTTTGTTAAACTTGTCATCAACTGAATTACTATTGCGCATTATTCTATCTCCTTTAATGGGGGTGCTCCAAAGACCTTTTGATGCCAAAAGGGGGATAAGGCAGGGTGACCCCATGTCCCTTACCTTTTTGTACTAATAATGGAGTATTTGCACAAAAACCTTTGAGATTTGTGGAGTAGTCTACTTTTTCAAACCCATCTGAAGTGTAAGAAAGAAAATCTGCGTAGCTTGATGTTTGTAGATAATTTATTTTTCTTTAATTCAATAAATAGTTCTTCCATTGATGTTATGTGCAAGGTGTTCCAGAATTTCTCTGATCTGTCTAGTTTAACTTTTAATACCTGAAAAAGTACAATCTACTATAGTGTCTTAGTACCAATGTGTGTCCGAGAGGAGATTGAAGGAAAGTATCATTTACTTGTGAGTTCCCTACCATTCTGTAATCTTGGGATCCCTCTTTCCCATAAGAGGATCACAACAAATGATTACTTTTCATTGATAGAGAAGATCATAGCTAAGACAAAAGCATGGTATGCACAACTTCTCATTCATGCTAGGCAGACGCATCTTGTTTTTTTTTAGTTCTATATGTATCCATGCTTAGTAGAGCTTCATGATGTTATTACCATCAGTTATGACACAGGAAATCATATATCCATGTAGATCATTTTTATGGGAAAATACAGAAAAGTATAGAAAGGCCCTCTTGGCATGGGACACGGTATATTTGCCCAAGGAGGAAGGAGGATTAGGTTTGATCCAAATACGCTAGTGGAACATAGTTTCATGAGGTAGATTACTTTGATAGCTTGCCACCAAAAATGATATCTTATGGGTTTGATGGATGCATACCTATTATATGAAGGGAAGAAGTATATGATAAGTATCGATCCTTGCCTCAACCTCATGGTTAATGCTGAGGTTCTTGCATGTTTGTACTTCTCTACAGGTTATGCTTACATATATGCATACATAAATAAGGTATGTGAAACATGGTAAATACCATATTTCCAAGGTTTATGAGTGTTTACATACCAAAGACTCAAAATTCACATGGTAAAGTGTCATGTGCAACAAACTATCAATCCTTAGACATTGGTTAACATTATGGATTATAATGCATGAACTGTTGACACCTAAAGATAGATTATGTTGATTTATATATGATTTGAATCCCCAATATCTTCTATGCAAAAAGGAGGATGAACATGATCATCACTTTTTCCTATGTTGTGAATTTACAAGATGTATTTAGACATCACTGGTCACTAGTTTTGGTACACAACAAGTGCCCCTAACATGGCAACAACACATGCATTGGTTATGTAAGAGGGGAGATGCCCCATAATAAGGAAAGATGCTATAAGTGAAATGCTCCAAAAATTTCTGATTTTAAAAATTACATTTAAATGAGATTTTATTATGAAAATTAATTAAATAAATTATTTTTATTAAAATAAAAGGAAATTAATTATGGTTATTTAAGAATAAAATAATAAATAATTTTTATTAGAAAAGTTTTGGCATTTTAGTTAATTAAGGATTTTATTTAAGAAATTAATTAAATAAAATATTTTATTTAACATAAAAAGGATAAAATAGTTCCAAATCAATATTAATTTTATAATTAATTTAATTGGATAAATTTATGGTGTTTTTCTAATTAAAATAGAATTTATGGAAAATCTTTTAAAAATCTTAAATTAGCCTAAAAAGAGATTTCAATATTATTATTTTTAAATATTCCAAATATTTTAATTATTTTAAATACCCAACCTAATTATTTTTCTATTTTCCTTTTCCCCTTTTTTCCTTTTTCTTTCTTCCTTTTTCTTTCTTCTTCTTCGTTTCTTCCTTACCTTCTCCCTGAGTTGGGCCTGGCCGCTGCCCATTTTCTTCCTTCTTCCCGTGGCCCACTCCCATTTCTTTCTTCTCTTCTTCCTTCGGTAGCTAGCACACCGCGTTTATTTTTTTTACCCAAAACGCGTCGTTTTATTTAATGAATCTTAACTATTGCCGCCTATTTCACCTAGTCTCCCCTCTTTTCTTTTCTTTCTTTTCTTTCCTTCTTCCCCCGTCGAAGCCATTGCACCTATTACTCTGCCGCCATCGCCCAAGTTTTTCACCATCGATCTCACTAGTTTTGACCGGCCGTTCTCCTTCCCCTTTCTTCCCCCTGACTCACCGACCATTTGACCCAACCAACGCTCCCTTTTTTTCACACGTTTCCCCTTCTACCAGCTAGCCACACCTTGACGTGTCTTCTTATTCTTCCCTGGTTTTGTTGCCGCCAATGACCCTAACCCTAATTGCATTATCCCCTCACCGACCCATATAACCCTAACCACTCCTCTAAGTCTATAAATACCCCCATAATAGCTATGTGTCGAGCTTTTGAATTCTACCCAGAAATTTCAGACCTTGCCGTCGCCGCCATTTTAGATGCTAGTTCCTCCGCCTCTAGCCAATTTTGCTGACCGTTCTGGCCACCCAACTCATCCTTGTACCGCCCTCTAACTAACTGTGCCTTCCCCCTCCCTCAATTCTTCCTGCACAAGCCGCCGAGGCTGTGCGAAGTAGCCCTCCTGATCAACCTATTTCTCCACCTTCACCACCCTTCACACCACCCTTAGCCACCTCTTCCGCTGCTCCTTCCACCCCCCATTCTCTTCTGCAGACCCTCCTCTATCTCCCCTACCTTTCTTTACCTCTTCCTCCCTCTCCTCCTCTCTTTCTCTCCTGCTTCCCTATTCGGCCACCATCGCCGTCGTCGTGCACTGTCACCTTTGACTGCTTCGCCACCTCCATTCTGCTCCTCTCCCTCTAGGTATTCTTAAACAACCCAACTTCCACCTCCATTCTCCCTATCTTTTTCCCAAAATTCAACTTTTCCCTTTTTCTTCTCTTTTTTCGGCCACCGCCGCCGCCTCCGTGTACCACTGCTAGTGACGCCCATCCCCTCCCGCCTAAGGTTGAACCCTAGACCCTCTCAGCCCTTTGCCCAATTTTTATAAGCCTTAAACTATTTTATTTCATTTATTTGAATATAAATACTATTATTATTATTTTTATTTTTAATATGTATTATTATTATTAATGTTTTTATTATTATTTATGCTGAGGGCTGAAGCCCTATTGTATTTTTTATTTCAATTTATTATTATTATTGTTGTTGTTGTTGTTGTTTCAATTATTATTATAATTATTATTGTTATTATTATTATTATTATTATGTTTTTATTATTATAATTATTACTTTTATTATTACTATTTCGAATTACTATGATTATTATTTCATTATTAATATTACAACTACTTTACTATTATTTTTGGTGTTGTTGTTGTTGTTACTACTACTACTACTACTACTAAATTTTGTTATTTATTTTACTATTATTATTATTATTATTATTATTATTATTATTATTATTATTATTATTATTTTGGTAAAAGGGCCAAAGCCCTTATTTCACTAGGTTTTAGAGTAATACCCTTTTTATTATTATTGATAATATTTTTATTATTCTTATTAATATTAATATTAATATTATTTTTGGTATTTTTGCTATTATTATTTTAGTATTTTATCAAAAGCCTACTATAAGAATAAGTTAGTAGTTAATAGTATTTTTGGTAGGAAGGAATCTAATTTCTAGTTTTTCTCTCATAATAGGTGAGACCAGTCAAAGTCCTAAGGAGGTGTAGGAGCGTGCTCCAAGACCGGTGTCGTTTTAGGTAAGGGGTGCTAAGGCCTTTTGTGTGCTTATATGTGTTATGTTCTTCGCATGTTATGTATCCTATGTTAATCATTATTAATTATTTCGTACGTGGTATAATGTGAAGTTGAAGTATGTTTTTGTATGGCATGTGTACTATATGTGATAAAATATTATATACGTGATGATATGTGTTTTGACCCTATAAGACATGCATGTGAAGATGTTGATGTGGTTTATGTGGAAGAAAAGATGAAAAAGGACAATGAGGGAAAGAATTTGACCAAGGGATGTGAGTTGACCTAAGTATTTTAATGATTCATGAGTGGAAGAATAAAATGAGAAATTTAGGGTTTCGAGTGGGAGAATCTAATCTATGTTTTATATGGGAGAATCTAATTTATGGTTTTGTGCGGGAGAATATATTTTACGGTTTTATTTAGGAGAATCTAATTTATGGGCTTGTATGGTTTTGGGTGAGAGAATTTAATCTATAGTTTTGTATGGGAGAGTTTAATTTATAGTTTTGTATGGGAGAATCTAATTTATGGTCTTATATGGGAGAATCTAATTAATATTATTATATGGGAGAATCTAATTTATGGTTAGAATTTAGGGTTTATATGGTGGTATTAATGGTTACATGGTGGTATTAGGGTTGCATGGTGGAGTTAGGGTTTTGCATGGGATTTAGAGTTTGCATAAAAAGTTCAAAAGGTTACATGGGATGTGTAAAGTTTGCATGGGAGTGAAATTTACATATGGAAGGTTGATTTGGGATGTAAGGAAGATAATTTAAGAGTTATTTGGGTGTTTGAACATTTTGGATAAAAAATAGTACGTGGAGTTATATAAGGGTCCGTAGGAGACCAAACTAGGGTTTGTGTGGAAAATTAGGGTTTGTTGTGGTTGCTTAGAATTTTTATGTTATCATATGTATTTGGTGATTAAAGTGTAATTATGATGGTGGAATTTTATGATTTGTGATGTGTGAAGTATAAAGAGAATGATTCATGCATGTCCATGGTGAAAGCTTTTAAATAAGATACTTAAAATATTAATCATGTAAAGTGAAAGATTGTTGAGTCGGGCCTAGACCAATCCACCGGCGAATAATAGTGGTTAGGACATGATGTCCTATGTGTAACCAGTCCACCGATAATATTAGTGGTCAGGCTTTGTACCTGTGCATTTTCGGTCCACCACCGGCTATAATAGTGGAGAATCCCGTGCTCAACAAAACCAAACATATTTGTACCAAGACATAGGAAATATACTAATTACTTACAATTGAACACCATGTGAGCAGGAACCAGCCAATCCACCAGTAAAGAATAGTGGTGTGGACTATTATCTTGCAAGTGACCGATCCACCGACGAATAATAGTGGTGTGGACTTTATTCTACAAGTGACCAGCCCACCGGCTAAAATAGTGGGGTGTTCCTGTACTTACATGGATTTGATAAAAGGCATGGTGTACATCGACTTCCAATAAAAAGATTAAATAAATAATTAATCTGGAATAAGTATGTACTTTATGTGTGGCCTTGATCATTTATAAGTGGTATAATTTCTTCATGACCTTCTTCATAATTTCTTATGTTAGCTGGTCAGTCTAGTTTCATTTTGGTTATGCAAACATTGAGCTTGTACCTATTTTCCCATTCTGGAAGTAATAAAAATTTATATTACTAACAAATAATAATAATAATAATAATAATACTCATAGGAAAATATAAATTATGATATTAATAATTGTAATATAGTACTAATAACTCATGAAAAATTCTCATTTAGATTTGTTAAGATCAAATCAATAAAATTAAGGCTTAAGTGCCCAAAATAGAGAAAGAAAACATTGATGGACCATGAAATTGGTAATATAAACAAGCAGGAAGTAGCCAGTGATGCCAGATAAGTGACTATCAACATTGTTAGAAGCTTCTTCTAACATCCTTGCTCTTTTTTTACTTATGGATGCGTTTAGTTTTAATTTGAAAAAAAATAATAATTTTTTGAAAATACAAAAAAAAAAATTATTAGTTTATATTTAAGAATTAGAAAACTGTAAAATAGAGTTTTTTCAATTTGATGAATAAAACTAAAAAAAACTAAACTATATTCTTTGAGTTATTTTTTTCATATTTTTCACTTGAAAAAAGCATTATTATTAGGACTATGCAAACAAATTGAGATTTGAAATTTTGATTAGGTATATAAAAAATGTGATCTGAAATTTAAGAGATGTAATCCGGTTTTTGTCAAAAGAATATATGATATTCTACATATCCTATTTTTTATAGGATTATTCAATTTAGAAAAATATATGATATTTTGTTGATTATTTCAACAATATGTTATAATATTGCATTTTTGTAGTATTAAGTTTTGAAAATCATTTATTTTTATAATTTAAACCTTTATAATAATATTTTCGTACTTTTTAAAGATAAAATAAGATACTTATATGAATACAAATATTAATATTAACTAATATATGATCTTTAAGTTTTAAAAATATCCTTGGAAAATTTATTAAAATTAATAAAATAGTACTTTATACGATTATTAGATATATGCAAATCAGGTCCATGTCCAGTTTGTATTTTTTTATATATCCTATATTTAGATATCTAATCTAAAAAATACAAAGAATATATTTGAATTGATATCGATATCTAATTTTGCACAATCCTAATTATTATTATTATTATCAATAAAAAGATGAAAAATTATTAGTATGATTATTATTTTATTGATATGCATTAATATTAATAAAAATAAAAATAATACTAACAATAATATTATTATAATTTATATTTATATTACTACTACTACTTCTACTGATGTTGCTAATAATAATAATAATAATAATAATAATAATAATAATAATAATAATAATAATAATAATAATAATAATAATAATAAGATACTATTACATTATTATTATTATTATTATTATTATTATTATTATTATTATTATTATTATTATCATTATCCAATAACATGCTTTTAAATCATTTATTTTTGAAATTTGGTTTTTCTAATATGGATAAATGAACATATTTGTTTAGTTTTCCATAGAAAAATATTTTTTTTTTCATATTAAATCAAAAATGAATGACATAAAGTAGATTTTTAAAAGTAAACACACCCTACATATAAGTTTGAGCTTCTATTGGTATTTTTTTTTCTTCTTTTTGTCCCGTAAAACTTTCTATAAAGTTATGCATGTGCAACCTAAGGATGCTCAAGTTAATTAATAAAAGAAATAATTTAATATACATAGGATCATAACAAACTTTATAAGAGTCCAATTAATTGTAAGTAAATCTATTTGTTTTTTTTTTTGGATTTGGAACCGTACGAATTTTCAAAAACGGGAATCCTATGTAATTATAATTGATAAAATATAACTATTTTGATTTATTTGAATTCTTACTCACGTATCAATGCGTGGTCTATATTAAGTTTACATATTTTATGTAATAGAGATCAGGGTAACATCGGCACATGGGAGAATTTGTGCTTAAGACCATGCGAATTCTTAAGGGAAAACAATAGAAAAGGGCACGTCACCTTTTTTGCCTCAAAACTGACCCACGGTGCAAAAGAAATTGAAGGCATAATTTTTTCTTCAGAATTTGTACGTAGGCCCTAAGCAGAAGAAAGGTAAGAGAATGAGATAAAGGAATAAGTAAATAAAAAAAACAGGGGGATGAATCTAGGTAATCAATTATAGTTTTTAATATATATATACACACACACACACATTATTTGGAGGCAAGAGTATAGGCATAAAAAAGAATCTAAGGTAAGATGGCACGTAAGTACTATTATACTATTATTTTATGTAGGGTTTTTTTATTTACTTATTTACACATCAAAGTGTAATGATTTCACACTCCTAAAAAAATTATTGAGGTTACTTACATGCCCCTCTTATTTTTCGTCATCACTTTCTCTCATTTCTTGTTTAATCTTCATCTAGTTTTTCACAATTTCAACAATAATCAATGGAATAAGAAACAGACAATCTAAATATCATCAAATACAAACTCGAAGAAATTTTGGTGCATAATTTTGTTCACTTGAAATTTTAACATATGGGTCAATGACCTATAATTTATGCGACCTTATAGGCTGATTACTCATAGCTCTAAATTATATACACACCATTCACCCGTCAGTAGCCAAGAGTGATGGGCCACCCATCTGTCAAAAGCCCTAAGTTATGGGCCATCTACTAGTCAACCAACCATAGTTATGGGTTATCCACTCATCAACAAGATAGAGTTATGGGTCATCCACTCAAAATATCACTAATTAAATAAATTTTTATCCTAGATATATTTTTGATAATTTTTGGCTTTGTCATGCTAATCACATAATTGTAATCCGATCAAATACTAATTGGAGTAGATTGTTCATTACAGACAATATTTTTAATGATCGTGAGTTGGTGATTCAATATGTTAGAGAAATAGGGAGGCCACACAATGATTTTTTTTGCTATCCGACAATCGAAGATAGGTAGGGTTTAGTTATGATGTGAGAGAAGCGGTGAATATATACGATAACTGGTGTGGCTGTAGCCGGCACGCAATTTAAACCCTCTTGTTGTCAATTGTAGCAATGGTAAATAGGGTAGCGTTCTAGGCTGAGGATTGAGAGGGCTCACCTCTATCTAACTAGCTTAGAAATAAAAATAAAAATAAAAATAAAAATCCTAAATAACACAGAATAAATAAATAAGAAAAATACTAATAGGGGTTAAAAAAATAATAAAAGAGTAAATAAAATAAACTAATAATAAAAATAATGGAAAATAATAGCAGATATGAGAAATATGTTAGGGAAATAAAAATCCACCACTAGATTAGGTCATAATATCATATTTATTTCTAAGTCATCTTTTAATCGTGAGAAAGAGATCGACCAAGTTGCACACCAAACGCAGGTGTATACACCTTATATTACTTCCCTTAATTAATTAATATGACAAAGGACCAATATTAACCCTATTAAATACTAGCAGTATAGCAGCAACAAGCGGCTCCTATATTTAACTAGATTTAATGCATTAAGTGTAAGTGGAAGGCTGTCAATCTAAGTACCCAAACTAGTACAAAAAGTATGTCTAGTTGTATTTCCTTTCCTTGACCCACACGTATCAAAACGTTTTACCACTTAGGTTAGAATCACAAAACGATTAGGTGAATTAATATCTAACCTAGCTGCAATTTATACATATAAATTCTAGTATATTTAGATGGCTACCTAGCAGGCAAATAATCCTACATACTGTCACTTATGAGGAACCAGAACAAGGCATGCACCAAATAAACTATACTTGACAGAATTATACATATAAACGATAGCAATTAATATAGAGTCAAGAAACAATCTCATGAAACAAAGAAAACAAAATTATAATTTAAATTCTAATCCAGGGTTTCAAATAATTCCCTAACAATAAATAATCATCCACTCATAATTAAAGAATTAATTACACAGAAATATATATCTAAATATAGATTAAAAATAAGAGAAAGAAATAACCGGAATTAGTTTTGGATAAAAGATCAAGAATTTATTCAGATAAAAATTAATTTTATCTGAAATAAATTCTACCGGTATAAATTTTCCTCTAATGTTCTTCCTTGTTTGCCTTGAATTTCCGTGCAACAATTTCTTTTTTCTTTTTCTTTTCCTTCGGCTGACGGCGCTGAGAGTTGACGCTCTGCCTGGTACCGTTCAGTCTCGGTTTCCCCATGCTTCATCCTTTGCAGTTGCTCTATGTTCTTTATCATTTGTGTGGCTGCGTTTGGTTTGGTTTGTGTGGCTCTGCCGCACACCTCTTTTCTCTCTCTCTATCTCATGCCATCTGTTTCTTTTCGTTCCACCGTCAGAGCCTAACGGCTCTGTCCCCCTGCTGTCGCTCACTATCGAGCCTCAAAAGGCTCTGCCTTCTCTCCGTGTCGTCTCTCTCTTTTCTCTCGACCACACACCTCTTATTTATTATCGTGCGTGCGGCTGACTTCCAGGCGTCAGGGAGCCTTTCCACGTCAGCCCTCACACACCTTTCTTCATCGTTTCGTGCGGTCGTCCCTCTTTGCCCATGCCACGTCAGCCCTCGGCTTTGTTTTTTTTTTCTCGCCGCTGAGTCTTGTTCAGCTTCGTTTGGTTTGCTTTTTGCGGACCTTTGGGCCTTCGGCCTTTGGCTGTTGGTCCAAAGGTCCAATATCTTTTTTTTAATTTTCTTTTATTTAAAAACAATACCTACAAAATAAAATTCAATAAATATTAATAAATAATATTTTATTCTAAATTTACTTAATTATTATCATTTTAGCTCAAATAATAATATTTATGCAATTTTACCACTTAAGCATAAAACAATAATTATTCCCCTATATTAGTTAAATAAACTACCAAAAACTAAGATTATAAGGGTATAAAATGTGTCAAAATATGAACTCGTCAATAACCTATAGTAAATTTGAATAATGCTCGATTAAACAAGTCAAAAATTGTGGCTGTAAATTCAAGATATATGGAAGATAATTTGTTTATGGTGGTTGGACATCAACGATTAAATATGGTGTGCACAATTATACGTTGAGAAACTATTTACAAGGACATTTGTTTGCTTTTCTATTATCTCCATAAGAATGTAGGATCGTAAAGGAACTAACCCTGATAAATTTCAAATTGAGGGAGATTATAGAGAAGCTATAATAGGATGAGGAAGATAATATTGTAATGCTTAAGACAATATAAAATGTTAGACATTAGTTTAAGATGCAGAGCTTTGTCAGACTTTGATGAACATTTATTCCACTTGATAGAAACCAACGAATATTAGTCATGGCATTGTAGGATTTCATACTCTAATGTGCTTAGAGATATTATAATTTTCACACCTAGATTTTATTTCTTTGTTACATGCATTGTCATATGTCATTTTATTTTTATTCCACATTAAAAAACCAATAGGTATAGCATCCTTTTGTTCAAGGTTGTCACTTTTATTTCTAGTGGTAAGAATTTTATCATTACCTTAGAATTCATAGGGAGAGAAAAAATATTAAGTACAAATTAGTGCTTAATAAATTCAAGAGGATGATGGAGCCCTATAAACCAAATGTTATGATCACTACCAAGGAATTAAGATTGACAGAAGTAGTTCCCAAAGTATTTCCAAATGCAACACCCTTTTTATGTAGATAACATATTGGTAAGATTATTCTCTCCCATGCTACAAAAAAGTTAAGAAATGTAAAATTTGGGGAAAGTTTTCTGTACAAATAGAGAAAGCATGTACAAGCAGCTACAATGCTAATATATGAAAATGAGCTTTTATTAATGAAAAACACATGGCATAGATTTCCATATCTTATATAATTTTTTATGAGACATGGTTTGATCCTTATAAGGAGAGGTTTGCTTTTGTTTAGGCTAACAAGATTTTTCACTTTGGCATTCATACAACCAACATGCACAATTTTTTTATAAAATATATGTTATCATTTAACTTATAACTAAATAACCATACTTGGGTGTTAGCACTATAACATACAATATAATCCAAATATATTGATGTGAAGTGATTGAAATTTTTAGCACTCAATATCTTCACTTTAGCACTCATACAACCAACATTGGTTTTTAGCCTTTAGTTCTTCGGTGTTACTTCCTATTAACACATCAAATTTTATATGCACACTAGATGTTTTGATAGAAACGCGATCAGCAAGCTACTTTTGAGTTGACATTACATCACATTTGGAAGACTTTTAGTTTTATCATACCATTTGAGGGAATTTCTATGTTCAAGAATCCATTTGTTGAGCTTGAAATATGACCCTTTGTGTTTAGCATCATGTCTAATATGCATATGATGTTTGAGCATTTGCCATCATGTCTACCTGAATATTCAAGTCTAATTGATGATATTCTCAAACTTGTGGTGATAAGTATGATTGAGATAGATTTTCAACAAGGTCAGGGTCACCCTAGTAATAGCACAAGGAAGGAATTTTCGGAGTAGGACCACACTCAACTTGCTTATTCGGGTTCACATGTGAGATGAGTTCAAGGATGTGTCCATTCTTCCCCTATTAAAAGGAATTCTTCCCTTGGTTAAACATGATGAGGATGGAATAGTAATGGAAGGCATCAAACTAAGAGGTTTCATATATGTATTGCTAATTTCCCATGGCCAAGTGACATATGACCCATTGATTATTTTGAAGGGTGGAATCATGGTGTGATGTTATAAGTGATGTAAAGTTTGGATTTAGAGTTGTTGAGCTCCAAATTTTTGCAAGGCAGAAGGAATGATTGAATTTATGAGTAGCATTTATAGGGAATTGTGTCATCAAAGATTATATGAGCATTAATTTGTAGATTCTATTGCTGAAAACTTAGCACATGTTATGCATTAGAGTGGGTTATCTCTAATAGAAAAATGGTGACAACATCCTGATGCGGGACTTTTCTTAGTAATATTGTACAATATGGTATTTATCTACTTGATTCATTAGGGATCAATTACATGTTTACTTCATATGGCTCAACCATGCAACCAACAACCTGAACATATTTTTAACATATTGAGTGCTAACAAATTCAATCACTTCACATAAATATATTTCTTCTCTTCTCTACATAATATCTTTATATATCACTACTATTCACACTCATCTTTTAGTACCTTATTTGTATAGAGATAACCTTGATGGAGAACAAAATTTTACCGCCTTTTTCTAAAAAAATGGTATGAACATGTTGATCCTAGCATTGTTGGTTGTGACTAGCCATATTGTAAGTACATTTAGCTATACCAAGATGCTTTCAATTTGAGAAGTGACCATGGGAGTGACTTTAGTTGATAATATGGTGTCCTCTATGAGTTACCAATTTGGGTTAACTATTTTCTGATAAACCATTATTTGTTTTACTTTTAATATTATCTAAGTACCAATCTAGTGGTGGGATATTTGTTTGTTATACCCTTGTATTTGAACAATAGATGACAAAATATAATAATAGAAAAATTCAGATAAATTTAACAAATAAAAAATATATCTTAATAGTCTATACACATTTAGGTGATAAGTTATAGTCCCTACACATTGCTACCTACCCTAATTATCATCATCAAAAGGAGGTTACTCAGCTTCAAATTCATTGGATGAAAGTGTAAGCCCACCAAACTGAAAGTATATCTCCTTTAAATTATCTGAGAGAGCCACTTTATCGATCTACCTCTTTATTTCTCACTTGAACAAGAAGTGACACACACACATTATTGTTTTATGAGTCTCTAAATCGCTTGTTAAGTATGCTAAATCAAATGATCCATCAACCCATTCTTGACAATGGATCACTTGGTGGGACATAGAGCGGAACTACTAAAGGTACTCATGAGAAGTGTCGTGTTTATACTAACATATCTTGGCTTGGGATGTGAATTCTAAACAATGATGTGGCTAAATGAACTAGAATAATGCATAACTAGAATAATCCAACTTATACTTCTTGGGGTTGGCACTAAGGCTGAATCCATAAGTTGGTATAATAGGGTTGGTAGAGATGATTTGGTAGTAACCAAACTAGTAGGAGACTTGGTCCAACATAGAAGGCTTCATGATATTCATGAAGCAAATGTTACCTCAGTACATCATCTCAGAACATGCTGATACCCAATCATTATGGAAGGGCATGAAGGCAACCTGCAAATACATGCATTTATGGAGTTAAGAAACTGTGATTAATATAGAAAAACAATAGAAAAGAATGTCACTCACTTGCTTTAACCTTAATATGTAGAGATTCCTCCTATACTATACACGATCTTCCATTAAATTGTGATAACAAGTTTGACCATAAATATCCAATCTCATCACATTAGGATGATGAGAAGTGACATATGTATGGGATTGACTCCACCGAAATATAGGAAAATACTCCTAGATCCAACAATAAATTGAAAAAAATATATTAAACCGAAAATTTGAAATCTTATGTAATTAATAATTAAAAATAAATGATCACCTCTAATAGTGTGGTGCAACCCCCTATTTACTTGCACTCAACTTTAGATGTTATCTTAGAATAGCTATATAGATACACTAAAGTACTAGCTTGGATCACATTCTTACCAAATGTGGCCAAATCGACTATCAATCTCAAAATTGATAATGAAGCATGGTTGTTGGAATTATTTGAGAAAAGCAAGCAGGATGGAAGGTGGAAGTTTCTAGTCTCCAAATGATAAATTTCAATAAAATTAGATATGAGAGGGTTGTTATGGCACTAGAAGTAAGTATCCCGCAAATACATAAAATTAGTGGCATTAACAATATCATATTTATTATCCATATTAGGATTGCGCTAAGGTAATCTTACAAGGTTCTTTAATTTTGAATGAACCCTAAGTAGTGGCATGATTGGTTCCTACAAAAAGAAAATTAATAATTATAATAATTTTTATATGGATATGTAAAAATAAAATATATACGAGTCAATACATTAATCAATAAAAATTATGAAATCAAAATTTCTTATGTGGTATGTCATATGGCCTCTAAAGCTAGTGAGAATATTAGGAACCTTTGGACCACCATCAATAGGTCTAGTAAACTGCCAATTATCACTCGCTTTTTATGACGAAGGAGATCTAGTTGTTTTCTGGCATGAGGCACTTGTTTTAGTGTCACCTCCCTAAGTGCCAATTTTGTAATCATCATTATATGGAACATAATCTATGTTTGAAGAACAAGGCACTATGCATTCTGCCTTTGCTAGTGCCCTAACACTAGCAGTTAACTTTCTCTTCCCAACTTTGCTACTGAGAGTGCCCTCCTTCAACACTTTATCTTTTCTTTTATTACTAGATATCTACAAATTATGATTGAAAAATTATCAATACATATTCTAATATAATAATAATAATAATATAATATTATGATATAGGTTTATGATTTATGGGTTAAAGACATAGAATTTATGATGAAGGGTTAATGGTTAAAGGTTTAGGGATTAAGGTTTAACGATTGGGAAGAAAAAGGGTTAAGGATTTGGCTTTAGGATCTAGATACGGGTATTGGTTGTGTTCGTGAGGGTGGGCTACGGGTGGTACGTGCAAAAATCTCATTGTAGGATGGGTGGTGTATGCATATGAGAGGATGGGTTACGGGTCATACATGCATTGGTCTCAATGAGGGGTGAGTGTTGCATGCATGGGTTTGGACTTATGGAAGGTTTTTGGTGCGTATGTGGCTATTATTTAAAGGTAGGTGGTTGATGCGTAGGTTCAAGGAACATATGGATGGATAGAAGTTTTATTTCCTTGAAAATTGAATCGCTAATTCTAAAAAATGGTTAAATCAACTAAAAAAAGTTTGATCTATACATATTGACAATAATTTCGAGTAAATATCTTACTAAAATTGAATAATCAAGTAACAATTAATTTATGCTTGTCAAGGTTTGAAAAAATGTAATTTAAACACACACAAAAAATTAACATTTAACAAGTAATAACATTATATTAACCTTTAGAAGTGCAAAATTGGAGGATGAATTGAAGGTTGAGTGAAAAATGAGGTTCTTGGAGTTGAAGTAGGCAAAGTATGAATCGGAATGGGGAACATGAGAAAGGAGGAAAGATTTGGAGTTCAGGGAGCTAAAAATGAAAATGGAAAAAATAAGAAAGGGTAACATTTTGGGATTATATGGGTGTGAACTCAAGAAAAAAAAAAGGAGTGTATTGAGCTAAAGGGTTTTATAAATCATAATTAAAACCAAATCGTTCTGACTAATCAATGAATCAGACACCTTTATGATCTTTTAAATCTATAATCTAATTAAAAAATTCTATCAAAATAGATAGGCTTTGCTAAATAAATAAAAAAAGTCCTGAAGAGACTAAATAATTTACAATTGTAAAGGGAGCCTGTTAAAATGGCACCACCATCGCTATCGCTACAGCAACACCACTATTAAAATTCAAATACTGTCGTAAACACCTTGACTCATACTAACATCAGTGTAGGAGGCATATATATATATATATATATATATATATATATATATATATATATATATATATATAGTAGGTTACTAATTCAACCGGTTTGAACTATTCATTTAATCATTAAGAGCTTGTTTGAAGTTACTTATTAAAAGTAGTTATCTAAGATAATTATTTATTTTAAAAAAATTAAGCTAATTTTTTTCAAAATAAATAGTTATTTTAAATAACTACTTTTGATAAATAGCTCCAAACAAACAATAAATATGTGAATATTGTAGTATGATTGATTCGATGACTAGTTTGATTGTTAAAATTATGGTTCTATGTATAGAAAAAAATGACAGAAAAATAAAATAAAATGAAAGGCCCAATTGTATACGGTCCGATAACAAGAAGCGTCAAGTAATCTACAATTGTAGACTAGTACATACCTAATGTTGCTTTTCCTATAGACGCGCTTATTTATTTTTACATGATTTTTGACATTCTTTTTTTTTTGATAATTGAGATATGAAACAAAACTATACGAGAACAACATCAAAAAAAAAGGGGAGGATACTCCCCAAAGCAGAAAGACACACCCCACAACACCCACAACTCACAGAAATACTTGTACATTATGGACCACCTCATCAATTCTATAATAGAAATCTTCTCTTCTATGTTTGATCTATAAGCCAATCCTTTGTTTTATGAGTAAAACCATCCAACTTCGGCAGATTTGAAGATTTTCAAAAATAACTTTATTTCTGAACTCCCAAATATTCCCCATTGTTACGAAAAAAGATGTTAACAAAATTTCCCCCTTTATACCTTTCTCTTTACCTCCTAACCAAACTGCAGCAGTTCCTTTAGTTGATCTTGGCATCACCTAAGTACAGCCAAACCAATCACATATCTCATACTATAGCTTTCCCGTCACACTACAATGAAGAAAAATTTGGTTGATCGACTCTTGCTCATTTTTGCAAAAAGGACACCCTAACTCACTAATATTGCCAATGTGAAGTTTGACCAGCCTATCTCTTGTGTTGAGCCTCTATTGAATCGCAAACCATGAGATCAGCTCAATCCTCGATGGTGCCAACCCAATCCACATCCTACTGCATATGTTACTGTTCAAGTCACCCTCAGGAACACTCTGATAAGAGGCCTCACAAAAGGATTTGACAGAAAAAACCCCTATGATCATAAGCTCAGCTGATACTATCCTATCTCCCCTTACTCAAAACAACCTACTTGAAAATACTTTCCATCTATTCCTTTTGTCTTTCCTCCTAATAGAAAAGACGCCTCATCCACAAAAACTACCAAATCCATTGTTCCCCATCCCAAAAGCCCATATCTACTAGTTTTTTCTCCTTCTAATCTGACACCATAAAAAGCCTCGAGAAAATATCTTTTAACGGTCCTTACTCCATCCATTTATCAAGCCAAAACCCAACTCTACCGCTCTCTCTTCAACTCAGAATTAAGAATGGGATTCGTCCTGCCTATTCTCACAATGTCCACCCACGGGGCACATCCCCTCTTTTGATCAAGAATTTGTAATCTACTAAATTGATCATCAGAGTAAATGGATTGAATAACTTTCTTCCATGATGTCCCCTCCATGGTAAAAAACCTCCACCACCATTTGAATAAGAGATCATTATTCCTCATGGTTAAGTCCCCAATACCCAGTCCCCCTAGGCTCTTAGGTCTCTGCATCACCTTCCAGCTAATCAAAGGTAACTTCTTTCTATCCCCACAACTACTCTAAAAAAATTCCTTTGAACGCTAATAATCTCCTTTACCACTTCTTTTGGAATCCTAAATAAGCTCATATAATACACAAGTAAGATGTTCAAAATACTCTTTATTAGAACTAGTATCCCTGCTCTTGAAAGAATTTTCGATTTCCATCCTGCCAATCTTTGTTTAACCTTATCTACCACTGGTTTCCACACCTGACTATTTCTCACTTTGGCCCCCAATGGTAGTCCAAGGTAGTTGTTTGGCAAAGCACTAATCTTGCAATCCATAATTTCTACTACCTCCTTCTGAAACTGAGTATCCACCCCAAGACCTATCAGTTTCGATTTTGCATAATTAACACTCAAGCTAGATAATATATGAAAGCAATCAAGCAAACATCTCCAGCTTCTGATATTCTCAAGAGAAGCCCCATAAAAAATTATAGTATTATCTGCGAACTGAAGATAAGTAACTTCACACTTAATATTTCCTACTTCTAAGCCATGGATCAACCCATTATTCATACCTCTTCTAACAAGTTGATTAAATGCCTCAACTGCCAACACAAACAAAAACGGGGAGATGGGATCCCCTTGCCTGAGACCCCTTCTCATCTTGAAGGGAGTAGACTGCGTCCCATTAACAAGAACAGAAATGTTGGCTGTTGAAATACATTCCTTTATCCAACCTCTCCAAGTGGTTCCAAATCCCATGATGCTCATGATACTATCCATAAAATCCCATCTTATACTGTCGTACTCCTTTTGGAAATCTAGCTTGATCATCACTCCTTTTGTTCCTTTTGTCTTCTTATACCATTGAACAATCTCGTTAGCTACCAGAGCCCCATCAAGAATGCTTCTAACTTCAATGAAAGCCGATTAAGAATCACTAACCAAGCTATCAACTACTTGCTTCAACCTATGTGCCAAAATCTTCAAAATTACCTTATAGATACACCCTATCAAACTGATAGGCCTGAATTGATTAACCTCCTCTGGCTTATCCACTTTGAGAATCAAAGTAAGTAAATTGGTATTTAATCCTTGCGGCATTTTACTCCAATAAAAGAACTCCAAAACAGAGTCAATGAAATTTTTGACATTCTTATTTCGGCACAAGCACACTTTCCTCCATCATCCCTCGGCTACATGTTAATTATTGCCAAAAGTGAACTTTTTTTTTGTCCGCGAGTAGAGCATGAGCTAAAACTTCGTTAGATTTTCAATATCATATTCATATATGCCCTCCCTCACGTTTATTATTGTTATTATTATTTATCATGTGTTTGAACTTTGAAACGGGTCCCAATCGGTGGGTGGGTCGGTCACTCATCAGTAATCTGATTCCTTCCTTATAGTTTGCACTGCAACGTACGTAGCTTGACGGGCAAGCTGTGCTCTCTAGTACTCTTCCCGTCCTATTAACAATCAATCGCCTCTCTGCTTGCTACTTAAGGAGAGCCTGCCCACAGTCCACACCCCACAAGTATAAAAATAGAACAACCTCTTAACTCAAACCTATCCTCTCCCTCACTCTCCCTCTATCCTTTTGGCTCAGAAAAAGAAAAAAGGAAGAGACCCAATTCATAAATGGATAAAAGCCAGCCGCCAAGGATAATTCTTATTCCACCCAAACGAGGGGAGGTTAAACGCATGGTCTGTAACAAAATTGTTAAATCGATCAGCAACTGTTCTTCCCAAGCCGGCGACAAGTGTGCCTAAACAAATATAGCAGCATGTAATAGATAGCTCGATGCAATAGCTAGCTGGAAGGATCTTTTTGACAGTTTCCATCTTTAATGTGCTTAATAGACGGCGGTGTATCTCTGTATCTTTTTGAAAGTTTCCATCTTTTATGTACTTCATAGATGGCGGTGTATCTCTGTTTGGAATATGCATAATTTCATATCTTACTTGCTGCTGCTTCTGTTTTTATCAGTTTTTTTTTCTTTAACTTTCCTCTTCCTTTTTTTTTATAGTTCAGTTCGGTACCCCGGGGGGGATCGAACATGTGGCCGCAGTATAAAGCCCACACCTCCTTCTGTCTGACCATAGACAGATCTTCTATCCTATCCTTTTCTTTCCTTTTAGTTTTATCCCGCTTTTTTTGGCTCCTTCCACGGCAAATTATTATCACCAATATCTTCATGCGTCAGACGAGCGAGGGGAGCATGTTTCACCTTTTCTGTTTAAGCAACAACTTTCCTTGTAGTTGTAAGTATTTAAGGATTATCGACAAAATAATATCCGAAGATAAGTAAATAACCACCAGAGAAAATGGATCTAATCTAATAATCATTGACATGGGTCTATGTTGTAGGGTCTTACTCACCTCTACTATCACGGAGGTTAGTGCTCTCTTCGAACGGAGTCACATCGAGTCTCACTAGAAAAGGATTCAAATATATGTGGCACTAATATCTCCATAGTATATGTTCCAAAAAATATTAACTTAAAAGTTTGTTAAAAGCTAGTAAGGCCTCGTCAAATACACTATTATTAGAGTACCCCAATCAAACAAAAAAAAAAAGAGAGGGGCTTCAGCTTATAAATTAGATAATACTGACGGAGGACCAAACTATAATAATAATAAATAATAATAAAAAAAAACACAGAAATTCGCGTTGGTGTTGCCTAAGAAGCGCCTTTATCAACAATTTATTTGCTACTCCCCCTACTCCCATCCCCAGTTATGCTGTATATATTATCAATAATTGCTGCCGCTCTAACCCTGCTCTCATACGTCAGACTAGATCAACCATTCTCTTATCCTTTTCCCGGTGCACTGCTTTAATTTATGTGCTGCTCCCTATCTTTTCCCTATGCAATAGTTTGACACCCAAATTGATCCACCATGAATTCAACCGCTTCCTCTAATACTCCGTTTTTCGTTTAAAAAATCTCCACTTTACAAAATTTTGTAGGAACCCAATAAGAAAACACTATGAATATCCAATCTTTGTTGGATACAAAGATTAAAGTAGTATTATAACTTGTGACCAAGAAAATTATATTTAATAAATAGAAACAATTATTTGTTATTAAAATTTACAATTCACATCAATTAACTATTCTGAGAGTCAAGTTAATGGTCAAGGTCAACCATTAAAAATAAAGTATAAAATAAACTCTTAAAATATACCCTATTTCTCATTAATCAATCCCCCCTTTTTTTTAAATTATTAAATAATCCATCATGCATCATTAAAATACAAAAATCTCATACATGCATATAAAAATTAATATTTTATGGAGTACATTAACTTATATGCTTATTCATGCCACATTTCAAAGGTAATAATGACTCGTTGAAGCTTAGCAAAAATTTTCACCAAAGAGGAAAAACCTTGAGTTAAAAGATTTCAACTTAAAAACAAAAGGTTAAAACTCATAAATCATCAAATGACCTTTACATATCAAGAACCTCAAATTAGGGAAGGAAAACAAACTTAACACCAACAAGAGAAAGTAAGGAAATAATCAACTAAATGAAAACTCAACTTTTTCCTGAATTTAACTCTTTCTTGCTTAAGAATAAAATAAGAAGGAACTAGAGAAAGAATCAGAAGAATGAATTGAATTAGAATGAAATTTCAAAGTGGAGAAGAATTAGCACAAATGTTGAAAACTTAAGTACTTCGGTGGTTGAAAGAAAACTTAGAAAAAGAGAGGATTAAGGTTATTTTTAGCCAATGAATTAGTCAATGATTGAGTGATGATATGAAATAGAACAAAACCCCTAATTTTTCCATTTGAATACAAGTTGAATAGACAAATTTATAAATAATTGATTAATTTCCATTTTAGAGCTTAAATGGTAATTTTTTTTAGGAATACAGCTCGAGTTCATCCACAAAAGATGAAACACAAGAAGGGAAATGATAGATTAGCATGATAAGTAAATCTCCCAATCACGTAGTGATAGTCTAGAATCGAAGTATAGGTTCTAGAGTAGCACAGAGGAGAGAGAAAGAATAGGACAATGAATGAGGTCATCCTCCCCCTTTCTGTCAAAATCAAACCCCCAAATCTATTTAAGGAAAAATTAAAGATAGCTCAGAGTCGATTATTCTACAGACCATTCGATCAGTTTCCCTAAACCATTCGATTAGTTTTATCGAACCAAAATCCTAGCTAAAAAGACAAGCCAGTTGATCAGGACCATTTATAAGTCACCTTCACCTACATATCAGTAGTGTGTATGTCTCGTAGGCTTACACACAAACCATTTGTCAATGTTCGCGGATAAAAGTTTTATTTCCTTGCAAATTGAACCTCTAAGTCCCAAAGAAATGGTTAAATCAACTAAGCAAAGTTTGATCTATATATACATATTAATAATACTTTTGAGCAACTATTTTAGTAAAATTGAATAGTCAAGTAACAGTTGATTATTTTGTCAATGTTTGAAAAACAATATAATTCAAACACAAAAAAAATCAACAATTAACAAGTAATAACATAATATTAGCCTTTAGAAGTGCAAAATTGGAGGATGAATTGGAAATTGGGTGAAAAATGAGGTTCTTGGAGCTAAAATAGGCAAAGTGACAAGTGGCAGGTAGGAAGAGGAGAAAGGAGGCAAGAATAGGGGTTCAAGGAGCTAAAAATGAAAGTGGAAAAAATGAAAAAGGGTAACATTTTGAGAGTATATAGGTGTAAAATCAAGAAAAAAAGAAGAAGTGTATTCAACTAAAGGGTTTTATGCATCATAGTTATCGGATTGACCAACCGATGAATTGGGTACCTCATTAGTACGATCTTTCAAATATGTAATCTAATTAAAAAAATCCCATCAAAACATATAGCATTTTCTAAATTAAAAGAAAGATACAAAAGTGACTAAAGAAATTGCAATTATAGAGGGAGCCTACTAAAATGGCACTGTCACCACCATTGCTATAGAAACACCACTATTGAAATTTAAATAGCATCATTAACTCCTTAACTCATACTTAGCACCGGTGTTGGAGGCTATATATATATATATATATATATATATAATAAACTATAGTAGGTCATTAATTCAACCCATTTGAACTATTAATTTAACCATTACATATGTGAACATGTATTCTGGTTGATTCGATAACCAGTTTTATTATTAAAATTATGGTTTTATGTACAGAAAAAAATAACAAAAAGATAAAATAAAATGAAAGGCCAAATTGAATACGGTTTGATAGGCAGAAACATCAGTAATCTAGAATTGTAGGCTAGTAGATCCTTAGAGTTGCTTCTCTTATAGACGGGCTTATTTATTTGTACTTGATTTTTGACATTCTTATTTTGGCATAATTGCACCTTCCTCGACCATCCCTCAGCTACATGTTAATTATTGCCAAAAGTATTTTTTTTGTCCACAAGTAGAGCATGAGCTAAAACTTTGTTAGATTTTTAATATCATCACAGATAAGTTTTTAGATACTATGCCCAAAGATAGATACACTGATAAGATTCCAAATTAATGAGGTGAAAAATTATCAGGAGCAATAGTGGGTTGTTATTCCACATTACTCTATATATGACATATTATTCAAGGAGCTCACATATGTTGTATATCATAGAGCATTGGATTTAATTGATAAGGAGATTAAGAGATCCAATATGGTTGGTCCCAGATCCTTGGGATGTGGGTGTTACTTGAGATTAACACACAGTCTACTTTGTGCACATGAGATATTTATTACAAATAACATCATCAACCTATTCCCAAATTAATAGTGAATAAATTATAGATGACTTTTACTTTTATCAACCCATACACCCATTTGCTTCTAAAATTGTGTCTAAGGTGCAAATGATGCTTGTCCATTCTCCATCACATCTACGTTACTATTCTAATCTTATTATTGAGATTATCTATAATACCTCAAAGCCCTAATTTAGAAATTAAAAATAAAATAAGGATTAATGGGTGAGATTTAATTAAATATACCCTTTTTAATAAAATAATATTATTATAATTAAAATAATTAAAGCAAAAAATGAGGAAAATAATGTAGGGATCAGATTAGTGGAGGCTAGAATAATTTACTAAACTAAAATAAATTTTATACAAATTATAATAATAATTTATAAATTGATTAAAAAATTAATTAATTATTTTTACAAATTTTATTATTTCCAAAAAATTTTAAAAATCCCAAATACCCCAATCACCTTATTTTTTTCCCTTTTTTTCCTTTTTCTCTCTTTTTCTTCCTTTTCTTTTTCTTTCTTCCTCTTTCTTCTTTTTCTCTTCCTCGCCGACCTGGGTCACGCCCAGCGCGGCCCACTCTTCTCCCCTCCCCCTCCTCTCTTTCCTTCCTCATGTGGCCCAAACACCCTTTTCTTTTTTCTCCCTAGCATAACCTAAGCCACCAGCCCCTTATTTCCTTTTTTTCTCCCTTTCCTTTTTCCTTTCTTCCCCTTTTAGCCTTATGTTCTACCTCCCCTCGATATGCGATCAACCATGGTTGCGAAGTAGCCATAGTTCTCTCTCTCCCCTTACCTTCTCCTCATCCTAACCTGTAGGGCATGCAGTTGGCACCACCCCACATTGGTCCCAGCCCCTGCAGCCCCAACACCCTCACCTAACCCTTTCAAACTTGCCCAAGAACCAGGCCTTGCCCCTTATGAACCTACACCCATCGTATGCCTATACTAGCTTACCACCGCCGGCTGATAGCCACCTACTCCCTTGACTCCTTTATCCTCATTTTTCCTTGTCTTCTTCCCCTCCCTTGTGGCTATAAATGTCCTCCTCGCCCTTCTTCTTCCCTCTTTCTTTTTGCCCAGATTTTCCTTTACCTCCTTCTCCCATTGGCCCTTCAGATGTAGCCACCGCCGCCATCGCACCGCACCGCTGTCTAAACTTCCACCCATTCTCTTCCTTGCACCACCCTCTACCAAATGTGACTTTCCCCTTCCCCTAAATCTCCCTTCTCTTTTCTCCCCACCTGTGCAAAGAGGGAGCTCAAGCTTCCCTTTTGAAGCCCTCACCGCCTTTTGCGTTGCCACCATCGCCACAACCACCACCTCCAATACCTCTTTCTCTGTCCAGAAAACCTCCCTATACCTTCCCACACGTTCCATTCCCTTTTTATCTCCCTTTTTCCTCCTCCTTTCCTCTCCTCCACTTTCGGCCGCCACCACAGCCTCCGTCGCCACCGTGGGACACCATTACCACCACCACAACCCCTCTAACCCAGGAACCCTACCACCCAAGGAAACACCACTTCCCTACCCTTTTCCAACCCTAAATCCTATCTTTTCTATCACCACCACCTCCATCACCCTTGCACCACCACCGCCCTAGCCTGCCACTCCTTCTTTAGTTGTGCCCTAACCCTTGTATTTATTTGGTATAATTTATTTTAAATATTTTGCTATTATTAACCATATAATAATTATTATTATTAATCTCTTTACTAATTTTTAGTTAGAAAAAAATAAAATAAAAAGGAAAAAGGTGTAGGAAGAAGGTTTAATATTTAATGTTCCATTTTTATAGGTGAACCAAACCCTTCCCATAATAAGGCATAGGAATCCTGCTCCAACCCCGATGTCCTATTAGGGAAGGATATGGTTAAGGCTTATTTTGTATGATTTGTGTTCTTATGGGTGTTTTGATATGTGTTATGTATTACATGTGAGTATGGAATAAAATGTGTGTAGTGTAGCTTGCTTTGCATGGAGCTAAGTTAATTGTGTATAATTTATAATATGTGTGATATGGGTGATATGGCTTTCTATTTATGTCATGCTCTTATGTAAATTATAATATGGCATGCATGTTAGGAGGCCTTAGGTGGTATGTTGAGGTTGTGGGAATCTAAAAGAAATAAAGAGGTTGGAGTGAATAGGAAGAAGTGGAAAAAGCTTAAGTACTTTATGACCTATGGGTAACATAATAAAGGGAAAATAATAATAAAATGAAGGGTTGGAGTAAATCTCGCATGGGAAGTGTAAGGCTTGCATAGGATGGTTAGTCTTTGCATAAGGGTAAAGGTTACGTGGGGAAAGTCGACTTAAGGTTTAAGTATGATGAGGGAAGAGTATTTTGGATGATTGGAGTCCTTGGGTGGAAGATAGTATGTGGGATGGTAGGAGTGTGCAAGGGGACTTAACTAGGGTTTTTAAGGAAAACCCCTAAGTAGGGGAATATGTGAAAGGGTTGATGGTGATTGGTTGGAGTTAGGGTAGAGACTAGGAGGATTTCTTATGAAGGGGAAAGAATTAAGTGGTAATGAGGGTGGAGTGTGAGTGCGAATGGATGGTGTAAAAGAAAGGAGGAGTATTAGGGTTTTGGGGTTTTGGGGTGGCTAAATAGGGTTTCCTTATCACATGTTTGGATGTTGGTTGAGTGGAGTGATGGTGTTAGAATCAAAGGGGATCATGGACCATGGATGATAAAGAGAGGTTAGGGTCACATAAGCCAGATTAGGGTTTCCAAGAGAAAACTCTAGTAGGAGATGGTGATCCTATGTGGAGAAATAGGAAGATGGGCCTTAAACCACATATGCGGGGATTTTATATTGCATGGTGATTAAGGAAAAGGTGAGAAAAAAGACTTGGAGTCCTAGGGAGTGTAGAGGTCCCAAGTTATGGGACTGGAATATTTAGAGAGTCTAGGTTAAAGGGTGAGAATGGAAATTTCAGTGGGGCATGCATGTCTAGTAAGAAATTACTTGTTGAATAAGACACAAATAAAACACTAACCATTTAAAGTGGAAGACTATTAAGTTGGGCCTAGACTAATCTACCAGCGAGAATTGTAGTCACATGCATTTTGCCCTTGAGGTTGATCCACCTGCTAATAATAGTGGTCAGGTGTGTTCTGCCCTGGAGTGTATTTCAATCCACCTGCTATAATATTGGGGGATTCTGAGCTTAATAAACCAAATCCTAAATGATAACAAGTCATGGGGAAAATACAAATCACTTATAGTGGAACACCAAGTGAGTTGGGGCTAGATCGATCCACTGGTAAAAATTGTGGTTAGGAGCATTTTTCCCTGGAGACTGATCTACCGACAAATAATAGTATCTAGGAGCATCCTGTCCTGGGTGTTTTCGATCCACTGGCTATAATAGTGGGGTTCCCACACTCGCATGAATATAAATTGAAAGATGTGTGAAGATGGTATTAATGGCCTAAGTTCTAATAATTGTGATTAATCATAATGACTTACTGTATACATTATCCACATATTTCATGTTTGCTTTATCTTAGCTATATAGTTACCTTACTCAGTACGTAGCGTATTGATCACCTTTTTCATAGGTGTTGCTCATTCACATAAGTAGTGACCCCTTTTAAGTCTGTGTAGGTAGGAGACGATACCTTTGATGACTTTGATGCCTACGATGCCTTGGGTGGGACTGAGTGATGGCCTATCGTACTTGTCATGGGGTCCTAGAGGCTATTCTCTGGACTTATCCTTATTATTTTACTACCAATTTTATTTCCCCCATAGTGGGCGTATTTGTATTTAATTTCCATTCTATATTAACTCTGATGTTTGTGTACTCTAATTTCTTTTATGAAATTTTGAACTCTTCTATTTTTATTTAATTATTCACATTAATACTTTTAGTTCCTTAGCCTTGTGGTTAGTATGAGATTGGCCAAAGGTCAATCTTGTACTAATTATGGTAGTAGCATTCCCGTTTTTAGTGTATGGTTTCCTATTTTCAACTATAAATTTTGGGGGCGTTACATTCTCAAACTCTCACATATAAGTAAGGTAGAATGGAATGTTCAATAAAGAAAAGGGTACAATAGTAATAGCACACGGAGGAAATCATCAGAGTGGGAGTACACATAGCATGCTTATTTAGAATCACTTACGGAGTAAGGTCGATTGATTCAAGGACTATGTCGTGCATCTCTTGGAAGAGTACGCTCTTTCTTTGGTCGATCAGATTGAGGAAGAAGTAGTAGAGGAAGGTGTAGTACTATGAGGAATCATAAACTCTTCTATGATTTTCTATGGTCCTTTGATATTGAGGCAGCTATGCTCTTGTGGGTGGAATCATGGTATGATATTTTGCACAATGGAAACTCTGGGTTTAGAGAAGTTACATTACAACTCATGGGTACGGAATCAGAATAGTCAAATGTTAGAGCCGCAATGTACAGAATACTAGTGACACATCAAGAGTTATATGAACTTACCTTTGTTGATCCTATTACTTAAAATGTTTAATGCTTGATACATTGGAGGGCATCATCTCCAATAGAAGTGGCATTGGCCTGAATTTGGATTCCTCTTTGTGTCAACGTACAATGTCTTATTCATTTGTTTAAGTGTTAATGGATCGATTATATTTTTACGACATAGAGCTCCACTTAATGACTGATAACCTCATCAGATCATCACCATCTTAATTGTCAACAATTTATTGCATAACGTATCTGTATGTATTTTACTCAAACTAATTTTGTATATAAATTTCATTATACTATATATGTCTGACACTCATGTTATGATTTTTTTATATGCTCATAGTTAACCTTGATGGAAAACATAATTTTACTGCCTGTATCTAACCAGTGGTACAGACATGTTACTTCAAGTGTATCTAGATAGGATGGGTCATATTGTCATTGCATTTAACTATATTAGAATGTAATGGGTATGGGTGTTATCCAAGGGGGAGACTTAGGTGGATGACTTGTCCTTAATGTACAAAATTTAGTGAAGAACTTTATGTACTTTAGTTTATTACATTCTCTTAAGTATTTTGCTACAGAACTTTACGTACTTGTTGAGTAATAATCATGGTGTAGCGTAAAATTAAAATTAGAAAAATAATAATTTGCTCCAATAAAAAATCATAACAGTCTTAATACAAATTTAAAATCAAAATACAAGAAAAAAATCTACTAACAATCATTAGTAGGGGTTGGTCGGCCTCCTCTTCTTCACTAGAGGAGAGTCTAAGTTTTCTCATAGCAAAGTAAACCTTCTTTAGCCCATCAAAACCTTTGTCCTTATTAATTTTACCCATTTTCTCTTCTTTGAACTAGTAGTTGAATCCACCTATTAATTCATTATTTGTCTCAACTTATTCTGATGTATGTGGTATCACTCGACTATTCATTTACTAGTATAGGATGAACTACTGGATAAGTCCGGATGATACCAAAGAAGGTATTTAGCTGAGGCATCATGCTTATATATCTAGCAATGAAAATGGGAGCTAAAGTCTTATTAGTGGTGTGGCTAAGAATTCCAAAATAATGCACAACTAGAGTAATTTGCTTTATACTTTTTAATGATTGCACTTTCACAAAATCCATATGTTGGAATGATAGAAGGAATCGGGATAAGCCGGGGATAGCCAAACTGTCGGGCAACTTAATCTAACATATAAGGATCAATAACATCCACAAAGCCCAAGCTGCCTTGGTACTTCTATTCAGGATATTTCATACTCAGATCTTAGTTAAATGGTAAGAAGTCAACCTATGAATGTATGTAAAATAATATTAATATCAATTATTACAAATAACTACAATTAAAAATTGTTCATATAAAGTATTTCGCCCACTTATTAAGCCCTTAGAGAATCCAGTTGTCTCTTGTACTGAATTATGTGATCTATGAACTCAAGGGGAAGCTTTTGAATAAACATATCCCACATTATTGTTGTGGCATCATAGGATGGATCATGGGAAATACTCGTAAATCTAGGCCTATGCACAATTATAACGCGTACATAACATAATTAAACTAATAATTAAATAACTTTTTTAACTAATAATTAGAAATAAATAATTACCTCTGATAGTGTCATACAACTACCTATTTGTTTACACTCGGTCCTAGATGTTAAGTTGCCTAAATTAATACGCTAAAGTCCCAACTCCAAAGGCCTAATCACCTAACTTTCTCGAATCAACTACTAATCTGAGCATTGATAATGGAGTACGATTACTGGACTTGTCTACAAAAAGCGTGCACAAAACAAGTACTACATATATAACTAAACATAAAACCCATCATCCTCAAC
The DNA here is from genome assembly GCA_030549775.1 of Tamarix chinensis. NCBI lineage: Eukaryota > Viridiplantae > Streptophyta > Magnoliopsida > Caryophyllales > Tamaricaceae > Tamarix > Tamarix chinensis. The sequence continues at coordinate 102,250,585 of CM060171.1, read as the reverse complement.
ATGGTTAGCCGTAAGATTATAAAAACTATTGTTCAATGCAACCGTGCTTCCCTTCACAAAATCTCACTTGACCACCAACTCGGGTTCACCCTGCATGTCAGCCAGAAGCTCCACCATATTTCCATCAGTAGAAAAATGTTTTCCAATACGCTCATAGCTATGACAATTAACATAATGTAAAGCAAGATAAGTAGAGTAATATTCATCTAACTGAATGAAAGGTGGAAGTTTTTGATATCTAGGTGCTATCTCTCAACAAAAGCAAAGATGAGTGGAGTATTGTGATGGTGGAAGTATGTCAAGTGTAGATGCTTTAGGCCTTTTGTCTCAATGTAGTTGTAGGCAATACCCATGCCAGCATCATTGACTAGAAGTCTCCTCAAATTTTTCATCCTTGACTGAACCCTCAACACAAGATGTGGTTCAAACAACAAAAAGAATATTAGAATAATGAATTATAGGATAAAAATATAAAAACCAATATATATAATTATATTAATTATCTTAGCATCATTCTATATGGCATATGTCACATGACCTTTAAAATTGGTGAAAAGATTCAAAATAAGTGGACCCCACTAGTTGGTTTGATCAATCTCCAATCATCATTTGATGTCGACAACGAAACATATCATGTTGCATGGGAAAATGTTCTAGTTTTGGTGAAATCTCCCTTTGTGGGATCATCATACTCCTCAAATAAAACGTGTTATGTGTATGTAGTATAGGGAGCTTTCCCATGCTCCATCGCATCTAGTAGTACCCGTCCTATTTGCCACCCTAGTGGCAGTGGAAGTAACCTTCCTTATATCCTTTTCTCTGCCTCCTCTATTAATCATCTACTAATTATAATAAAAATTATTAATAAAAGTTATGCATTAGCCCATCAATGGTTTAGGGTGTATTGAGTTAAGGGTTAATGGTTTAGGGTTTAAGGTGGAGAGTTTAGGGTTTAGGTTTGGGGCTTTGGGTTTAGGGTTTAGGGTTCAAGGTTAGTGTTTAGGGGTAGGGTTAGATGGTTTGGGGGTTTAGGGTTTCCATGGGTGTGTCACTCGCTTGGGGAAAAGAGTGACAGGTAAACTACCCAGTGGAGGAGGAGGTTAATGGGTGAATTGTTTGCCAGTGGAGGTCTGTGACTGGTAACTTATCCACCTGTAGATCGTTTCAACGTGTGACTAGCCTGTTTTAGGGGAGGCATGACAAGTAAACTATCAATTGGTAGTTATGACTACTGAGCTAACCATCCGCTGCCGCCACTATTTTGACTTGAGGCTCGATTGATATTACTCAAAGCTCGGATTTTAATCTAAAATTATAATAAATTTACTAATGTAAGTTTGATCTATGTATACAAACACTAATTTCATTCAAATAACAACTAAAATGAGAAAAATACAAGAACTAAATCTTGCATTTGCAGCAACTTCAAAAATCATAAAAGTTAATATAAAAAAATTGCATACCTTTAGATGTAGTAGGTACTGGAATATTAATTAAAATCTAATTTCTTGAATTGATGGAAGATTTGAATCATTGTGCAAGAGTTGAAATGAGGGAGAAGAGAGAAAATCTAATAGAAAGATAGGAGGGTGGGAAATGAAAAGGTAAAATTGAAAAGAAAAATAAATTTAGGAGATATATGAATATGTGTTTAGTAAAATAGGCGTATAAAGAGATGTAGGGTAAATCAAAATAGGATGCCCCAAAAAAAAAGTGGGTGCTAAGCTATTAACACACAGACAAGGGATACTTTATTGAGTAATGAAAATTTAATAAACTCAAAGGAGTATGGGTGTTGAAATAAAGTAATTGTAAGGATAAATTAATGTTTGCGTTCTATCTTATTTTATATAGCTTTATCTCATCAGTTTCCTCGGTTACAATGTGGCAATTTTTTCAACCTTGCCAAAGCGAGTCTTTTGCCCATGAGTAGCATGAGCGAAAACTTTGTTAGAATTTTAATTTCATATGTTCTCCCTCGCGTTTGTGATTATTAATAATAATATTATTATTTATAGTGTCGTTGAATTGACTTCAATATTCCGTGCCTAGCTAGGCTCGAAGCTGAAAGCTATGTGTTCATCTATCTAATTAAGCAAACGAAACGGGTCACAATCGGTCAGCCACTCAAATGTATTCTGATTCCTTTAGTCTGCAGTGCACCGTATAGCTTGACGGGTAAACTTTGCTCTCTATCCAAGCCTCCTATGAACAAATTATTACCAGCTTGCCACTTAAGAGCCCACGCGCAACAAGTATAAAAAGGCTATCATCGTAACGATCATCTTAACTCAAAACCATCCACTCTCTCCCTCACTCTCCCTCTATCCTTCGGGCTCGGAAAAAAAAAATATAAAAAAAGGCAGATTCATAAATGGGTACAAGCTCGCCAAGGCCAACTCTTATTCCACCCAGACGAGGGCTGGTTAAACGCAATATTTTTGACAAACTTGTCCAATCCATATCAGCTGCTGATCCCAAGCCGGCGACAAGTGAGACTGAAATTCGCAGTTTTCCGACTTCTACAATTTCATCCGTCCAACACTGCTCTGACGTGAAAGGCGGTTGATTTGTAACAAATAGATAAGTAATAGCTCGCTCGATGCAGTAGCCAGAAGGGACTTTTTGACAATTTCTGTCTTTTATGTCATGTCATATTCTGGTGGTTGGTTGGTGTTCTAGCCTTCTAGGTATACATGGCAGATAGTATCTCCGTTTGGAATATGTATAATTAAATATCTTAATGCTTCTTCTGTTTTTATCATTTTTTCTTTAACTTTGTACAATTCTATACCCGGACAAGGGAGGGAAGCTCAGGTGTTCGGGATGGGGATCAAACTTGTGACTGCAGTGTAATATCGTCCTTTTTTGGATCCTTTTATTTTATATTTCCTTCTGTTTGACTACAGCCAGATCTCGTTCTACCCTATCTTTTTTTCTTTCCTCTTAGTTATGTCCCGCGTTTTTTGGATCCTTTCATGGCAAGTTTGTCACCAGTATCTTCATGCGTCACCCAAGTGAGCATTTTTAACTTGTCTACTTATGCAATAACTTTGAAGTATACTAGGGATTATCGACAATATAATATCTGAAGATAATTAAATAACCACCCCAGTAAATGAATCAAATCTAATCACTTGAAAAAGATTCACATATGACACTAACCTCCATAGTATATGTTCCACAAAATTAACTTAAATAGTATTAGACTTGGATACAAACAAACATAGCAAAATTAGTGATTAAAATTCAATGATCCGCTCACTTATAACATGATTTACCTATCCATTTCTAAAATATAATAGTACCCGCATCTACCTACCTATAGTAGTGCAACTATAGCCATTAGGGTGGCCGATGACCCAACAACCATAGCCACACAATAGATGTAACACCCCTAAAATTTAATACTAAAAATTTTTGTTTTAAGCGGAAGCATATTATTAAATAGTTTAGTATTACAACTATAGTTGACATAAATTTAACTTACTATACTATCTTTACATCAATGACAAAGCAAAATAATTAAGAAATAAAATATGATAAATAGAAAACGATGGAACTTTCATAAATATTAGAGAAGAGTTTGGAGGCTTACTCCTAATACAATAATCTAAAATATAAAAAGGGATATCATGGATCTAAGAGTCCAAAAAGATCTCCGATTAGAACTATAATCCAGATAATATGACTCCATGCCCAAAACCTTGATGCAAAATCACTCCTCTACATACAAAGTATCAAAGGTTGCAAACTCGTCCACTAGGCTGTCATCGACCTCTACAAAGACATTTGGGTCGTTTGCTCATAGGAATGAGCAGCACCTATGAAACGAATGATCGATACGCTACGTACTAAATAAGGTAATGGTACAGCCGAAGCAAGATTACATATAATACATGAGTTCAAATTACAGAATAAGCATACATGTGATAATATAAAACAGTGCCAGGTAAAAATTAATTTAAGGTGTCACGATATAGATATATCATATTTCAATATGTTATTTACATTAAATTTAGGGATTCCACTATTCTTAAACTAGTAGAATGATCTGAAACACCTCTCAAGGACAACACACCTGAGCCACTATTATTATTTGGTGGAACGGACTCAACGCCTTGATCCTAACTCATGTAGTCCTTCACTTTAAATGATTAGTATATTTTCCATTAATATTTTAATTCTTAATTATATTTTCATTCACGTTGAGTATGAGGCCCCACTATTCTTAATCTGGTGGAATGAATAAACGCACCTTTCAGCAACAACACATCTGAGCTACTATTATTATTCGATGGAATGGACCCATAAAAATACCTCGACTTAACTCACGTGATATTTCACTTTAAATGATTAATATCTTATCAGAGTTGATTGTATATTCGAGATTATCATGTGGGACTCGTATGGATATGGAAGACATATAATTGAATAACATAATTACAACCACATAATTATCCTCAAATGACCATAATACACTTAGGATAGTTAAAATGCTCATTTTCTCCCAAGCCTTATAAATCCCAATACTAATACCTACAAATCTCCAATATTCATTCGGGACATATATCCTCAATTATTTACATAGATTTATACCTAACATTATTCCAAAAGTATACTTCCACAATTTCATAAATCTCAAGATATCATACCATAGGATAACATCATTCATATAACACATCCAATGTAAAACCACATACACATACACATAAAATCCTAGTTACAACATGTATCCTTACCAACAAGGACCCCAGGCTTGATGCACGTAAATCTTAAACCGTATCCTCCGAGATTGTCGTAATATCACCTACAATAATAAGATAGTATGTGATTAGACTTGAAGATTATAATTGAGGAAACAGTTAAGGTAAAGGAGAGTAAAAATAGAAATAACTGAAGTCAAAGGGAAGTTTGAGTTGTGTGGAAGTGTGGTTGAAGGTATAGTGGTGCTATGGTGGAGTTATGGTGGTGTTTGGGTGTGTAAAAAAGGGTGCATGGCCGAGAAAGGGGGTTGCATAGGCGTGTAGTATGCAGTGGACACTCAGGTCATGAGCTGGGAAATCACATGGGCAGGTTATGCGAAGGAAGCACTACCGTGCACATGCAATGTACACATGGGTGGGAAAGAATAGTGGAAACATGGGCATACGTAAGGCTATGCATTTCCAGTGTAAATATGTATGGGTAAACTGTGAGAGTATGCATAGGTGTGCGATGCTTGTGCATGACTATAAGAGTGACCGACCATGCATGAGTCGTGAGCCTCAAAAAAATATAAAAGATGAGCTAGAAAAGAAGGTGATGAGTGTGAAGGTGGATGACAATGATGAAGAGGGATGATTGGGTGAGTGAGGGGGTTGATCCACCAAGAAGAAGAAGAAGAAGAAGAAGAAGAAGAAGAAGAAGAAGAAGAAGAAGAAGAAGAAGAAGAAGAAGAAGAAGAAGAGGGGAAGCTTAAACAGGGTTGTGCTCAACAGAAAATGGCAGAAATGAGGCAAAATAAATGAAGGAGGAAGAGAGATGGAGGTGGTGTATATATATATGTATGTATTGGTAGTGGTGTGTAGCGGGAAAAATGGCAGAGGATGATGGATGATGGTCATCAGCATGGCAGGGGCACAAGGGAGTGGTAGAGGGTGATGGTTGTTGGTGTCATGGTGCACAAGAGTGGCAGGGTAACTTTTCAATGGGATGAGATGGGAGATGATGGTTGTGTGTTTAGGTGATAAGGAGATTTTCACAAAAGAAAAGGAGGTTCAAGAGAAAGGAAAAGGCAAAGGAGAAAGAAAAGAAAAGGGAAAAAGCTTAAGGTTATGATTAGATTTTGGTTAAATTTTAATTAGCTTAAATAGGTATGATTAATGATGTAAATCTACCAAGATTAAAGGTTAGGTTAAGAAATACAAATTTTCCAGTCAAAGATTAGAATTAGTTTAAGATTTTGGGATTAAGGAATTAGGATAAGGTTAGAATAAAATTTTCTCGAGATCAGAATTAGATTAAGGTGTTAATTATACGAGATTAGGTTTAGCAAAATTTTGGGGTATTACAATAGCCTATAGCGTTGTCAGATAACTTAGTGGATATGACAAATGAAACCCTTAGAACTCCTTATTCTTCAAATATTAATAACCCCTATAAGTCTTGTAGATCATATATAGAGTAGAGAGAAGGGTCTCGTTGATGCATTATTGTCATAACACATTTGAAATCACAAGGAAGACGTCTACCACATGACCCTACCTTATAGGTCATCCCGATGCTACTTGAGATGGGTTATAAACCACCTGCTAATCCATAGTTTGCACAAGATGTGCTTAAACTCATTTATTTCACTTATCACTCAAATTGCTCAAAAATTCTAATATATTATTTATTGTTACCCTAAAATAAATCTGAACACCAATTTCAGAAAATATTATTATTCACTGAGATACTATTTATGTACAACAAAATTTGTAGAAATATGAAAATAATCTTATATTTATAAATAGAAAATTTATTTGTTGTTGTGATTCACTATTCACATCAATTTACTATTTCGAGAGTGAAGTCAATGGTCAAAGCCAACCATTAAGAATAAAATATAAAATAAGCTCTTAAAATCATGAAAGTTAATTCTAAGCATTATTACACTATAAACAACATGATAGAACTCAAAAATTTTGTTAATGAAATCAGGTTGTAGATAAAAAGACCAAAATACTCCTAAATTCTAAAAAAACAAAGAAAATAACATCAGTTTGGCATATAATAATCTAGCTCATGAAACCGTGCATGATATTCATTTAATACCATAAAAGCATATTAAAACACATTAAAACCCATAAAAAATACAACACACACGTAGATGGACAAAAATGCCATTTTCTTATTAAAACATCATTAAATAACAACTTTAATTATACAAACTCAAATCAAGACGTTTAACATATGAACTGTGTATAAAGAACCTCATTAATCCAATGGGATCATAAAAACCCAAAAAATGGTACAATAACAAGGAAAATGTCCCTAAGGCTAAATGTCCTCAAAAATGCCAAAATGATCATTTCACGACTTTAATTAATCTAAGCATGCTAACACCTTGATTTCTATCTAATCGTAGTGTAATTTAATCTAAAAATATCCTATATCCAAAATTGCACATAATCACCTCCTAGAATATTTTTCCACATCTTGGAAATCTTACTCCAAAAATCAACAAAATCATTAAAAAAACACTCCAAAAATGCAAAATAAATCAAGAGAAGCAAGAATCAAGGATAAAAATGCATACTCTTCCTTTTATTAGATTTATGAAATTAAGAAAGAGGTTAGAAGAATCTATCTTCAATTTCTTATATTTTTTAACAATAAATTATTTTGTTTAAAAACCATTAAGTTGCTAAAAAATCAATATTTGAGAAGAAAATTTAAGAAATGATGCAACAAAAATGGAGGAAAGAAAGAGATTGAAAATTCAAGAGCAAAATTCAACTCATCAAACAATAGTTTGATGCACTTGATGCAATATCAGGATTAGAAATTAGCCATGAAAAGAGCTAGGTCTTCCTTTGAGGAGTAAGGTAGCATGTTAAAGGCTAGATTCTCTAAGTTTTTCAATTTATTGAAGGCATGATGCCTTTTAAATATTTGGGTGTCCTTATTGATTCTAGTAAGATCAACAGTGCACATTCCTTGAATAGCGCTTACGAGCAAACTTGCAAGGGCTACTGTCCATTAAAAAAGTAGGGGCTCAAGAAATGAACCCTTTAGTACAATGGTACTAAGTAATCCATTATACAAGTCTAACATGTAAGGCCTACATGCAACATACTATATGCATCATATCAATCATATGAACAATGAATTATGCATAAAACAATAAAAATACTATAATAATGCATATGGCCACATGCTTCAAGATCATATGCTACTAGTACTCATTCACTTGGAAATAGCTGAAACATACTAATGGAACATCCAAATGATGATCTTTGTAGTATAACTAGAAATCCACGTCATTTTCAACAATATGCAAAACTCTCTCAATTCATAGGTAGGTTGATCAACACAATCCAAAACACATACCATCACAGGTAGGCACAAAAAATGCTAATGAATCACAACTAGGCTCAAATGCTACTATCAACTTATAGGTAGGCACAAATGCTGCTATTGAAACACAGGTAGGCACACAGGTTGCTACCATATCACAGGTAAGCTCAAATGCTACTACCAACTCACAAGTAGGCACAAAGGAAGCTATTGAATCACAGGTAGGCTCAAAGGCTACTGCCAACTCACAAGTAGGCACAAAAGATACTATTGAATCATAGGTAAACTCGAAGGCTACTACCAAATCATAGGTAGGCTAGGTGTTGGTTGTTTGGGGTTGTGTAGGGAGGAGGTAGGGACAGAGCACAAGGAAGAAAAAGAAAAAGAAGAAGAAGGATGAGGTGGACGAGAAAATGAGGCTCTGTGGATGGATACAATGGACAAGGGTAGGGAATGGTGAATGGTTGGTGGTTGGTGGTGGATTGGGGAAAATGTAGAGGGAGAAGGGAGGTCTGTGTTTTGATGAATAGAGGGGGAGAGGGTGTGGTGTTATGTATATGTGGGGGTGAGGGTTGGGGAGAGTTTAGGCAATCAGGTTAAGACAATAGGGGTTGCAGAGGGAGGTATTGACAGAGGCTATTGATGTAGGGTGGACGTTTGCAGGTTGGTAGGGTACTAGAATGAAAGGGAAGGGGGCACACATGGAGGGGACTAGGGGAGCTATAGGGCCGAATAAGGAATAGAAAAGGATGGGCAGAAGGTGGTGGTCTAGGGTGTCTGGTCGGGCAGAGGGGAGTGATGTAGCGAGCATGCAAGGGTGCATGAAGAATAAAAGGCATGTGAAAGGGGTGTATGGGGTGTGTTTGGTAGGGGCATACGAGGAAGAAAGGAAAGGGAAACTGGGCCACAAGGGGAAAAGAAGAAAGGAAAGGGAAGTGTTCTACACCAGACATAAAGAGAAGAAGAAGGGAGAAGTTGGGTTGGCCTGGGGGAGAAGAAGGAGAAAGAAGGAAGGAGAGGTTGGGCTAACCTGAGGGAAAAAGAAAAGAAAAGAAAGGAAAGGGGGTAATTTGAGCTAGCCCAAATGAAGAAGGAAGAAGGAAAGGAAAGGAAAGAAAAGAAAGAAAAGGAAGAAAAAGGGAAAAGGGAAAAGGAAAGTAAGACAAAGAAAAGAAAAATAGATTTAGGGCTAGGATTAGAATTTAGATTAAAATTGAGCTATTGAAAAAATATTAAATTAATTTATCCAAAAATTATCGTATTAATTTAAGTAAATAATTTTGGTAAAATTATGGGTTTGGGATTTATTTAAATAAAATGAGTAAGATAAAATGATAAAAATAATTATATTCATTCATTTTATCTACTTTTTTAAGTTAAAGGTTTACAAAAATAATTATATCAATAATTTAAAGGTTAATATTTTTTGGATAAAAGGTTAAACATTTAAATTTTAGGTTTTAAAAATTCGGGGTATTACAACCTTAATCTTAAGTAATTAATATCTTAACCTAATTCTATTCTTGAGAAATTGATACTTTTACCTTGCTATAATTACTTAGTTCTAAAATCTAAACATAATCCTAATATTTATTCTAGATCATTAATACTTTAACCTAAACCTAACCTGAAATTATTACTATATTTATCTTACCCAAATTCTATTATTATAATTTTTTAACTTAATACTAATCGTTACCTAAAACCTATTCTCTTTTTCTCCTTACCCTTTCTTTTCCTTTTTCTTTTTCCCCTTCCTAGTTTCTTTCTTTCTTTCTTTCTTTCTTTCTTTCTTTCTTCTTCTTCTTCTTCTTATTATTATTATTATTATTATTATTATTATTATTATTATTATTATTATTATTATTATTATTATTATTATTATTATTATTATTATTCTTGTTGTTGTTGTTGTTGTTGTTGTTCCTCCTTTTCCTCTTCCTTCTTTCCCTGTGTGATTCTCTCCTCTCCTGACCAAATCCCCCTGCTTAGCTTCCAAGCCTAAACCTACCTATCCTACATTCATCATCACCACAATCAATCCCATAACTCATTGGATGTGTCCCTTAGACTTTTGACCAAACATCTCCCTCGATTTTGCTTCAACACTTGCCTCTACCTCACTTCTGCAACTCCTTCTATTTGCACAACCTCTCTATATATACCCCTCCACCCTCTATCCACAATTCATTTAATTTCCTAACCTAACTCCCTCCCTCCCTCCATTTCCACCAAGCACCTCAAACTGCGAACATTCTCTTCTTCTCCTTCCTTCTTACTATTCATTGACGCAATACATCATACACCACTCGCCATCATCGACCACAAAGCACTACCATTTTTTCCAGAAAACAACCACCATAACCACCCCATAAACCTCTCCTCACCTGTTTCACAAACTCATTCCAAACACCCCACCACCTCACACTACACAACCTCCAAGCTCCTAGCCTTCAAGCCACTCCAACCCACCAATGTCACCTTCCTCCATTGCACCCCGTTACCAACAATAGGGAGTTTTTTCCCTCTCATTAGCTACAATAGGTACTACATTTACAACCTCCTTGGTCGTGCATGTGTTGTCGTTGCTCCCCCTATGCTGCTATAACTTCTACCATTGCACCTGCAAGCCTTGTGCACCTTGATTGTTTTGATTTTGCTCCATTTTTCACCTTATTTGCCTTATACCTTCCATGGTTATATTATTTATTTATATTTGTGTTTTATTCTTGATTCTTAGGTACTTTTCCAGAGGTATTGGAGTGGAGGAGGCAGGTTAACTTATATATGCTTAGAGAACAATGCCCTTTTGGTAAGGAAACCTGCTGTAGTTAGGGATAATTGACTGTTATGTGTGATTTATGTGTATTATCATATTTTTTTTATTATGTTGTTAATGTTATGATGTGATAATGCAGTATCATATGATGGAAAATGAGTAAGGTGAGAAGGCATGAGTTTATACGATATTGTTACAAAAAGTCTTATCTTGTTAACCCTAAATAAATTAGTGTGATAGTTGGTATTGTAATGTGGGTTTGAAAAAGTATGTTAACTGAAAATTGATTATGTTTATAATGTATGGTGATGTAATAAATTGAGGATAAAAATATCACACTTATATGGTTATTGTGGAAAATGTGTGTTTTGGCATCCTTAAGGGTATTTTGGTCAAGATAAATTAAATATGGAATCTTTGGTATTTTAATGCGTTAATTAAATCAAATTTACTACCAAAATTGATGATGTTCCACTAGTAGAAAATAATGGCTAGGAGTATAACACCCAAAAGTTTACTACCAAAAATTTTCATTTTTAGCATAAGCATAATCACCAAAATAACTTAGTGTTACTACTGTAATTAACATAAATCTAGCTTACCATACCATTCTTACATCAATCACAAGAAAAAACAATTAGAAAATAATCATGATAAAATAAAAAATGAGAAAAACTTTATAAACTTAAATATAAGTTTGGGAATTAAATCTGAGTACAACGTAAAATACATCAAAAGGGATATCATGGAGCTAAGAGCCCAAAAAGGTATCTGGGTAAAGCTAATCATCGAATAATATGAATCTACACCAAAATATAATACATAATATCACTCCTCCACATATAGAACATCATATGCAACAAAATCATCTAATGGGTCCTTATTGACCTACACAACAAAATTCAAGCCCTCTGCTCATGGAAATGAACAAAACCCATGAAATGGATGGTCAATACACTATGTACTGACTGAGGTAATAATATATTCGAAAAGGGTATAAATACATAAAACATTTAGAAGAAGAAAACAAAATAACATATAATGTAAGATAATACCAATTTAGAACTCCATTAATAGGCATAAACTCAATCCAATTTTATTTACATTGAGTTTGAGACCTTACTATTCTCAACCTATGAAACGATATCAACATTATACAAAACTAAGGAATATGCTCAGGGAAACTATTCTCAAAAGTTGGAACGATATCAATAACATACAACCCTAGGGAAAAACATTTATAACCACTATTTCCGTCTGGTGGAACGAATAGATACAACCAATCCTAAATCACGTGGTGTTTCCCTTAAATTGATTAATATATTATCAATGGTTATGATCATTCTCATGATTTATTTCAAATTGAGTTCAAGAAACCCTACTATAAACAAAAGGTAGAACAATATGAAGAATATATAACCCCAAGGAAAATGCTCCTCAACACTATTCTTGTCTGGTGAAATAGATAGGTACAATTGTTCCTAAATTATGTGATCTGTCACTTTAAATGATTAAAAATTTATTCAAAATTGGTTATATTATCACAAAAAACTCACTTAGATATGTAAAAAAAAACATATAAAGCACAACCACATAGTTATCAAGGGAGTCCTCAAGGAATAGGTCCTTGAACTCCCTAAGAAATCCTAATTTCACATTATAAGCATAACTTCTTCCATAGTGATATTTTTTCCACCAATCATATTATATGCTCATAAAATATAATTATTATCAACAAAACCTCAAATCAAGGCTAACTCCAACATTTTACACAATATTATCCTTGCTTATAAGGTTAATATTTCTAATTTAAGTCATCTACTCATTTTATTTGGACCTAATCCATTCATAAATACTCCAAACCTTGCACGTGATATTCTTAGAATACTTTAAACCATTTAACATATTAAAATACCAAAATTTCCATATTAAACCCATATTGACCAAAATAACCATAAGGAGCCAATGTCGTTATTTCACAAAAACCTTATATATCAAATGTCATTATTTTCAAATCCTAAAATTATTATGTTACTATACATCTTAAATTAACTCATTTCCCACTCATAATACTTTATCAAACCGACATTACAAAACCATATATCATATTATTTTACTTAGGGCTTACAAGATAAAAATTATTGTAACGATATTGTATAAGTGTATGTCTCCTCATTCCTACTCTGTTTCCATCATATAAGCCACATGTTATTAATATTATAATAAAAAAATGGTAATACACAAAATCATACATAACGTTTAGCAAAAATACCCTAGCTACGACTAATATCCTTACCGAAAATGGCACCGATCTCTAAGTACATATATCCTATCCTACCTCCTCTAAGACCTCCATAAAATAAACCTAAGGAACGTATTTAAAACAAAATTACAAATCATGGAATAAATCAAGGAAAACATAAGGCAAAGGAGTGTGGAAGGAGTAGAAAGAACTGAACGAAATCAAGGTAAGGCTTTGGTGGGAGATTTTGCCAAGATGGAGGGAGCAATGACAATAAGTTTTTTTTTTTCAAGGAAGGGGAAAACGGTTGTATTTTCCAAAACTAAGTGGGTAGCAATGGAAAGGGCAGCCAAAGGTGACAAGTGACGAATGGTGGAAATAGTCAAAGGTGAGGGTCAGTTTTGGTAGTGGATGACAAAGCAAATGGGGAGGCTTCAGTAGTGGATACCGATGCTAGGGGTGAATAGGCGATGGATGTTGAATGGTTGGGGATATCAAAAGTAGTTGGTGTTGTTTCTAGGGCTAGGAGATGGTCGTAATAGCCAGTGCACAAGGGGTAGGAGCCGAAGATGAGGGAAAGGTTGCGGTGGTGTTTGTGGCAATGGAGGGAAGGAAGAAATGAAGAAAATAAGAGGCCTTCACTTGCTACTACTCTTTGATAGAAAATGGAAAGAGGAAAGGAGGTTGTTGTAGCATTAAATGTGGTTAAGTTTGTGAGTTACAAACACACCCACACTCTTGTGGGCACTAGCAGAGTGAAATTGTCCGAAAATTCTAATTTTAAAAAATTATAGTTAAATAAGGTTTTATTAAGGGAATTAATTAAACAAAAGGGAATCAATTAGTGCAGATCAAGAAGAAATTTATAAATATTTTAATTAGGAAAAAATTTAGGTATTTTAGGTAATTAAGGATTTTATTTTAGAAATTAATTAAATAAATTATTTTATATAAATAAGAGGGAATAAATAGATCAAAATTAATAGGAATGTTATAAATAATTTAATTAGAGAAAATTAGATTGATTTTCTAATTAAAATAGAATTTATGAAAAACCTTTCAAAAAGCCTAAATTAGCCTATAAAGGGAATTAAATATTATTTTATTTAAATATTATTATTTTTAAATATCTCAGATATCCTAATTAATTTAATTAACCCAAATCACTATTTTTCTTTTTCCTTTTTTCCTTTTTCCTTTTCTTTCTTCCTTTTTCTTTCTTCTTCTTTTCTTTTTCTTTCTCCTTCCCGATTTAGGCTTCCCACGACCCAAACCCTTCTCTTCTTTTTCTCTCGGCGCAACACACCCCCGGAACGCTGCCTTTTGATCAATTTTTTTAAGTATTCGTCACTGTCCGGTCAGCTCTTCCTTCCTTTCTTTTTCTTCGTTTCCTCCTAGACCGCCTGGTCGATGCACCCCCCACCTTCTTCATCCTCCCTCTTCTTCTCCCCCGTTGTTGAATTGTAACGACCTAAAAGTTCCACCGTTGACCTCGCCATTTGACTAGTCATTTCTCCCCTCTTTTCCCCACCGTTTCACTGGCCAATCTGACCCAACCCACTCCCCTCTCTTCTCGCATGATTTCCTTCCTTCCTTGGTAAATCATAGGCCGTCTATTTTGAGTTTTACCGGCCAACTGTCACCGGTCGATGCCATCTTCCAACTGCCCTATTTTCCTGGCACTTCTCTGACCTCATTACTCTTTAATTAGCCTATATATACACCCTTAAACAACCAAGATCAAAACCTTTTCTGGAAGCCCAGAATTTCCTAACCTTGCCACCGCTGCCACTTCAGACGCTATTGCCGCCGCTGTCAGCCAACTCCGCCACCCACTCCGCCCACCTAAGCCTTCCCTGCATCACCCTCTATCCAATTGTACCTTCCCCTCCCTCAATTTTCCTTGTATGAGCCACCCCAACCGTGCAAAGTTTCCTTCTCGAGCAGCCCTTTCTTCGCCCTGCCACCCTTCGTGTCGTCGTCCACCACCACTTCTACTGCTTCCACTACCCCTTTCACCTTTCAAAAACCTCTACAGACTTCCCTCTATCTCCCCTACCTTTCTTTCCCTCTTTCTCCCCCTCCTCCTCTCTTTCTCTCCTTCTTTCATTTTCGACCACTACAACCGCCGCCGTGTACCACCACCCTCATTCTATTCCTCTTCTTCTAGACAACCATAACCACCCCTACTCCCACCCTCATTATTCCTATCTTTTTCCCAACCTCTAACTTTTTCCCTTTTCTTCTCTTTTTCCGGCCACTGCCGCTGCCGCCATGGACCACCGCCGATGCCGCCTATCACCACTAGCCTAAGGTGGAACCCTAAACCCTCTCAACCCTTTTTTACTATTTATACAAGCCTTATTTAAATTATTTTAATTTAATTCAATTATTTTGAATATTATTATTCATATTGAGGGTCGAAGCCCTATGCTATTTTATTTTGATTATTATTATTATTATTATTATCATCATCATCATTATTATTAGTATTATTATTATTTCAAGTAGAGTTGAATCCCTACTTTATTTTACTCTTGGTTTATGATATTATTATTATTATTATTATTATTATTATTATTATTATTATTATTACTACTACTACTACTACTACTACTACTACTACTACTACTACTACTACTACTACTACTACTACTACTACTACTACTACTTCATAATTATTATTATTATTATTATTATTATTATTACTATTTTTATTATTAATGTTACTAATATCATTAGTAGTATTATTAATATCATGTCTTATTATTATTATTATTATTATTATTATTATTATTATTATTATTATTATTATTACCATTAGTATTTATTACTACTACTACTACTACTATTAGTTTTATTATTTATTGAATGTAGGGTCAAAACCCAACTTCATTTTATCTTTGATTATTATCATTACTATTATTACCATTATGATCATTATTATTTTGTAGTATTATTATGGTTTTTATCATTATTATTATTACTATTACTATTGTTATTATTTTTCATATTATTATTATTATTATTATTATTATTTTGGTGAAGGGTCGAAGCCCTTATTCCACCATTTATTTCAAACCATATTATTATTAGTATTAATATTTTTAGTAATATTATTATCATCGTTATTATTATTCTTATTACTATTATTATTATTATCATCATCATTTTTGTTTTTAGTATCACTATTATTATTATTAGGGTAAAGTCTTCAAACATCATATTATTAACTTTTACGATATTACTATTATTTCTTATATCTTTAGCAAAATTAGTAATTAGTTAATTTCATTATAATTAATATGTTATTATTTTATCAAATACCTAATCTTAGAATAAATTAGTAAATAATAGTATTTTTGGTAGGAGGGAATCTAATATTTAGTTTTCCCCTCATATATAGGTGAGACCAATCAAAGCCCTAAGGAGGTGTAGGAGCGTGCTCCAAGACCGGTGTTATTTTAGGTAAGGGTGTAACTAAGGCCTTATGAGTGCTTATGTGCATTACATGCTTGGATGCCTTGTATAATGTCGCGTTGTGTATCATGTGCTATTAGTTGACTATTCTATGTATGGAGCAGCTTGGAGTTAAGGTATGATTGTGTGCCTTCTTATTGTATATGTTGATATGTATATGTGATGAAAAGTTTTGGATTGTGATGTAATGTGGTGTGACCCTTTAGGCATGCATCTGAGGATGTTTAATGTGATATTGTGTGGGGGAAAGGATAAAAAAGAATAATAGGGAAAGAAGTTGACCAAGGGGAGTAAGTTGACTAAAGGGGAATAAGTTGACCAAGGAATGTGAGTTGACCTAAATAATTTAATGATCCATGAGTGAAGGAATAAAATAGGGATTTTTAAATAAAATAAAAGAATGGGAGAATCTAATATATGGTTTTGCATGGGAGAATCTAATCTATGGTTTTGCATGGGAGAATCTAATCAATGGTTTGCATGGGAGAATCTAATCTATAGTGTTGCATAGGAGAATCTAATCTAGGGTTTCGTATGGTAGAATCTAGGGTTTTGTATGGATGGAGCTAGGGTTTTGTATGGATGAATCTAGGATTTTGCATGGATGGATCTAAGGTTTTGCATGGAGGAATCTAGGGTTTTGCATGGAGGAATCTAGGGTTTTGTATGGATGAATCTGGGGTTTGCATGGGTGAATCTAGGGTTTGACGTGAGAGTTTTAGGATTTTGCATGAAAAGTTTGAAAGGTTGCATGGAGTGTGTAAAGTCCACATGGGGGTGAATTTTATGTATGGAAAGTTGATTTGAGGTGTGAGGAAGGTGATGGAAGCGTTGTTTGTGTGTTTAAATGCTTTGAATGATAAATAGTACGTGGGACAGTATAAGGGTACGGAGGAGACCGATCTAGCAATTTGTGTGGCTAGCTAGGGTTTCGTAGTCACACGTGTACTTGGTGATTAAAGTGTAATGATGAGGGTGGAGTCTATGGGTTGTGTTGTGTGGAGTGTTAAAATGATTTGGGTTGTATAAGATTGTGTAGGATGGGCCATATAGGCCTAAATTAGGGTTTCGGGATAAAACCTTAGAGTGAGGTGTTGAGTGGACTTGAAAGTGTGAGGTAATGGGCCTTGACCCACATATATGGGAGATAGACTTCTAATGTGAGATAAGATACGGAGGAAAGGATGTTGAGGTAAGTTGGGAGGTGCATGAGTATGATGATATGGAACGAGTCTGTTGGAGGATAGGTGTGGGGAGAATGAGTCATGCATGTCTAGGGTGAAGTTTCTGAATAAGACATTATAAGACTTTAATCATTTAAAGTGGAAGATTGTTGAGCAGGGCCCAGACTAGTCCACCGGCTAATAATAGTGGTTAGGGCGTTTACCCTATGTGAGACTGATCCACCGGCAAATAATAGTGGTCAAACACTGTGCCTTTGCGTTTTCGGTCCACCGACTATAATAGTGGGGGATTCCGTGCTCAACAAATCGAACATAATTGTGCTAAGACATGGGAAAGACACTAAGTACTTACAGTGAAACACCGTGAGAGTCGGGCCCAAACCGGTCCACTGCCAATAATAGTGGTCAGGAGCTTTATACCTTGTATGTTTTTGGTCCACCGGCAATAATAGTGGTCAAGAGCTTTATGCCCTATATGTTTCTGATCCATCGACAATAATAGTGGTCAGGATCTTTGTGCCCTGTATGTATCCGGTCCACCGGCTATAATAGTGGGGTTCCCATACTCGCATGGATTTGATAAAGAGTATGGTGTGAAATGAGTATGATAAGAGATTAATTAAGTAATTAATCTGGACTATAAATGGACCTTTGTATTTTTACCTAAATGATTGTATGCCATTATGTTATCATGTTGGACTTTATGCTTTTTTATTATTCTGCATGGTTTATGTGATTTTGTGAGTCAGCCTTAGTGCACGGTTACCTTACTCAGTACGTAGCGTACTTATCACTCGTTTCATGGGTGCTACTCATTCCCACGAGTAGTAGGCCCTTCTGACTTTATGCAGGTGGGCGATGCATATTTTGATGCCTTCGATGTCCATGAGGCATCAGGTGGGGCTGAGTGTTGAGCATTTTCTTGGCTCAATAATCCGGAGTGACGTGGCTAGATTTTCTTTCCATGTTATTTTATTTCCTTCTGATATTTCTTTCCCATATTGGATTTTCCTTAATTAAATATTAATGTTTGTAAACATTATTCCCTACAAGGGATTTTGATTTCGCACTCTGATTTCTATCTCATGATTTTTTGTACTCCTTTGAATTGTAAACTTTTTATGCGTACTATGATTTCTGTGTTATGATCTCTTTTTGTTCTTTTTATTAACTCTTGGTTTAAGCATTGATTAAAGTTTAACAAAAATTTATTTTGGCCTTAGCACTTGGTACCAGAATGGTCGAAGTGAACTAGTTTGGTACTAAGTGTGGCATTAACATCCCCGAAATTCACATATTTTAATTTAAGTGCTTTTGTTTTTTTAAATATAGTGAATTTTGGGGTGTTACATAGAGGGGGAGAAGGGAGGTGAAGCAAGGATCAGGTAAGTTTTTCAACCAAAACCCATCAACGCAAAAGGTGGGAGATGATGAGTGTAGGGTGTAGGTCGTGGAATCACGATAGGGGGATGCAGTTAGGGGAGTGATTCATGTAAGAAGAAGGAGAAGAAAGAAAAAAGAAACCATCCAAACGGAAAGAAAAGGAGAAGAAGAAAATTAGTTTGGGGTTAAAGTTAGAATTAGGTTAAAACAATATAAATTAGGGTGTTAGACAAAATTAATTATCAACCATCCAGGGTTATGTTTAGGTAAAAAATACTAATAACCCGGAACAAGATTAGGATTAGGTTAAGATTTTAGATTAAGGGATTATGGTAAAGTACAAATATTAATTTTCTGAGATTAAAATATGAATTTATGAATGTAATCCCCTTTTTGATGCAAAAAAGAAAAATAAAAGAAAAGAAAAAGGAAATGTAATATTCCTTGAGTTTATCATTTAGTTATCTTAGGAGAACTCTCCGTGTATAAATCTATAACTATATCAGAAATTATAAAATATAACTTTAATATAAATGTCGTAAGATGGTAGATGCAAAATATTTTGTTTTTAGAGTTGATGATTTTTGTAAAATAGTTATATACTTTTTTATAAAAAAATTGAAATTATATTCCTTGAAGGGAAAAAAAGGAAAACATTATTCTTTAGAAAAGTAGCTTGAATTTTTTTTATTGAAAAAGATCTTAAATATGTATTAGTTTATATTACTACCTTTGTCTTATTTTACTTATATATAAGGTTATTCCTTACAAAGCAATTCAAAATCATTCAATAACAATGAAATCCTTAACCTTTTATGTATGTATATATGTGTATATATATATATATATATATATATATATATATATATAAATTGCTACACATACTTTTCCAAAGAATAATAGATAATAGATGTAATACGTGGCATGTGATATTAAGATTATATTTATAATTTTTTGATATATTATAATTATAATAACAGAAAATAGATGCAATACAAAGCGTGTGATATTAAAGAGAAAAATTGCTGCATATTCATTGTTTCAAAAATCTTCTAAGTAATCTATTTTTTCTAATATTTTATTCTTAATATTATTTTTCTTGACATAAATTTTTATATATTTATTTATTTATCACTTATTACAATACAAAATATTTTTAAAACATATTTGTAAGAATATTTAATTTGAGTTGTCATTCAATAGTTGGTAGTATCATTCCATCCGAGGTTGTCATTCAAAAGTGAAGGTCATTTAATTGATAATATTGATCTTTTTTTAACAAGAAAATTAGCATTGAATGATGATTAATTATAAATCACGAGCTTTTGTATCACAAATCTTACGGGTTCGAAAATTTTGATATACGACGATGATATTAGTAAAAGTAATTTAAGAACAAATATTATATTTAAAAAGGTGTTCAAAGATATTTGATTATATAATTTTATTGCCGGTCTATCCATATAGTATTCCAGATTTTGTACATTCAAGTATCTCATATAATATATCAGATTTTGTACATTTAAGTATCTCTTTATTAATTATTATATAATAATAGTTTCGATTAAATACTTCAATTGTAAGAAGTCATGTATAGCTAGATTATCAATAGATTCCTGCGTCGCAATACATAGCTTTATCTGACAAGTTTCGTGTGCCAAATTTTCAAACTCGCCAAAGTGATTCTTTGGTCCTGGAGCAGTCCAAGGGGGGAAAAAGACATGCAGAAGCGAAAGCCAGTCAACTTTTGTTAGATTTCCACTGCGTATTTCTCATCGTGTCGTCGTATTGGCTTCCGTTATCACGGTCTACTTTTAAGGCTAAAGCTACCTGCTCATTCATCCGATAATAGTAGTTCAAACGGGTAATCTGATACCTTTTGTCCGTATTGCCATGTTGCTTGATCGGCTCGCCTCGCTCTCTAAGTCTCGCCTCTTATCAACAATCACGTGCTACTTTAAGGCATCCACTTCCATCTCTCTATCTCCTCGTTCAAATCTCTATCTTATTCTTAAAGAGCTCTATCGATGAAAAGGTGCCCGAAATCATAAATGAAGGACCGCAAAATTGACGAAAAGAAAAGGAATCCAATAGTTGATGAATTCACTCTTAGAAAATCCGCATATATGAAGTGCTTAATTAGAATTAATTGATATAAAAAAATATAATAATTAAAATTATCGTATTATTTTCCTCATAATAATAAATTAGTAATAATGATAATTTATGTCTTTACAAATATGGATATCCTATGATGAATTCATTTATATGACAAGTTCTTTCCAATTGTAATTTTGTGCATGTACATCATAATTAAGTGTAGCCAATATGGTTTTTTTATTTACTATAAATAATAAATAAATAATAATTATTATTTTTTTACAATGATTTTCTTTAAAAACTTTTATTCTACAAAACTAAACAAAATAAATTATTTATTTGAAAATTATTTTTCATGAATTTATTCTAACAACCAAACAATTAGGGGAGGGGAAATCTTTATTTTTCTTTCATTTTTTTTTTCCTTTTTTTTCTATCTTTTTCCTTTCCACACTGTTTTCTTAGAAACGAACAGAGACTTAAGGTCGCTCAACTTAATCAATAAAAGAAAGGATTGCATACGCCTTAAAAGCATGTTTAATGGTCATTCCTTGATGAATAGTTTAACCATATTATTTTTAATAAAAATAAATAAATTCTAAACTACTTACACGGGACTCCAACAATAATTACTTTTCAGTAGTGACACAAACTCCCATATATACGTTATACGACTCACAATTTTTTTTCTAAACCAATTTAATATATTAATTTTATCATTATCTTATTTATATAATTTAAAATTTTTAATAATTAATATTTTCAAATCATATTCATTTTTTAATACTAAATGCATTTTGAATTGAATTTCTTTTATTTTTATGCATTTTCCTTCGGTCGTCATTGTTAACTATTATTACCAATTAATTTGCATTCATTAAAATTTGATTATTTAAATATATTAATTAATATCTATGCTTAATTACTAGTTACATTACTGAATGTATTAGTTAAATTAATAATAGTAATTATTTATAGTTTGAATATTGATTATGTAAGACCCCCTAATTTTTGTTTAAAAAATCACATAAACTTTTGGAAAGTAAAATTGAATGATTGTACCATCATATGAAATGTGTGGTCATCACCTAGTATCTGTTGTGTGTTTGATATAAGGCAAAATAGAGACAAAAAATCAAACAAATGAGTGCACAAACAAGATTATAATAACATGATGAAGCATAACAATGAGATAGAAGAGAGAGGGATACAATATCCAAATACATCAATTAAAGCTAAAAATTTAAATAACTAAAAATAACTGAGATATCCCAACTTAGTGGACAAGCACTTATCCATACCAATTAGCCTATCTCTTGACCATACAAAAATATATAGCATGCTTCCCAAGCAAAGGCCATCTAATAACCCATGTCATCATCTTCAATATGCTCTAACTCAAAGTTATACTACAAAAACGCTCTTTCTAGCAATGAAAAATTTATGACTACAATACTTTTGTTGTTATGAAAAATTTCTTATGGCAAGGATAATTTTATAGTGTTGCAAAAAACAATTTCAATGTGTTGTGAGTATCAAAAATTATTTTGCAACGATAATCATTGCAATGTATACAATTTACAATTGACATTTTCATATAGTAATATATGATAATTTTTTTGCAAAGAATTTTTATGCTGCAAAAAAATTATTAAAATTATTACAACAACTTTAATTGTTGCAAATAATTAGCCTATTTTAACACATCAACAAATTGCTACAATTTTTTTTCCTGAAAAAAACTACAAACATAAAATGTTTTTAACATCTCCTTTATTTTATTGTGGTGAAATAATTATTATAAATAATATTAATTTAATTTCCTCACTTGCTACAAGAGTGTTGGGGGAAAGAAAGTCCCAGCCACTCTTGTTGTTCTTATCATTTTGCAACCACACAAATAGTTTGGGGTGTTTGCAACTTGAATATCTAGAAAAAATCTTTAAATGTTTGAAAAATATAATATCTAAAAAAATTAGATATCAAAATTTTGAATCAAATAACAAATAATATGTTAAATATCCAAAACTTTCAAACATGTCATAAATGAAAAATATTAAGAAAAAAATTATTTGATCAAAAAATAATAAATTGATCCAGTTTAAACCAATTAGCTTATATTTGATTAGTAATTCCAAATTTTGGATAATATTTAAGTATTTAATACAAATAATAATTTAAAAGTATAAAATCTACTTACAATAAGCATTCTTATTTCAAATTATACACACACATACATACTTATATACAATACAATTTAATGAAAAATAAATATGTATTAGATATGATATAATTTGTATTTGTTGAATTAAATATCCTATTTATTTTATTTTGTATTGATCAGATCGGTCATTTGATTTAAAATTAATAATTTGATCAATTATTTAATTATTTAGATCAGATCCATTCAAATATCGGATAAAATCATCGCATGTCTTATTATATCTGATGAAGTTTGTTAATTAATTTAATTTGACTAACATTATACCTCTTTGTCCATTGAATACCAAGAAGCAAGTGAGATCGCTAGGAAAATTCATTTCTTTCAGCTTCTTATAGGGTTTTTTTGGTGGTTCTTTACATGGGGGGAAAATTGTGGCTTTGAAAGTTTCTTACTTTTGGTCTACAAGCCTATAAGAACATGTATGTATGCCCTCTTCTATTTGCAACTCAGCGTGCTGCAATCTTATTTTGAAAGCTTATTTATTTGTATGTACATGATCGACTTTCCACATCAATTATCATCCTTGGGTGTCTGTGCAGCAATATTAAAGCACAATGATCAAAGAGAATAATAAGGTAGCTTAATATAAAATAATTTTATATGAAATAATAAAATAGTAGAATTTTTTGTAAATAGAAATTAAGTTAAGATTAGTGTTTGTTAAATCATCTTAAATAAAATAAATTGATATATAATGAAAAGTTTAAATATGGAGGTGAAATTAATTAATAAAAAATATTTTTACAATAAAAGTAAATAGAAAAGGCTTTCTATTATTTGGTTGAAATTGGTAGGTTATAATAATGAAATAATAATAAGTTGTAGATAATGGGATTATAATGAGATGTAAATAGTGAGGTAAAACAAATTATTTGAATTATATAACATTAGATAATGAGAGAATAATAAAGTTTACCAAACAATGCTAAACCGACCGACTCTTAAAATAAACATGTGAGATTTAATAGATTCAAACATGTTATTTTTTTTCCATTTCATTGCTTATCTAATTAGTACAAGAGAAAGAGAGAGAATTTGTTTGTGCTTTCTTTAGAAAATCAACACTATTCCTTATTATATTCTTACTAGTCAAATTAATTATTCTATTTTTATGCACAACTTTTTTGTTAAAAAAAAGTAGATCTCTTATTGTTTTCTTCGCTTCCATTTCCTTGTAACGTTGTTGGTCACAAAGTAAAGCATATCATGCTCATCATTATTATTGAAAGCGTGCATGTATGTTCCATTTCATTGGGCAATTCCATCCCCCCCCCCCCACCTTTTTCATTTGTTTAAATTTGAGTTCAAACATACATGCATATATAAGGGGTCCTTTAAATTTGGGGTCCTATTTGAGCACCAAATCTGTTCATAGATTAAACATTCATATTAATGGAAATCATGTTTTTTCTTTCTAGCATGTTTCATGTTTTTTTGAGGAAAACTAAATGCACAATTTTGAATGTTTTTAAATTTTCCTTGTTTCTTGCTTCATTTTTCTAGGTAAGGAGAGAGGGGGAAACTCTTTCATTATTTTTGATATCCTCTGTGAGAACCAAAATTAACAGACATTACAAAATAATTGACTTTTGCCAACAAAAACTTAGGCACATATACTTTTTCTGTTGGTAAAAGTAACTAATACCAATAGATAATTTTCTATGGGAAATAATGTAGTTTTTCCAATAGAAATTTTTTATCTGTTGGTATTAATATATTATGCCAACATATCTTTTACCATAACTTATATCTGTGGTCATTAGTAGCATTATACCAATAGAACTAATACCCACTTTTATATTCATTGGTATTAGTGTTTATGAAATTCAACAATAATATTTGTTTTTATAAAATTTTAATAATGATTAATTCAATTCTTTTTAATATAATAATAATAATAATAATAATAGTATTATTATTATTATTATTAAGTCATTAGTCATCATTAGAAATAATAGTTTGCATATATTATTATTAATTATTATTTTATTTCTAATTTTTTATATTAATATTATTCATAATAGTGTCTTTTAACAATTATAATGATATAATATATATTATATCTACTACCACTTACTATTAAATTAATTTATTATTAAATACTACCAATTATCATTCAAATCTATATTATCTTAACAATAATAAATATTATCAATAATCATTCACATTATTAATAATATATTAGTAATTATTTGATACTATTATTAATTTATTTAAAATAATGATTCATATTATTCTTATTAATATAATTCTTTAATAATTATTACTAAGAATAATTATTTTAGGACATTATTATTATTATTATTATTATTATAAAAATATTATTACTAATTGTTGGAAATTATGATTAATATTTATATTATTTGTATTTGTATTTATTTCCCATTATTAATTATTTATAATAATAATTATTACTTTATTATAAATTATGATTAATATTACCTTAATAATAAATTATAAAATATTAATTTTACATTAAATATTTTTAAATAATACTAATTATTATGTAAATTTAATATTTAATAATATTATTAGATAATTAATAATAATATTATGATTAGCAGTAAAATTAATTATATTATTTGTAAGAAAAAATTATAATTATTATAGTCAATATTATAATAATTAATTGTTATTAATAGAATTATTTTTTTAGGGCTTACAGATGACTTTTTTGAAAATGTGTTAAATTATTTTTAGTCGTTTAAACTATTATAAGAATATTTCTTGAATGTATTTGAAATATTATCTTTAATGTCATCTATTATAGAACCTTTTAATATCTTTATCTGTAGTAAATATTTTTATCTTTGAATTTATTTATTTTTACGAGATCAATGAGATCTTTAAAAAATATTAAATTAAAGATTTTCACAACTTATTTATGTTTTTCTTTCTATTTTGGCTTATGAATGACTTTTTGAAAATATGTTATTTTATTTTTAGTTGCTCAAAAATTTATAAAAAAATATTTCTTTTTATTTATTTTAAATATTATTTTTTCATTATATTTTTTATTTTAATAATCATTACGATTTATTGAAAATAAACTTATTTATTCGGATAAGTCTTTCATTTTTATCTGAAAACTATTTATAGTTTTTATGAGTGTATAGATGAAAGGCATTTTGGTACATTTGCTTGACATTATAAGACTAATATAGAGAGAGGGGGTGTTATTTGTTGGACTACAAGTTGCGAGAAGTTACTTTTAGATTATCACTACTCACTAGTCATAGATTAAAATTTTTAACAATAATCGTTATATTTAAAATTACTTATTAGAAATAATTATTTATAATAATTATTTATTTTATAAATTTTTTAACTTAAATTTTTTTAAAATAAATAATTATTTAAAATAAATAATTTTAAATAAACTTATAACATCCCAAAAATAAATTTACCTTGGTGGCCATTAGTTTAAAGTTCAACCCGACCGCCGGTGCTTCTTCTCCCTTCCCATCCCCCACCCTACAGTGCCTACAGGCCCTACACTATTGCACTGACATGTACCTCGAAAAAAAAATTCACGGTGGAAGCTAATAAATTTTGATGTGAGGGTGAGAAAACGATATCACTGGGGTTGTGTGGCAATTCAATTTTTATTTTTATTATATGTTAGTAATCAATTATGCACGGGGATGAGTGATTTATGGTGCCCGGTATTTTGAATCGTCTCCGTGATTGATGTATAATAATACATTTAAAAGTAAAAAATTATATTAATTCTAAATATATGTGTAAATTAATAATATATATATAATACTTTTATGGTTAGAATTAAATAAGAGCCGAGAATCACCTTAATTTTTTAAATTACTTATAATAGTTTTATTTTTACAATATAAAATATTAAATTAGATGTGTCATTCAATAGTTAACAATAGGGTTGTAAATGATCAGAGATGACCTATGAATTTTTTGGACTCGGTTCGTTAAGGGTTCGATTGAATTCGTTTATTTAATTAAATGGGTATAAAATAAAGTTTAAAAATTTTGAATTCGTTAATAGTGTAAAAATTCGTGAGCTTAACTCGTTTACCATAAAAGTTTATGAGTCGAGTTCGAGGCTTATTTTAAAATTTATTTATTAAACTAATCAAATCCAATTCTCCCTCGACTCGATTGGTTTATAACATGAGTTGGTAATATCATTCCAGCATAGGATGTCTTTTAAGATGGATCAAAGATAACTTTTATTGATTATATTATATGTAATAATAAACGACATAAGTCAAGATCAACTAATTGATAATATTAATTTTTTTATAATAAGAAAATTAACATCCAATATTATATGTTGCGTGGTTTTATATCACATATCATAATGATTTGCAAGTTCTGCTATATGATGATAATATTGATGAGAGTAATTCAATAATAAATATTATATTTAAGAAAATATTTAAAAATATTTATTTATATAATTTTAGTGCCCGTCTGACCGTATAATCTTTCAAAGTTTGTACATTTAATTACATCTTTATTAATTGTATGAAGTCACGTATAGCTAGATTATCAATAGATTCCTGCGTCGCACTATATAAGCTTTTTTTTAATAAAAAAAATTCGTGTGCCAAACTTTCAAACTCGCCAAAGTGATTCTTTGGTCCTTGAGCAGTCCAAGGGGGGAAAAAGACATGCAGAAGCGAAAGCCATTCAACTTTTGTTAGATTTCCACTGCGTATTTCTCATCGTGTCGTCGTAGTGGCTTCCGTTAGTTATCACTGTCTAATTCTTAAAAAGCTCTATCGATGAAAATGTGCCCGAAATCATAAATGAAAATATTGAAGGACCACAAAATTGGCGAAAAGAAAAGGCATCCAATAGTTGATGAATTCACTATCAACTTTGTCCTAAACTTCTCCTCCTCTACTTGCTCTTGGAAAAACAAATATTCACGATTCTGTTTGACTTTCTAGAAGTAATGTAGAAAGGAGGTAAAATTAAGAAGAAAATATCATGTTCCTAATGCTCGGTTTCTAAGAAAAAGTAAGAAGAAAATTAAGAGTGGGTTTAGGTTATATGTATTTTTTTTTCTCCTTTTCTTACTCTTCAAGAATATTTCATCTCATAATAAAAGTGGGGCATGCACATAGTTTAAATTTTCTTTTTATTTATTATATTCTTATCATTTTTCTTTTACGTATATAAATAATTAAATTTAATCTAAAAAAGTTAATTGTCAACTATAACACTCTTAAAACTACATCTATTTTATTTGCTAGGATTTAAAATCTTTTTCCTTGATTTTACAATCGTTTGTTATCTTAATAAAAAAAATTAAATTTTGTGATAATTTACCTTTTTAAAAAAAATCCAAATTCTCATTATTATCTTTCTAAATTAATGAAATCAACCTATTTCTATTTAGAGCGATATTAATAAATCACTAACCAAAATTAATATTTACAACCTTTCTCATAAGCTATAACTCATAATTAATCATTGTATATCAAAATTTATGAATATTAGATATGTTTTTGCATTAATGTTACAATATATACTAAATACAAAATACACTTTGATATAAATAAAAAATTTCATGTATCATAGGTCCGTACATTTCATGGAATTGTAAAATAGTTGGTAACATAAAATTAATATATTTATATGAACTACTAAATTAGAATTAATTAATATAAAATAATTAAAATTATCATATGTTTTCCTCATAATAATAATAATAATGATAATTCATGTCTTTGCAAATATCGACATCTTATGGTGAATTCATTTATATGACAAGCTCTTTCAATCGTAAATTTGTGCATGTACATCATAATTAAGTATAACCAATATGTCTTTTTTTATTTGTTTACTATAAATTATAAATAATTAATTATATTTTTTGACAATTATTTTCCTTAAAAACCTTTATTCTACAAAACTAAAAAAAAATACTTTTTTGGACGTTGTTTTCCATGAATTCATTCCAACAACCAAACAATTGGGGGGGGGGAGTGAAATCTTTATTTATTTTTCTTTCATTTTTTCCTTTTTTTTATCCTTTTCCTTTCCTCACTATTTTCTAAGAATCAAACGGAGCTTTAAGGTTATTAATCAATAAAAGAAAGGATTTCATAAGCCTTAAAAGCATGTTTAATGGATGTTCCTCAATGAGCAATTTAACCATATTCTTTTTAATAAAAATAAATAAATTCTAATCTACTCACATAGGACTCCCACAATAATTACTTTGCATTAGTGACACAAACTCCTATATATGCGTTATATGACTCACAATTTTTTTTTTCTACATCAATTTAATATCTTAATTTTATCATTATCTTGTTTATATTAATAAATAATCTTGTTTATGTAATTTAAATTTTCAATTTTTTTAATAATCAATATTTTCAAATCATATTCATTTTTTAATACTAAATGCATTTTGAATTTCATTTCATCTATTTTTATGCATTTTCCTTCAATCATCATTGTTAATTATTATCGCCAATTAATTTTTATTTATTAAAATTTGATCATGTAAATATATTAATTAATAGCTATTACTTAATTACTAGCTAAAGTTCAAATTGAATAAATTAATATCATCCCACAAATGAGAAATATCAAATAAAAATTATTTCATTGAAAATGAATAAATTGATTCAATTTGAACCAATATGATATAATAATTTGATTTGAGTATTAAATTAGCTTATATTCGACTAGTAATTCCAAATTTTGGATAATATTTAACTATTTAATCAAAATAATAATTTAAAATTATAAAATTTATTTACAATACTCACTCTCATTTCAAATTATATACACACATGTATGCTTATATGCAATACTATTTAATGAAAAATAAATAATATTTAGAGTATATTTGTATATACTCTATCGGATAGTATATAATTTTGTATTTGTTGAATCATATATTATATTTATTTTATCTTTTATTGATCAAATTGGTTATTTAATTTATAAAAAAATGGATCAATTATTTAATTTTTTGGATCGGATCGATTTGGGTATCATATTTAATCATCACATATCTTATTATATCCGAAAATAAGCTTGCAGAGGACTGTTCGGTATAAGTTTAAGAATTGTATTGGAAGTGGAGGTACATGAATTGTCTATCCACCATGGTGAATTACAGCCAAATGTTTGTGTGGCTCACACACATTGTGTCCCAAACAAGCCCTACTTCCTGATTAATTGGAAACCTGAGCCAAGGTGTCCGGGCATTGAAGTTAGATTCGGTCCTTACTTATGCACATTAGGCTTATAGGCAAGTATATGGGTAATCTCAGGCAACTGTAAGAGAAGTTTTCTCAATTCAATGAAAGAGAAGTTTCTGATATTCTCGAGCAACTGCACTGTACAGCACACAATGTGGTGTGAGAAACATCATATGATAGGAATACTATATCATAAACAAGATCAAAAGTTTTTTTTTCCTTTTCAACAGATAAGCATGTGAGAAAATGAAAAATTGGTAGTAAGTAGCAGCAAATACAAGATGTTGCAAATTTTTCCTGAGCATAAAATCCTGTTAATAAACCTCATAGCTATCTCCCTAAACAGACACATAATTTGCTAAGGTATTCGTAATCTAGAATTCCCTAACCCAGTCTAAACTTCGTAGCTATCTACCTATTTAAATAAACATTTTGCTACTGGTTTTTAAAGTGTTACAGTTGTTAATTCGTTTTTAATATAAACCCTAAGATCTTGAACTGCATGATAATCACAATAAGATTTCGATATAAGAAGGATTAAGAATTACCTCCATTCATCATGGTACGAGGAGATTCTTGATCCTGCTGCCGAATCCTGCTACTGATTGGTGTTGAACTTTGGTTGAAGAAAAGCTTTAGTGAAGAGTTTCGGTTTCTCTCTCCTCGCCTATAAACCCTAATGTGTTGATAATTACGGCTAGCTTTTGTGATGGACAAAAGCTTATATTTATGGGTGGAGAGAGGACCGAAATTCCAATTAGGATTTTCTTTAATTCAATCTCAACCGTCCATCAAGGTAGTAATTGATATGGAATATAACTCCTTAATTAAAACCTGATTTTGTAGAAAATAGCATGTATCCTATGAAAACGGAATTCCTATAATGACCACAATTTCGGGAAAGAAAATTACTTGTGGTCCAAGTAAAGGACCTAAAAGTAATTTCCTTACAGTCTCCCACTTGGTCGATAGGAAGATCCATTAGTGTTTTCATATAGGAGTCATAAGGCGCGCGTTACATGCTAAGCTCTTCTTTAGTCGGTTAGCATAAGTGTCTTGGCTAATCCGGTTGTCAATGGGAGTCATGGCGTGCACACATCATTCCATAACATGATTCCTTCCATGTACCACATCAGTGACAACTTGCATAACTAGACCATAAAAGGAGATTTGCATAATGGTCCCATAATGTCTGTGTTACAAGACTGTTTCTGTTAGCATTCATCCAATCATAAATATGTACACAATGGATAACAGAAAGAATATATAGCAGAAGTAGCAATAAATTAAGAGCTCAATAAATGTCAAGTACAAGTACATGATAAAGAGCAGATAAATGATAACTAGGAACTATCTTCAAGACCCATACTTTGAGTATGTCCCTGAAAGGTCTTTGGAGGTAGTCCTTTTGTGAATATGTCTGCAACCATGAGGTCTGTTCTTGTATGCTCAATGACAATTTTCTTTAGTCTAACATCCTGCTTCAGTGATAGATATTTAAGGTCCATGTGTTTTGCTCCCTTAGATATCCTGTCATGCTTGGAGAAGAAAGTTGCAGCTTCATTGTCACAGTACAGAGTTAGTGGCTTAGAGATGAAACTCAAAGCTCCAAACTCAGAGACGAAATTACGCAACCACGCTCCCTGAATTGCAGCCTCATAACATGCCACGTACTCAGCCTCCATGGTGGATGTGTAAAGCAACTCGGATTTCTGGCTTTTCCATGATATTGCACCTCCAGATAAGAGATACACATAGCCAAGAGTGCAGTGTCTAGTGTCAGGACATCCTCCAAAATCTGAATCTGAATAACCAGTCACCTGTAGGTGTCCTGATTTTCTATATGTGAGCATGTAGTTCCGTGTTCCCTTTAGGTATCTCAGTACTTTCTTTGCAGCTTTCCAATGAGCTATCCCTGGATTACTTTGAAATCTACCCAACATGCCAACAGCATGACTAATGTCAGGCCTCGTACAGACCTGTGCATACATCAAACTCCCTACGAGAGAAGCATAAGGATATTGTGCCATTTCTTTACGTTCCAACTCGTTCTGTGGACACTGCGTAAGATCAAGCTTATCTCCTTTATGCAGTGGAACAGGACTAGAGGAACAGGTCATCATGCCAAATCTCTCTAGAACTTTGTCAATATATGCCTTTTGAGACAATCCCAAAATACCAAGTGACCTATCACGGAATATCTCTATTCCTATCACATAGGATGCCTCGCCCATATCTTTCATTTCAAAGTTCTTAAAGAGATAAGTCTTGGTTTCATGTAATAAACCAAGGTCACTGCTGGCTAATAAGATGTCATCAACATACAGAACTAAAAATATGAACTTGCTCCCACTGATCTTAAGGTATATGCAAGGGTCAACGATATTTTCTTTGAAACCAAATTCAGTAATAATTTTATCGAACTTTAGATACCATTGCCTGGAAGCTTGTTTCGGTCCATATAGTGATTTCTTAAGTTTGCAGACCATGTCTTCCTGACCTTCAATTATGAAGCCTTCAGGTGGACGCATGTAGACTTCCTCTTGCAAGTCTCCATTAAGAAAGGCGGTTTTGACGTCCATTTGATGTAACTCAAGGTCATAATGAGCTACTAACGCCATGATAATTCTAAGTGAGTCTTTTCTGGACACAGGAGAAAAAGTCTCAGTATAATCAATACCTTCTTTCTGATTGAAACCTTTGGCAACAAGTCTGGCTTTATGTCGTTCAATATTGCCTTTGCAATCGCGCTTGGTCTTAAAAACCCACTTACAGCCAACTGCTTTGTGTCCTGGAGGTAATTGAACTACGTCCCATACTTGATTTTCTGCCATAGATTTCAATTCATCCTTCATGGCATCGATCCATTTATTAGAATTAACATCTTTAATGGCTTGTGAATAAGAAACCGGGTCTTTCATTGTCCCATATTCAGATTCTACTTGGTAAAGCATATAATCATTGGAAATAGCGGATCTCCTTTGTCTTTGAGACCTTCTTAATGCCGGTTCCGCTGGTGTTGCATCCATAGGTTCATTGGTAATAATCTCATTATGGAGTTGTGGATTATTCATTGGGTGTTCCTCATTGTTGAATGGTTCAACAATGGGAGGGTTCCCATCTTTCGAAATAGAGGGTAAAGGAACATGTACCCTTATTTCCTGAATGATCACATCTTGAACTTTATTACTCCCACTGATTTCGCCATTCTCGTAGAATCTGGCATTACCGGTTTCAACAATTCTCGTACTATGGTTAGGACAATAAATCCTATATCCTTTGGACTTATCTGGGTAACCTATAAAGTAACCACTGATCGTTTTAAAGTCCAATTTCTTTTCTTGTGGATTGTAGATTCTAGCTTCAACTGGGCAACCCCAAACTTGGAGATGTCTTAAACTAGGTTTCCATCCTTTCCACAGTTCAAAAGGTGTCTTTGGAACTGCCTTACTGGGAACCCTGTTCAAGATGTAAACAGCTGTGCGTAGAGCATCCATCCATAATGATATAGGTAAATTGGCATGACTCATCATGGATCTGACCATTTCCATATATGTACGATTTCGCCTTTCAGCTACACCATTTTGCCATGGAGATCCAGGCGTTGTGTATTGGGCAACAATTCCAAGCTTTTGGAGAAGTTTTGCAAAAGGTCCAGGATGTTGTCCTGTTTCATCATACCTTCCGTAAAATTCACCACCTCTATCTGACCTTATGATTTTCACTTTTCTATCTAGTTGCCTTTCGACTTCAGTAATGAACACTTGTACAGCATCCACTGACTGAGATTTATCATGCAACAAGTATAGATAACAGTAACGTGAGTAATCATCAATAAAGGTAATGAAATACTTCTCTCCCCCAAAAGTTGGAACGTCAAAAGGTCCGCAAATATCTGTATGTATTATTTCAAGAAGCTGGGTACTTCTTATGGCTCCTTTCTTTGTGTGTTTTGTTGTTTTTCCTTTAATACAATCCACACAAGCTTTATGATTAGTAAAGTCTAGATCCGGAAGGACACCATCTTTTACTAATCTTTTGATCCTTTCACTGGATATGTGACCCAGCCTTTTATGCCACAAGAAATAGGAGTCGTTTTTAGACGACTTACGCTTTGTTTCTACATTAGAATGCAGGGTAAGATGGGTTTCAGCAGATTGTTTAAGATGGAACTTGTATAAACCATCAATTAAAATCCCCGAACCAATAAGTTCAGAATTCTTAAATAAACTGAAACTACCATTTCCAACTTGAAACGAATAACCAATTTTATCAAGTGCACTTACGGAAACTAAATTACGGGAAATAGACGGAACATAAAGAGTTTGACATAAGTCTAACTGAAAACCGCTATCTAAAACAAGACGAAAGGTTCCAATAGCTTCAACTGGAGCTTTGTCTTGATTTCCCATAAATAAGAAGTTCTCACTTGGGTTTATGGTTTGGGTCGTAAGGAATCCCTGCATTGTATTAGAAACATGAACGTTAGCACCAGTGTCAATCCACCAAGTATTGGAAGAAACATAAGTAAGATTTGATTCGAAATAACTTACGAAACCCATAGGGTTACCTTTCTTTTCGAACCATTCTCGTCGTTTAGTGCAGTCTTTTGCAAAATGTCCAGGTTTCTTGCAAAATTTGCACAAGTCTTCCTTCTTTTTCTTCTTGGGTGGTTGATTGACCTCATTAGATCTGGGTGGTGCCCTTTTCTGGCCTGAATTGTGTTTTATCCCAGCTTTATGTCCAGCTCTTTGAACAAAATGAGCCACTTTAATGCCTTGCTGAGTCAGTCGTGCCTCTTCTTGAACCAGCTTATTAGCCAATTCATTCACTGCCCACTTGTCCTTAATAGTGTTGTAGTGAATTTGGAATGGCCCGTACTGAGGAGGTAAACTGTTCAGGATAAATTGGACGAGAAAAGAATCATCCACAGTCATTCCCAAATTTCTCAACTTAGCTGTGAGGTTGGTCATCTCAATAACATGTTCATGCATTGAGCGAGTACCATCGAACTTTATGGTTGTAAGATCTGCCATTAGTTTCCCAGCAAGGGACTTGTCTGCAGTCTTAAACCTTTCCTCTATGGCTTTCATGTAATCCTTAGCATTCTCGGGCTTAGGAAGGGATGTTTTGATGTTGCTGGCTATGGTCATTCGCAGGAACATGATGCTTAGTCTGTTAGATCTCTCCCAAGCATTAAAGAGAGTCTTTTCCTCAAGGGTACTTTTGTCAGTAAGTGGATCTGGCTTATCTTTGAGGAGGGCCAGATCCAAATCAAGTACTCCTAAGGTGAACTCAACTTGCTCCTTCCATTCAGAGAAGTTGGTTCCAGTAAGTATAGGGACAGAAGAAGCATGCGAGTTGAGGTGAGTGGGTAAGCTAACTGCAATATAATGAGAGATACAACAATTTAATAAGGCTTTCACTGAAAAGACAACACATGCGTAATAAAATGAAACTTAGGTGCTCCTGTGGGTAGTCACCAGAGTTTTAATACATTATACCATCTAAAGTCGAGTATTTTTAGGTGAGTGTAAATACTCCTAATTAAGACAAATAAGATATCTGTGGATATCTTTAGTCTCCGTAAATATTGTTTCAACATATGAATATAGTCATCCTGTAGGAGACTAAAAAAAAAATTCATGTATTGAAAAAATATGCAATTTATAACGTTATGATGGTAAGGTTATGGCCAATTTTCAATGTATATGAATGTGGGTCACTGTGGTGATCCTAACCCTAAGCATGCAAAATTATTGACCAAAAGAATCAAATATGTATTTAAATTAGTTTCAATTTCGTTATGATATATTATAAAAAAAAAACTGAAAGGAGGCCGAAGCGAAGCGAGCTCCTCTTAACTGGGGTCGAGCTCCTCTTAACGGAACATTCGCAGAATTTTTTTTTTAAAGGTTTCTAGAATATGTTTTTCTTTATTCCCTAGTGAATACGACATAATGCATCAAAAAAAAAATAGGGAAAGACGATAGAAAGTAACATCATAAACATAATCAGGAAAATTAGATCCAACTATATGGCCTTGTTCCTGTCTTTATCTTCAAGCTTCAAAACGACTCCCTTTTAGGTCGAACCAGCCACCAATTCGTCCGCCACCACTTTCGTTACGACGAACTTATTGACATCTATTACATCGAATATTTTCGAATAGTACTCACGCAGGAGCTTTGTGCATAATCAAAATTGGAACTTTAAATAAATCACGATCAAACAGTCATGCCCAAAAATTAAAATAATGCGGAAAATAAATAACATTCATTCAGGCCATAATAGTTGGATCGTTAAGTATCTGCAAAACAGAGTTAGGATATAGATATCTACCGATTATGGCGATATAAGGTTATCCTACTTTATGGACAATCATGCGTTCCTAAACCTAGGCTCTGATACCACATGTTAATTCGTTTTTAACATAAACCCTAAGATCTTGAACTGCATGATAATCACAATAAGATTTCGATATAAGAAGGATTAAGAATTACCTCCATTCATCATGGTACGAGGAGATTCTTGATCCTGCTGCCGAATCCTGCTACTGATTGGTGTTGAACTTTGGTTGAAGAAAAGCTTTAGTGAAGAGTTTCGGTTTCTCTCTCCTCGCCTATAAACCCTAATGTGTTGATAATTACGGCTAGCTTTTGTGATGGACAAAAGCTTATATTTATGGGTGGAGAGAGGACCGAAATTCCAATTAGGGTTTTCTTTAATTCAATCTCAACCGTCCATCAAGGTAGTAATTGATATGGAATATAACTCCTTAATTAAAACCTGATTTTGTAGAAAATAGCATGTATCCTATGAAAACGGAATTCCTATAATGACCATAATTTCGGGAAAGAAAATTAATTGTGGTCCAAGTAAAGGACCTAAAAGTAATTTCCTTACAACAGTAATATTTATATGTAGTCCATTTGTTACTATGATGCATCTGCAACGCTCAAATCATCAACGTTACATGGCAAAATCGAGCAGCTTATCTACACAGATAGGATCTTACCCTCTATTTCTTGACGAGGAGGCAAGCTGTCAAAGTAACTGTAGCTCGTGCCTCTTTTAGTTAGGG
Organism: Tamarix chinensis; assembly: GCA_030549775.1. Lineage (NCBI taxonomy): Eukaryota > Viridiplantae > Streptophyta > Magnoliopsida > Caryophyllales > Tamaricaceae > Tamarix > Tamarix chinensis. Next base: position 102,212,867 of record CM060171.1, on the reverse strand, counting down.
ACATAAACAAGATGGATTTTACTCGAAATCCGACAGATTTTATCCAATGAATACTTAAACAGATATGGATAAACGGATAGGATGAAAAAAAAATATATCCGTCGGGTTCGGGTATAGATACGGGTATGGGATATCTATACTCGTACCCGTAACCATACCCGTGTCTATATCCATACCCGTTTACTTGATATATAACTACCCTTTTATCCTTAATTTTAAAATAAATATAGTATAAATTAAGGTTAACATTATCATTTGACTTTACTCTAAATGGGTTTATCCGTCGGGTAATGAATTATTCACTAGATAATATCTATTAACGGGTAAACGGATGATCCATCAGGTAATGAATATCCAACGGATACTATTGGGGTCCCTCCTTAATTAAGGGGGTTTCCCAAAATAATAATAATAATAATAATAATAATAATAATAATAATAATAATAAGGGGGATGATGCATGCATAGTAGAGTTCCAAAGATAGTTAATACTTTGGACCTCTTGGAAATTTGGAGGAGATAAGTGCATTTCACCATATGCAAGTAACCAAGGTTCATTGGCTTAAATTAATGGAAGAGCATTCAAGAGTCATCCTATGGCTTATGGGTTACCCCCTTCTACTCCTATAAATAGGGGTCTTTGGGAAGGCTTAGATCATCACAAGCAAAGCAAGCAATCCTCTACAAAAAGAGAGAAAGTGAGAGCCACTATAAAAGTGAGGTGCTTGAGAAAAGTTCTCATATTTTCTCAAGCAAAGTTTGAGTGTTCCAACACTTAGTTAGTGAGAGAGTCCATCCTTTGTAATCCATCCTCTTTTGGGCAAAGAGGGTGAGTGAGCCTCTAGTTCATACTAAAGAAAAATTACTTGTAATCTTACTATCATCATAGTGAAAGGTTCATGGTTTTTCCCTTCAACTTTAAAGGTTTTCCACGTAAAAATTTGGTGTCTTTTATTTTTCTATTTCTGCTATTTTTATTTTGCCCATTTTAATCACACAAGGAAGGAAAAGGTCTTCCGCTATCAACCTATCCTTTTTCCTCAACAGTGGTATCAAAGCCTAGTTCATAAGGCTATCATATTATCTTGTGTGATTAAAAATGGAGGGTACCATCACTCATGATGGTGACATGTTCAAGCTTACCTCCAAGAATTATTCATATTGGAAGCCTATGATGGAAGATCACCTATATTGCAAAGATATATATGAACCTATTACAAAGGAGAAGATGCTAGAAAGGAAAGATGCCACAGAATGGGAACTCTTGAATCAAAAGGCAGTTGCTATGATCCGTAAGTACATCGATCGAAGCCTATTCAAGCATGTGTCAACTTACACAAATGCTTATGAGTTATGGAAAAAGCTTGAATCAATGATTCAAAAGAAAATACCTCGAAACAAGGCTCATCTTGTTAGAAGATTGGTCAAGCTGGAGTACAACAATGGCCAAAGTATGATTGAGCATTTGAACAATTTCAAGGGGCTTGCAAATCAACTCACAAAGATTGAGATGAAGATCGATGATGAATTATAAAATTTGTTACTCCTTAGTTCACTACCCGAGAGTTGGGATACTCTTATCGTCACCCCAAGTAACTCGGCTCCCAAAGGAAAGCTCTCCACGGATAGCGTCACTAAAAGCCTATTGAATGAAGAATCAAGGAGAAAGGAACGTGGAATCTCTGTCCAATCTGAGGCTAATGTCATCGAGGAAGGAGTAAGACTAGGGGTCATGAAAATTCAAGAGGTCGGTCTAAATCTCGTTCTAGGATCATATGCTACTATTGTCACAAGCCTGGCCACAAGAAATCCGAATGTCGAAGTTACAAGAAAGATCAAAAGAACGGGACCGTTAAGGCTGATATAATCGATTCAAAGAAGAAAGAAGATAAGAACACAACAGTTGTGGCGAAAACTGAACTTGATGATATCTTTCTCATTGGTGAAGACAATTATCTTAACATCACCGACGATGATAGCTCATAGATTATTGACTCAGGTGCCTCCTTCCACGTCACCCCACATTAAGAGTTCTTCTCATCATGCCAAGGTGGTGATTTTGGTAATGTGAAGATGGGAAATCAAGTTTCAAGCAAGATTGTGGGAATGGGTAATGTTGTTTTGGTAACCAACACAGGGTGTGAACTCGTGTTATAGGACGTAAGACATGTTCTGGACATGAGTCTCAACCTTATCTCAGCTGGGAAGCTCGATGATGCTGGGTATGGGAATAGCTTCGGTGCTGGAAAATGGAAACTCACAAGAAGTAGCATAATTGTTGCTCAAGGAAGAAAAGAAGGCTCGTTGTATGTTACACAAACCAAGATATGCAAGGGGGAGACTAATGTTGCACATGATAATTCGTGTTTGGAGTTATGACACAAGAGGTTAGGGCATATGAGCGAGAATGGATTGCAAGTCCTCGCTCAAAAAGAGCTCCTCTCAGATGTGAAAGGTAAAATCCTTGACCGTTGCACTCATTGTTTGGCTGGTAAACAACATAGAGTTTCATTTTCTAGAAGCAATGTTCCTCGTAGAAGAAAGCATGTTCTTGAATTGGTGCATACCGATGTATGCTTGATGACGGAGAGATCACTGGGTGGTGCATTATACTTTGTGACATTCATCGATGACCACTCGAGAAAGGTGTTTGTGTCTTTATTGAAGACCAAAGACCAAGTACTTGAGGCATTTAAGGAGTTCCATGCTCGAGTGGAGCGTGAGACATAAAGAAAGCTCAAGTGTGTTCGAGCTGACAATGGTGGAGAATATTGTGGTCCATTCGAGGCATATTGTAAGCAACATAGTATCAGGCTCGAGAAGACACCTCCCAAGACACCACAATTAAATGGGGTGGCCGAAAGAATGAACCGCAATAGAAGAAAGAGTTCTATGCATGCTCTCAAATGCCAAGCTACCTAAGTCTTTTTGGGGAGAAGCTATAAAGACTATTTTCCATATCATAAATCACTCACCCTCAAGTCCTTTGGATTGTGAAATACTGAAGGAAGCATGGACAAGAAATAAAGTATCATATGATCAATTCAAAGTGTTTGGTTGTCGGGCATTCGTCCACATTCCTAAGGACAAACGATCCAAGCTTGACTCAAAGACAAAAGAATGCATCTATGTTGGATCACCTCAAGATGAGTTCGGCTACAAGTTGTGGGATCCTTTGAAGAAGAAGATTGTAAGAAGTCGAGATATTGTGTTCTTTGAGGACCAAACAATAGAAGACTTCAAGTAGCCAGAAAAACCCAAGCTTAGGGTTTGCACCCGTCTTCAGGAAGAGCCATCCCCAGTGGTACATAATGAATCAAGAGAACAGATAAGCACCAATGATGAAAATAGTACTCAACCGGATCAAAATGGGAGTACAATAGAGGCGTCATCATCTGAGTCAAATGATGTAGAAGCAGCTGAATTAGTCGAGCCTTTAGTAATAGAAGAGCTTGTGGTACAACCTCAGTTGCGACAGTCAACTCGGGTAAGAAAACCTTTCTCTAAGTATAATCCAAGAGAATATATACTCTCTACGAAGAGGGAGCCTCAAAGCTACATCGAGGCCATGGAAGATGTCCAAAAGGAAGAATGGATGAAAGCCATGCAAGAGGAGATGGACTCATTGCATGAGAACCATACTTATGATCTAGTCAAGATACCCAAGGGAAGGAAAGCCTTGAAGAACAAATGGGTGTACAAGATCAAAAGTGAAGAAAATAGCTCGAAGCCTCGATATAAGGCTCGAATCATGGTCAAAGGGTGCAATCAGAAAAAGGGCATTAATTTCGAAGAAATTTTTTCTCTAGTGGTTAAGATGTCCTCAATTCGAGTAGTGCTTGGTTTTGCTTCTAGTCTCGATCTTGAGATCGAACAGCTCGATGTCAAAATAGCATTTATACATGGAGATTTGGAAGAGGAGATATATATGGAACAACCCAAAGGATTTGTGGTTCCTGGTAAAGAGCACTTGGTATGTCATCTCAAAAAGAGTCTTTATGGACTCAAACAAGCACCAAGGCAGTGGTATAAGAAGTTTGAAACCTTCATGATACAACATAAATTCAAAAAGACTCACACTGACCACTGTGTTTTCATGAAAAGGTACAAAAGTGAAGATTTATTATCCTTCTTCTCTATGTTGATGATATGTTGATTGTTGGGCATGATAAGAAGAAGATTGCGGCACTTAAGAAAGCATTGAGTGGTGCCTTTGTAATGAAGGACTTAGGTCCAACAAAGCAAATCCTTGGGATGAGGGTTACTCGAGACCGACCCAAGAAGTTTTTATGATTATCTCAAGAGCACTACATCGAGAAGGTGCTTGAGAAGTTCAACATGCATAAGGCAAAACTAGTAAATGTTCCACTAGCTGGTTACTTTAAGTTGAGCAAGAGCCAAAGTCCAACAAGAAAGAAAGAGAAGGAAGAAATGGAAAATGTTCCCTATTCATCTGTTTTTGGGAGTCTTATGTATGCCATGGTCTGCACTAGACCCGATATTGCCCATGCAGTTAGAGTTGTGAGTTGATTCTTGTCTAAACTAGAAAAAGAGCATTGGGAAGCTGTCAAGTGGATACTTTGATACCTCAAGGGTACATCTAAGAGGTTTTTGTGCTTTGGCAATGGGAAACCTATGTTAGAGGGATACGCAGATGCTGACATGGTTGGAGATACTAATTCGAGAAAGTCCACTTCGGGGTATGTGACCACATTTGTAGGGGGGAGCTATCTCTTGGAAATCAAAGCTCTAGAAATGCGTGGCTTTATCTACTACAGAGGCCGAATATATTTCAGCTACAGAGGCATGCAAGGAGATGTTATGGTTGAAAATTTTTCTTTGAGAGTTGAGTCATGAGCAGGAAAAATATGCTCTATACTATGATAATCAAAGTGTCATTTACTTGGCCAAAAATTCAGCCTATCACTCTCACACAAAACATATTGATGTTCGATACCATTAGATAAGGGATGTGCTAGAGGAGAAGCAGCTACAACTCAAGAAGGTTCACACCGATAAGAATTGGTCGGACATGATGACCAAGACAATAACAACCAAGAATTTTAAAGATTGTTATGAAGGCGTTGATATGCTGGTTCCCCCTAATTAAGTCGGGAAGGGGGAGATTGTTGGGGTCCCTCCTTAATTAAGGGGGTTTCCCAAAATAATAATAATAATAATAATAATAAGGGGGATGATGCATGCATAGTAGAGTTTCAAAGATAATTAATACTTTGGACCTTTTGGGAATTTGGAGGAGATAAGTGCATTTCACCATGTGCAAGTAACCAAGGTTCATTGGCTTAAATTAATGGAAGAGCATTCAAGAGTCATCCTCTGGCTTATAGGTTACCCCCTTCTACTCCTATAAATAGGGATCTTTGGGAAGGCTTAGATTATCACAAGCAAAGCAAGCAATCCTCTACAAAAAGAGAGAAAGTGAGAGCCACTACAAAAGTGAGGTGCTTGAGAAAAGTTCTCATATTTTCTCAAGCGAAGTTTGAGTGTTCCACCACTTAGTTAGTAAGAGATTCCATCCTTTGTAATCCATCCTCTTTTGGGCAAAGAAGTTGAGTGAGCCTCTAGTTCATACTAGAGAAAAATTACTTGTAATCCTACTATCATCATAGTGGAAGGTTCGTGGTTTTTCCCTTCAACTTTAAGGGTTTTCCAAGTAAAATTTTAGTGTCTTTTATTTTTCTATTTCTTCTATTTTTATTTTGCCCATTTTAATCACACAAGGAAGGAAAATGTCTTCCACTATCAACCTATCATTTTTCCTCAATAGATACGAATATGGATATGTTAATGGATATAAGTTTAGATACGGATACGGATTTTCTTATCAGATATGGATACGAATATCGATATACCCACCCCGTTTACATCCCTCGTCAACCATAGAGGGTAAAATCCTATATGTGCAAATAAGCTCCACAACACCAAAACAATTACGAAAAACTGACATATGAAAGAAGCAACACTTAATGGAGCAAATTTGGAACCTTCCTTTTTCCTATATGATCAACCCAGACCAGCATAATGCTGTCTTGATCATTGAAAAACTTCGGTTAGACAGCATAAACAACTCACAAAAAATCATGTTGAAACGTTTCCGAAAACTTGGAAACAAAAAGATGTATGAAAGATAAGGAAAGTGTTTTGATGAAAACTTTTCCACATTAAGATCCAATGGACTAATAGAGGCACTTTTTTGCCCCCAGGGGGGTATTAGTGCTATAGACATGTGGCTTTACCCTATAGTTTTGTTTGTCTTTTGATGTCTTTTTAATATTTTCTATTAGGGTTTGTTTGGTATGGGGGTAATAGAGGTGGAAAAATGTCTCCTCTATTTTACATATTTTATATTAAGTATTTAATAATAATAAATATATTTTAATAAAATACCCATTTTATATTAAATTAAGATCTAAAATGGGTATTTATTAGAATAAATATATTTAATTTTAAATAAATTATATAAAATATGGGGGTAATTTTTCCACCTCTATTATCCCCTTACCAAACGAGCACTTATTTTTTAGAAATAAAATATTTCATGTATTATAAAGTGTGGGGTTTTTTTCCCGATTAGTTGGATGTTGTCATACGAATATGGTATATTCCACTTTTTGTCATTTCGTGTAATTTGGCAGCACACACCCAAAATTCAAGATGGGTTGTTTGAGTGGGCGATATATGTACGCTTGTAGTTATGGAATATAATTTATATTTTACTAGTTAGAGATTTTAGATATTATTTTGTATATCTAAAAAATTATATAGTCAATTAAGCTAGTATTTAGTTTAGATAATATTAGGTTGGATATTATTTAGTTATGAATAATCATCTATTAGGAATAAGATTGATATCTTAAGTTTAGATTATCTTTTAACTTTTGTTACCTTTATAATCATTTTGCCTATACATTTATAGCCTTAGATATATGTTAATTTTTTTTGGTAAGTAATGTAACTTTATTATTCCAAAAATATAGTGTTCAAGTATATCAAGAAGACTCAAAATTTCATACATGACTGCCTAAGCTATTTACATACGCAATTAGCTAGGAGAAAGATTTACATTGGGAATAAGTATTCGACTCTACTTGCCATCTCTCTTGCAATATTTTGAATTAGCATATGAAATACTCTACTCTTTCATTGAAAGATCATCTAGTTGCATTCCTCCCATATATGATATTACCATAGCCTACAAGTAATGAATAAACTAAGTATGGCATGGTGGTCCTCTTTCTCCTCTGTTCATCCATTACATGACTTGTCTCAAAATCAGTTGGGTTGTGTGTACATCCCATAGCATTAACAAGCTAGATCCATACTGATTTCACATAAAAGCATAAGAAGTATAAACGGGTAACGGATTCTAGTTCCTTATTGCACACACAAGCTAGATTCATACTTGTACCAATTTTGTTCATATAATCATTGGTAAAGAGATTTTCTTGTACCACTAACCACAAGTGAAACCTTTGTCATGGCAATGTAGTGGATTGCACACTATTTTCCACCAAGGTATGTTTGCTCCTTATGGCCTAATATGGTTATAATCCTTTACAATACTGGAAGACATATCTGCATTAATAATCCATTTGGATTGGGATGAATTGGGGTGAATTGAGCTGAATCAATGTGATGATAAATATTAAAAATTAACTTATGTGAATGGAATAGAGGTAAATTAGGGTGAATGTTTTAAAATATTATTTAGATGATATTAACCTAACTTGAGTGAATCGGTATTAATACTTTAAAATTTTCATTTGGATTGAGGTTAACTATGATGAATTTACTTATGTTTTTACCTTCACCTATATTACTCTCAAAATTAGAGGTGAAAAAAAATGAGGTTAATTAGGATGAATAGATATAAAACTTTAACCCTGATTCACCTAGATTAACAAAATCTACCCCCAAATGATGAATCAATTGATTCACCTTCGTTAACCCCATTCACCTTAAACCAAATAGAGCATAAGAAAGTGATAAATATTTATCTGCATTATGCCTTTAGTAATACATTCAAAATATGGTTTCAATTGCATAACCTTCCTCAAACACCATAATATTGCACAACTAGCAAAGAGGTTCCATAGATTTGTGTTCTTTACGTAATAACTATGCACCTATTTAACTTATAAAACATCATTTTTTCTCAAGTTCCATAATAAATGCCCTATAATATCTTTATTCCAAGTTTCTACATCCATTAAGCATAAACCCCCACTTTTTTGGGTTTACAAACCTATTTCCTTGCAATGGGCGCCTTCTTTGTTATTAAGGGAATTCTAAACCACAAGAAGGATCAGAAAAGATTATTTATATCATAGATCATCTATTTTATCAAGAGATACATCATACTCTAATATTATTGAATTATAAACAACACCAACTCCAATCTTTCTACATTACTTATTAACCTATTTGACCAAAGCTTGACTCTCCCTACAATACTATCAAGTCTTACCATAAGGGTAATCCCAAATACTTCATTAGTAAACTACTTTTTGGGATATGCAAAGTTGAATCCATTTGACCTTTTATATCCTCTAGAACATGGCCTCCAATTGTAGATAATGATCTTAGTTATATTATGCTACAAACTTGAGAGCCCCAAGAATAAAGAAAACTTTCTAATTAGAGCCTTAACTGAGCTCAAATCCCCCTGATAGAAAAAAAAAAGCAAGTCATCTACAAATAAGAGAGATACTAATCTAAACCTTTTACACTTAGGATGAGCCTTAAAATCAAGATTGTCCTAGATCTTATCCATGAGTCTTGTGAGATATTCTATGGTGATGATAAAGAGATTGGGGGAGAGAATATCAACTTAACCCATTTTTAGCTTTGGAGTAACTTACTGAGGAAACAAAGGCTATAATGAGATAAACAAAGGGCACTAGAAAATTTAAAGCAAGTAACATTTGTTGAAGAAAATTCCAACTAATGGAATCATAAGCCTTTTCATATCTAGCTTAAGCATGTATCTAAGGAGATATGTTTGTCGGAATAGCCTTTCATAAGCTTCGGAACCATTAAGATATTATCACCTATATTTTAATCCTTAATGAAAGATAATTGGGAATCCTTTACTATATATCCAATAATAAGTTGAATCTTATTAGCCAAAACCTGTGCAAGGATATTGTATATATGGTGTTGCAACATTATATTGGTCGAAAGTCTTCTACTACCTCCGCATTAGGTCATCAGTGGTATGTACTCTCAAAAAATAATGCATTAAACCCATCTGTCCTAAGGGATTTATCTGTAACACCCCCAATATTTACTATTGAAAATTTTTATTTTAATTTAATTTCAACGAAAACAATTAAATCAAGACTAATCAATTTTGGGGATATTACCGCCATGATCAATACAAGCCCAGACCCTGGCCGGTCTCGAACTAACCACAAGGCTAAAGAAGAATTAACAACATCATAATTCAAAATCAAAATAAGGCTTCATAGAAGCATTGAAACATTCATAAGATAGAAATCAGATTGCATGAAAAGAGTTTACAATCCAGTGTCCATACTTAAAATTCCTCAAAAGGGAAGAAAGGCTACAATACGATAAAAATCAAGTCTGACTAATCCAGTACAAAATAAAAGAACATAGGAAGTAAATCCGGCCACATCATTCTCGATCCCAGACCAAGTTCATGCTCAACACTCAACCCCACTAGATACCTCGAAAGCATCGAAGGAATTGAAAATAGTATTACCAACTTGTACAAACTTAGAGGGGCCTTCTGCTCGTAGGAATGAGCATAAACCATGAAATGGGTGGTCAGTACGCTACGTACTGAATAAGGTACCAAGACCAAGCATACAAAAACATTTAACATAAGCATGATCATATAAACAACATACGACCATTACAGATAAATGAAGGCCAAGTTATAGCTCGGATAAACTGATTATTTATTCTCTAATCAATACTTATTTTACACCATGCTCTTTATCAATCCATGTGAGTACGGGAACCCCATTATTATAGCCAGTGGATCAGAAAAGTATAGGATAAAACGCTCCTGACCACTATTATTGCCGATGAATCAGTCTCTAGGGCAAAATGCTCCTGGCCACTATTATTACTGGTGGATCAATCTGACCCCGACTCTTATGGTGTTTCACTGTAAGTACTTAGTATATTCCCATGTTTTATCATGCTTAGAGTTTAGTTTATTAAGATCGATATCCCCCACTATTATAGCCGGTGGATCAGAAATGTATAGGAAAAAACGCACATGGCCACTATTATATACCGGTGGATCGGTCTATAGGGCACCCTGGCACCTAGCCACTATTATACCGGTGGATCGGTCTAGGCCCAGATCAATAATATTCCACTCTAAATGATTAGTGTCTTATCGTGTCTTATTTAACAATTTTCACCTTAGACATACATGTCACACTCTATATACTCTTATCCTCCCAAGAGGGCCCATCCCATATCTTGAGACTTTTGGCCTCCTAACACACCCCAACATCCTTCCCTTCTTCTACTTACTCACATTGGAGGCCCAACTCCTAAGTGTGTGGGTCAAGGCTTAACTACCTTACGCCTCCAAATCCACTCACTACCTTACCTTAGGGTTTTCTCCTAAAACCCTAATTTGGGCCTATGTGACCCATCCTTCTTTGCCTCACAGTTGTAAGGCTATCTTAACACCCTACATATCACCTCCCTCATATTCAACCCTCATCATTTCACGTTACTTTCCCAAATACATGTGTGACCATGAAACCCTATTTGATCACACCAAACCCTAGCTAGCCACACCAAACCCTAGCATCCTTCCTTTCCACTTGTCACCCCTCAATTTCTCACCTTCCACTCTTACTTTCTCATGATATCCATACTCACCCCACACATGACATTCTTTCACCCTCATCTCATACTCCACTCACCCTAAATTTTTTTTACTTTCACCACCATCTTAAATTAGGGTTTTCCTCCCAAACCCTAGCCAGGTCTCCTGTGCACCCTTATACTAACCCACGTACTATTTTTCACCCAAAGCCTCCAATCACCAAAACAACTCTTCCCTTATCTTACTCATACCCCAAGATAACTTTTCACATGTAAAGTTCATCCCCATGTAGAATCCATCCATCCCATGCAAAACCTCAAATTTTTCATGATCTCCCATGCAAAGTTCACCCACTTTTTTATTTTATTCATAGTACTCTCTTAATTTTTCTTTCATGTATCATGAGATGTTTAGGTCAATCCCTTATCCCTTGATCAAATCACTTCCCCATTTTCCTTTTTCATCCTTTCACCCTATATCCTTACATTAAATATCTTAGCATGTGTGTCCTAAGGGGCCACATCACATCACATCATAATCACAACATATATGTATTATACGCATGCCATAAGAAAACACTTGAGCATACCTCAACTCCAAGCTGCACTATACATAAAACAATTATAATGATAACTGTAAGAGACACAACATAACATACAAGGCACATAGGGGACATAGCACACATAGGGCCTTACCTACATCCTTACCTAATACGTCACTGGTCTTGGAGTACGCTCTTACGCCTCCTTAGGGTTTTGACTAGGTTCACCTACAAGAGGAAAAACTAAGGATTAATTTCCTCCTATCAAAAATGCTATTATTTGGCACTTTATTCTAATTTTAGGGTTACTATTATTAAAAGAAAATTTTCAAGTAAAAATAGGATTTTTAATTCCCAAGTTAGCCCACTATGGTATTACTAGTCCAAATAGGCTTATGTTAATATTTATAGCCATATTTATATTATTAAAGCTAATAGCTTTATGTTCTTCTAATGATAGTGCCAATACTAGTTGTAGCAAAAATAGTGATATTACTAATAATAGTAATACTAATACTCGTAGTAATAGAAACCCTAGTATTATTAAGGTTGAGGCTATTAATAGGGTTAGTAATAAAAATAATAATATAATAATAGTAATATTAACAAAAATAATAATATTGCTAAAGATAATACCAATAATAATAATAATCAAAATAATGATAATATAAGGGTTCAAATATTTTTATAATAATGGTAATAGTAATAATATGCCTAAGTTAGCATTAATAATAATAATGATGATGATTATAATGATGATAGCAAGAATAAAAATGATATTAATGATAATAAAACAATGATAATGATCATGATGATGATCATCATCATAATAATAATAATAATAATAATAATTTTAAGGTTCAACCATTAATAATAGTAGTATTAATATTTTTGAAGCTGTATTTAATAATAACAATAATGATAAAAATAATAATAATGGCATAATAACAATAATAATATCCACATTAATGATAATAATAAAGTTAATAATAATAAGGATAATATCATAATAAAAATAAAAGAGATAAGGTATCACAACTAGAGTTTTAAGGGTTAGGGTACCACCTAGGGTTGGTGGTGATCAGCGGCACCGGTGGCGGCGCACGGCAGCGGCGACTCCGGGGAAAGAGGGAAAAAGGTAGAAAGTTGGATTTTTAGGGTATGAGAGGGGGATATTAGGTGGTGTAGGATGCCTAGGTGTAGAGGGTTGGAGTGGCGGTGGTGGCACAACCAAAGGCGGCGGCGGTGTGGTGGCCGAGAGTGGTGGAGAGGGAGGAATGGAGGAGTAGAGGGAGGTAGGGAAAAAGGAAGGTAGGGGAAGGTCTGCTGGTGATTTTGGAGGGTAGAGAAAGTGGTGTTTGTAGTGGGAGTGGTGGCAGACGGCGACGCAAAGGGCGACGGTGGCTGGGTTAAGATTGGTCGAATGGCTAACTTTGCATAGTTGAGGCGGCTTGTGCAGGGAGTATTGAGGGTGATGAGGGGTGTAGCATGGTGGAGGATGGTGCGGGGAGTAGTTTGGGTGGTGGTGATGGATGGAGATGGCGCACAAGGGGTGAAGATTTATGGGTTGAGAGAAAAAGATTGAATGGGGGTGGATGAGGGGTATTTATAAGCCATGGATGAAGGGGAACAACATAGAGGGAAGGGTGAAGGTGGGCAACACGCGTGCAGGTCGCCGACCGGCGACCTATGGCCGGAGTAGGCCTGCCATTGTTGTAGGTATGGCATGCTCAAGAAGGGGAAAAGGAAGGAGAAGAGGGGCATGCGTAAGGAGAGAGAGAGGTTGCGATTGGGTGGAGGAGAGAGAGGGAGTGACAAGGAAGGAGATAAGGGAGGCAAGCTAGCATGTAGTGGCATAGAGGCCGCGTACTTGAGCCGAGAATTGGAGTGACTGAGCATTAGGGAGAGAGAGGGTCAGGGAGAAGGAGAAGGGAAGAATAAAGGGGGTGACCGGTTGGTTTAGGGAGACAAGAAAAGGAAAGAGACAGGACTGGGCCGGTGGCTGGCGAAGGAGGGAAATGAAACAACAAGCCTTAGGCCACACAGGAGGAAGGGAGAGAGGAGAGGGTTTGGGCCACAGGGATGGGTTGGCCTAGGCTAGGGAAGGAAAAGGGAAGAAAGGAAAAGAGAAAGGAGAGGAAGGAGAGAAAAGAAAAGAAAAAAGAGGGAAAAAAAAGAAAAGAAAAATAGGTGAGTTGGGTATTTAAAATAATTTGGTAATTTGGGATATTTAAAAATAATAATATTTTAATAAAATGATAATTAAATTTCCTTTTTAGGTTAATTTAGGATTTTTGAAAGATTTTTCATAAATTCCATTTTAATTAGCAAACCAACCTAATTCTTTTTTAAATTAAATTATTTATTAATTTTCTCTTTATTTTTCTTTAATTTCTTTCTATTATTTTAATAAAATAATTAATTTAATTAATCTTCCTAATAAATCCTTAATTTGGCATAATTTTCTAAATTAGGATTTTGGAGTATTTCATTATCATTGCCTATACTAAAAAAAGTTTCCTTTACTTCCTCCTTTTAAGCTAGTTTCAAGAGACCATTATTTGTTTGTGAATCTAGTTTGGGACCTTAGTTGGCTACATCTTGATAACTCACCTACCTAATTCACTATAGAGCCTCACAAGTCCTTATAAGATATTGTAAACACATGGACTATATCAATTTTTGTCTTAAAGATATTACCTTGTGCCTCTTTGATAGAGATAATTTTATTAGAATTTCTTCTTCTCTTAACATATAGTGAAAGAACACGGAATTCTCATATCTAATTTTGAGCCAATTTATTCAAGTATTTTTCCTAAAGAAGCTTTCATAACTAAAAATTAGATATTTTTGCTTAGTCAAATTTTATTTTTCATTTTCAATAAGGTTCTAATTTAAGGGATTTGCATCTAGCTTCATCTGAATCAATGTTACCTCTTCTTGAGCTTCTTAAACTCTTTTAGTTATGTTACCATACTTTATTTTTTCAAAACTGGTATTAATTTCTATAATTTGCATCTTATTTCTTTCAACATATTCTTTATGCTAGGTATTGCCAACCTTGACTGATAATGTTGTAAAACTCAGGGTCTCTGTAATAACCCACACTTTAGTGAAATGGATGGATGAGAATTGTTGTCAAAATTTGAGCCTTTGATTATAATTTAATATTATGATTTGATTTGTAATATAATTTGATTTGAAATCATGTTGGAAAATAAATTTTATTGAGTTTTATAGACAAACCCATCGACTGGTTTTTTGTTTTAGCCAAATTGGGTTCCTCAACTAAACCGATCGACTAGTTAGAGGAAATTGATCGATTAGTGGATGAAAAGTTGACTAGTAGACCCAAATCAATCAACTAATTTGTTGAGCTGGTCACATTTATTTTTTTCTTTAAAAAAACCCCTTATAATAAAATGGAACCTTACCAACCTATACCAATTATCCCTAAAAGATTCCTAACCATTTTCATGGTGTGTTTAACCTAAAATATTACCTTGACTTGCTCTAGAGGTTGATTGATACCAATGAGGGAGAGAGGTGACCTCAGCCATTTTCTTTTTCCCTTGCTCTCCTCTGCCCTATTATGAGATCAATTGCTTCAATCTCAAGCATGTTCCTGAGAAACTAGAAGATTTCTTCCACACCGACCTCTGATTTCTTCATTCATGTATACTAGTTCTAGCTTGATTGACCTGAGTTCCCCAAAGTCACCAATTGAGCTCGAGAGACTAGGTCAGCAAATCCTATACAAATTTTTCTATTCTAATTGAATTCAAATAGTCAATGGTAGGGTTTTGAGTTACCTTGTTGAACCCACTTTGTTTCCTTTTGATTGGTTAGCTACAAATAACCCCAATCATCCTTGCAATTCACCTTCTTTTAGCCACCGAACTCCCTTAAGTTCTTCTTTCTCCTCTCTTCTTTCCACCCTTGAGCACTTGCTAATTTATTTTGCACACTCTCTTGATCTTATCTCTAACTCTATCCTATTTCAATTGCTAAGTAAGGAAAAGTTAGATTTTAGGAAAAGATTGAGTGGTCTAGGTGAGATTTTCTCCGTTTTGTCTCAGCGGTATGGCCACCTTTCTTTCAGTTCCTTTTCCAAAATTTGATGAGGTTTTTGGTATAATATCTAAGTTAAGATTTTGGATTTTTAAGTTTTGAAGAGTCAAACTTTTCATAGATTTGGAAACTTTATATTTAAGGGGATTTAGCCTACATCAAGTAAGTAATTCTTACTCTTAAAATGTTAGCGTGTGTTTATGCATGAAAGGTGACATCTTAGTTGGTTGATACAAGTTGTTAAAAGAAATTCAGTTGTATGCAAGAATTGATTTCTTAAATGATATTGATTGAGCAATGAGCATGAAAATAGATAAAATAGGCTATGATGATGCTATAGTAAGAAATACAAGATAATCTGGTTAGAAATATGTTGTCTGATGTTGATACATATTCTAATATGATTAGAAATGATTTTTATGTAAGAATCTACATGAAAATTTTAAATTAGTGTTGTGGTAGGGTAAATTGATCAACCAGTTAGGTCAAAATGATTGATTGGTTCTTAGAACAATAGACTAGTTAACCCAACCCATCGACTGGTATACCTATAGAGACATTGGTCTTACTCTCTACTTAAAACCATTGATTGGTTTAGCAAAACTGATGGATTGGTATATGAATAGTTAAATGGTTTGTTCAAACTGATCAACCTGTTTAAAGAAATCATGGTGTGGTTGAGTCAAACTGATCGACTCATCAACCCAAAATGATCAACTACTTGGTGCAACCAATCGACCAGTTGAACTATTTTTCTTAATTTGTTTCTTTTAAGTTTTTTCATGCTTTGAGATTATAATTGGTATTATATCATGGCTATTAATGGGATAAAATACAAATTATGGCATGGACTATTGGCCTAATTAAGGGATTAAAATGGATTATATCTTATGGCATACATTATGAGTAATGTAAAGGCTAAAGGTGTACTTCACTTATGATAAATGATAATATGGAGATAAGAGTAATGGGAATCAGCAAGGGTATGATTTAAACCCTATAGTAGATATAACTAAATTTGGTTGAGGGAAATTGGATAACCCACATGGTTGGGAATAATGGAAATAGAAAGGATTAATATGGTTTAATACGAGAATTTACCTTAGTTTATTGTATGAGCCTTGTATGATCACCCATCCCTATCTATAAAATACTAATCAGTTAAAGCAAAAGAAAGTTAAGTTGAGTGTGGGTATACGTATGGGTTACCCGATCCTCGATTAGCTACCACGGGTTAGTCTGCCTTCGGACATTTTGGTGCCTTCTGGCTTTGCCTTTGGGTGGGGTCATGAGAGGTCCCAATGTCTTACCTACTCTAGACACTGATGATGTACTAGGGGGTATCGATACTAAAGGGTCTAGTTACCTAGGTGGTTAGCTTTGACCTGGACTAGTGTCCTTATAGGTTGGCTTTGGCCTGGATTTATGTCCATTGTGGTGATTGGCTTCAGCCTAGACTTTATTTCTCTTATTAGATAGGATTCCATGGTATGTGATACCATGGGGTGGTACACAGTCTATCGCTTGATGATAATAAAATATGGTTGGTAATTAATGGTTAATAATTATAATTGATAATAAAATGATATGTTGACAATTGGCTATGCAATGGAAGTAATAAAATTGTTAATTAAATTTTTTTAGTTGGTTTATATACTTGATTAACCAGTTATGGTATAGAACATTAATTATGATGATTGGCCTATGTATTACATGGATAAATGAATGGCATGTCTTAATGAAACTAGAAAAACAAACATAACCCTAGGGGTTGTTGGGATACTCTATGTTATTGCTCTTGCAAGTGGTTATGTGAAAGTGCATGGTATCCTAAGCATGATGTTTAAACCGTGATGATGTTGAATATGATGGTATGTGTTATGCACTCTTACTTTTATGCATAAAGTCCTACCATGATGCATGTCGTATATTATGATAAATTATCATTCTTGTGTATATTGAGGGAGTAACTTGGCTTACTCAGTATGTAGCATACTGATGTGCCCGTTTACTCGGTCACCCGCTCATTTCCATAAGTAGATAACCATGTATAGGTATTTGGGGATGGCCAATAAAGGGCCTACCTCAATTGGGTTAGGGCTTGTGAGCGAGGATATTTGGAAGGTTTTGGTGGGGTCTGTGGAGGACCATGGTATTATTTTAGGCCTCATTCCCAACCCATTTTTTGTAATTTTATACTTTTAATATGTATTCTATAATGATTTGATCGAAACCCGTTAGGGTCACTAATTGTAAACATTTTGGGATTTCTTCAATCAAATTGTTATTTGCGAACTCTGCTGTTTTAGTGTTTTGTAGGTTTAGTCTTGTATTTGATATGGGGTAGGTGACAGAAGTCTAACCTATGTCAGGTACGGTGATAATACCCCATTTTTCTAAGTGTTTTATGCTTTTCCAACATGAATTAATGAAATTTTTTGGTAGTGAAAAATGGGAGTGTTATAGTCTCTCTCTTACATATTAAAGAAACGAAAAGCCTTAGGGCTATGGGGGGAAATTTTCCTTGGCATATATTAACACTAATTCATGATTAAACACCATGGGGCAAGAATTCTACTCGAGAAGCTCCATAAGTGTCAAACCAAACTTAATTACCTAGTACCCTATCAAGTTTACTAGAGACTCTTAGCACAATCTTATCTATCAGTCCATATATAAGAGTGTAAATGAATGGCATATCTTGAACTTGAATTTCTTGCACATAATCTCTAAAGTCCTCTATATCCTAAGTATGCACAACACCCTATATTTTTATCCTTGATGGATGAAGAATCACATTAAAATCCCCCATCAACAACCATATGTGGTTGTCAATTTATTGTTGTGCCAACTAATGCCATAAAAATTTTCCATCTCGAGCTAAGATGTGTGCATAATTACTAATGTGATAAAAATATAATTTCCCTTATAGAGTAAGCACCTTTACATGGATACCGTTATCTAAAACACTAATCACTTTAGTCTTCTAATCTAAGATCCCAAAAAATCAAAAATTTCCCTTTATGATAGCAAGATTAATTATTCTCCCATTTCCATTCATGTATAACTGATGTTTGAGTCTTTATTACTTTATTTTATTTTATTTTTCTAGTTTCCACTAATCTAACTATACTTAATTTTAACCTATTATGCACTCACACACATCCTTTTGTTTATGAGGGTGATTTAACGCTCTCACATTCCAATTTACACTCTTTATGTGTGTCCGAGGAAACATTGTACTCCTCCTGAACCACCTTTCTACCTATTATCACTTGCAACCATGGATAATTAAAAGCTTCTAGTACTTCACTCGCAAGCTCAACACTGTGATTTTCATATTTGATTCGATGAGTGAATGATTATTGAGAATATTTAATTTGTTGTGCTACCTTCTAATTTTTTTTCCTTTTTTCTATTATATATAAATCCTTTATCCTCCTCTAAGTCCCATCTCTCTTTACTTCCCTTCCATGTCATCACCTTCTCTCTCCTCCTTCTCTTCCCTATAATCTCTTTTCTTCTTCTTGTTTTACATCAAAATATTATTGTCATATATAATTGTATTTATATAGCTAATGTATAAATTGTTGCTTTCTTTTCATGCTTTATTTATAGGAAAATTTGAAGGATTTAGTTGCCACATTGGGTGATAGCAAGTCACAAGAGGAGATACTGTTGGAGGTATTACCTGCTAGATCTAGATATTTTGCGGAAAATGGACTACAATGTATCCCTTTACCAATCGAATACAACAAATACACCAAAAAAAATGGAGAGAAAATTCAACAAGAAGATGAGAGAATAAAGTAGTTAGAGAAAGCAATTAAGGGAAACTAAGAAAACCAATAAAAGTAATTTGAAGCTTTAAAAAGCAGTAGCAATGTGAAATGGAGGCTTTCAAAAATCAGATGTTGGAGAAATTTTCCGCTTTTAGAAGCGTTCTTTCTCTTTATTAGAGGTAAAATCTTCTCTAATATTTAATTAGGGTTTAAATTAAACAAGCTTGCTATTGAAGTTGGTGCCCTATGATTAGGAAATCTGACACTCTAAATGGTTATTTAGCTCTTTTAGTTGTCGTATATTTTTTATAACTAGTAAACTTCATTGATGGAAAATAAACAAGAGCCAATAGAGAAACTCCTAACCTCCAAACAAAAATATACCAGCTCCCCTTGTGGCTGGAAAACATCAACTCCTACATCAATGTGTAGTAATTTGGTGTTTGTTGTGCCTAGTAACTACTAATTGTAGAATCCAATTATGATCAACTATTGATTGGATGATCCTATTCCTATCTAGTTTAGATTGTAAGTTAGCATAGGAAAATATGTTATTATGATCACCAAGTTTCACATAGAAAAACTTAATATTGTGATGACCAATTACTTGATCTACTAACTTGAGATATAGAGAGATGTGACCGTCTATATTTTCAGCCTTCTTCCCATCAAGATCAATTCATAAATTTTTGAAAAAAAACCTTACATATTAAAGCAACAAACAAAATAGTGAGATTATAAAACTAACCAACCAACATATCAATAGAACATAAAGAAAAAGAAACAAGAACTTACCAATGGTAACCACCTGCACTAAATTTAGTTCACTCAAAATTATCAGGATTCATTCTCTTTAGTGCCTCACTAAGCTTTGTGGATGATTCAAATTTGAATTGATAGTGTAATAAAGGTATCTCTATCATTGTATTTGGCACAAAATTCACTATATAAAATATATAAACACACGAAACTACCCATATGTGTAAAAAAAACATAGAGAAGATTTAAAGATATCAATTTTATTATGATACTAATAGTGTCATAGCTTGAACAATATTTTTTCTTCTTGGAAAATTGAGATCTCTATTTTTTCTTAGTAGGCATGATTCTAAGTGTTCTTCCATCAAACTGTAGTCACACTTAGGCTATTTGGCATGTAGACTGTATGACCATTTATACGCTTCCCTTAGATGAAGACATTTATACAATACCAATTAAAGGGTTGTTGTTGGAGTTCTTTAATATTTGCCTCCCACCTTTGTTTATCTACTATTATTTGTTGAGTTTCATGCCCACAATGTGTCACATAAAATAGTTTCAGTTGATTTAGTTATACTTTAGCTTACATACACATTGATGCGTTCTTGTACTTCTCTATGCAATATTCTAGTTTCTACTTACCAGATCCATGAATCCCTTTTTTTCAACCCATAGATTCAGAAATTTAAATGGTTTTGGTGTTGTTACCATCGTACCCCCTTTGCCCACTACTACTAAAGTTGTTTGATCAGAAACTAGGCCAACCACTATTTGAACCCTAGCCTATCTATCAAGCAATTAACTATTTGCCACACCCATGTCTAGCGTTAAAAAAATCTAGAACCTTGCTCTTCCATATTAGTCTAGGTATAATAAGGATCAGTGACTGGAATATCTTCAATTCCATATAATATAAAACATATATTATAAGCCAAAACATCAACACTATCTATAGGCCTTTGTAACTTCTCATGAGCATCAACAGCCACATTGAAATCTCCCATAAGTAACCAAGGGCCAATTATCTGTCAAGTTTGATGTTTTAACCATTCCTATAGTTCTAATAGCATACTTCCTGTGTTATAGGCAGAGTTTAATCACATATGATTATATCTATGTATTTCATTATTAAGTTGTGTAGCTTTGTTATTGTTGTTATATACTTTGTAATACTTATAAATTTTCTTTATAACCTTTAATATATGTCATGAGTCATGCCTTAAGAGGGATATTTCATTAATGAGGCTCCTTAATAGGCTTCTTAATGAACAGGCCTACATGGTTACATATATATATATATATATATATATATATATATATATATACACCTTGTACTCAAGGAATGTCGACACATTCCAAATTTAATGAAATTAAGTTCTTCGTGACTAAGAGAGAGGAATACACAAGTGGTATTATCTTCTTCTCTTCTTCTTCTTCAATTGTGTGCATTGAGAAGTAAGAGTTTTTTGTATTAAGAAATAGAAGGTTCTCATTAGAAAGATTTAGATCTTGGTATAGATCTAATTCAACATATCAATGTTGAAGATAACCTACAATTCAAGAGGTGAATTTGAGTTTAGATGAGAGTTTGCAAATTGTGATCTTTAAAAAAAAAATCCTAGATTCTTGTAGAAGATTTGAAGACAATCTTCCGTATCACAAAATATCTCAAATACACAAAATTGTGAGAAAGTGTTACAAAATGAAACAAAATATTTTAATAACAAAATTAGGGTTTCTAATTTGATAAAGGATGTAAAAAATTATTTAAAATAATATAATTTTATTTTTAAATACAGAATATCCTATATAGGTTAGGTTTTCAAAAAATAGTGCATTACATTATAACTATCATAACTTTACCATTTATTATTATTAGAGAAAATTAATATTTATTTTATCATTTCCATTAATTTATTTAATTATTTTATTTTTTTTACTATTAATAGCAATAATAGTAAAATTTTTAATAGCCATTTTGAATGGAAAGAATAAATTAGGCACTACCACTACCAACAATAACAACAATGGCGACAAAAATAGTAACAGCAAGAACAATAATAATAATACCAAAGATGGTGATGATGATGTATACGAATAAAGATAATAAATAATAATACTAATGTTGATAATTTTGAAACTAAAAATGATGATGAAATAATAATTGAAATTACTAATGATGATTAATTATCACAACATTAATAAGTAGTACTGATGATTAATTATTACAATTATTATTACCATTATTATTATTATTATCAAAATCAATAAATAAAATAATGGCAATAATAATAATAATAATATCCTAGCAATAAAAAATTTCAATAATACTAATACAAACAATAGCTATGATTAATAAAAAAAATGATGATAATAATATCATTAATAATTATTATTCAGTATACCATTACTATTGTTATTTTTTTCTATCATTAGTTGATAGTAAATGTTATTATAATTATATTTTTTATTCATACACATTATAGTTGCAATTTTATTATTATCACTGTCATTATAAGGGTTTAGATATTAATATTTTTATTATTGTCATTATTATTTAAAATATTGCCACCATTATTATAAGATATTATTACTATTTATTGTGTATTTGAGATTTTTTGAATCATGATCTTTTTTATACATATCATATAAATACTACTTTAATATGATATTTTTCAAGTAAATAGATATTTTTGTTATAAATATTACCTAACAACAATTAAATGATAGACCCTGTTAAAAAATTAACCAAACACTTCAACAAGTTTTATTATCATAAACTATTTTAATCTTACTTTATTATATACTAAATTAGGAAGGCCAAATCAACTCTATGTTAGAATCTATGGGTGTTAATATTACATGTAATAGCATATTTATGTGTTTATAATAATATTGTTATATTCAGCTTCATATAGTAACATCTTTAAGATATTTTATAGTGTTATATCTATAATATTTATTTATAATAATATTGTATTATATAAATTAAGATATTTTAATATTTATAGTATTATCTTTATTTGTATGTAATATTATATTTATCTACTTATATATTAGATAGTATATTATCCTATGAATATATATTGATACATAATTAATTAATACAATATGGTTCTTACCTATTCATTCTTTAATCAAAGATATGTGATCAATACATTTTTGATGTGTTGCCTTGATTAACACCAATTAAATATAGCATTAGAATTTTAGTATATTTGTCTAATATTTCTACTTGAAATGATATGATTTCTACTATTTACATATTTAATATTTATTTTAAAAAAAACATTATGTTTCCTTATTTTATACATAGTATATAGTGAACTTATTTAGTGAATAATAATCAATGTATATTTGATATATTTTGATATTGTTTATATAAATTGAATGACCTAATGCATACAGTAAAATATTAGTATCTAGATCCTATAAAACTATTAAAATGACCCAATGTAAAGTTCTCCTTTTAATTTTTCACCATGGAGTTGTGGTTGGACGAGATGCAAATGACTATAATTAGAGGATGAAATGGAATTGGTGATCTAACCACCAAAAGGTGAAAAACAAATGTGTATATTTCAAAACCAACTACATATCACCTCTATTTATGTTTTCATACTTAAATACATTTGTTCATATTGACGGGAGAAAAACTACAAAATAAAGTGCAACTAAGAGGAGTATATAGTCAACTAGTGACTAGTGAAATTTGGTCGAGTGGTTAAATACTAACTTATGGATACTAGAATACTCATATTCTAGTTCCTTCACCATGTCTCAATATTCTAACATCTTTATGGTGGTTGTGAACACATATATGGTGACTTTTACTCACTTTTATGAGCTCCTTATAAATTATAAAAAAAAAAGAATACTATATGGTCAAACAAAAAAGCAACATTGATGTATATATTGTAATACTCCAAAATTTTTGGGTGAGAAATTTTATTTTTAGCTAAAGCATATATATAAACAAGAAAGTGTTACCGCTACACTTAATATAAGCCTAGTTTGTACCTTTCTCATCTCAAATGCAAGGCTAAAACATTAATGACTTAAAACTAGAACAACATGGAAGAAATACACAAGCAATGGAAACCTTTTAATACATAGAATCATAAGAATATAGTATACATATCAAATCCATATAATACATTAAAAGAGAAAGGAGTAGAACAAAATTAAAAAGAATCGAAGAAAACAAAATATATATCCTATATTCTAAGGTACATGACATGTGTCAACCTTAGATAGCTATAACCCTAGGCCCTAAACCTAAGCCAATTACTCCTCTGTAAGGAAAAGCTAAAATTTAGCCAGATCATCATCAAATATATGTGATACATCACCTAAAATTGTGGGGTAAGAGTACACACCTCATACTAAGTAATGTAATGCAAAACATAAGGTCAATATGCAATAATGGTAACAATAACAATAATGATAATCATGCAATCATGGAACATGATCACAATCATACAATATATAATTTCAAGCACATAGAACAACATAAATTAATAATTAAGATTATAAACAAGATAATGGAATACAAAACAACACCAAAGCCATATCTATAATCCAAATGAGAACCATTTGATTTTTGTATTCCATTAAGGTAATCACATCAACTGATTATTATTTAACTTTGAGACAAAAACTCAACTAACATAAGGTGGGAGTAATACTATACATGTAGGGTAAGACTAATAACTCCCATAAAAATATACTCTACAACAAGAGCGGTACCAGTCTTGCTAACCCTCTTGCAATGTTACCATAAATTATAAATACTAGAACGTCAAATCATTTAAATATTTGTATCCTCTATAGAGCTGAAAGCATGTATAGAATAGAAAAGGGTCTCTCCAACCCTCATGAGAAAACCAACATCACAAAAATTAAAAACATCAAAATGACATAAGGACCAAACCTAGCTTGGAAGTCATCCTAAGTGCTACAAGTCTCGACTCGAGTATTCTTCAACTTTAAGTATCTATGTTTTATTCAAAGATTTATCCAACACGTATTGAGGATCAAATAACAACACTTCAACCATCACCACAACATCCAACCATTTCTTATTTAGGATCCACTATTATCAAAATATTCTTGATGTATAAGGCATCAAGGCCTAACACCAACCACTTAGCACACATGCCAACCATTGTGCATAAAATGACTTTATTCCAACCCTTGTCTTATTATATAAAGCACCTTTACACTCAAGTAGGTGAGTCCATCAAATTCATCTTGCTAGCACCCTTACACATAGTTGTGGACTCATTAAGAACATAAATCTCAACCACAAAACAATTAGCATCATCCATCAAGTCCATTTTAAAAGCACCACTGATATTATTTATGGATTGAAATGAGAATAGGGTTCAAACTTCATACTAACAATAAAGAGAATTCATTAAGTGAATCTCAAAATCCCCACCAAAATTGGTTATGGATTCATAAGGGCATGTAACTCAACTATACCTATAATGAGGACGAGAATGTAGTGTAAAAGAGTAATCATATGACTTTGATTGACCTCAAATTTGTATCCACCATGTTTCCTCTCAAAGATTTAAGAACCAATTTCCTTAACAAGCCTTTTGTGAAAATAATCTACCAAGTTCCTCTCCAATCTCACACAATTTAAGGAGATACACCTTCGTTCAACAATGTCTTGACTGCTCTATGTTTAACACAAATGTTCCTTCTCTTCCCACTTTACATGGTATTCTCAGGAATTCCAATGGAACCTGTGAATCACAATGCAATGAAATTGGATTAATCGATGTCCTCCATAATGGCACTTCTACAAAAATTCCCCTCAACCACTCTATTTCTTGACCTACCAACTCAAGAACAATGAACTTAGATTCCATGGTGGAGCATTCTACAAATGTTTATTTTGATGACGTTCATGATATAACACCTCTACCTATTAGTCAACACATATCCACTAGTATATCTAACTTCATCATCATTAGTCACCTAGTTTGCATCACTATAACCTTGTAACACAACAAAAAAATTGTGGAAATATAAACACCAATCAATTATATCCTTAAAATACCTAAGCAAACAATAAAGTAAATTCCAATTATCATAGTTGGCATTGTGAGTGGATCAACCTAAATGACTCAAATCATAGGCCATGTTAAGTCTAATATAACTCACAAGGACCAATAATTTTTTAAATATAATGTTAGCATATTTATCATGAGACACACTAGGATCCTTATTCTTCATAAGGTGTATGCTAGAATCATAGGAAGAGAATACATGCACCAACACATAACATTCAAACTTTTTCAAGATTTTCTCAATATAGTGATAATAACTTAGTGTGAAGATAAATTTGGTTCTTCTCATCTTAATCCTAAGTATTACATCAGCCTCTCCTAATTCTTTCTTCTCAAACTAAGAAGATAAGAAATTTTTGATCTCATTGACCATATATAGATCTGTATAAAAAAATAACCATAATATCATCATACAAACATATACTCGCAAAAATTGGTCTAAACATTTTTTAAGTAGAAAAAGGAATTGGAGACATTCAATGCATAACCATTATTTACTAGAGTCTAATGAAGCTTTTTATACCACTTCTTCTTAGGAGCTTGTTGAACTTTCTTGTATTATAAACCTTATCCTCTTGATATGTACTACACAACAAAACTTTTGTTCAACATTAATGTCTTTCTTTAAATCACCATTTGCAAAGGTTGCCATAACACCCATCTAATGTACTACAAGGTCATAAATGATATCTAACACAACTATTGTCTGAATGGGACCCACATTGGTCACTAGGAAATAAGTATCATAGTATCCAATGCCTCTTTTTTTTATCTATCCCACAACAACTAGTATAGCTTAACTCATCCATAGATTTTTCGTTCGTCAATTTATTTCTATAAATCCACTTACTTCTTATTAGCTTACATCCCCTAGGTAAGTTAACTAGGTCCCAAGTATGGTTAAACATTATAGAATTGTTTTCACTTCTAATAAATTTTTCCCAGTAAATAGCATCACTAGAGTTAATTACCTCTTCACTTGTTTTGGGAGCTTCCTATAACATCAAGACAAAAATAATATCATCACATATGTTATCAGTGTTAGAGTTTTCAATTAGAAAAAAATGATAAAGTCTAAGCCATAAATACTCTATATGTGTTGCATTTTACTTATCCTAAGTTCAATATTATACCCATTTGTGGTGGAAGAAGAACCATATGAAGAAAAAGGTACATTAGTAGCAACAAAAGAACCAACACCATGCAAATTTTCATAAATTTTCAATAGAAAAATAGTCTCTAGAATTTAGCATCTCTAGATTCACATATTAAATGATCATTTAATGAGATGTGCCTATAAGTGGCACTATTAGCAACATAGTGAATTAACACACAATAAAATGATTTAGGTCTAAATGTTCACTTTCCAATGTTTAGTAGGCCTACCTTGGCTAGGTACTCTCACACTTTTAAGTATTTTAGGTTAAGAGGAAACCCTTTCCATAACTCATAAGGAGTTTATTCTAGCCTTTACAAGCAGATATGACAACTTCCTTCACATGTAATTAGATATACCAAATGTTAAAAGAAAGTTATTCATCATTTATTTCAAAGTCCTAATTTTGTTCTTATCAATTCCATTTTATTTGAGCATACAGGGAACACTAGTATCATGGATATTTTTATTTTTCTTACAGAAGTCTTTGAAGTCAGTGTTATACTCTCCATCATATTAGACATCAGGTTCTTGATTTTGTCGATCCAATTCATTTTCAACCTTAGCCTTATATTTGAAGAACATATCAACAATATCATCTTTTAACCTAAGGAGGTAAAATTTTATATATTTCAAAAAGTTATCAATGAAAGTTACATAATACATTTTACTTCCTCTACTAGAAGTGTTCATAAAATCTGTTGAGTATAAGTGAATAAGCTCAAGTAGTTTTGTGCTTCTATTTTTTTTTATTTCTTTGAAATACCTTTTTGCATATTTGAAATCTGCATAAATAGAGCACTTAGAAACAATTTCATCATCTCTTACATTGATAATGACCTTGTTTACATGACCAAACATTTATGCCATAAGTTGAAGGACTCAACCGCATGAGTAGAAGCACTAAAAGTCTTGAATTGGTAGAATTAGACATAATTTAGCATAAATAGATCATGTTACAAGTAATCCTTCTCCACAAATATCCCATTCTTAATTATTACAATTTTGGCAGATACAATAATAATTTTCATATCATCTTTATTAAGCAAACTACTAAAGACAAAATTCCTACATAAGTAGGGAAATAGAACACATCATTCAAAGTTAAATTTTTCCCATAGGTGATTTTAAGGAAGCCCCTTCCTTTTCCAAGTACTTTAGCTGTTGTATAATTGGCCATGAAAATTGCACTCACCTTATTTTGCATCTTCAAAGTGGGAAAGAGTTCTTTGTTGTTGTAGAGATGTCTATAAGCTCAGATGTCCAATATCCAGTGAATCTTCTTGTCCACTAGGTTGGCATCAATAACAACATCAAAAAATATATATTCATCTATAGGAATTTTGGATTATGAAGTGACATTAGCTATATAATTCTATTTATGTTTCCCCTTGCACTAAAAGCACTAGCATGCTTTTTAACCTTGCTTTCCATAGACGTAGCAAGTGATCTTTTTCTTTTGGATCTCATTTTACTTGTTTACCAAATGCTAATTGTTTGGCTAACAAGATTTTTGTACCTTCTTTCCTTTTCCCTTGAGCTACTACATTACCACCAGATTATAAAAGGTTAACATTATCAATATTAATAAAAAAAGAAATCCAAACTTACCCTTTAAATGATTAGCTTCTTTAGTTTTCACACAGTTGATCAATTCATGGAGATTGGAAATAGAGCACCCCAAAATTTTGTAACACTTTCTTTCAAATTTTTGGTATTTTATTTGAAGCCTAACCCTTAAACCTTGGCCTAATTATTTTTTTATTAACATTTGGCCCATAACTTTGATAAATTCTTAAATAATTTTTCCTAATTATTTGTACCACTTTCCTTTTTATTAAACCTAACCTAACCCGGTTTATTTTTCCTAACCATCACCACCTCAAGCCATGCCTTTTACCCTCTTCCTTGAATTGCCATGTCTATTGTGGTTGAGGTGCATAGCCCGTGCACTAATGCAAGCAAAATCGTTCAAGTCACACATGTCTTATGCCCTTATTGTATGCATCAATCGTACCTTAGTTTTTTCTCACTCACCATGTCCCTCTCGCACAGCCTGCTTATATGTCCATGCCTCACCTCTTCTTTGTTCCACCCTTAAACATCCAAGCAAGTGACCACCACCTCACCCTTCCTCTTCTCCTTACAACACCATCCCACACCACCTAGCCAACCACCGACCTTCCCAGCCTTTACCATGCCTCCATCAACCATTGTCCTCTCACCAGTCGTGTCCCTTCCTAGTAGTGTCACAATCCATCGTTGCCCTTTCTTAGCCATGCATTAACCGTACCCAAGCAACTCCCCCTTATCCATACATCCCCACCTCAAGCTAGCACAACCATCACCTTCAACTACCCAAATCCATCATTTTTTCTCTCCTATATTTTCCCTTTCTAGCCTCATCCCATCCTAGTGTCATCCATCACTATCTCCACCCTAATGTAACGTGACCTGCCTCAGCTAGGGGTGTGCGAAACCGGATACTTGTACCCGTTCGAATATTTTTTTTTTAGAGATCTACTTGGCATTTATTATACTGGATATCCAAGATGTGGATATCCAAAAAATACAGACCGGATATAGATTAGATTTAGATATATTCAATATCTGCATGAAAAATATTATTTTATAAGTTTTAATAACTTTTTCTAGAATATTTTTTAAAATAAAGATTGTATATCAATTAATATTTATATCTATATTCATATAAGTATCTTATTTTATCTAAAAAAAGTATTAAAATATTATTATAAATGTTTACAATATAAAAAATAAATAAATTTTTAAAACTTAAAACTATAAAAACACAATATTATGATGTGTTGTTGAAATAATCAACAAAATATCAAATGATTTTTTGGATCGAATAATCTAATCAAAAACTGCATATCCAAAATATTGGATATTCTTTTGACTAAAACTGGATCAGATATCTAAAATGTTAAATCAGATTTTTTGGATGAATTAAATTTTTAGATCCCCAGATTTTTTGCATAGCCCTAGCCCCAACACCACCTACCTTCCCCAATCGTGCCTCACTCTACTAGAACACCGCTACCCCAACATTACCTTAGCCACCGTCTGCAACCCTTCCTTTGTGCATAGGCTCACACTGCTCATACAACATGAGTTTAGCTTTTTACTTCTTTTTGCAATCTAAGGGTATTTTGGTAATTTTTTTGATAAATATTTAATATACATTATTATTATTATACTGATTAAATATTAATATAATTAATGTTGTATTTTTTTTTTGTACAAATTATTGATTGTGGGGCCTAATAAATTTATTAGATTGCATATAATTTGTGTTTTTACTCAAAATCAAGTAACTCTTATACTTCACTAAAATATCAAACCTCACATGATAGCACATTAGGATTTTTATGTATGAACAATATTAAGTATGTTTGATGTACTCTAATCCCTATACTATACTAAAATGTTAGGCATCACATGATAACATATTATGGTTTGATGTATTATTCGTGTGAAGTATGTTAAAATGGTTTTAATTTCGGGAATAAGTTGTGTATGATATGTACGTGCAATATGGTAGATTGAGCATGCTTTGACTTATTTTAGTATGATTATTATCAGTATGGGCCTTATGGGCAATTTGATCTTTTTTTAAGTGTACCACATAATTTATTCCGACAACCGTGCCTAATTTATATTATTTATTATTGAGCATGGGAATATGTGATTTTGGATGAATTAAATATGCATGTTAGGGCTTTATTTGTTATATCATGTGTATGGGTAAAATAGTCATTTGATGTATCTAGTAATTTAATTTCATCTTAAATGATTTAATTATTGTGTTTTATCCTTTTCATGATAATTTAATAAATGAAATGGAATTTTTATTTAAAATAAATAATAATGTGGTAATTATGGTTTTAAGATCATTTTGGTCATTTTGACTTAATGCGTTTGTTGTGAATAATTGAGCCTAAAATGACCTTAGTAGATTTTTAATGTTGACCTTGGTATATTATCATATTGACCTTCTTTATGGTTATCCTTAATAATAGAAAATGAGAAAAAATAGTTAAGTATGAAAATGAGAATTCTTAGTGTTTTATATGATATATGCGATCATCATAATAAAATACTAATATTAAAATAAAAGACCTTGAGATCGATAATGGTGACTCTTAAGGGTTTGATACCATTAAGATGTGGTTTAGTCGATGGTTAATTATAAATTTTTGCTAGTGTATCTTAGTACCATAGTCAGGTACTATATCTTATTCTATTTATCCGTGCAAACTTATAGAGGGTATATATACTTACGGATTAGGTATCCGGATTAGGTATCCTTGTCAATAGGGTATTGTGTTACCTTTGTGTGCTAGTGTGACCAAGGTACCTTAGTATCCTTGAATTAATAGTCAGTAGGATACTGCATTGCCTTGGTGCATCGGGATGAATGGGGTAAATTAGTGTCTCTAAGTTGAAATGATATCCTCTTGAGTAAATACAAGTGAAAATGATTATTGAATTTTTAGTAGTAGTATTTGTGTCTACCTATGGTTGAGTAGTAGCATTCATACCAACTTGTGGTTCAGTGGTAGCCTTCATGCATACCTGGATTAGGTATTGTTCCTTTGATCCCTTCCTGTGATATTATAGATTTTTATTGGTATTATATATGCCTTTAAGCCCTACCTATGATGTATGTATATTATTGGCTTAACATTAATATATGAGATATATGGTGAAGGAAATGGTTATTATGTTGAGATTGGTTTTATTCATTACTTTAGAGAGCATTCATTGGATGTTTAATTTGTAAGTTTCAGTATGCTCTAAATAAATGTGTGTGAGTATTATGTAGCTTAGTGATATTTGGTCATCTGATCTAATTATCATATTTTGATCATCACATGTATCTTTCAATGTTTTACATCATATATTATTGTGATGCCTTATATTTGTTCCATACAACCTTTTTATTTTATTTTTGTATAATGGGCTATTCAATATCATTTTACTAAAAGGTTCTATTTTGTGGACTCCAACTAATTCAGTGGGAAGTGATTTTTGTAGGTTAGTTTGCAAAATCAGCCAAAGGCTAGTAGTTTAGGACCTTTAGATTGAGAGTTAGCACTATGTGGTGTCTTTTTTGGTATCTTTGATCAGATGTTCTTGGACTCTTATGTCCTTCTATATTTTTCCTCATTTGAATTTTCTAACCACGGTCGTTATTTTTATTAGAATGATTATCATTTGCTTTGTTCACTCTACTCAAATTTTATAATTGTGTTATTAATTTAAAGGGAGTAATGATTTTAATCTTAGCGCTTGATATGAGAATGGTTGAGGAAATCAGACTTATATCAAGTGTGGTGGTAGCACCCTGAGCTTTCATTGGTTTAGCTTCCATAATTAGTTCTTTAAATGAAAGTTTTAATTCATAAAAATAAGGCTATTCTAAGAAACCTTTTTCTTGTGCTTGAGATGGTTTCTAAAGCTATTCCATGACGGTTGATTTTTTTTCTAGCAGCACATTCACTTACAAAATCTCACACATCTTCATTTTTTTAGCAAGTACATTAGCCACCTAATTAATTGTGAATGTGCTCCATCACCAATTTGTTGTCTACCATATAGAATTTCATCTAGATGCCAACCAAGTACTTCTTTATGCATACATCCTTATTGTCATATTTCTTCTACAACATATCCTAGATATTCCTTACACACATCTCCTTACCATATATATCGAACATATTATTTGGTATGTATGTCAACATGTGTCCTCTCATAAGCTTGTTATCCTTCTCAAATTTCTTCTTGGTTTTGTCATCTACTTGCTTCGATTGGGATATTTGAATTGTTGTCAATTATATAACAGAAGTAGTAGAGATGTGAGTTTATGAACTCTCAATAGAAGGAGGGTGGATGTAGAGTACATAGTTAACCTCTAACTTCTCAAAGAGGATGAACAACTTTTGGGAACATCACTTGTAGTTTATTGTGCCTAGAGGCTCAAACTTGGAAGGATTAGGAGGAATACGATTGATTTGTTATGGCATTGTTATTTACTTTAACTTTCTTTCATATTATTAGTTATAGGTAACAATATAGAGGAGTTGTTGTGTCATGGAGAATCCATTGTCTGAAAAGTGAATTAGGTCCGACTATGATATAATTGAATAAATTGGTTCACTTTTCAAGGTTTACATGAATTTTCTCAAACTTGTACACTTAAAATGGAAGGATTATATAATTACGTGACTCAATTACCCAAGAACTTGTAGGAACATGAAGAGTGTAGTATGTGAGGATTGAGTGCAATCTCAAGTCGAAGCAACCATGGGGTATATATAGACAATGTGTAAACTAGAACCACCGACACTAATCACCCACCAACAAATGATGAGAAGGTAGAGAACATAAGGAAGATGAAATACTTAGTTGGGGAATGGAGAACGTAGGTCATTTAATGAAAAAGATAGAGATAATGGGAAGTTACTCAAAAAGTAAACAAATGGTTGGTTATTGAGAATTGTATCCCAAAAAGGAAATTAGATCAAATTAATATACCCTAACTCGAACCCAAATTTTAATTGTTTTCTTGTAGTTACCTAAAAATCTTTAGTTATGTTCCACAAGTTCACTCAAACCTTTTTTTCCTTTTGTGCAACCAGTCGATGCTCATCCTTTATATGCATCCACAATTCGCCCTTAAGAAAAGAGAGATCGGAGGAAAATTTGTTATGCCCGAACATCAGATGGTGAAAATAGTTGATGCACCATGTCCCTGTACTTGAGTCGACAACCCAATGACCACAGTGAACTTATCATATTCTATGACATTCACCAAACTGCTTATCCTTCTGCATCTTAATGATCCTCCCATCCACCATCTGCAGTTATACAACTCATTGTCATGGGGTGACTCTTTTCACCTAAGTCCTTCCTTTGCGACACTTAGAAATACAACTCCTTTAGTGCTTATCACTAAGCCAGCTATAACATAACCTTTAAAGATAAATAAGAACACCAACACTCGGAGAACTTTATGAAACTTAGAGAATATGAGAGTATGTGTGTGTAAGAAGAAAACTCTTTATTGATGAGAGATGAGATATCTTACAACTTGAAAGATGGTGGGAGCAAATGAGGGTCATCATCTATTTATATTTAAGGTCCCGCTCCCACTTCCATAAGGTGGAAGGTTATAAATCTTCCACATTCTTCTACATTTTTATGAGAATTCTAGAGACTTTCTTATAGTATTTTCTTACACTCTTCTAAATTTGAGAGATCCAGAATATTCTTACATCACCTAAAATTGTCTCTAAAATATTACATAATTTTTAAAAAAATTCTACTAGAGTTTACACAACTCTAAAGTATTCTACATAAAAAAAAAATTAAAAAAAGACAATATGTGACATCCTTCTCTAAAATAACATGTGTTGATGCTATGGTTCTCCGTATAATGTTAGACGCCGGTGGTCACTTTAAATCTAAAAATGACACCCGAGGGAAATAATTGGCTTTTAATAAGTAATCGAAACTATGAGAATCTTCGCATAACTCACAAGATGTCGCCCTTGTTTAGCTAACAAGGCACTATTGAAGTGAAGGTATCGAATAATTAGCATCCTTTCTCATACGCGCTCCGCTGGCTAAAATTCGTTCAATAACCTTGCTTTCGACTTTTCACCACAAAAGGTTGATGGGAACCGATCGAAATACTAACATGACAGAGGAAAGAATATGGACCACTTATCCATAATAAACCCATTCGCCTCATTATAAATAATACTATTATAGTGGTTGGTAATAACACAAACACTAAATTAACTCAATCCATTTATTGCAGAAGCCCATCATCTTCATGACATTGTCCAGGAAAGTCCATTTAGACGTATCATATGCTTTACTCGTGTCCATGTTTAGAGCACCGACACCTTCTTTCTCCCTTCCATACATTTCATCATGTGTAAGGAAGTCTTATGGGATACAATTATGTTGTTTGTGATTAATTCACCTGAAACACATGCATCGTCCTTAAGTATTGGTACCCTTTAGTCTAATTAGTGTATTCCGCTGATTCCCATAGGTAACCTTCAAACTGTTGATTGTACATTTGTACTGTACCCAGTCCGATGTATATAATACATATACGGGGATATACATGGATTATATAAGGGGTGTTATTACTTATTATGTCTCTATTGTTTATCGAAACACCAAAGTGACAGTTATAGCATTTTATGGACACAAATTCTAGGCAAATTTTAAATAAAATATGCTATTTTATTTTTATTTCGGATACTATCAACATTATTGATAGAAGTTCGGAAGGAAATAGAGAGAAAATGTGGGTGTATTATTAAGTTTTTAGATGTCTTAAATGGCAAATGAGAACCCCTATTTATAGGGGTAGAATACAAAGAGGTGGTCTTTAATCAATATAAGGTGTTTAACACTCATATTAGGTTGTGCTTCACCTGACATGTGAGACCCTTATTTAACCAGTAGAATAGTATTTGACAATAGGGATCAAGTCTCTAGTCTAGTATAACCAGTAGCTAAACCCAATGTCTATTCGAGGAAATGCACATATCAATAATAATTAATTATTCATCATTAATAAATATTAATAATTAATATCATTAATATTAATAATGAATACTAACAATTAGGAATAACGAATATGAATAATAGTTAATATTAATAATTGTTGATAGCAATTAATATTATTCATAATTAATAATTATTAATATTAATAATTATAAAGATATGGTGGGTGTGTATAATTAAATATCTTAAATATTTAGTAAAAGATAGTGGGACCTACTTATATGTAGGCAATAATGATATTATAAAAATAATATGTTAAACAAACAATTTAATATATAAATATATATATAGAGAGAGAGAGAGAGAGTGAGAGAGAGGCACACACACAATGAGGTATTACCAAATAAGTTTTTTTGTTGGATCAATATTCGTGAACTTTTCTGTATTATTTCTTCATATATTGGATTAAGTACAAGTATTGCTATATCCACGACTATGTCCACAGCGACCACTATCACAACATCTATTTTTTATTTCCCTTCAAAAAGAGATAACATTCGCTTTAAGAATTATTTCATACATTTAAAAGAGTGTGTCGCAAATATATATATATATATATATATGAAAAATATCTAATATTAATTAACTCTCTCAGAACTGAAAATTAGTATCTTCGGTTATAAAAAACTATCCATAATAGGTGATGGAAACTACTATTAGTAGGTAGAGAAACTATAGTATTTAAGTGTTAGAAACAAAAAATGCAGTGGTATTTTTATAAATTTTGTATATTTGTATTTCGGCTTTGGAAACTACATACCGTAAGTAGTGAAAACTGTTCTTAGTAGATGGAAGAAACTACTATAAGTCTCTTAAGAAATTATAATATTTGAGTATTATATAAAACAGTAGCATTTTTTGTTAATATTAGGTATTTATGTTTTAAATTAGGAAATTACCTACAGTAGATGGGGAAAACTACTTCCAGTGGATAAAGGAAATTGCTATAAGTCTCTTAGAAAACTATAGTATTTGAGTGTCAGAAAAAATATATTAGCATTTTTGTAAATATTGATATGTATGCTTCAATTTAGGGAGCTACCTATACTGGGTGAAAACTATTCACAGTAGGCGGTAAAAACTACTATAAGTATATCAGAAAACTAGTTTGGTTCTCACCAGATAAGTCACACACACACACACACACACACACACACACACACACACACACACACACACACACACACACACACACACACACACACACACACACACACACACACACACACACACACACACACACACACACACACACACACACACACACACACACACACACACACACACACACACACCAAGTTGTAGAATAGTTGTTGATTAGTTTCTTATGTTAAATTGAAGCTTGAAATTTAATAAGCCAAAATATTGTACCCATGTTTTCTAGAGAGTGGTTCTCCCACCCTCCACCAAAAAAGAGAAAAGGATCCTCATTGCTAACAATTAGAAAACATAATTTGGAAGGTTGCCTTTATGCTTACTCATAGCTCTATATGACTACAAGCCCTAGTACATCCATTCATATTTGATATAGTGGAGTATAACTATATTCGAGTGACCAAATTGATCTTTCATGCTATACTGAAAATTCAATGGAGTGGAGAATAACTATATTTTGAGTAACTAAATTGATCTTTCAAGATACTAGAGTTTTGATAGCCTCTTACTACATTCTTGTATGGTATACAAATGGTCATTACCATGGTTGCTTACATTTTTAGAGAGGTTAATTCCTAAGGAGAAGTTCTTTAGGGTAATAAAATTTTTAGTTGGTGTATCTATGCACTTCTTGAGAAATATGATGATGAATTCTTAAATATGTATTGTTTGGTCTATAATTGCATAACCTAGGAAGTAGAATAAAATCATAATAAACTACTTTAACAACACTTAACAAATTAGGAAGTTGAAGAGTAAAAGGAGATGCTATTTACTTTAACATATTTCTTGAACATATTTTTCTAAGAAGTTCCACTTCTTGAACATATTTCTCGAGGAACAAATGATGCCTACAAATAATTCAAAATAAATTTCATTTTAAAAAAGTTTTTTATATTTAAAATAACTATTATTTTAGATTTTCCATATAAAAATTGAACTATTTTTTTCCAATTTATCCCTAATCACTAAATATTTTCTATGGTAGACATCATTTATAATATGTTTTGTAATACCAAAATTAGCTTATAAGCTAAATTTAGCTTATTAAAACTAGTTTTTTTAATTGAAAAAATAGTTTAGTAATTAAAATTTTACTTTCTTATAAGTTAGGTTTTAGAAAACTATATCAAAAGTTTATAGTTTTTAAGGTTTTCACTAGCTTTTAAGCTTTTAACTAATTTTTCCATAAGTTTTGTCAATTATATTACTACTGATGTATATTAAATAATGATATATTTTACAATTTGTATACTTTCTCAATAAATGTGCAAAGGTCTAGTATGAAACTTTTGACATATTCTCTTCAAATTATGTTTAAAACTTATCAAATAAGTCCCAACTTTGAAAATAATAAAAATAATGTAAGATTAATTATTATTATTATTATTATTATTATTATTATTATGATAGTAATGATAATAGTAGTAATAGTTGTAAGAAAAAATATTAATTATGGCACTAACAACAATAATAACACATTTTTAAAAAAATAAAATCATATCTAGAAAAATTAGATGAAGAGAACAAATAATTATCTTATAATGCTTATAGAAATAGTTAGATACTTATATTTTGGAATTCTGTACATGTGACAATGTAATAATATCATAAGTTTGGTGCTCTTTTATTATGATGTACTTAGCCTTCTTTTATACATGTACAAAAGGCTATATTGGGAACAAACTAATATATTTGGTCTTTGTATCAGACTAAACCAAATTAGTTTTCAAATCTCAATTGACTTTTATAGATAGTCGCATCAAATATACTTTAAGGATATGTTTTTTTACTAATCTAATCTAGAAAAAAATAACATGTTTATGTAATTTATTATCATTGATATTATTGTTAGAGTTATACTTTTTTTTATAAATAACTTGTTCCAATCCATAAAAAGTAAGTTAGCCAAAATAATTCCTAATCTAAACTTCACTAGTTTTTAGCTTCTTTTTTTTTTTACTTTTAATTTTCAACAAGTTTTTTAGATTTTTTACTATCTTATCGATTATTCGTGTTAAATATAGTCTAAGAGATAACTCTCTTTGTATTTTGGTGACATTATCTGAAAATATTTTGAATTTTTAATGATGCTTTTATAATTATTAGCATTGATAATATTATTCAAGAGTTTTTTTTAACTAATTTGATAGTATCATCTCAAAGTAAGGTGACCAAGCAACAACTTATTATAAATTCCCTAAAGTTTTCCCATCTCCTCAAGATTATCTCTTTTCCCAAATCTCTAATTTGATCCCTT
Organism: Tamarix chinensis; assembly: GCA_030549775.1. Lineage (NCBI taxonomy): Eukaryota > Viridiplantae > Streptophyta > Magnoliopsida > Caryophyllales > Tamaricaceae > Tamarix > Tamarix chinensis. Next base: position 102,173,610 of record CM060171.1, on the reverse strand, counting down.
ACTTCTTCAACTGGTATTCAAACAATTTTCCTTCCTTCCTTTAAATTAGTAATAGTTTCTTCAACACCAACCTTTTCTCCATGCTACTTTCTTGCTTTGATTCTTTCCTCTTCTCTCTCTCTCTCTCTCTCTCTCCCTATCTTTCTCCTTCCTTCTTTATTAATGGCACAATTTCTTGGGGACATTACTGAATCCATCTCTAAATTTATGAGTAAATTGGAGGTGTGTGCTAATGTGAAAATTATTTTTAGAGATTGCATGCCAATCAATGACTAAAAATAGTGCATTATTATTAAAATCATCTTATCTTGGAAATTCAACATCCTTGTTTTATCTATCATTCTTATGAGACTATGGAAATTATAAGGTGGATTTTGGATTCACAATAATATTGAGTGCTCTTTCCACGCCAAGTTTGAAAGAGTACAATATTTAGAACTTATTATCCTCAATACACCCTAGTGCGTAAACGATAATCTTATGGTTATAGAAAGGTGTTCACCTTTAAAAGTCCTACATATTACTCCCTCATAGTAGTGAGCTTATAGATTTGACTTCATGGTTTGCCACCAAACCTTATGACCAATGCCATTATCAACTATATTGCTTTATCTCTTGGGATCCATAACCCTATTACTAATGGTAATGCAAGGAATTGGTTCAATTATGCAAGGCTTTAAGTACTTTAATATCTAAAAAATCCCCTAGTTAAGAATATGAAAATATTGGTGGAAAAATATACTCCTTTGATAGTCACCATTTATTATTAACAATTACCCTAATTTTATCGCTTTTGTGGATGCTTACGGTATGGTATATAGAAATGTTCAACTTTGTAGTATTTTTAAAATAAGATATAGGATAGTTGTTTAGAAGAGTAGATATAGATTTCCTTACAATTTCTTATGCCATTTTATGGTAAATCTATAAGGGTTGGTTTCGTTATGAAGCATTATCCATTAAATATTGATTATGCTACCCTTACAAACACTTTCAATACCCTTCTCAAAAAGGTTACCATATAATTTTATCATACTATTAATGTTATTGTTGATAATGGTGTTACTATAGTTGATTGTAGCACCATATTTCTTAAATATATCTCTAACCCTTTCAAGATGCTTTCATCTAGTTCAAATTCACCCCTATCCCTTTATATTACCATCTTTATCCCCATCACCCCCAATGTTCTATGACTTTGATAACTCTCCCTCAAATGCTCATACTTATAACAATTCACATGAGTCTTCTCATACTCCTTTATTCACTCTTCATGATTATAAATATTATGAAGAGGAATATGTGCTTCCTTACCATGATTATCCATATTCCTCTTCTTATAAAAGAACCACCCCCGTTTCAAATTGATTCCTATTTCCATCAACACCCTAAGAAAGTTATCCTTCACTATGAAACACAAAACCATTATGTTCTTTTCATGGGTTCCATGGTTGTCCCTTAATAACCACATCCCCTAAGATCTTCTCTTGGAATTGTTGTGGATTGAGAAATGACACAACAATTATTAATCTTATTTCATTTCTCAAATCCACTAGACCCTCTAATATATTCTTTTATAAAACTAAAAGCAATCTTGAGGTTGTGACTATGGTAGTTAAGAGAATTGGTTTCAGTAAACATTTTATTGTGCCCTCGAGAGGAATATATAGTGGCTTAATCATGTGCAAGTATGATTCCATTACTGCTCAGATTGTTGAATCTTCTTACAACTATATTAATTTATGTGTTTAACTATATACAACCTATAGCTTGGAACTTGTTGGGAATCCATAGTCATCCCAAGAAAAATCAAAGGTAGATTCTATTGTCCTTCTTGGAGAATTATTTTGATAAAGCTACCAACCCTTAGTGTTACATTAGTGACTTTAATGAGGTAGCTTTTATTCTGGATAAATAGAGAAGATGAGGTTACGATCTTAGTTCTGCTTTATAGTTTAATGACATGACTGATCACTGTAGCTTATTAGAATCGGATTATTTTGGGCTAGCTTATATTAGAATAATCACAAACAACAACATTTTAACATCATGGAAAGACTAGATAAGCCTATGCTACTATGCATTGCTATAATTTCTTTTTACATGCTCTAGTTTCCCATTTTCCTATAGTAAGTAGTAATCATTTCTTGATTATGCTCATATTATTATCACCTAGGAAGAGGAAGAATAAATGATTAAGTACATAGGCCTTCTAGTTGGGAGATAGTGAATTTACTAGATGAGTTTCCATGACTTGATAGCTTAAGCCTCATTTAATTCATTTCATTCACATATATTTGAAAAAAATGTCTCCCTAAGCTCTCATTATGTGATAATAAGTTTGGTATCCTAAAAAGGCAAACTTCATCCACTGAGGCAAACATGATTAAGTATCAAAATATACCTTCTACTAATTCCAACCTTGCTACACTCAAAACCCTTGAGAAGAAGCTTAATTACTTGCTTCGGTTGGAAGAGCTTTATTAGAGATAAAGAGTGAGAGATAAGTTGATATAAGACGGTGATAAGTGTTCTAAATACTTTCATGCTTATGCTTATTAAAAAAAAAACTCCATCTTGAATATTTTTTTGGATGATGGTAGTTGGTCCACAAATGAGAATGTTATTACCTATATTTCTACATATCATTTCTTAATAATGTTCGCTAGAGAAAAATCTTCACATAGTTTCTCCTTATTCTCAATAATATATCAACCAAATTCTATTAAAAAAAATAATGATATTGTTGTTGTCCCCTCTAATCTAGAGATTCATGATCTTATTTGTTACATAGTGCCTTTCAAAGAACTAGAACCATATAGAACTCCAATCACATTCTATCAGAGGTATTGGACCATTCTTGGAGTTGATATTTGTGTGTTTTTATAGAATATTTCTATAAATACATCCCTTCCACCCTACTTCAACCATACTAACATTTCCCTCAATACAAAAATCCCTAACCCTTGCTATCTTGTTCACTTTAGGGTTGTCTCTCTTTGTAATGTTTTATACAAAGTTATTTCTAAAGTTCTTACAACCAAAATTAGACCTATTTTAAGGTTGATGGTTGATGGAAACCATTTATCCTTTATTCCTAATAAGCAAACTAATGATAATGTTGTGGGATAGAGTGCTTAGAGAAATCCTATTTCTCTTACGTTATCATGGAAAGGGAAAAATGAAAGACACCACCGGTGAAGGCCAAGCCACTAGCTAGAAAGTTCTAGGAGACAACTGAAGAAGGTATACAAAAAATATCCTATTGAAATTCCACTGGTCGGGTCTTTTCATAGACTTTTTTAACCACAATTATCACCTATCATCCATGGAAATCCTAGTTCTATTCCTCAAGAAACGGATCTAGATGTGTAAGTAACAATGGATGTGTAAAACACCCTACCCCCTTTATCTTGAAGTGGATCAAGTCATGCTCAATCGACATTATAATAATTTAGTGCATTTAAACTATGTAAGGTCCCAACTTAAGGACGGTGCCCTAGTGGCTATAATTAAGGAATATAAGGTTTCTCAAAAATATAAAGCCAGGGATAATTCATTGGTAGGGTATGTTTGTGGAAAAAAAACCTTATTAATTAAGTATGCTTGTCTATATGCGATATGCATAGTCTCTTATGATCCCTCCATCTATTCACAATCATGATGACGGCTTAATAAATTTTCAATTTTACACCAAAGATGATTACTTAAAAATTATAAAGACACCTTATTGGACTTGCTTCAATCACCCTATGATTATTAATCTCTAACACCTACAATTTGAGCTTCAATAAGAGGAGTTTCAATTATTCCATGTTTGGATTACCCTCTCATGCCTTTCCCTTGCATAGTGATCATAAGATTTCATTGGTCTTATTGCTAACTATATAGTTAAGCCTTTACATATGGATGAAGTTATGAGCAATAAAGACATAACCTTATATGTTGGAGTATTAGTGGAGTTTGACACTCATTATACTCTACCAAATCATATCCTAATTTAGAAGCCTTTGGACTTAACTCTTAATCAACCAGTTCACTATGAATGGAAATATTAATATGACTTATAGTGGAACAAATTTATCCACCTTTCTTAGAAAGCTAACGATCTTAACAAAGAATGTCCTATGTAGTAGTGGATTCTAAAGTAAATAATTTCCCATATAAACCTTATAGCTCTAACTAATTCTAAGGATATTAATGCTTTGCAAGATGCACCTAGTATTGGTCCCCCACTAAACCACCGGAGGAAATTTCCTAGAACAACATCAGGGTGAAATTTCCCTCAATAAACTTATTCACTTATAACAAGAGGTGCTAATGATGATATACCTCTATAACTGGGTGAACATGAACCCTAGTTTTCTAGTGACTAGAGGAAGGAAGGTGAAGGAGGATGTTTTAACCCTGATTTTAGAGTTCATATTGCATGAAGTTGGGATGTTAGAATATGAAATGGCTAAATAACCCTCTCAATCAATAAGAAGTAGCTAGCTAGATGTGTAGTAACAGAGTCACGATTAATTCTTTGATTGAGACTAAGAGTGAAAGAAATAAATTCCCCCAAGGTGAGGGAAAGTTTTCCAAGTTGGAATTAACTCAATAATTATCCACACCATCCAAACGAACGGGTGCCACTTTATTGAGACCTACATGTGTGGAACGTAGATATTGTAGATGCATGTGACTAATATATCAGCAACTTCGTATAACACCTTTTCAAACCTATATCATTCCAAACCATCTTTTTTTTATGTTGTAAATGGTGTTAAATTAAGAAGATGCTTATGGAATTACGTAAATAAAGTTTGCCAGCCCACACAGCCATTTACTTTGCTAGGTGATTTTAATGTTATTAGCTACCCCAATTAGAATCTCCCTAGAGAAGGAATTAATGGTGAATATGTAGTGGACTTTGTGTGATGCCTATGCCCCCTAAGTATTTGGGATATTAAATACATAGGATCCCATTACACTTGTCGTAATAAAAGAGAAGAATCGTCTTATGTTTGGTGTAAACTAGATAAAGTTATGGGTAATAGGGTATGATTTGATGACTTTGGAGGTCTCATAACCCACCTTTGTTCTCTCATCTTAAATCACACATGATTTTTCTCAAATAGGAGCAAAACCTTTTAAAACTTTTAGTATATGCATGCTAAGTGCTAGTTTTATGCCAATAGTAAAAGTTTTTTGGAGTTTAGTCACCCATCCTTCACTTTTTCATGCCATTATTTGCCAACTTAAAACACTAAAACAACCTTTAAAATGCCTTACCACTCAACACTTTGAAGAGAACACAACAAGGGTGAATAATGTTAGGAAGATATTATCAACATCTAATAAAAGGTAGTAACAAATGCATTTAATAGAACTATGTTTGGTCAAAAACATGAAGAACTAGCCAAATTAAAGCATTATTGTGCCTGTGAGGAAATTTTATTTAGGTATCAAATATGCCAATGGTGATTCATACTCTAACTAGGATGATATTGCTTAGATTTTTACTAAATTTTATGGGTATTTAATGAAGATAACCTATAGATATCATAGTTCATTTAGAGAATATAATATTATAAGAGTATAAGTTGTGGAGGAATTTCACCACCAGGCTCTTTTAGCACATGTGAGAAAAATAGAAGTGAAAGCAACTCTATTATCCATGAGCAACAATAAAGAACCTAGTTTAGATGGCTATAATACCATGTTTCTTAAACATTGTTGGTCTATTATAGGAAATGATATTTGAAAATAATGTTAAGAGGTATTCACTAAAACTCAAATTTGCAAATCTTTGAATATTACAACCCTAAACCTTATTCCTAAAATACCAAATGCCGAGAATGTAGGTGGCTATAGACTAATAGCTTATTGTAACTTATTATACAAAAGCATTGCCAAAGTACTTACAAACAAGTTGTAACCTCTAATGCTTGTCTTGATTGGTGAAGCATATATTACATTTGTTAAATGGATGACAATCAATGGCAATATTTTATTGCTAGTTGATTTAGTTAAAGATTATGGTATAAGGAATTTATCTTCTAGATGCGTGCTCAAACTTGGTAAGCTATTTTCTCTCCTCTTAGTGGATATTTGAACCCCTTTATGCCCCACCATACCTTCATTTTTTTCATTCTTCCTTTGGACTTCAACACTTATTGCAGTTTTTCTCTCTCCACTCTCATATTTTCTTTGAGTTTTACCTAAATGTTTAATATTACCTCTCCCTTTGTTCTCTAAGATAAAAACTAAAACTCCTCCCTCTCTTCTCTTCATTTTATTTATTAGTTTTTTTTTTATCTTAATCCCTTATCTATCATTTTTATATTTTTCTTAAATATATAAGTGTTATATTTTGAAGAAATTTGAAGATAGGTGCTTCCTTATTCTTCCCTCTTCTTGTGACATTCATTGCTTGGGTATGGCTTATTTCCCTTTTGGTTTTTGGTGATTATTATAAGTGGCTTATTATTTTTTTGTGGTAGATTCTAATGATCTTGTTAAGTTTTTGTGTTTTTATGGAGAATGAGGTATAGTTGGGAGCTAGGGCTTGTGGTGCTCTTTTTATTTTTTTTATTTTTACATTTTTTATTGAAATGAGGTAACTCATATGCTCTTAATAATTGTGTAAAACTCATGTGATAGCATGTTTTAGGGTTTCTATGATATGTTTAGGTGAAATCTATGTTCTATTGTAATTATATGAAAATTTGCATCCACATTGTATTGTTATCTTTATTTCTCTAACTATGCAACTATGTAAATTTGTGTGAGAGCATAATTGATTTAATGTATTCTTAGGTATGTGTGATAGCATGTTATAATAGGATTGTTTGTGGTGAAATATTTATGTATATGTTATAGGGGTGGCTCGAGCAAGGGCTAGTGTGTTTATACATCCTTTGTTATTTTTGACTTTATCATTTGATTCCTCATATGTTTTACTTAAAGTTTGATGTAAAATATGTTTAGATTTGATCATGTTTAGGTAAAGTTACAATTGATTGAAGTTTTGCATGTTCTAGGGGTATTTTAGTCTTTTCACATGAAATCTATAATTTTCTAGCATGCATACCTAGTAAGTGTTTTATTATATTGAGCATGAGTAGCATGTAAAATATGATATGCTAAATACACATGATTAAGGTTTTATGTGATTAATGGGCCTAAGTGTCCTTTAGGGATAATATGATAATTTTTCCATTTCTAAATAATTCCATAATTGTGAATTTATGCTAAAGTGTTTATTTTAATGTTATTTAACTATGCTATGAATTATATTTAATTCTAACAACAAATGATATTAAAATGATAAGTTAATAAGTAAATCACCTATAAAGCTATTTTGGTCATTTATTACTTAATGTGCCTAAACATGAATAGTCAGACTTGGATGGCCTTAATGGATTTTTAGATTAACCTTAGTGTTGCCTTTGACTTTATCTTAAACTAGTGAACTTAGTATTAACTTGAATAATTGAAAATAAAGAAAAAAATAGTTACATATTGAAATTAGAATTATTGTACATTATGTAACATTTTACGATCACCTTATTAAAATATTAATATTTAAAATGAAATACCTCAATATATGAAATGGTGGCTCTTTAATAATTGCTACCTTAAAGACATAGTTTAGCCCATAGTTTAGTTTAAATTTTTGTTGGTGTGCCTTGTTGTCCCAGCTAGATCCTACACCTTACTCTACATAGCTCCTGTGATTTCTTAGAAGGCATACATACTTATAGATTAGGTATCTTTGTTGGTAGGGTAATATACTTCCTTTATGTGCTAGTGTGATTAGGGTACCTTAGTGTCCTTGGGTAGATAGTCGGTTGGATATATCCTACTTTTGTGTACTAGTATAAATGGAATACCTTAGTGCTTCTAGGTTGGTATTATCTCTACTCAAATAATTAAAAATAGAATTATTCATTGTTGGATTGATGTGGTTCGGTAGTTCCCTTTTGTGCTTTGCCTACAATAGGTATTTGCTTTCATACCTTACTTGTGGTCAGTAGTTGCCTTCATGTACTACCTACGGAACGTTGAAATTTATTGGTATGGTTGCTGGAATTATGAGATATAATGTGATTTTTTTGGAAATTGGTTAATAATGTTTGTTGTCTTCCCTTTGTGGAACACTATTTTATATTATGATTATTAAGTTTCGTATAATGGTATAATGAGAATGTGCATTGGTAATGTATATGGTATGGAATTTTATCCTATTTGTTATCACATACATGATTTATTATATTTACGTCATGTTCTCGTATGTATGATTTGATGTGTTTATGTCATGTTCACTCGTGATACCCTCTATATACTCTATGTGACATTTGCATGATAAGTGTTGTATAGTGGGTTTACTTAATAATTTTGTACTAATGAATTCCATTTCATGTTTCCCTTCCTATTCAATGGGAGTTGTAACTTTGCCAAATCACTTTGAGGGTAACACTTGATGTTTAGGGTTTGAGGTTAAGAGTTAGGACTATCTGGTGTCCAACTTATCATCTTTTGATCTAGATATCCTTGTAATCTTGTATCCCTTCTATATTTCCTTCCTTTTGGATTGTATTTTTGACCGATACCTTTGTGTATATCAAAACAATTGTAATATGTAATGTAGTCTCTATTCTATTCTTATGATTGTTGTTATTCATTTAATCATAGTAATATTTTAGTTTTAGCACTTGGTACAAAAATGGTAGATAAAATCAGACTTATACTAAGTGTGGTGATATCACCCTACATTCTTAATATTGTAGTTGTCGCATTTAACTCTTTTAAACCAAAATTTTAAGTGCTAAAAATGGATGTGCTACATTACTTTCATGCTATTTTGGAGGCAATAAAGATTTAATTCCTTACCAAAAATGTTGTGGTGGTAAGGAGATTGTTCACTCTATTAACCTTTCAAAAAGTCAACACATAAGATTTCTCTTGAAAGTTTATTCTTCTAAAGCCTATAACAAAGTGGACTAGGACTTCTTAAAGACTATGCTAAGTGGTTTTAGGTTTAGATATACAACTTTAAAGCTTATCTTGGAGTGTGTTACAACCACTTCCTTCTTTATTATTATTAATGGACAAATTCATGGTAACTTTAGAGGTAGTAAAAGGTTGAGACAAGGTTGTCCTTTGTCTCCTTATTTGGTTATTATCTGCTCTTAGTTTATCAAAAGACCATTCCTATTATAAGAAAGAGATTACCTATATTAAGGGCTGAGAGTCAAGATATGTGATCCTTCCATATCCTACATGATGTTTACTCAAATTTGTTTGAGAAAATGAGTATTCTCTTAATACTATTAAGGAGATTCTAAGTGTATATGCCATATGGTCGGGCAATGTATCAACTACTCCAAGTATGCTAATTTTTTGAGCAAGCACATGCAAACTTCTAGTGCTAAATCCCCACTTAATACTCTCAATGTTTTACTCATGGATGGTAATGATAAGTATCTAGGGTACTTTATTTTAGAAGTATAAGCAATTCAGAAGTTCTTATGAGAAGCTTATACAGGCTAGTTGTTCAAAACTTCTTGGATGGGAAACCAAGCTCCTCTCTTTTGCTGGTTGACTAACTTTGATAAAATTTACCCCGTCCTCCATTCCTATTTATCATATGGCTACTCACTTATAACCAAAGATCGTGTACATGGAATTGGAGAAGTATTAAAGGTTATTTTGGTGGAACCACCTAGATAGTAAGAGACATGTCATTTTTATTTTTTGGAAGACTATTCGTTTGCCTAAACACAAAGGCCACCTTAGTATACATAAAATCATTAACAAGTCACTTATTCCTAAGATGAATTGGAGATTTTTTTTATCAAGCCTAATTATTGGGTTGGGCTCTTAAGGACTAAATACCTTAGTTTTAACAACTTTTGGGATGCTTAACCCAAGAATCATATTATTACACGATTATCTATTCTCACTATTAGAGATTTTATTAAACTATACATCTGTTGGTAGGTTATAAATGGGCTAACTATCAACACCTTGAATGACCCTAGGTCCCTTCGTTAATAGGTTTCCAAGTTAATGGTCTTCCTATTACCCACTCAAACATTTACAGTGCATTAGATATGTTGGTGCATAAACCTAGAAAATGGAATGCTAAGTTGATTTTCAAATTCTTTCCATATTGGGACACTATTCACATTATTCGAACTAACATCCTGCAATCAGTTGAATACAATGAAATTATTATTATTATTTGGAGGGTTAATCCTATAGGAAAATTCTCATCGATGTCTACTTACCAGACATTTCTCAATCTTTCATATTCTTATTAAAATGATCAATAAATAAGTTGTAGGTTTCCTTAGGGTAGATATTAGATGATTTTAAGGTGCATGCCAATACTCTATTTATTTCTTTGGAGAATAGTATCCAATGCTATTTTAACAAGATCTGATATTCAACAGAGAATTCAACATTTTGATGATTTTTGCCCTCTTTATAAGCTCCATGAAGAATCTTCTCTATATCTTTTTTCTCAATTATGAAGTAGCAAAGACAATCTAGTTTGCTGGTACATCCTTTTTTTTGTGTTAGTCCTAAACAATTTTTTATATGTCAATGAGTTGTTTAGTGGTTGGTTGTGCAGTAAACACAAACATATATTAGCTAGATGGAGATGTTATGTTTTGTGGGTAATTTGAAAATGAAGAAATGATATTGTCTTTAAAAGAAGAAAGGTATATGTTAATAGTGCTATTTTTGTCGCCGATCATTACTTTTAGTATCTTCTTTATGATATTACCTCAATTTTCTTCAACTATAGCTAGCACATACCTCTCGTCTTGACGATCAATGCTAGGCTATTTAAGCCTGTCCTCCTACGTCAAAATTTTGAAGATCAATATTGATGTTTATATTCTTGACACTATCTGTAGATATAGTATTATGAGAAGGGATAATAATAAAATTTATATATATATATATTGTAACGCTAATTTGATTTTCACATCAAAACATGTAACTTGGTTATTGAAGCCATAGCTAGAGTTTGTGCAATGACTCTCTATATTGCGGTTGGAAATTCATGGATTAATGTGATTCGAAAGTTGTGGTGCATTACATAAATAATAATAACTCGACCACCCCGATCCATAGAAAATCACTAAAACTATTTAGAAGTGCAGATTGATCTTACAACAACTTCCTACTTTCAAGATGAAATACATTCCTAAAACCTGTAATTTAGACGCAGACAATTTTGTAAATTTGCTGCGTGTCAATGTTATCCATCTGTTTGGGCTGATTGTATTCTTTTTTGTTTGGACAATGCGACTGCACTCTCTTGATCGGTGAATATTCCTAGCCGTTTGGCATTCCAAAAAAAAAGGAAAAAGAAAAAGCATCGGCTTCGTCATAATAAAAAACTGTCCCTACGCAGGCATGCGGTCATCGCTCATCGGTCATCACAAGTTCCCTGTCGATTTCATTCAAATTTCAATTATCGATGGTCCCACCAATTCACCAAAGCCACCGAGGGTTGGGTTACTTGGGTCCCCTTGCATGTCAACGCACGTGCCTTGGACTCCGCGTTCTTTCGGTTTTTCCTTCAAAGCGAACACGTTTCGTATTTTCTCCCTCTTTTCCGTGAGCGCAATAGTAGAAATTTGGGAACTTTGAATCTTCCCCCAAGCTCCAGAGTCCAGGCTCAGCACGCTGCACTGTTAGCTCTCTGGACACTCCTGCAATCTTTGCAGTCTCATTGAAGAGAGAGAGAGAGAGAGAGATGGATGGAGAAGGTAGAGGGATAGACGTGAGAGGGATTCCTACTCACGGAGGCAAGTATGTTCAATACAACATTTTGGGCAATCTTTTCGAGATCTCCGCCAAATATGTTCCTCCTTTTCGACCTATCGGTCGTGGAGCTTACGGCATCGTCTGGTACTCTTTTCTTTTTCCATCCCTCCATTTTGATTTATATTTGAATTTTTTATGTTAATCGCATAAGGGTGTATGAGTGTTGATTCTGTTGTTGTTTCGATTGTGGTAATCTTGTGTCTTAGTCGTTAATAGATGCCGATGCTTGCAAATTCGAGTATGCCGCTAGCTAATGGCTTTATTAATTAATGAAACGAAAGGGTTTTATTTTTATCCGTTTGTAAACTGAATAACCGACTTGTCAATTGAATCCTCCAGTGTTCGGGAAAAAAAAACTGTATGTCTTTCTCATAGCTAATGGCTCTATTCAACTTATCTGTATTTTCATCTTTAGCATTGGATTTGTTTGGATAGTGTTGTATTTCGATTTTGAGATTCACCGAAACCTCTTTCTTTTTCTGGGTTTTCACAAATGTATCTATTCCTTCCTTTACCCATTTGTCCGATGTTAAGCTTAGACCCGGTTTGCTGATTCCCGTCACAGCTGTGCAAGAAATTCAGAGACAAATGAGGAGGTTGCAATCAAGAAGATCGCAAGTGCTTTTAACAACAGAATTGATGCTAAAAGGACACTTCGTGAGATCAAACTCCTTTGCCACATGGACCATGATAATGTAAGTATCCTCTTGTAAAACTGAACTATTTTCATGATGCAGCTTTCAGAATACCTTATCACTGCATTTTCACCGCCAGGATGGGTGTTTTGTTGAGGATACTGTATACGGCATTTTGAAAATGCCATATGGACCATGGTGCATGTTGGCTTTCATATTGTTATCTTTTCCCTTCTTTTCTTATCCAGTACTGACCTGAATGTCTCTTTGGTGTTGCAGATTATCAAAATCAAGGACATAATACGGCCGCCTGAAAGGGAAAACTTTCATGATGTTTATGTTATTAATGAACTGATGGATACTGATCTTCATCAAATAATACGTTCCACCCAGGAGCTTAATGATGATCACTGCCAGGTGATGATAGCTTCATTTGATTGTTTTTGGTCAATCAATAATTGCCACCAATAGCTTAGATTAGTCTGAACAAGCTTACTTGGACATCTTGCTTTGTTTAGTTTGCCATTGATAGGGATAGCAGCAGGGTAGGTCTCCCCATCCTCGAACTTGATGAGAAAAATAATCCCTGAATCTGCCTTGATTTCTGAATTTTTCTTATTGGAGAATCCCCGACCCGATGCCCACGGGGATCAAATCCCCATACCCAACTAATCCCCGATCTATTCCTTATGCCTGATTTATTCTCCGACCTTGGAACCCAACCCTATCCCCGATCCCATCCCCAATACCCTATCCTATTATTTTACAATATATATATATATATATATATATATATATAAATTATTTGAGATGGTGGGAAAAATTACCATACCCAGCCATTGAGTTGGTGTTTAACTGTTTATTGTGATATATAGGGAGTCGATCAAATGCAATCTACTTGTGTGAGGGTTTTTTTTTTGAGAGGGGTGTGTGGATAGGATGACAAGAGCCATTCTTTCATGAAAATCCTGATTATTGCATTTCATCCTTATCTATGTTTGACATAAACCCCAAGTGCATGCACTTTTGCTGATTTTTTTTTTATCATCAGGATAGCATCATAATTTCCCCCTTTTCATAACATTGATGATTTTGTTGTTAAACTGCATCATGATGACAGACCATCTTATATGAAGCAGATCTTTAAATTTTCTCATTTTTTGTCCTTTCAACCATCCTAATGCCATTGGCCCTCAACCTGTAGACTCTATTCCAAATCTTATTTGTGGCTCTGAAGTTGCCAACACGATCAGTTTGCTGAGGTTTTAGGACCTAGATCCAACATGAACTTAGGTGCCGGCTTTTTGCTGCATTTTTATGCTCTACAATATGCTGGTAATGAGAGTATTGTGACTGAGAACCTGTTACACACAGTTACAGCAGAAATAATTCACAGAAGATGGAGAGAGTAAATGGGGAATGAAACTTGATGGAATTAGATGATAGACCAGGACTTCAAGGACATAGGGCCTCCCAGCAAACTGGATATTCTTCCGTGCTCAGCTCTCTCTTTCTACCCCTATTTAATAGCACTCCTCTAACATAATCAACTAGCAAATTCAAAATTCAGTAAAGATAGAAATATACTAGAAGACAAAATAAGTCAACACTACCCCTTTCCCAACACAGCCTAAGTGGCCTAAACATTCCATACTCTACCCAGCAATAGCATCCTTACCAGCCTTGTGTTGCACATACATATACTTGACTAGTGGCTTATCAATACCTCCCTCCATGAATTTCACCTTTTCCTCAAGGTGGGAAGGAGGGAACTGATCATTCGGCAGTTCAAAGTCTGGGAGACCCTGCCACTTGATCAACACCTTTAGGCTTTAGAACCCCCTTTGAGTTGTAATGTACTGCCAAGACTTCTGCAGACTCTACCTGGCATTATATCAGTCCAGAGTTAAAGCAATGGGAAAGGCTTGTAAGCGGGACAGATCTTCTACGAAAAGCTTCGACATAGAGATGTGGAAAATGGGGTGAATCCACACACCATTAGGACATTCTAACTGGTACGTTTCCAGTCCACGGTTGACCACTTTTGTTTGGCCATCTGTTTGAGTGTGATAGGCGTAGTTATGCCTTAAGGAGGTACTTTGCAACCTGAACAGTTCGCGCCAGAATTGACTGAGAAATACCTTATCTTGATTAGAAATGTTGACTCGGGGACACCCATGTAAACATACTATTTCCTGGACAAACATAGTGGCGACCATTTGGGCAGTGTATGGGTGTGTCAGAGGTCTGAAGTGTGTGTATGTGGACAAGGAGTCAACCACCACAAACACGCATGTGAATCCCAGTGACCGAGGCTTCCCCTGGATGAAATCCATTGAGATCTCATCCCAAACCTGTTCTGGAATCGGCAAAGGCTGCATCAGCCCATCTGGAGACAATATGGCTTCTTTGTTCTGCTGGCACACAGTGCAATTAACCATGAATTGTTGCATGTGTTTCCTCATCCTAGGCCAAAATACATCTCGATAAAGCTAATGAAATGTCCTCAACACCCCTAAATGTCCCTTTATCATTCCTCCATGATATTCTTCCAGGAACAAGAATTTGCTGAAAACACCAAGCATCCTCTACATAATAAATTTCCTTGGCACAGTTGATAATCAGGGAAAGCCTCTAGTGTAAGTGCTCTTTTGATGGGGCCGAAAATTGGGCCAGCTGTAATTTTAGCCTGTATCTCCCCCCCAGCCCTCGCACCGCGTGGTGGAGAGTGTGGCCAACTCCTTCCCAGCTAGGGTGGTATTCTATCAAGCAATAAAGCTGTGGTCGCAATTGTGGTGCCTCGGTATAGGGTGTCGCAAATGATATTTTATATATTACGGTGTGAATTTTTAATTATTTTTCACAACAAATAGTAAATTTCAGTTAATATCGGTAAATGTTGGCTGATATTCGAAACTAATATTGCAGCGATACATATGTAATTTCCTGAAACAACCGCAGTTCAGGAATTTTGCATCATGGTTTACCTAAAAACTATAAAATTGCAGCCAATATGCAATTGCGGTATTGATATTTCGTTTTATGTGCTTGAGGTCGAAACATCAATACTTGGAGTGATCTAATGATAGGAGGTTGCTCATCTTGGGGTGGAAGACCATTGTTCATTTCAACATCACTGATATAAAGCTTGCTTAAATGGGATATGGTTCTTTCTATCTTAGGATGAAGTGGCACTTGTTCACCTCCACGAGTGCGGGTGATGCACTATTGCACCTGTGTTATTCCAACAAGTTTTCGGACCCCAATCAGTAAGTCACAAAACAGTGAAAGAAACAAAATGTGTTTAGGTCACAGAAACTCAAGTTTTAATGTCACTTGTCGCCAATTCCCGAAAATAGTGCAAAAACTTGACGTTCACAAACATACCCGCATGTGCACTGAGTTAGTGTAGCAATCAAGGTGGATCTCACTGGATTGTGAGTGACCACTAGAATAAAAGAGGATAATTAATTATGCCTAGGCTAACGAAATAAGTGAAAATGTGAGTAAGGACGTAGGTTAGCAATTTAAGCAAAAGGAGAAAGACTACAACACAAATGAAATCATGTAAGGAAAAAAGCTAGGGTTTCGGGTTATTACCCCCGATCCTTCATGCCATTAAGCATCTCACCAGCAATTGATCACATTCATAATTAATCATGCTAATAAATACGGAAAGTGTTGCGCTTTCTCAAGCTGCAACCGTTCTATTGTACAACCATGGCCCTAACCATCTCTAGCTTAGGTTTACCAGCTCCTTCTTGCTCAGGAGGGGTCGCATGAAGGGGCTGCCACTCTTCTCTCTTCTTTGTTTACTGGGAATGGCTTTTTTTACCCAGAGAGCCTACGAGTTTCTTTGGCCTAAGGCCGCTGTTTGGTGTGATCATGCTACAGTTTGGAAGGGGTGCAAGACTAATTGCTATTCCTTTTTCCTTTGGCTTGTGCTCCTTAGAAGGCTTAACACTAGGGACCGCCTTTCCTACCTCAATGG
The DNA here is from genome assembly GCA_030549775.1 of Tamarix chinensis. Lineage (NCBI taxonomy): Eukaryota > Viridiplantae > Streptophyta > Magnoliopsida > Caryophyllales > Tamaricaceae > Tamarix > Tamarix chinensis. The sequence goes on along the minus strand of CM060171.1, from coordinate 102,157,149 downwards.
GCCGGTGTCCTTTATTTTTTGCAGATCTAATATTGAAAATCATGAGAATTTTTTTTACTTGCCCGGTTGTTCGATGAGTCTGGGATGATGTTCTTTCTTGGCTGGGCATTTCTAGGGGTTATTTGACTTTGTTTAGCTCAGCACAAGCCCTACGACGGAGGAGGAAGGACAAGGCCTATACCATGAAGGACCTCAAGCTTGCCTTAGTAGCCACGCTTTACCTTCTATGACGAGCCCGGAATGCAATCATTTTTTAGTCCAAGGAACTTAATGCTCCTGGACTAGTAGTGCAAATTAAGACCTATGTATATAGATCCTCACTCTTTGAGAAACCGTCATGGATCCCCTCATTTTAATTTTTTTGGCTGATTTGGTTAGGTGACATGATCAACCCGTTTTTGTATTGATAGAGCTACCAAATATGTGGTAAGCCCGTCTTTGTTCTGGGTATTCCTAGTACAAATGTAAAGCCATAGGTTCTTTATATTTACCCATTTACCTATCTTTAGCTTAGGATCTAATAGTGCACAATGCATTAACGCTCACAAAAACCCTCCTTTAATGTTGTAGAGGTCTAATCTATCGTCTCTCGACCTACAATTTGACCTCTAGTTGTGTTATGGGTTCTAATGCTGGATTATCTCTCGATCTCACCATCAACCCACACCAAATGATGGAATCTGGCCGGAATCTCATCATACTGTCAATCAATCAGCAACACAATACATGGATTATGAAAAGAATCAATTAGGATGATAAAATTCAATACATTTGAACCGAGGGAAATATTCCCTTCACCCTAGCACAAAAGATTTTAGCATAGCATGTTAATTACATAAAAAGCAGAAATTAAATAGAAATTCATGAACAAAAATAAAGTAAATCAATACCTAAATACCCTTGAAGATCAATACTTCATACGAGCATCCACTTTTTTCACAAATAACCCACACTTTAAGAGAGAGAGATAGAGAGAGAGTGTGGTGGCTGCTCCCCAAAATCAGAAATTAAAAACTGCTCCCAGATCCTCGCTCCCTACTCTTTTTAAAACTTTCTTTTTGGTGCACCTGTGGATTTATATTTTTTTAGCGTGGTAGGGTAGATTTGGGCGTGTCAGTCAACACGGGTAGGTCGTGTTGATTGACATGGCCTGACTGTGCCACCTTGCTGCTATGTTGTTTTGCCTCTGATTTAGCTAATCTTTACTCCTTGTTGTTCCTTCATTCCAAAACAGCTCTCTAACTCTGTTCTTGCTTTCCCTCTGATAATCTGCAAGAAATCCAACCAAAGAGCATTCACACGAGCTAAAATGATTCAATTCAAGGATGATTGAAACATAAATGATTCTCTAAACCTTAGAAAAATCATACAAAAATAAAAATAAAAGCTCTCACATCTGTACTTAGCTGAAATAGACCCTTGTGGACAGGGGCGGAGGCACAACTTTAGGTCCATGGTGTCACTATTTAGCATCGATTTTTTTGATAAATTATATATTAAATAAAATAAATATTAAAATAAAATAATTTTCATTGATATTTTTAAACACTAACAATCTATTTTAACTTGCAATGAAAAGAAAATTTAATTATAAACCTTTTTAAAACCTTGCCAAAATAATTTTAATTATTTTAAGAAAATGAAGAATATAAACTGAAAGTTTTAAAAGATAACTAAAATACTAAATAAGTAGTTTAAACTAATAATAAAATAGATGGGAAAAAAGAAATGATTAAATTAAAGAAAAATGTATCAAGATATTATGCTGGAAAAGGGCAACCAATGTACTACAATCATATCTGAAATTGACGTGATGGAGAGTAGTGACACTGACGAAACAAATTAAAAAATGAGATGAGCCACCCGTGATTCGAACCTTGGATTATCTTGAGTTTTAGTAGGTAGACTGCCACTAAGCTATTGTTATCATGGGTCATTTTGGTATACTTTATGTTATTATACAAGACTTCAATGGTGTCCCGGGACACCATTGAAAAGCCCTGGCTCCGCCACTGCTTGTGGAGAACAAAAGGAACACAAAACAGAAGTTGCAGTTTTATCATGGAAAGACAGGACTGCCTCCAAGGAAGCAATGGAGGAAAAGAGGCAGAAGGGACAGTCTACAAAGTGGGGAACTAAATAAAGCACTGTTAGTTACTTGACCAGGCAGGACCTAGATCTTGTCACCTCACCTGGACTGACACAGGATACGAAGCACCTTTCTCCAACTGGGTTCTTGATTGAGTGTCTTGCTAATTTCTTACTAGCCTCCTTCTCGCATTCTTATAATGGATGTTTGATTAAATCCCACATCTGGTCAAGTTGCACATTAATTTTCTGCATGGCATTCGCTTTGTTCTTAGTAGTTGAGTACCAAGTTTGAAGCATCTTTTTTGTTTGTTTTGGCAGTACTTCTTGTACCAGATATTGCGGGGACTAAAATATATACATTCTGCAAATGTTCTGCATCGTGATCTAAAACCAAGCAACTTGCTTCTTAATGCCAATTGTGATCTCAAGATATGTGACTTTGGGCTTGCAAGAACAACCTCTGAGACAGATTTTATGACTGAGTATGTTGTGACAAGATGGTACCGGGCTCCAGAGTTGCTTCTTAATTGTTCAGAATATACAGCAGCAATCGATATCTGGTCAGTTGGTTGCATAATGATGGAGATAATTAGAAGGGAACCTCTCTTTCCTGGCAAGGACTATGTGCAGCAGTTGGGGCTGATAAATGGGGTAATCAAGATTCTTCTTTGGTTAATTGCCTTTGCTAGAGCTTTATTTATGGTTTTTACATTTAAGTTTTCCAATACTGCTAATCTTCTTGGTTGTAGTGCTTAGTAGATGTGCATAAAACTGTTAGCTTCTGACAGTTAATATTCATTTATCTATCCGTTCCATACATCAGCTTTTAGGATCTCCTGAAGATTCGGATCTTGGGTTCTTAAGAAGTGATAATGCTCGGAAGTATGTGAAGCTGCTTCCTCAAGTGAAGAAACGGCCTTTTTCAGAGGTGTTCCCCAGTGTGTCTCCTATAGCTCTTGACCTTGCTGAGAAAATGCTTGTTTTTGATCCTAGCAAACGGATAACTGGTATGATTATTGCTACTTGATGAAACCTCCTCCATTCAAGTTTCTTCCCCTCTTGCTTCTAATATGTGTGCGCCTTGAATGATCATAACAGTGGAGGAAGCATTGAACCACCCATATTTATCAAGCCTGCATGAGATAAATGAGGAGCCTATTTGTCCATCTCCTTTCCAGTTTGATTTCGAGCAGTCGTCCTTGGATGAAGATGACATAAGGGAGCTCATATGGAGGGAGACCTTGAACTTCAATCCAGATAGGATGGTGGAATAAGGTACATTTGTATGATTCATGTCATTGTGATCTCGTCGGCTGTCCTGATTGAGAAGCTCAGATATTGGTTTTTGGTTTCACATGATGTATAGTACTTTTTTAGGTTTTTTTCCTCTTGGTGACACTAGTTTGTGATCCGTTATTTATTTGGCTTGCTTTCTGACTTTTTTTTGGGTTGGTTCAGCTGTAAAGAAGTTTCTGTTTTAAGCTGGTCTCCTATATTTCTCTGATTGTATAAGCATGGTCGAAATCATAGAGAAGTATATTTACTTTCGTTAACAAGAAACTTTGTATAGCTGAATTTACTTCTGTTCACAAAGAAGGATAAATCCGGATAGAATTAAGCTTACTATTTTATTTATTTTGTCAATTTCATCTACAAATTGTAACGATGTTATGCTAAACTTGTGTTCCATATTTTATGGTTGCGTGGAATCTGGAGAGGTTTTAATCTGAATTTATTTGGACTCTTCAAAAAAAAATTTTAATACCTTGCTCGCTCGTTGATGAATGATGACCGTGGGAGAGCTTGTCGCTTCATTCCTATCTTGCCGTCTACAATGATGAATTTGAGTTAAAGTAGTTAAGTGTTAGCAGCAACTTAAACCCCAGTTGATAGCAGAATACCCCCGTTCACCGGGTCTGGGATGGGTTGAAGATTTGAAGCATTGCTGTCCGCATCAGATAGATTCAAACCCTGAGCAGGCTCAGTTATCATTCGTCCACAACGATTCCTTTCCAACTTAGGCACCTAATATCATAATTCCCAGTGAATATGGTTTTTCTTGTTCAGCCCGGCTCCTTGCAGGCCACTTCACTTGTGGAGGCGTTTTTAGTTGCGATCCTGGGGCTAGATTACGGAAAGCCATGATCCTTTCGTACAATCACAGAAACCAGAGTGTACTAATATCTGCATAATGTAAGGTGAGAAGTCTGGATATCTTAAAGTGTCAAGTTCAGAAGTTCTACAGGCTTCTTAATGCAATAGTCTACATTGATTTAAGCTACATTTGCTTTCTGAAAAGTTATGCTGAAAAATAAAAAGTAGAATATTTTCTTCCAAACCATTCTTCATTTTATTGTGAGAATTTTTTTTTAACACGACGGAATTACATCACGGTTTCGACCTCCAAGTCTGAGGCTGGAGTTAGACGGAGAACAGAATACAGTTTAAAAAGTTAAAATAAAGCTAAACCGGGTCATATATTCAATGAATTAAGAAACTGATTTATTGGGTTAATTTCAAAGGCCCGGATATTTTTTTTAAGTTTTGGAATAATATATCAAGTTGTTCAATGCACAGGCATTTCTATATTATATCAAATAATTCCTTATTCATTTAAAAAAAATATTTGCTCGTGAAATTTATATAATACTTTTTCTTTTACTTATAAAATTTATATGGGGTTTTTTAACTTTTTAACTTGGTGATTTGCAGGTTCTTAAAGGTATATAATTCTAATATAGCTCCATGTGATGCACGGTTATTTTTGAGTATATAAAAAATAATAATATAGATATCATTGGAATTAGGTGAGCACAACTTCAACTTGCAGTAACATTGTTCTTACTTCTTACAACAATTGCAAATTTTTAACAATTAAAAAAAAAAACACAAATAGCACAAATCTGTATAGCATGAATAAATCGAACAAAGAGTATGAGTATACATATCAAACTGTAGATATCAATAAACGGAATCCATAGTATAACTAACAGTAATACTTAATTAATAATAGAATTACTTAGTGATTTGTGCTACATAAAAATCTATTTTGCAGCGTTAATATCTATATTTTAGTATTATTAGAGTTATGATCCAAATAGATCATACCGTAAAGTAAGCAAACACATAAAAATATCTTCCAAAAGATATAGATTCAAAGAAAAATTAAAGTGCACTTGATACTTAGATTTTCTAATTGTAGCATATTTCCATTAAATGCTAAGAAACTATAAAAGTTAGATATGCCGACTAATGTTCCAACTCATTAAAGTCCTTATAGTGACTATTATCAAGCTAATGTCAAGAAATTTATAAATGTGCTAAGTGTATGAGCTAGGTCTAAAGAGTTGAATATTTGAAAGGAAGTTATAAATCAAAGAGATGAACCTTTAAAAAAGAAAACAAAACTTGCATGCCACAATAATCAATAAGGCTATTGAATAAGTTGACGTACTTGTAATGTCGGAATCCGAGAAGAGATTCCACCAATAAAATGAATATCCAAAAATTATTTGCACATTGGTATAAGATGATACAAGATAGATATTGGTGATATTTTTACTCAAACAATTACAACGGATGGTAGATAAAGTGAGAGTCATTCTCCATTTATTATAAAACATCATTACGTAAATGAATGGATGAGAATATATATATATATATATATATATATATATATATATATATATATATATATATATATATTCACTTAACAAGCGTGATTTATATGTATATAAATTCCAACATTTAATAGAGTCACACTAATTGACTATAAGTGGATCTTTATAAAAAAATAATAATCTATTAGTCAATATGGCTACATAATTCTTGCTATAAAGGCCAAGTTTTTATCGTCTAAGGGTTTTACTACCATAGAATGAGAGCATGATAAATGTGCACACTAGCTTGCATACAAATAAGTCATATGCAATTAAACATATGAAAGAGATATATTTAGTTAAGGTGGAGAAAATTATACTCTTTTCCTTAATTATAATTTTATCTCACAATGTTTTTCTAAAAAGATTTTTAACAAGACACCATTTTAGAATATAAACTCCTAGGAGAGAGTTTTCAATATTAGTAAATTAGACACTTATATATATATATATTCAGTTCTCCTAGATTCTCATGTATAATTGTAAATGTAACATCTCAAAATTTACAACTGAAAAAATTTATTTATGTGGAAGCAATAATTATAAAATATTAAGTGTTACGTCATATCCAATATAGAAAATATACTCCATATACCCAATCTTTGTCGAATGCAAACCTAAAAAATAATTCATACCTAGAGATCATATATAGAAATTACTTGATCTCACGATGACACGAGATTATAAAATAGAGAGAAGAAGATAGGTGCAATAGAAAATAGAGGATTATAAGTCCAGATAAAAAGAGAGAGTTATCCGAATAACCATACACTTGAACCAACCTATAAAGCTGCTCACCATAGATAAGCACAACGAAGGCATTAAATTAACATATTCCTACAAATAAGGTGGAATATGTCGTAAAAATGAGTAGCACTCATAAAAAGGATGATTAATACTTGCATATTGAGTAGGTAACAATACACATCAATAAATTAATGCATGCATACTATACAAGATTCATGTGACAATATTAAAGTTAATACTTAGGTGATCAAATCATTTTATTTATTTATTCATAATGAGATTAGGAAACCATTTGTAATACAATCATTCCTCTCAAGAAAGATTTACTCTCCCCTTTCCCTTGTAGATGGGAGAAAAATAGTCAACCTTACTAATACTCTTACATCTAGGATAAAACACTCCTAGACCACTTGTGAACCTCTAATGTTTAAGTATGTGTACCACTATAGGTTGGGAAATTAATCAAATAGAGTAGACTAGAGTTTTATGTTTCTATTAGAACCATACACTATATAGTTAATAATTTCAATACTTAGAATCACTTTGGTCCCATGTGATTTTCAACTTTAAGTAATAATGTTTTATTAGATCATTAACCAACACTTCACACATAATAATGCACCCATTGATTTACTTATCATCATAACATTTTTACTTATTACATGAGATACTATTTTTCATTTATTACATTTGATATTGATTATTTACCGACTACTTCTATCATTAAAAGCATTTATAAATGCATCATAGTTTACCAAATTACATAATTCATAATTATATGCAGTAATGATAGGGCATAACGAATGCAACAAGTATAATAAGAGAACAATATTATTACTTAAATTCATCTATAAAGCTCTCTCATTCAATAAATTTACCACATTATCCCAATATATCATTAACAATAAGATATCCAAAAATTATGATATAACTTCAGCATTTCACACATAAAATACCAATGTCATCTTTTGGATATTGTTATCAAATTAAGTTGTTTTCTTATACTATTGTACCTATGCTACTCCTATCTATCCCTAATATTTCGCATATCATACTTACCATTTTTACAACTCAAAAATGCTTATACAAACGTCAAAATTTCATATCTTGCCCCTAAAGATTTTAATATTCTTAATTCACTTGATCACCTGAAAAATTATTGTTATCATAACTTAGATCATATTCAGCTAAGCCCTAATATATTACATATAAAATTTAATGCAAAACCCTTAAGGAATACAATGAAATACTCATTTTCCACCAAAAACTCTAAGAAATACCTAGTTACCCCTTAGGCCAAAAGTCACCATTAACCTACCAAAATTTCACATGCTTCTAATACTCAACAATGTTACATTACATCATTCATATATTATTAGCATATCAAATATATAATAATTCCCAATTAAAACAACCCATAAAAATCAAAAATGACTTTAAGGCCGAAACTTCCATAGACCCAAAACACCAAAACTTACAACGTCAACATGCTATACCAATTACAATATTTAAAAAAAATCAAATATACTCATCAATATACTTATTAAAATAACATAATACACCATCATGCTTGATATTTTATGGCAAATCCTATCAAAGTATAAAATATAGAAATTTCTCATAAAACCATGAACTCACTAACCAATACATGAATATAAATTAAATTAAAGCCTAACATGAATTCTAGAACAAAAGTATGCTAACATGGGTAACATAAAAATTTACACATAACAACAAGGCGCTATTCTAGAGACATGCATATTTACCAGATGTTACTCTAGTATCTAAGGAAATAAATACTCCTAGTCACCTTCTTCCCCCACCTTGATCACATAAAACAAGAATAACATAAAAATAGAAAATAAAATAGCAATATTAGATTATAAAAGGAAATTAACTGAAGAGGAAAATCAACCCTTATAGGCTAAAAAATAAGGGCCTTTAAACAAATTTGAATAGGCCTTCACAAATCTATGAATTTAAATCTCTTTTACTTAGAACAAGCACCAAAGAGTTAAATTTAAATATTTTAGAAGTTGGAAGATGAAATAAAATAGAGAGGAAAGTAAGGGAGGGTTCGGTAATAAGGAAAAAAGGTTAATAGCAAACACAACTGTGATCAAGAGGAGAGGAGAGAGAAATGAAGAAAAGAGAAATTTAGCTAAGTGTGTGACGAACAACCAAAGGGATTCTATGTAACATCCCAAAAATCACAGTTGAAATTTTTTGTTTAATTAAAACAAATACAAGTACGGGGGTGCTACTGCCGTGATTAGTACAAGCCCGACCCCTGACCTGTCTTGCACCAACCACAAGGCTAAGGATACTTTCACCAAAACATTAAACACACTTAAGACAGAGATCCATAGAAAACTAAAATATTCATAACGAGAAAATTAGAGTGCGTGATTAAGAGTCATTACAACCGAAAAAGAGTTACATAGTTAAAGTCCCCAAGGGGATAAAAGATACAATACAATAAAATGAAAACGTGAATAAGAAGAGTCCGATATACATAGCTCTTGGGCCTCTATGCTAAGCCCTAGAAGGTCAACTCTTAGCCCTGTCCGACGCCTCATAAGTATCACAAGCATCGAAAACTGCGTCTCCTACTTGCACAAACTCAACAGGCCCCTCTGCTCATGGGAATGAGCAACACCCATGAAATGGATGGTTAGTACGCTACGTACTGAGAAAGGTAACCATATAGTTAAGGCCATACACAGAATGTAGATAACACAAGCAAATAATTATATAGATAAACCATACAAGAAATACAGATAGTATAGGCTGTGTTATAATACAATTAAACTTAATCATTAGATCTCTGGTCAATGATCCCATTTCACACCATGCTCTTAATAAATCCATGCGAGTACGAGAACCCCACTATTATAGCTGGTGGATTGGAAACATATAGGGAAGAATGCTCCTGACTAATATTATTTGCTAGCGGATTAGTCTCCAGGATAAAGTGCTCCTGGCCACTATTATGTCGGTGGATCGGTCTGGCCCCGAATCTCATGGTGTTCCACTATAAGTAATTATTATCTTTTCCATGTCTTATCATAACTTAAGGTTTGGTTTATTGAGCTTGGGATCCCCCATTATTATAGTCATTGGATCGGAAAAGTACAGGGCATAACTTTCCTGACCACTATTATTTGCCAATGGATCGGTCTCCAGGGCACCCTACACCTAACCATTATTATGCCGGTGTATCGGTCTGGGCCCGACTCAATAATCTCTTAATTTAAATGATTAGTGTCTTATTCAATATATGTTTTTACTCTAGACATGTATGTCCTTTGGACTACCCACTCACACAACCCATCTACTTCTATTCTTCTAAAAGTGCTAGTCCTATATCTTGGGACTTCTACGCCTCCTAATAAGTCCAGACATCATTTCCTTTTTCTCCTCACTTACCATGAATATCCAACTCCTATGTGCGTGGGTCGAGACCCACTTTCCCATACCTCTAAGTCAACTCACTAACTCCCTTTAAGGTTTCCCCCAAGAAACCCTAATTTGGCTTATATAGCCCAACCTTCTTCTATCCCAAACAATTCATGCTCCTTTGCCCCCAACTCATCACCTCACTCGATTCGTGCCCAAACATCCAACTTTACTTCCCATTTTGCACATGTGGCCATGAAACCCTAGTTGGCCATCCCAAAACCCTAACACCTCTCTTTCCTCATATGTTGTCTAGGGATGGCAACGGGGCAGGTACGGATCGAGTACCCCTTATCCGTCGGGTACATCAAACCAATTATCCGCCGGATTAAAATTACCTGTTTATCCATTAGTATTACCCGTTTATTCGTTTTTGTACCCGTTTACCTATCATAATATGTAGAATTTACCTACAGAATTATTTTTTTGATATTAAAATGTATATAAAAATAAAAAAAATCCAATAATTCATCAACTTAGTAGCTAAAGTTGATAATGTATCTGTAGCATAATAGAAAAACATAGTAAAATATGCCGACAACAATATTGTTTAAACATAGTAGATAATGTCCAAAAAAAATAAAAAACTAGTAGAACACAAATGACATTCATAAATCATGATAGGATAAAATTTTCAATCTACATTCTTCAATCTTCAACCTTCAGACTTTAATTATCATGATTCATGCATCTACATGGTACATAAAAATAGTAAATATATATATATATATATATATATATATATAATATTCATATATATTATAGAACATAGAATATATATATATTACATTTGCTAATAACATTATAAAATTTATAAACATTATAAAATTTATAAACATCTAAGTTTTACCTCATTTTAACCATTGTCGGACTCCTCATCCTCAAAAGAAGCACGACAAGCACCACAATAATGTGATACTTCATAGTCATTATTATCTAGAAAATAATTGAAATAATAAAATTAACAGATAAAAGAATACATATTTCATAATTAAACTAAATTTTAATAATATAAATAAAATATCACTATTGTCACTCATCATTGCTGCCCAAAGCTAATGTCAACCACACATCAATGCTTCTAGAGTCTTTGGATGTAGCCGATTGCGGTGAGGAGTGATAAACCGACCGCTCGTGCTAAAAGTAGATTATGAAGAAACTATGGAAACAGGAATAACAAGAATATCTCTAGCCATATTTTGTAAAATTGGAAACTTAGTGTTTGTCTTCCACCATGACAAAACATCAAAATTCTTCATCCTTGGCATAACAGCCTCCTCTAAGTAATAGTCTAGCTCGTTCTTTTGTGATGAATTAGTGACGCCATAGTTAGCTAACCACTTTTCATGTATATCTGCTCCTCTAGAACCCAAACCAACACAACCACCATAGGAAGTATGACTAGAAGTAGTTAAACCACAAGATGTAGTATTATTTCTTTCTATATGCTTCAATTTCTCCTCATACTCATGAAATAATTCATAACATATTCTACAAAATTTCTCTACCTCATCATAAGTGGAGTTTGGATAAATTAAGGAATAATAACATTCCACCAAATTCATTTTATATCGAGGATCCAAAATGGTTGCTACTGCCATAATCCCATGAATAATACTCCAATATTTATCAAATTTCTCTAACATTTTTTTAGCCATATTCTTAATATCTTCATCTTCCTCAAATGCCCATTCATTCAAAGCCAATCTAATCTGACATACCTTAGGAAAATATAAGTTAGAAGTAGGATACTTATTTCCTGAAAACAACAAAGTAACCTCATAAAACAATGATAATTTTGAACAAATAATCCGAGCCAATTTCCACTCCTCAGAACTAGGAAAACATTTAAAGCTAGGCTCGAACCATGATAGCCTCTCAAACACATCTTCATACAACAATGCAACATCAAGCATTAAGAAAGTGGAGTTCCATCTTGTCTTACAATCTTGTACTAAGGCCTTAGTATATGGAACTTCTTTTTGTTGACAAACCTCTATAAACCTTTCTATTCTTTTTGGTGTTGCCCTCCAAAACACCACACTCTCATGAATATTTTCAATTGTCTTTTGGATTACATCCATTCCATCCCTAACAATCAAATTAAGAATATGTGTAGCACAACGCATGTGAAAATATTTTCCATGCAATAAAAAACACTTCGCTTGTAATCTCCTTTTCATCTCATCAATCATAGCATCATTGGTAGTACAATTGTCAACAGTTAGCGTTGTGAGCTTTGTATCAATATTCCAATCCACCAAAATAGTTAACAAAACATCACAAAGAACTTTAGCTGTGTGGAGAGTAGGAACATATATGAACCTTAACAAAGATAAAAGGAAACAAAACAACAAATAAAAATGAGAACAACACATTATCATATAGCATTAACATCGAAACTTAGAACTTGATGTAGATAAAATATTAAAAGTACCTGAGTATCCGACTTTGTAAATTCCATTGAATATCAATTCTTTTGATTTTGAGAGGTCCACATGTCGGTAGTGATTGAAACCCTACTCTTATTACAATGTAATAGGGACATTGTTTTGTTTTTATCAAACTCAAACATCTTAATAATATCACTCTTTAATGTATTCCTCAAAATCAACTTAAAAGATGGTTGAAGACCGGACACAAACTTTTGAAATCCTTTATGTTCCACTATAGAAAGTGGATACTCATGCATGACCACCATATTACACAAGTCTTGCCTTGAAACTTCTTGATTGAATTCAATGATCATTATCTTTCCCTTTCCTTCCCCCTTTTGAGTAAATTGTAACTTGTTTTGGCCTACTCCTCGTATAACCTTAAAACCTACACACTTTTTTATATGCTCATGCAAATGAGAAGTGCCATTTCTGGGATCCCAACTTAGACCTTTATTGCAACATTTACAAATGGCCTTCTTCTTCCCATTAGTTTCCACTGCATTAAAATGTTCCCATACAACAAAAGTTTTCTTTCTTTTTTTCCCTAGAGTAAGTTGTTACACTTCTAAATCTTCCTCTTCCTCAATTGTAGATGGCTCCATGGTATTGGGGTTACTAGCTACAGCAGATGAATATGGAGGTACTTGATTTAGTGAATCGGTAGTACTAGCTCTAGTTGCCATCCTTAAACCTAAAGAGAAAAGTATATACTATGTTATCAGCAGTACTTGACTTGATGAGTCTTAGTCAGAAATTTCAAGATACAACCAACAATTAGTATAATAAACCATAGGTTATTAGTAGTTTGACCAGTTTCATACACCAATTGGACTATGCTTTAAATGTAGACTATTTAAATTTCTCAGCCATGTTAAACCACATTAAAAGCAACAAAGGGTACTGAATTCAACATTAGGACCGGAGCTACCATTTATTCTGAAATTCTGAAAAAAGAAAACATTTTTCAAATGCATTACTAGTCCTTGTTGTCTCTTGATTTCCTATCCTCACTATTGGTCAGTATTATACTTCTGGTGACACATAAACACCCAAAATGTTCCATCTTCCAACATTTATTTGGCATTACTTTGTTTTTCTGTTTTCTTTTTTCATTTAAAGGATCTATTATGAACATGTCATGCAACAGATTCATTTTCATGCACAATGAAATACTTTAGTGCAACCACAAGTTAAGATGTAGGTTTAACTATTTTCTTCTAGTAAGCGATATCCTATTGCTGTGCATGTACCGTTAAATGTGAAAACAAATTACAATATAGGGTTATCATTATAAATTTCAAGTCCTATGATCTTAACATAGATGTTTTTAAAATAGCTTCTTTCTACATACTATATATATATATAAAGGAATTAACCTAACATACTTATCAAGCAGAAAAATCAATACATGCATTAAAAAGTACACATTTTCTTGATCGCAACAAGTTATTTAAATACAAGTAATAGCTACTAAATAGATAATCATAAATGGATGTCTTTTACAAGTTACAGATGAACCTACAAGGTAATAGATCCAAAAATTACTAAATAGGTAATAGCAACAACTTATAGACTACAGAGGCGGCAGGCGACACTCACAAAGGAAGAGTCAGGCCTAGGGAGACAGGAGACTCGAAGAGGGGTGATGACAGTCGTAGAGGAAGAGTCACTAGAGACAGAGACGACAGCCGACGGGCGACGGTGATAGAGTCGGGGAGAGACCGAGAGAGAGATTGTTGTTGAATGTCAACGGACGACGGTGACGGGCTCACGACCATAGGCAACTGTACGCCTATGCGGGTCCGACTGAATGTTACACAGTTAAGGGCTGACAGTTGTGCCTGTGTGTGATTGAAATAGAATAGTAGAATACAAAATCATAGATTGAGACTCGAGAGAGAGAATCAGCGGCTGAATGTACGTAAACGACTGAATGTAAGTAAAAGGACTCAAGTTTACAAGTTACTTTTAATTTTAAGTAGGGTTAAATGTAAAATGACAATTTAATTCCTAATTATAACTTATTCTTATATAAAAAGTTAAGGATAAAATGGTAAATATATAACAGGTAAATGGATAAGGATATGGGTATAGATATGGGTACGGATATGGATACTTCGTACTCGTATCCATACCCGAACCCGCCGGATATTTTTAACCCCTACCCATATCCATATCCATATCCATATCTGTTTATCATTATCCATATCCATATCCGTCGGGTAAAATCTGTTTGGTTTCGGATATTATCTGCCCCGTTTACATCCCTAATGTTGTTCCTCCATCACTCTCACTTACCATTCCCTCTTCCACATGACACACAATCATCCTCCATGTGACATTCTTCCACTCTCATCCCATACTTCAACCCTGTCCATTATTTCTCCCTTCCACAATCTCCTCTAGGAAAGGCTTTCCTCCCAAACCCTAGCCAAGTTCTCCATGCACCCTTATACCAACCTACGTACTATTTTTCACCCATGGACCTCAATCACCCCAATAACTCTTCCCTTACCTTACTTAAACCTCAAGTCAACTTTTCCTACGTAAGGATCATCCGCAAAAACCATCCATCCCATACAAACCCTAGACTCCCCATACAAGATTCACTTCACTCTCTTATTTTATCTATATTATCCTTTTATTTGTCCACCCATAAGTTAGGAGGTAATTAGATCATTTGCACTTGTCTCTAGTTAGCTCACTTCCTTTACCCCTTTCATATTTCCATCACCACACCATACCTTTAAAGCCTCCTAAAATGCATGTCCTAAAGGGCCACATCACGTAAGCACCACAAAGCACAACATACATATCATTTTACACATGTCATAAGAGAACACATACACTTACCTTAGCTCCATGCTGCGCTACAAGTAAATAGTCATAATCACATAAGGTACACAAACATATCATCACACATAACATACAAAGCACATAATAAATATATTAGGCCTTAACCACATCCTTACTTAAAATGACACCGGACTTGGAGCATGCTCCTATGCCTCCTTAGGGTTTGGACTTGGTTCACCTATAAGAGGGAAATACTAGGGTTAACTTCTCTCTTACCAACATTGTCATTATTTCCTACTTACCTTTATCATAACCTAGTATTAGGGATAATAATAATACTAATAATAGTAGTAGCTATATTAGTAAAAGTAATGATATTATTCTTAAAATTTTTAATCATGTTGTTATTAGCCAAAATATGTTTCGGTAGTTATATTAGTTAATGACAAGATATTATTAACAATATTAGCAATAATAATGATACTAACCTTAATAATAATAATAATTATGATGATGATAATAATAATAGTTTGAATGATAATAATAATAGTACTAGTGACGTCAGTGTTAATAATAATAACAATAACAACAACAATAATAGTAATAATAATAATGATAATAATATTAATAAGAATGATAATGATGATGATGATGATGATAAAATAATTACACTAATTATACTTAAGGGCTAGGAAGGTTAGGGCACAACCTAGTGGAGGTGGTAGCTATGAGGCGGCAGCGGCAGCGAAGGAAGTTGGGGGTTGGATAGGTGGCCTTTTAAGGCTAGAAGAGAGAGAGTGAGATGGTGGTTGTGGTGGTGGTGGACTCTCTAGGTTGTGAGGGTTGTAGCGGTGGTGGCGGCGTAGTTGGTAGTGGTTATGGTGGCTGAGGGTGGTGGAGAAGGAGGGAGGATGAAGGAGAGGGAGAAAGGAAGGTAGGGGGAGGTAGGGGAGGCTCTGGTGAGTGGATTGGGTGGCAAGAGAGGCGGTGATTGCCGCGGAGGAGGCTGTGCATATAGCTGGAAAAAGTTGACCCAACCCGACCCGACCTAAGTGAAACTTGATCCGATAAAATTTAAAAAGTTTAGCAACCTGACCCGACATTGACCCAATAAAAATTAACCCGACCCGATCCCAACTCATGACTCATCATAGACCTGACCCGATAACTACCTAACCTAGCATTAACCTGACCTGCCTTCGACCCGACATTGACTCGATAAGACATCAAAATCTATTATAATAATAATAATAATAATAATAATAATAATAATAATAAATTACACATATTTTATTATTCATTTAAAGATTTTAAAAATATAGTATTTTATAAATTATACTTATTTTTCATACTTTTACTCTAGATATTTTTATTTATTAATGATATCCTAATAAAGTTTTCCACACAAAAATATAACATTAAGAAGTTATAATAATAATTTAATAAACAAGTAACAATTAAGAACATATTTTTAATTACATGCTTATATGAAATAAAAATTAATACTTACTTATGAGGTTAATGAATTGGAGAAATTTTGGTGGTAAAGGTGTATATTAGATAATTTTTTAATATTTGTTTATCTTATTTGCCTAACTACTTTTATAATTTTATAACTTGTCAACATACATATGTTGTGTAATACCAAATGAACTTATACACACAATTATTGATTTATTATATTATATGTTATTACTTATGGTGTAAAATAACATGTTTTCTCTAATTCCATCATCTATAACATGTATAACAAGTATCAATATGTTATTCGAATCATTTTGATCAATACTCCATGTTTTTATATAAAATAAAATGAAATATTTTATGTATTGCCAAACTCATTTAACTTGACAAATGACAATATCTTCTAAAATTTATAAATATTTTAAGTAAGAAAATATAATATTGTTAAAACTTATAAATATCTCTATTATTTACCTTTGTAAAAATAAAGCACATATAATATTTTTATTTCATTTATCTGTACTAGTAATCTAATGATTGTTTCTAATATTTATAATATAATAAATAATAATTATACATTGTATAGTCATGTTTATGATCACATTTATTTTATAAAATTATATTTTTTAAGTAATTAAATAAATATAATATATGATAAATATCTAATATTTTTATTTGTAAAATTTATAAATATTTTATGCAATCAAATATAATATTTCTAAAAATTATATATATCATTATTATTTACTTTTATAAAAATAAAGCTCATATAATATTCTTATTTCATTTATCTGTCCTAGTAATTTTATAATTATCTCTAATATTTACAATGTAATAAATGATAATTATACATTATATAATCATACTTATACTCACCTTTATTTTATAAGAGTATTTTTTTAAGTAATCAAATAAATATAATATATGATAAATATCTAATATTTTTACTTGTAAAAATTGTAAATATTTTAAGTAATCAAATATAATATTGTTAAAACTGATAAATATCTTTATTATTTACTTGTAAAAATAAAGCACATATACTATTCTTATTTTATTTATCTGTAATAGTAATCTTATGATCTTCTCTAATATTTACAATGTAATAAAATGATAATTATACATTGTATAGTTATGTTTATTCTCACCTTTATTTTGTAAAATTATATTTTTTAAGTAATCAAATATTTTAAGTAATCAAATAAATATAATATATGATAAATATCCAATATTTTTACTTATAAAAATATTTTAAGTAATCAAATATATTATTGTTAAAACTTATAAATATCTTTATTATTTACCTTTGTAAAAATAAAGCACATCTAATATTCTTATTTTATTTATCTTTACTAGTAATCTTATGATTGTCTCTAATTTTTACAATATAATAAATGATAATTATACATTATATAGTCATGTTTATGATCACCTTTATTTTATAAAATTATCTTTTTTTAAATAATCAAATAAATGATAAATATTTTTGTTAGATTTAATCACACAATGTTTTTTTTATTGTTATAATTTATAAATATCTTTATTATTTACTTATAAAAATAAAGCGCATTTAATGTTCTTATTTCATTTATCTACACTAGTAATCTTGTGATTGTCTCTAATATTTACAATGAAATAAATGATAATTATACATTGAATAGTCATTTTTATGATAACCTTTATTTCATAAAATTATTATTTTTTAAGTAATCAAATATTTTAATTAATCAAATAAATGATAAATGTCTTTGTAAGATTTAATCACACAATACTTTTATTGTTAAAATTTATGAATATCTTTATTATTTACTTGTAAAAATAAAGCGCATCTAATATTCTTATTTTATTTTTCAATACTAGTAATCTTATGATTTTTTTTAATATTTACAATGTAATAAATGATAATTATACATTGTATAGTCATGTTATAATTACCTTTATTTTATAAAATTATCTTTTTTAAGTAATTAAATATTTTAAGTAATCAAATAAATTAGAATAAATGATAAATATCTTTGTTAGATTCAATCATGAAATATTTTTTATTATTAAAATTTATAAATATATTTACTATTTACGTGTGAAAATAAAGCACATTTAATGTTCTTAATGCATTTATCTACAATAGTAATCTTATGATTGTCTATAATATTTACAATATAATAAATGATAATTACCTGGATCTAAATTTAACTTAACTCGTCAAAACTCGACCTGACCCGACCCATCAAGTTACCCCATAACTACTCAAATCCAACCCGTTAAATCGCACGAAAAGACCCAAAACAACTTGGACCCAATGGGACCAACTCATCATATTGCATAAAATGACCCAAACGAGTCGAAGCCACTTAGTCATGTGAACCAAAAAATGACCCGAAACCAACCTGACCCTACTAGTTAAGTTAACCTAAAATGACCTGAACTCGAGTTTGCTTAACCCGAACCCGACCTGACCCGATAAATTAACCCAAAATGACCCGAAACCGAAATAACCTGACCTGACCCAGAACCAACCCCTAAAAGTCAAATGACCCGACTCAAAATGACCTGACCCACCCGAACCGATTTCCACCTTTAGTAGCGTACAGCGATGAGAGGGGCGGCGATGGGTGCAAAATGGTAGGTCCAGTATCCAACTTTATATGGTAGGGGTGGCTTGTGTAGGGGGAACCAAGGGTGGTGAGGGGTTTGGTTTGGTGGAGGGTAATTCAGGGAAGAGTTTGAGTAGTGTTTCGGGCGGTGGTGTTGTGCGGCGGTGGCCAGGATGATGTCTGAAGTGGCGGTGGTGCAAGGATGCTGAATTTTCTAGGCAGAGTAAAGAGAGCCAAATGGGATCGGTAGGGCTCTCCGGCCGACGATGTCAAGCCGGTACGAGTGTGCAAAATTACAAGGCATAGGTCGACAGGGGGAGAGAAGGGAAAGGGGAAGGGGCACGCGTGGGAGGGGGTACAGGCAGGTTGGGGTTGGAAAGGGAAAGGAAAAAGGACGGAGGAAAGAGATGGGAGGTATAGGCTGGAAGGAGGAAGGACGGCGGTAGAGTTTCAAGCTAACTTGCAACTCAGGGACCAGGGAGAAGGGACGAGGAAGAAGACACGTCGGGCAAACAAATCCAGGGGAAAAGAAAAGAAAGAAAATGAAGTGGGAGAGCTGGCGGACGAGGGAGGAGGAAAAAAAAAGAATGGCGGGCTGGGCCACGCAGGGGAGAGAAGTGAGGGAGGGGAAGGTTGCGCTTGGTGTGGCCCAAACCAGGGAAGAAGGGAAGAAAAAGAAAAAGGAGATAGGAGAAAAGGAAGAAATTAAAAGGAAAAAGGAAGGAAAAAGGGAAAAAGGGAAAAAGGGAAAAAGGAAAAATATTTTGGTTGGGGTATTTAGAATATTTTGGTATTTTTGAATATTTAAAAACAATAAAAATTAGTAAAATAATAATTAAATTCATTTTTATATTAATTTAGGATATTTTGAATTTTTTTCCCTAAATTCTATTTTAACTAGCAAGATAGTCTAATATTCCCTAATTAAATTCTTTATTATTTCCTCTTATTTTTGTCTTAAATTATCCCCTTATTTTAATAAAATAACATATTTATTTAATTTTCTTAATAAATCCCTGTTTTATCATAATTTCATAAATTAGGGTTTTTGGGATATTTCAGTCTACCCTCTTAAAGTTGTTGACTAAGATGTGAGAGAGAGAGAGAGAGAGAGAGAGAGAGAGAGAGAGAGAGAGAGAATTATAATAGGGTATTGCTTGCAAGAAAGAAAAGTGATGGAATTGATTGACATATGTAAGGGAGTGTAAGGTAGTTGGCGGAGGGTGAATGAATTAATTATGGGTGTATTTTTGGTTGAATGAGCAATGATAACATGGTATATTTAGGTGGATCTAGAATGTTGTTTCCCATTCTACAAAAGGTAAATCCCAGTTGATCATCAATCATTTAAATTAAAAAAGTATGGGTTTGAAGGATAGAAAGTTAAAAATGAGGGTTTGAGGGGTATAGATAAGGTTTCAAGCAAAGGTAAAGATTTAAGGACAGGATTAGAAGGCTAATCACTTTGGAATTAAAGTTAGGAAAATTTTAAGGTATTACAGTAAAATAATTGGTACCTATGAGGAGGGTTAAAAATATTTGAGAAGTATATATATGATAAATATAATATTAGAAGTTATTCATTCATGGGAGTATTGTAAATATTAAGATAATTACATGCAATGGGGAGTGCTGTGAGTACCTCATTTATATATAATGAATGTATATCTCATACACTTGTATATTATTAAGTTATAGATTTAATATCCCCATTATTTCTAATAATTATAATATATTTTTCCATTATGGTTGTAACTCCATGACTTTGACATTATAAATAATAAAAATAATAAATATGGGGTATCATATATATATATATATATATATAATGTAAAGTGGAATGTTTTTGTGGAATATCAATGAGAAATAGATACTATTTTCTCCCTTCTTCTCCATCTTACCTTATTTATTTGAATTAATGGATGTATAATAATCTAATTAATAAAAGTTAGCTTCAAAATTAGACGAAATATATATGAAGGTTGAGCATGTATGCATACTAGATCATAAAAGTATATGGGATGTGCTTGATTGATCAAATAAAAAAAAAAGAATTAAAATGAAAAATACATAGAAATATATAGGAACACTAGTGCAAAAATAAAAGATATGACATCTTACATATGACTATAAGGAAAACCATCTATAAAGTATCAAGTAAAAAAAATGCGGGATAAAAAAGGAGGGGTAATAGATAAGGGTATAGAGAACATCTTTAAGATACCAACCACCCTCTATTATTAGTTCTAAAAAGTGCTTAGTGGGAGAGGGTATAGATGGTGGTTTTAGGGTAATACTACCATCTATACCTCATTTAAATCTTTTTAAGGATGTAGACGCGAATTTTGCTTTCGAATCTTTATCTATACCTATTTTAACCCTTTATTTTTCAATTATCTTCATTTAAACCTAAATCAAACTTTTAACTCTTTCACAATAGTTAATTGAGATAGAGAGATTCACTGGCACAAAATTCTTCTTCCTCAAGGACATCCACCATTGTTGTTGTCCTTCTTCTTATTCTCCACTAATTATCATTGTCTTTGCCATATGATGTTCTTATTTTTCTTTCAGTGTTGTTTCTCTCTCAATAAGTGGGCATTTTTCTTCTTTATTATTGCTAAATGTTGCATTGATATTGTTTATTGAAGTTATTTGGTATCATTTTTGTAATTGTAAATGTAATTCATATGTATTATACTACTTATACCATTATATAAGATAATGTTCAAATACACGTGCGATTGCTATCATTGTTCTTGCATTGTTGTTTTTTCCTCTTGAATTATTTTTCTCAATGTTCTTTTTAATATAGGGTACCATGGATCATACATGGATATACTCAAGTATATTGTATAAAAGAGTATAGATGGTGTTGATGACTTCCTTAGGCATGCAGTTGAATATGCCGAAGATCCTTTATAAATATGTTATCCATGTATAGGTTATGGCAATTTATAGATTGTCCATAATAGCTTGATTATGAACTATTGATGATTGTACAATTTAAAGGTTTCGAATGGATGAAGTGATTAAACTTTACATCTCTTTTTGAAGTGTTAAAATAAATGTTTCTAGAGAACAATATACATCCTTTTATGACATATAAATCAAAATAGATTATTTGATCCATGGGTTTAGATTATGAAAAAATAAAACTATGATTGCCCTAATGTTTGCATTTTGTACCAAAATGAATATGTGCCGTTAAATAGGTACCCTAAATGTTAAATGTCATGATTTAAGAAGGTTAATGCTATTTGTAAAGTGTTTTGATAGTTTCCAATCATACTAATATTTTAGAATATGTTTAGTAATGCTGAAAATGTGAAGAGCCTTATGTGGAATGTGAAAGGGAGGATTTCTGATGATAAGATTAGGCATCTAACCAATTATCTCTAGTAGCAGATGATTGATACTACATTCCCTGATTTTGGTTGTAAAGCTAGAAATCTGCATCTTGTACTATGTTCCAATAAAATGGACCCTTTTCGTGGGACCACCAACTACACTTTATAGCCATTTTTAGTGATATATAATATCCTTCCATCCTTATGTATGATATGAAAATGGATAATGTTATCTTTACTTTTATATCCAATCCAAATTAACCTAGTAATAATATTGATGCATATTTTGCTCCTTTTGTTGAGCATTTGATAGTTTGGGATAACAAAGGTGAATTATTTTATGCACATATCTAAGAGTCATTTAACTTGAGATCCATGTTGTTTGGCACAATAAGTTATTTTTCAACATAAGGTAATCTATTCGATTATAGCAAGCATAGATACTATGCATGCCTTATTTGTAAAGATAACTAATAAACATGTAAAATAAGCATTATTTTATGTCTTTCAAGAATGATTATAGGAGTTTGATACATATTTTGTGTTTCAATCAAGCATACTACTATGCTTTGAATTTTTTGCATGGGAGTATTAGCTCAATATCAAAAGATTCAAGGAACATTGGAATTTAAATAAGATTTTTAAGCGATATTAGAGTTGAGAATGCATAGTAAGAAAACATAGATATACGAGGATGCATAATTGAAAATTTGGCTATGATACAATCAGAACCTAAGAAAAAAATAAATTCAAAGTTAAAAGTTGTAGCTCACTTCATTAGTTTTTTCAATACAACTTGAATTTTCTCATTTTAAGGTCGAACAAAACATTATGAAAAAAAATACCAAATAATACCAAAAATTAAGTGCGGCAGAGTCCACCATGGTTGGACATGGAAGACACCACACTTGTGGCTTAACCTTGATAACCTACCAAAATTAGATTTTGCCACACCCAAGTGCAAACATAATACACCCATGGTTTGGATGATTTTTCACATGCAACTCATTATCTTTTGCCAACATTTTGGGATATATATATATTATGTATTTAGATTAATACCACCTTCTAGATATTTTTTATCCTCCCATTAATGCTTAGTTGTAGAGTCCAATTGTTGAAGGAAAATCAATGATTTCTTGTGTAAGATTTGATTGCAAGTCTCTACTATGAAGAATTGAATTGAAAGTTGGATTATTAATTTCTTTTATTAGATTTAATTTCTTCTTATATTTGATTTACGTATTTATTGCATGTGTGATTTATTTGCTATCATGTGTGAGTTAATTTATTGACTAAGATAGGGAAATAACCAAAATTGTTGGTAATTGATAATGAATTTGTAACACCCCCAAAATTCACTACTGAAAAATTTCGTTAATAGAAAGGAAATTAGCGGAAGCAATAATTAAATCGTGAACTTTGGGAGTATTACCGCCACACTTAGTACCAGACCGGTTCACTCATACCGTTCCAGTACCAAGTGCTAAGGCTAAGAAAAGTAAAATACATTCTGAAAGAAATTCAACACACATAAATCAGAGTAGCGCATCAAATCGTTTACAGGAATAAAATCCACAAATGGTGGTTACTTTAACAACGTTAACATTTAAAACCAAGAATTTAAATGAGAAAGAGAAAAAGCTACGATACCGAAAAATTCCTTACTCTCCTTCCCGTAACCCACTTGAGTAGCACCTGAAAATACCTGCAAGGGCACTGCCCATTGAATAGGCAGGGGCCCCATAAAGGGAATCCCTTCAGTACTATGGTACTGAGTAACCCTTTAATACCACACTCAAAGACATGCTCGCATACGGCACACAATGTAAGCTACACATATGAGAGGTGCATACATAACAATAACAAACATAATACTTTATAAGTCACGATCGATACTTTGGGCCTTAAGCCAGGTCATAGTGTAAGATTAATACATTCGGGCCTTAAGCCATTATTCCATCATCATTCAATCAATATCATATTTTATATCCATGTGAGTGCGAGAACCCCACTATTATAGCCGGTGGACCGGAAGTCAACATACAGGGCAGAACGCCTCTAACCACTATTATTGCCGGTGGATCAGAAGGTAAACGCATAGGGCAGAACGCACCTGACCACTATTATTTGCCGGTGGACCGGTCTGGCCCCGACTTACATGGTGTTCCACTATAAGTTATTAGTATTTTTCCATAACCTTATTCACAAACATAACTGATTTTATTGAGCTCGGGACCCCCACTATTTTAGTCGGTGGATCGGGATATATAAAATCATCATCCAGGGCACAACACCCCTGACCACTATTATAACCGGTGGACCGGTACTCATAATCACATACCAGGGCAACACGCTCCTGGACCACTATTATATCCGGTGGACCGGTACTTAATATCTCATACCAGGGCAACACACTCCTGGACCACTATTATAACCGGTGGACCGGTACTCAATATCATAATCATTTGGGCCCGGCTCATTAATATTCCACTTTCAATAATACTATCTTTCTTTTTCTTTAATCAGCACATCAATCATATTTATTTGCCTCGAATGGGAGATCAATAACCCGGGACACAAAGGTACACCGGTCGTACCGGTGCATATAAGCTACTCAGTACCCTTCAACCATGAACCCAAGGACGCAAAGGTACCCTAGTCGTACTGGTGTATAAAGCTAACTCAGTACCCTACTGACAAGGACACCTAATCCATAAGTATGCATACCCCCTAACTAGGTCCGTAGAGCTAGGAAGAGTAAGATATAGGGCCTGGCTGGGGCACAAAGACACACCAGCAAATACCAGAATAATCGTGGACTAAACCACGTCCTTAGGGTAGCGACCCCTAAGGAGTCACCATTCCCGATCTCGAGGTCTTTTACTTTAAGTAATAGTGTCTTAATTAAGGTGATTACGAAAAGCACGCTAATCAAATACTTATTCGCTTTCGATTGTTCCGATATCATTAATCGTTTCTTATTCAGATGATTATCTGGGATATCACAGAGAAACCATTAAGGCCATACTAATTATCAAATACTCTTACTTGGCTAATCAACATTATTTAATCATATTATAATGTCCCACAATCTCAAAGACATGTTAGGTACAAACCACTCATTTGCCCTTTACTTATATAATTGTTAAGTATCCATTCATTCCTCGCCAAATTACCATATTACCCTTTGGGTTACATAATTACCAAATTACCCCTTATACGGTTTAGGTCACCAAATTATCCCCTACACTTTTTAGATCACCATTCACCCCTTATAGTTGCTACACTTATCATATTTCCCATTTGGTTAGTTATATTACCAAATCGCCCTTCTCCTTTGTTATAATTACTAAATTGCCCTTGAATTGGATCAATTACTAAATTACTCTCCTTCATTATCATGATTACTATTTTGCCCCTTTAGTTGGTTAAATAATTATCACTTTATCCCATAATTGGCTAAATCACCAAATTGCCCCTTTAGTTGGATAAATTACCAAATTACCCTTCTCCTTTATCATAATTACCATTTTATCCCTCTCGATTATTTTAATTGTCATTTACCCTTTTTAATCATTATAAATCCCAAATTACCCTTCTTCATAATTACAAATATTAATTTACCCTTTTCCATATTCAAAATTACTATATTACCCTTCTCCATTATTAAAATTACCA
Source organism: Tamarix chinensis (assembly GCA_030549775.1). Taxonomy (NCBI): domain Eukaryota; kingdom Viridiplantae; phylum Streptophyta; class Magnoliopsida; order Caryophyllales; family Tamaricaceae; genus Tamarix; species Tamarix chinensis. Next base: position 102,130,870 of record CM060171.1, on the reverse strand, counting down.
TAATGCCCTTTAATTGGTTAATTTACCAAATTACTCTTCTATAGCATCATATTTATCCAATTGCCCTTCTACAATCATAATTTAATTTCTAGATTATCTTTTGTCGTTATCATAATTACCACATTACCCCTTACTCCCAAGTTTACCATAATATCCTTTTATTTACAAAATTACCATTTTACCCCATTACATCCAATTTTACCATAATATCCTTTTTTTTATGAAAACTACCACCATACATCTTTTACTTTTCAAATTACTATTTTACCCTTTCACATCCAAGATTACCATCTTTATCTTTCCTTACATAATTACCATTTTTCCCTTCTTTCCCAAATTACCATATTACCCCTTTACTTATGAAATTACGATTTTGCCCCTCTACCTCCAAAATTACCATAATGCCCTCCTTCATCCAAAATTACTATCTTACCCCTACTTCCAAAATTACCATTTTACCCTTCTTTCTCACAACTTACAATTTTATCCTTTACTTGTAAATTATCATTTGGCCAATCATAAAATTACCATATTATTCTTTTATCTCAAAAATTACCGAAATACCCTTTTCACTTATAAAATTTCCACTCAACCCCTTTATTCACCATTTTTATGAATTTACTAACACTACATAAAATAATGATATTAATACTTCATTTTTATCATCTAAGTCCACCAACTTGTCATTTTTCAACATAATACTCATTAGCAACTACACACATTGATTTATATACCTCATAAGCATAATTACTAAAATACCCTTAAACGATAACATCATTCATGCATTAACAACATGGTACATCATAAGCAAGTATTTAACATTTCTATCCATATTCAAACTCCTTCTTTGTTTAACATACCTACATATGGCACAAAAGTTACCATGCTTTTTCTTTTCTTTTTATCAAACAATATAAGAACCATATACATATCATGCTAAGCATACAAAACATGCATAAAATCATACTAAACCCTAAATGTGCTAGCATGCGTTTTTCCATATATTTAAAGGAAGATTAACGGTTACCTTAATCCCGCAAGATATCAAATCTTACCAAGCATAATTAGCAACTCAACACCTAAAATAATATCCATTATTTTTATGTTAGAAATAAGAATCCAAGCATAAAAATTTATAAAATTTAATTAGTAAAACACTTAACATAAAAATACTATTATACCTTAAAAATTAGCTAAATGATTTCCAAAATCAAGGGGGAGCTCACGCTGCATGAGTAGTGTGAGTTTCATGCAAAAATGAGAGGTGAAAGGGTTCGAAAGGGGGGTGAAGGAGCAAGATTTATTATTTTCGGGTTAGGGTCTTTAGGCTAGGAAAGAAGGTGGTTAGGGGAGGTTCTAAGGCAGTGGAATGGTGCAGAAGTGAAGAGGGGGTGTAGATGGAGGCTAAGGGTGGTTTCACGGTGGCATAGGGCGGCGGAGACGGCAGCGGCAAGGCAGCGAAGGTGGCTGCTGAAGTGGGTCGAGGTGGAAGGGTTGAGAAGGAAGGAAAAGTGGAGGTGTGCAAGGGTTGGTTTCGGCTAACTAAGGAGTGGTGGTTGTAGAGGGGGTTGCAGGGTGTCGAACGGTGGGTTGGGTGGCGGCAGAGGTGGCCGGACGGCGGCGGAAGCGGCGGTTGCAGGTGGCTCGGCGGTAAGGGGGGAAAACTGGGGAGAAAAGAAAGAGGAGGAGAAGGGAGGAAGTACAGGGCTCGAAGGGGCTGCGTGGTGGTGCAGGGTGGTAGTAGGTGGTGGCAGAAGGCGGCGCAGGGGCTAGGCTTGGTGGTTCGAGCGGTGGAGGGCGGCGGAAAAAGAAAAACGGGGAGCGAATGGAAGGAGGAGAAAAGAGAGAGGAGGGAGCTCGAGAAGGGGATGATAGGCTCGAAAAATTTGGTAATGAATGGCTTGGGAGCTGAAGAAAAAGAAGAGGGAGAAGAGAGGGGGCAGGGCTGGCCGGCGATCATGCTGCAGGTGGCGGGTGGTCGGGTGGCAGGGGAAGAGAGGGGAGAAGAAGGAAAGGGAGAGGGGCATGTGGGGCTGTGGTCCAGGGCCGGTTTGGCTCAAAAAAGAAAGAAAATGACGGGGGAGGAGAGAGAGGGAGAGGGAGGTAGATGGAGGCGGCTGTTGCAGGTGGCCGGACGCTCGACCATGGCAGCACTGGTGGTCGGGCGTGGGAGAAGGAAGAAAGGGAAAGAAGGAGACTGGGCGGGCGGCTGGATCGGCGCAGGAAAGGAGGGAGTCGGCCGGTCCAGGGGGAAAAAATAAAGGAAGGAGGCAGGCTGGGGAGACGGGCGTGCGCAAGGGAGGAGCAGGGCTGGGGGAGCGGGCCTGGCCCAATCGTGCGGGGGAGAGGGCTGGCCTGGCAAGGCAGCCCGAGGGAGGAAGGAAAAAAAGAAAAAAGAAAAGAAGAAAGAGGAAAAAGGGAAAAAGGGTAAAAAGGGGAATGGAAAAATAGGAAAAATAATTTAATTTAATTTATAAAATCATAAAATATAATATTCTTGGTAAATTATTTAATTTAATAATTTAATTTATTTTAATCTAATATTTTAGTTTAAAAAGGATAAAGTTGGTAAAATATTAGTTTGGAAAATTATTCAAATAAAATAATATGATAAATAGAAAAATATTTATTTTTAATTTATTAAATACTCTTATCCAAATTTACATACTCCAAAATCCATAAAATAATTAAAATAAATAATCTTAAAGCAATTTTATTCCAAATAAAAGTAATTTATTAAAATATAGGTTTTCGAAAATTTTGGGGTATTACAGAATTAGTGTAGGTTACTGGTACTTTTCTTGGATTTAACTTTGTTAATATGCTTAGCTACCAAATTAACAATCTTAGGTAATTAATCAAAGAGCTAAAAATTAAAAATTTATATCTAACCTCTAGAAATTAGGGAAGGAACTCAAAACATAAAAATAAGCTAGATTCCTTGGGGATTTAAATATAATTACCATTAAATTTAATGGGTTTTATTTAATCTTAATTTCACAAAAATAGACAGTTAATATTAATTATTCATGATCTTAGACCTTGAAAATGGCTTTAGATTAATTCAGGCTAATTCACCCTTTTTGATTTAGAATAGCACCAGGAAATAAATCATTTATCATTAAACACCAAAGTTGTGGTAGAACCCCCGATCCCGGCCTCTCAATATGTTGAATCTTAGTCTATTAGCTACTAGTTTTTATTTTTGTCATTTGGTCCTTTAATTCTAGTCATTTTTATTTTAGTCATTGGTTTAGCTAGTCCAAATTGTAAAATTTGATAACCCTCAATATCTATGGGATTGAACTTGATAGCTACAAAGAATTTATGCGTTTGTAGAGTTGTCTCCCAAGTTCTTATTAATTATGTTGGCGATTATTGTATTGATATTAAGTGCTTACCTTATTAAGCTAAAATAAAATATTTTTTATTTCTTTTACTTATTTAACTTTCTTTATTTGTTTGCTTCTTATTTTCATTACTGGTTACTCTCTCTTATGGAGGGGCTTCAACTACCAGTACACAATGAGGACAACCATGAGCTATCAATGTATTTAGTAGACATAAGAGAGTATAAAAGGAAGAAAATGAATAAACAACAAGCAAAAATGGGTGACCAAAACTAACTTCTCAAGGATTTTATTGCCCCAAAAGCTTAATACAAGCTGAAATACCCCAAAACCCTAATTTTAAAAATTATGGCCAAATAATAATTTATTAGAGAAATTAATTAAATACATTATTTTATTAAAATAATAGGAAGAAATTCAGGCAAAATCAAGCAGAAAATAATAAATAATTTATTTAGGAAAAATTAGGGTATTTTGCTAATTAAAATAAAATTAGGAAAAATTGTTCAAAATATCCTAAATTAACCCAAAAGGGAGTTTATTTATTATTTTATTTAAAATATTATTAATTTAAATATTCAAAATACCAAATATCCTAAATACCCCAACCCATCTATTTTTTTTTCCTTTTTCTTTCCTTTCTCTCCTTTCTCCTTTTCTTATTTTTCCTCTCCTTCCCTTAATTTGGGCCAACCTTCCTCGCGGCCCAAACTAGGGGTGTGCAATGTCGGATATCCGTATCCGATCGGATATTTTTTTCGGATATCCGATCCGACCGGATATTCGATATCCCATATCCGAATCCGTATCCGAAACACCGGATATCCGAAACATCGGATATCCGAAATATCGGATCGGATATCCGGTCGGATATCGGATATATCGGATTATTGAAAAAAAAATATTCGATTATTAAATTTACATATATAATCTATAACTAAAAAAAAATTTCAGCATAAACACTTGTTTAAATATTTAGGTTGCATACAAAAAGATAAAATACATGATTAATCATATCCAAAAAAAATTAGCGATCAAGATTTGTGAACAATGACACTCTAGAACTGTGGAACGACCTAAGTTAAGAGGTTCAAAAAATTTAGGAGTTTTTTTTTCTGGTTTGGGTGCTTGCGTGTGCGTAGGTCGTGACCTATTTGACTATTTGTAGAGTATGGATGTTTATTTTATACTTTAGTTTAGTAAATTATATTTGGACTCATGTATTATAGTAAAAAAATGATCCAAACTTGAAGATTGAAAGAAAAAAATCATATTATAAATTAAATTATGCCTAAATATAACTCACTTATTCTTAAAACCGGATATTTTTTACGGATCGGATTATCCACTAAAAAATCGGATCGGATATCCGCTCCGGTCAAACTTATATTTGACCGGATCGGATATCCGCTCCGCTTTTCAAAAACCGGATCGGATATCCAAAATTTCGGATCGGTTTTTTCGGATACCGGATCGGTTTTTCGGATCCCGGTTTTTTTGCACAGCCCTAGCCCAAACCCTCCTCCCTCTCTTCCCTTTTCCTCTCCCACATGGCCCAGGCCCACGCCATTTTTCTTTTCTTCTTCCCCCGTTGCCCAACTGTCAGTCCACTTCTTTTTTTTTCTTTCTTTCCTTTCTAGACTGCCTGATCCACCCTTTCCACTTCTCCGATCACGACCTATAACCTTGCAGTCTGTAGCCCAAATCCCGCCGGCAACCACCAATCGCCTACCCGTCATCCTTCCCTCTCTCCCCCATTGTTTTCTTTCCCATTTTGACCCAATCAACCCTTCTCCCTCCTCATGCATGCCTTCCCCTTTCCTTTTCTTCCCCCAACCAACAACTCCCTCCTACTATGGTAGACCTACGTCGGCCTGCCACCACCAACCAGTGGTCCTGCCTCACCTTCCCCCTCTTGCCCTCTTTCCCCTCTATCATTTTCCCCTTCATTTGGCCTATATATACCCTATAAGCAGCCATAATCAGATTCCTTTGTTTCGCAGCCCAAAAAACCTCCCTTTGTGCCACCTCCCGATCAGACGATTGCCCTGTTACCACTGTCCAGCACCGCCGCCCGAGCCACCTACCAAACTACTCCCTACACCACTCTCCACCAAACTACACCTCCTACCACCATCAATTCATCTTGCACGAGCTGTCTCAGCCGTGCAAAGTTCACTCTCCGATCAGCCTAATCTCGCCCACTACTGCCCTTTGCATGGCTTTCAGCCGCCATTTCCTCCACAACAACCACCCCCTCTACCCCCCAAAACATCCAGAAGAACTTACTCTACCTCCCCCTACCTTCCTTTTCCCCCATCTCCTTATCCTTCTCCCTTCCTCCCCCTCCACCACCTTCGGCCACCACACCCACCTCCATGAGCCGCCCCTTTGGCTGCACCACCACCCCCATTCCAACCCTGTCAACCTAAGGAATCCACCACCACCTTAATCACCCCCTCATTCCCCCTCTTCTAGCCTAGGTAAAAATCTCTCCACCTCTCGTCTCCCTCCACCACTGCCGCTGTGTGTCGCCGCCGGTGTTGCCCGGTCACCACCATCCCTAGGTGGTACCTTAACCTCCTAAGCTCCTAAATTCTATTTATGCAAGTGTTATAATTTTTATTAGTATTAATATTATTATCCTTATCCTTATTATTATTACTCTTATTATTATTATTATGTTATCATTATCATTAATTTCATCATTATTATTATTTAATCTAACTTCATAATATTTCTATTAATATTATATTTAATGGTGGAAACCTTATTATTATTGTTATTATGATTATCATTGTTTTTATTATTATTATTATTTACTACTACTACTACTACTACTACTACTACTACTACTACTACTACTACTACTACTACTACTATCACTATTATTACACTTGACCATATTATCACTAAGTCTACTACTATTATGATTATTAGGACCCTTTTTAGTATTATTCTTAAGATTAGAACAATTAAAAATAATAATAATAGTATTATTATTATTACTTTGTCATTATTGTTAATATTACCTATATCACTAACCTTACTATCACTACTAGCATTATTATCATTATTAGTATCATTATTGTCACTACTTTAGTTTTACAAATATCACTATTATTATTATTAAGATTTGGGTTGTTATTAGTATTATCACCACAACTACTATTATTTTTATGATTAGTAATATTAAAGCTATTATCCTTACTAATATGAATATCGCTATGATTACTTTAACATGAACCGATGTATCTACTAAGACCTATTTTGATTAGTAGTAGCATGATTATCTACTTTAAGAATAATAACCCTACTTTTACTTATAAAACTACTATTATCATTAGTAGCCCCAATAGTAGGTAATGATAAGGGTAAGGTAAGAATAATGGTAATTTTTGTAAGAGAGAAGTTAACCCTTAGTATTTCCCTCTTATAGGTGAATCAAGTCAAAAACCTAAGGAGGCGTAAGAGCGTGCTCCAACACCGATGTCGTATTAGGTAAGGATGTATCTAAGACCATCTATGTGTGTGTTATGTGCCTTGTGTGCCATGTGTTATGTTATGTTGCGTCCTTTATGATTATTATGACTAATTACTTGTAGCGTAGCTTGGAGTTGAGGTATACTTATGTGACTTCCTTATGGCATGTGTATAATGATTATATATGTTGTGCTTATGATATAATATGATGTGACCCTCTAGGACATGCATTTTAGGATGTTTAATAATATAATATGGGGTGCAAGAATAAAAATGGAAAATGGGAAGTGAGTTGACTAAAGAGATATGAGATTGACCCAATTATCTCATGATCCATGAGAGGGAAAAATAAAAGGAGATTATGATCAAAATGAATGAGTGATGTGAATCTTACATGGGAAATTTCTAGGATTTTCATGGGATGGATAAATTCTGCATAGGGATGATCTTTACGTGAGAAAAGTTTTCTTGGGGCATAAGTAAGGTAAGGAAAGAGTTGTAGGAGTGATTGGAGACTTTTGGTGAAAAATAGTACGTAGGTTGGTACAAGGGTGTATAAGAGACCTAGCTAGGGTTTGGGAGAAAAACCCTAATTAGAGGGGGATGTGAAAGTAAAAATAATTGAGGGTGAGTGGAATATGGGATACGAGTGGAGAATTATCATATGGAGGATGAGTATGAATGCCATGGGGAAGAAGAGATGTTAGGTGAAAAATGGAGAGGTGACATGTGGGGAAGAAAGGTGATAGGGTTTGGAGTGGCTAACTAGGGTTTCATGGTCACATATGTAATTGGAGAGTAAATTTATATGATTGGGGTTGAATCTAAATGGGATGATGTGTTGGGTGATAAAGGAACTATGGTTGTGTAAGTTAGAGGAAGGATGGGCCACATAGGTCGAATTAGGGTTTCAGGGGAAAACCCTAGAGGATGATAGTGAGTGGATTTGAATTTCATAAGGTGGTGGTCCTTAACACACACACTTATGATTTAGGTATTCTTTGTGAGTAAGTGGAAGAAGGAGAGGATGTCGGGGTGTGTCAGGAGGTGTAAAAGTTTCAAGATATGGGACAGGCCCTCTTGGGAGAATAAAAATAGACGGTTGGTGACATGCATGTCAAAGGTGAAATATTTATCAAATAAGACACAAATAAGATACTAACCATTTAAAGAGGAAGATTGTTGAGACGGGCCTAGATTGGTCCACCGATGAATAATAGTGGCCAGGAGCTGGGGTGTCCTAGAGATTGATCCACGGACGAATAATAGTGGCCGGGAGCATTTTTCCCTATATGTTTTTGGTCCACTGGCTATAATAGTGGGGGATTTCATGCTCAACAAACCGAACATAATGATGATAATACATGGAAAAGACACTAAGTAATTATAGTGAAACACCATGAGAGTCGGAGTTTGACCGGTCCACCGACGAATAATAGTGGCCAGGAGCATTTGCCCTGGAGACCGATCCACCAGCAATAATAATGGTCAGGAGTGTTCTGCCTTGTAAGTTTTCGGACCACAGGCTATAATAGTGGGGTTCCTGCACTTACATGGATTGATAAAGAGTATGGTGTGAAATGAGTATATTGACCATAGATCTAAAGAATAAGTTTATTTGGACCATAGCTCAGCCTCCACTATCTGTATTATTTGTATGCTGTCTATATGATCATGCATGTGTTATATGCCTTATATATTTGGCCTTAGTTGCATGGTTGCCTTACTCAGTATGTAGCGTAATGACCACCCGTTTCATGGGTGCTGCTCATTCCCACGAGTAAAGGGCCCACCTGAGTTTGTGTAGGTAGGAGGTGTTATCTTCGATACCTAGGATACTTATGAAGCGTCCGAAGGGGTTGAGAGTTGAGCTTGGACTTGGCTTGGGGACCGAGAGCGACTTGGATGGATTCTCCTTTTCATTTTATTTATCCTGTATCATTTTATTTTAGTTTTATTTTATCGTACTATACTTTCTGTTCCTTTGGGACCTTTAATTATGTACTCCTTTGGATTATAAACCTTTTTACGTGCACTATGATTTCAATATTATGAACTTTCTAGTTCTTCTATGAATTCATGTTTTAAGTTTTATCATTGGTTGATGGTAAATTTATTTTAGCCTTATAGTTAGTACAAGACTGGTCCGGGGCTAGGCTTGTGTTGATCACGATGGTAATATTCCTAAAACTCACAATCTTGTTTTCCTTGCTTCCATTGTATCATTTAATAAAATGAAAATTTTCAATAGTGAATTTTGGAGATGTTACACAAGCACTCAAGAATTAAAAGGCCAACCATTTGAGGGAATAATATTAAGTTTAAACCATCATTCCTTTCAATGGTTTGGTAAAATTAATTTGGAGTAGCTCTTATAGAAACTTCAAACCTCCACCTATCTATTTTTTAGAGTATTGCAACACTTTAAAGCTTAATAGAGTGACTAGTGATGCTATTATACTATGATTATTTCCTTTCTCTCTGAAGGACAAGGCAACGACTTGGTTACATTCATAGCCGACCTAGTCCATCCCCACTTGGGAACAGTTTACCAAAGCATTTATTGCTAAGTACTTTCCCCCAAGTAAAACAACATAGATGAGGAACCAAATCACAAGCTTTGTGTACAAGGAAGGAGAGTCACTTTATGAATCTTGGGATCATTGCAAGGAATTACTAAGGATGTTCTTTATCCATGTATTAGTACCATGGGTAATTGTGCAAAACTTCCAAAATAGGCTCACCTACAACAATTTTATGACTATTCATGTTATTGTAAGAGGAGCTTTGATGAATACAAAAAAATAGATTATACATAATCTCTCATTGAGGACATGGTCGAGACTCATTATCAATGGGAAAATTAGTGTTCTTAGAAATAAAAAGGTGGAAGGCACAACATAAACGTTATATATCATACATCCTCTAAAGTTGATTATTTATTTTAAAAAGTTGAGAACTTGAGTATTAATTTTGTGGCATCTACTTTAGTTTCATGTGAAATATGTGGTCATGTGGGTCATTCTACATTTGAATGTGAAACAGGACACCCTATCCCTTGATAAATTCAATAATGAACATGCTAATTTTGTTAATAACTTCAATAAGAACGGAGACCCGTTCTCTCACATTTATAATCCATGGTGGAGATTGTCCTAATTTATGTTATAGATATCCATATTTTAACCCTATACATCCATTCAATTTTTCACCTCCTGATTTTCATAGGGTTATAAATAAATTTACCTTAACTCTCCTAGGCTTATGCTTGGGTTATTTAATAACTAAACCTAATATAAAGCCCAAATTTAATTTATTTAACTAAACAAATGAATAGAACTGAGTTTTTAAAGATAGGAGTCAAGCTAAGATGATGAGCCTATGGTATAAATGAGCAAAGCTAAACTTTTATGGGCTTGGTCATGGCTCATTTAATAAACAAGCCTATAAATAATTTGATTAGTATTGAATCATGATATTTCACCTAAGCATTTGTTTTATCTTGTGCTAATATGATTGAGTTTTGTGCCCTTTTTTTATTATGCATTGGTTGTGTGAATTATGTATGATGGCCTTAGTGCTCGGTTACCTTACTCAGTACATAGCGTACTAATCACCCATTTCATGGGTGCTGCTCATTCTCATGAGTAGAAGGTCCGTCTGACTTGTTGTAAGTAGAAGATGCTTATTTCGATGTCTATGGGACATCAGGAGGGGCCGAGTGATTGTGGGCTAGATCGGGTCCTGGAGTGACGTGGTTGTTTTCCTTTTTAGATTATTATTCATGTTACCTTCTTATTATGTTTGAGTTGCAGAAACAATTTTGTTAATATTGTTTATTTATTATCTGAAAAATAATAGCTAGTATTTCGAATTATATAAAGACTTACACGTACTTTGATTTTCGTTTATATAAATTTGGATTATTAATGATGTTATTGGTAGTGTTTTCTTAGCCTTAGCACTAATACCGGAACCGGTCTAATACTAAGTGTGGCGGTAGCATCCCCATAATTCATGGGTTTTAATTTAAGTATTTCTATTTTAATTACTTTCACTTAAAAAAAGTAGTGAATTTCGGGGTGTTACATTAATCTACACCAAACACAAAGAGAAAACCCAATTTGGTAATAGAAATATCTAGAGCTCTATGATATACTACTTAGTGTGGCAAAAAAAACAAATAAGATACAAACAAAACATGTTATCCAACCAATCTAAGAAGAACTACATAATGAATAATCAAATTTTAGCTTCCAACACAAATGACTATATATACATCAAATAAACTTTAAAATGAATGATATATGTTTTTGAATCAAATAAAATATTATGATAATTGTATAATAATCTACAATATATATGCATGCATGCTTCAATGCAATCACCAGTGAGCACAAATGCCAAATACTTATGACAATGATTCTTTACAACTTTCAAATCAAAGCAAATTATATTAATAGTAAATAGCATATGATATATATGCACGTATATGCCACAATGCATTTCCCTACTATACATATAAGGAAATTATTAAGAATGACATACTAGAACCATGATATTGTAATTATCATCAAAGATAAATAAAAGAATTATAAGCCAAAATTAAGAAGAGAAAAAATTAGAATAATAATATAATCAATAAAATTAACATCATAATAAAAGACATGACTTAACATATTTATCTTGCACTATTTTTATCCTAACTTACAATAGTGAATTAATGTGTTGTGCATATTGAGATATTGAATTGACACATCTTGATAATTAGGCAATATATTTTCTTGAAAAAGTATAAGCCTACAAACATGAAGTTGCTATTTTAGAAGAGTCCCTTTGTGTTATAACTTATTTCCCATCATACAACAGAAAAATTATTCTTATGATAGTAGTTATTATACATTCAACATTATCTTGGGAAAGAGTTTGGTTATTTCAAACTAAATTGCACATTAGACATTCAACAAAAACATTATGACGTACCCTGGGAATGAGTTTTTTGTTTTTCTACTTCCATAAAATTTCTTTATTATCCTCAGGATAATAGTTATTTAAATCAACAAAGCATCCAAGAAAACATTATCTAAATATTGAAGAGTGAGTATATAGTCAAATACAAACAATTTAGGATACACTTACTCCTTTTATTTGTAAGCTTAGTTAAAAAAAAATCTGCCTCAACCTAGGACTTACAAAGAAAATGTCAGATTAAAAAAAGCATTTGAAGATCAATCCAATATCAAACCATGATTAAATTTTAATCCATAAATGCAGTCCTAAACAAAGAACAAACGCATATAAGTAATATGTATTTTTGTAACAAATAAAACTTAAATTGAGAATAAATATTTTCAAAAATTAGAGAATATAATCGAAGTAAGAAGATGAAATGAAATGCAAGAATGAAGAATAATGGTAAAGAGAACTATTTCACACCTATCTGCCAAATAAATGATTATAGAAGGCTACAAATTTAGGATGAATGATAGTTTTCTCCTAGTAGCCTTTTTATAGAGTTTACGATGATACGCCATTCGATCTCATATTAGTAGGCATACTTAATATATATTAATACATAGATTTCTTAAACTGTATATGATTCTAAACTTGGCCCTTGGTTAAATGATAATTTTAGTTTGGGATTGAAAGAGAATGTACTATTGAATAATAGAATTTATGGACATAATTGAAAACAACTTCTTTGGCAAGAAAACTAACCTTTAATTTGTTATTGTTGTTGTTGTTTTTGTTAGAAAAATAACATTATTATTATTTTATTGTTGTTGTTGTCATTAATATTAGTATTAATACTACTACCTTTATATGTAAAAACAAGTTACCTTATAATTTAAGGATAATTTTTATCATTAATATATTTTAATACATATTTATAGAAAATATAAAAAATAATATTAGAAAATATTTTTGAATATAAATAAAATAATATTTTTTTGATCAAAATATATTATATTATAAAAAAATAAAGGTTATTGTTTGTTATTGTAATATGATGCAACTTACTTTTACTTATGGAGAGAGTATTATTATTTTACATGTAGGTTGAGTAAGAAGTAAGGAAACCTTTTTGGTGCTCACACATAGTACTCAATAGTGGAACCAGTTACATTTGACAGTAGTGGCATGAGGAAGAAATCAGGTATGACTTTTTGTAGATATATATCTCAAAAGGAAATGAAATCAACTAAAAGTGCCCTAAAATAAGTTACGGAATAAATATCTAGTGATAGCAAGGAGTAGTTCAAGGATTTACTCTATGTGTTAGATTTGTGGTTTATGTTTTAAATGTTGTGTTTTGAATTATTGTTATCATTTACTTAATTGCTTGAGTATAATTTTGATCAGTTTCTTTGATAGATCTTTTAGTTATTATAATAATATATGTTATTTTATATAGGAGTTAAACAGAAAGTAGCTTATGAATAGTTATTACTTATTACAGAATACTTATGTCAAACATTATTGACAGTATTTGTAGGTCATTAATTGTACAATCAAAATAAATAGATTTACAATAGAATTATACTAAATGCAAAATATAAGTATAATATATTTATGTCACCAGTATACTACAATACAAGTGTAATAGATGTATAGTAGAAATATATTAAATGCATAATACGGTTGTAATAGATGTGCAACACAAGTACACTAAATTTACATCATAGTATACTATATGTATATCACAAGTGCGATAAATGTACAATTCAAATGCATTATGTGTACATCAAAAATGTACTAGATGTATATTAAAAGTACAATACATGTAAAACACAAGTTTACTAAATGTACATCACAAATATATGAGATGTAAGGCTATCCAATATGTACAACAAAAGTGTAAGAAATACCTCTTGAGGAGTTGTTCAATCTTAGAGTTGTTGCGACTCTGAAATGATGTACATCTAGGGATCCTTGATTGATTTAAAAATTAACAAACATTTAAAAACTTTGATGTCAATTGAATTTTTGAATAAAAATTAAACATGTGAATTGCATCTATGGCACCTAGGTAGTGAATTGCACTTACCTGTATGATTTTATTTTGAATAAAAACTCACTTAAATGTAGTACACCTAATTTATAGTGATTGTAAAGCGCATCTATTGTGCAAGTCATTAACCTAGTAATTATGCTCAAATGTACAACAAAAGTGTTCTAGATACAAGTCATTTTCATTTTTTTTGACATAATTACTTGAGAAAATTGATTTTAGGTGGTGTGAGTTGAAACTATTTAAATTAGGTTCACCCCTCCTTGTATTTAATTCAAATTTGGTATCCCCAAACCAATGAAATACATTTAAATATAAAGTTTTGGGAAGAGGATCAGTGGTGGATTCAACTCATATACGTATAAACTCTAGGATAATAAAAGATAGACTCAAAGGTATGACTTGATAGACTCCTAAGTAGTATCACATAGGCTCCATTGTTTAATTATAAAGAATCTTATTATCCTATGTTTTTTATAACTCGCTTATGAGATAGATTCCAATATATTGAAAAATAGACTCTAGGATATTGCTACATAAACTCATAGATAGTATCATATATACTCCATTATTTATTTATAAACTATAGTATTATCCTATAATTTTCATCACTCATATACAATATACAATCCATGATAATGAAATATAGATGTTAGGATATGATGAGATATACTCCTAGGTAATATCCCATGACTACTCAGTTTAATTATAAACCATATTGTTTGATGTAGGAACATTCCCTACAAACTATACAAGCCATGGATTGATTTATTTAATATTAGATCCTGTTAGTTTGGCATGGTGAAATATTTGGGTCAAACTAGGACACTTGGGCTTAATAGAGTGCCTACTTGCTTAATTATGGATTAAGGAGGGACTTAACGGTCAATAAGCTAATTTTTAATGAATGCACATGGTTTAACTATAATATAGACATCCAATATTAGTGATAAATGGACTTATGAGTCACAATTAAGATTTATTTAGTAGTTGTTATAATCTTAGAATCTTTATCTTATAAGTTGTAAGTTTGATCTTTTTAGATGGGGTGTGTGTGTCAAATTTGGTTCAGATTTTTTGCATATTTTTATCTTTTACTTTTAAATAATCTTTTCATGAAGATCCAAATTAGAGGAGGTGAAATTAATTTGTTTAAACCATCCATGTAAAAAATTTGGTCATCATCTAATGAAACTAAATACAAGTTTAAATCTTCAAATTGATCTCTTTATGAATTCTTCTTCTTGATTTTGATTTTTATGTGATTCATAATCAATTTCTCTTCTCAAATTATTTATGGGTTTTATATATTTAGCTTGTGTTCAATTTGACACATCCATATCCCTTCATAATCAAACTCAGCCACACCCATAGCCATACTCAAACTTATACACATCTTCATCTTTAACCTCTTAGAACGCTAACCCTAACCCTTCTCCATACCAACAAATCTTGTTACATTAATTATAGACAATAAACCACATTTTTCCCTTACCATAATACACCTTAATATTTTCCATGAACAATCCTTCCATAATCTCATACAATTGTCCATCAACAAACACAACATCAACCCCAAATTCAAGCCCTTTAAACCGAAAACCCTTCTTTTGTACCAACAAATTTCACCACCATTAATTATCCTATTAACTAATAATTAACATACCATTATTATTTATTAATCATTACATGAATTGGACATTAAAACACCCACCATAGTTATGATACCCCTAATTTTATCTAATCTTAATTCTGAGTAATTAATAAGTTAATCTAATTCAAACCTTGGGAGATTAATATTTCTACCCTATCCTAGTTCCTTAATCCTAAATATTAACCTAATCATAATATTTATTATGGATCATTAATATTTTAAACCTAAACCTAATCCTTTATGGTTAATAATTAATTTTATCTCAGTAGTCTAATCTAAATTATTTTAATTTAACTATAACCCTAACCCCAAACTTATTTTCTCTTCCTCCTTTTCCTTCTCCTTTTCTTTTCTTCATACTCAATTTATTTTTCCTTCTTCTCCCTCTTCTTCCTGCATGAATCACTCCCCCACCTAACCAAATCCATTCTTCCATGAATCCATAACCTACTTCCCCTACCATCATCATCATAACCAGTAGCTTCCCATCTCAAGGGATGTGTTGAGTTGAAAATTTTTGGCCTTCCCAAAATTTATTCCTTACTTCCCTCACTCCCATCTCATTTGTTCCTCACTAAGCAAGCAAGTGTGTGTGTACCCCCAAGTGCAGCCTCATTCAATGCCTAACCAACCCCATCCTTCCCTCCATTCTTTTCGACAAACAACAACAACCGAGAAGCTCCTCATTTATTCCCTTAATCCTTCTCACTATCACCACAATAACCCAACAGTGCTTTCCTCTACCATTTCTTTCCCCTTCCTTCAACCCTCATCATTGTAACCTCCCCTTTCACTATGGTCTCCATCGTCATAACCTCCTCGTCACCTTCGGCCTCCACCTCTGTTTCTCCAACTTGAGAAAAACCTCCATCACCATTCCCATAACCCTATAAATTACAACTAGTGGCATTGCTATGACACCTGTTTTCCCCTTGGCTGCACAAGTTTTTGTTGTCTCAACTTCAAGCTTTGCTATTTGTTTTTTACTCCTTATTTCATTCTTCGTTTTCTTATCCTTTCCTTGGTTATATCCCTAAGTCCTAATTATTATTTTTTTATTGTTCATTAGGTGATTTTATGAATATCTTATAGGAGGTGGGATAGGGTTATACGTGCTTAGAGACTGATGTCCTTTTAGATAAGGATACAAGTTAGGAATTTGTACTAAATGTTATATATTCTTGCTTGTATTATCATGTTTTTATTATGTTTTTGTTAAATTAATTTTATTAATATTATGATATGATAATGTGTATCATATGATGAAAAGTGAGTAAGAACAAAAAAAAACATGATCTTATATAGTATTATTATGATAAGTACAATCTTGTAAACCCTAAATAAATTAGCATAATATATGGTATTGTGATGTGGGTTTGAATAAGTATGGTAATTGGGAAATAATTATATTTAAAATGTATGGTGATGTAATAAATTGAATATTGGAAAATAATGATATTGGATATATAAGGTTTTTGTGAAATAAAGAAATTTGGTTTTCCTTAAGGATATTTTGGTTAAAATGGGTTAAATATGCAAATTTTGGTATTTTAATTTGTTAAATGGTTTAAAATATGCTAAGGATATCATGTGTAATTTTTGGATTAATGATGAATGTCCTAAATCTAAATAAAATGAGAAAATGGCTTAAATTAAAAATAGCAACCCTAAAGGCAGAATTATTATTGTATGTGTAAGATGTTGGATTTAGACCCTAATTTTCAAATATGTAGTTAATATTGACATTTTCAGAAATATATGTTTAAATTGGTGATTATATGAGTCTTATGTAAAAATTTATCCTTTCCTTATAAAATTAGGGTTTCTTAAGGATTGTGAATAATAAATTTAGAGATCTTGATTTTCAAGTATACCTTGATTTTCAAATATGTTAATAATAATAATATTTGAGGAAGGTATGCTAAAATTGGTGGATAAAGTATTAGTATGAAATGGGTTATGCTTATAATGTAAATTATGGTTTTTTAAGGAAATTATAGACCTATTCTTAGAGGAAGACCTTGATAACTATGTGGTTGTGCTTTGTGTGTTTCAATTATGTGTTGTGAATATCAAACCAATTATGAATAAGATATTAATCATTTGAAGTGAAATATCACGTGAGTCAGACTAAGGTATTTTGTGTGTTTGTTCCACTCTATAATAATAGTGGCTCAAGTGTGTTATTCCCATAAAAATGCATCAATCCGTTTTATCAAATTAAGAATAGTGGAGCCCTAAACTCAAATTGAATGAGAATATTATTATGGTATAAGTAACTAATGAAAAATATATTAATCACTTAAAGTGAGAGATTACGTGAGTCAAGACCGAGGCGTTGTGTCTGTTCCACTGGATGATAATAGTAGCTTAGGTATATTTTGCCCCGAGAGATGATCCAAACCATTCCACCAATTTAAAAATAGTAGTTAGGAGCATGTTGCTTTGGTATATGTTGGGTTTGTTCCACTGTATAATAATAGTGGCTCAGGTGTATTTTTTCTTGAGAGGTACTTCAATCCATTCTACCGGATTAATAATAGCGGGGTCTTGAACTCAACATAAATAAAATAATAGATTATGTTTATATATTATAATGATAGCTAGATTCAATATTTACCTTGCACCATTTTATGTTAACACACATGTATGCTTATTCTCTGATGTGAACTCATGTTTTCTATATAACCTTACTTTGGTTGTATTGTTATCTTACTTAGTACGTAGCATATTGATTAAACTTTTTATGGATGTTGTTCATTCCTACAAATAGAGGGCCCAAATATTTTTTTGTAGGTTAATAAGGACACATTGGATGACTTTGATGCCTATAATGCCCTAATTATGGAGGAATGGTTCTCTTGTATAGGAGTTAGGCATAGGGTCATGTTATTCAGTTATCATTTTTGGCATGGATATCTTTTTGGACTCTTAGTTCTATGGGATCTCTTTTTATGTAATTTAGATATTGCACTCGGATTTAATCTCCAAACCCATATTTAAGTTTATGAAAGTTCAATCATTTTCTATTTATCATATTTAATATTCTAATTTGTTTTGCCTTATAATTGATGCAAGACTGGTATAGTAGTCTAGACTTATGTTGATTTTGGCGGTAACACCTAACTATTTTGATATTAAACTTCAAAAAATAATAATAATTCTATAGTAAATTTTGGGGTGTTATAATAATCGACCCCCAAAACCCTAGCCAAAATGCTAAACTCTAATCTATAAATCTCAACCCTAATTACCAAAATTACCTCTATTTTCTTTCATTCTTGATTTGATTCTTGTGTAGATCAATTCCAATTATCTCATTATGAATATGTGTGCTTCCAGTACCATCATTGTTATCTTGCAATTTTTATAACTCATATACGATATAAACTCGAGTATAGTGAAAGTTAGACTCTAGATTATGACCATATTAATTCTTAGGCAGTATCACACACACTCCACCGTTTAATTATAAACCATAATATTATTCTATAGTGTTTGTAACTCATATACATGATAGACTCTATGATAGTGAAGGATAGACTCTAGATTATTACTAAATAGGCTTCTATGCAATATCACATAGGTTTCACTATTTATTTATAAACCATATTGTTATCCTAGAGTTTTTATAACTCATGTACGAGATAGTGAAAGATAGATGCGAGTGAATGACTGGATAGACTCCTAATTAGTATCATATATACTCCACTATTTAATTATAAACTATATTATTATCCTACAGCTTTTAAAACTTGTGTACGAGATAAACTCAGGGATAGCAAAAGATAAACTCTAGGATATGACTAGATACTCAAAGGTAATATAACATAGACTCCACTTATTATTATTATTATTATTATTATTATTATTATTATTATTATTATTATTATTATAAACCATACTACTATCTTATAATTTTTATAACTCAAGTACGATATAGGCTCTAAAATAGTGAAAGATACACTTTAGGGTATAACTCGATAGACTTCTAGGTAGTATCATATAACTTTGCTATTTAGTTATAAAGCATATTATTATCCTACAATTTGCATAACACATGTATGAGATATGCTCCTAGGATAGAAAATAACATTCCTTTTAACTCATCACAAAACCTCATTATTGAGTATTGGCTAAATAGTGTAAACCGTCACCACCAAAAACCAACATTCTCTCAATACTTTCTAATTTATAATTTTTATGTTTTACTGTTTATACTTCTATTATAATTATCTTTATAATTTTGTTGTTGTTTCTATGTTGTTATTAGTATTTTTTTTTTACATAGTTAATGTCTATCGTCTTCTCATTCTTCTTAATTATCACTACTACCAAGCACTTTCATTTTCAAATATTATATTATCTCTTTATGGCGTGTCCTTGTTGCAATAATACTAATAATAAAATGTTTTAAAATGCCATTTTCTTTAAGATAGGAAAACAAGGCTTTAAACTTCCAAAGCGGCAATGCTTGATCATATTTTGTACTGAAGAATGTAAATGATTGAACACCTTCTTCTTCTTTTTTTTGTGCATTTTAAATATCTAAAAGATGATACTTTGTATCCTTAAATAGAATAAGATAATATAATATATTATGATGGCCAGAATCAAACACATTATATTTACCAACACATCAAATACAAGCTATTGGTTAGAATTAGGAATAAGAAATAACCCCCCATTATGAGTATATAAGAAACATGTATCCGATGAACATTTTCCTAGCCCTTCAAATCAAACCCAAACATCTGAAGAATAAAATTCGATAAGAGGGTATACTTTATATATAGAGCTTGTACGCCGATGCACACTACCTCACTTACAAAATTCCATATGAAGTTTAAGGCTGATAAACAAGATAGTGGGGCATAAAACTCAAGCAACGTATAGTTAAGATATTTGATATGTCCCATTCATGAAAAATGAAAGGGCAGTAAAGCACTGTGGCTAAGTGTACAGAAGCAACACAAGCCGTCAAATCAACCTAACCCAACACTAATGGGAGCACTAAGTTCGGGATTTTCCATTAGAAACTAATATATTAGAGCTACTAAGAGTATACGGTTATGTTTATATAATTTTTGAACAAATACAAAATAAATTTAGAAATGAGAATTTTTTTTGAATTTATCAATTAAGAATGTATCAAATATGGGGCACTCTATCCTCCGGAAGAACAAAAGATGATCATGTAGCTAATAGATAATTTTGGGGAATTGTATTCATCAAAAAATTTAATCCTTCTTTATTTAAAAGTCTGTCATTATATATTTCAAAAATAAAATTTAATTATTAATTTCTCTCTAAATATAATATATTATGATATAAAATATAATTATTATATTCATATATAAAATATTATTATAATAATATTTTTTTTATACTTTTAATAATATATATCAAAAAATATAAATAATTAAAATTTATTTTTAAAATATAAAACGACAACCATTTGAATAAAAAATGAATATTTCTAACAAAACAATGCAACTTTATCGGCCCACTAATCAAATCCTACTCAAATTAGAAACCGAACAAGCAAGCAACATGTTACCTGTGCTAATATATCTGAAAATAATTTAAATTTTAGCAAGTATCAAGAACTAACAGGTTTCCACAAAAATATGTTAAGTTCAACATTCATTTATGATTCAAAAATTGGAACAATCAATTTCATACATACAAAGATATCATAACCAATGGTCACTCCATTAGGGCTTTAAGAACCCACTCAAAGTCAAACAAATGAATATTAAAGTATTACCTTGTCAATGGAATGTTTCCTCCATCTCTGGCAATCCAAATTGCAGGATAATTTTTTTTTTTTTTGACTTCTTGCCACCAGCACATGCAAATACTTTCATGATAAAGAAGATTGACATATTCTTCATTCAAAAGAAAACTATAAGCAAATTGTCTTGTTTACTTACTTACCACAAGCCTAAAAGACTCAGTCATATTCAGCAACTAATTACCAGCTCCTCTTCTCTTTCAACTTTGCGAATGAAATACAGTACAATAAAATACACTAGATACAGACACATCCTTTTGTGTATTTTGTCTTAGTTCTGACCTACAAAATGTAAAATCCCAACAATCTCTCTCTCTCTCTGATGTCATTTATGTATTTGTCCTGAGTTTAACAAGAATGGGATGATTACTCTTGAGGCCTTAATTGTTCAAAAACTTCAAACAGATCCGGCTATTGAGAAGAAAAAAATGAATACATATAATTTCGCATAATGAAGAAGAAGGGCGGATGGGAAGAAGTTGTGCGTCTTTGCTAGAGTAAAATCGAACAACAAACTAAAGCGGCAATATGGATGGACGAAGGCTTCGCAGGCTGATTTGTACGCTTGAGTCCGGTGTGTGGTGGAGAGGCAGTGACGGAGGGGGCTTGCCTAAGATGTGGTACAGAAGATAAAGGACTTGTGTGGCCTACGTGCAAAAGATAAAAATAAATAAATAAAAATTGCACTGGTGTCCCGTGCTTGCTTGTTAGATTTCAACTAAGCCCTTGTTTAGTATGGGGATATAAATGGTGAAAAAATTAATTTTATATTTTATATAGTTTATTTACAATTAATAAAAAAAAATAGAAAATACTTATTCTAGATCAAAATTTGATTTAAAATAGGTATTTTTTTTGAAAATATTTTTATTATTCTTAAATATTTGATATAAAAGATACAACATAAGAGAAATATTTTCCACCCCTATTGACTTCATACCAAACAAGCCCTATGTGAGGTTATTTTAGAAAGTTCCTACACTTATTTGTTGTATGTAGCTCACAAGTAAACTTTTGATGGTGATAAAAGTAAAAAGTTGCAAATGCAATTAATAGTGAAGAAGAATAAGCTGGACGAAGAAGATCATGAGCATGTGAAAAAGATTTTACCTAGGAGTTGATAGGTTGATTTTGGAGTGTGATTTGAAGACTACGATTGAGTTGATTGAGCAATGGGAGTCTATTGTTGGTGGTAATGGTATGTTGGTACATGCTTGTCGTATGTTGCTACGGGAGTACGAGTTCTTTCAGATTCACAAGTGCTTCGTGAAGCAAACATGTATGCAGATCAATTAGTTTCTTTAGCTCGTGATTTTCTTTTGGGTGTGCATCGTTTTGTGTATCCCCACCACCTGGGGCTGTTATCATCATGTGTAAAGACGTGTTGGGCAGTTGTGTATCATGTTTTACTGCAATTTAATTAGATTTCAGTTCTCCAATTTCACCAAAAAAAAAAAGATTTTCCTATTAGTTAAAGGGGTATTTTTGTTGGTCTCAATCAAAACTTCATTAAAATTTAAGTAGTTAATGGTCATGCCACGAGTTTTGATGAACAAACTAATGAAAGGATAATCGGTGCATTAAAACTAAAATGTAGTAACATATGGTATAACAAAAATTTGATAAAGGCACATGGTGGATTATGCTTAAATACAAGGGTATTTGGTGCATTATTCCTTAAATAAAAAAATATACTACTAATAGTGAATTAAAAAATATATATACCACTAATGAACCAAAGATTTAATTATAACACTAAATTAAAAATAAGTAAATAAAAAGAGAAAAACATAAATTATTTAATAAATGTATATTTTAAGAAGTTTCCTAACTTTTCCCAATTATACTAGAGAATAATTTTTATATTATATATACTTTTCTTATAGTTTAATGTTTTATTTTTTTTTCTTTTGAATTATTTTACCTAGAAAGTTGAAAAATAACCACCAAACACTCAATAATTATCTAAAGATATCATCAAGGTAATAGCTCTAGGTACCAAAGGAAAAGGTGTAACACCCCCATTTTATTATTGGATTTTTTTTTATATATCATTTTAGAAAAGGTAAATAGAAAATGTAAGGTGTTACCACCACATCTAATATAGAAAATGTATGGCTAATACTTAGTTAGGTGTAAGACTAAAAGGTAAACTCATATCCCAAGAGTTATATGTGATCATCACCTAATCCGAATTCGATACAAGACATACGAAAATTATATAAAATAAATACAAGATCAATAAAATCTAACAAAGCTCAACAAAAGCTAAAATAAAATAGAGTAATGGATCCAAAGGATCCATATCAAAACACTTAACGAGCCTGTCAAGGACTTGACATTCTCAACCCTACATACCAAAGCACGAGAAACCCACATAAAGCTAAAATGGTTTGGTATCAATACACCAAGCATACTGAGTAAGGCCTAATTATCATACATAAACATGATGCACACAATATACATTATCACATTATAACAATATCACAAGTTTCCCAAGGTCATAAAATAATGATATAGGATGACATGCTAACATCCAGGCATATAACACATATAAACAATAAAGCAACGACCAAAGACATCTTTAAGAATTCAATTCCGATTATTACTCTTTCATATGTCATGACCATATACAATTGATTTCTTATCTTTTAATTAATGGTCACTCAAGTGTTAACACTAAACACATATCAATGTCCATATATGTACATCATGCATCATCACAAATAGACATGAAGGTCAGAAGCATAAACATAGCCATTACAAGAAGGAATTAATACACATATCCAGCTCGGCAAGAAATCAATACACGTAACCATATCAACGAGGAATCAATAATAGGATATCAACTCCACTACACACGAATATTTGGGTCGAGGGCTTTTTCAGGGACATCACACCCCACCTCATACTGATCACCAAATGCCAAGAAAACTTGGAAAACTAATGCTTACCACCAATGTTATTCTACCACGGTGGTCTCACCAACAATATTCTAATCCTTAATCATGCACATCCCCTATAGGGTTCATAGGTATCTATAAAGTAGAGCAGACACCAAGCTATTATATGACTAGTAACCCCTTATGTTTTACGAAAATAGGAAACAAAAGTCCAAAGGATGTATGCCAGTTTTAAAGGATAACATGTAACCTCTATTGATTTTAAAGGATTATCGTAACATTTCACATCTATTGATAATCATTCACACACATAAGTATTTATGGTTAACACCAAACCTCAAAGAACGATCACATATCATTCAAATAAATGAAAATCACTTATCTAAATGATCACAAATGATTATATGATCCCTCAAAATTGTAGGAAAAAACCCAAAATAAAAGGATAGAGGCTCTAAGAAGTACTATTTTACAAGTAAAAGAGGTGCACCTCTTACCGATTAAAAGTCTCAAAAAACTAATTGAAAGTCAAACTTATGCAAACAAGGTCCTAAATTCCAACATAACTCATTATTTATCTATTTAGTTAATCAATAACCAAAATACATGTTAACTACCTAAAACTCAATCCATAGGTTCAGATAACTCAAAACTAGAGTAAAAACCGCAAAAACTACTTTTTTATCATTAGGACTGAAATCAATAAAAAAAATCGTAGTTATCAATAGCTTAACCAGGTTAAGATAAGGTCCCACACTAAATTTAAAAATTTTACTATTTATAAAAATATTAGTTATCAGTCGACAAGAAACGTCATTTTATATTGAAAAGTTTAAATCAAAAAACCAAAAATGTTTATTATTGAGAATTACTATTTACTATAATTTACTATTTACTTTCAGTTACTCTCACAAGGTAAAAGTCAATGGTGAATGGTCAAAGATTGATCATTAACCCATAATTATACTAAAAAAAGTCATTTTGGGTTAATTATTCTCTTTAGTGTAAATATTTATCATAAATGTGATTAATTAAGATTAAACCCTGCATATTTTTCACCACGACTAAACATATACTTTATCACACATCTAAATATCTTTCACTACTATTACACATATTTTTCAATATTATTTCCTATAAATTTTCAACATTGATCTATTTATCTTTCACCACAACTACACATATATCTCATCACGCATCAAAGTATCTTTCACTATTACTAAACATATTTTTCATCAATATTTTCCTTTTTTACCATTCGTCTAAACATGTCACTAGCCTTGCGTATATTTTTTTGTTACCAAAATTGCATATATGTTTCATCACGCTTCTAAGTATATTTCACCACTAATAAACATATTTATCACTACTATCTTTGTAAATTTTTTTGACATTGATCTGAAAATATATCACAAGTCCTTTGTGTATTTTTTTTTTACCATAACTACACATATATTTCACCATACATTTAAGCATATTTTACCATTATTATTGCTCAATTTTAATTATCATGTGATCTTTTACCAATATTTCACTATAATTTATTCTTATAAAAAAATATATCAACATGAATCTCTATTTGTAGAATAATTTTTTTTTAAAAAAAATATTATGTTACATTTTTTTATTTTTTAATGATATAATTTAAAATAAATTAAAAAGTAAAATAAAAAATGTTGATATCATGATGACAACATTGGTCATATAGTCCTGCACTATGTGACTGATCACACTGTGTAAATTACATTCCTCCCCTCTTGTTATCCATCTCTTTATCCCACTTCATTTGCCAAGTTTCTATTTTTGGAGTAAAAATAACCAATGTTGACCATTAACTTTATCATTATATTTTAATAAAATAATATTTTTATGAAAATATACTATAAAACAAATTAAAAAGAAGTTATTATTATTATTATTATAAAATAAACTATTCTTCAAGAAATTAATGGTCAATTTTTGTTATATTTAAACACAAAATTCAAACCATTACAAAAAGATGGGACAAATAGAGTATTAACTTATTACTAGACCTTTATCTGCATCATCCCTTGCCAGTTTTTTTTTTTTGAATTTCCTATATTTATTTTGAATTATTTAATAATTTATTTAAAAAAATAAAATTAAAAGATTTTAAGAAAATTAAAAATATATTAATTTTTTATTCTTATTCAACTTTAAAAAACTAATATTATAAACATTATCGTTTAGCTTATATAAAATAAAAAAAATTAATAAGTTGGTACTAAAGTGAAATAAAAGCTTAAAATATATAATATTTAATTAAAACATTAAAAATATTTGATACTTAAACAAAATTTGGTAAAAAAAAAAATATGTCCAAAATATTAAGTAAAATGTCAATAGCTAGAGGAATTAGCCAAGGAAACAACTATTCTCCAAAAAAAAATAGCCAAAGAAACAACTATTCTCCAAAAAGAATCGGTGTTTGTTTTGTAAGGTTGTTATTATTTATATGATTATTTCATACTGATTTTAAATCATTTGTTTTGTATCTTATTTATACAATCTTATGATCTATATTATATATTGCATATTATTACTTAATAAATAAGTCTTACTATTTTTTATTAAATATTTATATTATCATAAACTATTATCATTATATTTTTTTTATTAATTATACTCATTTATTACAATTCAATATATCTTATTAAAATAAAAAGTATTATTTTTAATTAAATATTAATTTATTTTGTATCAAATACGTTCTCTGCTACCGTAATCGATATTAATAATCAGACTCCAAGGAAGTAGGAACTAGAGAAGCACCCGACCCTGAATTTTGAAAACGTTTTCCGTCTCAAATATATTTTGGTATTAAAAATAGTACTGGAAGTATTCAGTTAATTTTTAAAAAATTTATTAATTATTTACATCAATTAATATAGGTAATGTTTTAGAATTTTTTTAATTTTATCTTTTAATTTTAATAAAATTGATCTATTTTTTAAAAAAAAGTTTTATCTTTTAATTTTAATAAAAGTGATCTGTTTTTTTTAATATTTTCTAAATTAAAAAAAATTAAGTTTAGTGTTTTCCGCTTCTCCGTTTCCACGTGGCCGTTCCCGTCCCCTGCAACACCGGTAGGAACTCGACCAGGCATCTACAACCAAAATTCAACTAGTAGCTGGCAAACCGATTAAAAAAACACTCGAAATGGTCCGGCAAGTCTACCTGCTTGGCTCACTGCATTTGCCCGTAAGACCAATCGCTAACTTGCTACCACTGAATTTCCGTCCCTATCAGTATCACATTGGGTTTTGCCATTACGCAGGCGTCTTCGTCGGGTACAAGCTCAAAGCTTCAACACCGCAAAACGTTTACCGGAGACCAACTATTGCTATGGCGTTGGCGGCAAATCCTGTACTCAGTGATGCCTATGCCACTGCCATAACCGGTTGCGTTGCTCTCACCATGCTTCGGCTATGGCAGGAGACAGCTAAACGCGGAATCTTCGATCAGGTGCACTTCTGAACTCTCTCCCTTTGTAGTGTTCTTTCCCTTTTTCTTTCTCGTAATCAGAAGTTCCGATGGTATGGCATGTTTAATACTAACTTCAAGTTGGTCAAGGAGGTACCTATCACAATTGGAGATGGAAAAATTAGGTTTATGCTTCTTAGAATCGAGGAACAAAATCGTTTAAATTGTCTTAATTGGTATTTGATATGACATGATTCTGGCAAATAAGTGCCAAATTTGTGATGGACCGGTGTTTGTTTTAGACTTCAATTTAGTAGTGCCAAAAGAGAAAATTGGTGAAATGCAGTAACAAATTACTGCTTTCATATACCACACCGTTGTCGAAATCTCTATTATCCTTCAGGGCCTGGAACAATATGGATAGCATAGACTTGGTTTGGTTTCTACACAAATTGATGAGCTGAAGACAAGCAGTTTATTAACTCTTGTTGCTGATCCAATTATATAAAGTTTCATTCCATTTATTGTGAATTCAGAAATTGAATGAAAATCTAGTGCATGTTTGTGCATATATTTTATCCTCTATATATTTTTTCCCCTTATTCAGCTCTTTTTCTGTATATAACTGCTGAGATTTTGATGCTTTCGTTGGTATGCTGGTTTCTTGATTTGTTTATGTGCTAAATTAATTTGGTTCAGTTTACACTCTTAAACAGACCTGAAACCAGCCCATCTCTTTACGCATCACACATGCCTCGGTTTATCTGCCGGTTTCTTATCCAAGTTTCTGCCATTTGTTTAGAAACTGAATAGGAAGCTTGTACATGTGAGCATTGGACTAGTTTTCATACTTTGCTGGCCATTGTTCAGGTACTGTTGCATGACTAAGTTCTATTTTCATGTTCTCATTTGAATATTAGCTGACTCCACTACTGCTCCCCATTTAGTTCTGGGCATCGTGGTGCAATTTTAGCTGGCATTATACCAGGAATCAACATAGGAAAAATGCTCGTTTTGGGACTTGGAATTGTGAAGGATGAAGGAACTGTCAAGTCAATGAGCAGACATGGAGACTATAGGTTGGGATGAAGTTGGCTATTTGGCTCTTTAATCATTTTTTTTTACCCCATTTATTTTTTTCTCTTCACCTACTGCAATTTCCAAATTTTCTTATCTTTCGTCCTTAGTCTTTTGTATTTTTTGGTTGTATTATTCTATGAGCCTCTCATGTGATTCTATTCCTTCAATTTTTTCCATGTACCAGGGAACTTCTGAAAGGACCTCTTTATTATGCAGCCTCCATAACGTTGGCTTGTGTGATCTATTGGAGAACATCCCCTATTGCAATTGCAGTTGTCTGCAATTTATGTGCTGGAGATGGTAACATAATACTGAGCTTCAATGTGTTTACTCTTTGGATTATTATCTCATATTTTTCTGTTTTTTATGTCTTTTTTTGTTTCCTCATGTACATAACCTATTGGCAAAGAGAGGGGGGGGGGCACCTATAGAAGTGAAAAGGATAGCAAGTCAGAGACTCAGAGGACATTTTGCTTCAATGAGACTTTCCTTTTTCGTAAATATTGGGTAAAGAGTTGTTTACTTACTCTGTTTCAGGATTAGCTGACATTGTCGGTAGACGATTTGGAACTCAGAAAATCCCTTACAATAGGAACAAGTCCATCGCTGGCAGCATTGCCATGGCAAGTGCAGGTTTTATCGCATCAGTCGGGTAAAGTTTCTGGCCCTCTTTTGCTTGCATATCCAGTGGTTTGTGTATTATTTCTAACAGTAGATCAATATCTCAGGTATATGCACTATTTCTCTCTTTTTGGGTTCATGCAAGAGAGCTTGGATATGGTATTAGGTTTCCTGATAGTCTCCCTTGCATCTGCTGTGGTGGAATCACTGCCTATAAGCACCCAACTTGATGACAACTTAACTGTTCCACTTACTTCTTTACTGCTTGGCAATCTTATCTTCTGATGACAGTCTTATTTTAGTTTTGCGGTTAGCCAAAGGTCATCGTCATCATATATTGCCTGCTCAACTCAAGCAATAGAGAAGCACATTTATACTTGCAAAAGGATTGTATTGGCAGTTTACCGCATTGTTGTAGATTTAATAGTTTGAAATCCTGTTGTAAATGTTTGCACAGCTTATCTTTTCAATTGAACTATTTCTTTTAGGCAATGCGTATTTGACAGATGAGTATGTTTTCTATTTGCTGTTTATGATAAAGAGAAGCTATGAGGTGGCTGGTTGATGGAGCCTCCTTCATTTTGTAACTTTTATCATATTCTGCTTATCCTCATCCCTTCGCTGTGGAAATTGTTTCCTCTTTGCTCAGCATTGTACCTTATAGCACTGCAGAAATCTGCTTTTTAACTTTAGCCCTGTTTATGCTGATTGTGCGTCTTATTCTCAATTGACAGCCATTTGAGAAACTTGTATTTGTTTTTTCCTTCTTTCCTATGGCCGATTTGATTCAAATTCACTGCATGCATGGCATGTTTGATGGGTAACTACAAGATAACAATTTGGGTTCAGGTTCGGATATTTCGATCTGATCTAATATTTTATTTGGAGCTCACTTCTCCATAACCATCCGTGTTATTCATTTTCTCAATAATCAACTACTCGCTTCACTTTTAAATATTCATCCACTCTTTTTATATACCCATTAAGTGATCCATGCTCTTCACCTTTCTACTACTTGTTGGTGGATGGGTGGTGTTGCTTTAGAAATCATATATAAACACCCATGGTAGCTTGGACTTGGGAGAGACTGAATGTTATCTGCACAATCCTCTCCTTCCTACAAACTCTTAGGCAATTGAGATCTGTAATTCTTTGGTCCTTCAACTTTGAGTAGACGTGTTTGAATAAAGTTGTTGGGGAGCGAATGACTTTAAATGATTGCATAATAGTTAGACTTAATTTGCTTTCAAAATAGTGATCATTTTACGATATAATAATACCATCTTCTGGTTTTTGTTATTTACTACATTAACCGTCATCAATGTCAATAGAGATGGATATGAAGGTAGTGTTTTATCTTTGGCAAGACTGATATTGCATCTGAGGTTCATAAAGTTTCCCTGCTGTTTACTTACTAGTGTGCCGATACAGGCGCAGTAATGGCTGACCTAAATCATCAGCGCCAGCAAAGGGGGAAAAAAAACTAACAAACAAACAAACTCAGCTGAATGGCTGACCTACAGATGTAAGTCAATACCTAGTAGAGAGGATGACCTAATTCGAGCGAGACCAAAAAAGGTAATACTTTTCAAGCCACGGCACAACTCAAACCCAAATTGGCCATGATACGCCGCTTCTGCATTTCTACAGAAAATATAATATCCCTTTGTTTTTTTTTTGGGGTACGTGCGGCATTATCTGCCTAGTGATTTGATGCTAGTAAGACCCCAGGTTCGCTGACCGTCATTTTACACAGATAGAAACACAGGCATGCTTTGCTTACAAATTGTGTTTTTTTTTTTGGGAAAGAAGGGGGGGGGGCGCTTTCCCTGTACGAAATTCGTATGTTTTCCTCCAGATAGCACCCATGATACCCTGTGTTACCGATGTGATTGGTTTCGTTATCCATCAACAAGCATAAATTTGTCGGAAACACAGCGCAATCGGAATGCTCTGTGCATGTTCTGCAGGGATTTCTTGTTAAGTACCTCCTAATGCTGCTGACTCTGATACCAGCGATGAATAAATCAATTTCAAATGCTTTGATGTCGTGAGGGCGAGAGAAAGCCTTTTTGGATTGAATTCATCGGTCCTCTTCCTATTCCTATTCTTATATATATGGGGTGGATTACAACAGAAACCGAACAATTAAATAACTTTACATAACCGATTGTATAACAAAGACATTACAACCAGCTGAATTAAATAACTTTCAGCTAACTGAATATGCTTCTGCTCCGTCATCTTGGCCGGGCTATATATACACAAACCCACCCACCCACGCTCGCTCGCACACACCCACACAGGATAATGAAAGCAGGAATCTCGATTACGCTCGAGTTGGAAAGTTGCAGGTGGAAGTATTGTATTCAGTCCCTCCTTCTGCCGCGAATCCGAAATTGCAGAAAAGACTAGCTTCATTCCTGATGCCAGCCACGCAGCAAGGGGGAACCAGAAAGCTATTGAGAAATGAAGAAAACAAATGTTCATACTTGTACTGCTTGAAACCTGCAATTGATTTGAAAAGTATCTGGAGGGTCGGACTATCAAACAGCTAAAGTAGGCTCTGTTGTATCGAGCTCAAAAGAAATAACAGTGGCGCCTCCGGTCAATTAAATCACAGAAAAGAAAGATGGCCTTGCCTAGCTTACCCGTAAGAAAGCCAAGGGAGTCTAGTGTTGTGTCCGAGTCAAACTTTGGATTCAGCTGCTTCACGGCATAGCTGCGGCTTCCTATTAATGTCGTCTTCTCTTAGCTTTCCAATCTGTGACCAGCTGGTGCAGCGGTTTTGGCTCGTAACTTCAGAATTATCCTTTTCCGGATCAGCGACCCGCTTAAGACAAGGTCGGGTAACGACGAAGAGGATGAAGACGGAGAAAAGGAAGACCGCGACGAGCAATATAAGCTTTCCTTGGATGCCATAGCGTCGGTCCCGTAGGAACAGCATATTTTCTCCCTCTGCATCGTTAGGAGCCATTGAAGGTGAGCTCTCCATTATGGGAACTAGGGAGCTGTTGTGATATTTATTGTGGGAGCCCTCTTCCTCTTCCTTTTTGTTGTTGCCTCTTGTATGGAAGGCTAACCAGACTTGCAAGTCGCAAGACTAATACCTAATGCTCCCTTAGGATGTCAGTTAATCAAGGTTAGTTTTTTATTTCATCCGCTCTGATTAGGTTAAAAATTTACCTCCAAAATTTTAACTATTAAATCGGTGGTAGTTAAAAGGTTAACTTATTTATAAAATATAAAAATTCACCTGCATTCACATCAAAATAAATAAAATTATGACCTATTCATCTAGATTAATCCAATAAAGACATGGCTCAACAGCTTGGAGGGTACGCGGACGCGTCTGAGACTATTAGAATCTGATTTCTTGTTTGGGAAAGTTCCTACGACTTGCATGGGTGTCATGTGACGTGATACAACTTCGCTGACGATGACGGCAGTGATGCTGTTGATGAATTTACATCCGACGGGAGATACTAATTACTGCGTCGATGGTGGACAGTGCACAATGTGGATTTATATGCCACCCCACATACAGGCGCTGCAGAGCAAACAAAGATTGTCAAAATCCATGTGCTGTCCCCCCCTCCCTTTAATCTCAATTATCGCAGTACCCTTCTGGCCTCAGGCGCTTCCAAACAAAAGGTTTGTTTCAAGGCCTAGTCATCCTCACCTCGTTACAATCTAGGGACGGAGGCCCATTGTCTTTTCCATCATTAGTCAATCGATTTCTCAAGTACATAACTGTCCCGCATGGGGAGGGTGAGTCGTCATTCATTCACCGGATTATTCGAGGAGTGGAGGAGCTCTGTCGACGGCGTTAACGGTCGGCAGCAATGTTTCGCAGGCTGAAGATGTGTCTAGGTACATAATATAAACAGCTGTTACGTCTGCTTTACTGACAGGAAACGATGATTTGTACATCTGATTGATCATGTGCTGACGAATCATTTCCCTCCACCAGGATTTTTCAAGGCGCCATCCGTTTATCCTATTGTGCAAGTGTGATGTAATAGGAGGCATTCTTGATTGTATTATGCTTTTTCTTTTTCCTTTTCTTTTCAATACACTGTGTATGCGAGTTTTTAAGTCTGACAATGCTCAAGTTAATAGTAACGTGTATTGATGTTAAATATATATAAGCTAATATTTTTAATTGTTATAATTATAGTGCTAATATCAAAAATAAAAATGACAAATTACTCTCGATCAATATTTGCTTCCCCTCCCCCCCCCCTCCTTTGCTTGGGTGCCCTTTCCGGTCTCAATGGTAGACGGACTACAACTTACCACTCAATTTACTAAGTTAATTTAGTAGCTGAGTTTGAGATTTTAGGTACCGGAGACTTATATTCATTTTTTTTCTTCTTATTTTTGTATTTATGTTTTAAAATTATTCATTTTTAAATTATAGATTTGCATAAGTAAAATATAAATTGAGATGTAACCGTTGCTTCTAACACACAATAGAAGTCTACCACCTCGTCTTATATTATTAGCAACTCTATTAAAACTAATACATTTCAAATCATAAATAAGATTAAACACCAACACAATGCAAATAAAGATTTTACAAATAACTTCAAAGTGATGGGGGAAAACGGTTCATGAAGGAACTAAAGAAGAACTCTTGAATATGAAATCCTATCATCAGGGATGAGAACAACTGATAGTCTTACGCTTTGACCTAGAGATTCCCTAAGTAGAGCCCCTCACCGACCAAAACTAGCATTTGCATAACTCACTTGAAAAGTATAGTACGTGTTGGGTTTTTATCTAACATTGGGCTTATATATGTGAACAATACAAATTACAGGTTAGAGTACAAATTAAGACCGTATACAAGTAATCATATCTATGTATAAATTATTTGGGCTTATTGTAGCTAATTAGATGTAGGCCTATATGAATAGAGAATTTAGGTATTCTAAATTGTTGATGGAATGAACTAGAATAACCTAATAGATAATATGTCAATTGTCTATATATATGGTCGTGGTCCCTAGATCACACACAATTCATCCTATTCTGTTCTTCATCAGTCAATAAAGACCGACAAGCGTGTACATGATCTAAAAAATCATAGTCTCACTAGTCAATTATTGTCTCTAATCCGATGGTGTACGGTGATTCTCGAGTTTTGGATTCAAGTACGCTTATATATTATGTTATTGTATGAATCTTGATAAATTAGTATAGGATCCTGTCATATCTAAATATTAAATTAATTTATCAATTGGTATTAGAGCCTGTGTGCTTAATTTATCAAGATTAATAATCAATACTATTTGACCTTTGCCTTTATACTTTCAATTTTGTTCGACATTTTTTAGTCTGGTATTGTTTGATTTTGTTTGACATTTTTTCATTCTCTACCGTTTGATGTTGTTAATATCGTGGTCGTATGTTTCATTTTTATTTTCGTTTGGTACTAATCATATGTGCCTATTAGGAATGGAAATTTTTCCAAGGATTTGGGGCCCGTTCGGGTTTGAGGAGAGAATTTGGGGATCGGGCTCGAGTTCGGGAATTTTTAATAGGAATTTTTTCGGGGATGGGGAGGGGACGGGTTTGGGGTCCCCGTCCCCGAATCTGCTTCGAATAATTTTTTTATATAATTATATATATATATATATAATTTTTTATAAAATATAAATTTAAAGTATAATATTAAAAAAAGACTTCAGGATCTGGGATGGGATCAGGTATAAAGTTGGGTTTTAAGGTCGGAGAATAAATTGGGGATGGAAAATGAATCAAGGATCGGGTCGAATATGGGGATTTGATCCCCGCGGGGATCGAGTCAAGGAATCCCCGATAAAAAAAATCGGGGATTATTTTTCTTATCGGCTTCGAGGATGGGGATGGAGTCCTCGTCCTCGACCCTCCCGTTGCCATCCCTAGTGCCTATAGCATTATTCCTTTTCTTCTCTCTCTATGTTTCGCTCGTCTCTCTCTACTTGTCCATAACTCTATCTCTGGATCTTTGGTTGTTGTTATTGTCAGCTGGTTTTGCCCTCGTCTGTTGTCCTTGTTGCTTAGTTTT
Organism: Tamarix chinensis; assembly: GCA_030549775.1. Taxonomy (NCBI): domain Eukaryota; kingdom Viridiplantae; phylum Streptophyta; class Magnoliopsida; order Caryophyllales; family Tamaricaceae; genus Tamarix; species Tamarix chinensis. Next base: position 102,095,471 of record CM060171.1, on the reverse strand, counting down.
CTTCTATCGTCATCGTCATCTGGTTCTTTGGTGCTACTCTTGAAAGCATTTGATGGTTTCTTTTGCCGTTGACCAGCATTCTTTGTTGTTGCTAGAGGCTGGTGACGATGACTGGTCATGGGTTGGTGAGCGGCGATAATTTCTGGTACAAAGCTAGGGTCAGGCAGCTATCATAAGGAAGGAGAAATATTAGAGAGAGATTAAAAAGTAATTAGGGTTAATTAATGAAGGGTACTTTTGTAATTTAAAAAAAGGAAGAGTTTAGTAGTTTTGAACCCGATACCAAACCGTTATTGGAGATGCCTCTGCTAGCTATTTTTTTCTTAAACTTTTGTGCAACCCATTTGTATTATTTGTTTTGGGTTATTTTGACTTTCTCTTGGATAATTGGGTTGGTTCCTTTTTTGGGCTGATTGGGTTGTTTTTTTGGCTTTTTGGTTGTATGGCTCAAATTTCTATTATTTTATTACTTTTTGGCTATTGATTTTACACTCATTAATTTTTATTATTTAAATAATAATATTAATTAAATATAATTAGCCTAATTAATTTAATTAGATATTTATTTTATTATAATCTAATAAATTATTGTGTGGACCTTTTACATGTGTTATTTGGGAATAATTTTATTTTAATTCTAATAAGGTTAGATTTAATATTTTTATGGATATTGAATCTAAATAAAATTAGTCCTAATTTTATAGGTCCATATTTATGAATAAAATTGAGGGATCAGTTTATTTAAAATCTTGGTTGTCTAATATTAGTAGATAGGTTAATCAACACAATATGTTGCCAAAGTGACATTTTTTGTGAAAATTATTTTATTAAAATTATTGGATGTATATATAATCATGTGGATACTTTGTTGGCTCAAAGGAAAAAAGACATTTGGTATAATTATATATATATCTATTGTGATAAATATGTGGTAATTATTTGGATACCATATAGATAATGAGTTAATCCAAAGATAAACTCATTATTTGACACACCTTATTATCAATGTTTGATCACTACAACAAGAACACTACTAGTAGTTAATATTATTGTCCAAAGACTTAATATTAATATTGCATTGGTTTCTTGTGATGAGACTACTATTATTTAAATTTATTGATTGTTATTGTTATTGTTATATTTTCTTTACATCTATGTTTGCTACTACTATATCAACCAACTTAAGTTCCATTCCTATACTAAACGGGAATAATTTTAAGGAATGGAAGGATAACGTTTTATTTGTACTTGATTACATCGATCTAGACCATGCACTTCGGTTAGCAAAATCCATTGATTTGATAGGTAAAAGTTCATTTGATGAGAAAGGAAAATTTGAAAAGTAGAATCACTCTAATAGCATGTGCCTTACGATCATCAAGTGCAATATTCTAGAAGCTTTTAGGGGTGGATTCTTTGATGAGATCACCAATGCTAAGGATTTTCTTGTTGAAATTGAGAAACAATTTACAAAACAAATGATAAGGTTGAAACAAGTACTCTTCTATAGTGCTTGATTTCAAAGAAGTACAAAGGTAAAGGAAATATAAGGAAGTTCATCATTGAGATATTTAACTATAATTCAAAACTTAAGGAGTTAAAGCTTGAGTTATTAGATAAATTACTCATGTATTTAGTACAGATCTCTCTTCCTACACAATTCAGTCAATTTAAGGTTAATTACAACTGTCGTAAGGAGAAATAGACTCTTTATGAGCTCATTTCATATTGTGTGTAAAAGGAAGAAAGAATTAATCAAGATAAGGTTGACAGTTCTCATCTAGAATTTACCTCTAAAAGTTAGAGTATGAAAAGAAAGAATGAAGCTGCTCTTAAGGATTCAATCCAAAAGAAATAGTAGAAGGAAAAAGGCAGCTGCTTCTTTCACAAAAAAAAAAGGACATGTTAAGAAGGATTGTTAAAAGTATCATGTGTAGCACATGAAAAATGTACAATCCTTGCTTTAATTTGTTTTGAGCTTAATTTCGCTTCAATACCTAGAAACACTTGGTGGTTAGATTCTAGTCTTACTAACCACATAAGTGTTTATATGTAGGGTTGTCTGAGCTGCCAAAAGATAAATGATGATGAATGACACATTTATGTGGGAGATGATAAGGTATAAATTGAAGCAATTGACACTTTTAGGTTATTATTAGAAACCAATCATTTTTTATTCAAAAAACACTTTTATTGTACCGTCTTTTAGATGGAATTTGGTTTCTATTTTCCTATTAGAAAATTTTAGTTATTATTATTCATTTAGAAATAATAAATTTAATTTTTCATTAAACTTAAATGTTATTGTTAGTGGTTCATTGTGTGCATATGATAACCTATATATGCTTGATGTCATCACCTCATATCATGAAACCCTGCACGTAGAATTATGATGTACTAAATGCAAATTAAGTAAAGAAAATTTGGCATCATTATGGCATAAGCGCTTAGGTCATATCTGAAAATGAAGAATTGAGATACTTGTGTCTAATGGAATTTTTGATTCCCTTGACTTTATATATTTAAATAATTGTGTTGAATGCATTAAGAGAAAAAAGTCTAAAATAAAGAAAATAGGTGCAAATAGATCTTCAGACATATTAGAATTGATTCACACGAATATTTGTGGACCATTCCCTAAAACTTCTTGGAATGGTTAATAATATGGCATATCATTCATAGATGATTACTTATGGTATGACTACTTGTATATAGTTCATGAAAATTCATATTCATTTGACATGTTCAAATCTTTAAAACTTGAAGTTGAGAATCAACTCAACAAAAGGATCATGTGCATTAGATCTGACTGTGGTAGTGAATACTATGGTAGATATGACGGTTTAGGTGAAAAATATCCAAGACCGTTTGCTAGATTCTTAGAGGAGTATGGAATCGTCCCATAGTACACCATGATAGGTTATTATAGCATGAATGGTTTATTTGAAAGATGAAACCAAACTCTTAAGGAAATAATAAGAAGTATGATTAGTCATTTTACCTTACTAGAGTCACAGGAGAAGTACTAAAGACAAAAATTTGCATTTTAATTGAGTACCAACTAAGGAAGCTACTAAAACAATTTATGAGCTTTGGATAGGAACAAAACCTATTATGAAGCATTTTTCATATTTTGGGATGTCTAGTAGAAGCTAGGCCATATAGGAAATATAAAAAGACATTGGACTCCAAAACGATTAGAAGATATTTTATTGGTTACTCTAAGCGATCAAGAGGATATAAGTTCTATAATCCCACACTTAGATCAATTTTTAAGAAAGGAACTGCTATGTTCTTTGAGGATGTTGAGGTTTGGGAGAAAAATAAGGTTAGAGACATTGTTTGTGAAGAGGAATTGAATACAAATCCTACTATTGTTTCTAACAATTTGCAAGCACCTACACCTGCCATTGATTAGAAGGAAAATCCAGAGCCTTTACAAGATAATATTAGATAACCATCTATTAAAAATGAGGTGATTGTTCCACAAGAACAACCTCAACAACCTCAAGAGCTAAGGAGATCCACTAGAGAAATGGGAAGTGTTATTCTATATGATTACATTGTATTTCTCCTCGAGCATGAGGTAGGTATTGGGGTTGATGGAAGATGACCCCATTAACTTCTATCACATCATATAGAGTTTGAATTCTCAAAGGTGGATTGATGCCATGAATGAGGAAATAAAGTTCATGATGGTAACGATGTATGGGATCTTATCTCATTTCCTAAAGGAAGCAAACCCATTGGTTGCAAATGAATATTTAAGACCAAAGGGGATTCAAAGGGCAATATGGAGAGATATAAGGCACGCCTTATCTCCAAGAGATTTAGACATAAGGAAGGTGAGGATTTTAAATAGAAATTTTATCATGTCTATTCTAAAGATTCATTGAGGGTGATCATGACATTTGTGACACATTTTTATCTTGAGTTATATCAAATTGATGTTAAGACCACTTTTCTTAATGTTGACATTAAGGAAACAATCTATATGGTATAATTGTAAAAATTTGTGTCAGGAGACCCAAAGAATATGGTTTGCGAACTTAAGAAATCCATCTATAGACTCAAGAAAGCATCCAGACAATGTTATTTTAAATTTCATCAAGTAATCATCTCTTTTGGTTTTGAAATGAATTTGGTGGATGAATGTGTACACCATAAGTTTTGTGGGAGCAAATATATTGTTCTAATTCTGTATATTGATGATATACTACTAGCATGTAATGACATAGGTTTATTACATGAGGCTATAAATTTCTAGCTAAGAATTTTAAGATGAAAGATCTTGGTAATGACTCCTTTGTTTTGGGATTAGAGATATATCAAATCATTCTCGAGGTATCATAGGGTTGTCACAAAAGGCTTATGTCAAAAATATTCTGAAGTGATATGCCATATAGAATTGTAAACAATGAAACACCTGTGTTACTAAAGGAGACATATTTAGTCATAATTAGTGCCCTAAGAATGACTTTGAAAAAAAATGCAAATTGTTTGCTATTCTTCGATAATAGGAAGTATAGTGAATACTCAAGTGTGTATGCATCCAAATATTACATAAATCACAAGGATTCTTGGCAGATATCAGAGTAATCTAGGATTTGACCATTAGACAACAGTCAAACAAGCCATACAGTACTTATAAAAAATAAAATATTGCATGATTAAATATCATAGGTCAGACAAGCTTGAGATAGTAGGATATTCTAACTTTGATTTTGCTGGATGCTAAGATAGCATGAAGTCTACATCAGGGTTTGTTTTGTTGATGTGCGTAGGTGCTATTTCTTAGAAGAGTGCTAAGCAGACAATTGTAGACTTTTTTTGTAGCGTGCTATATGGTTTCCACATACGGTATATGGCTTTGAAATTTTTTCATAAGGCTATATATAGTTTACAATATTGAAAAACCACTTAAGATTTTATGTGACAATAAGGGTACAATTTAATATTCTAATAACAACCTAATTTCTACGAAATAAAAAGTATCAATAATAAATATATGGTTGTTAAAGAGAAAGTATCTAAAGGAGAGTTGTTTATAAAGCACATCAATATCAACTCCATGAGAGAGCATCCACTCACTAAGGATTTGCCACCCAAATAGTTTCTCAAGCATGTTTCTCATATGGGTGTCATGTTAGCTTATGATATTTAGTTTTGGTGGAAGTGTATCACTTCGTTTGCTCTATGTTTGGACACTTTGTTTTGGCTTATGGATATTTTTGACCATATGTATTCTATAGAAACAAAGTTTTAGTTTTTTTTCCTTTTTTCTTTGTTTATGACTTGATCTCTCTAAAGTTTTAAGGCAGACTAGTTGGAAATGGACATTTTATAATCACATTACATGAAATCTCCATGTTGCACATCTATATCTTGATTCATGTCATTTAGTTATATCTGCACATCTATATCTATAAACCATTTTCCATACCTATTCAAACCACATTGGAATACTATAGATATTAGTAACACACTTAGGGTATCAAAACAAGATTATCATGACAATAACATATAAGCTCATGCTCTTCACATATTCTAACTTTCCATAGATTTGATATCACATCATCATACCATATAATTATCAATATAACATTATCATCATAATAATAATAAACATGAGATTTCATACAATAATATACATTATTCACAAAACCCCAGTTATGACGTGTATCTTTACCAAAAGTATCTCCATTATCTAAGCACGTATGACCAAATAATCCTCCTTCAAGACCACTAGAAAACAACCTAATAATTAATAATAATGCACCATAATGACTTAAAAAAATAACATAGGAAAAGGTAACCTAAAGGAGGGTGGAAAATGGAGCAAAACCAAAGCAAACTAAGGCGCGCAGGGTCGAGCTAGTTGCGGAAGGATTGGGCGCAACCAAGAGGGAGGAAACATGAGTGAATCATGTAGGTATGAGAGGTATGTGTAAGCTACTCATATTTAGGAGGTAAAGGTAGTGTGAATACATTGGTGGGGTGGTGGTAGCGTGAAATTGTGGTGTTTTGTGGATGTGGTAGTGTGAGGTTAAGCCAATTTAGTTGGGGTGCAATAGGTTTGGACAATTTGGGGACGGTTGTTGTGTGAGCTTTTCTCATAGATAATGTAATATCCCAAAACCTTAATTTATAAATTAATAATAAAATAGGGATTAATAGGTGAGATCAATTAAACATAACATTTTCAATAAAGTTATATTATTATGATAAAAGTAATTAAGACAAAAAAAAGAGGAAAGTAATGTTGGAATTGAATTAGTGGAGGTTAGGGTAATTTCCTAACTAAAATGGATTTTAAGAAAATTTAACCATAACTATAAATTAATATAAAAAGAAAATTTAATTATTTATTTTTACTAATTTTATTATTTTTAAGAGATTCAAAAAAATCCCAAATACCCCAACCAACTCATTTTTTCCCTTTTTCTCTCTTTTTCTTCCATTTCTTTTTCTTTCTTCTTTTTTCTTCTTTTCTCCTTCCCCACCAGTCTAGGCCACGCCCAACACAACCCAACCCTCTCCCTCTCCCTCCTCTCCATTTCCCCCGCGCAGCCCAACCTACCTCTTCTTTTTTCTCTCTCCTCCTCACGCGGACCTGTTTGCCTCTTTTTTTCCTTTCTTTTTCCCCCGCTCGGCCATCTGGCCCCCTTCCTCCTTTCTTTTTCTTCTTCACCCCCCGCCTATCGTCGACCATGCGCACCTGCAACTCTTGCACTTGCACTGGCTAGTCGTCCCTCTCCCTCTCTCCTCCATCCCTTTCCTTTCATTTTCTAGTCCCAACCTCCCCTGCTCGTGTGCACCCCCTTCCCTTCCCTTTTCTTCCCTTACCACCCATAGGACAACACCCTACAGCCTTGTGCCGACTGCCACTGCCAACCAGTAGTCGTCTGCCCTAACTCCCTTGACCTTATCCTCCTTTTTCCTCTTCTCCTTCCCACATCTATAAAATCCCAGCCCTCGCCCTTCTTCCTCTTATTCTTTCTCTACCTAGAATACTCCCAAAACTCTTCGTCATCTCCCCATCATACATAGCCCCAGTCGTAGCCGTGCCTCACCTCCATCCAAACTTTCACCCAACCTCTTCCCTGCACTACCCTCTACCATATAAGACCGCTACCAGCCTCTAACTACCCTTACACTACCCTCCCTACTCGTGCAAAGTGGGAAACTCAAGCTGCCCTTTGCACCCTGCCGCCGCCCTGCACCACCTCCTCCACAACAACTACCACCCCCACTATCTCCCCCTCTACCCAGCAAAACCCTCCCCTACCTCCCCCTCCCCCTCCCCTTCCTTCCCTCTTTCTCCCCCACTTTCCTCTTCCTTTCTTCTCCTCCACCATCGGTCGCTTTCACCGCTGCCGCCTTAGCACGCCGCCACCACCACTACGACCCTCCCAGTCCAGGAAACCTACCACCTCACAACCACCACTTCACGTACCCTTTTCCAACCCCAAATTTTGGTCTTTTCAAATCACCACCACCTCCATCGCCCAATGTCGATGCTACCGTTGTGCGCCACCGCCATCGCCCCCTTAGCTACCACTGTTACCCCTAGTTGTGCCCTAATCCTTATTTCTACTTAAGTATAATTTATTTTGGTTAATTGTTATCATCATCATCATCATCATCATCATCATCATCATCATCATCATCATCATCATTATTGTTATTATTATTACTACCATTATTATTATTATTATCATCATCATTATTACCACTAATATTATTATTGTGGTTATTATTATTATTATCATTCTTATTATCATTAAATATTACTAATATTATTATTATTGAGAATATTATTATTATCATTACTATTATTAGTCTTTTACTAATGATTATTTAGGGGGATAATAAAAGAAGTAAGAGAGAAGTTAACATTAGTGTTCCACTATTATAGGTGAACCAAACCCTTCCCCTAAGGAGGTGTAGGAGGCATGCTCCAAGCCTAGTGTCCATCTAGGTAAGGATGTGGTTAAGCCAAATTATATGCTTATGTGTTCCTATGTGCTTTGGTTATGTGCTTGTATCGTATGTGAGCATGGACTAAGTACCTATAGTGCAACTTGCCATACATAGAGCTAAGGTAAGTAATATATGTGTTATGATATGTGTGATATAGGTGGCATGACTTGTATTTTATGATATACCTTATGTATTGTTGCCCTAATATGACATACATGCTAGGAGGCCATAGGGGTATGATAGAGTTGTGGGAAGTTAAAAGAAATAAAGAGGGTGGAGTGATTAGGGAGAAGTGAGAAAATCCTAAGTACCTTATGAATTATGGGTGACCAAATAAAAAAATAATAGAAATAAAATGAAGGGTTGGAGTAAATCTTGCATGGGAAGTGTAAGTCTTGCATAGAGTAGTTAGCCTTTGTATGGGGGTAAAATTTACATGGGAAAAGGTGATTTAAGGGTCAAGAAAGGTGAGGGAAGAGTATTTCAGGTGATTGGAGTCCATGAGTGAAAAATGGTACGTGGGTTGGTAGAAGTGTGCATGGGGGACTTAACTAAAGTTTTTGGGAAAAACCCTAAATGGGGAAAGTGTGTGGAGGGGTTGATGGTGAGTGGGAGGAGTAAGGATTGAGACTAGGAGGGTGTTTGATGAAGAGGGATAATTCAAATGGAAAGAATATTAGAGTGTGTGTGGATGGAGGGGATGTCATAAGGAAAAGATAGGTACTAGGATTTTGGGGTGGCCAACTAGGGTTTCACTATCACATGTGAAAGATGATAAGTAGGGGTATGAGGTTGGGTTTGGTTCAGTGGTGTGATAGGTTGGAACATGAAGGGAGTATAGGCCAGGAATGATAATGAGAGGTTAGGGCCATATAGGCCCAGTTAGGGTTTTCTAAAGGAAAACCTTAGTAGGTGATGGTGAGCCAAGGTGGAGAGTTGAGTACGTGGTCCTCGACCCACATATATGGGGAATTGGATTCATGGTGAGTAGGGGAATATGGAAACAGAGGCCTTGAGGTCATGGAGAGTGTATAGGTCCCAAGATATGGGACCGGGTCATTCAAGAGCATGAGATGTAAGTTGGGAGTCCTTGGAAGGGCATGTATGTCTAGTTGGGGTTGCGTATGAATTAAGACACGATTAAAGCACTAATTACTTAAAGTGAAATATTATCGAGATGGGCCTAGGTCAGAGTATTTTTCGGTCCACCGGCTATAGTAGTGGTTAGGAGCCTTCTCGTCCTGAAGTGTATTCTGATCCACAGGTTATAATAGTGTTCAGGAGTGTTCTGCCATAGAACATCATTTCCAGTCCATTAGCTATAATAGTGGGGGTTCCGAGCTCAATAAACTAAACTTTGTATTGTAATAAATCATGAAAAAGACACTAACAACTTACAGTGGAACACCACATGAGTCTGGGCTAGGTTGGGATAATTTTTGATCCAACGGCTATAATAGTGGTCAGGCGCGTTTTACCCTGGAGTATCATTTTCGGTCCACAACTATAATAATGGGGTACCCATACTCACGTGGATATAATCCGGGAGATGTGTAAAGACAAAAATAATGGCCTATGTCTTAATAATGATGTGAGCTTGAATGAAGTACTTTATGCATCATTTCCCTATCTACATTTGCATGGTCTTAGCTATATGGTTATCTTACTCAATACATAACATAATTATCACCCTTTTCATGGGTGTTGTTCATTCCCACAAGTAGTGACCCCTCCTAAGTTTGTGTAGGTAGGAGATGAGGCATGTGATGACTTTAACGCATACGATGCTATGGACGGGGCCGAGTGATGGCATATTGTACTTGTCCTAGGGTCCTAGAGGGTGTTGTCCGGACTTATCTTCACTTGCTTTTCATAACACTGTATTCATTATTTTATTTCCCCCATAGGGGTGGTAGTGTACTTGCTTTTATTTCTGTATCAACTACGACATTTGCGCACTCTGTTTTGCCTATAAAATGTTGGAACTATTGTGGTTTTACTTACTACTTGAATTTATGCCTTTAAATATTCTAGCCTTGTGGTTAGTATGAGATTGGCCAGAGGTCAGTCTTATACCGATCACGGTGGTAGCACCCCCTGATTTAGTGTATAGTTTTCTACATCAATGAAAATTTTTAATTATGAATTTTGGGGGTGTTATTGCTAAGGCTCGACAATGTTAGGTTATTACATTGTGGCTGCTTCAGAGATTGAGGAGAGGGAAGAATTATTGAGTTATGTTGAAGGGAAAATGTGAACAACGATGACTGGAACACAATAACGCTGAGTGAATGGAGTCTATGAGTGTTGCAAACATGTGAAGTAGGAAGGGAAATGGGGTATATTTATATAAGGAGAGGGGAAAGGTGTGTGCCTAATGGTTGGAGGTTGTGGGATTTGGTGTGGATTTGGTTATGCAATGTATATTTGAGGAGAAATGGACATTTTTTTGGCAAGGTTGGTGATGTAGGTTATGCTGCATGGTAGAGGGAAAATGGGTTGGTGCAGTGGTAGTGCAGGGCTAGGAAGGGAACCGTGTGGGGAAGTGTTTGCATGGCCAAAAGGAGGAAAAAGGGAAAGAGCCGATTAGGATAAGGAAGAAGGGGGGAAAAGAGAAAAAGAAGAAGGAGATATCTCATTTTCCAACAGAGCTTGTTTTCTTTAATTTTAGCATTGTGTAGTAGTGACAACTCTACAATCCTTAGTCCTATCAGATATATTATCTTGTTTAATGCTCATCTTAATTTCAATAAGAAAAATACTTCAATTATAATGGTAATATACAATTTCATTTGACGCCTTATTTTGATACCATAACTAATGGAAACAACAAAAAGAACAAGTGAGAGATAACCACACACAATATATATATATATAGGATTAGGATCATGTACAAACTCTAACCCAAAATACAAACGTAGGAACTAATTATATCCATTAGATTACTTTAAATAAAAAAGGAGAAAGTAGATATAGATCATTAATATAAGTAATCTAATGGATATAATTAGTTCCTAAATTTGTACTTTGAGTTAGAGTTTGTACATGATCCTAATCCTATATATATATATATATATATATTATGCTACAAAATGGGGGGGGGGGATGCAACGATCCATTAGACTAAGATCACTCTTAGACTACCAAATAATGCTCTATATTTCAACTATCTAAATAACTCATAATGCTAACTATAAAGTAAAGGGGATCTTAAGTTAACTTACAAGATAAACATGGAAGTAAATTTATGGAATTACACAAGAACAATCTCGCCCATCTCAAGCACCATACTCACACTCAATCTTTATAACAACCAATACATTCCAAGCATAATGAAAAATAGCACAGGAAAAAAATCAACATCAAAAGGTGTCACTTCATGCTAGGGGTAACTTGTGAATGTGTCGCTCCCTAGCTAGCAAAAGCAACGTGAGTATCTCACTTTTCAAAGCATGGGCATCAACAAGAGGTATTTGTCACGTGCTTAGAGGTTTCGGCCCCAGCACCCCTGGCGAGGCCAGCATCCCACATTACGAACCGCCGAGCACCATGCCAAAGATGCGCAACATCTCGCAATAATAACACAATAGAGATGCATAAGAGGGACACTGAATCGTACCTGAGACATAACATCGACATTAGCAACCGTCAGGCAACCAGGGAGCACCCATATCCGCATGGCTCATTGGCTAGATGCTTGGGGCAAGTCACGGACTGTGACATTCTCCCCCACCCAAAATCGCAAACGCCCGTGTTTGCACCACAGAGGGGTCCCAACATTACTTCCTTGCATCTCAAGCGGTGTCCACGCGACAGTCCTTCAACGCTCGCCCCATGTTGGGAAAACATCGTACAACTACCATATGTTTCCCCACAAGGCTCGTAGTTCAACCAACATCTCGTACTCAACATATTTGTTGCGGCATATTCGACCCTATTGCAGTGACTCCATGCGCGCCCGAGATCGTCTCATCGCGCGGCCCTCAGCAACCCATTTCAATGGCCTGGATCCCACACCAAACCACGTCCACCAACACCCTTGTCAATGGACCCGTGCGGCACTCACGACCTCCCCTTGGCTTCACTCCTTCGAAGTCGGTCGTCTCACAATGTACCTCACACCCACGGCCTACCCACAGTCCTTCGGGGTAGCCAACAACACGGCAAAATGCTTGCTGACTGACACGGGCAACGACCTGCTCTGATACCACTTTGTCACGTGCTCAGAGGTTTCGGCCCCAGCACCTGTGGCGAGGCCAGCATCCTACATTACGAACCGCCGAGCACCATGCCGAATATGCGCAACATCCCGCAATATTAACACAATAGAGATGTATAAGAGGGACACCGAGTCGTACCTGAGACATAACATCGACATTAGCAACCGTCAGGCAACCAGGGAACACCCATATCCGCATGGCTCATTGGCTAGATGCTTGGGGCAAGTCACGAACATATTGCTCCCTTCCCCTAACATTGAAGACATTTCTAGCACACAAAAAAGTGAAAAAAATAATAATTTAGCATCAAAAGGTGTTGCTCCATAATAGGGTAGTTTGGGAATATATTGCTCCACGGTAGGATTGGCTTAAGGTTCTCATGCTTTAAGCACATGGGCAATGATGGAAGCTACCAATCCCTTACAAGAACAACGCCAAAAGTTTATGCCCATAACTAGGTTGAGGGCTCTTCATTGTTTCTCTCACAAGGTTAAGCTACACATATACAATACACATCTCAATTCAAACTAAAATTAAGTTATAATTACAAATCTACAAATTAAAATTATAGATCTAAATTCTTTTTCAACATATCTGCTCTTCTGTGAGGTGGTTAATTTTGGTGTTAATGGAGAACATAAGAAAGGAGGGAGAAGGACAGACAAAGAAGAGAGAGACTAAAGCTAAATTATGAATGATAAAGGGTGGGTAAAATATAAGGTTAGGTTTTAGCAAATCATTGAGAGGGTTAATAATGGTGTTTTAGGGTGTATGTTTTTTTCCCTTTTTTCCTATATAGTAGTTATCTATCTTTCATATAATTCCATTGTAAAACTATCAAGATTGTTTCTAAAATGTTTTTTAGTTAGATTTCAAAACAACTTGTTGTGCAACATACCAAAATATATCAAAGAAATTAAATAATTTCTTATTTTAGGAATATAACTTAATAATACAAGACGTTAAAATATGGGTGTTATAATATCAACCATTTCTAAAATAATATGATAAATGAAAATGGTAAGATAATTAGAACTCATCGTTTTGGGCTGATTCTCAGATACTCTCCTGCCCGTCTTGCCTGCTCCGATCGTGTCTTTTGCGAACAAGAAGTCGACGAAGGCACGCCATTTGTTTGACGCCGGCAAAACTACAATCGAAGTTTCTCCGTTCTGGCAATTGGTCCACTAAGGTACACATTCTCCTCTCCTTTTCTATTTCTGTCTATACGATTTTCATGCCAAACTTATCCCCCGTTACACCACATCGAATCGAGGGACTCCCTTTCACTCTACTCTCGAATTAGTGATTATGATTCATTGATATGTTATTTTGGTTTTAACTTCGCGTGATTTGAATTATATATTTGATCATCATGTTCTATTTCATAGCTATTGTGAATCTTTAGGTCGATCAAATTGTAATTTTATCGCTGTTTGATACGTTGATCTTTCTGTCATGCTGATGATTTTGACTTGGCTTCTTGTCGATATAAATTTGGGGCGACGCCTGGGAGTTTGTATCTGTTTTCGGATTTTTCGATTTCTTATATTGAGTTCAATCTACTAGAATGGTTGGATTGTGATGGGACGAAGATTTTGTATACGAAGATGGGTCACGAGTGGTACCTCTTGTCTTTTTTCTTTTTCTTTTTTTTTTTGAAATTTGATAAGTGTGTTCATTTTAATTCATTTGTATACGAATACTGCACTCTCTCTGTGGTTCTTTTATTATTATTATTATTATTATCTCCAGCAAAATTATTTAATGTGCTTGTTTTAAACAATTGTTAGTTATGGCGGGAGCGCCAGTGTACTGGTTTCTGGAAACCGAATAGACGTTACTTTGTTTCACTCCAGTCTTTCTTGCCTGCCTCTTGTCATAAACTAGTGACCATACTAGTAGCTTACTTCTATTTGCCCTTTTCCCTTTCTTTGTATTAACAACTTGCGTCTATCCAATGCTCAAGTTTATGCCCAGAATTATGCTTGTGCTAGCACTAGCCATTTTTAGACAGATATCATGTCGACTATGTTCTGCACGCCGCTTAGGTTTCTGATTGATTATGTAGATGGACATCTTTTCAAATAAAATCCTGACGGCCTCTTCTTATCAACTTATCCCCTGCCCCATCTCAGAATGGAGTAAAGGGCTTCTGATCCTGCCACCACGATTGTTTATCTGCTGGCATCAGTTCCTATTGGTGTAATCATTTCGATACAAGCTAGTATACTATTGCAACTAATAGAAATGCATTTATGCAACTTTCCTTTTTATCTAAAACCTTTTCTTGTGGTGTCTCCTTTCTAGCAGGTATCTGTGCTCTAAGAATTCATGTCGCAGCCAAATGATGACAATATGTCTTCACAATCTCAGGTTAATTTTAGTCTAAACATTAGTTCTATCAAGATAATTATTTTTGGTATCCGTGGCATTGATTTTTCATTGTTCTATGGTTGTGTTAATGTGTCAATACATAATGGTTATTGTTCCTGACGTGTGTTTGGGTCTATCCTAGCCACTGCGATTAAAAAAGCAGGCACACTAAAGTGATACTGCTGACTCCATGTGGGCCCATCGAAGAACGATAACCATTGTTCCAGAGCATATGGGAAAAGCGTGACTAACAATTTAAGCTTTTGCATGTTGTGCTTCAATGTGATACATTCCAAAACTCAATATTTTATTCATGTACAATACCCGGTTTGAAACTTTTGCAGTGCCGTAAAGCAGTTCTGTCTGCTTCGTTGAACAATGAATGTGTTTCATTTGATTATCTATCTCCCTGTTAACATTGTAAACTCGGTGATATTGCTTATCCTCATTTCAGAAGTGGTATGCTAAGGTTGGAGCTGGACAGTAGATACTTCAGTTGTTTCAATTGAGTCTGCTCACTCATATCTATATCATGCTGATCTAAATTAGCACTCCCTCTTTAAGAGTCTTGAGGCTCTGTTAGTTTTTACTTTTTGACTTAATTGAATTTTCTAATAAGCATTTGTTATATTCTTCTGCAACTTTGATCTGCTAGGTATGATATGTAGGTGAAGATTATTTCTGGATGATAGTAAAAGCTTTGACCTATTTTCTTCCCTTAAAAGGCTTGGGCTTTTTCTTTCTATGTGGAGGTCAGGCTAGTAGATCATTATTATGTTATTTTAATTAGCCTAATAATATAATCCTGATAGAATGTGTTCATCATATTAATACAATGATCACTTTTTGTTTATCAAAAAGAGTTTAACTGGTGAGACCATAACCTAATCAGTGGTTGAGGCTGGGGTTGTGGTTACGAGAGGTCTTTGGTTCAAATTCCTCTCTCTCGGTAGTTCACTTTAACGGCAACAGTGATTTATACTCGTCTTCCGGGCTCTCAGTGAATAAAAAAGGAAAAAGGAGTTTGAGGATCTGCCTCTCGATCTGAGTCTTTCATGTGTTTTGTTTTGGAGAATCGATTAGTGAATAAAGCTTTTGGTAATATTTTTGAATTAGAACAAGTAGTGGGTTTCTTTCACCCCCTGGTTGATGGAGGACAAGGTTGAGGTGATTGGAATCAATTTCTGTGTAGTTCCCTTGGCCTTGGCCTATTATGTACTAGTTTCTAAGTATGGGAGTAGGCAGTAACAGTTGTCTAAATTTGCTTTGTGCTCTCAACTGAAGGCATAGTGTTGAGAGCTTGGCTGTGCAATGAGAAGTTAAGTCTTTTGTTCCTACACATTCTACACATAATTTGCTTGCCATTTCATGAACTTCGAATTACTCAATCTTAATGCATTGGAAAGCTAGGAGTGTGAATCGTTTTCATCAACATACTCAAATTCCTTTTAATGCAGCTTCCATCTCATTTCTTCTGGGAACTTTTGGATTCAGCTATTGTCGATGTAGCATCTGAATGTCACCATATAGCAAGACTGGGCCTGGATCAGAACATGGAAGAAGAGGAAGAAGAACTGAGGCTTTCAGCACAAGCCAGGGCTAAGGTTGCTGATCCAAGTAATAGTGGAGAACCCAATGGAAAATATATAGTGGATATATTTGGACAAACTCACCCCACTGTAGCAAATGAAGTGTTTGAGTGTATGAACTGTAGGCGTTCCATTGCAGCTGGTAGATTTGCTCCTCACTTGGAAAAATGCATGGGGAAGGTAACGATCTCCTTGTTTGATGTATTCAGCTAGTAGTCGTCAATTACTACTAGTAGTAGATATGGCTTGCATGAGTTTTATTGGGAGTTAACTTTATATCTTGAGCCTTTCGACTTATTTCTATATTATGTTTTGAATCCTGCTGCAGGGTAGGAAAGCTCGTAAAGTAACCCGGAGTAGCACTGCAACACAGAACCGGTATTCACGAGGCAGCTCTATTTCGACATACTCCACAGCCTTGAACAGGTCATCAAATGGAACAGCTTATGCTGCAGGTGAGGAGTATTCAAATGGAACAGCTGAAGAATCGTGAAAAAAATAAAAGATAATGTATACTGTCGCATTGGCTAATTCAGTGGCTCGAGGAAAGCACTTTGAATTCAGCAAGCAGTTGTGGTTTCGTTTGTTTTTTCACTGCTTTCAATCTCTTCTTTCGGATGGAGTATGATGACAGATTGACAGTGCATGGATTGGTGCTTGCCATACCAACATGTGACCTGGTAGTAAAGATACATAGATTATGTGTGGATGTCAACTTAAGTTAGCTTTCGGGTTATTTTACCCAAAAAAGCTTGCGTGACAAGAAAATTCTGTTATACACGCAAGGTTTTAGGACTGAGAAGCAAAAAGCTTCCTTTGGTATACAAACCATATTGAGCATAAAAGCTCATAACTAAATCTTTTTTTTTTCGGGCTTCAAGCTTGGGTTAGCAACTAGTTTTGCCAAGTAGAACCTCGGGAGATATCATGTTGTATGCATCTGGATGCTACTCTTAATTTACATTTCTAACTTATCTTGATTTATAAGCTAGCTGTTGAGTGGCAAAAAATGTAGCTTCTAGTGATAATAACTTGGTTTCTCGGACTTGTGGGACATGTCTTTGGGACTCGTCCTAGTTTCATGCAGTGCAGTTCTTTGTTAAACTCATTGGTAACAAGTGAAGCCTCCCAAAGTTCTCTCTCGTGAGGACGGCTGCTTCGTCTTCCGGTTTCATTCTGAGGAATATTGCCGGTGCATTCTACAGCGCAGCTCCATTGATCCAACGTGGGCAGGCCGGTGTCATTGAAGAAATTGCACAAGGACTTTGTTTTTAAACCACAACATTTTCCGTACGTGCGTACGTTGGTCAAACTGCCAGTGTTATATTACGTCTATGGTCCCGTGACTTTTTGAGTTGATAGCGGACCTCTCGGCGTGGATGGAGTTATTACCACCAAAGACCGCATTTCTTAAGCAAGGGGGTGATTGGTGGAGATAGATGTGCATAGAAGCCTTCGTGTGTGATGATCAAGCCCCGTAAATGCTATCCTATAAACAACCTGCTGTATATTAGTGGAGACCGATATTCTGGAGTGCAGTAAGGCTGGCCAATCTAACAAGCCAGTGTCGTTCACATGCTCGCCAAGCCCCTACCAAACAATGGGTTGTTGTGAGAGATGGGAGAGTCCATGCCAATGAGCAACAGGACCTTGTGCCAAATGTGGGAGAAAACTAGAGGTTATCACCCCACCTTTAATTTATCAGAGCTCCCAAACCCCCCCCCCCAAACAAAGGAAGCTTTTGCTAAGTGGAGGGGATTCCTGTCCTATGCTGAATGTGGGTCAAACTAAACAATCTCCGCCAACCTTGGATGCATATGGTCAGAGGTAAAAATGTATTAGAGGAGTATGTCCCTTTTCTAGATGTTCATTTAACATGAATACTGGAGGGTGGTGGAATATAAGGGGGCTCAATGACCCTCTTCAACAAAAAGAGGTTCAACAATGGATTAGAGAAATAAACTAGGGGCGGTAGGCTTAGGTTAAACGAGAATAAAAGAAAATAAAGCTAATCAAATTCATGGTTCTTTGGCTTCAGGTTGGCAATGGGTGGGAAATTATCAACACCATTACAATGGTTGTATATGGTTTGTTCAGCAAACAAATGCTTGGAGAATTGAGGAATTAAGTAGCTGTGACCAAGGGATTCAACTACGCATTCAGGATAACACTCAACACTTGGATTGCCATCTATGCATTGTGTATACACTCCACACTGGCTGTGAACGAAAACCTTTGTGGCAGTGGTTAATCCAACAGATACCACAATAGAAACCTTGGTTAGTGGTGGGGGATTTTAATGTGATACTTTGCTCGGATGAGAAACAACAGTGCATCGTGCATGAGTAGGACACGAGAGAGTTTTAGTAATGTGTACACGCCCTACAACTAGATGATCTAAAGTTCCCTAGGGTATACTACAACATAGTGAAATAAGCAAGATTCTCATCACAGGGTCTCTTGCAAGCTCAATCGTGTATTGTGTAATCAACTTCGGCTAGAGGTGTTTGGTGGATCTTGAGCGCATTTTTATCCACCCCATTATCTCGGAAAATGGTTCGATGGTTGTATATGATTAGAAAAGCAGAGACATTGATCCCAAACCTTTCGATGTTATAATATGTGGGTTGAGGACCCTAAATTTCTACCTGTTGTTGGATGAGGTTGGGTATACAGAGGTAGAGTCCCTCTTTTAGAATCCCTAGGCGTTAGGCCAAAGTAGCTCAAACCACTGAATAGCCTTAGCGTGCTAAAATTTAGTAGCATATTTAGACTTGTTCAAGTTGCTAGAATGGAACTTCAACATGTTCAAATGCAGCTGGATGTTAACCCACGTGATTTACAATTCATTTTTTATAGAACATTCATGCATGTTGTAATGCCCAAAAATTACAATTTTTTTGTTTGTTTAAACTCTATAGTTGTGGAAGAAAAATTCAAAATGCAGGTGTTAATGCTAGAGGTATGCAAAAGTGAATATATATATACACTCAAATATTTTTTTAAAATATTCGTTCTATGTCTTTTAAATCAAATATTTGAAAAATCAGGATCGGATATGGGCTAAATTTGAATATATCTCCGTATAAAAATATTAGTTGATCAAATTTAAGAAATTTTACAAGAAGATTTTTAAAAGTAAAAAATGTATATCAAATAATATTTTTATTTGTATTTATATAAATTCTTATTTTCTCTAAAAAAATATTAAAATATAAAAATAAATAAATTTAAAAAACTTAAAACTACAAAAATACAATGCTATGATGTATTATTGAAATAATCAACAAAATATAGAAAATATTTTTTTCCAATTGAATAATTCAATTAAAACCGTATATCCTAAATGTTGGATATCATTTTCTTACTAAAACCCAATCAAATATCTTAAACATTAGATTGGATTTTTAGATCCTTAATTTTTTCATATCCCTAGCTACTATTGTTGTCAACATGAGTCTAGTATCCGTAGGGAAAAAATAATTTACAAACAAGTCACAAACTTGAGAACAATGGATGTAGTAATAACTATACTATGATGTTGTGGAGATCAACCCCCAAAAATATACAACAAAAAGGATATGGAATATAAGAGTCCAAAATATCCGCAATACAAAATATTCTGAAAGCACCACCGAATAGCTTCTAATTAAGTCCTAATCCAAATAAGCCTAGGCACATCAATATACATATCAATAGCATCCTCATTAGGTACCTGTAACAAGTTATCTGCAATTGTAGTATCAATATACTGATGTACTGAGTAAGCAAGGCCTTCCCTATAAAAGCAGCATGCAATACATAAGCCATCAAGTACCTTCAATTTAGGATAGTTCAAGTTAGTATATAGGTTACACACAAATGGGACAAGTAAGAGGTGTTTTAGCATGACACCGCTACATAAAAAACATATAGACGACGGTTAGAAAGTGGTATATGTGGTGGTTTGTACCTATTGCCTAATGTATCACTGTGTATATTATATACAAAGGTTCTAAAAATGGTTGTATAATTTTTTTTAATTTGGCTCAAAATTTATGAGTGCCATAATATATACGACGGATAATATACATAAAAATTAACATATAATATACATATACACAATGGTTTTGACTAATAATTATCGTGTATTGCTTATTTTTTTTAATAAAGCATATATGATCATTAACATACCACATTTTATTCTACAAAAAAAAAACAACTTATAGATGTTTCTAAGATATTTTCACCGACATCAGTGTAACACCCCCAAATTTCACTCCTGAAAAAAAAAATTTGAAAGAATAAAGCGGAAGCTAGGAGCGAATTTGGAAAATGTTACCGCCACATCTAACACAAGATAAATGTCAACCATCTATCTCATGTTAGATGCAAGGCTAAAAACCTGTTAAACAATTAAATCCGAACTTTAAAAGCATGACAACGTTACAAGAATTTAAAAGTCAATTACAAAACCCTTGGAAATTTAAATACAACACTTGTAACTTCCAAGGATGAATATAATTAAACAAAACAAATCCCGAAGGATAAATATCCGGACTGCCTACTCACTCAAGTCAAGCCTTCCACCCCAAATTAGTAACCGATCAAACCTGCATCAAAGGTCTGCTCCCCACCATCGGTGGATCATCACAAGACTCATTCAACCAGTGTAGTATCAGTACGGGTCCAATACTGAGTAAGTCTTACTACCCTATCTTATGAGAGAGACGTAAACGATAACATCAAATACATATTAAATTATGATACAATACGTTGATACAATATCATACATACTCACAAACCACAGCAGGAATCTTGCCATATACCTATAGTAACATATGAAACATATATAACATCCCATTTAAACACATAAGCGTAGTATAACCGAAATATAAAGTGACTCATGCACCTCAAGTAGGAATAATCCATATTATTGGAAACTCAACGCGTGACATACTCACAAAATCAGCATGTAGTAATACAGATAATAAAAGCTGACCATAGTCCAATTAGACTTATTCGCTTTGAGTCTTTATTAAAAGTAGTCATTTCACACCACAGTCTTTATTAATCCACGTGAGTACGGGAACCCCACTATTATAGCCGGTGGACCGGAATATATAAACTCAGGGCAGAACGCTCCTGACCACTATTATTTGCCGGTGGACCGGTCTCCAGGGCGGAACGCTCCTGGCCACTATTATTTGCCGGTGGACCGGTCTGGCCCCAACTCGCATGGTGTTTCACTGTAAGTGCTTGTGACTCATTCTTTATTCTCATCAATAATATATTCATTCCACACATATTCTTTAATAGTCCATGTGAGTGCGGGAACCCCACTATTATAGCCGGTGGACCAAAAAGTATACACTCAGGGCAGAACGCTCCTGACCACTATTATTTGCTGGTGGATCGGTCTCCAGGGCAGAACGCTCCTGGCCACTATTATTTGCCGGTGGACCGGTCTGGCCCCGACTCACACGGTGTTCCACTGTAAGTATTTAGTATCTTTCCCATGTCTTATAAATTTTACATTTGGGTTGCCGAGCACGGAAACCCCCACTATTATAGCCGGTGAACCGGAAAGCATACAGGGCAAAACGCTCCTGACCACTATTGTTCGCCGGTGGCACGGTCTCCAGGGCACCCCGGCTCCTGGCCACTATTATTCACCGGTGGACCGGTCTGGGCCCGGCTCAGCATCTTCCTCTTTAAGTGATTAGTATCTTAACGTATCTTATTTGAAAGTGTTTTACCCTTGACATGCATGGCTAACTATATCCACATTTATCCTCCTAGGAGGGCCCGTCCCATATCTTGGAACTCGTGCACCCCTTATCACACCTCGATATCCATTTCCCTCTATAATAACACATGATAAAAACCAACTCCTAAGGGTGTGGGTTAAGACCCAACACCTCGTGGCATCAGACTCCACCCGCTATCTCCCTCTAAGGTTTTCCCTTGGAAACCCTAATTGGACCTATGTGGCCCAACTTTCTCTCACATACACTAACATTAATCCATTTATCACCCCACACCTCATCTCATTTAGATCAAATCCCAAATCATATCTCTTACCCATTGATTCCACCTGTGACCCTAAAACCCTAGTTGGCTACTTTAACCCTATTACCTTTCTTCTCCCACAAGTAACCTCTCCTTTTTACCCAATACTTCTTCTCTCCCATAACACCCATAATCGTTCCTCATAACATAAACTCTCACTCTCAACCCGCACCTCACTCACCGTTAATCATTTTTACTTTTGCCTTTTCCAGATTACTAATTCTTCCCAAACCCTAATCGGGTCCCTTATACTCCCTTTTAGAAACTCACTTCCCATTTATTTCTTTTTGCCCTTTTATCTCCATGTCATAATAATAATAATAATAACCACCCTAGCATGCATGTCCTAGAGGGTTACATCATATCACAGCACATCATAATCACCACATATGGACATCACATTCATGTCGTAAGAAAACGCATACCACATACATTAACTCGAAGCTGCGCTACGCATAAAACACATTAAGGACAACCATACGATACACAACCGGACATGGTATATATATAAAACATCTAAGGCATGCAAGTCACACAACACATAGGAACCTTAGCCACCTCCTTACGAAATACCCATAAGTAGAGGTAAGTAGAGAACTTATGTAACACCCCCAAAATCCACTACTGAAAAATTTCGTTTTATTAAAAGATAATAGCGGAAGCAGATAATCAAAACGTGAACTTTGGGAGTATTACCGCCACACTTAGTACCAGACCGGTTCACTCATACCGTTCCAGTACAAAGTGCTAAGGCTAAGAAAATGAAATACAATTCGAAAGACATTCAACATGCATAAATCAGAGTAAATTGCAAGCTTCAATGTATTTAAATCAGAGTAGCGCATCAAATCGTTTTCAGGAATAAAATCCACCAAGGGTGGTTACTTTAACAACGTTATCATTTAAAACCGAGTAATTTAAATGAGAAAGAGAAAGAGCCATGATACCGGAAAATTCCTTACTCTCCTTCCCGTAACCCACTTGAGTAGCACCTGAAAATACCTGCAAGGGCACTGCCCATTGAATAGGCAGGGGCCCCATAAAGGGAATCCCTTCAGTACTACGGTACTGAGTAACCCTTTAATACCACACTTAAAGATAGGCCCGCATACGACACAAGATGCAAGCCACACACATATAAATAATGAGAGATGCATACATAACAATGACAAACACAATACTTTATAAGTCACGATCGATACTTTAGGCCTTAAGCCATTATTCTGTCATTAATCCATCAATATCATATTTTGTATCCATGTGAGTACGAGAACCCCACTATTATAGCCGGTGGACCGGAAGTCAACACACAGGGCAGAACGCACCTGACCACTATTATTTGCCGGTGGACCGGTCTGGCCCCGACTCACATGGTGTTCCACTATAAGTGATTAGTATTTTTCCATAATCTTATTCACATACATAACCAATTTTATTGAGCTCGGGACCCCCACTATTATTGCCGGTGGACCGGAATATATATGTAATCATCATCCAGGGCACAACGCTCCTGGCCACTATTATAACCGGTTGACCGGGATATATATAACTCATCATCCAGGGCACAACGCTCCTGGCCACTATTATATCCGGTGGATCGGTACTCATAATCACACACCAGGGCAACACGCTCCTGGACCACTATTATAACCGGTGGACTGGTACGCAATATCGTAAATCATCTGGGCCCGGCTCATTAATATTCCACTTTCAATTATCGTATCTTTCCTTTCTTTAATAAGCACATCAATCATATTTATTTGCCTCGATTGGGAGATCGATAACCCGGGACACAAAGGTACACCGGTCGTACCGGTGCATATCAGCTACTCAGTACCCTTGAACCATGAACCCAAGGACGCAAAGGTACCCTAGTCGTACTGGTGCATAAAGCTAACTCAGTACCCTACCGACAAGGACACCTAATCCATAAGTATGCATACCCCCTAACTAGGTCCGTAGAGCTAGGAAGAGTAAGATATAGGGCCTGGCTGGGGCACAAAGGCACACCAGCAAATACCAGAATAATCGTGGACTAAACCACGTCCTTAGGGTAGCGACCC
The DNA here is from genome assembly GCA_030549775.1 of Tamarix chinensis. NCBI lineage: Eukaryota > Viridiplantae > Streptophyta > Magnoliopsida > Caryophyllales > Tamaricaceae > Tamarix > Tamarix chinensis. Next base: position 102,071,189 of record CM060171.1, on the reverse strand, counting down.
CTAAGGAGTCACCATTCCCGATCTCGAGGTCTTTCACTTTAAATAATAGTGTCTTAATTAAGGTGATCACATACAACACGATAATCCGATACTTACTCACTTTCAATCGTTTCGATATCATTAATCGTTTCTTATTCAGAGGATTATCCAGGATGTCATAGAGAAACCATCAAGGCCATACTAATCATTAGATACTCTTACTTGGCTAATCAATATTATTTAATCATATTAATGTTCCACAATCTCAAGGACCTATTAGGTACAAATTACTCATTTTCCCTTTTCTTATATAATTGTTAAGTATCCGTTCCTTACTTGATAAATTACCACATTACCCTTAAGGTTGCATAATTACCAAATTGCCCTTTGTCCGATTTAGGTTACCAAATTATCTCATACACTTTTCAGATCATCATTCACCCCTCCTAATTACTATACTTATCATATTTCCCTTTTGGTTGGTTATATTACCAAATCACCCTTCTCCTTTGTTATAATTACTAAATTGCCCTTGAGTTGGATAAATTACTAAATTACCCTCCTTCATTATCATGATTACTATTTTGCCCCTTTAGTTGGTTAGACAATTATCACTTTACCCTTTTATCGGCTAAATTACCAAATTGCCCCTTTAGTTGAACAAATTACCAAATTGCCCTTCTCCTTTATCATAATTACCATTTTACCCCTCTCAATTATTTTAATTGCCATTTCCCCTTTTTAATTATCACAAATCCCAAATTACTCTTCTTCATAATTACCAATATTAATTTACCCTTTTTCATAATCAAAATTACTATATTACCCTTCTCCATTATTAAAATTACCATAATGCCCTGTAATTGGTTAATTTACCAAATTACCCTTCTATAGTATCATACTTATCCAATTGCCCTTCTACAATCATAATTTAATTGCTAAATTATCTTTTGTCGTTATCATAATTACCAAGTTACCCCTTACTCCCAAGTTTACCATAATATCCTTTCATTTACAAAATTACCATTTTACCCCTTACATCCAATTTTACCATAATATCCTTTTATTTATGAAAATTACCACCTTACATCTTTTACTTTACAAATTACTATTTTACCCTTTTACATCCAAGATTACCATCTTTATCTTTCCTTACATAATTACCATTTTGCCCTTCTTTTCCAATTTACCATATTACCCCTTTATAAAATTTCCACTTCGCCATTCACTTATAAAATTTACCATATTACCCTTTACTTATGAAATTACGATTTTGCCCCTCTACCTCCAAAATTACCATAATGCCCTTTTTACTTGAACAATTACCATAATGCCCTCCTTCATCCAAAATTACTATTTTACCCTACTTCTAAAATTACCATTTTACCCTTCTTTCTCACAACTTACAATTTTATCCTTTACTTGTAAATTATCATTTGGCCATTTAATTATAAAATTACCATATTATTCTTTTATCTCAAAAATTACCGAAATACCCTTTCCACTTATAAAATTTTCACTCAACCCCTTTATTCACCATTTTTATGAATTTACTAACACTACATAAAATAATGATATTAATACTTCATTTTTATCATCTAAGTCCACCAACTTGTCATTTTTCAACATAATACTCATTAGCAACTATACACATTGATTTACTTATCTCATAAGAATAATTACTAAAATACCCTTAAACAATAACATCATTCATGCATTAACAACATGGTACATCATAATCAAGTGTTTAACATCTCTATCCATATTCCAACTCCTTCTTTATTTAGCATACCTACATATAGCATAAAGGTTATCATGCTTTTTCTTTTTAACAAACAATATAAGAAACCATAAACATATCATGCTAAGCATACAAAACATTCATAGAATCATACTAAACCCTAAATGTGCTAGCATGCGTTTTTCCATATATTTAAGGGAGGATTAACGGCTACCTTAATCCCGCAAAATATCAAATCTTACCAAGCATAATTAGCAACTCAACACCTAAAAATAATATCCATCATATTTATGTTAGAAATAAGAATCCAAGTATAAAACTTTATAAATTTTAATTAATAAAACAGTTAACATAAAATACCATTATACCTTAAAAATTATCCAAACAATTTTTAAAATGAAGGGGAGCTCATGCTGCATGAGCAGCGTGAGTTTCATGCAAAATTATGGGGAGAAAAGGGTTCGAAGGGGGTGAAGGGAGAAAAATAAACCATTTTCGGGTTAGGGTCTTTAGGCTAGGAAAGAAGGTGGTTAGGGGAGGTTCTAAGGCAAGTGAGTGGTGCAGAAGTGAAGAGGGGGTGTAGGTGGAGGCTAAGGGTGGTTTCACGGCGGCTCAAGGCGGCGGAGAGGCGGCAAAGTCGGCTGCCGAGAAGGGTCGAGGGAAAAGGCTGTGAAGGAAGGAAAAGGAGAGGGAAAAATGGAGGGGTTCGAGGGTTGTTTTCGGCTAACTAATGGATGGCGGTTGTAGAGGGGGTTGCAGGGTGTCGAACGGTGGGTTGGGTGGCGGCAGAGGTGGCCGGACGGCGGCGGTAGAGGCGGTTGCAGGTGGCTTGGCGGTAAGGGGAAAAGCTGGGAAGAAAAAGGAAGAGGAGGAGAAAAGGGGAAGTGCGGGGCTCGAAGGGGCTGTGTGGGGGTGCACGGTGGTAGTAGGCGGTGGCAGAAGGCGGCGCAGGGCTGGGCTCGGTGGTTCGAGCAGCGGCGGGTGGCGGTGAGAAGGAAAAAAAACAAAAAAAGGATGGGGAAGAAGGGAGGAGAGAAGGGAGAGCTCGGGGGAGGGATATTAGGCTCGAAAAATGTGGGAATGAAGGGCTTGGGAGATAAAGAAAAGAAGAGGGAGAAGAGAGGGGGCAGGGCTGGCCGGCGGTGCTGCAGTGGTGGCAGGGCTGTCGGTTGGCAGGGAGAAAGGAGGGGAAGAAGAAGGAAAGGGGAGAGGCATGCGGGGCTGTGGTCCGGGGCCGGTTTGGCTCAAAGAAGAAAGAAAACGACAGGGGAAGAGAGAGAGGGAGAGGGAGGAAGGCACGGGAGCTGCAGGGTGGCAGTCGGTGGCAGCGGGCATGGCGTCGAAGGTGCAGGTGGTCGGGCGTGGGAGGTCGAAGAAGGGAAGAAGAAGAAAGGGACGAGGCGGTCGGACCGGCGCAGGAAAGAAGGGAGAGCCGGCCGGTCCAGGAAAAGAAAATAAAGGGGGGCAGCTGGGCTGGAGGGACGGGCGTGCGAGGGAGAGAAGGGGTGAGGCGGGAGAGACGGGCCGAAGGCCCAATGCGCGGGGAGAGAAGGCTGGCCTGGCGAGGCAGCCCGAGGGAGGAAGAGGAAAAAGAAAAAGAAAAGGGAAAAAGGAAAAAAAAGGGTAAAAAGAGAGATGGTAAAATAGGGAAAATAATTTAAATTAATTTATAAAATCATAAAACATAATATTCTTGGTAAATTATTTAATTTAATAATTTAATTTATTATAATCTAATATTTTAGTTTAAAAAGGATAAAGTTGGTAAAATATTAGTTTTGGAAAATTATTTAAATAAAACAAGATGATAAATAGCAAAATATTTATTTTTAATTTATTAAATACTTTTATCCGAATTTACATACTCTAAAATCCATAAAATAATTAAAATAAATAATCTAAAGGCAATTCTATTCCAAATAAAAGTAATTTATTAAAATATAGGTTTTCAAAATTTTTGGGGTATTACAGAGTTTGTCTAGCTATGTAGTGGTAGATCTTAAGGTGTATTTATCACTTTCTCAATTAAGGCGGTTATGACTTAAAAACCTTGATTAGCACAAGAACAAGTTCTGGTAATCTCTATAGCCCATCACAATATCTATGACTAGTAATTTGATCAAAACAAATTAGTGCATATGAGGTTTACAAAAAAAAACAAAGCTAATAAAATATAGATTATCTTATGTAAAATGCTCAGACAAGAAGGCATATATAGCTCAGAAAGATTAATATGCTTTGTCATGAATCTCAACATGCCACGTTGATGGTTAGAAGATCATAATTGGTCTCACTCCATTCACATCTAATCATATAGATATATGTTCCCTACATTAAAATTTAACCAAAAAAAAATATCCACATGACTTTATCTTCATTTTGTGATTCTCTATAAGCAAGATTTCAAATATATGTTCATCATTGACTAGCTAAAGTCACATAAGACACAATATAAAACCAACAAAAAAAATCTCAACTAAGCACACGTCACATAAAAACACTCAAATGAGTGGATAAAAAATGACATGGACTCATCATAAAACAAAATAAAAAAATAAAAATGGAAAAACACATAGAAAGTTAATAAAACACAAGGACAAAGTTAAACTCATGCTTTTAACATTATCTATAAAAAACTTTTAGCAAGAAAGTTGCAAATACACAATATCTTCCACATAATATCCATGCAAATGAACATTCATATGGTTCCAATCTTTATTTTTCTCTTTTTAGACCTTTTAGTTTTTGTAGGCATGAAACCTCAACTCATCGAGATCATAAAAAATGTTATACCCTATGATTTGTTCATGTAATCTAAATTAGCTAAGCAACTTACCCATGTTAGTTCCACTTAGATTGATGCCCATAATTATAAACTATGTAGCATTAGGACCATGAAACTTATCCATGAGGATTGAAGAGGGAGGCTTAAGTAGTACTTGGTAAGAAATTTCTTCCTCAAAAAGAGGGGTCTCGTTATCATACCCCTAACTTCTCTCCTTTTGGATATTGAGGTGAGAACTTGTTGTTCTATATGGTTATTGTTCTATATGATTCGCTCGAACAATGCACTAAAGGCTTTTCCTTCATCAATTAAGTGACCTTAAAAATCCTGCGACATGCATTATCATAAAGAGGGTATTCTCTTACATTAGTTAAATTAAACTTAGCCCTATACAATTGATTATTTGATTTGCATTATTGTAAACATTGAGAAAATAGAATGAAAGGTTGATGGTGCTTTACCTTAATCTTGGAACTCTCACTAGGTGTGGGTTTCTTACTTACCTCTTTTTGAGGTTCGATTGTTGGATTGATTTGTTCATCACTAAAATTCTCATTGGCATCCCTCTTCAAGCTCTGAGATGGTAAATTTGAAATTTCCTTGCCAATGCTCGCAGTTATTGACATTGGTCCTTTCTTTTGATTGGTCTTAGCATCACTAGGAAAGGTCTCTTGAGCTCTCTTAGCTAATATGTTGGCTAACTGGTCCAATTGCACCTCCAAGTTCTTTATATACACCCCTTGACTCTTCATATATGCCTCATGATTTCGAAAAATAGCATCATGGGCACTGATAGCCTTAGCCAATAATTCTTCTTCCAAGCTAGGCTTTGTCTTTTGAGGTGGAGCTGAAACTTTGTAACACGAGGGTGGCTAACTCACATGATACTAATTTGGAATGGGAATATGCTCCCACCATAAAAGTTAGGGTGGTTGCACCATTCCAAGTTGTAGGTGTCTCACTAGGAATTCATTTGCTTGTTAAAATTACCCACATAGTTGGCTTGTTTATATGACTAAAAACAAATTTTATCTACTTGACAGTCTGTACTAGTTGTAGTCCACCACATAAGTAACATCTAAATTTTTGAACCTACATCTCAAAAATGCTCAAGTTATCATAAATTTGGCTTTAAAAATCTAATATATCATAAAGAGAAGTTATGATTATTGGTTTTCACTTCCTCGATGAAGTGTAGAATATTTCTCTTCATAAGCCTATACACACAAACACACACTCACTTAAGGACTCTTATTTTTTTGTTGCTAAATATTAAAAAAAATTATAGTTTACAAGTCAAAAGCATATCATTTTCTTTTTTCAATCTTTTTCTTTCATCTTTTCTCAATATTTTCTTACATTTTTCTTTCTATTTATGCAGGTTTTTGATACAATATGTTTTGAGATTGCAAAATAATAATAATAATAATAATAATAAAATAAATAAAAATTAGTACATACAATTTTTAACTTTCCTAATCACCCTCATCTAATCCCATCTTTAACTTTAATCTAAATTTTAGCCCTAATTTACTCATAGTTAGGAAATAATAAAAGAAATAAAATTATATATCTCATTTTTATCTGTATACCAAAAATATAAATCACTTAATTCCAAATTAAGACATGAAATTTATGGTTAAAGTACCGCAAGATGTCAAAACCCATACAAAAATCAACTTTAAGCTTTAAACAAATTAAATACATGAAATTATTATAAATTAAGCACATAATTGAAATTAATATAAATAACCTCACATATTATTCAAATAAGCAACAAAAATATTAAAGTAAAGGGTATAAAATATAAAAAAATTTCGTTAATCGGGCTCTTGATATATGTAAAGCTTCAAATATTACACTTACACCACTATTTTACATATTACTCTCATCATCTTCCTCTTTTATATAGAAAGCAAAACCATCGATCATATATTAGTTTTAGGACATCACGTTCATATAAAGAAGGTGTATCAACGAATAAAAATCAGTATCATATTAAAACGATTTAGATGACAATCACTCCAAAAAGGATCTATTATGTCTATCTAATATCCATTTCTCACTCTTAGATGGATTTAAAGCCCTCAAAGTATCCATGTGTTGATCCACATATGTATTAACATCATTTCTATTGCAAAGGACATATAAGTGAGTATGCAAAAGCATTTTTTCATCATCAATAATGACAATGCGATATCATTTGCACCATTACCTTTTTTCCTCTATGCCTAAATGTCATGATTTAGGAAGGCCTATCAAATTAACATCGGGTAAGAACTCATAACAAAATTCTACCGCCTCCTCCATTGGATAACTCTCAGCAATGCAACTTTTAGGCTTGTTTGGACTACTCACATATCCTTTTGAGAATTTCATATACCTTTAAAATGGATACATGTAATGCAAATAAACTAGCCCTTATAATTTAGCCTTTCTAACGAAGTGAAACATTAAATGAATCTTGATTACAAAGAATGATGGACAAAAATACATCTCATGTTAGAAAAATATAGTTACAATCTCACTATGAAATTTGTGCAACCTTGCAGCATCAATAACATTACTACATAGTTCCTTGAAAAATAAAAAAATATATGGTGACAATACTTTGAACCTGATTTGGTAAGATAGAACGTATAGCAATTAGCACCAAGTCATAAATGAAAATATGATTATCATGATATTTCATACCCACTAAATTCAAATCTTTCATTGAACCAAGTTTCTTGACATTTAAATAATAACCTTCGAGAACCTTCACTCCATACAACACTCACAAAAGAGATCTTCTCTTTTTTAGAAAGAATATAACATGAATGAGGTAAAAAAAAAGTTATATTTCCTTCCTTCTATGAATGCAATTATGTTCTTAGACACATGTCAACCAATTTCAACCAGCATTAATGCCATCCTTGGTCTTTCTTGGCACATTTAGAACTATGTCAATTAGACAATCAGATACATTATTTTTAATGTGAATCACATCAAGACAATATCATATATGCAAGTTCTTCCAATAAGGAAGGTCAAAGAAGATTGACCTCTTCTTCCACTCCACTTGAAGTGATCACTTTATTATTGTATTTTTTCTTCAAAAGGAAAATTCAAATATTTTTTTATAATCTATAAATGGGTAAGATATCTGTAAAGGATCTTTAAAATGTTCAACGGGTATCTAAAGAAATTCTTGAACACCATCTATATATTCTCAAGACAACCTACTTACATGCACCCACTTATGATCCATAATGATAAATAAGTAAAATCCGGACCCTAAATTAAAAAAACGGGGGAATAAGAATGTAAGTCGATTCAAGTAAAGAACTACCAATGTATCTATAATACATATGCACTACAACAACATTTGCACTAGTAACAATACCACAATGTTTACAATACTATTTATTTTGTTTCTATACTTTATTTTTATAAATAGTTTGATAATATATCTAGTGAATGATTTTTCATCTCCATAAGATATAACAACTCAATAACTAACACACTATAATACCCCAAATTTTATCTAAGCTCAATCTCAAGTAATTAAAACCTTAACCTAATTCTAATATAGTGAAATCAATATTTTTATCTTACCCTAATTATGCTATCCAAAATCTTAACATAATCCTAATATTTATCCCGAGTAAATTATATTTTTAAATTAACCTTAATATTGGATGATTAATATCCTAACCTTATACCTAATTTAGCTAATCACATAATTTTAACTTAACAATTACCTAAGTTAGTTAATCATTTCCCTTTTTCTTTTTCTCCTTTTCCTTTTGCTTCCCCGCCTGTTTGACCTCCTTTTGTCTTTCATCTTTACTTTTTCATGCATGAAACATTCTCCCCCAGACCATACATCTGCCATCCTACTAGCCTACCTTCCCTACCCTCATCATCATTAACCATCATCTCCTTCAATCCATAAGATGTGTTCATTATTCTTTACCCAAAATCCTCCCCCCCCCCCATTGTGCACCCCAACCTATGCGAGTGCCTGATAGATGAGATTTATATGTTATTTTGCTAAGTAAAAATGTCATTTATTCCTCATTACTTTTATAACATGTAATCTTTTCTCGAGTTTTTCTCTTTTGGATAGATTTTGCAGGAAAAGATAAAAATGAAGAAATTCAAAGGAGAAATCGATGGAAAGAGAAAAGGCAACAAAGAACACATCAATAGATATGGAATCAATGGAAGAAAAGACTGGAAATGAAGAATATATATCAAAGGGAAGATTGTGTTGAAAATTCATGAAGAAATAATGAAGGAACAAGAAACACGGCCCCCCCGTGTTTCCTAAACACGGCCCGTGTTTTTCTATCAGCACACAAATTTCAGCACTTAAAATTCAGCATTTGGCCGAGGGTTCAAGGACAAACACGGGGGTCCCGTGTTTCCTAAACACGGACCGTGTTTTTCTCAAATTCTGTAACCGTTCGCGCAACGTTTCCCCGATATATTTCTAAAGTTTGAACATTCGAAAAGGTGGTTCGGGGGAGTTCGAGAATGGGATTTTCTCTTTCTCTCTATACTCTCTAGATACCACATGTAATTTGTAATTCCAATTCTTTTTCTCTCCATTGTATTCAATTGAACAATCAACAATCGGCAATTCAATTCGATAAGTTCTTCTCCATTCCTCTTTTAATTGCAAGTTTTGATTTTTGATTGAATGCAATTCAATTCTCTTTGCTGCATTATTATTTTTCTTGTGTTTAGTGTTTCATTGTTAATTTATTTATAAGCATTGATGTTAATTATAGATTATTGCATTTAATTGTGTGTTACTGCAATTATGTAGATAATATAAGGTAGGAGGATTTGATGATGGAATTAGGGTTTTAGATTTTGAAATCATGATTCTAGATGGAATTTAATTGAATTGATGGACGGAATTGAATGATCTCGCATCATAGATTAAGAATTTAAACTAATTAGACTGATCACCTATCTAGTTTAGATCTTAATCTACGCTAGGATAACGGAATTAACACGTAATTGTTAATTAACGTTTCCATAGTAGCAAAAGATTAATTATTAATCTTGTCCATTAATTCGTTCGATTGCATGATCCGAGCTTGTGTGATTATGGTCGTAGTTGACTGCTTTCCATTCGTAATGCTGCCATTAATTGAATCTAGTGTTCTTAACCTAGGTTATCAATTGGTTAGATGATAAATTGAGAGCTTATTCAATTTATTAGAATTAAGAGAAGGCAAAGAGATGAATTATTATGAGTTTCTACAGGTTAACGTTAAATCATTTAGAATCTTTCGTTTCTCCATGATTATTTGATATCCTAATTCCATAATCAATGTCTTCCTGTCCTTATTAGTTAATTAGTGAGTACAATGTTTTATTATTTATCCATAGTTTAGATATTGATGATAGAATTATATGTTATTGCATAACCGGGGTTTTAACATCGATTACAAAATTATTGATTATATTCCATTCCTTGTGGGTTCGACTCCTTCTTGCCATATACTACGTATTTGGAAATTAGGATTTATTTATTAAATTTGTTGTGCATACGACAGTGCATCAGTGCCCCTAAAATGCCCCAAAACTCTAATTTAAGAAATTATGTCAAACCAAGGATTTAATAGGAAAATTAATTAAATGAAATTATTTTATTAAAATAAGGGGAAGCATTAAAGGCAAAATTAAGAGAAAAATAATAAATAATTTAATTAGGGAAAATTTAGTTGTTTTCCTAATTAAAATGAAATTTAGGAAAATTTATTCAAAATATCCTAACTTAATATAAAAAGGGAATTCAATTATTATTTTACTAAATATTATTATTTTAAATATTTAAAAATACCAAAATATTCTAAATACCCCAACCAACCCATTTTTCCTTTTTCCTTTCTTTCCTCCCTTTTCTCCTTTTCTTTCCTTTTCTCCTCCCTCCTTTTCTTTTTCCTCCTTTCCTTCTCGGTTTAGGCATGCGCCCTCGCACCCCAACTCTTTCCCCCTTCTCTTATTTCCTCGTGCGGCCCAAGCTGGCAGCGTCCATTTCTTTTTCTCCTCGCCCACTCAACCGCCCTGTCCTCTTTCTTTTTTTTTCTTCTTTTCTTTCCCCAAATTAGCTGGCCAAACCACCTAACTTTTCTTCTTCCTCCTGCTCCTCCCACGCCTTGCAATAGCAGACTTGCAGCCCTACCATCACCGACTAGCTAACATTGTACCGCCAATCTACACCACCCTTATCTTCCCCATCCTTTTCCTTTCCTTTTTCGACCCCAACAACCCTCCTACTACCTTACGGGTGCCCTCTTTTCTTTCCTTTTCTTCTCCCCCGACCAAACAGCACCTGCCATTTATAAGCCTGTACTGGCCTACCAACGCTGGCCAGCAACCCTACCACACCTACCCCCTCTTGTCCTCTTCCCCCTCTTTGTTGTTTTCACCCCCATTTGCCTATAAATACCCCATACCCGACCTCAATCGAGCTCCCTTTCTCCTACCCAGAAATTTGCCTCCCTTGCATCACTGCCTATTCAAATGCCTCCACCACCATTGTCGCCCATCACCACCTCCCAAACCACCTGCCAAACTCCTCCCTACATCACCCTCCATCGAACCACACCCCCATCACCTCCACCATGGTCATGCCAAATTAGCTACCCAAACTACCAATTCTCCTCTAGTGTAGCCCCTCCCACCACCATTCCCGCCATGGCCACCACTCCCCCTACCTTCCAAAACACCCACCAAAGCCTCTTATACTACCCCTACCTTCTTTTACCCTTCCTCCCCCTCCACCACCTTCAACCACCACACCAACCACTGCCTGCGCCACCCCTTTGGCTATGCCACCACTACCATTCCAACCCTCTCAACCCAGAGCATCCACCACCACCAAAACCACCCTCTCGCTCCCCTTGTTTTATCCTAGAAACCCACCTCTTCAACTCCTCATCCTCCTCCACCACCACCACTGCTTAGTCACCACCACCTCAAGGTTGTGCCCTAGCCTCCCCAACCCTTAAATATTATTAATGTAATTGTTATTATTTCATTAGTATTAATATCATTACTACTACTACTACTACTACTACTAACACTATTAGTAGTAGTAGTAGTAGTAGTATCATTATTGTTGTTTTTTTTGTTAGTATTATTATGACTCTAATATTATTATTATGAAGATTTTAACCATTATTATTAATATTATTATTATTATTATTAACTTGGAAACTATTATTACTAATGTTATTTTTAATATGATTATTCGAACCCTATCATTACTATAACTAAGATTTGAAGTATTATTATTACTATTATTATTAACTTTGGCCCTATTATAATTAATGTTACTATTATTATGATTATTAGAACCCTTATTATTATCATTATTAAGGTTCGAACTATTATTGTTGTTGTTGTTACCTATATCGCTAATATTACTACTACTACTAGCATTCTTATTATTACTATAATTATTATCATTATTATTAGTATCATTATTGTCACTATTTTATTATTACTACTACTATTATTATTAATTTTTTGGTTATTATCATCATCATTATTATTATTATTATTATTGTTGTTGTTGTTGTTGTTGTTAATATTAAAGTTATTATCTTTAGTGATATAAATATTACTAATAATACTTTAACATGGACCAATATAACTACCAAGACCTATTTTGGCTAGTAATAGTATGATTAGCTACTTTAAGAATAATACCCTACTTTTACTTACAAAACTACTATTATTATTATTATTAACCATAATATTATGCTATGAAAAAGGTAGGTAGGAAATAACGATAATTTTGGTAGGAGGGGAAGTTAATCCTATTGTTTCCCTCTTTTAGGTGAACCAAGTCAAAACTCTAAGGAAGCATAGGAGCGTGCTCCAAGTTTAGTGTTGTTCTAGGTAAGGATATGGTTAAGGCCTTTTGTGCGAGAGAATGTGCTATGTGTGCTGGTTTGATGTGTGTGCTTTAGATATTATATTATCATGTTCTTGTAGCGCAGCTTGCTAAGTATGGAGCTAAGGTAAGTTGCATGTGTTTATGATATGTGTAATGCGATATTATTGCTTGTACTTAAATTGTGTTTATGTAATATTTCCCCTTATGACATGCATGATAGGAAATTCTAAGTATTATGATGTGGTTGTGAGAAAATGGAAAAGAATAAGGAAAGTGAGTTAACTAGAGAATGGTAATGATGGCCTAATTATCTTATGACCTATGGGTGGACAAAATGAGGGATAATAAGAACAATTTAAGGGAATGGATCAAAAACATGAATGGAGAGTCTAGGGTTTGCATGAGATGGTTAGCCTTTGTATGGGGATACCTTTTACATGGGAAAATTTTATTTGAGGATCGAGTAAGGTAAGGAAAGATTTTTTAGGGTGATTAGAGTCCATATGTGAAAAAAAGTACATGGGTTTATGTAATGATGCATAGGAGACTTGACTAGGGTTTTGGGAGGAAACCCTAAGTGAGAGAATGTGTAAGGAAGGGAAAACTAATGGAAATGGTTAGAATAAGGAATAAAATATGGAAGGGTGTCACATGGAGGAAAAGTAAGTCAAGTGAGAAAAATGTATTTGGGTTTTGAGTGAGTGACAAGAAAGAAAGAAGAAGTACTACGGTTTTCGGGGAGCAAACTAGGGTTTTTGTGATCATGTGTGGGAGTTGGATAGTGAGGTTGTGATGTCAGGTGTGGATCGAGGGAAGTGATGGTTTTGGTAATAAAGAAGAGTTTTGGGTTCTCGTGGTGAGTGGAAAAAAAAAGATGGAAAGGAAGTCTCGGGGTCATAGGTTATGTTGGATATATGTCATGTGGAAGAGGTGATAGTAAGTAAGAGTAATGAATGAATAACGTTATATGAGGAAAGAGAGGTGCTAGGTTTTTGGGATGGCCAACTAGGGTTTCGTAGCCACATGTGTTATATGAGAAGTAAATTGGGTGCTTGGGGATTAATCGAGTGAGGTAATGAATTGGAGGAGCATGAGTTGTGTGGGATAGAGGAAGGTTGGGCCATATAGGCCAAATTGGGGTATCTTGGAGGAAAATCCTAGAGAGTGATATGGAGTTGATTCAGAGATATGGAAAGTGGGCATCAAAGCTGAGTATACATGGTAATGAGAAAAGAGTGGGAAAGAATTTTTGGATGTATTAGAGGAAGTAAAAGTCCCAAGATATAGGATAGGATTTTGAAGAAGTAGTGTTGGTCGTGCATGTCTAGTTGGATTTGTGTGTAGAATATGATATAATAAAACACTAAGTACTTAAAGTGAAAGATTATCGAGCCAGGGCCTAGTGAGGTTATATATTTTCTGGTCCACCGGCTATAATAGTGGTTAGGAGCGTTCTGTCCTGTTGAGTGTTTTTGGTCCACTAGCTATAATAGTGGGGGATTCTAGGCTCGATAAACCAAACTTTGCATGATAATAAGTCATGGGAAGATATTATTTAATTATAGTGGAACATCTCATGAGTCGAGGCCAGTGAAGATATATTTTTTTAGTCCACCGACAATAATAGTAGTCAGGTGCGTTCTACCTTGTGGAGTGTTTTCGGTCCACCGGCTATAATAGTGGGGTTCCCGTATTCATGTGGAATTAATATGAGAAATTTTTGAACTATAAATATAAGGCATGGAAATATACCAATTAATTACAGTGGAATACCATGTGAGTCGAGGCCGGTGAGGTTATATATTTTTTGGTCCACAAGCTATAATAGTGGTGAGGTGCGTTTTGCCCTGCTGAGTGATTTCAGTCCACCGACTTTAATAGTGGTCAAGTGAATTCTACCCTATGGAGTGTTTCTGGTCCACCAACTATAATAGTAGGGTTCACATACTCACATAGAATTAATATAAGAAATGTGCAAGACACAATATTAGTTTAAGTTTGGCCTGATCTTATGAACCTGAATCATATTTTGTATGCCTTATGTGTTTATTTTCTTGCATGGTCTTACTTTTTTGTTTCTCACTAGCCTTACCCATATGGTTACCTTACTCAGTACGTAGCATACTGACCACCTGTTCTATGGGTGTTACTCATTCCCATGAGCAAAGGGCCCTTCTAAATTTATGGAGGTAGATGGGACCGTGTTTGATGCCTATGACGTATGGGATGTGTGATGACCATTAGACATACTTGGGGTTGAGAGCGGATGTTGGTCAGACTCTCTTTATTCCTATTGCTAATGGTTCTAATTTTATTTCAGTTTTGTTTTTTGGCATTATACCTTTTATCCCTTTTGGGAACTTGACTATGTAACTCATTATCGTTTGTAACAACTTTTATCACGCACTCTAATTTTTGTGTTATAAACACTTTGATTTATATGAACTTGACTATGTAACAACCATCACCATGCCATGAACCATCACCAACCACCTAGCACCACCGTTTCCTTATAAAACTTACCACCAATACCACCCCATCATTCTCTCTCATCATCGTCTACTATCTCCACCCCACCACTTATTTTTCCTTCCTCTCTATCACGCTCTATTCATTTGCATTGAGGCGCACAAACTTGTACCCTCACACTCCCCAGGAATGCCCTATTATAGAGCTTTTTTTCACATAATCGTTCATCCTTTCACATCCACACATGATTCCACACACAACCATGTGCACCTCATTCCTACATGTGCACTTTACACACAACCATGAAAATCTAGCATAGCCTACCCATGCCTCTTTCCAACTCTTAGCATGTGCATGCACTACATGTTATATGTTTGCGATTCTCTTTTTTCATAGTCATGCTACCCTCTAGTACACCCATGCTCCACTCTAACGCCACCATATGTTCTGTCATACTTCCACGTAGCTTGAGCTTTCCTTTAGCTATATTTATTTTTATTTTCACTCTCATTTACCTTAAGGTTTCCCTTGATTTGTATTCTTAAGTTCTAATTATGAGTTATCTTTATTTTTGTAGGTAGTTTTCATGTGATCTCGAAGAAGCTAGGTTAGGATTCCGTGCTTAGAGCCCAGTGTCCTTATTGGTAAGGATCTATGTCGTAATTAGACTTGTATGCATATCTTGTTTGTAATATTATGTGGATAATATTGATTATGATCATGCTATGATATGATTTCTCGAAAGGGAGGAAAATGTGAAAGTATGTATTTGGGTATAATTTTGGATACGTGGGATTTATGTATATACATTTGGAGTTACATATCTCATATGAATATCGGGGATTGATGTCTTGATATTGGGATTTGTGAGGCCTTTGGAAAAATATAACTATCATGAGGACATTATGGTCATTTGATGGTAATATAGGGAATAACATTAGCCTTGTAAGTTTTAAGGATGTTACCTAATATTTCATAAGTAATGTGATTAAATGATGGATTGAGTAAAATATAAGTTATCTAATATGATATTCTAAGGTTTTGGTAAGTAAAGATCATTTTGTTCAATCAATTTATGGAACTTTGGTGACTTTTAGAGGGAAAATAGAATGTAAATGTGCTAAGAATTATATTCATAATATTCTTGGAATTATGGGCCCATTTATTGAGGATGGCCATAATAACAATGTGATTATGTTTATGTGTTTCCAATTATATGTTATGCATATCTATATGAGCCCTATAAGATGAGCTTGAGTGTAATCAATGCTGAATAAGATACTAATCATTTAAAATGAAAGATCACATGAGTTGAGCTGAGGTGTTTATATGGGTATGTTCTAATGAATGATAATAGTAGCTTAGGTGTGTTTTTCTTTGAGATGTGCATCAATTTGTTCCACAGGATTAAGAATAGTGGGACCCTATACTCAATGTGAATAAGAATATGATTTAGAAATGAGTAAAAATAGATAAGGCATTAATCATTTAAAGTGAAAGATCACATGAGTTAGGACTGAGGTGTTATATCCATTCCATTGGACAATAATAGTGGCTCAGGTGTGTTGTCCCTGAGAGGTACTTTATACCTCTCTACTTGTTTAAGAATAGTAGTCAGGTGTGTTTTACCCTAAGGGGTGTTAGGTCTGTTCCACCAGATGATAATAGTGTCCTAGGTATAATTTTCCTAAGAGGTGCTTCAAACTGTTCTACCGGTTTAAGAATAGTAGGATACCTAAACTCAACGTACATAAAAGAATAAAATAGGGTATATCTATAATTAAATATGAATTCAATATTTTCCTTATATTGTTCTAATTTAACAAGAATATATATTTATTTTCTTTATACCCTCTTACTCGACTATATTATTACCTTACTTAGTACGCAGCGTATTAATCACCCTTTTCATGGGTGCTACTCATTCCCACAAGTAAATGACCTAGATGTCTATGTGCATGTTAATGAGGACTCGTTGGATGATTTTACAACTTATGATGCCTTATGTGTGGAGAAGTGACTTATGTATCAGGGTTGGTGTGTAGGGTCATATTATCTAGATGTTAGTTTTACCAGGATATCTTTTTGAACTCTTAACTCCATGGTATCCCTTTTGTATATTGTATTAAGAGTTAATCTCCAACTCATGTTTATGCTTAATAATTTCCTATTGTTTTCTATTTATCATGTTTTACATTCTACTTGTATTACCTTGTGATTAATATAAGGATGGTATGGTAAGTCAAGCCTATTTAATTACCACAGTAACACCTAGCTATTTTGGTATTATGATTCTTCTAAAAATAAAAATTTGCACTAGTAAATTTGGAGTGTTGCACATATAGTTTGCAAATATACACCACAACATCATATAAAGTATAAATATACATGAAAGAGTTTGGATATGCTAGACCCAAGTAAAATTAATAAAATAGAGAAATTTATACAACAACCTTAAACTGCAAAGACAAGGAAAAACAAAAGAATAATGAACTTAATATAAGAAGAGAGAGAGAGCCAATGATGGTGAACTGAAGAGAAGGAAAAATTATCAAGGCATTCGATAAAGAGAAGAAATAATACACCAGTAGTTGTAGAGGTTTGTCACTTCAAATGGCCGATGTTTGGTATCGAGAGATAAGATAAAAAGTTGCAAGCGATTCTAGGTAAAAGAAATTTGAAGTAAAAAAAATAGGGGGAAAAGGGTATACACAACAATTATAAATTAAATCCACCGTGTATACTATGTTCCATATTTTTACAATAAAAAAATGCACAATGTTTTATAGAACAAAACTGCCTAGTATAGATAGCATAAAATGTACTGTCATAGAAAGAGTATGCACGGTAGTTTTTCTCTACAAACTTCATGTATACCCTTATTTATCCTTTTTTTAATATGGAAAACAGTATACACTATGTGTTATAGAACAAAAATGCCTAGTATAGCTTGCATAAAATGCATTGTCATAATAAGAGTATACACAACAGTTGTTATATATAATCGCCATGTATAAACTTATTTTTCCTTTTTTTTAATATAGAAAATAACATACATTGCATTTTAAGGTAAAATCATTGTGTATATCCTTCTTCGCCATTTACCTTTCTAGTTAAGGGTATATATGACGGTTTTACCTTAGAATCGTTGTATATACTACCCGCTTAAAATTTCAAAATGTCTACTCCGTGTTTTTTTTACTAGGCAATGATATAAACGATGGCTTAGTTTCAAAGCAATTTATACTAATTGTAGTTTATTCTAATTCATGTACTAGTGTGATTCAAGGACCAAGATAAAATTTAATTGGTTCAAAAGTGTCAAATGCCATAGGGGAAACTTCATTTTGGATACATGGGTGTGCCTTTGAGTCCCACAAAGCTCAAACCTATATACTACACCCATTCATTAACAATATGACATAAAATGTGACCACATGGAATGTAGATACTTTGTCTTCTGTTGGTAACTTGCAGCTCGTTAGATTAGTGCTCCAAGGAATTGTGTGCTTTTGGATCAATATTGTCACTATATTAAAAATGGTTATGAAGAGAGTAATTAGCCACTATTGAGCCTTCCTTTGGAGTGGGAAACAACCTTTATTGCTTAGAAGGATATATTGAAATGCCCCAAAAACCCTAACTTAGGAATTATGGCAAAATATTGATTTATTAGGAAGAAATTAAGAAAATAAATTAATTCATTAAATAAAGAGGAAATTAATTGAGGAAAATAAGGAGAAAATAATAAATAAATTATTTATAAAATTTTGGATATTTTACTAATTAAAATGAAAGTGGAGGAAAATTACCCAAAATAGCCAAATTAATCTAAAAAGAGAATTAAATTATTATTTAAATAATTTTTAAATATTCAAGAATATATATATATATAAATGTATAATAACCCAAAAACATTCTAAATAAATTGTGCAAAAATCCAAAACCCCTAAAGAAACCTTTTTCTCCCTTTTTCCTTTTTCTTTCCCTTCCTTTTTTTCTCCTTTTTCTTCTTCTGCCAGAATTGGGCCTCGCCCGGCCCAACTCCTTCCCTCCTTCCTTCCCCTCCTGCGGCCCAGCACCGTGCGACGCCTCCCCGTACAGCCAAACGCAGCATTTCGGCCCTCCTTTCGCTGAGACGCTGCATTCTGATTACTGAAGATAACCGTAACCTACCGACAACCAAACGCTGCGCTTTGTCCGGAAATTTACCAAAGCGCCACGTTTTACTAAACTTGTGACCATTGCCAAACCGGCCGGTCCCCCCTTCCTTTTCTTTTCCTCCCCTGGACTGCCAGTCCTCCTCCTTTCCCCTTCCTTCTTCTTCCCCGTGCAGCCGCCGACCTGCACCCCTGCCCACGCCGGCCACCTCTGCACCGCCGACTGTCCTTCCCTACCCCTCTCCATGTTGTTTTCTTCCTCTTTTCGACCCCGACCAAGTCCCTCTCTCCCCTTCCCGCGTGCCCATCTTTTTCCCTTTTCCCCTCCCCCTGCTCGACCTAACCTGCCATGGCAAGACCTGCACCGCCTACCACCGGCCGGCCACCTGCACACCTGCCCCACTCGTCTCCTTCTTCCCTTGTCGTTTCCCCCTCCCAATTGCCTATAAATACCCCCCATTGGCAGCCATAAATTAGCTCCCTCCTTCGATTTTGCCCCGAAATCCTACCTCATTACTAGGACACTATTATTATTAGCTATTATTATTATTACTACTATCACTACCTTATCATTGTAACCAAAAGCATTTGAACCCTTGTATTATTCAAGAATAT
Source organism: Tamarix chinensis (assembly GCA_030549775.1). NCBI lineage: Eukaryota > Viridiplantae > Streptophyta > Magnoliopsida > Caryophyllales > Tamaricaceae > Tamarix > Tamarix chinensis. The sequence goes on along the minus strand of CM060171.1, from coordinate 102,051,534 downwards.
ACAACTATTATCATTATCACCCTTAGGAATAGTTTACATGTAATATTGTGACCTTATAATATTATCATTTCAAATATAACATCATTAATAGACTTGGTCTTAAAACGCTAGGGTTTCTATCACTAGACATTAGTGTCACTATTTTATTAATACTAACACTATTTTCCTATAGCTAGCATGAACCCTATTACTACAAGATTAGAACTAATGGGTTTAATAAAATAAGTTTAACAATAAGTATCAAAATAAATATATTTTGATTACTAATATTTAGTATACTAATTCTAAGGTAAAAACCCTAATTTTTGTATAATACCCTCTTTAGTAATAAAAACCCTAATCCTAAACTAGAATAAGGGTTGATGGTACTTATAAGGGAGACTAATACTTAGCATTATCCCCTTTTATAGGTAACCCCAACCAAAGCCCTAAGGAGTTAGAGGAGCGTGCTCCAAGCCCGGCGTCGCTTTAGGTAAAGACGAAGCTATGGACTTGTGTTATGTGTGATGTGACGTGTGGATTGTTGTGTATACCATGCTAATGTGTGTTATATTACTTATAGATAACTTGTCTCATGTGTAGCGCAGCTCGGAATTTGAGGTATGTAGTGTGTGCCTTCTATGATATGATCATGACATGTTTATGTATGATATTTATGATGTGTTGATATGGCCCTCTAGGACATGCATGCTAGGGTTTCGGTATGGTAAAATGGGACTAAAAGAATAACAAGAGAGGAATGGGAAGTGAGACCATTAAGGGGGATATGGGGTTGACCAAAGTACTTCATGATCTATGAGAGAAGATTTAAGTGGGAAGAATGTCCAAAATAAATGAGAGTTGGGGACCATGCATGGGGGCCTTAAAATCTGCATGGTAACTTGGGGCGTTTGCATGAGGTGACTAACTCTTGCATGGGGGTGTGTCTTACGTGATAAAAGTTGAATTTAGGTGTAAATAAGAGATGGGGAGAGTTGTGGAGTGATTGGAGACTTGGGATGAAAATAGTATCTAGGTCGGTACGAGGGTGCATAAGGGGCCTAACTAGGGTTTCGGTAAGAGGGTGAATAATTGGGGAATACGAAAGTGCGGATGATTAAGGAGGGGTGGAGTATGGGTTAAGAGTGTGAATTCACTATATAAAAGATGGGTATGGGTTTCCATGTGAAAGAAGAGACTTGGGGATGAAAAGAGAGAGGTTACTTGTGGATGAAGTAAGGTGCTAGGGTTGGTGTGGCCAACTAGGGTTTTGCCGGTCACATGCGAGATCGAGGAGTAAAGTGATATGCCTTGGGGTTTGACCTAATAAGGGTGAGATGTGGGGCGAAGAACAAGTGAGGGTAAGGTAAGCGAGAAGGAGTTGAGCCACATAGGTCCAACTAGGGTTTCCGAGGGGAGGACCCTAGAGGTTGAGAATAGGAGAGGTCAATGTCATAGGGTGTTGAGCTTGACTTATACTCTCAGGAGTTAGCCTTTCATTAGGTGTGAGCATAGGGGAAAGAATGACGGGGTGTGATAAAGGGGGCAAGAGTCTCAACATATAGGACGGGCCCGCTTGAACGGAAAGCAGCATAATGTTGTTGGCATGCATGTTAAGGGTGGAATGCGATTCAATAAGACATGGATAAAACACTAATCATGTAAAGTGAAAGATTATTGAGCCGAGCCCAGACCGGTCCACCGACAAATAATAGTGGCCAGGAGCCGGGGTGCCCTGGAGACCGGTCCACCGGCAAATAATAACGGTTAGGAGCATTCTGCCTTGAGTGTATACTTTCCGGTCCACCGGCTATAATAGTGGGGGATTTCATGCTCGACAAACCAAAGTAAGTAAGTTAAACCATGGGAAATACACTAAGTACTTACAGTGAAACACCATGTGAGTCAGGGCCAAACTGGTCCACCGGCAAATAATAGTAGTCAGGAGCATCTTGCTCAGGAGACCGGTCCACCGGCAAATAATAGTGGTTAAGAGCATTCTTCCCTGAGTGTATACTTTCCGGTCCACCGGCTATAACAGTGGGGTTCTCGCACTCACATGGACTACTAAAGAATATGTGTGGAATGGACATATTATTAATGAGAATAAAGAATAAGTCACCGGAAAAGTATTCAGGCCTTATCTTGTGTGCTATCGCATGTTGCCTATGTGATTGTGCTATGTGAGTTATGTTGTATGATTGTATGCTTGGCCTTAGCGCACCAGCGCTCTTACTCAATATTGGACCCGTACTGATACTACCTTGATTGAATAGGTCCTGTGATGATCCACCGATGGTGGGGAGCAGACCTCCTATGCAGGTTTGATCGGTTACTAATTTGGGGTGGAAGGCTTGACTTGAGTGAGTAGGCGGTCCGGATATTGGTCCCGTGGGATTTGTTTTATTTAGCTATATTTTGTACTACGCTTCTTGTTTCGAAACCATACTCTTAAGTTGTATTCTTAATCAATATCCTAACTATTGTTGACTCGTGTTTTCGTGAATGATCTATGTTAACTATGAACCTCTATTTTGATGATGCTTACTTGACAATTTTTTAGTTTAGCCTTAGCACTTAGTATTGGAACGGTAGGAGTGAATCGGTCTGGTACTAAGTGTGGCGGTAATACCCCCAAGTTTACGGTTTTAATTCTTTCGCTTTCGCTAAACCTTTTGATTTAAATGAAATTTTTCAGTAATAAATTTGGGGGTGTTACATATATGTATGCCCAAAAATGAAGGAGGTGTTGGGGTTAAGGAATTATTTTCATGAAACGCAATCATGTTGAGTAGGTACCTATGGTGAATACAAGGGAAGAAAGACCCACTTTGGTAGGGGTGTACAAAACCGGATATCCGTATCCATTCGGATATTTTTTTCGGATATCCGCTCCGCATTTTTTAGATCGGATATCCGGGATGCAGATATCCGAAAAATACATACCGAATATGAACCGGATTCGGATATATCCAATATCCGTATGAAAATACTATTTCATAAATTTTAATAACTTTTGCTACAATATTTTTAAAAATAAAGATCGTATATCAATTAATATTCATATCTATATTCATATAAATATCTTATTTTATCTAAAAGAAGTATTAAAATATTATTATAAATATTTTAAATATAAAAATAAATAAATTTTTAAAACTTAAAACTATAAAAATACAATAATATGATGTATTATTGAAATAATCAACAAAATATCGGATATTTATCGGATCGGATAATCCCAAAAAAAAAACCGGATATCCGAATGTCGGATATCCTTTTAGAATAAAATCGGTTCGGATATCCGAAATGTCGGATCGGATTTTCGGATCCCGGATTTTTTGCACAGCCCTACACTTTGGTGTAAATGGGTAAATTAGTTTTACCTACGCAAGATCAATCTGGATGGAATTGTGGCTAGCCATGATACCTCTTCAATGATGAAATTATTATGCAAAATCATGGATGAATTAACCGGTATTGTCGGTGGTTATGACCAATTTAGAGCTTTACTAAATAGTTAGGTCATAATGGGATTTTTTGTACCAAACCAAAATATGAGTAGTGGAGGCATAAGGCACAGTAAATCAGAGAGATAAGTGCCAATTAGAACTCTATGTAGGTGTATAAATAAGGGTTCCTACTATGGTTAGTTGCAAGGAGTACACTAAACACAAAAGACAAGTTTCATTACTTAGACATCACCAAGGAATGTCCTTTATGCTCGGTGCAACTAGAAACACGCAACCATATTTTTTTTCTAGTGCAACCGTACAGGGTCATTGGATAGGTATGGGATGGCATTAAAAGGTGGTTGGGGTTAGAAGAGAGTTAAATAAAATTACTTTCACTTTGAGGGTTGTTAAGAAATTTAAACACAAAAGGAATCTATTGTACACCTAGGCTAGGACAATAGCTTTGACTACAATTATTTACCATGTTTGGAAGGCTCAAAATGAATAATTTTTTGAAACCTAAGAAATAGATGTTATTGGTACTGTCATGAAGATTAAAATGGTTTTGTGCATGGTTCTATGCAACTTGCATAGTCATGATCCTAAAAAGTTAAAATTATAAAATTAAAAGAAGGGTTGGGACTAGGTTTTATAATTTTGCTTGACTAATGTCTTTCTATTGTGATTGGTTAATAGGGTCAGGATGACTAAACCAATGCATTATGGATGTTTAGCCTCACTATGCTTTTCTTGGATCTCTTTAGTTTATTAATTATAAGTTAAGGATATGAATTCCTACTGTATGTTTTCAGTAGTTTTAGCTACTATTTTGCATAATAGTTGTTACTACTATTATGTTTTGTATCACCTCCCCCCCCCTTATGTTTTTGGCCTAGTTGAGGTGGGTTCTTTTTTTTGTAACAACCTAAACTTAGTTGTTAATGTAACAATGTTGAGCTAGGTAGTTTTTGCATTTTTCTTGGTTGACCCTTGGGTAGTTGTTATCCATCAAGGGGTGCTTATAGCCCTAGGTTTTTACATGTATGTGGCAGCTATCATTGCGATATCCTAGGTATGCCTACGAGTAATTTGTGATTATTATTAAAATCATATATATACCTTTTGATCATAAAAATATATAGTTAGCATAACTCCAAAAATAAAGTGTACTAAAACTACCAAATGACCCAATATAGATAGATAACATAGTTCAAAAAATAAGGTAGATTAAAACCACCATTTGACCAAATATAAATAACCAAAACTACTAACAAAATAAGTTAGACTAACTATGAAGTGAAGTCAATACATAATCCATTACCTTTCACCTTAATCAAGAATTTCTTATTCAAGGTCGACACTTAATTTCATATCATACATCCACTCTTAGGCAAATTCTTCATATTTTAATGATTATTAAAGAATGTTAAAGGCCAAGTAAAGATTTCAACCCTTAAGGTTAGCCCTAAGAAAATACCTTAAAAATCACAACCAAACTGGTTGAATGGTCCCATAAACTAATGGATTGGTATACAAAATACGTTGAGAGAAATTAATGTAAAGTAGAAAAACTAGTCATAAGTATAACTAGCTGACTACTGATACATTAAAACCACCTATCAACTTATAGTGAACCAGTTAAGCATTAGGTTAGAACCAATTGAATGGTGAACTTGTTGGTTGGTTCTAATGGGTAAAATATAATTTGAATCCTTACATGCTTTCAAACATAATCCAAACACACCCATAACTCATAAAAATTTCTAGAAATTATGCCTAGCATTAATACCCTATAAATAAAAATCCAAACAACTAAATTGCACATTAATCATGACACATTAACTCCATGTTTTCTATTTCAAAATAACAAAACCTATCATACTCCTAAGGCTGAAGTCATTTTAACAAATTCTTACACGTGCTTTTAACATATTTCAATCACGGAAATCATGCTATAAAACAAACAACTCATAGCATATACCACATTATTATACATATATAAGGTTTAGCCAAGTTTACTTATCAAGTAAGTGAAATGACCCAAAAATTCTAATTTTATTATTTATTATTAAATAAGATTTTATTATAAAAATTAATTAAATAATTCATTTTTATTAAAATAAAATAAAATTAATTAGAGCAAATCAAGAAATATTTTATAAGTATTTTTATTATGAGAAAGTTTTGGCATTTAGGTAATAAAACATTTTATTTTAGAAATTTATTAAATAAATTATTTTATTTAAAATAAGAAGGAGAAAATATTTTCAAATTAATATTAATTTTATAAATAATTTAATTGGAGAAAATTAAGTTGTTTTGCTAATTAAAATGGAATTTATGGAAAATCTTTTAAAAATCCTAATTTAGCCTAAAAAGGGATATAAATATTATTTTATTTAAATATTATTAATTCTAAATATCCCAAATATTCTAATTTATTTAATTATCCCAACCCATTATTTTTCCTTTTTTCCCTTTTCCTTTTTCCTTTTCTTTCTTCCTTTTTCTTTCTTTTCTTTCTTTTTCTTCCTTCTTCTTTTCTTTTTTTTTTCCTTCTCCCCAACTTGGGCCAGCCCAGAGGCCCAAGTCCTCCCTCCCTCCTTCCTTCCTTCAGCGCGGGCCATTCCCGCGGCCTAGACTCTCTTCGTTTAACTATGCACTATGTTTTACTCTTTTCCCCATTGAAACGTTGTGTCTCAATTTTTTTTAGTAGTTGTCGAGTGCTCGGTCTTCTCTTCTTTTCTTTCTTTTTTGGGCCGAACCGCCCGGTCCAACTCCTCCCACCTTTCTTCTTCTTCTTCCTTTGCATCGTCCCCATCGAGCACCTACAACCTCACCGCCACCTCCAAAAATTTTGCCGCCAGTTACAGTCGTTTTCCTTCATCTCTCTTCCCCCTAACTCATCGACGATTTTAAACCAATCCACTCCCCCATTCCTCGCATGATCTCTCTCTCCCCTGGCCACTTGCAGACCACGATCGGGAAAGTGTGTCGACTGTCCTCGTCGGTTGGTGTCCACTCTTGCCTACCACTCCCCCATTTTCTCTTTGACCCTAACTTCCTTTCAAGCCTATAAATACACCCCATAGCAGCGTTGAGTTGAGTTTTTGGCTCGAGTTCAGAAAATGCCTTCATTCGTGCCACCGCCCCGTTAAACGCCACTTCCCCCGCCTCAGGCCAACACCGCCGCCCCTTCTGGCCACCCGTGCACTCCTTGCACTGCCCTCTTTCTAACTGTGCCTTCCTCCTCCCTCGATTCTTCCTGCACAAGCCACCCCAGCTCTGCAAAGTTCTCTCCTCAACTAAACCATTTTCTACCACCTCCGCCCTTCAAACCACCATTAGCCACCTCCTCCGCCGCTTCCGCCGCTTCTTTTAACTCTCAAATTATTCTGCAGACCACCCTCTACCCTACCCTACCCTTCTTTTCCTCTTCCTCCCTCTTCTCCTCTCTTTCTCTCCTTCTTCTCCATTCGGCCACCGCCGCCGCCACTGTGCGTTGCCACCTTTGGTTGCCGCCACCTCCATTCTAATCCTCTCCCTCTAGGTGTTCTTAAACAACCCAACTTCCACCTCCGTTCTCCCTATCTTTTTTCCAGCATTCAACTTTTCCCTTTTTCTTCTCTTTTTCCAGCCGCCGCCGCCACCGTGCACCACTGCCGGTGCCACCTATCCCCACCAGCCTAAGGTTGAACCCAAAACCCTCTCAACCCTTTTTCCCTATTTTTACAAGCCTTACATTAATTTATTTCTTTTATTCTAATATAAATCCTATTATTATTATTTCCATTTTAATATATATTATTATTGTTATTAATATTAATGTTTTTATTATTATTCTATTGAGGGCTGAAGCCCTCTTATAATTTTTAATTCGATTTTAGCACTATTACCCTTATTATTTCTATTATTACTATTATTAATATTAATATGTTATAAGTATAATTATTATTATTATTTCCTATTTTGAATTTCTATTATTATTATTCCATTATTATTAATACAACTATTTTACCATTAGTGTTGTTAATAATATTATTGTTGTTGTTGTTGTTGTTGTTACTACTACTACTACTACTACTACTACTACTACTACTATTACTATCATTATTATTATTTTCAAGTGTTAGTATTATTATTTTATATAGGACTAGATACCTATTGTGCTTATTTTAAATTTTAGTAGTAGTATTATAAATATCATGTCTTATTATTATTAGGGTTATTAGTATTTTTTATTATTGTTAGTATTTATTCTTATTAATGTTATTATTATTATTTATTAAGTTATTATTATTCTATGTAGGGTGGAAACCCTACTTCTTTTATCTTCGATCATTATCCTTACTATTACTACCCTTATGGTTATTATTATTTTATAATATTATTATGACTTTTATCATTATTATTATTATTAAAACTATTATTTCATCATTATTATTATTACTAAATTTGGTTATTTATTTTAGTAATAATATTATTATTATTTTGGCAAAGGGGTTGAAGCCCTTATTTCATTATATTTTTGGGTAATGTCCTTTTTATTATTATTGTTACTATTTTTAGTATTTTTATTAATATTATTATTGATATTATTTTGGTATTTTTGCTATTATCATTTTAATATTTTATCAAAAGCCTATTCTTATATTAAGTTAGTGATTAATAGTATTTTTGATAGGAGGGAGTCTAATTTAGTTTTTCCATCATAATAGGTAAAACTAGTCAAAGCCTAAAGGAGGCGTAGGAGCGTGCTCCAAGACCGGTGTCATTTTAGGTAAGGGTGCTAAGACCTTTTGTGTGCTTATATGCATTTTGTGCTTTGCATGCTATGTATCCTATGTTTATTATTGTAATTATTTCATATATGGTATAATGTGGAGTTCAAGCATGTTCTTGTGTTGTTATATGGCATGTGTATTATTTATATATGATGATATGTGTTGTGACCCTATAAGACATGCATGTGAGGGTGTTTATGTGGTTTGTATGGGAGAAAGGATGAAAAAGGATGATGGGGTTGACCAAAGGATGTGAGTTGACCTAACTATTTTAATGATTCACGAGTGGAAGAATAAAATGGAGAATTTTAGGGTTTTGTGTGGGAGAATTTGATTTATGATTTTTATGATTTTGTGTGGGAGAATATAATTTATGGTTTATATGGGGGAATATAATTTATGGTTTTGTATGGGAGGATCTAATTTTGGTGTTCTGGTTAACCAGTTCATCACAACAACAACAAAATAGTTGATTGCTTTTATAATACTAGTCGACTAGTTCCACGATTTGAAACTCATTTTCATAATTTATTTTTATTTTAAAATTTTACAAAAGTACTTTTTTATATGTGAGGTATTACACATAAAGACTTTACAACACCTATCCAAGTGCAAGGATACTTCTATCATAAAAGAATATAAAGTAACATGGCTCAGCACGGGGAACATGAATACTTATTATTTTAATGTGGCGGTTAAAGGAAGAAATCATACCAATAGGATCACCACTATTAAAGAAGATTACAGGGTTGTCTAGGAGAGTCAAATGAATATCTTCCAGGTGTTTTCTTCCTTTTATAGAAAATTACAAGGTATACACTCACCTATTACTGGAGTATTTTTCAATGAGTGAATGGATAAAGGGCCCAAACTATCTATGAGGTAGGGCAAGTGATACTTGGTATTGTGTCCAAGGAGGAAATGAGGAAGCTTTAGTTAGTATGATTAGCCACAAGACACCAAGGCCATACGAATACAATGCAAACTTTATCTAGGTCACATAGGAGGTAAGTAGTGAGATTATTTGACTAATTATTAGGGAGTTCTTCTTACATGTAGTTTACCTCTTGCATTGAATGTCACCTCACTAAAAATGATCCCTAAAATTGAGAATTTTGAATTTTATAGTGATTACAAGCCCATAACTTTTTGTAACACCATTTACAAGCTTCTCACTAAAGTTCTTTCTAATTTATTACAACCCTACCTTCCTTAAATAGTTAGCTAAGCACATGATACTTTCATGAAGGGTAGGCATATTTTGGATAATATTTTGTTGGAAAAAAATCAACTAAAGGGGTATAATAGTAAGCATATATCTCCTAGATGTATGATGAAATTAGATATAAAGAAAGATTGTGACTCCATTGGTTGGAATTTTTTATAATAGATGTTAGCTCTGAATGTTCCCATACACTTTGTTCATTTTATTATGAATTGTACTAATTATGTAAGCTATTATTTAGTTCTCAACGGTTTCTCTCACCCTTCTTTCACGGAATAAAAGGGATTTCAATGGGGATACCCCATTTTCCCCTAGTTTTTTATGGTAATTATAAAATACTTGAATAGGTTGTTGAGTATGCTTTATAACAATCCCACATTCAAATTCGTCCCAAATGTAAAAGAGTTAAACTTATCTCTCTATTATCTGCATATTAACTTCTCCTTTTTTCTATTAAGAAGATACAAACTCAATCAAAACACTCATTGAGGCATTTACATCCTTTTTCCAAGCATTATAGACTTCAATTGAATGCAATAAAGAGCACAATCTTTTATGGAGCAAGTGTAATAGGGGAGACTAAAAATATAGGTCTCTCAAATATTTACATACCCAAAGGAACTCATCGGTTAGATGTTTAGGGCTACCATTCATGTTTAGAAAGTTGAAACTTTTTGAATACAAACACCTAATCAACAACTTTACCTCTAGAATAACTTGATGGAATAATAGATTGTTGAGTTGTTCTAGTCAACTCCAATCGGTGAAATCTATTCTCTTAGGGATTAAAGCCTATTATAGCCTCATATACCTATTTCTAAAGTCAATTATTTATGTTAATAGCATAATGTATTGAGCCTTCTTATGGTCTACCAACCATTTTGACTCTAAAATACTCAGTAACTAGGTAGAGTGTTTGTGAGCTTAAAAAATAGGGTAATCTTGGGCTACTAGACATGGAGTGGTGGAAAATTGATGTGTTTGGTACATTGTTGTGGAATTTAGCCCTAAATAAAGATGTGTTATGGGTGAAATTGATTCATATTTATTTATTAAAGGGAAGGATTTTTTGGGAAGCTCCAACTACAACTACTCTCTCCTGGAACTTAAAGAGACTATTATAGCGCTGACCTTATTTTGCAACTATTATGTGATCAAATAATGAGCACAAAGTTTCCTTAGAAAGTGACTACAGTATAGCTATAACACTTCAAAATTTACAACTAAAAATATTTATTTTATAGAATCATAATTATAAGATAATTGGGTTTTACCATCATATTCGGCATGAGTGCAGCTTATTATACCATTCTTATATAGAATACAAGACAAACATTTATATCTTCAAATAAGATAAATAAGAGAATGAGAAGAATTTTATAAAATTTAGATAATAGTTTGGAGATAAAAATCTGAGCATAATATAAATAAAATACAACAAAAGGGATCTAATAAAATTAAAATTCCATATGGTATCCGAACAAAAATCTAGATACTAGATAGCATCAAATCTACGCCCAAGTGCAAATAGATAATTAACTCCTCATGGGAAGTGCATCATAAACAACAAAATTATTAAGGTAGTCTTTAAAAACTTGCACATCAACACCTAAGTCATATACAAGGAATGAGCAATACCCATAAAAAAGATAGTTGATAATTGCATATTGAGTAAGGTAAAAATACATTTCATAAGAAAAAGTGGCATATATATCACATAAGATCAAATGAAAAAACTATACATGCGTATTATTTAAGATATAAGATGGCTCAAGAGGGAACCTAAAGTAGAATTTCATAAAAGATGATTATACTAGACTTTTTAATTTAGGGACCCCACTATTTATAAATAATAAAATAGTAGCAATAATAAAGTAATTCTAAGGTATTATGCTCTTAGCCATTATCCTCATTCAGTGGAACAGACTAGTACAACCTCGGGGCATAATGTAATTTACTATTATTCTCACTTGGTGGAAGGAACTAATATAACTCCATGGTATAATACTCCTGGCCACTATTCTCATCTGGTGGAATTAACTGGTACAACCCAAAGGTATAACACTCATGTCCACTATTATAATTCAGTGGAATGAACAAGTATGGCCACTATTACTCATAAATCTTTCATTTTAAATAAAAATGTCTTAAATAACTGGTTGGTCCTCTTATTAATGTCATACATACTTACCATAATTAAATAAGGCTCATAAAACATAATCAAAGGTAATTTAGGTCAGTCCCCAAGAAAAAGGACCACAATGCCCCAAATAACCCTAAATTCATAAGACGGTTGTAACTTCTCCTATAAGACTTAACATACCGCCAAATTTATCAAAACATCATAAAATATCATTATTAAAATATATCCAAAAATTAAGGTTTAATTTTAACTTCTCACACATGTTATACCGATCACGCCCTTAGGGTTATTATAGCTAAATTAAGCAATTTTCTCACTTTATCATACCTATGATATTCATAACTAACCCAATTATTTCATATAATATACTAAGCATATTTTTTCCCAATAAAATTTTTACCTAACCAACAAAAATACCCCTATCTTGCTTAAACACCTCAAAACCTCTTTTAACGAAACTTATGTCATACTCAACCATCACACTAATATATTAAACATGATTAAGTTGTGAAACCCTAAATATTTACCATACCATATTTATTTTCCCCTAAAATTCATGGAACGCCCCATAAACTCTTAAGGTTGAGAACTGCCAAAACATCTCACCAAAACGCTATGAGTCCCAACATTACTAAACTTCCCATCTTCAATATTCCATCATGATATCATTTATTTATATTTAAAATTCATGAATTAATTAATAAATATATCATGCCTATATTCTAGGGTAAAAATACAAGGCTTAACCTAATAATATTACATAAGCTTATAATTTCACATAGCGATCACAATTCCATAATACAATACAACAAGATCAGAGTATAATATCAACAACATGATTTCCATAAATTAAAAAAACTATACCAAAATGATTTCAAGCAAAGGAATCATATCGACACAGTATTACATGTAATAAACACATAGTAGCAAACCTCCTTAATTTATAGCATGCATCCTTATAACAACACAACACCAACCTCTAATCAAAAATACTCCTAATTACCCACCTCCAAAACCACTGTATTATCACCTAAAAAGTAATATAATTAAAATTTAGAACACATATCATAACAATCAATATAAGTAAGGAAAGGGAGGAAGGAAAAGAGAGAAGAATCAAAGGAAATGGAGTGGCTTGTTACATGAGGTTTGGTCGGTGTCGGGGTTACTTGTGTGAGTATTACACATACAAAAAAGGGAGTAATGAGAGAAGCTCATGATGGGAAGGGGAGAATACAATCTCAGTAGAACACGACATAGGCTTAGCAACGCAAGGTGCACAAGCTTTGTAGGACAACACAAGTTCAACAAGGATAACACAAACTTGGAAAAGACAACCTAAGGTCGGTTTGATAGCACATGCTTGATAAGGATAACATGAGATCGGTAAAGATAGCCATAAGCTTGGAAAAGACAACACAAGTTCAACAATGATAAAACAAGATTGGTAAAGATATCCACAAGCTTGACAACTACATCATAAGCTTAGTAAGGTAAAGAGATGCAGGGGAGGCTCGATTGCATGGAGAACTCACGTATAAGGCTAGAGTGAGCATGAAAGTTGGATGTTGAGGGGCCGAGGTGTGTGAATGGTAGCTAAAATTGAGGTGGTGTTTGGTTGGGCAAGTTGTTTCTAAAAGTGATGGTGCGCTTGGTTGTGAAAAACGAAGACAAAGCTAAAGGAAAGAGATAGAGGAATCGATTGGAAGTTTTAAAAATAATTTTTAGAGAAAAACAAAAAAGGAGAGGAAGGGGTTTGATTAAGTTACAATAAATGACTAGGAGGTGAGAGGGAGAAGGCATTATATGGCCTATTTGTTTGCATGCAAAATGGATGGCATAAGGTAATTGGAGAGTGAGGTCCGGTTGAAGGGTTGGGATGCATAAAAATGTGAGAAATAGGGATGGAATTGTAGGATGAACACGTGAATGAAGGGAGTTTGATTGTGGGTTTGGGAGAAAGTTGTGTGATTTGGTTTTAATAACCAAATAGGAAAAAAATCAGTAGGGTAGAGGGAGATCACACGAGGAAGGCTAGTCGGAGGAGAGAAAGAAAAAAGGAAAGAGAGAGAGAGAGAGAGAGAGAGAGAGAGAGAGAGAGAGAGAGAGAGAGAGAGAAGAAGAAGAAGAAGAAGAAGAAGGGTGTTTAGATTTAGATTTAGGGTTTAAAGATTAAAAAAAGGTTATGATTCTAATTGCCTTAGATTTGGGTTAAGCTAAAATTTGGAGTACTATAATAGCAAATACATATAATATGTTGAGACCAAGAGGTGTTAAGGTGAGATGGTTGATGATAGTTTGGAATATGATTTTCATACCATACTAAAAACTTCATTTGTGGCTTACTTTTAATCAATGAATTTTCACCAATGATCAAATGAACAAGGTGGTTTAGATTTAGATTTAGGGTTTAAGGATTCAAAAAAAGGTTAAGATACTAATCACCTCATATTTGGGTTAAGCTAAAATTTAGGATACTATAATAGCAAATACATTTAATATGTTGAGACTTAAAGGTGTTAAGGTGAGATGGTGGATGATAGTTTCCATGATAAGAACTTCATTTGTGGCTTACTTTTAATCAATAAATTTTCACCAATGATCAAATGAACAAGGCAGGGATTCTCACATACCAGCCATGTAATGTGTTTAACACAGAGGTAGAGATTGTGAATCATTTGTACTTAAAATACTCTTATTCACATCAACTATGGGATAAGATCTTGGAAGGCTTAAGATGTATGCATCAAGTTAGGATCATAAGTGTTATGATCGTAGTTATTAAAATATCAATTCGGTCTTACTATTTTACGATCTTACAGTCCAAAAATCATTAAATGATCAACAATCCCATAGTTGAATCTTACAATCCTAGGTAAAATTCTATAATTATACATAATAATTATGATTAAAATTATCAACATGTCTTGAACATCAGTTGAAGCAAAAAAAAATATGACTGGGATACCATTAGGACATTGAAGTCAATTATTGACATAAAATGTTATTGAAAAAAATGTAATCTCCATCCAAACGGTAAAATAAATATATAAAATTTGATAATATTTTTAATTATTTAATTCTATTGATTTCAAAATTAACATTTTTATTATGGTCATGTTAGCTTCATATTACAAACATATTTTAGTTTATGCTTTACAAATGGTTTATATAGTATATTAATGTGTGCAAATATAGCCAAACTCATTTCCTTCTTTTTTTTTTATCTTGATTCATCAAAATTTCAAAAGCTAAAAAAAATTGTTGTTGGGTCTTATTATCTTAAATGATAGAAAATAATATCCTCCCATTATAACCTTGATTACCATTCACTTTTTTCACTCTTTACTTGGTTTATTAAGGTTAGAAATGTTGTACATTTTAAATACAATGAGTTGTATATTACCATACCTATAATCTCACTATATTTTTCACATTTTATTTGACAATTTATTTATGATGATGTTGACTTAATATAGTCTATAATATATATGTATAACGAATTCAACAATTTATGCTACTAATAAGTTACTACAACTCAATCGGTGAATATATGAAAGTTTAAGAGTGTAATTCTTATATTTTTTAACTTAAAATATGTTATTTTATATTATATAAGCTTCATAATTTTATGATTTTTATAGGCTCTTACGATCTAATTCTGAGCCTCCAAATCAATCTTAGATAGAATCTTAATTCTAACAATTTTGGACGTGACTACTAGGATGCAAAGATGAGGTTACAGACCGCATGTTAGAGTTCAAGTATTGAAGTACTTATTTGCCACCGATTCTCACTATATTTGACATGAACACAACTCAAAAAAAAATCCAAGTCAAATCATCCAATACAAGACGGTTGTTTAGATTGATTGTTAGGGAAATAGATAGTTGTATGCAAAGCTTAACCCATTGTCGATCCTTTATTAAGCTAGTAAATTGTGTGAATAGTCTAGGTAGTTTACTTTGATTTGGGAATTGACAAGACTTGAGATAATTTGTACTCGCCGTTTATACTTTTGGAAATAATAATATACTTAATTAAAAAAGAAAAAGTAGTTTATTAGTTTTCAGTGTTTTTTTTTTCAATTTTAGTATAGTAATAAATTTTAATTTATTTTTCTCTTGATTGGAATATCTTTATGTATTTTCAATTAGTCGAACAAGTAATGTTGCCAAATTTTTTTTAGCAAACTCAATAAACTTATTAGCTGTTGGCTGTCCTTCGTAAATTTCAAATTAGTGAATAATTTTTCTAGTTTTTCTAGCTACAAACTTAGGTTACCAATTAGTTGGGTCAAACGGAAACTAGAAAAGGTAGTAAATAATTACATATTGTATGCATCTGGATTCTGGGCCTGCCAGAATTTATTACTGACAAGATTTATTGTTTGACTCTCTCTTACATAACCCAATCATGATTCAGATTCAGTTCACGTTTTTGGCGCCTTTTGATTTCCACTCGGGCAGGAAAGGATGATGATCTGGGGGATATGTTTTTTTACCCATCTACCTACCTACCTACCTACTAACTAGTGAAAAATTTAGTAGGAGCTTTGGACTTTCCTGTTATGTTTTGTGATCCGTTGTTGTCGAGTTCCATGGCAGTGTAGGCCGTAGTACCTTTGATGGAATCATTCATTTCAGTATCATTTGCTGAAACATGGTGAACCTGCTGCCCGAGCTGGAATGTTGGGTGCGTTTCTCAATGGGCAAAATAACTCAAGCCATGTTCATTCATTCGTATACGAAGTTTGAAAAAAAAAAAGTAGGATGAAAAAACTGGTGTGAAACCTAGTCAATTTTCCTCCTTTATCTTCGTACTCCAGAGGCTAAAAAAGATGCAATTATTGTGTGCGGCCAACGTCCGTGCATTTTTGTTCAAAAACCGTAAAGGCTTGATTTTTATTGCGCTGCTACTTTCGGTGCGAATCATGCTCTTTCATCCACAAGTGTAACATCCCGGACATTATTATTACCATTGAATTTAATATCATGAGTAATGTTGCTTTCCTCCACTTTTCAATCCTTTTTTTTTTTTCTTTTTTTTCTTTTTTTTCTTTTTTTTTACTGAGGATAAGATTTAAGATTCCATCTCTATAAAAGGGCTTAATATGCTTTTCAAATCCCAAGAAGCAAAAAAAATATAATAATAATAATAATAATAATAATAATAACCTCATTTTTAACCCACCCTTAGCACACTACTATCAACCAAAACATTTACTTAATTAATTATATTATTCAATATATACTAAAACTTTTTTACTAAAATAAAAAAAATAATAGTATTATGAATATTTTTTCTATTATAATAAAATAAATAAATTATCATGCTATTAATTTTATATATTTATTTATTATTTTTACGTTTCTGAAAGGTCCCTTTTTCTTGCGTTGTTAGTCGACGTCCGGCTGCTTGATTTCTTTCGCCCGATCATTGTTTTGATCTCGGTGAGCTGCTCGAGTGCTTGCGTAGTCTAGCCGCCCAAGCAGCTTTAATTTATTTTTTTAAGTTGACGTTGTGGGCAGTGTTAGGAACATCTTGACTTATTACGGACCTTTAAAATATATATTTATATGTTTCGAATATTCATTATAACAATAGCGGTAATGGTTAGATTAAATTATATATGTCGGGAAGCTGCGTATTTTTTAAAAGAAAAGTTTATTTCAAACCGTCAATAATATTTCACAAGCGTCAGTCATATATACCTCACAAGGAAGGGCATTGTACCGTGAATAAACATATAAAGGATGACCTTATCTAAGATAAAATATAATTCTACCTATCTTACCAGCTGCATATAAGATGACCGTATGGAAGAAAGGGGCAAAGGGCTATTTGCACCATTTTCCTGTACCAGATTTGATGTAATTTGCACAAATTTAATATATTGTTCTTATTAGTTTGCAATTATTGTTTTCATAATTTATACATATTTTTCCCTATTATTATTGTTGTTGTTTTATCATTATAATTAGTTTTATATTATTTGTATTATTATTAAAATTTTACTGAGCTGATATGAAAATATAAAAATAAAGGGGGGGGAGGAATAAATAAAAAAGTTTATGTTCATATATTTTACAGGGAAAAAAATGTAATTGAAAAAAAAAATACTGAATTTTCTCTGATAACTAATCCATTCATTCTACTCTCTGATCTGCTCCTATTCAGATTCCTCATAAGTGAACAATTGAAGGACACGAACTTGTCGACGGTGTCAATATATCACCATCACCACTTACTTCCACCGACCTCTCCTCCTCTTTGCTACCTCTGGCCCGGAGCAGCTGGAGCTGGAATTTCACAAATTAAACGTACCCTGTTCTCCCCAGCAGCCACAAAAACGTCGACTGCGTACCTGTGCCGGTACTCAAGTACTAGTAGTGGTGGTGGTAACTAGATATTCATCGCGTCTCCAACCAGCAACGAAGATTATTATTTTTCTATGCCAGACCAGCAACATCCGTATGAATAATATGTTCCTCACAAGCTTCCTCCTCTAGCACCTGGGCCCGGCATATGGGACAGCTGGAGTGAGACTGCAACCACATATCAATACAATCAACATGAAAACCGTGACAACATTTAGGCAAACTCCTTCCAACCTCCTCTTCTTCAAACACACTCAAGCAGATAGCACATTCTAAACCTTGTTTATCCAAATCCTGAGCAGCATGGTGATAGGTAAACAGGGGAATCAAAGCAATAGCCTTGGAGTTTAACCCCTTGGATGATGGGGAAGCGGCAGAAGAGAGAGGGGAGATGTCATGCTCAGTGGTGTATGTATTCAAGTGATGGTGGAGGCGGACTGCAGGGCTCCGGAGAACGTCAGATACTAAAACCACCGAGCTACGGTTCCTACGGCGACCCCGGTCGAGGAACCATTTGGCATAGAGGTGGAGAAGCAAGACAAATAGGATGACGAGGAGGAGAGAGATGATGGCTGCAAGCATGATGTTGTTGTTGTTGTTGTAAGAGAGTAGGTCTTCCTTCTTTCCCACCCATGAAATGTTTTTGTAGGTCGTCGTGGTTGTCTGTGGCATTTTGGGGGGAATATTGCTCCGACGGTGGTGAACTAAACATTAATTGGTGTGTAAGGGACGAACGAAGAGTAAAAACAGGCGTAACTAAATGATACAACAAAAACGAGTCCTCGAAATGAGCTAGCTAAAAGTAGTAGCAGTTTATGGTCATCGACTCAAGGTTAAATTTGGTACTAACTGGTTAATGAAGACCATAGGATTCCTCGCACAGGATACCTATGACTCTGACCGGGAAAAGAAAAAAGAGTCAATTACTTTGATATATTTTTTCTTATATATATATATATACGCGCGCGCAAGTTAGGTCGATTTTTATTGTTAACCTTTGTCTCTAGTCTTTTTATCGGAACAAAGCTACTACTCCTAACTTAATTTTACCATATCTATCTTCATAATTTCTTATAATAATAATTATTCGCATATATACCAATTAACTAAATATATAATATTAGCATCAATTTATGCATCGATAAGTTTGTAATATATATATATATATATATATATTATATCATCATCAAAAATACTATCTACTACACATTACGTGGTCATCAATGGTGCTAAACTTTTGTTATAGATATATACACTATATACTACACATTTATTAAATATATTATATATTATGCCTTATACTTCATACTATATACTGCACACTTGATATTATATATATACTAAATAAACACGTTCAATAGAAAAATATTATATATTACATATTTGTTAAAGACACTACATTCGAACGTTCTTCAAAGATAATATATATTGTATATTATACATTCATCAAAGATATTCTAACACTTATATTCTTCGTTACCAAAATTTTTTTATTTTTAAGCTACTACGAAAGCAAAAATACCAAAAATACACCTTAAAAAAATGGGCATTACTATCACATCTAACATCCGCCGGTCCCTTGTTAGATACAAAATAAGAAAAAACAACCAAATCAAAC
Source organism: Tamarix chinensis (assembly GCA_030549775.1). Lineage (NCBI taxonomy): Eukaryota > Viridiplantae > Streptophyta > Magnoliopsida > Caryophyllales > Tamaricaceae > Tamarix > Tamarix chinensis. Next base: position 102,031,950 of record CM060171.1, on the reverse strand, counting down.
GCAAGAAGTAGAGTGCGCAAAATACATGAGATAGAGATATTAAATGTAAATGTTTACAAAACAATACCATATCCAGTCCCAAAACTAAAGAGATGAAATGGATAGTTTTAAAATACATTAAGGGTAAAGCAAGTTGTAGGCCAAACCAAAAATATGGTCTCTCAAGACCAACCAAAAGAAATCTTCGGATATCCACGCTCATTTGCCCCTATCCCAAACACAAGATAAACCGACTACCAATCACCCTCAAATACTTGCAATAGGGTCTATGCTCGTGGGATTAAGAAAGTAATTGGACAAATGGGCACATCAATATATTATATACTGAATAAGCCAGGTTACCTCCTCATAGAAGTCAGGAAGCGTGTAAGGCCAATAAAAATTATAGAAATCATACCACTATACATGATTAGACTCACACAATACAAATAGATTTACATGTGTTATCATGATCATAGAATGCATCAGGATTTCATGTCATACCAACTTGGACAATTCATAAGTCATCAGGCTATTTATCATAATATAAATATCATGGATAGCAATATATAATCATGCATAGACAAGTTAGTCATGCAACTAACTAGATGTTCCTAAGACTCATTTACTAAAGTCACCCTTTATAACCTTATATATTCCAATTGTATAGCCCCTTTTTCCTTTTTGAGTGATGGGCTAGATTACCCCCCCAAGGGTCTCTCAATACGATGGAAGTCACACTAAATAACATATGATTCAAGCTAAGAGAACCGCTAATGGACATAAAGTATGGCCGAAGCTAAGAGAACCACTAATGAATATAAAGTTCGACTAAAGCTAAGAGCATCGCCAATGGACATAAAGTCCAACCAAAGCCAAATAAATCACCTAAGTAACCAGACTCTTTAGTATTGATATCACCTAGTACATCATCAGTATCCAAAGTAGGTAAGATACTTTGATCTACTAAGATCTCACCCAAAGACAAACTAAATCTTGGTAGCTAATGTAATGAGAATCGGGTTTCGGTTAGAGATTCGGTTCTCACGATCCTAAATGTTTTAACTGAAAATATATTTACCTTCTTTCAAGTGAATTTTAAATCCGGATTAGCTTGTGAGGATAGTGTGATTGGGTAGTGTAAGCGGCCTTTTGAATTGTTGTTGTAATTATGTCTTTTTCTATGTTCACTTGTTATCTTACATGCTTGACTTGTGTTAACTTTGCATTTTATGTGTTGTAATTATTATCATTTTGTAATTAGTTTGCTCTTAAGGGGGTAGTAACCCCACTAGATTAACCCTAGTCTTGTAGGTTTTATGGATTGATAACCTTAGTGTGTACCTTGCCGGAATAGGTATGATGTGATATAAATTGTAATCTATTTTGGTTGAGTAGTTTCACTTTTTGGATTTGTAAGAAACTTAGGTTGTAACCTTGATGGTGATGTTTAAAATGATGTGTCCTTTCCACTTAGGAGAAATCTAGAATTGTGATAATGATAAGGTTGAGGTTTAGATTGAGGTGTTCGTGTTCATAAATAGAGTGTAGGGTGCCTAATTTACCCTAGTGTTTTTAATGATGCTCTATAATTTTTATTATGTGTTTATATTTTGGTTTCTGTCAATTAGCATTTAATCACATGTTGCTATAGTAGTAGTATTTTCAAATTTAAGTGTTTAGACTATCATGGTTATAGCGTAGATTAGAGATCTTGTTAGTGAATTGTTTTGGGTTAAGAATCTCCTTTGATCTAGAAGTGTGTGGTTGGTGCTTATGATGATCTTTTATGAGTTGTTGAGTCGAGTGCTAACTTTGTTTTCATGTGTGATGTCATAGAGATAACTTATTGTAAAAAAAATTACGTGCATATTATGTATTAGTTGTGTTGTTAGGATTTTGTAGTCTTTAGAATTTTTATTCCTTTATTTTATTTAAACTTCATGATATACTTTTTTGTTATTCTCTTGTAAAACTTTATTTTTAAGAATAGTATTTTCGTAACTTGTTTTGACTTTAAGTTTGTACTCCTTCCTCATTTGAGCTCCATTGTATTTGATTTGCTAAGCATCAATTTTCCTTCTTTTATTTTACTTCCTATTCCTTGTTTTGATTCAACCTTGCTTGGTTTAGTTTCGTAAACATCGTTTTATTTTCTCTAGATTTACTTTTAAACTACTCATTGCGGTAAATGTTTTAATCAATCGTTTTGTCAAGTTTCCACCACTTAGGCTTTGCTGAACTTCGGGGACAAAGTTCCTTTTTAAGAGGGTAGTGATGTAATACCCCATATTTTTAAAATTCAAATTTATTAAGTTTAATGATTTTATTAGCGTAATTTGATGTAAACAATTAATTATTTAAATTTCGATTTGTTTTATGGATTTACCAACGATTTCGAATTCATATTTGAATTTAATTAATTGTTGTCGTTGCGAACCATTCTAGATAAATTCATTCACGACAATGATTTTATTATATTCTTATGAATTCGATTTCGATTGAAAATATGTATTCCCATTCTTTCTCGTATTTTGAATTTAATACTTTAGATTCTTTCTCGATTATAACTTCATCGTGCGATTTCGACTTCATTTTGGAGTTATATTTCGTTAACGGAATATATTATTTAAATTATGAAATTTTGGCTTAAATAGTTAAATTTATTTTAATAATTTTATCCGTAGAAAATAATTCTAACTTTAAATTTATTTTTCAGAAATCGTTAATACTTTCAGAAAGTTTTAAATTAAAAAGGTTTTTTGGAGATTATTTATGAATTTCTTTTCGAAATTAATTTTCTTCTGTTTTACGCTTTTTGATTTACGGAAAATTGATTTTGGAAATTATTTAAATTAGTCTCGATTTATTCAAATTTGACTTAAATATTTTATTATATACTTTTAAATAATTTTTCGAGGTCTTATAATATATTTCTGTAAATAATACAAATCTTCATGTTCGTTGGTAAATTTTTCTGAAAACATTCCCGAAATTCTTTATATAGCTTGTATATCGATTTTAATCTTTCGGAACCATCAATTTGAGAAATTTATGCAGAATTTATTAGAATTTGATTTCTAGGTCAAAATTCGTGTGTGATGAAATTAGGTCACGTAATTGAGTCATTCCACTAAATTGATTTTATAATATCGTTTGAAATATATTTAATTTCATATCGGAAGTGTTGATTTGGGAAAATTGTGCGTAATTCATCAGAATTGGATTTTTAGGTCAAAACTCTTGCGAGACTAAACTGGATTGTGTAATCGGGTTTTTTTTTATTCAATTGACTATATAATTTATATTAGAATATATTTAATTATATTTTCCCACCGTTAATTTATATATTTTAGCAAGAATTGATCGGATTTACATTTCGGGCTCAAAAACCCTAATTCTGCTAAATTGGGTATTTCTTTTATTGGCTTTGATCAATTGATTATTTGATATGTTATAATGTGTTTAATTGCATTTCTAAAAATTCAATTTGATTAAATTTATAGAATTTTACCAAATTGTATTTTCGAGCTTAAAACCCTAAATTTCAAGTGAAATTATGAAATCAGTCATTAGTATTGTTGTTTTTCCTAAAATTGAATTTATAGAAATAGTTGAAACGGTATTAAATGCATTCTAATACCTTTAATTAGAATTAATTAATTTGAATTACCCGGGTTTGTGTTGTGGGCCTTAAAACCCTAATTCTGAATATGGATAGTCTTAAATTGGCTACTAGGAAGATTGTTTTATTGAAATTAATTATCTAGATTTATCCTAAATTAGTTTAATTGTGTTTTAAAACTATATATTTGAGGTAATCAAAGTGATTTGGTCGATTCGTAGTTTAGGGATTAAAAACCCTAATCTTCGGGGATGATTTTATAAAATTGATTTTTGCTATGCGTCTTTTATCTAATCGATTTCTGTCCTTGGGTTTTAAATCATTTAAATTATATTTTAATCTAATTGGTTTGGATTTGGTTCTATGCAAATGGTCAACTTACCTATTTTGTTTGAAAACCTAATGAATAAGCCATTTTTGATAAATTAACTTATAATCAATTATTCTTTCTCGTGCTTTCCAAATTAATTTGAAATGTCCCAAGCGATATATGTATTAATCCGTTTTGATTTATTTTTAACCTTAAATCTTAATAGAGCTATGCTCTTGAGTCCTAGATTTTGGACACGTTTTCCAAGAAAAATCATTTTTGTCTCTTTGTGTCGATTTAATTATAACAGTTGAATTATTGATCGATAGGATAGTTTCTAACTTAGTTTTCGATTTCTATCGGCGATCTAGGAAAGCTTTATTGTGGACCCTCGAGCTAGTGATCTCTCTCCCCCTCTTATCTCGCTTAGCTAGCTTCGGATTTAGGTAAGTCTCTACTTACCTCCACTTATAGGTGTTTCGTAAGGATGTGGCTAAGCTTTATTGTGGATCCACTTATGTGCCTTGTGTACCATGTGTTATGCCATGTTGTGTACCTTATGTTTTTAATGAATAATTATTTGTAGCGCAACTTGGAGCTGAAGTATGCTTATATGTATTCCTTACGACATGTGTGTAATGATTGTCCTATTGTTCTTATGATATTTTATGACGTGACCCTCTAGGACATGCATGCTAGGATATTAATAATATGATGTATGGTGAAAGGATAAAATGGGGGAAAATGTGGAAGTAAGAACAATTAAGGAAGAGTAGAGTAATGGGTTAAGAGTGGAAATTTAATATACGAAGGATGAGTATGGGTGCCATGGGAAGTAAGTAATGTTAGGGGAAAATTAGAGAGATTATTTATGGGGGAAGAAATGTGCTAGGGTTTGGAGTGGCTAACTAGGGTTTTCGATCACCTACGAAATCAATGAGTAAAGTGATACGATTTGGGATTGAACCTAAATGAGATGTGGTGTTTGAGGATAAATGAATTAATGGTAGTGAAGTAAGAAGAAGTTGGGCCACATAGGTCTAAGTAGGGTTTCAAGGGAAACCTTAGAGGCTAATAGCGGGTGGACTCTGATGTCACGAGGTGTTGGGCCTTAACGCACACCCTTAGGAGTTGGTTTTCATTATGTGTAAGTGTAAAGGGGAATGGATATTGAGGTGTGATAAGGGGCACCAGAATCCCAAGATATGGGACGGGCCCTCCTAGGAAGATAAGTGTGTATATAGTTAGCCATGCATGTCAAGGGTAAAATACTTTCAAATAAGATATGTTAAGACACTAATCACTTAAAGAGAAAGATTGTTGAGCCCGGCCCAAACCGATCCACCGGCGAATAATAGTGGCCAGGAGCCAGGGTGCCCTGGAGACCATTCCACCGGCAAATAATAGTGGCCAGGAGCGTTTTGCCCTGTATATATTTTCGATCCACTGGCTATAATAGTGGGGGATTCCGTGCTCCGCAAACCAAACGTAAAATCGATAAGACATGGGGAAGATACTAATAGATTATAGTGAAACACCATGTGAGTCGGGGCCAGATCGGTCCACCGGCGAATAATAGTGTCTAGAAGCGTTCTGCCCTGGAGACCGGTCCACCGGCGAGTAATAGTGGTCAGGTGCGTTTTTCCCTGTATGTATGTTTTCTGGTCCACCGGCTATAATAGTAGGGTTCCCGCACTCACATGGACTGTTAAAGAGTATATGTGGAATGAACATATTATTAAGGATAATAAATAATAAGTTACCTAAAAAGTAACCAGGCCTTATTACATGTATCATCGTATGTTGCCTACATGCTCATTCTTATGTTATATGCTCTATGTGTGGCCATGTAATGAATTATGAGTAATATGGATTATTCCTACCTGGGGCGCTCGAGCTACTTTATACTTCGGTCATACCACCCTTATATGTTTAAATAGGATGTTACATATGTTTCACATGCGTAATATGTGTATGGTAGGACTTGTGATGTTGGTTATGAGTATGCGTAATAACATACTCAATAAAATATTATTAAATTATTATTATTTTTAAACTTAATAAAACTAATCTAAAAACAATCTCTTTTTATTCTGGAATGAAGAACCGAAGAAGGGAAAGAACGAAAAAAAGCAAAGAGGATCATTGAGCTTTCTTCTTCATTGATCAGGTATGTCGATCTTCTTTCTTCTTTCTTTCGTATTCCTCATTATCCACTTCTCATCTTCTTCATCCGTTCCCCCTATTCGTAGACTTCTTCCTTCTTCATCCTCTTCTCTTTCTTCCCCTCATATCTTGCCAGTTGAGCTTCGAATCTATTGCATAATCTTGTTCTTCAATGGGTAAAATACTTAATTTTTTTCTTCCTACACTCTGGATCTGACATTTAAAAACCCTAATTTTTGAACTGAAATTGTTTTTCCTACGAAATCCATTTCAATGGAGCAACATTGAAATTTGGATGCTCTTATACGAAGTTGTTCAATAGATGAATTATTTTCTTTATGAATATGGTTTTTTTTTTGATAAGAAGGATGAGATGTGTGGCTGCTATTTTTTAGTAGCTTGTTAGAATTGAATGAGTATATTTGATGTTAGACTAACTCTTAACTAATGAGAGAAAAGGGAGAATATAAGAACAATATTAGTTATTATTTCCTATGAATCTCTTTTTGATAAGAGTTAGATACATGCCTGTAGCTCAAAAAAATGTAGGCTATTGTTTTCAAATTCATCATAGCTAATTAACGTTGTTTGGATGGTTAGTACCTTGATTTGGTTGTGCTGCATCTGAATATACTCATTTTCATTACTGTTGCTTAACATTGTTTGAATGGTCAGTATCTTGATTTGGTTGTGCTGCATCTGAATATACTCATTTTCATTACTGTTACTTAACATTGTTTGAATAGTTAGTATCTTGATTTGGTTGTGTTGCATCTGAATATATTCATTTTCATTACAGCAGTACGGAATTTGAAGGAATATGGCTACAACTGCAATTTCATCATCACTATCTCAAAGAAGTAGAGATAGGGTGATACGAGAGATTTGTGATTGCGGCAATCCTAATTGCTAATATGTGTCCAAGACCCCCAAAAATACATTTAGAAGGTTTTACATGTGTGATATATATGGGAAGGAAAGCGGTTGTAAAGTATTTGCCTTTATTGATGAGCCTCTTCCACCCATGGCTCGAGATATAGTGAGACATGTAATTGATGAAAATGAGGATATGAGGAATCAGGTAAACCAGTTGGAAGAAGTGAACTAGAGATATGCAGATATGGAAGATGTCTTAAAGGGAAAATTGCCGAGTCAGCTAAGGAAAATAAAGAACTAAAAGAACAACTGTCAAATGAAAATGGAAGAGAAAATGGGGCAAGTGATTGGAGGGTAGCAAGGATAGCTTTAATAGTTTATGTTGTGTTTTTTGTTATGTTAAAAATTTGGGAATTTTAATTAGTTCAGGCTATGTTATTCATGTATTGTTAAAACTAATGTATTGTTAAAAACAAGCTAAATTAGACTATGTTATTCATGTATCCTAGTTGACACTCTGATATTGAAACTTTGGGTGGGAGTAGTCGATCTTCAATTGATGGTTTGTGTAGAAACACTTATCTAAGTGAATACTGTAGACTTTCCCTTACATTTTCAAGATTTGGATTATTCATAGAATGAAGCAATATTTTTTTCCCAATCTTGTTCAGCTATAGCCTTGGAAGAAGTAGATGTGAGCCTTTACAGCTAAGTACCGGGTATGTCACCTAATGCAGAACTCTTGTGGTTTAGGGGGGCTCAGCCGCATATTAAGGAAGGACAGAGAATGGTATCAACTGAAGGTGTTAGTTCATAGGAAAAATAAAGATGGCCTTTAATTCCTGATTGATCACATTGCAGGGAGACATATAGTTGATCTTTGCTTCCATCTATGTTGTTGGTTGTACTACTACTATGCAGTTGATACTAAACAACAAATCTATGATAATCAGAATCTAATCATTTTTCTTATCTATAATTATATTTATGGAAACACATTTTTTATCATCTGCTCTATGCACTACTTAGTTGTTATGGATGACTGGTGATTTAAGGTATCTATGTTTCTAGGTTGATCATTCTTGTGGTAGTGGCTCCGACTATTGCTACGGGTGGACTATCTTTCTATAGTTATGGTTTTCCCCAAGTCAGTAACTGTATTGAGATTGGCGCAATTAAAATATTGCTTGTTGTCCTCTTTTCTCTTGTAAGCAACTAAAAATGCCTATTTCTTTACATATTTAACCTTAGATATTCCTTCATGGATATTCTTTACAACTGAAAATCCATACATAAATATTCCTTCAACACCGAGATATGGTTCCAGAATATGAGCCATGAAAACAGAAGAGCAACAACAACCTTGTGATTTATAGTAATGTTGAAAACATAATAAGGGATATTGTTTATCTAAGAATGGATAGGATTCAATTCCTATTCAAGTCACAACCTATTAAGTCCATGGCAACAAATCTAGAAACAAAAAGATGATTACAAAGTCTACAAGCCTAACTCTGGATAATAATAATCGAAAACCAAACAACATTTGTACCAAAGTTGATACCAAGATCAGCATATTACCCACTAGAATTGCCTAAGTAATGGCCCACCTGGCATTCTTCTCCTTAGGGATGTATCAATTGGCCATCCTAATAGTTATATGTTCTTGTTGTGACAGATTCTTGAGTGGGAATGAGAGTTTATTTTTAGACTTGATTTGAAGTTGGGAGCTGGTTTTATTCATGACGTTCAATGCCTCTTCCTCCCCTGGCCCAGCCTCTTCTTTTCCTTTGTCCTCTTCCCCTCCCCCTACTTCCAATGCCTCCAACTTTTCCTCCGCTTTGTCCTTGAGCTGAAACTTGAGCTAGAGCTTGATCTGAAACTTGAGCTGCTCTTCCTCCTCGTTGTCCTCTTCCTCTACCCCTTCCTTTTATTTCATGGGGCTCCTTTCAAGAAAATGAAGTCAATTATAAATTATAGATATGAAAAACAAGTATTAGCAAGTCACAATTATAAATTATAGGTATGAAAAACAATTATGAAAACACTAACCTTATATTTATCTTTGTATCTCAAATGAACCAGTAATGATACCCCCACATTTCGACAATGATGTTTGTTATAACCTGTTTGACTACAATTGCTACACCATTTTTCTTGAGCTCTTCTTGAGACCTTTGAGACCTTATGACTATTTTATGTCTCCCCTTCTTCCCTTCTTCTCTTCCTACGTGGTCTTCCTCTCTATTTCCTCAATTCTAGAGGCTTAATAGGTTCCTCTCCTTGTCATGGCCACTCATTGGGACCATTTAGTGTCTCCATAGTATGATTGTAAGCCTTAAAGTATGTGTCCTTATTGTACCAATGGCTTACATAACCCTCAGGTATGTCCCTCATTTCCCAAATAGCAGTTATGGCATGCTCACACTGAATTCCACTCAACGACCATGCTCTATAACTACAACTTCTAGCATCCATCCTCACTATGTATTTATCACCTAGAGGGTTATTACCTATTTTAACCTCATATTCATCCCTCCCATTCCATACATAATTCCATTTGGCTGCTGCTTCTTTGTTCTTGTCTACAATTTTCTGAATACGAGGGCATAACAAGATGTCCATATTCTTAATCGCTTCCCTCTTCTTTATATTCCTCTTCATACATGCCTCCCTTATATCTTCTAACATGCCTAAAATTGGTTTGTGTCTAATTTCAATGATACTTCCATTAAAAATCTCAGTTATATTATATGTGACATAATCACATTTACTTTTAATTTTAAACCAAGCTTTAGACCATGTTGGATCCCTGCCTTCCAAATCCACAACAACTTCTTCATCGAGTTCTTTCAATTCCCAAAGCTTATCTAAGAACATATTACGGGTGGTGGCATTTGCAATCATCCAAAAGTGTTTTCTATACACTATGCCATTGAACTTCTTCCTAAAATTGGTATAGATGTGTCTTACACAACATCTATGCTCAACTTGAGAAATAATATATTTAATGGCTTCCACCAACCCCTTCCAAAATTACAAGTCAAAATCAGTCACAAAGAAAGCAAAATACTATATAATATATTATTGAAAAGTGAAGAAAAAATAACACCAAAAACAAAATAATAGTAATATACCTTTTGCTGGTCACTAATTATTGTTAAGCCTTGACCTTATTGTAAGCCTAATTTGGTAGCTAATTGGGTTAGAAACCACACCTAATTTTCAGTGTTCTTCATCTCAATCACCGACCATGCAACTGGAAACATCTTATTGTTCCCATCTACGCCCACGGCTACAAGTATTTGACCTTCTATACATCCTTTCAAAAGAAACAAACACAATTAAATCTAATCTTAATTTTTTTATTAGTTGAATGTGACAAATAAAAATAGTCATGGAATCATGGAAATTACCTTCAAAAAGCAACCGTCAACCCCAAGAACGGGTCTACATCCATCCTTCCACCCTTTCTTCAATGCATCAAAACATATATAAAGTCTGTCAAACACATTACTCCCTTCCTTAACCTTAAGGAAACAAGTGTTCTTTTTGTTTTCCTTTTTTATCTCAACAACATAGTCCCAAATTTTCTCATATTATAGCTTAAATTCACCTTCAAATTGTTGGTGGTAAATACTTAAGGCCCTAAAATACATGTGCATTTTTGCTTTAAGCCTAAGCTCGTCCCAAATAGTATTCTTCAACTCCCTAACCTTCCAACTTGGGGCCAGCTTTACTCTCTCCATATAATGCCTTGATAGCCACTTTGCAGACAATTTGCTATTCTTATGAGTTGCCTTCTTGCATGTATGATTAACCCCCACCTTCATGACTTGAAAGTTGTTCTTTCTTTGCATATATGATGCGGAAACATGTCAACCACATTGATTATTATTAACGTTATTCCCAAAGCACATCACTTGAATGTACTTTTTATCATTCTTTATAAACTTCAAATCATAGTCATTCATGATGCTATAATCATCAATGGCCATTTTGAATTCAACATTATCCATAAATTGGCATCTAATTTCTATTCTTACATCATGAGGTTTTGTGTTAGGCCTAAATGTAGAATACCTTAGTTTCTTCCTCATTCCCTCCCCATCGGATCCTAAACTAGAGGAAGGACTAGGGGGATCCCCTTCATCATCCTCATTTGTTATTTGTTCTCCTTGTGCAACTAAGGCCCACTCTTCCTTAGCTTCCTTGATGCTTTGAGTAACTTTCTTCACTTTATCCCTTACTCTTACAACCTCCTCATCAGCAGTATCATACCCATCATCAGTGAGAACATCATCCTCATCTCCAGCATCATAGTATTCATCATCACTATCCTCATCTATTAACCCAATAGCAGCTCCACTTACACCTAAATCTGGAATTCTTCTCTCAGTAGTAGTGGTAGTTCCTAAGTTTTCAGCCCCCATGTTCATTATTAAAATCAATACCACCATCATCAAGAAAATTGTCTATCTAAGCCACATCATCTATAATGACATCACCCACGCCCTTATCAGCCTCAATGACTATAGTTTCACCATCATGCTCCCCACTGTAATAAGCTAAACATAAAATCCATTATTTAAGAGATAATAAACATAACGTACAACAAACAACTCCCAACAAAAACAAAGACAAAGTGATAAACATAAGGTAGAAGCATTGAGGGCCCTCATGTATTCAATGAAAAAAATAACAGAAAGTGATAGAAACATGTGGTCCCAATATATACTCAAAATAGAATAATCTAAAATCAAGAAGTTGTACCCTCTAAATTAATCAAACACTTAATTAATCAAATCCTTAACTAAAGTCATTAAATTATAAATTAATCAAACACTAAATAATTACAGTCATACCCTATCTTTATTTGAGCAAATTTCCTCTCACATTACTAGCCCTAAATACAGAGAAAACCCTAAAAGGAAGAAAGTGTAGAGTATGAAACAGTAAAAAGCACTTCAAAAAACTTACCTATCATCTTCCTCATGGCCGACTATGGTTGGGTTGGAAGGAACTGCACTTCACATCTTCCTCTTCCCCATGGCTGTGAAATTTCAAAGACGAACTGCACTTCGCGTCTTCCTCTTCCCCATGACTATAGAGAATGAAACGAAAATGAAAAAGGAAGAAATAGCAGAGTATGAAACGATAAAAAAGAAGCACCGGTATGGAAGAAGAAGTAAGAAGATGGAGACTACCTACGCAATGAAGCACAACCTCTAGTTCTCGTTCCCTCTCTCACAAACGAAGAAGTAAGATATTGTCTTTGATTCTTTTTTTTTCCTGTTTCGTTCTATCTTTTGTTTGGTTTTATGAGTCTAAACAGTTCGAAGTTTGTTTGATTCAGTTCAAGGTAGATTAATTCAACGAGTTTTAATTTCACTTTAATTCAGTGATAAGTTAGTTTGAATCAATTAATTAAGTTTGTGTGATTTTTAGATTAGTTTTATTAAGTTTAAAAATAATAATACTTTAATAATATTGTACTAAGTATGTTATATAGTATTAAATACAAAAATAATAATATTTTAATATTTTTCGGTAAGCTCCGACAAGTATTTAGTTGGAAGTTTTTTATTCGGATAAAATACTCAACGTTTGTTCATGAATTGAAAAATGAAAAACGATTGTTCCTTCATTAGAACGACCTCTAAATATTTATTTCTTAATCTACATTTTCCTCATTAGATATACTATCATGTTTATGTTCATTATTATGCAATTGATTAATATGAATGACATATTGTACAAATATTTTAAATTAAAATTAACCTAAGCCGTTAAAAAAAAAGTATTTCAAATCTAAATTGATATATAACTTAAAACAATAAATTAAACTCAAACAACCCAAAAGCGATGGATAAGCGATACATGCCGTCGGGCTCTAGGGTTCGTCTATAAATCATCTTTTTCTGTGCTAATCACGGGCTCTGCACCTGGAGTTATTACTGCTGAAAGGCAAAAGCGGCGACGAGCGAGGTCACTGTCAGTCTTCATGAGAGCAAAGGTGCCATAGGTTTTTACATTCGTGTGCTCGTGTATTTGACAGATTAGTTCCCTATATTTCTTGTTCCTGATATGTCTTTTGATGAATTACAGTGGAAGAAGAAGAGAATGAGGCGGTTGAAGAGAAAGCGCAGAAAGATGAGACAGAGATCCAAGTAGGGAGTCTTTCGTTTTGTATTTCCTAGAGCCTTGTCACTGAATATTTTCCTAACGCTGGAAGTCTGCATCCTTTGGACATGATGTTTGAAAAGTCAAATCTTTCTTTGTATGGATGGCTTGATTTTGGAAATCCTACTTTCTCAGTTTTAGATTGGTTTGGTTTCATATAATGTAAATGCAGCAGGAAGACTGCTTCTATGGGGTGAAGTTTCATTCACTCTATTTTTGCGACGTTGTTAATGGAGAGTACGTGAAATTTTAAGTACCCTGGTTTGGCCATTTCTTTTGGGAGGTAAATGGGGGGGGGGTCAGCCTCTTCTCTCCATTTGTCTCCTTCGGCCATTTTTTAGTCATTCTTGATTTGGAGGTGAATGGATTGACGGGGAGGTAAATCATTAGAAAAGAATTATGTACCTCCATTACCCAATTCCGATACAAGATTGAGAGTGCTCATCTCCATTAACCCACGTGAAGTCTCAGACCAATAATTCACCTGCCCCAGTGTACTTTTATTCACTTATGCTTACCACCACAAACTGCTCCCTCAAACATATTGTTAAGTTTATTATGCTATTTTGTGTTCTTGGTACTGATATAACCTGTTGTTTAGAGGAGTCTGATGCAAAAATTAACATATAGTCATGAACTCTATTCAAATTGATCCTTTGTTCCCTACATATTGCTACTTGGTGTTCCTAGTGAGTATTTTGGCTATCCTTTTATATAAGAAAAATGTTTTGCACCAGTTATGCTCATAATCCTTCATTGGTATCTTTTGCTTGAAAACAATATTCCTTGCTGCCAGTTGCGACCTAATATGTGTTTTCTCTTACCAAAATTCATGTTGACATTAACATTTATACTTTAGGACAATATTGAATATTGAAAGTGAAATTCTTAATTCTGGTCACTTTTGGCAAGGTAATTTATTGTAATTTTTAGTGCTGATTTTGCTTTGAGATTGTTTTGAGGAGGGGGGGGGGGAAGTGGATGGTGGAGGTTGAAGGGATCTCTTTTTAGACCTGAACAAAAGAAACATCAGGGTGAAGACCCATTCTATCACATTTAATGGAAAAACATCAAGCCTGCCCGAAAATGTATCATAGTATTATGAAAATCTAATTCATTTGAAGGTCCAATAGATGTATGATTATACCAACTTCTCACAGCATGTGTCATGGAAAATGTAGTCTGCCTTATTGCCATGAATCATATGGGACTCCCATATGTCTTTTCTATCAAAACCGTTGTCTGACTACGAACTGTTTGGCGATCTGTTGCATTGCATTAAGCAGCTCATGAAGGGTTTCTCTGATGACTATGAAACACTTCACTTTGGAAAGTGATGAGTTGATAATAGAGCTTCCCAATTGAGATGTGTGCATCTAATGATTCCAATTTAAAATTTTCAATATATGAACCATATAAATATTAAGTACATTCCTCTGTATTTTAGTTTCATCATTTTTTTATACAATCACAATCCTGTGATGTTCATTGTCTTCATATGTGTTCTATGATGCCTGTGGAAAGTGGGTAGTATGCAGTTGTTTCAGTTCTTCAAATGCTTTCCGTGCTCCCGTATCAAATCCACCTACAAACTGAGGGTTCAGATAATTAGTGCATGTTGGGTATTTGAATATTTGCCAGGGACCGTAGCCAATGAGTAACCTTGAAGTTCCAGATGTCAATATACCTGGTGTACTCTATAAGCAAATCGAACTGCTTGAAGCATGACGTCCTCTGTCTTGTTGGACCTAGAGCTCTGCAATTCATTAGTTGTTCTTTCCATGTACTCCTTGGCTAGCTTCAATGACCCCAATTTTACCTACAAGAACTTTGAGCTGTACATCATTCGATCTTATATATTTCATAGGTTGTGGATAAAGTTGAAGCATTCTCTTAATAATATGCCTAGGAAGTTTTATGGAACTGCTGTGATGTGTATAGCTATGAGAAAACCCTAGATCCTTTTCTTGGTTTTTCAGTTAAGGTTATGTCAGTTGTGCTCATCATTCCATTATTTTGCTATGAGGCTTTGAACTATAAAAGTTTAACTGCTATACTGTGGAGAAGTTAAGACAAATTCCTATCTTCATGTGAATTTAATTTTGCTTTCATCGCTCTTGCAATGTTGATTGCTGTTGTCATTCTGAGAGCATCAAATTGAACCCTAAACTGTCAGCCAACTCCTAGGATTGTCTCCTAGTTTATGATGTCATGCTGAGTTTCTCAAGTGTTACAACATGAGGTCCTAATTATGTGCCACAGTGATTTCCTTCCTTTGTTTTTTCCTGCATCTTATTTACCATGCTTAATTTTATAGTATGCAGTATCTATTATTCATTTATATTGAATTATCTGTAGTTATTTTATGCGACTGTGCGTAGGAAGTCTTGGATGAATTTTGCCCTCTGAAGTAGAACGGATAGGTAAATATAAAGTGGAAAGAAAGATCATTCAACTTAAAAAGAATACATAGCTAATCATTACCTGACCTAACAGTCCTCTGTCCATCCATTCCCAGGGGATTTGCATTTCCTTGTATCTCCTTCTTGTTCCTTCCTTTGTCCGCTCAATGTTAGCAATGGTACGTTCCAATCTGCATTTTGAATTATATTAGTGATATTTCTTGCGAACTTCAGATTGAAAACCACTGCACCTCAGTTTATACATGCTCGCCTGTCTTGCATGGTTTGTATTCTTGCAAGTGTATTTGGGAATGTTTGATTGGGATTTTCCTCAAAGGATGAAACTTCAGATCCTAGATTTACCAGGTCCCGGTAGCAGCAGGCTGCCTCCCGCAGTGCGTCTGCTTTTCTTTCTGGCCATTGTGGAAAATATTTAAGCACAGCCCTTTCATCAACCAGGCAGGATAGTTCTCCATCCAGCCATTTGACGAAGGCCTCCACTTGAGAAATTTCCTTAAAAGTTGCAGTATCTACCTCCCTAGCCAAGAAATTGATGAACTCTGCTTGCCTCTCCACATCTGACTTGATCTGCCGAGGATAACTATGAAGTCAATTGTGTATATGTAGCAATGATACAGCTAAAGGAGGTCAAGTTTGCTAAGAAATTACTTACTGCTGAATGATAGGTTGATCGGTTCTCAATTTCTCCTATCATGTTCCTAGGATTTGCTTCTGGTGGAAGTCCTATGGCATTTGGTTGGTTATCTAATTGCGCATTTCTCTTTGTAAGATAACGGTAAAATTCAATTACCCCTGGCACCCGGCACACTGACTTAGAACCGATTAAAGATTTGGATGGTGGGGGAGGTGGAGGTGGTGGTGGACCTGCAATTGGCACTTTTTGGTTGTGTGCAATTTTCTGATGTGTAGAGCCAAATTTCTGTGGTTCTTGTAATACTCTTGGGCACCCCTTTCCAACTGGATATTCTTGCAGATCTGGATTATAACATGGTATATCTGAAGGTGATTTCTTTTCTGGTGATTTGGTGTAAGGCTTTTGTAGCAGTCCTCCTCTGTTGTTGCTATTGGTGGAGTGCTGTATCTTCTTCCATAGCATACATTTCCTCTCGTGATCGTGTGCTTTCAGGCTGCTTATCTGTGCTCTTAGACGTTTTACTTCTTGCTTGAGTTCTTCATTTTCCTTCTCTAGCAACCTATTCATCTCTAGAACTGCTTCAAGATCTTCTACAAGGAAGGTGACTTTTGAAGGGTCGTCCCTATGCATTTCTCCTTTGTTCGTAACCTTGTACCTGGGGAGATTAGAGTAGGAGCTGAGTTGAATCAAGACCCAAATGGGGGTCTCTGGCTTCTCAAAAAAGCAGCTTTCACCTAAAACCTTTTCTCCGATAATCTGATGCCGAAACAGAACTGCCCCTAGATTATAATATGATGGTGGTTGAGATCTTTTGCCCTGGGTGGGGACATCTGTGGAGAATTTATTAGTTTAAATTTTCCAAGTTTTCCAGTATTTGGGAATTAGGCTTGTATTTGCTTAGCCTTGCAAAGATGCCAATGTGCCATAGCTGTCCTGAAAGAAATGTTAGGTGTAAATAATCTTTGGACATTTTTTGCCCACATTTGCTTGCTGCTGTTTTATATTAGCTTTTGCATCAATATGACAAATTAATTTAAAATTAATTATTATGGTTTTATTATAATACAGCTATATTTTTCCAACATGCAATTTTAATAAAGCAGTTAGTGATTGTGAAATCCGACGTGCTCCATAACCCTGTTGCCAAGCGTTGGGCAAAGACAGGGATGTTGGATTTGCTTGTGTCACTGTGGTGTGATTACTGTGGGAAATGAAAATTACTTGGGAAATGACACTTGCATTTTATTGTATGTGAAGCAATTGGAAAAAAGTCTGACGCTGAAAGTTACTCGCACCAATATTTCTTGGTCATTTAGATGGGCTTAATGCTTCAGATGACCGAATTATGAGGTTGCTTAGTTTAATGTTTTCCTTCGATGCCTCTTTGCTTGATGACCTGTACTATTTATTTATTAATCAGTTGCTCGATCATTTTTTAAGTACCATATTTTTTTTTTCCCCTTTTGCTCCGGAGCTGCTTCATGAGACGTGCAGGGAGAGTGAGTAAGAAGGAAGAATCGTAACGTCATTCAGTACCAAGTATTCCACTATAAACTTTGTAACACAGGCCCCTAAAACCTTAGGCTATAAATCTGACGTGGAAGATGTAGACTTCTTCCAAAACTTTATAGACAGTACCGACACCGGATGAAGGAGAAGTTTGAGAGCGAGGGAAAGGGGATCGGATGTGTAGTCATTGTCAGCTTATTTCTGAACCAATACTGCGGATGTAGATTGAGGCTAATATTTTGGGAGTATAGAGAATATAGAAAATATGTATTTACAACTGTAGAGACTTTACTTATAAGAAGTTGATTCTTCAGCCGGTGGATTCAATCATTAACAGAAATTAAAATTTCACATCGTAAATGTCTAGATATTATAGCTATTTTATTTTAAGAGATTTATATATATTTTTATATCTAAGATATGCAACTGGGTGACAAGACTGGCCCTGGATATGCCTAGGGCCCCTAAATAATATATATATATATATATATATATATAAGTCAAAACTTCAATGGTATATCAAATGAACAACATATCTCAGTTGGTTACCTTCGCACCGAACACAGAAACACAGCTTGCTATCCAATATACGAGCTTACGATGGTTACCTTTACGGAACACTGAAATACGGCTTGCTATCCAATATATGAGTGCACGAGTACTAATTATTTTTTCTATCCTGACACTTACTTTTAATAATTTATATATATAGGGCTCCTCATAACTTAGGACCGGTCGTGGGGGTGGTTTAATTTGAACTTGTGGAAAATAGTCCAAGTTATTTTCATTAGACTAAAAAAGAAACTGCTTTAATTTATAAATATCGTGTGATATGGTGATGGATAGGAGTCAATGTTGCTATTTCTAATTTCTAAGTTGCCTCGGATTCATATCTTCACTAATTGTTTTTTTTTTTATTGAAAATATTTTATTGAAAATTATCAATCTAATGTTTTTTTTTTTAATAAATATATAACTATTTTAGATAATTGTTTTTTGTTAGTATTTTCAAACAAGGGGAACATTAATTGGGTTTGTATTATTGAGGCAGTTGCCTTTTTAGAACAACTCATATGGTGCCTCTTCTTTACCTAATTGGTTTTTGTTTTTAGCTTGTTTGGCTTCCTCGATAATAATGACATCACTATGAACAAGTACTTCATAGCTTTCAGCGCAAGATTATAATAGAATATGGCAGTGACGGTAGTCGGTGTCTTTTGGCTAGATGATATATATATATATATATATAATTTATCATATCATATATTATTTATATTTGTCAAATTAGATATCTAATTTATTTGATCTTTTATTAATCAAATTATTATTTAATTTTAATAAAAATATTAAATTATAGTTTAACTTTTTCAATTAAATTAATTTAAATATTAAATTAAATCATTAAATATCAAATAATATAAATAACCACAATGATATATTGAGTTTAGTGGTGCGGGTGGTACTTTGCTATCAATGCGGCGGTTGGGCTGAGGCAACAAGGACTGGCGGTGGGACTGATGCGAGACGGAAGATTGGGTTTGGGTGACGTGGTATGTATATTGTCATCATTATTTTAGAAATCCAAGAGCGCTTAGATGAGTGCTCAATTAAGGGGTCTTGGAAATGTATCAGTATTTCTAAGGAAGCTGTGGACCTTCTAAGATATCTTCTCGGAGTAGGTCCAAATTAGTTAGGGCTAAACATTCGATACTGTGCTGGTATCAAAAAAGGAAACCAACCACTAATAATTAACTAGCGTTGGGTGTTAAATAATAATTGTTTACGTAATTTAATAATTAGTTTGATTCGATTTAAAAAATAAACAATAGATTCGATTAATATAAATTAAATAAATTATATATTTAATTTAATAAATATAAATAATATTTGATTTGTAGACGTATGTTTATTTAAAGTGAGATTTTATATAAATTATTTGTAATTATATAAAACAATAAAATTCTAATTCTAATTTTAAATAACTATTCGATTACTCTGGTAATTATATACTCCTTTAATGACCATTATAATATAAATTTTAATTTAATTGTTAAAATTTAAATTTATTATTATTATTTTGTTTGAAATTCAATAATATATTTAACACTTTTTTTGGATAATAATATAGGGCACTCATACTTATATGGACTAATTTTAAAATTGATAAATTTTAACATTCTTATGAAAATTAAATATTAATCTAATTGATATTCAATCCATATTTATTGATATCCCGATTATCAAATATTTGATTAAATTGATCATATTAAACCTTTGATCCAACAGATACGATTACTCGTGTTTGAACACCTCTGTATATAATAATTTTGGAGTTGCATTAGGTAACTTGGGATCACAGAAGAGCCTAGCTAAAGTTTATGCCCAAATATCTACTAAGTGACTACTTTCAGCATTGGATTGTTTGATAAATATGTAAAAATATCATGAAGGCTATGTTTACTTGAAGTAGAAAATTTATTAAATAACTTTTCCTCCCGTAATCTACATCTAAATTTTAGCTAAATTTTAAAATAGTTGATCTTGACAATATTTATATGTTACTATCTAGTGATTAATTAAATTTAAAATAAAATATTCAAACCTCTCAAATATTAACCAATAAAAACTCACAGAACTCCCCTACACTTTAGTATCAAATTACTCATATTTTAAATTCAACCACAATAAATTTAAAATCTTTCAAACAAAAAATTTCAAAAAAAGGTTTCACTCTTTCTTCAATTATCACATTGGTAATAAGAGATTAAATTACTCATCTCCGACTCTTTCTGTCATCTATTTGGTTACAATTTAAATGTGAAATTTTAAAGACATATATGTACTTCTATATTACATAACTAAGTTTTCCATTCAATTCTTCTCAAATAGTTAGAAAAATTATATATATATATATATATATATATATATATATATATATATATATATATATATAATATAGATAAAAATTTGAGCATGAAAAGTAAATACATAAAAAAATGTCATCTTCGTCAATTTAATTACCCATTGTCTACTCTGCATTTTAATATGAAATATTTTTTCTTTCAAATTCAATCAAATAAATTTAAAAACTATCAAAAAAAATTATATAAAAAAATGGCTCCAATATTGTTTTAATGAACACATTATTAATGAGAAGTTAAATTACGTATCCACAACCCTCATTTTGAAATTCAAATTCCACTATTCAAATCTTCTCTGAAAGTTAAAATAATTATATTTAATCTATATAATATGGATAAAAAAATAACCAAAAAAAAAGATTAAAAAGTTTACCATCTTATCTATCTAATTACCCACTATCTACCCTATATTTTAGTGTCAAATTAGCCCTCTTTCAAATGCAACCTCAATAAATAAAAGAAAAACTTACCTTCAAACAAAAAATACAATAAAATAAAATGATTTAAATATTTCTCTAATCACCACGTCAATAATGAGAGGTTAAGTTACACACACATACACATCCTCTTTTTATTTACAATTTAAATTTAAAATATTAACTAGATAGTTATATTGAACATATTTACTATTTAATGATATGTTTTATTATATTATCTTGTAACATTTAATCGTATATCTTTTACATATCCAATTGTCTTTTTTTTTAATACCTCCTTATTTATTATTATTATATTTAAGATCAAATCAATATTTTTATGCTCCTTTCGTATTCAAAAAAAAAATACCAAGACATATTTTAAAAATAAAATTTGACTATTAAAATAAATACGAACAT
Source organism: Tamarix chinensis (assembly GCA_030549775.1). NCBI lineage: Eukaryota > Viridiplantae > Streptophyta > Magnoliopsida > Caryophyllales > Tamaricaceae > Tamarix > Tamarix chinensis. Next base: position 102,010,488 of record CM060171.1, on the reverse strand, counting down.
AATAATTATATTTTTATATTATAATATATTACAATTTAAAAAAAAATAACACTAATTAAAAATTGTTATTAAAATTTATGGTAATAATTTTTTTAATACAAAGAAAGTATAATTATTTTCAAACTTAAATAAATTTTGGTACATCTCAGGTCAGATGCTAGTTGATTAAAAAAAAAAGGCGTCGACGGCTGTTCTATTCCTCTTGCGGTAATAGGAGGATACATTCCCAAACTTTGTATAAGTAGAGATCTGTCCAAAATAAAAATAAAAATAAAATGTATAAGTGGAGAATCAATTACGAGTATATTTGAATAAATATCGATCAAAGCATGTGTCCGTCGTCATCACTTTTCCTAATTATACTAAGATAAATGGGAGAGGGAAGTCTAGTCTGTCTCACTCCTGAGTCCTGACATTATTTATTTATTTATTTATTTATGTTCCACGGCCGCTCCAGAGCATTCTTTTTACCCGAAACTTGTTCGGCTCGGCTGTCCGTCTGATGTCAGAAATAGTTCCCAAGGGCAAGTTTAGGTTTTTGGCAGCTTCACTTGGTCGTTTGTCGGGCAGACACAGTAGATCTGTCTAGGAAGGAGCCTCGTAATTTATTTTTTTTAGTTTTAATGTAATTATAAATTAATATATAAATGAGGATACTATAAAAATATTAAAATGTTAAAAAAGAATGGAGAATTAAAACCTGAAACTTCTGCTTTACATTCATAGCCCACGTAAAGCAATAATAATACATACTATACAATTACTAAAATTGGACATATTAGGTTACAAACAACCGAGAAAATTTGGCATGGCATGGCATGGCAGCACGTCAGCATTTCATCGCAATAATTTTGCGTATCGCGACAGCAACTTTAGCATATCACATCATAGCCCAACTAAGCAGTGACAGTAACGATAATAAATTCATATAAGCATCTATCAGGCCAGACCGCCAGAGTAATTTTAGTCTATGGATTCACACCAGCAATTTTGCTAACTCACGAAGTCACGGTCACTATCGTATTCAAAGCAGTAAAATTAGACTCAAATTTATACAATATTATACTACTATAAAAATAAATATAAATATACAGCATATCACATAGTGGATTGTTTTTGTAAATACATTCGTCTATAAATTTTCTAATAAAATAATAAATTAGATAAAATTAATAATAAAATAGCGGAAAAAAATAAACAGCAATCGAAGAATTATAACCATAGACTTTACTTTAATCGTAATGACCTCAGGTATAAATGATGGTTTTATATAATAAATGTAGTCTAAATATTGGCAAATATTTCCTTCAAAAAAAATTTAAAGATATAGATGACGGTTGTGGATTAAAATTATTGTCCGACGTATAAAATAAGGAGAGAGCATAGAACAACAAGATCATTAAGATTGATTTGGTCAAAACTTCAAATGGCCAACTTATCCCTATGGTAAAGGAAGAATCAATTCAAAATTGAGGACAAAGTTAAAAGTTTAAAGTTATTGACCATACCATAATAGATTTAATATATATTTTAAAGTTGTCGGTTTCTTTCTTCTTCTATTTTTTCTTTTTCTTGAAAACTATCTAGTTCTCTCGCCAATCCACTAACTCACTAGTTCGGCTAGTCATTCAGATCTAACTATATATTTCATTTGAAATAAGAATTATTCTTTCTAGCACTAGAAACTACCAAAGTAGTTCATAACACAACATTAGTTTACCTGCGAGCTAAAGAACACAATCTAACACTCTTGGAGGTCACCATTTTCCCCATGAATTACCAAAAATACCATGATTTAGTTGAAATTATTACAATGAAAAATGAGACCATATGAGGAAGTAAATATTTTTGGAACACTCATCTCTTTCAAAGACCTCCATTGGTTCTAAGTCATACTAAAACTCTTCACAAATAGGTACACACCTTTTCTTCTTCTAAATGCTTTGCAATCTTAAATCTGATTTCCTGTGTTTGTTCATCATAGAAGTACAACCGCATAAGCATTAGCCATCACTCTTTTCTTTGGTGTTTCATCTAAATATCATCCAATTTAGGTATATAGAGTTGAATTGTTTTTTTTTCATCTAATAAGAAATAATGCTTTTTTAATTAGGAACAATGAATTGAAATGCATGTACTATGTTGCTCTAATTTCAGTTGATTGTACAAAAAATTTAAAAACCCTAATATCCTATTGTTCTATATCAGTCCCCGATCAAATATAGGTATGTATATTATAAATTTTGTTTTCCAATTGTAGTGTTCTTGAAATTTTTCAAGATTACACTGATTGACCAATTAATTTAATTGTATTGAAGTAGGTTTTTCTCATTCGTTTATTTTTTGGAATTAGTGTTATGCAATTTTCACTGAAGCTAAAACTTTAGGGCATCTATTTTTTTTACTATCAAGATAAAGTGTGGATCGAATAACCTATCTATTTTGCTTGCATCATCAATGATTTGGAATATGGTACTCCATTCTTAACTATAATTGTTTACTTGATTTTATAATATAAAGTACCTGATTTAATTGTTTATTAAATTTTATGAGATGTCTATAATGTGGAACTAATGTTTTTGTTATATGTTTTTAGATAACCTTACTTATTTTGAAAAAAAAAATATTAGAGTTTTGGAGGGATAGAGAGATTTGACCATCCCAAATTGTTTTGAATATATTAGTTAATTATATAGTAATTATAATAGGAATATGGGAATATATGTGTATATAGTAATTAATGACAAAGGTGGTTAAAATATAACGTGTCATTAATTGTAAAAAGGTAAATAATTAGATTTTAGATAAATAATTCAAAGAGACAATAAATAATAAAAAACTCTATTTCCTATCATCCTTGTATATTTGAGATTATAGTTTTGAAAATCAGATTGAATTCAATGGTCAAACCGGTAAGTTTATCAATAAGTTCTCATGCTAATCAAAATGACAAACAAGACCAATCCTATAGGAGAACCCATGGGAAACAAGTTGAACTAAAATTATGTCAAAATTTGAGAATCAATTGATTATTTTCTTAACCAAATTGCTTTTGTAATTGTGTCATACTTCCATTTTTTCCTTTTTTTTAAGGAAAAAAATATATGATAGAAGGACACTAAAGTAACTTTATAATAAACCTCCCTTTACCTTAACCTTGAGTATTGTGAAGACCCACTCCACTTTACCTTTCTCAATCTAATGTCGTCAACATAGATGAATAAGCTAAAGGCCCTATTTTTCTCAATTGATTTTTTTGATCTAACTTGATTAGTATTGATTTAATATGATTAGATTAATATTGATGAAAATAATAATAATAATAATTATTATTATTTTAATAATATTATTAATGTAAATAATTTCTATTATAATTGCATTAATAGCTATTATGATAATAATAATAATTATTATAATCATTATGTAATTAGTATTAGTATTAATAATATAGTATTTATTGTATTAATACTAATAACAAATTATTAATAAATTTTATTGCTATTATTATATTATAACTATAGTCATAATACTACTACTAATAGTAATAATAATAATAATAATCATTATTATTATTATTAATGATAATAATGTTCCTAATTAATATTATCATAAATAATAAAATCATTACTATTATTTTCATAAATAATCATATTATTAAACAATTTTTTTTATTAACATTAGTATTATTATATTATAATTAATATTATTATGATAAATAATATAATTATAGAGATAAGAATAATAAATTAATCTAATAATATCAATATCAATATTTATAATATAATTTTATTATTATAATAAATATAATATTAATATTAATATGTTTTGAAATTAATTGAAATGATAATAACGATAATAAGCGAATATGAATAGGAATGGTTACTAGTAATTTATAATAATGATAATTATTAATAGTGTGATTTTTAATGAAAAAAGTACATTTATCTTTCAAGTCAATATTACGTGGGACAAATATGGATTTATAATTATGCATAAGTTTAAAATAAAATTATATTTTCTGTGCACCTAATATCATGTAAATATATGCCTACTTTTATAGTGTAATTTAAATGAAAAAACTATAATTATTTTTTTGTTCAATAAAAGTGGGAATAGTTCATCTAATATGGTTTGAGTATAAACCTAATTTTATAGTGTAATTTTAAATGGGAATATTATATCTACCCTTTGAATCAATAACAAGTTGAATATAATTTAGATGATTAAATTAAAGAAAATTTTATAGCTAAGTAATTTTATAATATGTATCAATTCCATATCAAAAAAATAGTAAATGTGAGTATGATTAAACGTATAGTATATATATATATTGCCGATAATTACATGTGATTTTATAGTATCATTACAAGTAGTTTTATTCTCAAATCATTTCTATTTTGAATAAAAATAAGCTATTCATACAATTATGGGTGAAAATACATCAAAAGTGTATATATATGCATGTTATGTGAGCTATATGTACATGAAAATTTTTAGTGTGATTATATAGTTTTATTAACCATGTCAATTCCTAATTGTAAAAGAATTATACATGTAATTATGGAAAAACGTACATAAAAATGCTATATATGTACATGTAATGTTATGTTACCGATGTTAATGATATATCTCATAAACCAATCATGAAAGTTTGACCGGACATTTGGCAACATCTCACTATAATGTCGTTTATGACTTATAGGCCCATTAGATCACATGGAAAAGCCTTATCTTTTAGACTAGATCCCTCTCAACCAATCCAAACTAGAAAACAATGTCTACTTATCTTACACTCTCTGACCCTATTACACTCATGTTCCTGACTAAAAAACTTTACCCTATAAATCATTCTTGTTGGTTTCTTATCTCTTTTCAATTGCTCTTCATTTCTTGCAATATTTTCTCTAGTTCATACTTTATTTATTTTGAAATGGTATTAGATTAAGGTAATGAAAAAAATTGTTTCCACTTCTTCTTAACATATTATTACTATTAATATTATTATTATTTAAAGCAAATATAATTTTTTAGATAATTTAACTTACAATGAACCTAACATAAACAAACTGAAACAGTAAATGTATATTTATGTAATTATGAGTGTAAAAATACGAGCTATCAATGTAATTTTACATACAATTACATGTACATAGTTTGTTTCACTTACTAAGTAGGGTTGAGTAATTCTTTCATACTAAGGAAAAAATAATGCTACCTACTTAGCGAAATTAGATAAGAGACATATATATAATTGTAATATCCCTAAAATAAGTGGCGGATAGTGGATTATTCAAATGATTGATAAAAATATTTGTTTCAATAGATATACCTTCTTTTTGGAAACCTATCATTACATAATTTCACACTTAAATGTGATTGAATAAGAGCAATTTAAGGGTGGATGATCTCCTGAATTTTTTTGGGCTACATGAGTTGATAAAAAAATTATGTAGGATCATATCCATCTCATTCTTTTATTGTTGGAGGACAAGAATTAGCATATTTAGAGGCGGTACCAATTATTTTTTAAAATATTGAACACCTTCATGATAATTTTGATAATGTTTTGTCTAGTAATTCTTGCAGGTATTTTATATGTTTGCAAGAAGAGGAATTTACTAAATACATATAGTGTACAAGATGATGGAAAGACAAGGATTACAAAGTTACATAAAATGAAAAAGCTACAAGACACAAAGCTTGATTACTTAATTATTCAATGTATTACATGAGTAGGGTTTTGTTTAGTTTTGATATTTTATATAAACTTTATAATGTCTTGTAATTTGTAATTGTAGATCATTTATATATATATATATATATATATAATGGTGTGTAAATCATTACTTTAGCTCTTTAATTAGCTAAGTTAGATCAGTTGGGGCGGGCTTAGTTAATAAGGAGAGAACTAAGGCCTAGTGTGTATGTGTGTGTGCGCGCACGTGTGTGTGGACTTGTACCTAAAAGGAACATCAATGAGATCAATGAGAATTTTTTTTTATAATTTTTGAAATTATTCATTCTCTTCAAGTGAGGATTATCTTGAGAGTTTAAGTTTTTTTTTTGATAGAAAATTTGGTGATTTCTCTTTAGAATTGAGTGACTTTATTGAATATACAAACCCACAAATACAAGTGAGACTACCACATTGGCAATTACATCTTCATAATTAAGGTTCGATTTTTTCTTCTAATATCAAAAAAAAAAAAGATCTTGCATTTTTGAAATATTAATTCTACATTATCTTCCACATCAATTAAAAAAGAGAGGCTCAAAATGACTTTGGGTCAATTTTTCCTGAAAGTACTATAGAATAACCACATGTGATCTTAGTGAGACCAAGGTATTACAAAAACATTAAAGTGTTTATTATAAAAAAGTTATCTTATTAACAATAAACCAACCATAAACAAAAAAGTGCACATGTAAATACAGGTAACCACAATTGTACAAATATGGACTTTTAATGTACATTTACTTATAAATTTTACATAGTTTCTTTTAATAAAGTACCGAGTAAATTTAAGTAGTTCATTCATGCTATGAATACAAATATTAATACTACCTACTTAGTGAAATCAAATCATAGTTAGATTCATATTTTTTCAAAAATATTTTACGTGTTTATTATGAAAAATGAGCTTAATAACAAACCAACATAAACAAACTAAAAACATAAATGTACACATAGGTAACCACAATTATACAAATATGTAATTTTAATATACATTTACCTATAATTAAATGTGAATGATTTCTTTTAATTTGGTACTAACCAAAGTTAAATAATTACTTCATACTATGGATAAAAATAATAAATCACCCTACTTGGTAAATTTTAAATCATGGATAAAAAAAAGGTATAACATAAAGTGCAAATCTAGTTTAATTTTTTTTTATTTTAAAAACTGATTTTAATGTGTGTGCTCATACGTGGGGTTGTATAAGTAAAGGTTTTTCATGTATATTAACCTATAATTACATACTAGGAAATTCTTTTAAGTTGGTATTAACAAGATTTTAGTAAGTACTTCATATAACGAACAAAAATAATAATATTCTTTTCAAATCTAAATAACAAGGACACTCTTAAATTCTTCTTACAGTTAATTGATAATTATTTTTATTATTATGATTCAAATTTTTAAAGAAAAATTTATATTATTATTATGATTCTTATTTATGTTGCCACTATAATTGTTTTGGTGCACCTTACATTATACACCATGTGTGATATATAAGAATTATGGGTAGAAGTACATTGAAAGTGTTTATGCACATTTTTAAAATGTGATTATGGATAAATGTACATCAAAAGAGTATATATGTACATGTAATATTACCTATAAGTACATGAAATTTTTTAGTGTCATTACAAGTAATTTTATAACTAAACCAATTCCAATTTGAATTAGAAAATTATAGACATGTAATTAGGGGTATAAATACATCAAAAATTTGTACATATACATGTAATGTGACCTACATGCACATCAATTCCTAATTGAAAAAATATTGAACATGTAATTATAAAAAAACATAAATTGAAAGCTATATATGCACATGTAATGTTAGCAAGGTGTACATGTAATTTTGTAGTGCGAATATAATCAATGATAAATTTTATTAATCTACATTCACATTTAGCCTAACAATTTCCATAATTAATCATTACGGTAATATTAACTTAATGTCTAATATATAAACTTCATAAGGTAAAATTACAATAATATTAATTATCATTATAAAAGCTAATTAATTAATATTACTATAATTATTATTAATCATAGGTATATATTAATAATTCAAATGAATAATATTGATAATAATTATCTATAAGTACTTAGTAAGAGTAAAATCAACCATAATTATAAATAATTGATTAATTATTATTATTATTATTATTATATTAATTGTTAATCAATAAAAAAATATTAATCAAAATTATAAATTTGGGATCAAGGTGGCCCTCAAAACTTTAAAATTAGAGTTTATTTGTTTATGTTTTTCTCTATGAAATAATGCACCATTACTATTCAAGAATCTCGTCAATATTTAAATATATATTTTAATAAAGAGTCATAATATTTATTTAATATAGAAACAACATTAAGATGTTTTGAATTAAAGGTTCTGAAATCAATTTGATTTCGATTCACCTTTTGGAGGTTTAAGCCAAACTTTTATTTGGAAAACTTATTAAATTATTTCCAAACACCAAAATTTAATAAAAATATTATGCTAGTGTATTTTAAATATTATTTAGATGCCTTATTACTATTTCTAAAAGTGATATAACATTTTCTCATAAATATTTTTTTTATTGCCTTCCGAGCCATATTAAGCCTTTAAACTTTTATGAAACCCTTTCTATTGGATATTACTCTAATGATGTCTTTAACTATTAGTCCTTGAGTGTTTTAGGATTATTCTCAAATTAAAATTTTTGCGTATTAGTTTTAGTTCGAAATTATGGGGATTCTTATGAGTTTAAAATATATAAAATCTTTTTCCTTCCAAAAAAAGTACCTTAATATAGAATGGGTTATATTCTATCAAGAAATTTTATAGTATAAATGTTGCCATGTTAAGACTTTTGTAGTATATTCATATTAAAAATCTTGACAATCCTAGTACCATTTTAAGTTTACAAGGAAAAAATCATATTAAAATGAAAATAAATTTCTTAGTGTGAAATAAAAAAGTTTAAATGTAATTATACTTAAATGTACAACATACCATGGGAAAATCTATGATGATCCAAAAGTTGTACATTGGCCAAAATTTGGTAGCTCTATTATCATTGAACCCCAAAAGATAAGCAAAAAGTATACTTACCACAATCTAGTAACTCTACTAACAAAAAATTATAAAAGATCAAAATGGGCAGTAAATGAGCATGCATAAATCAAGAATCATAGTGCCCTACCCAATACAATAAAACTAATTTGAACAAAGATACAATGCAAATTTCAAACTATGATAGTTCAAAGCATCAAGCTCAACAACCTAGTGCCTCAAAAGGAGATCACAAAAGTGGCAACCAAGCTACTTGAGCTCACCTAGCCATAAGGCTAACCAACAAGAGCTAGGAAAAACTTTAGCGGCCCGAGAACCACCAATCACACCTAGCATAAAACTCCAAACAACAAATGTATTCAATCATCTAACAACTTGTAGAACAAACCTATTGAACATAATTACATGAGTATTGAATACTCAGGATCAACCAAGTATTAACCAAGCAATAATTAAATTACAACCAAAAGAAACCAAAGAGTACTGAGCAACAATAATAAATCAAGTTAAATGCACATTGAGATGCAAGAAGTTATATTACCTAATCGATGAAATAATCCATTTTAATCCCATGACTCACACCATATCCATGAGCACACAATGCTCAGAGAAAGAAAAACAAACTCTAAAGAAAACATCAAAAAAAGTATTGAGCATGTCCACCAAGCTAGAGTAGTTATAGTGGAACACTAGACTCCTGCCAAACATGATATTGAGGGAAACCAACTTCCATGGATAACAAAATGAAGCCAAACCTTGGGTGAATTCAATGGTTAAAGAACAATGGTGCAAGTTGAACTCAAAAAGATGAGAGAAAGAAACTTGCACGAATAAAGCATAGCCTAACACTATAGGCTAAATAAATTCAAATAAGAGAGATACTAACCAAATCAAGCACCCAGACAAGCTAATTTTGGGGCACTTCAGGACCAAGCAAATCAAAAACCAAGCCATACTCAAGAATCTCTACCACAAACTTCAAAATCCCTAGATTTGAAAGTACATGACCCAATAATTGAGCATGAATTAAACACCAAAATTGGGATAAAAGATTTACCATAAACAACCAAAATAAAATGAAGCTCAATAAAAGAGAATGAGATCAAATGAAGGGGAAAATATGATGGGATTAGGGGAATTAGTTGAGGAATATGATGCGAAGGAACCAAAACTATCAAAATGTTAATATTTTGATGAGTTCATATTTTGACATATTTTATACCCTTTAATCTTAGTTTTTGATATTTAATTTGAGTAATATATGAAAATCATATTATGCTAAGTAGTAATAATATTATAAATTTTATTATTTGAGTTAAATTGATATAAATTAAATAAATTTAAAGTATAAGATTATCATATTAATTTTTTATATTTTTAATTAATATATATTAAAAAAATTATGATAAAATGTTATTTTTTTAAAATATGCTATAATAGTCATATAAATATAAATAGAGTATTTTATAACATAAGTTTATTCTAATTGTCTAAAATAAGTTCCCAAGCCATCATGTGTGTGACTTCTCCAGTAGAAATACTTAGACTTGAAATTGAGATTCGCTTTGTACTAATTATTAAGCAAATTTTTTTTCTTCCTTTCTTGATGAAAGGATTGAGTCATCTTAATTAGATATTCATATTCACTAAATTAGATATTTAATACACATTTTTTAGACTAGATGGATATTCAAAAAAAAATTAAATCAAATACCAAATATATCTAAAACATCTAAGTGCACTAATATTTATAAATATATACATATATTTAAAGAAAAAACATTACAATATAATAGAATATACTACATAATATCATATAATACATCAAAAAATACAGTATGATATACTTTAATACATATTAATATAGTACAATATACTTTCACATATTAAAATACAATATAATATTTTAAAAATACATTAAGATATACTTTAAATATGTATGATACATCAAAAAATTGAATATTATATTGATTTCGGATAATCAAGTCAAAATTGGATCAGATATTGGCTTAAGTTGCAATCAGATATTTTTTAGATCAAAAATTTCAAATATCATTATAGATTTTCAAATCTTAAAATTTAAGCATCCCTAATCTTAATAGTTAAGTTATCCATCCACCTAACTATCACCAACTGGTGATTGCAGGGATGATGATCAAATGCCAAAATGGTCTATTTATGTTTATCAAATACTAGAATAGCCCTTCTAATTAAAAACTAACCAAAATAGTCCATTTATAATCCTAAAGTAATGGCATTTGGTAATCAAAGTAAACACTCCTAATTATTAGGCGTGTTTCAATAAAACCTCTATAGGATTTAATTTTTTTAATTTGAACACCATATCTCATCATTTTTAAACCATGCCCCATTATTTCTACACCATATTTCATCATTTTTACACAATTTCCTATTATTTATACACCATAACCCCCACCATTTGTTGTACACTATGCCCCATCATTTATTTATACACCATTTGTACACCATGCCCCATCATTTTAACACCATTCCCCATCATTTGGATTCTATGCCCTATCATTTTTAAACTACGCCCCATCATTTCTAAATCATACCCTATCATTTCTAGATCATGCCCTATTATTTGAACACCATGCACTATCATTTAGACATCATGGCCAATCATTTGAACACCATGCAATATCATTTATAAACCATACCCCATCATTTATAAACTATGCCCCATTATTTTCAAACCATAATCCATCATCGATACACCATACCCCACTATTTCTACACCATGCCCCATCATTTGAACACCATATCCCATCATTTCTACATCATGTCCCATCATTTGAACACCAAGGCCTCATCATTTGATCACCATGCACCGTCATTTATACACCATGCCCTATCATTTATACACCATGCACTATCATTTCTACACCATACTCCATCATTTCAAATTATGGGTCATGGTTTAGAAATAATGGGGTATGAAATTCTACGTCATACCCCATCATTCCTAAACCATACCCCATCATTTCTACACCATGCCCCATCATTTCTACACCATACTTTATCATTTCAAATGATGGGTCATGATTTAGAAATAATGGGGTATAGTGTATAAATGATGGGAAATGGTTTATAAATAATGGGGTATGGTTTAGAAATAATGGGGCATGGTGTTCAAATGACGAGGACTGTGTAGAAGAATGGGGCATGGTATAAAAATGAGAGGGCATATAACACCCCAAATTAAAAAAAATTCTAAACTTAATTTATCAACATTTTAATTTAACATAATTTCTATTTTTTGTTTTATTTAACTATCTTAAATTATTTGTATACAAACAACTTATTATTGCTAATAAAAAAAATTCAATTCTAAAAATCTAACCTAAATCCCACACCCAAAATTTTCTTTTCTCTCTTCTTCTTTCTTTCTTTCTTTCTTTCTTTCTTTCTTTCTTTCTTTCTTTCTTTCTTTCTTTCTTTCTTTCTTTCTTTCTTTCTTTCTTTCTTTCTTTCTTTCTTCTTCTTCTTCTTCTAAATTGGGCCATCTCTCTTTTTCTTTCTTTTCCTTATTTTTTATTTTTATTCCTTTCCTTTGTTCTCTTATTTCTTTTTTCTTCTCCTTCTTCTAAATTGTGCCGTCTCGACCCAACCTCTCTCTTTTTTTTCTTTCTTCCCCTCCCCGGGCGATCCTAGTCCCGTCCCCCTTCTTTTTCTTTTATTTCTCCTTTTTTTTTAATTTCTTTATTTTTCTTTATTTTCCTTTTTTTATTCCTTCCCCTACTTATATTATTCCTTGCATCACCCTCTGTAACACCCCAAAAAATCACCATTGAAATTTTTTATTTAAAGACTAAAAGAAATCACACATTATAAAAGGGGGCATTACAGTCGTAATTAATATAAGTGTGGCCCCCGACCATCCTCATACCAATATAAGGCTAATAAGAGATAGATGCAAATAAAATAAACACAGCAAGAAAAGAGTTTCATAAGATAAAGAGGGTTGAATGTTAATATCAAGAAAATAAAAAAAATACAAAACATCATTCAAATGAAAGGAAACATTACTCTAGAAACTAAAAGGGAACATATCCAAATAACACTCTTTTCGGGCCCCAACCCTAGGATACTACAACATCACTCTACCCCAATTAGGTCATCATACGCAACGAAGTCATCTAAGGCATCATTGGTCACCTTCACAGACTCAGGAGTGGACAATGCTCGTGGAAATGAGTAACACCCATAAAAGAAAAGATTAGTCTGCTACATACAGAGTGAGATAGTAATAAAGTCAAGTAGGAACATAGTAGTACATGATAAAGACCTAAGGCACATAAGTAGGTCATAATAATCTATTTGTTACTGTCTGAACGCAAGCTATTAGTATAGTAACTGGTCATCTCTCAAATTTCCATGTAGGTAATGGGACCCTACTATTCTCATCAGTGAATTGGTAGATGTAATACAATCTAGGACAACATGATCCTAACCACTATTATCACTTGTGGTCCATTAATATAATATAATCCAGGAAAGAATGCTCCTAACCATTATTCTCACTAGTGGACCGACAAACATAATACAATCCAGGACAGAAAGTTCTTGACCACTATTCTCACTGGTAGATCGGAAAACATAATATACATGGTCCCGACCCACATGTTGTTTTGCTATAAGTAATTAGTGTCTTTCCATAGATTTTATTATCTAAGGGTTTCATTACTTGATATCGGGACCTCCACTATTCTCACTAGTAGATTAGTAAATAAAATACTATCCATGATAAAACACTCCTGACCACTATTCTCACTGGTGGACTAGTAAATATGATGCATATGGGCCCAACTCAAGTAATCTTCCACTTTAAGTGATTAGTGTTATATTCGTATCTTATTTTTTTAGATATCACACACACTTCAGTGCATAAACCATGTAAGACTTCTAGACTACTACCACCCTAGGCCAACCTTGGCCCCTTAGAAACCCTAATTTCTTAAGTCCAAGGTATCCTCACTCTCTAATGATCCTTTGAGTCCCCAAATTATCAAACAACCCAAAAATTCCATTAGAACCCTATTACTCATGAGTCATGGCCCATTTCCCCTATTCCTCACATATGATAAACATTGGCCCTTATGGTTGCTCCTCAAAACCCTGGTTTGGCTCAAATGGGCCTAACCCATTCTCTACTACTTATTTAACCCCAAAATCCCACAACCATGCATATGCTACCACAAACATCCATGCTCCCAAGGTTTTGTAGCTTAACTCCTCCATTTTGCATATGCAATAATGACCTCCCCAAAGGACTCCTCTTGAAACCTTAATCTCCCTTTTGTGTTGGTATCCACCCCTACATATCCCACCTAAACATTTGACTTATCACGCGATTCCCCACAAAGCATAATCAACATCCTTGTTTGGAGGCATGACCCAACTTCCTAATCACCCACATGTGATTATGGCCTACCATTATGATTTTGAACCCCTGAAACCCTAGTTTCACCCCCTTTAGTTCTCTCCCATCTTCTGGCATCCAAGGACTCTCCCATGTTACCCAACAACATCATCATCTTCCCTTAGGACCTTCTTTCACAACCCTCTCTCCCTTAGTCACTCTCAGACATAGCCACCTTAGGTTTAACTTACCCCACACATAGTCATCTCTCCCTATATAACATTTACCCCAATTCCCCATTTATAATTATCATACTTATTATTCAACATTTTTCCAAGGAATATTTGGCTAACTATTTCCCCTAGGGTTTCCCCATATTCCATCTCCCACCATTTTCCCCCAAAATGCCCTTAGTCCTCCAAACCCTACCTAAGCCTCATAGCCTGAAATACACAAATTTCTCAACAATCCTTAAGACATGTAGTACCAAATAAAAAAAGTGTACATCAACATATAAACCAAGCAATCAAGACCACACATATTATTACCTTAGATCTTTGCAAACCAAGCTACACAACAACCTTATAACATATGTATTTCATGTTTGTATACACTTATCACATAACAGAAGCACATAATCACAAAAACACTAACTATAGCTATATATTTACCGAAATGGATCCGGTCTTAAAGCAATAAAACCTTACACCTCCTATCCTATGAACACTGGTTCAGTACTTAAATTGGGAACACCCAACTTAGGCTAATTTATCATTTTTATACCTTTTTCCTTTTTTTTTCTTTCCTTAATCAAAATAATAATAATGATGATGATGATGATGATAACAACAACAATAATAATAAATTAAATTAAAATAATCAAAAAATGGATGAAGAGGGGAGTGATGTGACTAGAATAAGCAAGAGGAGTGGAGGATGGTGTGGCGGCAGTCACGACGGTGGTACAAGGTGGAGTGGCTTTTGGGTTGGGAAAAAGTGGGGCTTGGTTCCTTGTGGTTGTGGGCAGTGCTAGCACTAGGTGGACCAGTGGAAGGGGAGACGGTTCACGGAGGTGGCGTTAGTGGTGGCACAACCAAGAGGGAGGGAGGAGAAGAAGGGGAAAATAGAGGGAAAAAGGTGGCAGAGAGAGCTGGTTGTATAGGGTGGACACCTGTGTGGGAGCTAGAGGTGCAAAGAGAGAGAAAATGGGTAGGTGGTGGTGGTGGCTTGGGGTGGTGCGACCTTCCCACTTCACACACTAGGGGATAGGAAAGGAAGGGGATAAAGAGGGAGGTAAGGGGCTTAGTAGGTGTACGGGGATGTAGAGAAGGGAGAAGAGTGTATTTAGGGTGGCGACGACTAAATGTAGGGGTAGGAGAGAGTGCAGCAAGGATGGACGAGGGAGAAAAAGAGGAGAGACAGATTTGGGGGTACTTATTGGTAGTGGGGGAGGATAAGGATAAGAGGGGAAGGGGACAAGGGTGGTTAGTCGTTGGGCGGCCGATGGTGAAAGAGGGAAGGATGGCAGGACTGCGTCTAGGGGAAGTTGCAGGGGTGTAGGGTGTGCAAGGGGCGTGCACCAGGGGGCATGCAAGGACATGCCAGCATGCATGCCCTAGATGGCTAGAAATGGAAAGGGGGAAAGGGGTTGGTTGGGTGTAGTGGTGGTAGGGGTGAAAATGGAAATGGGGAGGGGGCGTACAGGTCACAGGTAGGAGGTAGGGGATGGGGAGAGAAAGGGAAAGGGAGAAAAAAAGGGAGGGAGAGAAAAGAAAAGAAAAGAAGAAGATGACTTGGGCCATCACTTGTGGAGAAAGAAAGGAGCTTCTAGGCCAGTCGGGGGAAAAAGAAAGGAAAGGGGAGGGGAGGCGCGATGCGCGATGCGCCACTGCAGCGCAAACCAATAGGGAAAAAAGAAGAAAAAGAAAGAATAAGAAAGAAAGAAAAAAAGTAGAAAAAGAAAAAAAGGAAAAGAAGAAGAAAAGGGGGAAATAAAGAAAGAGAAAAAAGAAAAGGAGATGGTGAATTTTTTTTGGTAGTTTGGGGAAATAAATAAAATAATTAAATATTATAATATTTACCTATAATTCAGGTTAGGCCAAATGATTAAAATAAGGCTTCTATATGATAAATTTTAAATCTCATATTATTATAATTATTGTTATTATGATTGCAATATGCACCTATATTTTATTTCAATTAATAATTTATTTTTAGGAAAAAAATTTGGGATATTACACCTTCCCCCTTCCATTTTTGCACCAATTGTCTTCTCCCTTATACACCGCCAACCCTTGCATGCTAGCCTGCCCCTATCCCTACACCCTGTCATGCCACCTCTTTCCTCTTTCATCCTCTCCCTTTTCCCACACCTACAACTGCAAGTGGTTCCATTACAAACCCTGCTTCTCTCCCATTCTTTGTTCTCTCTCTCGGTCGATCCTCACCCTAAGCCACCATCATTCACTAGCCGCACCACCAACTCCATACAATCCCAATACCACCACCACCTTGACGCTAAACTACCAACCCTCACCCACCTCTTTGAAACATCCATTATGGCCACCGTGCAACCTCCATCGCCGCCGTGTGCCACCCTACACCATTTTCTTCCCACTTTGTTCACCTCCATTTCCTTTCTCATCTTTTAAATTTCTTTAGGTTAAAGTATTCCTTTTTTTTTAAAAAAAAAAGAGAGAAAGAAAAGTCTAAACTGTGTATATCCCTAGTT
Organism: Tamarix chinensis; assembly: GCA_030549775.1. NCBI lineage: Eukaryota > Viridiplantae > Streptophyta > Magnoliopsida > Caryophyllales > Tamaricaceae > Tamarix > Tamarix chinensis. The sequence goes on along the minus strand of CM060171.1, from coordinate 101,993,575 downwards.
CTAGGTAATATTCCAATGATAGTGGAAGAGGAGGCATAGGTTGTGCATACTTAGAGACCGGAGCCACTTCAGTAAGGATGTAGTCATAGATAGGGTTTTTTGGGTACTATAATATATGTCCTTGATGTTTTGATATGTGATAGTATTTATAAAATGATAAATGACTTTGGTTTTGTATATACAATTTTAGCTTGACATTAGTAGAAGGTAAGAAAGTTGTGTAGTCATGACTGTGTTGATTTCAAGTGCTTATGTATATTCATGCCCATGTTTTTATGATATTGCATGTGTGGAAAGTTGAAGAGTCCTTTGTGTGGGATGTTCTATGATTTAGGGATGGTAGAAGTAGGGTTTTTGTGTCCTAGGGGAATTTTGGTCAATACTATGAAAAATTTACATGTTGGGTGCTTTATGGTGTTAATTGGAATAAAATAAGTTGGAGATAATACATGAAATAACTAGGACAAAAATGTAGAGGTTTATGGTAAATGTAGTATAGGGAGAAAGGCTATAAATGTGATGAGTAAAATCTAAGGGAAAGTTATGATCATATTTGAGTAAAGTGGGGGATTGGTACTATAGAGTGGATACAGGGTTAAAGATGACATCTTGGGTAGTTATGAAAGTTTGGGAATTCATTTGTGCACTAGGGAAGGAGTTATGACCAAAAGGTCAAATTAGGGTTTTAGGAGGCCAAGGAGTAATCCTAGGGGTAGGCTATTATCACATGTATGAGATATGGGAGTTGGACTGCAACCTTGGAAAATAATTTTAACCTTAAAATTTTGGGAATGTATACCAAATTTGGTAGCCATACTGGGTAGAAGAAATTGGTTATGAATAAAAAGAGAAACTAGGTTTTTGGAGGGGCCCCAAATAGGTAGGTTATTATTATATGTGTAAAATATAGGTAACAGGCCATGACTATTAAATATGGGATTCATAATGATAGGTTGAAATTTTTTGGTAGATTGGGGACTAAAAGGGGAACCGGAGGAGAGGAAATGCCAGAGTTGTGAAATTAGGGTTTTTAAGGAGAAGATGGTTGTTTCGGGTAGTAGTTGAGATAGTGTCTTGCATGAGTAAATGTACATGATTATGTGATTATATTGGCATACATAAAGCTCTAATAATACACTAATCACTTAAAGTAAAAGATTTCTCGGGTCTAGCGCAGTTGTATATACTGATCTACTGACGAGAATAGTGATTAGGAGCATCTTGCCCTGGAAGTTGTACCCTGTTATCATTCCACCGGTAAGAATAGTGGGGTCTCATACTTAAGTAAATTAAACCATTGGATGATAATAACTTTTGGTAAGACACTAATTACTTACAGTGGAACACCACATAGGCCAAAACCGATTGTATATTGATTACCAATATACTGGTGAGAATAGTGGTCAAGAGTGTTCTAGCATGTGGTTGTACTTTAATTACCGATCCATCAATGATAATAGTGGCCAGCAATGTCTTGCCCTAAAATTCATAGTTGATTACCATTCCACCAGTTAAGAATAATGGGATCCCTAAACCTAATGTAAGTAAACCTATGAAATAGTTATCATCGCACTATTACCATATATTCGGAGAATATTAAATAAGATTGTAAGATCAACTTATGCACTTTCACCTTTTATCATGGTGTTATAAATTTATGTGACCTTTTTTATTGTATTTTTACCTTACTCAGTATGTAGTACACCGATCATCCTTATTATGGGTCCCACAAGTAGAGGGCCCTTATAAGTTTATGCAAGTAAATGATGACTCATTAGATGACTTCGTTGCATACGATACCTTGATTGAGGTGGAGTGACACCTTTATAACCAGGGGTGGGGATTGGAGAGTTATGTTATTTGGTTTTTGTTTTAAGTTGGGTTTCTCTTTTTCATTTTCATCTGAACATTTATTTATGTATTTCACTTCTTCTTTCGAAATGAATACCTAACTCTTATTTATGATATGAATTGTACTGGTTCTATATTTATCATGGTTTGTGTTCTGTTTTACCCTTTCCTTGTAATTGGTACGAGGATGGTTTGTGACCAAACTTATACCACCCTTCCTATGTTTGAATTTTTCTTCTACTTTAAAAAAAAATTAGTAGTAAATTTTGGTGGTGTTACGGGACAATGTATAGAAATGGTGGGGTATGGTGTACAAAGGATGGTGCATGGTGCATAAATGGTAAGGTATGGTGTATAAATGATCTGGTATAGTATACAAATGATGAGGCATTGGTATTTAAATGGAGAAATTAAAATCCTATAGAAACACGCCTAGTCATTTGGCGTATTATACATGAAATTATTGGAACACACCTATCCATTAGGCGTGTTTATGAAGGCTTTATTGAAATACGCCTAATGACTAGAAGTGTTTACTCTAAAGAACAAACACCGATACTTTAGGACTAACGAGGGCTTTTTTGGTTATTTTTTAGTTGGTATGGCAATTTTAATATTTGATAAACATAAATGGGCTATTTTGGTATTTGATTCATACTTTAACACATATTAATGTAGTACAATATATTTTCATATATCAAAATATAATATAATATTTTATAAATTACACTAAGATATACTTTATATATGTACAATACATCAAAAAATTAAATATTATATTTATTTTGGATAATCAGTCAAAATTGGATTGGATATCGGTTTAAGTTGCAATCATATATTTTTTGGATCAAAATTTTCAAATATCATTATAGATTTTCGAATCTTGAACTTTAAGCATCTATAATCTTAAAAGTTAAGTTGTCCATCCACCTAACCTTCATGGAAAAAATACAACTCGTCAGTAGATGATTTGAATTTCATACGTTCTACAATAATATTTTGAAACAAGCTAATATTAATGTAGCAATAATTAAATTGACAATCCAAGTTTCTATGAAAATAAACTTCATCAGTATATGATTTGAATTCTGCAAGTACTAGAATAAAAAAAAATTACATGATGATAAATTAAATTTATTAAACCAACGATATGTGAAAATAAAGCTTATAAGCAGATGATTTGAAATCTTTATGTAATGGGATCTATCTATCTATAATTATATTTAAGTAAAGTCCACACCATGAATTGTTGCCAAAAAAAATTCTTACCTAAAGTTCCTCCCCCTCTCACCCAAGGAATGTGCCACAGATTTATGAAGAATTCAATTAGGATATTATAAGAGGGGAACTGAATAAATTTGCATCAAAAGTGTGTCCAATTTCCACCATGGATCTTCTAACATAATCCCTATTCGTTTGGGGGACAACATGTTGGATAGACATGAGAGTATGTGAGCGACTATTTATTTTCCCATGCATCCTTTTTTTTTAGATTTATTGGGGCTAGTAAAGATAAGTACAAATCACCATGTAAGTGGCAGTACCATAAAGGTGTAACAATACTGAAAGAGGAGGGAGGAGGATTCGAACATCGGATCTTTAGTACCTAGGAGCTGGTCTTTACTATTAGACCCAACCTCATCCAGTATTTTCCCATGCATCTATTTATGTAACACCTTTGTATTGCAAAGATTGGCATTTTCAAGTAATTATTAGGTAATCCTACTTTATATATAATTCATTATATTCTTATATAATTATAGATTTAATACGTTATTAATAAAAATGATTTGGTATATACAATGTTTTTGATAAACATTTTTAAATAGTCAAGTTGTCCACCCAAACCCCTTGGGGGGGGGACATTGAATGATCGACTTAGGGATGTTAATAGATTGCATTATTTTTTAATGGATATAGATTTATAACTTTTAGACCCAATAGATTTGGATCTAGTTTGAGTTCATACATACTTAAATAGATTTAAATTTGGGTCTAATAATTCTAAACCTGATTTAGAATTGATCAATCAAACTTACTTAGTGCGTACGCACACACATATACATACATACATACGTACATATTAATTTTATATTTTTCATCTTTATTGTGATCTTGTTTAAGCTCCTTATTTATTTTTAAAATTTAATTTATTTATATTTACTTGATAAGTAATATGTATAATATTTTTGAAATAAAATATTAAAACAACATTTCAAAAGTTAACATAATTATTTTGAAATATGTATCTTTTAACTGGGAAAATTTTTTTAACAAAAAAATATATATTAAGTTATGTAAAATATAAATGTATTTGTGGGTGTGTGTGTATTTAAACTATGGTACAAACTAATATTTAAAATACAAATATATAGGCAAACTTAATCTATGAAGATCAAATTAATCTCTTAATCAAAGGAAAACAAAATGATCTTGATTTCTTAAAATAAAATGTCAATATATCTCGAATCCAGAACCAGTAAGAAACTAAACTGATTAAGGATAAGATTGACCAAATTAGAAATCAAATCGAAAAAGAGATTTTCTCTGACCTTCCAAACGCTTTCTGGTCTAGAAAAAACCATATGGTAGATCTCCCATACGAAGACACTTTTAATGAGAGAAAAATACCAACAAAAGCTAGACCCATTCAAATGAATTCAGAATTAATTGACCACTACAAACAGGAGATAAAAGATTTATAATCAAAAGGATTAATTTCTAAGTCTAGATCACCCTGGTCGTGTGCGGCATTTTATGTCAATAAAAATTCTGAAATTGAAAGAGGATCACCTAGGTTAGTAATCAATTACAAACCCTTAAATGATGCTCTCAAATGGATAAGGTACCTTATCCCAAAAAAAAAAAAGATTTGCTTCAAAGACTTTATTCAGCAATAATCTTTTCAAAATTTGATTTAAAATCGGGTTTTTGGCAAATTCAAATTAAACCAGAAGACCGATACAAAACAGCCTTTTTTATTCCTTTCGGATAATTTGAATGGAACGTAATGCCATTTGGATTAAAAAATGCTCCTTCCGAATTCCAAAGAATTATGAATGAGATCTTTAATCCGTATTCAAACTTTTTTTTAGTATACATAGACGACGTACTGGTATACTCAAATAGCTTGGATCAGCATTTTAGAAACCTTAGGATTTTTCTTATTGTCGCCAGGCGTAGTGGACTAGTAGTCTCTAAGCCCAAAATTGCATTGGCCTAAAGTAGGATTAGATTCTTAGGACATTTCATCGAGTTGGGTAGCATTAGGCCCATTGAGAGGTCCATAGAATTTGCGTCTAAGTTTCCAGACCAAATCCTAGACAAAACCCAACTCCAAAGGTTTTTAGGAAGCCTAAACTATGTCTTAGACTTCTGCCCAAATCTAAACCAGATTGCCAAACCTTTACATGACAGGCTCAAAAAGCGCCCAAAACCATGGACTCAAGCCCATACGGATGTCGTCAAATATATCAAAGCCCCAGTCCAGTCCATCCCATGTCTCACCTTGGCTAACCCAAACCTTTTCAAAATTGTTGAGACTGATGCCTCCAAACTTAGATACGGTGGTATTCTCAAATAGTCCCAAGCCCAAAAACTTGAACAGTATTTGGCCCAAACCAAACAGTCTCAACCCAAACCTGAAACTGTGATCCAATACACGTCCGGACACTAAACCTAAACCCAACAGAACTATTCGACCATCAAAAAAGAAATATTCGCAATAGTTCAGTCCATAACCAAATTCCAGTCCGATCTGCTTAACCAAAAATTCCTGTTACGCGTCGACTGTAAATCTGCAAAACAAATTCTCAAAAAGGACATACAGAATGTCGCCAGCAAACAAATCTTTTCCAGATGGCAAGTGATCCTATCTGTATTCGACTTTGATATTGAGTACTTAAAGGGTGAGGGACAACTCACTCCCTGATTTTCTCACTTGAGAATTTCTCCAATGATGCTCCCAGCCGAACCATGCCTCCTCGAAAGAAAGGAAAAGAGAAGGTTCAGGAAATCTTGGCTGTAAAGCCAAAGATCAAATCATGGTATGAAGCCACTATGGAAGATGAAGCGGCAGCAGCTGCTTCATCAAACCAAGAAGCGCTAACTTCATCAAAACAGGTTTCAAACTTTCCGATCTTGAGAAGCAGAATTTCAAGACTAGAAAATATTTTGGATATCAAACCAGCTTTTCAGAAAAAAGCTGAGTATTTTACAAAACAAAATTTCCAAATCATTTCAAACCTCGAAGATGGATTCCATCACTAGGATCCCTTCGTTGCCCTTCGGAAAATATTTTCAGGATGGGATTTCAAACCATGGGACGTGACTGCACCCCATGCGTATTATAAGTCGATATTGGAGTATACAGGCTCAGCTTCGTTTCGAACCTTCAAATTACCCCAAACCAAAAACGAAGCCGCTTACTCAACCTGTCAACTACACATGGTTATTCTTCCCATGGATTGGGGTCAAAGTCTCGAACTACCTCATAGACTTCCTGATTCATACAAATTCAGCCCAAACGCAAAATTGAATTTCAATTACTGGGATTACCAATAGGCTTGGTGGAATGTCTTCTTCACAGAGAATTCCAGAAAGCACACTCCTGGTTATTGTTCTTCAAAAAATTCAACCAAACAAATTACCCTGTCTGGTTCATCCGATGGTGGAGAGATTTTGGTGCCATCCCATACATCCTTCCGGAACAGGTATCAAAATCCCTTGACCTGTTCAAAAGCCTTTACAAACCCACAAAAGATGATAGGGTTTTGCCCCTATCTTTGCCTTCTGCTCCAAACTATTCTGCCCCTGGGTATTCGCCCGGACAACGGAGATTCACGAGATTGAAGGTGTCCCTACTCTGGTCCACCGCTTCAAAGTCAAATGGTGGTCAAAGTATCAATTTTTCAAAAAAGTTTCAGAACAGGCCGTCCGCAAACTCATCATCGACAAACAACTGGCCTCTTCCTCAACAAATCCAGTCTTAGCCAGATCTGAAGACTCAAAATTTCTGGCCCAAAAGTCTGTTACGACCGCCAAGCTCGCAGCCGCAAAGAATGAAGATGAGTACTTAGCCATTCTGGGCGAAGTACTTTCACAAACAAACAAGGAGAGTCTGAAGCCTCGTCAGCCATTCCAGAGATAGACTTTGGTGACGAGAATGAAGACGACTGTTATGAGATACTGCCACCTATCCGGTAATGGTACAAAATACAGGTATCCGTGGCATAAGCATGGCGTACGCATACACAACGGCACACATCAAACTTGTGGCAGACAAATAATATTTCTGCTAGTCAAAAGTTAGTGTCAGTTGTCCTCAAAAAACGTAGGAATCTACTTTCGGCGACTGATTTTTCACCAAGGTAAAAGAATCAAGTAAAAGCAAAAGCGGAAGATGACAAAGGAATCTGCGACAAAAGACAATCACGCGGATAACTGTTACTTTCCTTAGGTTACCTTTTACTGTTTGTATTTTTACCCTATACTATTCAAACTTTTCCTGTAGATAGTACTGTAGGCAGTACACTTATATATATATATATATTAAAAATAACTACATTCATTTATCCATTTGATTCGATGGATCTAATTTTAAACTTTTAAAATCTGGCGAATATGAGTCGGATCTAGATCTACATACTATAAGCAAGTTTGAATTTGTCCCGGAACCATCCAAATCCAATCCCCTATCATCCCTAGACCTAACACATTTTTGTTATGTAGATAATATAGTGTAATTTAGTGGAGAATCCTTTGAGTAATACAAAATCGGTGGAAGAGTATGGATGCATTTGGTAAACAGAGGATTGAACAATATAGATTAGGATTAAAATATGAGGTTTGACAAGTCAAATGATTAATTATGTTATTTGATAAATAATTTTTCATATTATCATAATGAAAAAAGAAAAAAAAAGTTGTTTAATAGGAGAAAATTACATGGATGACAATAGTGCCATATGGGGATGAGAACCCCATGTCTATACCCTAATTCGATAATTTTTTTTTTCAAATTTGTTATGATGTATGCATTTTTCTTATCATACTCCAACCTTGAAACCTAACATGATATACAAAACTTGACCCTATTTTAGATACTCGGTTCCATCTTCGATATTTAAAATCCAACCCTATCCTTAATATATGATCTCAATTTTTTAACATAATTTTAATTTGGATTTTATATAATAAATATATGATATATGTATAATTATATAAAAAATTATTCAAAATGAATTTGGGAATGTGGACTCCAAACTCGTTCTTGCTCCATCCCAAAGAAACCCCCAATAAAAATCTCCACAATTCAAACTCAATATTCGAAATCTCTTCCATTCGAATTCAAACTTGTAGTCCTAATTAAATTAAACTTTATCTTATACAATTGTATTTGTCTTCCAATATTCAATTATTAAAAAATTCAAACTTTGCTATTGAAAATCTCATAATAATTCTTACACTCATTTACTATGCTAACTTTTAATGCATCCTTATTGTTGACTTCAACCAATATACATGTTTTGTTGATTTTCTATATTAAGATTTACTATGCCTTATGCTCTATAAATATATGATTACCGGATATTAAGATTTATAAATTAATACATTAATTTAAATTATTTCCATCAACCTCGACATAATATATCAACTTTTTATTACTACACCTAGATTATATGGATTTTGTACCATTATAATATATAATTTAATAAACTCACTTTTGGTAATATAAGTGTATTAATCACACCCTTTGAGAATAGTTATTGATCCAACGTGTGTTACTGGAATAATTGTAGTAATATATATTATTAGTCAAAGAGTATATACCTTTCATATACTAATCTCAAATGTAAATAAATATACAATTAAAATATTCATTAGATTCAACCTTATCATTTGAATATTGATATTTTGTTTGAAGCTAACGACAGAACAACACAAGACATATTACACTTCACTCATACTTTTCATAAAGATAAACCATTTAGAGGAAAGCGTATTGTCTTTTGGTGGAGATTTAAGATAAATTTTATCGATTATCCCAAAGGAAAGTAGGTAAGATATTGTATATGCAACTATCAATTCATCTTACATATAAAATTATTGTAAGATGTTAAGATTGACAATAAGCATGCGCCTACAAAGTGTTTCCTAAGATGCCAAACAAGATGAATTGGAAAATTTTCAAATTGGATTGCAAGTATCGCTGTTGGTACTATTGAAAGATGAAAATGATGGTTAAATAACCCCTAACATCCCATATGACCTTTTATTAAGCACAACTATTGATCCAATTCAAGAAATAGTTGAAATCACATATATGGATTGGAATATATCCCTAACTATTCGGATTGTTTTCAAGGGAGAATTATTTTTTATCCAACCCTTGATGTAGTTGACAATATCAATGATTATGTGCTATCCATCCACGACATTGAAGGGAAAATGGATTTAATTTTGGACACTCCATGCAACTCTAATCGGCACGCATATATATTACATGATATACACATACCTGAATTTTTAAATGGTATTCATCTTTTGGGAATACCTAATCATGTGCTAAATTTGAAGGTTGGTACATCATTTATGTGTTACATAATTTAGATCATTCTATTGATGATGCTCGATTGCTTATCGCTCTTTTTAAAAGTCATATTATTGAAGCAAATATAATAAGTGAAATGAATGCTGATAAAAAAAAAATGTTGATTCCAAAATTATCCATGATTCCTTTAGGCTCAAGAATGTAATTCAAATTCAAAAGACATCAATTTTTATAAATTATTTCATATGTAATGACAATTGATAAAAATTAATGTCAATCACTGTTAAATGTTTGTCTTTTTTTTAAGAAACTTGTGTTCATTCATGTATGATTATATGTTGCATTATCAAGTACTATCATGCATCAAAAATGTTTCAAACTTTTTGTATGAGACAATTAGGTTGTTGGAACTAACACAAAGGTAAATGTTGTGCGTAAGTATGTGCTCACACGCAATGTGCATGTGTGTGTGCATGGGTGCGTGTGTGTGTACATACATACAAACCCTCTTTAACATAGAAATATAGGAATCAATATTATCCATTAGATTAATATTTGATCAACAATCAATATTTAATAAATACCTAACAAAAATACTAAGTCATACCTATATCCAAACCCCGAACCCCAAACACTAAACCCGAAACCCCTAAACATAAACCCCAACCCTAAACCATCTAAACCCTAAACTATAAACCATAAACCATCTAAACTCTAATGTAACCCCCCGAGTTGATGAAACTATGTGAGGGCTATCTTGGAGCGCTTTTGGATTGATCACCTGGTCCCATAGATCAACACGAGTCATTTCAGCATGCTTTGTTCTCACTCACATGCTTTTCAATAATTTTTTAAAAAATTTCCAAAACTTCCTAGGAGGGTTTAACTGTGGATTTTTTAGGACAAAATTACCAAAAGGATGGTATACCATGTCGATATAAATAGATAGATCAATCATTATAGCACTCCGCTTAATTTGGGGTATTACATCCACTCTCACTCAAAGAAGGCAACGTCCTAATTGCATCTCAACCAATAACTATCTTAATATAGTTTATCTCAAGAATCGTTCCCCTAGGTGGCCGACTGACTCATTCAAATTCAGCTCATGTTCACAGTTTTGCTCTAATACCATTTGTAACACCCTAAGTCAATACGACTATGTGGAGGCTACCTTGGAGTGCTTTCAGATTGATTAGTTGGCCTCACAGATTAGTACGAGTCCTTTAAGCATACTTTATCCTCACTCATATGCTTTTCAAGAAATTTTTAGAAATTTTCTGAAACTTTTCAGGAGGATCACCCATTCTAAAAATTGCCCCATGACCAGCACACTTAAATATGGAGTTCTTAGGACGGAATCACCAAAAGGATGGTATAACATGTTGATATAGGTAGCCATAGCAATCATTATAACACTTCACTCAATTTGGGGTATTACATCTAAACTCTAAACCCTACATCCTTTACACCCTAAACCTTTGACCATAAACCTATAAACCCTAAGCCCTAAACCCTAAACTATAAACTGTAAACTGTAAAACCTAGTTTCCATTTGAAAGCATGCATGTTCCAAGAAAGATAAAACATAATCATGAAATATATGTTCATTTGATTATACATTATGACGGAAAAAAACCCTCCATGATTCGAAAGTGTCATAACTTCCTGAGATATCCCTTATAGAAATCCAAAAATCAACTTTCTATAATCATCTAAACTATAAGGAAAATCATCAAGGGCCAATGCCCTTCATGAGATTAAAAAAAAAAACTAGAGATCGAACTCCCGTCTTTCATTCCAACATCTGGCATTGGCATATAAAAAACTAACATTAGTTGCAATTTAAACTTAGGAATTAAAAAAAATATTACAAGTTGAGATTGAGATGTAGAATGATGTGTTTTACCTTTGATTTTAATTTTGATTTTGTGGGAAAATTTCCACTATCATGGTCTTGCGGTTTCTTCTCATATTCTTTTGTTGATCAATGGCCTTTTCTTTCTCCCCTTTAATTCTCTTTCTACTTCCTTTGTTTTTGGATCGACGTGGGATTTGAATGGTAACTTCACTCGAAGCATTTATCCCAATTAAGGATCCAATGATATGTGATTTGCTTGGAGGCTTATCACTACTATTCTTGTCACTCGTCACTCCATTCCTTCTTAAAATCCTCAAGAACTCTTATAACCTTCTTGTTTCCCTTCAACTAGGCTCACTCATTCAAACATTTGAGACCATAACCTACTCAAAGTTTTCTTCATATCATCATCTTTGGAACATTGTTCCAATGGGTTCCCTTCTAATTCATATATTAGCTTTTTTAGGGAATTTTTAGTCTACTGATTCACTATCAACCAAGTAGAAATATGATCTACGCCTTTTCATTTCAAAACCTAAAGTATATGCCTAAATGGAATCCTACATCTTTGAAACAATTTACAAAAGCACTTAATATATTTGTTTATTATATTGTATACCACCCGAAAATTACTATTCTAATTTGACATACCAAGTTCACCAACCACATCAATCTCTAAATCACCTTCCCTCATAAAATTATCAATTCTGCATGAAAATGAACCAGCCAAAATCTCAATATAGAGCTTGAAAAATATAGTATGAGTATAAACCTCAGATTCACGCATCTACAATTTAAGGAGAGTCTCGAGTTTAGAATATGACAAGTTTGATACCTTATTTAGCTCAAATTGTTTATACATTTTTCTATCCAATGCACTCTTATAGCACATACAAAACTCAACCAAAGTACAATGATTATTAGTGAAATTCCTAAAGCCATTTTTACTCTCTAATCTTGAAGTTGTTCTTACAAGCCCTACCATAGACAAATATATAAAATATGTAGGTATCCATAAGCTCCTTATATCAAATATATGAGCAAGCCATTCACATCCCTCCAAACCAAACTCAACAATTATCCCCATCCACTTACACTTAAACTCCTCAAGTTCAAGTTATAGGCTCCACACATATATGTAGATAACCTGTTTATGAAAGTAGAGTCTCGAGTTGAAGGACCAACTTTTTTGAAAAATTTGTTCATAATGTGCCACATGTAGAATATGTGTCAAGTCTTCTTGAAAACCCTCTCTATGATAATTTTCATTATTGGATCTTGGTCAGTTATTATATAATAAGGCTCAATATTTTCCATAGCCCTAAAGAACGTCTCAAATAACAACTGAAATGACCCAATATTTTCATGAGCTATTAATCCTGCTCCAAAGGTGACACATTTTTTGTGGTGATCAACCCCAGTAAATGACTCAAAAATCAATTTGTACTTATTGGTTCATAATGTTCATCCAAGAATTATCTATAATGAACTTCTTATGCATGATAGTCAAATTCCTCCCTTCTTTTAGAAATTGTCTAACACTAAGGGTAGCTAGAAGATAATTATGTCCTTCATAAAAATTTGGAACCACATAAAACCCTTTAATGTTGCACTTAAGACACACTTTATCTCTATATCCCACTCTATTGACGACTCTCCTTCTAGACCACCTTCATCACTACCTTGGGTATGATATATATTTCTCGATAGCTTAAATACTTCCCTTATACAAACAAGATATTTCAGTGTGACAAGATTGCTCACCATTCTCTTTTCACCAAACAAACGGAGACTACATCCTCAAGTATAGGCATACTTATTGTAGAACTTAATCCCATCATCCAATGATTCAAATCTCATTCCTACAATAGGGGCTATTTCTGGTGAATAATAGGGTATCCATTCCTTTGTTGTTCCACTAAGAGATGTGTGGGGTATTAACTTGTGAGTGATCAACTTGCTATCAACATTATTAAATTTTAAGGAAGAAGAAGAATAATGTTTTTCACTCATAACGCCTATACAATAAAACAAATGAATATATCACAAAAAAGAAAATTAAGATGGAAATAAGTACATGTAGATCAAACTAAGAACAAAATTCTAAATATGGATTTTCACCCATAAGTAGAAAAATGCCATCATTTGTTCAGCAGTTTATCTGATTAAAGACTAGTATGAATCATGGACTTCAAAAATCATATAAGAACCAAAGAAAATATAGAACAAATAATATAATAAACAACTCTATTTTCTAGAACTAAAAAGGAAAATGAGAGGGCTGGAACCCCTTTAATGAAATTTAATAAATATCTCACAAAATTCAACACTTCATTTGATTATGACAATCACATAGTATACACTTGTGACATAAGAAATCACCCATTGCTACTATCTAATCCACTAATATTATGAAGCAAAAAAAACACATATTATTACACATTGCTCAATTTTTTAGAATAGAAACGCATAATATCATGGCTGGAACTTTCGGTTAAAATTAATAAAGATCTCACATAACTCAACATTTCAATTGATTATGTGCATCATATATACATACACTTGTAGCATATGAAATCATCAATTTCTGTTATCTAATCCACTTCCAAAAGATAAATATGAAGTAAACAAGATGAATGGAAGAAACAAACTTGAATCAACTCTATAGAAACAAAACATATAAAATAATAGAATAAAGCAACTTGTGGATTGACTACTTTGATCAGAAGAGAAGATTAGATAGATGGAGTTACGTTCGAACCATTCGAACCAATCTGGCCCTAAACAAAACCAAAACCAAATAGGCCAATTTAAACATAAAAACATAGGGCAGCTAACAATTTACTGAATGATAATGTAAAAACGATGAAGATACTTACTGATTCAATAGTATAAGTTAAGGATTGACTCAATTTCAGCCAAAGTAGATGAGTCGAAGTCACATTTCAACCAATTTGACCCTAAATCATACAGAAACAAAATCAGCCAAATTACACAAAAAAAAAATTAGGGCAACTAAAACTAGATTAGATGATAATGTAACAATAATGAAGATACTTACTAGTTTAATACTGTAAGTTAAGGACTAATTTTGGGAGTAGTTGGAGCTTAAATTTTTAGAAATAAATGATGACAAACAACAGAGAAGGTGGAGTGGCAATGATTGGTAGAGAAGGATCGAGTGAGGATAATCGCCAATTGGAGGAGAAGCAGATGACGATTAGACGAGAAGGATGGAGTGTAGACCGAACGTAGGAGAAGGCAACCACCAATGTATGTGAAGTACGATGATAGATGGTTGCGAAATGGACTAAAATGGAGATTAGTGAAATTTATAGCTAAAAGTTAAGGAAATGAAATAATGAATGTGATGGAGGACTGGAGTGGCGGTTGGGTGAAGACGAGTGGGGATAAGGATAGGGTGGCGAAGACGAGTAGAGGACAAATATGGACGTAAGGTCGAGGAACGAAGGTGTTGGTGGACGAAAGGTAGAAAAGTTGATTTTTACAGTAAAATCAGCTGACCATCTATCATCTAATCCAACGGTTGTTATACTTTTCTCAGTTTGTACAGGGAAAACGTGTTTCTATTCTATATGACTAGGGCTGGCAATGGGAAGGGTTGGGGACGGGGATCCCATCCCCATCACTAAACTCGATAAGGAAAATAATTCCCGAACTCGATTCGATCCTCGATATTTTTTTTTATTGAGGATTCCCTGACTTGATCCCCATGGGAATCAAATCCCTATACCCAATACGATCCCCGACTTTATACCCGATTTCATCTACGATCCTCAAACTATTTTTTTATATTATACTTTTAACTTATATTCTATAAAAATTGTATTATATTATATATAAAAAATTTCGGGCTTGGTTTGGAGATGAGGACCCCAAATCCGTCTTCGAAAAAATTCTTGTTAAGAATTTTCGGAGCCGAATCCGATTTCCGAATTCTTCCTGTGGGAAAAATTATCATCCCTATATATGACCCTAAATCTATATATATATATATATATAATTTACTTCAAAATATACAGGCATTGTACGGTTTCTTTGATGATCATTTTCCCTTAGGCTCCATTTTTACGGTTTCTTCGCTTGAATTTCATTTTATGTAATTCAAATACTTTCAATCATATACCCGTGCGATCTTCATAATCAAATCAAGAACGCCTGCTAAATAGATGGTCCCTCGTTATGCCAGCGGACATCTCCTGCCTATCATAATTGAATTGGAGTCGAAAGTGATCTAATTCTACCAACAAATAAAGAATAGGAAACCTTTTCTGGGTCTATGAATAAAGGAAGCCCGCCTAACCAACCATATGCCGCCGATATTATATTATAACCCTCATAAATCAACAACGTCCGTCGCTTTAGCATATGGTCCATGTTGATTTAATATTCAAACTGGTATATGGGGTATCACCGACAAAAGTTGGGATAGAATCATAGAAAGAAGTACCTGTAAAATAAAAGGTTACAATTGCGACACTGAAAGTAATACACAGATGAGATGAGGTGGCGTCTACTTGTCGGATTTTGTCCTGTCAAAGTAGTGGTAGTAGCTTTTTCTCTCTTAACTTTTTTCCCACCGCCGGTTACTTAGCTAGAAGTTGGCAGCGTCATGTGTGGCTTTGTACCTGAAAATTAGCGTCCATAGTCCATGCATTTCTCTTCCCAATCCCTACGTTGGATCTTGAAAGGCTAATATGTATATATAAAGCAACAGGGTACTGTATAACGGTGCATTAATTTATACCCTTCTTCTTCTTCTTGAAAAAAGTCGTCACAACCCCCCCCCACTTTTTTTTTAAAAGATTGTACGGCCTTAAGGGAGATGGAACTTTGGATATCTACATTAATGTAAAAATATATATTTATTTATTAAGTTTTGCTAATAAAAAAAGTCTTTAAAAGCTATTAATAGCTATTTAATTTTATTTTTAAAATTTTATTAATTTAAAAATATTTGATACATACACAAAATTAATAAATTTTATTAATTAATAAATATTTATATGTTTATTTTTTTAACTGCAGCTCTTAGAGCTATCATTATCATTTTCCTTATTTATTTTAGATTGAAAACTAAAATCACAACTATTTCATCACTATTGATCATACCTAAACAATTTTATGATAATAATGTAGGATGATAAAACAACAATGCATTATTCATTAATAAAGAATACTAATGTCTGTGGTTGATATAACCCTAATTATTTTATCAGCTAAATTTTTATTTGTTAAATTTTTTTTAAACCAAAAATTAACCGGCAAGTACTTTTTACTGGCTTATAAACTAATTTTTAAAAAGTTACTTCGAGTAACTTATAGTTTATAACCTTTCAATTAACTTATTTGATAAGAAATTTTTTTCCTAGCTTATAAATTAGTTTTTGAAAAGTTACTTCAACCAGCTTATAGTTTATAACCTTTCTACTAGTTTTTTTTAGCTATTTTTGTCATATGATTCATTTGTTCAACCTCAACTAACAATAAAGAACTACTTCCAAAATTTTCAAGGGCATAATACTCATAGGTATAGTGTGTTGAGTATGCAAAATAAGTTAGTTTATCATCTAACTTTTAGCTTATTCTTTATTGACTTATTAGGATAGTCATGTTAGAGACTACCAATCGTCTATCATATTTAAGGTTGTCCATGAATTGAGTTGAGCCGAACACTTTCGGTTTCCTACTTGGTTCGTTTAATAAACAAGTCTAAAATAAACGTTGAATTCAACTCGTTTAACTAAACAAATGAATCGATCCATACTCACGGACTGATTAAAACTTACAAATCTAAGTTATATATGAGCTGAGATAATTTTTTTTGGACTTAGACTTGACTCATTTAATAAACGAACTTAAAAGTAAGACTTATTCTTGTCTAATTAAACAAGTCGAGCCAAATTTGTAACGAATTAAGCCTGACGGTTCACGAGTCTGGTATGCTCATTTACAACCCAAATCATATCCCCTAATTATTATTATTAAAGTAAGAGTATAGTTAACTTACAAGTTAATAGTTTATTTATAATCCAACTTTTAAATTGTGGGTTTAACTTGTAAATAATTGAACTTATTTATAGGTGGGGGGGTTCATAATTTATTAGTGTGTTATAAATAAATTTAGCATTATTATTATGATTATTATTATTATTATTATCACCGTATTGAATTTCAAACCTAGATATTTGATAGGTGGATCCAGTTTGATTGTCGATATTATTTAACAACTGATTACTATTACACGCATTATGTGAAGGACTATTTCTTTACCTTATTTTTGCCGATGAAGACACTGAATAAATGATTATGATTGTTTTAGTTATTTGATCTAATTTTATAAAATAAACGAGAATCGACCTGCACGAGTCTGGCACGACAACTTATTGCTTACCTTGGAAGGAGTCCCTTTCTATTGACCTGGTTAGATCTAATCTAAAAGCCTAAACGGCAAATTCTTCGACCTTTGTCCGATTCAGATGCTCGCAGCTGTTTGATTCCGCAGCCACTCACTCGAGAAGCAATTTGGTCCCACCAGCTTATGCTGCTTTTTGCATGAGATGAGTACTGACACCGCCTCACCGCTCCTCTGATTCTCTTCTAACCTCCTCCCCTCTTCCGTCTTCTTGTTTGCCCCAGAACTCTCTCTCTCTCTCATCTCGCTAGTCAGCCATACGAGTCTTCTTCACTGAAATCCAAGCTGGTCGTTGTATCATATTGACCGTCCGCCACAAGTGTTAGGTAAAGTTTTACTCTGCTGTACCGTCGCATGATTTTCCTGGTTTTGTAAATCACGACTTTTCGGTGAATTGATTTCATTTGTACTTGCACCGGCTTTTCTTCGATTTGATCGAATCCACCATTCAAATTCGAGTGCAATTCGGTCTACAAAAATCATGTGACTGGATTGGAAGCTATATGCTATTGAATCCTTCTCCGATTACTAAGGTCTTTGGTAGATTATCGCTTTTTTCATCTGTTTCCGATCGGGTTCGGTGCATAATTTCAGGGGATTTTTTTTGTGTGTGTGTGTGTGTGGAATTCTAATTTTGATACTATGTGGCTAGCTGGATTTTATTTTTAACCTACTGGGTATGAAGTTAATTTAATTAATTAATGGACAGAGATCGGCAGGTATGCGATGTTTGTGATATTTGGAGAGTTGAGCGATTGCTATATTGTCCGCCGATCGATCGATTAGTTGCAACTTTGGTTCATTTCCGGATATGTCTTACCGTATGAAGATTCATTATGATACTCTTTTTAAGTCCGTTTAAATAGCAGCTTTTGATATATTTGTTTTTCTATTCTGGCTCTGAATTCAAAGTTACCTTAACATCTTCGCTCTCCGGCCCAACCCCCCCCCCCCCAAAACGGTTATAAATTAACAGCAGGAATGAGTTTGCGTTCTCTTTCTCTCGTGACAGGACATTTTAGCTTTCGGAGAATAAACCAAAAGAAGCCCCACTCCTGATTTCCTCATGAGAGGGATACCCAACATCGAGATTGGGGGATATGGGGGCGTCAAACTCTAAGTTCGAAGAAGATAAGGCTCTCCAACTGTGTCGTGAAAGGAAGAAGTACATCAGGCAAGCTCTTGATGGAAGGTGTTCCCTAGCCGCCACTCATTTTAGTTACATTCAGTCGCTGAGAAGTACGGGAACTGCATTGAAAAGATTTGTGGCGGAGTCTTCTTTGTATGCTTCAAGGAGTGCCACACCGGAGCCACGTGCTTTGATCGACAGGTCGCTCTCACACTTCTCGTGCTCGTCATCGTCCGTGAACCAACATGTGGATCCAACTCAACAATCCTCTCCAACTCCTCCTCATCCGGCCTCTGCCCGCTATCATGCTCACCATATGAAATTTAGGGGCAGTTTCTCTAAAAAGGTCGAAGAGAAGCTGCCTCCGGCGATATCTGTAACTGCGACCTCATCAAGCACCCCGCAGGCTTCCACCCCTCAGTCCCGTGGAAGAGCTGAAGCAGCACCTTTTGATGAACCCTCAGATCCTGTTGAAAATTCTCCCTGGGACTTTTTTGGGCTTAGCCATCCGATTGATAATCACTTACCTTCCGACGGACAGAAGATGGTGGGCATTGATATTGAGGATGACGATGACTATTACAATCTGATCAGAGGGAGAAGAGAAACTCCTGAAGCAGAAGACGAAGAGGAGGTGATATCCTCCCATGTACAGGAATCTTCTGAGGAATCGGATAACGAATTTGATGATCCTTCCTCCGATACCCTGGTTCGGAGTTTCGAAAATCTTAACAGAGGGATGAGTCATGGAACAACGAGTGCTTCACCATCTATGCTGATGGCGGGAAGTCCTGCTTCTGAAGACGAGCTATTGAATGGAAGAGAAGCTCACTCACCTAAATTGTCACCTTTGAGAGCCAAATCTCCAGAAGTTGCTGTTCCCCCGGAAGCCGAGATGACACCAGTGAAAGATGAGGGTATTGAGCATAAAGTTGCACCTAAAGACTGCATTTCGAGCATGAGAGATGTTGAGTATTATTTTCACAAGGCTTCTGACTCTGGAAGAGAAGTTCCTAGGATGCTTGAAGCAAACAAGTTGCATTTCCGTCCAATATTGCCTGGCCAAGAATGTAAGAAAATTTTCTCCACGCAACTTTTCATATATGTTCATCTTTGATGTTCAGATTATAAACTCATATGTCATACAACTTCAGAAATACATTTTTTTGGCACCCTTTTTCATTCTGGCATCAGAAACTACTTTGGAAATTTTCACGTGGCGAGAATTCTTTTATTTATCTGAGAAGCAGGAAGACATGGCTTATTTTGTGCTCCTTTACTGACGAGGCAGGCGTTTTATTGTACAGATTAATTAATTATTTCGGTGATCTAAATAAACTCAACACGTAGACTCTTTCTCTATTTTCAGCTGTCTCATGCGGTCATATGAACTAAATTACCAAAGTTCTTTCCTTCTCTCATGCTTTCTCTGATGTGTGCCAACAATCATCCTTCTTTGCAGCTGGTGGGTCTTCAACGTCTAATTTACTGAAGGCATGCTTTTCTTGTGGAGAAGACCCAAGCCAGGTTCAAGAAGAAGAAGAAGAAGGTGATACTGCATAGCTCATGTAAATATAAATGTGCCTTGTTTAAGGTTTTGGTTTTATGGTAGTTTCTATTGCAACTGCGTGGTTAGGATGCACAAAAACATGTGCTCTCTCATGCCGAGTGTCTCATTAATTTTGCTGATTTTAATTTAGATGTCCACCATCTTATACCATAGTGTCTCTTCTCAAGAATCCTGCGTTGCATTTAATAATGTGCATTTCTCGATCTCAATTTCTAGAAGCATTCTAGCTTAGATATTTTTGCTTAGAAATCTGATCTGTGCAATGAGAGCAACCAGACCAAGTCTTGTCTCTCTAGGTGGAGTAACTAGGTTTGGCACCAGTTTGTTCTACTTCTATCGAACTTTTTACCCATGCCCTTTTTGTTTTCAACCTGTGGTCCTATCCTTTTGGCTAAGGCCCTAAGGGTACCAAGTTTTAGTTCCATAGCAGCAAGATGTCTCTTCAAACTTTCTGCCCATGTCCTTTTGTACCCCCCTAGTGGCGTTGTCCCTTTATCTATGGATACTGGAGTTTCAAGGGTTGAACCTTATGAGCAATCTCCTTTTTTCTGTTCTATGGTTAAATGAAATAGGGAGAAGAAGAAAATTCATATCTCTGAGTCTGAGAAAATTGCATGCACGTGCTTGACAATTGGATACATGGTCACTCGCTAGTATGAGAAAGGAGAATGGCAATACTGTCCGTTTGAATTTTTGGAGTCTCTTAAATAAACATAGATAGATGGTGTGGCCCAGGGAGCAAGATTTGAGCTCAGGTATGGGTAGCATTCTGCATTCGTATAAAAGTGGCCTTTCCTTTGCTGCAACCATACTTCTACTTTGTTGTGGAGTGTCATGCTTGAGATCTTATTTGAGCTATCCAATTGAGGATCTTTGATGATTTCGTGCTTCACTGTTGCAGAGCCTGCTCAACCTCCAAAGATGTACCTAACATTGCATAAGACAATGTCTTCTCGATCCTCACCATCTAGGGAAGATATTGAAGACATCACAAGCAACCTCTTTGACAGTTTCAGCATGATTTCCGGCAGTCATGCTTCAACACTGGATAGATTATTTGCATGGGAGAGAAAGCTGTATGATGAAGTAAAGGTACTGGCTTTTTTCTTTTCTTTAGACCCTTTTTGATCATCTTGATTATAATTTGAGTGCGATGTCATCAGTTACCCTTGCTGACCTGTTTTTAGTCATATATATAATTATTAGCCTTCCCTAAGTTGTTCTATCTCTCTCTATCTCCTTCCTAAAGGGAGTAGCTGAAAAAGACTTGCCCCAACCAGGTTCTGCACTGCCTGAACGTGGCTTGTTCTTTTGCTTCCAGGAGATGATGATGAATTGGCAGGATTGGTCTAGATAGAATTTGTTGCATCTAAGTTTGGTTCAAAATTACAAGTACCCCTCCCCTCCCCCCTTGTCTTAGCAGTTTCTTGTGGAACCAAAGACACAAGCTGTCAAAACCATTGAGGTTGTCGCTATTGCATAATAGCTGTTATGGCTGGCTTGTTGAAGGCTGTTACTTGACCATGCTATGATGACGAGGAGTGTTCATAATCGAAAATCCGTATCCATTGGATTGGATATTTGCTCTGCATCCCTTTATATTTGAATTTGCAGATATCCAAAAATGTTGATTGGATATGGATCATCCGATATCCGAATAAACATACTATTTTAACAATTTTTAAAAATTTTACGAGAAATTTTCGAAAATAAATACCGTATACGAGTTAATATACATATCTATATTTATGAGTGCCTTATTTTATCTAAAAAGAGTATTAAAATATTATTATTATTATTTAAATTATATAAATAAATAAATTTTAAAAACTTTACACTAAAAATACACAATATTATGATAGATTATTGAAATAATCAACAAAATACTTTTCCAGAATTGGATAATTAGATCAAAAACAAGATATCCTTTTGAAGAAAAAAAAATGGATACGATATTCTAAATGTCTAAATGTTGGATTGGATTTTTAGAATACCATATCAGATTTCTGCATCCTGAGTTTTTTACACAGCCTTAATGATGACCTGGTCACAGCAGTGCTATAAACCTACAATAATACGGGTCTTTCCTGGAGATATTTGTTTAATAAGCTTAAGTTTAGGACTTGAATGCCCTAAGTGGAGAATAAATGATCGTAATGGGAAGGGCTGTTAAATGGTTGGAAGAAATTTATAATTTCTAGGCATTTTTGCTCAAGTTAGTTCATTTAGTCGTCCATTCAAAACTGCTTACCTTTTAGCCTTTAACTGGGAAAATAAATTGTCTTTCAAACTCCCTACTAGTCAAAATTGTTGCCATTGATCTACCAAAGGCATTTTTCGTAATGATGAATGAACTTGAATTTGGAAAATTCTTCTCAGCAGGAGAACTAAATTCTATTACAACCTGTCATTTTTCCTTACATCTTAACACAAATGTGGATAGGGTGTATTCATCCTTTTTCTGATTTATATTGTGGTATGTGGCTGAGGTGGGTGATTCAGGGATGGAATTCATCAACTGGTAGTTCATCAGACATTTTGAATATATTAACTGTTGTGTAATGGCAGATATAATTCGTTTACTGGATAAAAATGTTCTTCTTCGATTATGATGTTAGAGTATGCCATATAAACGATTCCATAATGGCATTCTGAACTTCTTTCTTTTCTAATTTGGCTTAGAATCAGCTTCATGTCTGCATATAAATGTCTTTTTTATTGTTTTCCTTGTTGCTACGTATTTAATCAAGCCCCTCTTTGTGCACTCTGAAAAATGTTTATCTGTACATGAATCATTATTCCCTCTTTCCAATTTGGTTACAGGCTAGTCAGATAATCAGAAGGGAGTATGACATGAAATGTAAGCTCTTAACTGAACAAGAATCAAGAGATGAGAAGACAGAGAGAATATATAAAACCCGTGCGGTGGTCAAGGATTTGCACTCGAGGATTAAAGTTGCTATTCACAGAATTGATTCTATATCTAAGAGAATTGAGGATTTGAGAGACAAGGAGTTGCAGCCACAATTAGAGGAGTTGATTGAAGGGTACGCTCCCTCTTTGCTTGCCAGTCTACAAGCTTAAAAAATGGAAATACATCTGAACGTCATAGTTGTGGAAAGCGTTTCCTCATCATAAACCATTCACCTTTTATTTTTTGTTTCTATGACAGATTACGACGGATGTGGGAGGTCATGTCTGAATGTCATAAACTACAGGTCCACGTAGTATCGATAACTTGTAGCAATGGGAGCGTCAATATTGTCATGAAGTCAGACTCACAGCGGCATTTTGCACTGCAACTTCAAGGCGAGCTAAACACGCTAGCTTCAAGTTTCACGAAATGGATTGGTGCTCACACGTTATATATACAATCCATCAACAACTGGCTGCTAAGATGCGCTCCAACTACACAGAAGGTGGTGAAAAGAAAGTGGAGACAGCAGCCTCCATCGTTAAGGGATTACGGCCCACCAATATACACGACATGTGGAGTTTGGTTGGAGTGGCTTGGAGAATGGCCTACAAAGGAGGTTTCAGACGCAATCAAAAGTCTAGCAGCTGATATTGGTGGATTATTGCCTCACCAAGATAAACATCATGGGAAAAAGAGTAGTACAACAGCAGAAACTGGTGATCCCGCCCTCGAAATTTTGAATGATTGGGCATCGGAGGATCTGAATACTGGATATGATCAGCTTAGGCCAAGCATGGTGAAATTCCTGAGCACACTGGGCAACTTTGCAGAGAATTCAGTGAATACGTATGGAATTCTTGAGCAAAAGATCCAAGAAGCTAAAAGAAAGTATGAACATTTGATGTCTCAGCCATGACAATGGTAATCTGTAGATTGGTGGCCATTGTGCAGGAAGCTGTTCAAATTGGACATACAGATGGGGTTAGCTGTGGCAATTCCCCCTTTTCTCTTCTATCATACAATTTTTGCATTTTAATGAGGGGATTTCATTTCATGGATTTGGTTTGGCATTTCATTGTACAGAGATGGAAGAATAAGAAAAGGGGAAAGTTCTTGAGGATGTATCCCGTTAAAATTCTAACATAAATGAATAAGTCGGATGGGAAGGGGAATTTGTAATAACCTTCTAGATGAATTGCAGTGCACGAGGGTGAGGATAATTGTAGATGTACATGCATAGTCGTTTGTAGCAATGATTTGCTAATTACATGATATAAAACACTTCGGAGAGGTCGTGCTTTTTCTTAACTCCGGCCCTGCTTCTTGTCTTCAAAAGATTATGCCGAAAAAGAAAGAAGGTTTCAAAGACAGTTCAATTTAATTTAAACTCCTGTGCTTTATTGGAAGAAAAAAGGTTTGTTCATTGTAGAGGGTTAATTTTTATTAAAAGGATAAATAAGTATCTAGGGCTTGTTTCTGTGTATTCAGGTGATAAAACACTTCGGAGAGGTCGTGCTTTTTCTTAACTCCGGCCCTGCTTCTTGTCTTCAAAAGATTATGCCGAAAAAGAAAGAAGGTTTCAAAGACAGTTCAATTTAATTTAAACTCCTGTGCTTTATTGGAAGAAAAAAGGTTTGTTCATTGTAGGGGGTTAATTTTTATTAAAAGGATAAATAAGTATCTAGGGCTTGTTTCTGTGTATTCAGGTGATACACCCTATATGGTAGGAATTCCCCTACTAATGCTGCTGCTGCTATTATTATTATACAAATTGATAATTTTAGTTCATTTCCTAAAAATAAAACAAGTTTAGCTTCTAAGGTATCGATATGAATTCTATCCAAATGAGCACAAACTCATATATAAACTAAAACCAGAACATGTAAAGCAAAAAGTAGGATTTCTATAATAAAGTTCGATGGCATTAAAATAATTAAAAGTAGATATTATTACTATGTATTATTTTTTTTTATTTTGACTAATAAATTATTTTAAAACTCAAATGCAAACTATTATTATTTTTATTTATGTTTTTGCCGCCATCTCACCAACCAATCGACGATATATGATTATAACATGATAACATATTATTAAATAATGATATGGCATGAATCATATGATTAACATATTATTAATATAAATTCATGCACAATAAATGTATAATTCATGTGAAATCCTAATACACAAGTTAATTAAACTTTATGCGGAATTAAGAATATATAATACTATATATAAATTATATATAGTATACCTCCAGCCATTGATTAAATTATCAACACGGAAAATTGTAGAAATAAAATTGCAACGATAATTTATCGGTTCTACTCCCTCTTTATCAAACCTGATGGTGCGTGCTTCCTTTGCGAGAAACGGGAATAGGGACCTTCCTTTATTTATCTTCTTCTCTTTGATTTGCAACAGAAATTACACTTGAATTCTTGAAGAAGAAACCCTCCTATTTTCTCTCTTCATGTACATGTATGTATGTTAGAAAAGAAAAAAAAGGAAAAGAAAAATCCCAAGGATAATGCATATCATCTGACCACAAAAATGCACCACATCCTTTTATTTGTTGTACGTCAATTATGTTGGTTAGTGTAACCAACTTTTGGCTCTTTTCCCTTTTTAAAATTCAAATTCAAAAGATAATGAGTAATTAATTACTAATAATTTTATTACTCAATAATCCATTATCATGCGGATGACACATGTTTCTATACACACATACTTAAATCTAATTCTACCATCAAGAATTAGATAGAGAGATATATGTTAGGCTTAATTACTAACATATTACCATATATTATAAACTTTATGGCCAAACTTTTTATCTAATTAATATGGACCACACTTTAGTGTTAATATATATAAAATACTCTATCCTTAAAAATAATAATAATGACAATTTTATTAAAACAAAATATATTAACACATATATCATAATAAATATCAAATAATTTTATAACCATGGCATTAAGCACAACAGATCACTACACGAAATTGCTTACCTTACATATAAATCTATATAGAAGATGAAAATATAAAAAAATGATTAGTGTAAAGGAATTGATCATTTCTGAAAAGCAAATCAACAATATTCTCAAAGTAAGTTACATATAATTCCAAACTTTCTCATATCTTTCGAATTAAAAAATACCAACTATACTATTTTTGTAACAAATAACCAACCTAGCATTCAAAATTTAGGAGGGAAAAAGAGGAATTCATGTAATAGGTTACGTCAGGTAAAAGATGAAAATTCAACGCATTGAAGGATGATCCCTTCGTCGTCTTTGTTAAACGTCAGTCGAGACTCGTTGCTTCGACATAAAGACCATTTTTCCTCATCATCACTCCGACCAAATTGATAGATTAGCTGCCACATTCTGGCGAGGAATCCGGTCCAGGCCTCTCACTTCCGTGCAAGTCATGCGCCGTTACCAGGGTTCAACGCCGACATGACATACCTTTGACACAACCTTAGCATTCGCCGTTAGCCCATTCACCGTTATGGTACAGTGCACATTCACCGTTATCTTCCACATCGTAACGACCCCAACTTTGATCTTAATAGGCACTATTATGTCCATCTTTAACGGTATCTTCCTTTGTTTCTGTTGATTTATCAAATTCCCCCGCTCCGTACTAGACATCACAATCCCCGAGCCCTTTAAATCCGTCGAAAATACCTTCACATTCTTAGCTGGCTGATAAAACGCCGGCGAATCTCCGTCACAAAGCCTAACAGCATCATGGTACACGATCACCGAACTCCCTTTATTGTAATAAATGTCGAGTCTTCCGTTAGGGTTTTGAGATCTAATCGTCACATTCAACTCCGGCGATATCATCCCCGAAGACGCAGAGGATGTCAGATCGAATCCTTTGATCGATGCCTTCTCGACGGAGTAATCGGGCGATTTAGGCCTGATGATGATGTGGAAGATGAGACCGGCGACTGCAATCAATGCGGCGAGGAGGAGGATGACGCCTAGGATGGTGCAGCAGCAGCATCGGCAACGATTGCTACGGTTGTTACGGCGTTGGTAATTTTGGAACTTTCTTGCGTTTTCTGGTGGCAGAATACGGTATACTTGTGTTGGTGCAATGGCAACCAATTCAGCTTTGCTGAGTTATGTTGATGGTTTTCTATTGTCCCACATTGGTGGTGAATAGAAAAACTATTCACTTTTTATATCCCCATACCTTTTGGCTTGTTTGAGTATTGAGTTTGGGGTTGTGGGCTGGACTAATTATACCACACACATGCGCACGCCGCTGCCCGTCCGGTCCAGGCTAGGTGTGGGCTTTGATTTGGTCCGACCCGACTTTTTCTTTTATCGATTTTTGAACCATTTTTTATCCGGTTGATTTGGTCTTCGTCAGTTGCTTACTTGGTGCGTTTTACCTATTCTACCGATTTGTTTATTTAATAACAAACTTTTTTCTTTTGTTTATAACTCACACAAAATAGCTTTCTCTTTGAAGTGAAAACCCGATGAGCCACCATTAACCCTAATACTCATTTTTTCGACAACCACCGATCTGGGCATTGAATCTTTGCAAGTTCCATCCTTCAATCCCGAGTGCATGAGATCGAAGGAAGTTGTGTTAACCTTGGGGGTGAGTCGACCAAGAAGGGATCTGCGCCAAAGTTCGATCGAAAATCACTTCAGGGCAGTGATTATTTTTTACGGCACAACCTTAATCTCGGTTTGAATTTATTTATTCTATTAATTGCTACGTTTATCGAAGTTATTTTATAAAAATATGAAATGATTTTCTGCGCTTATTACTTCGTTCTCGTGGCAATTTTATCCGAAGTTGTGCTGCTCGAATTGCTTGCTTCAATACCGAAATTTAATTAGCCTCCATTATTGTTACAATATTCCTATTTTGCTGCTGCGAGGAGTTTTGTTGGCTTTCATTCTATCGCCGTGTCTCTCAAATTTATTTGTTCGATTGATATTGGATTAAAGGTCTTCTATTCGAAGTGTTATAGCCTCTCGGTTTTTGGTGTGCTATCGTTGCATATAAGATTTTGATTAGTTTCGGTTTTGGAAAAATCGACTCTTGCTACTAGTGTTATCGTAGCTTCTGTTCAATAACCTTGCTGTGTTAGTTTTTCCTGAATCTGATATGGCTTCAAGTGTACCGAGAGTCATTCCAGATATGTCAAAAGTTGAGCCACTTGATGGCACTAACTACCGCAGATGGTCTCAGAGGATGACAATTTTGTTTGAGGCTTTGGAGGTTGATTATGTCCTATTCACTGATCCTCCGACTCAGATGGACACAGATGTTGCTCTTGCTACTCCAACAACTACCCCGGTTCTTCTTGCTGCAAAGAAAAGTGATGAAGATGTGAAAGAAAAATACGAACGGGACAACAAAACCGTTCGAGGTCATATTCTACAGCATATGAACAACAAACTTTTTGATATGTTCTTCAGTGCCGAGTCTTCGAAGAACATCTGGGACACTCTGAAGAACAAGTATGGTTCAGATGAAGCGGGTAGAAAGAAGTATGCTATTGGAAATCTGTTGCGGTTTCAAATGGTTGATGACAAGCAGATTATGAACCAAGTCCATGACTATGAGCTCCTGGTTGCTGAAGTATTAGGTGAAGGGATGAAGATCTGTGAGAATTTCCAGGCAAACATGCTGATAGAAAAATTCCCTCCATCCTAGAGCGATTTTAGAAACCATCTCAAGCATAAAAAGAGGGATTTGACTTTGTCAGAGTTGATTAGTCACATGAGGACAGAAGAGGCGAACCGCTTGAAGAGCAACCGAGTACCTTATGCCTCAGGTTCCATGAGTGCTAACATAGTAGAGTCTGCTGCTGGAGCTGACAAGTTTAAGGGAAAAGGCAAAAGGACTTAGAAAAAGGGTCAAGCAAAAGGTCAACCTAACTTCAAGAAGGGTGACACTAGAATTCAAAAGAAACAGCTGACTTGATATGTGTGTGGTAAGTCGGGTCACAAGGCTTATCAATGCTTTAAGAGAAAGGGCCCACAGACTCAGAATCAACAAGGTGGTGGCCCTCCTGCTCCACAAGCTAATGTTGTTGAGACAGAGGAAGTTATTGCTGCGGTGGTTGTAGAAGCAAACCTGGTCGAGAACAAGGCAGATTGGATACTGGACATCAGAGCTTCTAAACACTTGTGCGCGAACAGAGAACTATTCCACCAGTTCCAGGATGCTACCGATGGAGAGCACGTCTTTATGGGAAACTCTGCAACTGCTGGAGTTCTGGGAAAAGGAAAGGTTCTTCTGAAACTTACCTTTGGAAAATCTTTAATATTGAATGATGTGTTGTATGTCCCCTCCCTCCATAGGAACTTAGTTTCTGGTAGCTTACTTAATAGGGCTGGTCTGAAACTAGTTTTTGAGGCTGATAAGGTCGTGTTGACCAGAAATGGGGACTTCGTGGGTAAGGGGTATTTATCTGATGGACTCTTTGTTTTGAATGTTGTTTCTACTCCTATTAATGATATTGGCTCTACTTCTACTTATATTGCTGAGTCCGTATCTGTGTGGCATGGTAGGCTAGGGCACGTGAATGTGGCTTCCATAGACAAACTGAAACGAATGAATTTAATTAATGTGTTGGACACTAATGATTATGAGAAGTGTCCCATTTGTGTGGAAGCCAAGTATGCTAAAAAGCCCTTTAAACCAGTCACAGTGAGAACAATGGAGTTGCTTGAATTAATACATACAGATTTAGCAGATTTTAAGAACACCGAGAGTAGAGGAGGAAAACGGTATTATGTGACATTTATTGATGATTATTCGAGATATACTAGAGTTTTCCTCCTTAGGTCTAAAGATGAGGTTGAAGGTATGTTCTTGAAATATAAGGCAGAAGTGGAAAACCAATTGGACCGAAAGATTAAGAGGCTTAGGTCTGATAGGGGTGGTGAATATGGAACTAGTTTTTTAAATGATTTTTGTGATAATCATGGTATAATACATGAAACTAGTGCCCCTTATTCTCCCCAACAAAATGGTGTAGCAGAAAGAAAGAATAGAACTCTAAAAGAAATGTTGAATGCTATGCTTTTGAGTTCTGGTATGTTTGACCAAATGTGGGGGGGGGAGGTTATCCTGTCTGCATGCTTTATTTTAAACCAGGCTTCCCATAAGAAACTAGACAAGACTCCCTATGAACTATGGAAAGGTTTTGAACCTAATCTGAAAATTTTGAAAGTGTGGGGGTGTCTAGCTAAGGTTGGTTTACCGGAATTTAGAAGAACCAACGTGGGAACAAAAACATTTGACTGTGCATTCATTGGGTATGCTCAAAATAGTGCTGCATATAGATTTCTGTGTTTGAATGACTATTCTATTTGTGAATCTAGAAATGCAGAATTTTTTGAGAATGTGTTTCCTATGAAAAAGAATGCATGTAAACTTACTAGATCTTCTGATGCTTCTTCGGTGCCTTTGTCTTCTTCACCATCTCTTGGTATTGAAAATGATAATATTCATGAGCCTAGGAGGAGTAAAAGACGAAGACTAGAAACTAGCTTTGGACCTGATTTCATTACTGCTTTTCTTGTTGAAAATGATGACATTGACATGATTAATGTTGACTTTGTGTCTACATATCTAATTGAGGAGGATCCCAAATCCTATAAGGAAGCGGTAACTTCTGTGGATGCTAGTTTTTGGAAAGAAGCAATTAAAAATGAGTTAAAATAGATTATGTCCAATCACACTTGGAATTTGGTTGATTTGCCTAAAGGTTGTAAATCAATTAGATGCAAATGGGCCTTCAGAAAGAAATTAAAAACTGACGGGACCATTGATAAGTTTAAGGCTAGATTAGTGGTTGTGGGCTACAACCAAAAGAAAGGCGTTGAATTTTTTGATACTTACTCTCCTGTAACTAAGATTGCCACTATTCGCTCCTTGGTCGCTTTGGCTGCTATCCATGGACTTATAGTCTATCAAATGGATGTGAAAACAACATTTCTGAATGGTGACCTGAAAGAGGAGATCTATGTGGAGCAGCCCGAGGGCTATGAGGTTGAAGGTCAGGAGACTAAAGTGTGTAGATTGAGAAAGTCATTGTATGACCTTAAACAAGCTCCTAAACAATGGTATGAAAAGTTTGACCAGACCTTGGTCAGCAATGGTTATATAGTAAATGCATCTGATTCTTGTGTATATTCTAAATTGATTGGACATGAATGTGTGATAATATGCTTATATGTGGATGACATATTGATTCTTGGCACAAGTATGTCTATGGTCGACGAGACCAAAGTGTTTTTATCTTCTCATTTTGAAATGAAAGATTTAGGAGAAGCTGATGTAATTCTTGGCATTAAAATGAGAAAAACCGAGAATGGCTTTTGCTCGAATCAATCTCACTATGTTGATAAGATTCTAGAAAAATTTGAGTGTCAAGATGAAGTGCCTGTGAAAACTCCCTATGATCCTAGCATACATTTGAAAAAGAACCTAGGTGCTAGTGTTTCTCAAGCTGAATATGCTAAAATCATAGGTAGCGTGATGTTCCTAATAAATTGTACCAGACCTGACATA
The DNA here is from genome assembly GCA_030549775.1 of Tamarix chinensis. Lineage (NCBI taxonomy): Eukaryota > Viridiplantae > Streptophyta > Magnoliopsida > Caryophyllales > Tamaricaceae > Tamarix > Tamarix chinensis. Next base: position 101,961,700 of record CM060171.1, on the reverse strand, counting down.
GCATATGATGTGAGTAGATTGAGTAGATATACTCACAACCCAGGTAGTGATCACTGGACTGCTCTACGCCGTTTACTTAGATACCTTAAAGGTACTAAGGATTGGGGTTTGCATTTTTGTAAATTTCCTACTGTACTAGAGGGATTTAAGGACGCAAATTGGATTTCTGATAATGATGAAGTCAGTTCTACCTGTGGTTATGTGTTTACCTTGGGAGGAGGAGCTATATCCTGGAAGTCTGCTAAGCAAACTTGCATAGCTCGCTCCACCATGGAGTCAGAGTTTATTGCCCTTGAGTTAGCTGGTCAAGAGCCAGAATGGTTGAGGAACTTGTTGGCCGATGTGCCTCTGTGGAGGAAACCCAATGTACCGGTTTCCTTACATTGTGATTCACAGGCAGCTATATGTGTTGCCACGAACACAGTTTATAATGGTAAGAGAAGACACATTCGTGTTAGACACAGTTGTGTGAGACAACTGCTGAGGAATGGTGTGATCTCTTTAGAGTTCGTTAGATCCGAAAGAAATCTAGCAGATCCTCTAACAAAGGGTCTAACAAGGAGAGTCATCCTTGAATCGTCAAGGGGAATGGGGCTTAAGCCTTTGAGTTGAGGAAGGTATGGTAGATACCATATGTGGTCAAATGAAATCATATGATCACTCCTTTGCACTACGTTCTCATTCCTATGGCGCATTGTAGTGCGTTGTGGAAAGGTTCAGCTTTATGCTTTGATGAGTTCATAGCCCTATATTTTGGGTGGTTCTATTGAGACGGATTTGATGAACTACTGCTAGACTTTTAAAAGGTTGAGCATGATTATGCTCTTAATGGATCCATAACCAGATTTGGTGGTGCTTGTAAGACGTACTTGATGGATTCACCTAGGTGAGTGTGAAGGTGGGCCGCCTTCTATGAAAGATTAAGGCTATCTTTCTAGAGCACTCATGAGTACCTAAGGTTTGCGCATGGCCATTAACAGCGCTTGTGTTACTATCGCGGAATTTGCAAAATTTAAGGTAAGACATGTGCTGTGAGGGTCTCAATCGAAGTCTGGGTAGTTCAAGACTCGTTCACTCCTCAGATACGATTGTTGCCTCATTTCACTACGTATCAATTCAATCCTTGTAATATTGATATTTAAGTGTTACTCCTTCCTTGTCCAGATCTATTGGGTTTTTCTTCTATTTGCCATTGGTGGGGGATTGTTGGTGCAATGGCAACCAATTCAGCTTTGCTGAATTATGTTGATGGTTTTCTATTGTCCCACATTGGTGGTGAATAGAAAAACTATTCACTTTTTATATCCCCATACCTTTTTGCTTGTTTGAGTATTGAGTTTGGGGTTGTTTTGTGTGGGTTGTGAGCTGGACTAAATATACCACACACACGCGCGCGCACTCCACTGCCCGCCCGTCCGGTCCAGGCGGGGCTGGGCGTGGGTGTGGTCTTTGATCCGGTCTGACCTGACTTTTTCTTTTATTGATTTTTGAACCGTTTTTTATCCGGTTGATTTGGTCTTCGTCGGTTGCTTACTTTGTGCGTTTTACCTATTCTACCGATTTGTTTTTGTGGTGTGAGGAGTGGAAGATGTTCCACTCTTCCACTAATTCGGTTTGTTTATTTAATAACAAATTTTGTTCTTTTGTTTATAACTCGCACAAAATAGCTTTCTCTTTGAAGTGGAAAACCGATGAGCCACCATTAACCATAATATTCATTTTTTCGACAACCACCGATCTGGGCATTGAATCTTTGCAAGTTCCATCCTTCAATCCCGAGTGCACGAGATCGAAGGAAGTTGTGTTAACATTGGGGGCGAGTCGACCAAGAAGGGATCTGTACCAAAGTCTGGTCAAAAATCACTTCAGGGCAGTGATTATTTTTCATGGCACAACCTTAATCTCGGTTTGAATTTATTTATTCTATTAATTGTTGTGTTTATCGAAGTTATTTTACAACAACTTGGTCTTTAGGTACTAGGACAACGTAGGTACCCGCAAGTGGTCTAGAGCGGTAAGGAGCGCAGCTGTCTTTAGACATGAGCGAGTCTTGACTCATAGTGCTATGGTGCATTGGGGGTTTGGTGTAGTATTTGTTGTTGTTCTTGGAGTGTTTGCCGGAGAGTGGTGGTGAGTCGGTGTCCCGCGGATGAACTTGATCGGCCATCATGTTTGAAATCGAGGAAGAAGCGACTGAAATGCTCCGAAAATTTCTAATTCTAAATATTATATTTAAATGAGGTTTTATCATAAAGATTAATTAAATTAATTATTTTAATTAAAATAAAAGAAAATTAATTAGGGCAAATCAAGAATAAATTTATAAGTATTTTAATTAGAAGGAATTTGGGTATTTTAGCTAATTAAAGATTTTAATTTGGGAATTTATTTAAATAAATTATTTTATTTAAAATAAGGAGTAGAAAATGGTTCCAAATTAATATTAGTTTTATAAATAATGTAATGGAAGAAATTTTGGGTGTTTTGCTAATTAAAATGGAATTTATGGAAAACCTTTTAAAAAAATCCTAATTTAGCCTAAAAAGGGATTTAAATTTTATTTTATTTAAATATTATTATTTTTAAATATTATAAATATTCAGATTAATTTAATTGGCCTAATCTAATTATTTTTCTCCTTTCCTTTTTCCCTTTTTCTTTTCTTTTTCTTTTTTTTTCTTCTTTTTCTTTTTCCTCTTTTTTTCCCCGAACTGGGCCAGTTGTGGCTCAGTCTTCTTTTTCTTCTTCCTCTTTGGCCCAGCCCGCGCGGCCTCCTTCCTCTGACTCCTTCCAAGCGCCGTGTTTTGCATCAGTTTCCGCTGAAGCTCGTCGTTTCACTTATTGCCTCCTCCTGCGTCGCCCGAACCGCCCGGTTCTTCCTCCTTTTCTTTCTTTTTTTTTTCTTTTTCCGGCCGACCGGTCCCCCTCCTCGTCTTCTTCCTTCTTCCTCCTTTCTCCTCCGTCGACGCCGCTGCAACTCCCTCCCCCGAAAATGGCATCTCCGGCTACGGTGATTAATACCGGCCGTTTCTTGCCTCATTGTCTTCCTCTTAACTCCAGGAATAAATTTTCATAATAATTGGACGTTAAATCTCACCCGTTTCCTCTCCCCAACGTCGCGAACCTTCGAACCAACCCAAACGATACCTGACCATTTTCTGCCGCCGGCTACCCAAATTCTTGCACCCCATAACTTTCTGCCGACCCCCAAAACCCTATTATACCATCTAAAACCTATAAATAGCCTAGTTGTAGGAGTTTTGGAGATTTTCTTCCCTGAAAACCCTCGGTGAGAGCTGTTCATCACCGAGACTTTAGACGCAGATTTCACCGCCGTTAGCCAACCTCAGCGCCATCGAAACATTCCATTTTCTTCCCTGAAAGTTCCTCTAATTAACTAAACCATTTTAACCTCTCGATTCTTCTTGCACGAGCCTCCATAAACGTGCAAAGTTGGCTGCTCGTTTCGCCAGAATTTTGACCCCAAAGCCTTAAACCACCGTCCGCCGCCGTGCGCCGCCACCTTTGGCTGTACCACCACCATCATTTTGTCCCTCTCCTCCTGGGCAACAATAAACACCTCTTATATTACCTCAATTCTCCCTATCTTTTTCCCAACATCCATCTTTCTCTTTTTTCTTCTAATTTTCCGGCCACCGCCGCCGCCGCCGTGCACCACTGTCGGTGCCGCCTATCCCCACCAGCCTGAGGTTTAACCCTAGACCTCTCAACCATTTTCTATATTAGTATATGCCTTGATTTAATTTATTTCAATTATTTGCATATAAATACCATTATTATTATTCTTAATATTTATATTCTTAATATGTTTTATGATTATTATTAGTAGTATTATTGTTTTATTATTATTTATGTTGAAGGCTGAAGCCTTATTGTATTTTAATGCCATTTATTATTAGAATAATTATTATTAACATTTTATTATTTATTCTGGAAAATCTTAGGCCCTAATTTTGTATTAACATTCGCACTTATTTATTTTAGTATTATTATTTCTATTGTTCTTATAACCATTAATAATAATATTATCATTATCTTTATTATTTCAATATTATTATATATGTTATTAATTTTATTATTAATATTAAATAAATGGTAAGTCATTAGTTATAAGTAGGGTCGAAACCCCACTTTAAATTTTAAAGCTTATATATTATCATTATTATTATTATTATTATTATTATTATTATTATTATTATTATTATTATTATTATTATTATTCTCATTGATATTATTTTTATTATCTTTGCTATTATTATATTAGTATCATTATTATTATTAGGGTAAAGTCTTTAACCCTATATTAAAAAGGTTTATAATATCTCTATTATTTTTATGTCTTTAGCAAAGTTAGAATTTTGTTAAGGTTATTTTATTAGTATGTTATTATTTGGTCAAAGCCCTAAGGAGGCGTAGGAGCGTGCTCCAAGACCCGTGTCGTTTCAAGTAAGGGTTTACTAAGGCCATTGCATGCTTCTATGCATTATGTGCTTCATATGCTATGCATTCTATGTTTATGATTATTAATTATGTCGTATATGATATGACGTGGAGTTGAAGTAAGTTTTTGTATGGCATGTGTATTATTTATGTAACAATGTGTGTTGTGACCCTATAAGACATGCATGTGAGAATGTTGATATGGTTGTGTGGGGAAAAGGGTGAAAAATAACGATGGGGAAAGAAGTTGACTAAGGGAGGTAAGTTGACCTAATTTTGTGGTTTTATAAGGAATAATCTAATGTATGGTTTTATGGGGAAGAATATAATTTATGGTTTGTTTGGGAGAATCTAATGTATGATGTTATTTGGGAGAATGTAATTTATGATATTATATGGGGGAATCTAATTTATGGTTTGTTAGGGAGAATCTAATTTATGATGTTATTTGGGAGAATGTAATTTATGAGATTATATGGGAGAACCTAATTTATGATTTGTTTGGGGGAATCCAATTAATCCAAATTATGGTTTTGCTTGGGAGATTCTAAATTATGATTTTATATGGGAGAATCTAACTTATAGTCTTGTATGGGGGAATCTAAATTGTGGTTATGAAAGGGGAGAATCTAATCAATTGTATTATGTGGACAAATCTTGGGTTTTGCTATGGATTGAATTTAGGGTTTTATATGGCAGAATCGTGGGTTGTATGATGTTACTAAGGTTTATATGGTGGTAATTATAGTTGTTTGGTGCTATTAGGGTTTACATGTTGGCATGGATGGTTGGATGACGGTATTAGGGTTTGCATGGTTGAAATTAGGGTTTCACATGGAGTTTTAGGGTTTGCATGAAAAATGTTCGAAGGTTTGCATGGGGAGATTAATGTCTGCATGGATATGAAATTTATGTGTGGAAAGTTAATTTGGGATGTAAGGAAGGTAATGTAAGTATTATTCGGGTGTTAGACTATTTTGGATGAAAAATAGTACGTGGAGCATTATGAGGGTATGGAAGAGATTGAATTAGGGTTTGGAGTAATGAACTCTGGGTTGTTGTGATTAATTAGGGTTGGAGCGGATAATTGTGGTTTGTTATGATTAACTAAGGAGCGGAGTGGCTAATTAAGGTTGTTATGATTAAATAGGGTTTGGAGTGGTGACTATGATTTGTTGTGGTTAATTGAGGTCTGTGGTGGCTTATTAGGGTTTTTGTGTTATTATGTGCATGTGGTAATTAAAGTGTAATTATGTTGGTGGAATTTTATGATTCGTGCATACCCATGGTGGAAACTTTTGAATAAGATACTTAAGACACTAATTATTTAAAGTGGAAGATTATTGAGACGGGACCAACCGATCCACCGGTTCGGAATAGTGGTTAGGGTTTTTACCCTATGTGTGACCGATCCACCGGTTATAATAGTGGTTAGAGCAGAATGCTCTATGCATAAACCGATCCACCGGTTATAATAGTGGGGGTTCCCGAGCTCAACAACCGCAAACCAGAGTTTTGCTAAAATGCCTAAAAGATACTAATTACTTACAGTGGAACACCATGCGTGCCGGAGCCAACTGATCCACCGGTTAGGAATAGTGGTTAGGACGCGTAGTCCTATGCGTATTCGATCCACCGGCTATAATAGTGGTTAGGGTATGATACCCTATGTGCCTCTGATCCACCGGCTATAATAGTGGGGGCTTCCGTACTCGCATGGATTTGATATAAAGCATGGTGTGTATCGAATTCCGATAAAAGATTAATTAAATAATTAATTCGGACTATGATTGGGCCTTTATGTTTGTACTTGAATGATTGGTCGATATTATGATATGATGATGGTCTTTATGATCTTTTATTCTTATGCATGATTTTATGTGCTTATGTGTCGGCCTTAGTGTTCGGTTACTTTACTCGGTACGTAGCGTACTGATCACCCTTTTCATGGGTGCTGCTCATTCCCACGAGTAGTATGCCCTTCTGGTTTGTGCAGGTGGGCAAGACATCAGTCGGGGCTGAGTGTTGAGCATGTTTGGCTCGAAGTTCGAGAGTGTTGTGGCCGTATTCATTCTTTTTGTGATTTCATTCCTTTTATTATTTCTTTGGTATAATATTTACCTTTTTCTGATTCATTACTCGATTGAGTATTTTAATGAACCTTTTATCGGTTGTAAGTTTAATTCTCTTTTGGAAATGAATTACATTTCTTGATGCGTACTCTGTTTTTATTTTACAACCGTTTAATGATTATTTGAAGTTTAGTTTGTATTAATTTTGTAATTGATTGTTAATCTCTTCTTTAACCTTAGCACTTGGTACTGGAACGGTCGGAGAGAACTGGTCTGGTACTAAGTGTGGCGGTAACATCCCCAAAATTCACAAGTTCTAAGTGTTTCTATTTTAATTGCTTCCGCTTTAAAAAAAAGTAGTGAATTTTGGGGTGTTACAGCGACAGTCTTACGAGTTACGACCTTGAAACTAGTAATCAGGGTAGGTCCAGGAGGGGAAGAGAGGAACAGAGGGAGAGAGGGTTAATTTCGTATATCAAGACGAGGAGAAGGGATCGTTGAAACGTGAGCACAAACCAGTTTTTGATTGAAAGAGTCGTTGAAATGTGTCAACAAAGTTTCTTCGGAGGTTGATTACAATTTACAAAGTCCCATTGACACAGTTAAAAGAAGTGTAATTTCCCGCCAAAGTGAACAAAACCCCCCTTCCCACATTCCATGTGTGAATGATATACCGTAATCTATGCCTTGGAAATTGGCAACATCAATTACAATAAAATAAAAAGAAGAAACAAATATTACTTCATAAATAAACACGCATAATGATAAAAATTTGAAAACTCAAATCAACTGCCGGTTTCAATAACAAATTCAATGATCAATTTCTAATTTAAATTATAGTACACCTGAAGTCGTTTCCTCTACCGATAACAAATTCAATTGATAGTGACTAATATAGAGTGGCATACACATGTATATAGGTGGCTATTGGGTCGAACGGATTGGGTTATAGCGGGTCAGGTTGTCTTTAGATTGGATTATTTACAGGTCAGTTATGGGTTTAGTTTGTTATTTCGGGTTTAGGTCATTTTAGATCGTTTTATTATTTGGGTTTGAGTCGTTAGATATTTGGGTTATATCGGGTCAATTTATAGGGTCAGGTCGGGTCGAGTTTGATTTGATATAGTTTGGTTTCAAGTTAAGTCTGTTTTAGATTATTTTAGATTAGCTTGTCAGGTTGGTTATAGGGATGTAAACAAGGTAGATTATACCTAAACTTTGATGAGTTTTATCTGTCAGATATTTAAATAGATATGAATGATGGAAAAAAATGACCATCGGGTTCAGGTAAGGATACGAGCATGGGATATCCATATTTGTACTTATACCTATACCTATATCCATATCTGTAACCATTTACTGGATATATAATAACCCTTTAACCTTTAATCTTAAAATAAATATAGTATAAATTAAGGTTAAAATTATCATTTGGTTTAAGTATAAATAGGCTTATCCATCGGATAAAGGATTTATCCACTAAATAATATCCGTTAACGGTAAACGAATTATCCATTAGGCAATAGATATTTAACGGATATGAATACTGGTGTATTAGTGGATACCCGTTTAGGGTACGGATGCAAATTTGGATACCGATTTTTTTATAGGATACGGGTATAGGTATGAGCATACCTACCCTAAACCTGCTCCATCTACATCCCTATTGGGTTTGGTTTGGGCCAAGCAAGCTCGTTCCGGATGATTTTGTATTTGAGTTGATTTGACAGGTTAGATTTGTCTTAAATTAACAAATAAGGTCTTTTTAGGTTTTGATAAGTTAGACTAGGTTCGGGCCAACCTAATCCTAGATCGAATCACTTTAGATTTAAGTCAAATAGAATATTGACCCCCAAAATTAATCTAACTTATTAACATTGTAGGTAAGAATTAAGTTTAACTTCATGTAAGCATGTGATTACTAATGCGTTATTAATTGTTATTTGTTTATTATTATGTATTTTTATTGTTGTATTTTTCGGTGAAAAAATAAGTAAAATTAGAGTATCATTGGTGAATAAGTAAGTTCACAATAAAAGTAAAAAAAAAAAAGTATAATTTAAATAATAATTTTTTTAAAAAACCTTTAAATAAATAATAAGACACATTTATTTATTTATTTATTATTAAAATTAATTAATATTGAATTTAATTTTATTGTGTCATATTATGTTGATAGCGGATCAGATTGATGGTAGATCAGATTGATAACAGATTGAGTTGATATCGAATTACAGATTGAAATTAAATTGAATTACTTATATTTGGCCCAATATCATATCAGATTAAGATTAGATTAGGGTGATGTATTTATCAATTTATCTCGGATCAAATTTTATAAGTGTATTAGATTAAATCAGACGCGTCACATCAGCTTTTATCACCCATGTAGTCTTTGGTCCACTTCCATAAGGCAGTGAATGGTATTCAACACTGCAACCTTTTATACTACCCGAACCATGAACTTGGTGCGTAGCAACTAAATAAATTTATTTAGGTAATTACAACATAAAGTGGAGTGCAAATATTAATAATTAGACTACCGTAAGCGATCTTCTACAAATGCGAACAACAGTCAATCATTCACTTCAACTGTTGCTAACAACGTGTATTGTATCCCCGTCTGAACGCGCCTTCTCATGTCTCCGAGGCAACAAATTAATTTTGAATGTCAGTACCTCTAGGAAAATGAATGAATAGGTGAAATGAACAAATTCTGTTGAAGTAACATATTTAATTAGAATGTTAATAGGAAATATAAATAACTCGATGTATAAAATAGGGTGGTGACTGTAGATAGAGGCTGCTGCAGAAACACCTATTACTTCGGTCATAAAAAAATCTTCGCGCAACTCAATTCAAGCTGTTTTGGGACATCAATGGATCACACTCAAAAATGGAGTGTGAAGGCGAGGGTCGTCCGAAAGCATACAACAACAAAGATTTATTGATCCGACTGCAATCTTTAGCATCAAATGTGTCTTACATGACGCAAAGGTGCATTTTTATTATATTTTTATGCCAAGATCATATATACTAATGTATTTTAATCAACACCACATATATTAATAAGTAATTTTCTTCCTTGCAGTGTGACTGAATCCATCCACACATCCAGAATATAAGATTGATCAGAAAGTGCCGAGAAACACTAGATGAGGGGTGAGTCTATGCTCTCTCACCAATATCCCGGTTGATCCATTTACTCGGAAGACTCTGCAAAACACTAGAAACCCTTTGCGAATGAAATTCATTGAAAGAACAGCCATTTCCAAAGATAGTTGATCAGGAATTTCAGAGGCAGATGTTTCTGTTGAAGACCTTCATAGAGTTGGATAGTCCTCACTATGTTCCTGATAATTACTTAATTGGTAAGGGTTGAAAAGTATTTGTTGCACATGTGGATAATGATACTTTGTTTTCCGGGGTGTCATATTCTTAAAATTATAAAAATTACTAACTAGCTGCAAGCTTATGTGATTTGTGTGTGTCACAGGAATGGATTATCCGGACTGTAGGGATGTTAGGGACAAAGGGTTAAGGAAGAGCATGGAAATCGTCTTCGCAGGCACAGAGCAAGGTATATTTTGGATGAATGTGCCTTTTGTGGTTTGTTTAGAGGAGTAATATTGTGGTTGGGTGTTCATATTAACTACACTTTGCGAGAAGAGAAAAATAACATGTACTCGGTGGGTTGAGTTAGTGGACCAGTTGATGGGATATCTTGAAAAGAGGGGGTCAAAAAGCAGTGATTGCGATATTTCGGCTGTGTGTTGCAAGATATTTCTAGAGTACACTTTATTATTAGCTCTTAATAACTATTCAAATACAGATTAATTGTACTTTTGGAAAACTGAAAGATGTTAGTTATGTGTATCCGGCGAGAAGATACGTCTGAACACAACATTCAATGTCACAAATCTGATAATTGATGAAGACATTGAGGATATCAATTTCATTCCGTGAGAGGTTAAATCATGCGTGCCTTATCTCTTTCTTTTCATTTTTTTTTCTAATGGATTTAATTTGCTATAGGCTTTCTCTATTCGCACCCTGCTGTATCTTCACATGAGCCTGGCAAGTTGATAAGCTAGATTTCTTCATCTAATTCTTGTATTGTATTTGATGATTTAAGGATTTAAGATGGGGTAATCATTTAATGTTTTTGTTATGAAATAGTTTTTTTTTTTTTTATAAAAATATTAATGTCCTTGACCAATTTTAACACTTTACTATCAATTCTGTAACTTGGGGATTTTTTGGTTATTGCTTAAATCACAACAATTGAAATAGTTTGGGATTTCACTTATAGTGATTGCATATCACACCTAGGCTGTAAACGAGATGAGTCGGGCCGAATACCCATAGGCTTGGGTTCGGCTCGTTTAATTAAACAAGCCTAAAATGATGTTTGGGCTCGGCTCGTTTAACTAAATGAACGAGCCGAACCTAGCTTTTAACGAGCCGAGCCGAGCTGAGCTTTTTTGAGTTTGGGCTCGGCTCGTTTATAAACGAGCCGAGTCCGAGCTTCACTTTTAGACTCATTTAACTAAATGAACGAGCCGAACCGAGCCGAATATCGAACTGGCTCAGCTCATTTACAGCCCTAATCACACCTTAGGAAAATGAAAAAAAAATGTTATAAGAAATTTGAGTGTGATGAATGCATGATATATGGTGTGCCTACAAACCTAAGGTGATATATCACAATTTCTCTGATTTATTTACATAAAATATGGTATTGACGTGGTGAAGTAACATAGAGGTTTTCTGATGTAGGTACAAGCTACACATTAGGATTTCTGATAGAAATGATCGAAGTGAATGTGAACCTATGTTATTATAGGACAAGGAGTATTGTCAACTAATCGAAGTCTAAGCTGTTGATTTAACGATGCGGGTAGTCATAGTAATAATTTTTATTCAATTTAACAAATCAATAAGCTTTTAACTTTTCAATCACCAATTAGAAAATAATACATGCTCAACACTCCCTCAAATTGAAGATCCAACCTAAAGTCTATAATCTTTTAGGACATGTGTGTATTTTCTTAGTTGAGGTGAAGGAGAGGCCTTTGGTCGCCCATCGTCATCTGAAACTGACTTTTGATCCAAAGGAAATTGAGTTATATGGAGGTAGCACACTTGTTAGCTAAGTTAATTAATCTATTTGTAACTATGATTATTTGTGTTTAACTATTCACATGAATGTTATTTAGTCTTCTATGACATTGTTGACAATAGACAGAGCATGTGTCCATAGTTGCAAAGGGCGGGGAAGGCCTAGTGAAGGTAAAATAATAAGCTTTATTAACATATACAGTTATATTGGTCTAAGTAGTTCAAAACCATAATCCATATTCAGTCTTTAAACTTTTTAAATACCTATTTTGAAATAGGAGAAATTTGTGCAGGTTAAAGAGGTAACCTTAAAAAGGCTTTCCCATTGTAATTCTACCAATTACGATGATGTCATTGATGTTTTAATGGGCATAAATGCCGTGGGTTCCGATTCTACCAATGCTAATAAGAAGTTGAAGATGATGATCAGGAAGGAAAATGATCCCAAGCATCTTTAATTATTTTGGAATATCATTTTAACGAACATATTCCCTTGAGTGGCTATTCAATAATTAGTTGGGACGAAATATTTTATTCTTTTGTTGTGTTTTCTTAAAGTTTGTGCTTTTTAAAGTTTTATTTACCTTAGATCTTTTGATATCATTCCATATAAACTTTTTTTAATCTGGCATAAAGCTAGGTATGAATCAAAATATTTATGATTATTATGGTTATGTTCAACTATGCATTTGTTTTGTATGGTGAGTACTTATATATCATTCTCTTTAAAACATAAGAAAAACATGATTGATATATTGATATCTAATGCTCCCAAAGTTGCTAACAATATTGTAATATAGCTAAGCACGTGTACAAACTACATCAACAATTTACAGTCTTTGAAAATTGAGTACCTGCTCTATTAAATAATAATTAATGTCTTATTATATCCATCTTTGCTATTAAAAAAATTAAGCAAAAGTGGATACAATCTTTTCTTTCTCTGTCCCCATGCGTTTGACTCTGCTATCTCATTTTGTATACCATACCAACTCTTGTTCCAATCAGCCACTATCTTATCTAGTTCCACGCGGATTTATGATTCTATGTGGTTGAGTTCACTGCTTCCTACTCTTTATTTGATAAAATATTAAGCTAAGGACTTTCTTGCTATTTGAATAACCAACATTGAAAAACAATCATCACTAAAATCTCTATATAAAGACATACAAATGTGAGGTCCGTGTAATGTGTGTTCATCATCCGATGCCTCTCAAAGAGTTTAAAAAAAATAATGTATCAAAATTTTAATTACTCCATTAAAATCTGGCTTCCATTTTTACTGCAATCTCCTACAAACAACAAAATATGAGGAAACTCACGCTAAAGTAAAATCTGGCTTCCATTTCTGCTGCTAAAGTAAAATTTTATAAGGATTCATTTCAATACAAATATTTTAAGTAATATAACCAATAATACCTCACATTTTCATAACGATTCTGTGTTATTATTCTATTATTTTTTTATTCATAGAGGTCTTGTAAAAAATTTAACTAAAATAATAGCTTACTTGACGTTAAAAATAAACATACATGGTAATGTTCGTTTATACAAGAATATTTTCTACTTAAGTTTATAACTTACAAACAATTATATTTTACTACATACATTAACACAAAGAGACTTATCTAGCTTGAAGTTATTCTTTATTTATTTTCATATTTTTTGCATCAAAAATATCAAATCTACAAGTTATTATGAAAAAAGTCTTCAATTCTAGAGGTTTGATCTAAAGAGAACATATATTGCGTGTCTATTTTTTTTTTCCTTACTCCAATATGTACAGTGATTGATTATATGAGTTGAGAGAATTCTCTATTTGATAGTACATTAGCTAAGTAAACAACCTAATCTAAATATAGCATACTTTATATTTGATGAGACCGTAGCTGCCGCGCAATGTACGCTCTGTTGTTGTCAATATTGTACGGATATGGATATTTTTGTCTATTTGATAATAAAACACGTACATATATCCATACCTTCAAAATAACTTTATATCAGATCATCGGACACTGATACGAGTATGGATATGACAGTGAATATATTTTTAGGAATCATTTATTCATACCTAAAATTAGACATATTTTTTCCTTTTTTCCATATTTATATCAAAATATATTTATAAATCCATCGTATCAAGTCAATCAAATTTCATGCAAAATATTGTCACGCCTAATTGCTATTATATAATCCTCACTTTTTAGATGGATGGTCAAGTGATGCATAATAACTGTATATATTTAGGATTATTTAATGCCTTTAAAAAAGTAGGATTATATTACAGCATTGATATACATGTAAAGTTATTTGATGCATTGTCCTAAATTAAATGAGGGGAGGGCCACGGATACGGATGAGGCCTGGAATATTTTATCGCTTTATTTGGGCTTCGAGTTGCGAGTTTGCCGAGTAAAATCCGATACGGAGATACCCGGACACAAAATTGCGCGAACGGACGGAGTCAAGTCCCACCACAAAACATGGGCCCTCCCGTGCATATCTTTTAGCTCTTGAGTAGAATGTCATTTACTCACCCATCTTTCATCACACAGATTCGTTTAATCTTGTATCTTTTTATAAGTTCAGTTCACTAGATTGAATTGATACCAAACAGATCCACTATTATGTCAATCTGTTGGGACTTGAAGTTTGATTTATTTTGTCTATATAAAGTCTATGGAACAGATACAACACTACAATATAATAATATCAAGGAAATCTAATACTTGGAATCTAATATTAGATGACTAGGCTAACATAAATATAGGCACTTTGACTTTAGTGTTGAGATAATGTAAAACACCGCAGGTGCTACAGATTAAGCTAATACTGCAATCAACACTCTTTATCAAGATGAAAGGGTAAAGTATACTCACCTCTCAATCTGTAGGGGCAGACAAGTGTTTTAATCGAGGATTGAGAGTAAATATAGAATGTATCAAGTACTTCAATAACTATCATGCTAATCAAAAGACTGATCAAGGAAGAAAACTAAAACGTTTAAATATTCATTTCAATGCTTGTTTTATAAATGAAAATTTATATTCACGAAATTGTAATTCAAGACTACAAGATGCTTTTATAAATTTACAACCAATATAAAATATGCACTGTAAAATCAAGTATATGATGAATATTAAGTTAATCTTACATTACTTACAAAATTCCCCAGGTAATGTGGACGTATAACATAGAAAAAAAATATATATAAATTAGAGCTACAACTTATAAGTTATAATTTAGGATAACTTTCATTTAAGTACTTTTAACATTTTGTAGCTTGTATTTTCAATAATTTTATTTATGAACCTTTACATTTCATTTTAGTTCTATATGAGTATCCAAATGGTGACAATAAATCACTTTGTTGTTCCATTTAGGTACCCTTTAAG
Organism: Tamarix chinensis; assembly: GCA_030549775.1. Taxonomy (NCBI): domain Eukaryota; kingdom Viridiplantae; phylum Streptophyta; class Magnoliopsida; order Caryophyllales; family Tamaricaceae; genus Tamarix; species Tamarix chinensis. The sequence goes on along the minus strand of CM060171.1, from coordinate 101,946,651 downwards.
GTAATCAAATTAAACTAAATTGAAATTTGAAGGCATCTTAGTATAATTATTAAAAAATATAAAATACCTAGAAATATATTAGGTTAAATATCAAGTTATCTAAATAAAATTTATCCTATACCTGCAAGTTAACGCATAAAAAAAGATATTAAGAATCAATAATATAATAAATACATACATGGGTTATAAACTGTGGTTAAGTTCCTGAAACCCTAACTAAAACGAAAACATAATCTTTTAAACCGTAAATCAATCCAAATTATTAAATATAGTTTCATTTAGTTTAGTTTAAGATTAAGATCGTATTATTAACAACTTCAACAATGAAGGTTGCATGTTAGTTTACCACCCATGTAGATAGGTAGTTGTATACATAAACATGTATGATGAATTTAATTACTATTAGTCATTGATGATCAGTCATTCATAGATTATTTGATCATACCAATAGTTTGAATTAGTCCAAACACTGATACGTATTAAGAAACATATATCAAAATTTAGCTATTTCTGATTTTATTATGTTTTTTTTATCGGTTATCCAATTTCCATCATGTTTGGCCATATACATTTTAACTAATTCTAATCTCCTGACAACACATACATATGATCACACTGATAACTTGATCGGTTCATGGAATAGTTGGATGGATCGAAGGATTTAGTTGAATCGAGAATATTATGTGGTGGATATTGTAAAGGCATCATTAAGTCTTATAGATTTTGAAGGTTTGAACTTTGAAGGCTATATTTTATTTTATTTTTATTTTGGATGATTTATATGATGACTTTTATGGTCATAGAAACTATTTTATATGTACAATGTTATATAAATATACACTAGAATATTATAAGTGATATAATAATTGGTATACTTTTCTTCAATATATATCTTATATGAAGAAAAAAAATAGAGAGAAAACATTATAAAAATTACATCTAGCATCCAATTTATCTTAATTGGTATGTGGTGTCCGATGAGAAAGGAGATGCATGCTTTAGTATAAAAGTATTTAATCTAATTTGTATATTTCAAGTAAACTATATACTGGTACAAACTAGTTATAGACGACAATAGAAAATAATAAAGTATAGTGATATCCAACATCCATATATGCTACAACAATCTATAATATAAATAACGTTTTAATACAACCGTTTACAATAAAATGAAAGGTGGTATTAAAAAATTATGGGAAGACATAGATGACGGTTTAAATTATAATAGTCGTCTAAAGTTTCATGTGGCAGTTCTATTTTAGAACTAACGTCTATTCCCTTATAATTTTTTTATTAAAAAAAATCCTACTAACATATAAACTGTAGTTTTAAATTAAAACCATAGTGTATAACCTTATTTAAAAATAAATAAATAAACATGACAATAGCATCACATACATAACTTGGACAGGTGTATTTGAAACTAATAGACAAACATCAGTATTATGTATCCTATGTATATATACAAATTAAATCTATTACTTTAATAAAAATATAATCAAGCACATACATGATCATACATATAAAAGCTCTTGCATTAATAAAAATTAATAGTATACATGATGTTCACAGATAATACACAATCATCAATGTTGTGTGTATCCATTGATCAAGATATAACTATATCAATGAAATGCCTACAATCCTACAATCAGTCAAATATACATGCATATATAAACAAAAGCTACCTACATCTGAAGTTATTACCTAGTGTTAAAAGACAAAATTTGGCCACTCTTGTCTAACCTCATTAATTTGGCTATCCAAAAATGTCACCTCGTGATTTTGATATAACTAAGAAAAATAAAAAGAATAACAATTTGCATGATTAGTATTTAATTGAAGTAGCTATATTAATATCTATATGTATGGTAATCAGCACATACATTACCATCTCCCTTCCATTGTCATGTAATGATATCTTTTATGAAAAAATAGCAACAACTATCATTATCTCCTTATTTTATATACTAAATTCATTAAATTTCATATATTAATTTGTTAGAACTATACTAAATATTAAAATATAAAAATGATATAAAACAAATAGATATAATCCTTAATATGAGTCCATTGGTATTTAGGTCTATCTTTATCTTTAGGTTCCCTTAGATACATCTTAAATGACCTAATTACTGTATAGAGACATATTAATTATAAAATATAATATAATAAGTAACTCAAATCAAGTTTTTAAAGCTAGAAAGAATAATTACCTATATATAATTTTATATGGAAGATCACACCATTTTAGACCTAGGGTATTGAACTAATATGCCATTCTTCTTGATGGATATAAAATTACCAAAGTCCAATCTGTATTAAAGGAAAAAGGGATGAAAACATATCGATTTAGATCCACCTTTATTTCTTTGATCACATACTCCACATTTTCTTTCAAATATTTTCTAGAGGATATAAATCAAGGACATAAGAATATAAACTTATCCTCATCCCTTCAAAAACATATTTGTTTTTTTAATAACTTATGACAAACTAATTATGTAATTATGTGTTATCAATTAGGTAATATAGCTATATATTAAATTTTGACAATAATGAATGAAATTATACCTTGCATATGACTTTATATGTTGAACTTGAAGCTAAACTCTAGCTAAGAAATGGACCATATAAACATGTTGACCTCTATAGTTTTGAAAAATAATCATGGTGGCATTTTGATTTGCATTCTAAAATTTGGATTGTGCAAGACTTCATAAAAAAACCATCATCATCCTTTAGAGCAATACTTGATAGCAGATAAAAGGTGTGCTATTATTTGTACACAAAACTACTCATGTCTTTGATAATTTATTTTCTTGTTTCTCCTTAGGTCTTAGCTTCCTCTATAAAATGTTTCCATCTTAGTGAAAAAAAAGAAAAGGAAAAGTGCTTAACAGAAAATAATTAAGAAATTAATTAATTCACCTCTCGCTATTAATAATATTATCTCACCCTTGAGAATAACTAAAGGATATGGACTTCCAAGTGATTCTTTTTTGAAGCATAAGACATTATGATCATTGTCGTTTAAAAATAAAGGTAACTTGAATAATGAATATTCATTAAAGATGTTATTGAGATTCACTCAAATTGTATCAGCCTCCAACGATCTCTCTTCAAAGGCTCAAGTGACTCCTTGGGCAATAAGAACACCTTCCTTTGGTGTCTTAATATCACATGGATAGTTACCCCATATATAATATTCAAGAGTTTCATTAATGTCATATATCTCAATTACCAATGCAATTTAAATAAGAAAATCATTAATAGTAAATTATGTTACCTCAGGTACTTAAGGGATATGTATAATACTTGTGACTATAGGATTGTCCACCACAGCTTCTATTGCTAAGGATGTCAATTTATTCATAAGTTTTTGGATTCTCACATCTATCCTTTTCTCTTCTTTTTTTTTGGCAACTAACTCTGCTTGGCTTACTCTTAAAGTGTTAGCCTTAGTCCTTAGATAGTTCACCTCTTCCTTGGGAGTGTGAGAACTAGAAAGTCGTCCAAAAGTGGCTAACAATGTGGCACCATGTGGATGCCCTCTAACTTCTCCACCATGTTCCTTGGTCCAAATGCTTGAGTGAGGACAAAATTTTGGTCACTTTTTGGTATTGTTCCTGTAGCCCAGACCTCTCATTATTAGAGAAATGATTATAGTTAGTTAGGGATAAGAAATTATATCCAAGTAATATTAAGAATTAGATAATGCTAAAATAATTATAGTTTATCAAATATTTGTAGGTTGGTTATTTGGTTGCCTTCCTCTTTTCTTTTCTTTTTTCTTTTTTTATCCATTCTAGCCTTCACCTAGACATCCACTAGTTAGGATTTTCATAGGGAGTACCGTTATTATCTATTATTTCCTTTGTCTTATTCTCCATTAGGATCAAGTTTATAAATTAAGTTAATTATTACAATTTGAAAATAATAATAATCAAGGTACACTAAAAATCAATGCATACTATTTATTTCCTTGACAACTCCTTTCTTGAGACATCATTGCTAGCACGTGAGTTCTTATGAGGGTAAGCTTAGCATTTTGGAAAATACAAGTTATATATATATATATAATAAATGTATGCATGACTATAAATATTATATAAGGATTAATATATTTTGAGTTGGTACATACCTTAGTTTTTTTTCTTATACTATACAAAATTATCCCATTATTGGGGTGTGATCATAAACTAATAATCTCGTAGAGGTTGTGATAGGTAAGTTCCATATGCAACTATAATGTACGGACATGCTAAATTAGGCTTAAAGTATTTTCAAGATTTAACACACTTTTGATTTATAAAGTTCTTACAACGTTCGGGCAAATCAAAGTCACTCTAAATGTAAGAAATAAATATTATTAGTATATATATAATTTAAATGGGTACTATATGGCATATCATTGGTGTATAAACGCTAATCATACTTGTATATTAGCCTATAATTTCTCATTCATATCATTAATTACATTTCTCTAGTAAGGAATCATAATTAGAACCATTACATGAGCTATTGCATTCACATGGCTAATATAATGTGTCACATTCTATCTAGTTGGCACCCATTCATTGATAAATTCATTAACCATAAATCTAATTTTCTTGTGTCTTAACTTAGCTATATTCTCCATATTAAATCTCCCTCTATTTCCTTTAACACCTTTCTCCCTTCATCTTGAGATATCATACCTGCATAAAACCATCAAAGGAACGAAACCTTTGGATTCTAACAAAGTATTGATTCAATTTTTACGCTAGCTAGCAAGCAAAAATGTAAGGCCCATCTTCTCTTTCTAAAATTTTAAAATTCCAACAAGCACCAAGCTAGCATAAATGAAACCAAAGTAAAATTCCAACAAAGTTCTTCTTGATTAGCTTTGTTCTCTAGAGTGATAAAGTTGTAGCAACCAAATAAATACCACAGTACGTAAAGCATGTATACTAAAAACTATGAAAAAACAAATCACTATATAATTCTACAACCAAAAGACAGTAAGCATCATTCCAAGCAATACTCCAAATGACTTTCTAACAATATATAATATATTAAAGAGTGAAATTGAGTAATAATATTTAAAGGAAACCACCCTATTTAAGTATGGAGAGATTGAGTTAATGTGTAATCTTAAGTAATGAAGTAAGAAAATGCATACCTAAAGTATAAAATAGGATGATGATGATAAAAAGAAGCGGAAAAGATGATGATAATGACCAGAGAAAGAGGTTTAAGGTGACAAAAATGAGGGAGATTTTTCACACCATTGGAACTTCTCTCTTTCATATAAAAGTAACCGAGTAAAAGTAAAAATTGGTATAGATTAAAGGGAAGAAATGAGGGAAAAATTTCAGATTGAGGTAGATGATGGTTTTAGTTTGAAACTGCCATCTATATTATGAAAAAAACCTCATTAAACTATAGGTGGATATTCTAGACTAAAACCATTTAATGTAGTGTTATCTAATGTGTTAATTTTAATATATACTATAGAAAATTGTTATAATTCCAAAACTATTGTATACAATCTTTCACATTAACCTCCTTTTGTACAACCGACACTATTTTTTGCTAGATGGGCTACATATGATTGTTCTTATTACAAAATCTGTATACAACTTGTCGTCTATTTATATTTTTGTCATAGTAGTGACAATAATGATAAATATAGTTTTAGGATATGCCTTATCCATTTTTAAACCAACCAATTAATATTGTATCCTCAATGTAACTAATAAATATTTAATTTCTAAGATTTTTTTTAAAAAATTAGATATTAAGATATAATTATTGTATTATTTTATTTCAATGCAAAATAAACCATATTATAATATATATATATTTTTGGTAAATTATTTAATTTTATTATATAACTTAGCAAGCTTATGAAAAATTAAAAGATAAAAAATCTAGAACCTTCACAATACATATGAGTGAAATACTTAAAGAATATAATATATATAAACTTTATAATTAAATGATATTTGATTATGGTTTCAATAATAGTAATAAATACATGTAAGTTTTTTAGGGGATATGTTATAGGCACAGATTAATAATATCTATGATATATGATAAAAATCATTTGTATAATTATTCCAATTTGTGTACATTAATTTAAAATAGACACCCTTTTCCTTTACAAACATCATATATTTGTTTGATTATATTTATATATTTATTATGCATGATATAGTGAAATAGTAAAATAATAATTATAAATAATATAAAATTTAAAAGATATTAGTATATATCTCCACAATACTTTACACATGATCAATATATAATAAAAGAGTCATAAAAAATTTAATAGTCCCTGCATCGTTCAAAGAAAAATGTTGTTGTTGTTGATGATGGATAAAAGTTGAGATTCTCAAAGGACACTTAACCTAAGTCCAAGTCTATAATTGAAAAGCTACATGTGGCTTTCTCCCAATATTTTTCACAAGAGCACATATCTAAATCATGCACCCTATAACCGACATAAAAAATATATCAAATTAATATATGCCAAATATTCATCCAGTTTATCTGAAGAGAACCAACCCTAATTAGTAACCCTAGGGTGTTATATAGAAATATCAACTGTTATTTTGAAAATAGAAAGTAGTGTCTTATGGGTAATGGAAAATAATAAACGGAAATAACAATCTTAAATATGTAAATTGTTTTCTATGATATATCTATAAGTGAATTGGATACTTATGCAAGCTAAGAAATAGAGTGATTAATACTTATTGTAATTAACGGATTTTAATTAGTGGTATTTTTGTATGAGTTATGAAAAGGGTGAACTTAATATAGGTATATTCACATTTAACATAATATTTTATAGATATCCTAAATTTTTAATAATTTCACATAAGTACTTTTTTTCCACTTGATTACATATCTAGGTATCTAAGTGGAATTAAAAATGCAATTTATTGCAACCATTTAGGCTATCAAGTGAAAATAAGTTAAAATGTGAACTCATTTAAGTAAAATTATTCTATTAGTTTATATTAAGTTGTCATGATCAAGAACTAACATGGAACATAATGAAATGAGTGTTACCATAATTTTCATATACAATATAGTAAAGGATGTTTCAAAAGAAGATTTATATGGACTATTTGGAAAAGTTGGTAAGGTAGTAAATTTTTATGCATGTTGAAAGAAAAAGAAGAATAACAATTTTAACTTTATATTTGTAAGGTTTGTAAGTAAGAAAGAGGCTCTACATGCAATGAGGAAAACTATTAGTATACATGGTTCTACTAAAAATCAAGTTGTAAGCCAAGAAGATCTGAAACATACAAATATTGTAGTTTAGGATTAGGATTAGGATCAACACAAGCTATATGCTCAAGCTCTAAAGGAAAATATGAATGCAAAAAAAGAGGACCTATTAAGGGTAAACAAAGGCAATACCAAGAGACTATGTTAATGTAGAGGGCAGGGAAAAAGAGACACATTATTGTGTGAATGATAGAAGTGTTAATATTTAATATGAGTTTAATATGTCAAGTGGATAGGCCAACATATATAAGTGGTGTTACTAACACATCGCTTGATAAATGAATGTGTCTTGTGAATGTTAGGATTTGTTTAGTTGGGGGTATTTCTAGTAAGGATTTTACCTTGAGAAGGAATTTGTAAAGTATTTTTCCTAGAACTATCTCATCTAAATAAATACTCGGTGATTTGAGATATGTACACAAGTTTCTTACTAACCCTCCACGCTACTAAAGATATGGAAGCAATATTGAAGATAAATATGGAGATGCTTCTTAGTCACTTTATTGAAGTCATAAGATAGAATATGGATTACTACAAAAAAATTGGAAGTAATTGGATCGAGATAGTTAAAATCCTTCACCAAACATGGGATAATGAGAGAATAAAGAAAATATAAGTACATATGGGAACATGGGTGTACTTACAGTCATTAAACCACGGAAGGCTTCTCAATGGCATCAACAAAGGTTCTTGTGGACATGCACATTTATACCACCATTGATGAGACTATATCGCTTTATGAGTAGGATAAATTTTGGGTATGGATCCATGGTGTATACCTCAACTAAATGTTGAAGGTTATTTTATTGATAATAAATTAGCTTCATGGTTTGAAAATGGAATAAATGAAGATGAGGTTAAAGATGAAGTTGATGTGGAAGAAAAATGATTGTGGAGAAATTCAGTAGACATAGAGTTAGTGCATAAAAATTTTGTGTTAGTAATCAATATCAATATAGAGAGTTGAGGATGGCATTTGGTTAGTGAGGATGAAAGGAATGAAACCTTGATAACCCAAATGTACTTCTTAAAGAGATAATTTTCCTGATTAAATCACACAAAGCTATGGGAAGTGATTCTCATGGTAAAGGTGATTCATCATGTGTCATTAATTAAAATTGCTTTTAGGTTTGAAGACTAGCCCCAAATTAATGGGAACCTTTTCAGTCACTCACATCATTACTTAGAAATTTTCTAGTAGGCTGCCCATTATTAGATTACTCTTAACCAAACACACATAACCATAGAGTTTTTCAAATATCAATATTGGAAAATGAAGGTGTAGCTTATTGATATGAGTAATCATCCCATTATTTTAAATCATCTTAATCATATAATACTTATCTTGTTTTATTATATAATATAAAAAAATAGTTATTAATTACATTCTTGGAGAGGAAGCTGAAATTCTTAGCACCCCACCAAAAGAATTTTGTGGCCAATTCAATGCAATGTTTATAAAGAAGTTCAGACTTAGGAGTACACTTGAAAAATTAAGAGATATCAATCCTCACTTTGGAGTTTCATATTAAAAATAACTCTAACAATGATATAATGAATAGATCAATGCAAAGAAGAAAAAGGTGTGATAATTGTATATAGAAGAAAAAAAATGCAAGAGATTAACTGGTACACATAGGAAGAGAAAGAAGAACATGGAGGAAAAATGTTTCACTATCAGTAGTAAAAAGAAACTAATATTATTTCTTTGAACCCAATCAAGGGAACATATCCAAATCTATGAGAACTCATGAGATAAACGCCTTATTAGTGCTCATGCTGGAGAAAGATCATGAGTGCATTAATATTATCACAATAATAAATATGAGTTAAAAGATACAAAAAAGGGAAGGTATGACAAGATAGGATAGTATCATGGTCTAAATAACAATTTATATATTTTGAAGGTTATTTATGTGGTAAAACAAAGTTAGTGATGATATTACTTCATATGAGTGGCCTATTAAACAACCCTGAAGTAGAACATAAGATGTGTTATGAATAAAGAGGTTTTATTTTTAGCTTGCAGATTGATAGATGTGGTATTTATATAAACTTTACAGAGTCACCCCTTCACTTAAGAAGGATTTAGGACTTAATATTGCATAAATCTACCCTATGTTTTCTTGTTTATTGCTTTTATATTTGAATTATTATAGGTTATAAAAGGTTGAGCATGAATGAAGGGTGAATCATAGATTATAATACCATTAGGTGTCGAAAAGGAAAAAAAATAATGAGAGATGGAGCATAGGCCATGGCATGGAGTCAATATGGGGATGCCATGCCACTCAATATGGAGAAAATCATTAAGAAAATACGTAGTTGAAGCATTATCTTTTATAAAGTAAGGGCCTATCAATAGTAGTTGCAAGATAGTGTTTTTTAAATTAAGGTAAGTGAACCGGTGAAGATTGGCCACATAAAATCTCATAAGGTGTGGATTGTGTAGTAGTACAAAAAGTGAAGTGTTACTAGAATTCTGTAAGTGGTAGCCATTTACTTCACTCTGTTATAAGGTTTCTAGTTATGAACCTTAAATAACCCATTATACACCTATTAAAGAAATCAAATTGACTATTTGTTTGTGGTTGGTAGGGTTAAAAAAGTCATAGTGTAACACCTTTCTACTTAAATAATTCTTACCAAAAGGTACTAATAATGATAAGGTACATGCCACACTGATTTTGTGTTATAATAGCTTATAAAGCCTGCATGTGGTGCCCATAAACTTTTGAAAAATGGTGGAAATAGTGTAAAGGTGACTTAAAGCCATCAAATGACCATACTTACTAAGATTGTTCATGATAACAAGATTTCATCCTTCCATTATGACTTGTGTAAAGCATCCACAAAATCCATGTTTATGTATGTCCATATAGCTGTAAGCATTGACAATGGTTGTAATAATCTTGGTTGAGCCTTTGTCATACTTGTTTCTATTGAACTCCTAAGTTAATCAATATTTTGATCCTTTTTTTCTTATGATAACAAACATGTTTGTTTAAATGTACATAAACTACATTAATCATAAGGATGTCCAATCACACTTATCTGAAAAAAATTATCAACTGCAACATTTACAATATCAATTAAGTGTCAAAGCACAAGAGATAATTGCATCAAGATACCAAGACTCAAGACCTCAAGGTTTATGCTTCAACTCTTAAGATATCTTATATGGTGGTGTGAGCACTATTACTTTTGATTATAAATGTCTTTGGCTGTTTAAAGTCTCCTTTGGAATTTATTTAACATGAATTCATTCTTGTTTTTACTACTAAATAATTCTCAAATTTTTTGGTTTGAATTTTAAGCATTCAACTAGTTTTGTAACAAAGTTATTAGTTTGTGTATTCAAAACTAGCACTTAAACCTTCAAGAAAATCCCATAAAAGCGATCAATTGGTTCTTATGGACTTTTAGTCATGAAAAAAAGGGTTTTGCCTCTAGTTAAATACTTTTATTGGTTCATTAAACTAATTGATTGATTTGAATAACTAGGCTATGGTTTTAATTCTTGCAAAAATCCATTTTTCATTTATTTAACACTTTGACTGGTCTAAAAACCTATCGATTGGTTTGACTACCAGGCTATGGGTTCAATTCCTACATAAACCCATTTTTCCTTTGTTTTAACACTTTGACTCGTTTTATCAAATCAATCGACTAGTTTGACCAACTAGGACAAAGGTTGTGATAAAATAAAAAATATGTTTTTTTGTCTAGGGACTAAACCGATTGACAAGTTTGGGAAAACCTATAAACTAGTCAGCATAACACATTCATTGGTTTGCTAAACCATTTTATTGTTCTTATATGTTTGTAAGACCAAACATGTATTGCATGAAACCGATCAATTGGTTCTAATAACCAATTTACTATTTTATGTAAAGATAGCATTTTCAATTAGGCTTGAACAAAATCATTGTGTTGGTTTATCAACTGATTGAACTAGTCATGGTAATTGATCGACTGGTTAATATTAGATGTTGAAAATTTTGCATGTTGCTATCCAACGATTAAACTATTGGCTATAAGAATAAATAGCATCTATGGGAAAAAATGACAATCACTTTTGAACTCCCATTACTTACATAATTACTTTTCTAATTCTCTCTTCAGTTAATTTTTAACAACACACTTTCAAATTTTGATTTCTATTGAGACATTTTTCAAATGTGATATTGCTCGCTTTATTTAGATCTAATAAAATTCTTGATTGTAACATCTATTCTTTTAGCTAGAATACACTCACATATTGCTCTTATAATTTCATATATATATATATATATATATATATATATATATAGTGTAGGATCATTTGTAATCAACCACAATGTTAACCTGATAGGTTAAAAAAATTATTATCCTTGTTTTGATGATAACAAATGGGTTTAAAGAAATAATGTGTTTGCTTAAGTGCACATGAAATATGATTGAAACAAAAAGATCAAAACACACTTAATCAATTCATTTCTTATAGTGGGAGTTTAAAAGAACAATCAAGCTTCAAAACATAAGAGAACCCCATATAAAGATCACCAAGACTTAAGTTTTAAGGGTTATATTTCTAAGACTTAGGTTTTCTTGTAAAGAGTTAAGTTAAGAAATTTCACCTTTTAATTTAGACTATTTTAAAAGTTTTAAACGATTAACTTGAGCTCACTTTATGTGAATTCATGGTTGATCTTAGTTTCAAAATCTTTCTAGGTGTTTTTAAAACCGGTTGTTTGGTTCCAATCAAAACTAGTTGACAGGTCTAAATACCAATCGACTAGTTTGGTTTTAACCTAATGCATTAAACTTGTAAAAACACAAATGGATCAATTGATATAGCATATCAATCAAATAATTTAGAAACCAATCAACTGGTTTGATGAACTAGTCCATGGATTTTGCTCTTGTAGAAATAGATTCATTTCTATTTTAAGACATCGATTGGTTTCATAAAATTGATCTATTAGTGTGGAAATTGATCGAATAATTTAACCAAACAGTTCATGTATTTTGCTCCGAAATAAATCAATTTGTATCTATTTAAACACATTATTTGGTTTCACCAAACCGATCAACTAGTTTGACCAACCGAGTAAAGGGTAAATGAAGTGCAAAATGGTTTTTCCTATGGAGTAAACTAATAGACTAGTTTGAGATAGCTAATCGACTTGTCTAAAGGACATATCAATTGGTTTATGAAACTATAGTACTATTCAAATATGTTTATAGGATCAACTAAATAGAAAACAAATCAAATGGTTTCAATAACCAATCAATTAGTTTGTGTAACGATAAATTTTTCATAATAAATTTTTCATATTAGGTATGAATATATTTATTCGACCAGTTTGAACAACCGATAGACTAGCCGTATAAATAATTGAATGATTTGCACAATTTGATCAACTAATGACAACTAAATGCTGATTTTTTACCCATTAGGTGATATAAGTTTTTTGGGTCATTTGTGCCCAATGGCTACCCAACAAAGGTGAGCCTAATAAAGAAGCTCTTTCACCATTTATTCTATAACTTTTCAACTACATTTTATTGTGCAAATAGTCATCTACTTTTCCAATCATTTAATTGCTTATTCAAACTCTCATAACTTTCATACTTTGAGTTTTGTATTGAAAAGTGTTCTTTTTTACTTCTCTTAGCTAAAGTTGCTATGCAATTTTAATATCTCTTTTACATCTAGATAGACAACATCTTATCCACAATCTTACAATTTTTTTCATACCCTAAACTTTACTACTAAAAATTTCATTTTTAGTAGAAGCACAATACTAAAATAGCTAAGTGTTACCATCATAATTAACATAAGTCTAGATTACCATATCATCCTTATATCAATCACATGATAAAGAATTATAACATAAAATATGATAAATAGAAAATAAGAGAAATTTATTAAACTTAAATACGCATTTGGAGATTAACTCTGAGTACAATATCAAAATAAATTAAAGGGATACAATTGGGACTAAGAGTCTAAATAGATATGTGGCCCAAAAGAATAATTGGATAAGATGAATTTACGCCCAACCTAACACATAATATCACTTCTCCACACATAGAACATCATTACTAGAAAAATAATCCATTAGGTCCTCATGAAAGCAACAAGGTCATCTACTCGTGAGAATGAGCATCACCGATGAAAATAATGATCAGTATGCTATGTACTGAATAAGGTAACAATATAGCTGAGTAAGAGATACAAAAAATTACATGAGTTTATCTCAGAGAATAAACATACATGAGTGATACATAAAACAATATAAGATATATATTGATTCTAGATCATATTATTAGATATAGCATATTCCATTCTTTTTATTACATTGAGTTCAAGGATCCTATTATTTTTAATCTGGTGGAATAAACTAAATTACCTCTCAAACAAAACACACTTAAGCTACTATTATTATCAGGTATAACGTACCTAACATATACCATGATAACACACTCCTAATCACTATTCTTAAACCAATGGAATGATCTGAATCATCTCTCAGGAAAAACACACATAAGCCACTATTATCGCCTGGTGGAAAGGATACAACCTCTCATTTCTAACTCACGTAATCTTTCACTTTAAATAATTAATGTATTATCCATTAGTTACTTATTGCAAATTAAATTGTCATTCATGTTAATTGTAGGACCCCACTATTCTTAATCCGTTGGAATAGATTGATGCACATCGTAGGGAAAACACATACCTGAGCTACTATTATTATTCAGTAGAATGGACCCATAAAACACCCTCAATCCAACTCATATGATCTTCCACTTTAAGTGGTTAACATCTTATTCATAATTTTTTTTATATTAACAACACATATTTAAAACATATTAAGTACAACCATATGGTTATCAAAGTCTTCCTCCATGAATAGGTTCATAATCTTCCTAAGAAATCCTAATTTCACATCATAAGCATAACTTCCTCCAAATCATTCAATTATCCACAAATTTTGGTGCACCTTCCCCAATTATTATTATTATTAAAATACTCAAAAATTATGGTTTAACTTCAACATCTTATACATACGATAATAATCTTATATCAAGAGTTACTATTTATATTGCTTACAAAATCCTAATTTTACCAGTAAGTCATAACTTTTCCCTCATGACTCATTTAATCAAAAAATTTAATATACATTACTATAATTTCAATATTAACAACATATTTAAAAATCATGGTTTAACTCTAATATCTTACACATGCTACAATAACCTCGTTCCTAGGGTTATTATTACTAGTTTAAGTCATTTTCTCATTTTATTTGAACTTAGGCTATTTATAATTACTCCAAATATTCCACATAATATTCTTATCATATTAAAAATGATTCAACATATTAACGTACCAAAATTTCCACAATTAACACATATTGACACATGCCCTTAAGGATAACCAAACACCCTTATTTCACAAAACCTTATATATTCGATGTCATTATTTTCAAATCCTCAATTTATACATCACCCTCCATCATAAATATATGTATTCCCCATATCATACTTTATCAAACATATATTATAACCATATATGATATCGATTCTCTTAGGGCTTTTCAATATAGTAATTATCAAAGCAATATCGCATACTTCTCAACGTACTCATTTTCATCATATAATATCACATAACAACATAATTATAACAATATGATAATACACACAATCATGCATAAAATTTATCTCATAAACCCTATTACGACTTTTATGCTTGCCAAAAAAGACATCGGTTTCTAAGCATATATATTCTATCCTGCCTCCTTCAGAACCTTAGGAAAATTACCTAAGAAACAATAATAAAATATAATTAAAACTTAATGATATATTTAAGAAAAAGCTAAGGTAAAGGAGGGTGAAGGAATGGAGGAAAAACAAATGTAAAATATATTCTTGATAATTGATTTTATATGCACAACACATATTTGAAATATATAAAGCACAACCACATGGTTATCAAAGACGTTCTCAAGGAATAGGTCCATAATCTCCCTAATAAATCCTAATATCACATTATATGCATAAATTCATCCATATTATCCATTTATACCCCAAATTTAGCTCACCTTACCCAAATATTATTATTATCAACATATCCAAAAATCATGGTCTAACTTTAAAAATTTACACATATGAACAACCCTATATTAAGAGTTACTATTCATGTTGCTTACAAAACTCTAATTTCACAAGTAATTCAAAATGTTTCCCATATAAATCATATAAATACAAAATTCAATACAAATTACTATAATGCCAATATTAACAACATATTAAAAAATGACGGTCTAACTCTAACATCTTACACATGTGATAACAACCTCATTTATAGGCTTATTATTCCTAATTTAAGTCATTTTCTCATTTTATTTGAACTTAGGCCATTTATAATTACTCCAAAAATTATCCATAATGTTTTTAACATATTAAAAACCATTCAAAAAATTAAAATATCAAAATTTCCACAATAAACACATTTTGACCAAAATACCCTTAAGGATAATCAAATGCTCTTATTACATAAAACCTTATACATCTGATATCATTATTTTCACATCCTCAATTTATACATCACCTTCCATATTAAATATTTTTATTACCCACTTATCATACTTTATCAAGCCCATATTACAACCATATATCATATCAATTCTCTTAGGGTTTTCGACATAGTAATTATCGTAACAATATTACATGTTTCTCAACCTACTCATTTTCATCATATAATATCAACTCACCACATATTAATATCGAAAATCATGAATTTACAACATAATAATAAAAACATGATAATACACACAATCATGCGTAACATTTATCATATAAACCCTATTATTGCTTGTATCTCTACCGAAAAGGACATCAGTCTCTTAGCTTATATATCTTATATTGGCTCTTTTGAAACCTTTGGTAATTCACATAAGAAACAATAATAAATTATAATTGGAAGTTAATGATATAATTAAGAAAATTAAGGTAAAGGAGAGTGAAATAATGGAGGAAAAATCAAATGTAAGGTAAAAAAAGGAGGAGGAAATGGTTGAAGTGGGAAAACTAAGGGGGTAACAATGGCAACTAATGCAATTTATGTGGCCCATGAAATGGAAAACAAGGGAGAAAGGAGGGTGAAAACTAGTGTAAATAGAAGAAGGGTAGTGGGGGGTTTCAGTGGGCTTTGCTGAAGGGGTGTGGGATGCTTTGTTGGGTTTTGACAAAGGGAGTGGGTGCTTCGGCAAGGGTTGTCGGTGGTGAGGGTGAGGGAATGGTGTAAGTTGTTGTGGGAAAAAGGAATGACTAAGGATTCTGGTTCAAGGAAGGGAGGTGCGGCAAGAGCACCGATGCTTAGTTGTTGTGGGTTTTTGGCGACGGTGAGAAGGAGGAAGGCTTTCGGTTGGTTGTGCTAGTTTTTGATAGAAAAATAGAAAGAGATGGGAGGTTGTTGGGGACATTGAATGTGTCAGCTCTGTGGGTGTGTGTGTGTGTGTATGCACATACACACTAGTGTGCACAACGAGAGGGAGAAATGGGTGAGGTGATCGGGAGAGTTTGTTAACAAAACACCTCAGGGAAAAGGGTGGGAGATGTTATGTTGATGGAGATAGGGTTTAGGTTAGGGATTTATGGTAGCATGGCAAAGGACATGGTCGGGAAGGTTTCATATAGAAATAAAGGGAAAAGAAAGAAAAGATGGTCGAGCAACGAAAGAAAAAGAATAGAAAATGAGAGGGGCGAAGGAAAAGGAAGGAGGGAGAAAAATAAGGTGGGATTAGAATAAAATCATTTAGTTTAGGGTATTTAGTGATCATTCAGGGTTAGGGTTAGATTAAAAATATTAATAATTCAAAAAAAAAGATAGGTTTAGTTTAAGATTTGGGATTAGAAAATTAAGGTAAGGTAAAAATATTATTTTTTGAGATTATAAGTAGTTTAAGAGATTAATTACTTGTGATTAGGACCAGCTAAAATTTAGGGTATTACACTTTTATATCTTGATTATTGGTTAGAATCAATTGTAATTACAACTCCTTGTATAAAATTTATTACAAAGGGGTTAGTGAGTGTTTTTCTATCATTCTTGAGAGATTATTGTTGAGAATTTAGAGAAGGTAAATAAGTTAAGTTGTAAACCATATCTTAGAGGGGCATTGAGATTTTGATTCTCATAAACTGGGAGAAGAGTGATCATCAATAAAAACATATCACTTTTTTTCAAAATTCAAAAGGAGAACCTTTTGCTAGTGGATGTAGAGAGTAATTCACTATTAAACCACTATAATTTTTGTGCAAGTTTTTATTTGCCATTTTCATTCCTTTAAAATCCTAAAGCTCTTCAAAGCTCATTTTTTAAGGTTATGTATTACCTAGCATTCCTATAAGAGGTCATTAGACTTGTAGATCCATAAACTTAGAAAGAATAACTGTGTAAAATTGTAAATTGTCTCCTAGAGGTCATTAAGATTGTAGGTTCATAAGCCAAGATATGAGTGATATTCAATAAAAAAAACACAAGAGGATCAAAATCCAAAAGGTAAAATCTTTTGGTTGTGGATGTGGAAAATTTTTAATTCTCGAAATCGCTATAAATCCTATATAAAAATTTTAAAAGTTCTCAATACCATTCTTAAAAACCATATTCACCCCTCTAAGATTCTTTCAATTGGATGAAAGTTTGGCAATTCATGAAAATAAAACAATCTCCATCGAAAATATCATCAACCAAAATAGATTCAATGGGTTTAAATGAAGGCATTTCCACTACAAAGCCACCATTTTTCAATGGTGAGAAATTCACATTTTAAAAGAATAGAATGATGTTATTCATCAAAGTACGGGATTATGATATGTTTTTTACCATTACTACAGGCCCTATCAAGATTACAACGGATGTAAATGGCATAATGATTGAGAAAACATGTGATGAACTCAATTATGTAGAGAAAAAAGGACTTACTCTCATCAACAAATCCATCATAATTTTGTAGTGCAACCTTGGTGAAAAGGAGTATCATCTCATACAATCATGCATCACTACAAAGTAAATTTTGAATAATCTATCCTAACTTATGAAGGAACAAGTCAAGTTAAAAAAATCATAGAATTGCTTTACATGCTATGAAATACAAGCTCTTCTCCATGAAATAAGGTGAATCAATAATTAAATTGAGAAATTGATTAACTTCCATCATGAGCAAACTTAAGGAAGTGAGGAAAATCATCACCGAAGAAGAACAAGTAAGAAAATCCTTGATAGGTCTTACCAAAGAGTGAATTCTAAAAGCTATTACCATCAAAGAAGCTAGAGATCTCATAACAATAAATACCAAGGAACTCTTTAAAACCTAATGGTCCATTAATCAAATATGGAAGATATTGGAGAAGAAATAAAAAAGAATCCCTTAGCACTAAAAGCTTAAAATTATTCATCAAGACAAAGAGAAATCATTTTTGAATAAGAAGAAAGTAATGATGATAAGGCTTTAATGAATGAATGAAGAAATGGTTCTTATAAGTTATAAATACATCTTTTAAGAGATCTATTCAATCCAGAGTAGGAAGGTAGTTCTCCACACTTTAAGAAGGCAAAATAAGCCATATAAGGATGACAAGATTAAGTTCCATAACTATGTCAAGTCCAATCATGTTATTTGGGGTTGTTTCAAGTTTGGAAACAAGATAACCCGAAAAATGACAAAGATCAAGGATAACATGAATCATGGAAATAAATCTCCTAAGAAGTTAGTGGTTGCTTTTATATAAAATGAATGATAAACATTAGGAGGTGAAGAGGAAGTAGCAAATCTCTACTTCATGGAACTTGGAGATGAGTATTTCACCTCCACTTCATACTATAGCTTTGATGATTATGACATGATGGGGTAATATCTGAATCTCTTTATTCATTTGATGAATTGTTGTGTGTCCTTCATGATGGTTTACGTGAAAATGAGAATATTTCTAAACAACATGACAACCTAAAAAATATCTATGGTCATCTTAATGAAAATTTTGTAAGTGACAATGTCACTTTAAAAATCTTATTGATGGATTAATAACGTTTTTAATATGTAACATGAATTCAACATTCTATGTTACTTGTAACTTGCTATAACTCAATCCATGACATATGAGAGCTTTATAGTGTAATCTATATATTCTTTTAACTTAAAATATGTTATTTTACAGCATATAAGCATCCAAGTGTCATATTTTTATGTTTTTTTTACTTGATCTTATGATCCTCCAATTTTATTGTACAATATGATCTTGAGCCTCTAAATTGATCCTAGGTAGAATCTTAATTCTAACAACTTTTCTTAATACCATTGTAAAGTAAGACCCTCAAGATGGATTGTAGCTAGATCACCTTTTCAACCTTTGAATTTCTATCCATGTCAAACAAAAAAATAGTCCCCTCATTATATATCTATCCTTGTATATCCTCACCATGAAATTTAGGAAACTTGATCATGGCTAAACATGTAGGAATTTCGTAGGCATCAAAAGAGCAATAGGTAATTGGCAGAGTAGCTGGTGAGAGGTGGATATAGATTAGTTAGGTTTTTTTTATCAAGAGGTGGGGGTATGAGTGTGGTGAGTTTTATGAAGCAATGGGGGGGGATTAAGTGTTAAATAAGAATTAAGAAAATATGGGGATAAATGATGGATTGATATTCATGTTTTGACCTTTTTTTTTTATCAGTCTCTAAAGATCTAGGTTATTATAAGATCATCATTCCCTTGTTTGGGAATCGGTAATTAATTATTTAAGCTTGTCCTTAATGGAGGTCATCCATTTCCCCCATCAACTCCTTTATCTAATCAATTCAATGCCTCATGTTAACCATGCAAGTGTCATTGCCCATCATCACATGATATTTAAGCTCTAGTACCAATGTTAAGCTTGGAAATCCCTACCTAGCTGGCCTAAGGAAATAAATGGGTCTTGAGAGAATTAGAGAGAAGTTAAAACTGTAAAATAGAAAGGTAAGAGATATACACAAAAGATTGGTGATAAATTGCCTACCCATTTCATTCATGATTATCGAGGATATACATCACCATAACAGATTGCTACAGCATTAAGAAATAGTAAATAAACCACAATAAGACATACCATAAGACATTGATCAAGCATAACTACTTGATTGAAAATGAAAATGAAATAAGAACAAAGTTATACCGGATTGGGTTTAAGCTAGTTGAGTTGTGGTTGGGCCATTAACCACAATGTATTAGAATTGTGGCAATGGATGTTTCTTAGAGTACGATGTTTACCAAGGCTTGGTGCCTTCACAAATTTGATCTTATTCCATTTCTTATTTATTTTTTCTTTAGTCTTTCTTGTTTTGGGTGTTATCTATCTTAAAGGTTTTCTCTCAAAGCCTATTTACTTCGATTTATATTTATAACATATCATATCAAAGTAGATCTGCACCAAAGAAATCAACTAAATTTGATTAGTGATGTGTCTACTTAAACCATCTTTATGGGGGAAAATGTAAGTGAAACCAATATATATTCAATAAAATTTTAGTATATTTAAATAAAAGTTAGAATAATTTTGATTTAGGTACATTGACATTTTACTTGACATTTTTCAAGTATCCTATGTTTTTAATAATTTCATGTAGGTACATTCACATTTCAATTTGGTTTCACTTGAGTACCTAACAATGTATATAAATGGAAAGAAAAAAAGGTGGTTTCTTCCCCATTATTTGGATACTCATGTGAAATCAAATTAAAATATGAAGGTATCTAAGTGGAATTATTAAAAAGGCACTCAAAAAAATATTAGGCTAAATTCCATTAAATTCCATGGTTACTAAGGGGAAATTTATCCTTTATAAATCTTATATTTACTAGTTTGTTTTTCTTTTACTTATGGAATGCACTATCACTTTAAAATAAAAATATTTGAAGTATATAATTAATAGATTTTATAGACTAGTTAATGTTTTTATAAATTTCATAATATAAGAAAAATAAATAAAAATATACATTATATAATATGATATTAAAAAGAAATTCAAAAAAGTAATATCATATAAATATTAAGCAATTTGTAAAAATAATGTAATAATTTTTTTTATAAATTAACTAATAAAACCTAATAGTAAAGTTAAATAGTGCATTATATGTAATCATTGTGTTGGATTAAAGCTAACTTTGTAGGTAAAATGTTTTTAAAAAAAATTGAAAATGGAGTATAAATTTTATCATGATATAAAAAATTTTCTAAGAATAAATTATAGGATTTTAAGGTGTTCAAAAAATATTTTGGCTCTGCACTTATGGTTATTTTCTACCGAAGGTGTAAACATCAAAGAATGTGTCTTTTAGAAAAAATTATAGACACAAAACTATAAGATAAAATAAAGTTATAAAAATATAATTAAAAGAGTATACATAATCACAAGGTAAAAAAAATAATAGAGAGAGAGAGAGAGAGAGAGAGAGAAATTTTAACAAAATTTCTTACTAGTAGCAATTTATATGGTAAATAGATAGATAGGCAGCTCATCATCGCATAAGTTTTTTAAATAAAAAATAAATACAACTTTTTAAGTAAAATATAATTTATATCCCAAAAAATAATAATATGAATTTTATCATCATATAAAAAATAATTTATAATATTATGTGTCCAATTTACTTGTGGTTAATTTCTATCAAAAGGGTGAAAATATTGAAGATCGAATATTTTGAATACATATATATAAACAGAAACTTATAGAGTTATATAAAGTAATAAAACATGTGTTAATAATGGACCTTAAAGATCATTGAAAAGAATAAATTAAAAGAAAAGGTTAAAAAGAGAAAAACCAAATTAGATTAAAGAATAGTTTTTTTTGTTACTGTATATATATATATAAGAAAGTAATTGAGCCGTTGACTCAAGTGGTAAAAATGTCCTAGAAAGTGTTTTCCACCCACCGATAATTTAACAAAATACATAGAATATTACTATTAAAAGGGTCACAATTACAAACAGCGCCATAGAGGAGGGAGAGGGGGGGGGTACTCGATGAGAAGAAACGTGATCCTCCACCACACCCTGAACGCACATGATCTATCCGTAAGACACATTGAAGTACAAAATAAATGCGGAAGTGGGAGAGGGAGATGCCAATTGTTTGCTAGTAGTACTACTAAATTAGTACCCAAAGTCAGCCTCATAATAATAGGATATTTAAATGTGTAAATGACAGTCGTAAGATGCTGGCAAATTTAGTACTGTCATACGTACCCAGACGTGATATTGAAAGAGACATTGAACATCGTTTTAATTGATAGAAAAATATTTTATATATATAAAATATTAAATATTATAATTTTTTTGTCCAATATCTAAAATACTGAATATTTAATAAATACTTTTAATTTAGAAAAATATAAATATATTTTAGAGGAAGGATGGATAACCAACAAAGACAATCTACCATACGTTATATATTTTTATCTAAGACTTGTACTATATATTTTTATCTAAGACTTTGTACTATTTAAATTTAATGATGTCACGAGAGTGCTAGAAAAATGTGAAGTGTATAGCTACCCAATAACAAAAGTTTTATAAGGGTACGGTAGTAGACAGACCCACCATAAGACAATCGATTTTATTTTATTTTATTTTTGCTAAAAAGATTGATTCGAAAGCCTTATATATATATATATATACGTTCTAATATTGAAATAACTTTAAAGGTTTCCCCTCAATTTGTCCATGTCCACAAAAGATGTTGGTTATTGATTGTGTCGTAAAAAAAGTTGTGAAAAATTAATTATAGCCGTTTTGGATTAATAAAAACAGTATGTACTTATCAAAATAAAAAAAGCCATATCATTGCGCTCGAGTGAGAGGATTGTAAAAACTTAGCTGCAAGGGTAAGCATTATATTGTATTTTAGGAGGACTTACGACGAACCAACTTTATTTTAATGGACTTTCAATATTGGGATTATGGTTGGGAGTTTGTATGCAGTCGAATCTGAGTTGCTTAAGAAAAGTGCAAATCTTGATGACTTCCAGTTTTAAATCAGATGGGACTCCAAGTGCGTCCCGGTGCATGAACTTAGGACTCGGGGTGCTGGAAAAGACAGGGTTACCCATGTTCTCTCTCGCCTTTTTCACTGGTCTGTCCCGACGTTCCACCGTTGAGGCGGGGACGGATGGCTTCCAGTAACTGTCGTATGCTATACAGATTGCTACCGTCTGGAGATTTGATTCTTTCCTCCTGTCTGCTTTTGTTCGTATGGTTGGCCGCCTCCTTTGAAGCCGTTTAATTATATGCACTCTCTCGAGTCGTGTCTTTGTTGTTTCACAAACCCTTACCAAAGAGTACCGTGTCCCTAATTAACCGCTATTTTAAATCTTTGTTACCAAAAGGTGATTTCCTCGCTTTCAGGGCCTCCGCCAGCCAGCCCGACAGCATCGGAGGAGGTAAATTACGGTGACTCAGTAGCTTTGGGACCCCCTCCCGTTATCCATAGTGCCCATAAAGAGCCACCCTACATTGGAGGGTTGAAACTCCCACACTGCGACTGCCATGAATCGAACCATGATTCTCTTTGTTACCAACAGGAGGGGGATCTTGATTTTGCAAAAGGTTGGGAAGATGTTATTTATTTAGTTAGTTATTTCAATTTCTTGTTTATAAGTAGACACTTTTTATTAGGTCATTTATAGTAAGAAAGAGAAATTAAAACAGACATAATTACAAAATAATTTTTCCATCTTTTAGGAAGAATTTAAACCTCTCTTCATTAATCATTTCTCCCAACAAGACAAATTTCGAATACGTAAATAATGTATCAAAATAGTTATTTTTGCTATATCAAGTATGAAAGAATATATAAGGATATTAAGATAAAATAACTATAGTAATTCTGATAGCCGTAGTGTAAGAGCTTGATTTTTGCTAGCGATTAAAAGACATCGGTTGAAAAGTCGGGTCATTGTAAACATTTACAGTCACAAATACATATTTTATATTTTTATATTCCTAAAATATTTGTCTAAATATATTTTTTTATCGTATTGGTTCAGAATAAGGCTGACGCAAAAGTATTGCGATTTGAGAGTAGGTGTCTCTGCAATCCTTGCTTCGTCGCATTGTGATTCCCCGAGCAGCAAGCACGCCTTCAGCGGAACACACCTCAAACCAGAGCCCGGAACCCGCAAACCCTTCCCTGCAACCCACGAATCCTGACGCCGTCCTAGCTAGCCCCGATTTTGCCGCCCAATCCGCCACCTCTGTTCACTTCCATGCTCCTGTACGGCCGTACCGAACCTCGAACCTGGGATGGAAACTCTTCGTTCCTTTGGTATAAGAGCATCTACAATGCTACCATTAAATTTAAAATTCCAATTGTACTATTTAATTATTTTTTTTACTTTTATTAATTTATTTTAAATTTAATTCAATACTCTTCAATTATCAACCTTAAATTTACAACACCCAATTACTTTTATCAATCACGTCATCATTAATTATTTATACTTTATATTATTTAACATCCAAAATATACTAAAAAAATATCAAAAATCAACTAAGCATAAAAATCTAGGAGCTACTTTTCAGAGATTGAGAGCCCTAAATATTTAAGATTACATCAAATTTAAAGATACTTTTTTGTTCTCACAACCCCAACTTCAAATTTAAAATCGTAAAATTTTAAATTGGGATACTCTTTTTTTACCAACCGTAGATGCTGTAAAAGTTCAACAGGAATCTCAATTTCCATGGCCCGTATCGGACGGATAACTGCATCATTGCACAGCAATTTTTTTTTTTGAGACTGATTCCACCTCCAACCCCAAGATGACGCGTCCCTTCTTCTTTATGAAATGATACCATGCATGCCATCTGAATGGCGTTAATTTCAGCCTCTTTCACCTCCATATATTCGATCGGAATGGAAGAAATTCACACAAATTTCCCTCGTTCACCTCCATCAATTCCAAACTACAGCTTTATAAATATTTCAACTAGTGTAATTTATTAAAATTTATATTAATGTTTAATCGACTTACTTGAAGTAATTTAGCCGGCCTTAAAAACCAACAGTTTTATTTTTCACCAAACTATATATTTAGTATCTTTTCCTCTTTAAATTCGGCAACTGATAGCGTATGTCCCTCAGCTACCGCCTACAAACGAACTTCAATAGTATTAAGCACTAATGTTGGTACCAAAGCACATCCCCAGTCCGGCAGCCCCTGCGGGCCAACTATATCCATATTGAGGTACGCGATGACGGCATTTTTTCCACAATATGTCCCATCTACTACTAGTAGTCGAGTACAGAAACTATGATCGAGAGAGGCTATGACAGAAGCATCTGATTTTAAATTTAGTACCTATATTTTTAGTATATTTTTATAAATATATTTATTATAATATATTATAATTATATTGTGGTGATACCCTCAAAAGAAAATAATTTTCCGAGAACCAGTGATGCAAATAAAAAATATAGGGTATCATTGCATTCACGTACGAAAATAAAGACGAAAAAAGTAAAAAAAAATAAATAAATTATAAAATACACACACACACACACGTATATATATATATATATATATATATATTAAAACTAAAAACAAAAATAAAAGTTTTCGAACTAAAATTGTAAAATCAAATAGAACTTTCGTGGCAGTAGAAAGACCCCACCCAACTGGCCAGCCGGCCGGACTCTTTTCTTATTCCAATAAGTATAAGACGACAAATATCCACCCTCTCATTGATTATTCTACGCCATCCTCCCCTCCTCATAAACAGGACAACAAATTAGATTTCTCCTTGCCACATTTTCATTAATATAAATATTAAAAAAAAAAAAAAAACCAACATCAACTCGCACAATCCGGAACATCTTTCACAATTAACAAGCGTCTATACTTATTGATATCAACATGCAGTTTATATATGCTGCTGATACATAAGATAAAAAAGAGTAACATTAACAGCGCGGTCAGTTTCGCAGTCCTCCCCATATTTGTGTTCTTTCTTCTTCTTTTTTCTTTTTCTTTTTTAGGCAAGGAAAGAGACCCGCTGTTTTCACATTTTACATTAGACCTACAAGCATGGATGAAATTTAACTTTTAACAAGCGGAGAAAGAAAAAACAGAAAAGCAAAAAAAATAAAGGAGCTGCGTCCAGGCAGAAGTAGAACTTCTAACATCGAATCAAAGAAGTTCCAAGTTCTGACTTCTTCCCCTCTTCGTTAATTTACAGCTTCACAAGACCCCGGAACAATGTCTATGAAATGCTTCTAGTTGTACCAAATCGGTAAATCCTGCTTCGTCATCCCGTTCGACGTCCCCGTCCCACACCGGAAATCATCAACATATCCTATACTTGCCATATCGAAGGGAGGAGAACCGAACATGAAATCGTTCGGAAATGGAGTGTTCAATCCCTTGCGCTGGACAAACTTGCTGCTATCATCATGCCACGAGACCTGATTATTCATTGTCACGTTGGAGGACTGGTTATAGATATTATTCCCACCCATCATTGGCCCATGATCATTCTGCACACCACCACCACCAATATTTGGCTGCAGATAGTTTTGGTCCACAGGAACCCCATGATCGGAGAATTTAGCAGCTTGGATGTTGTCGTCGTAGAAAGAAAGAATGTCACCAATCACCTTTTGCCCATCTTCTGGAACTCCAACGCCTGATAGATCAAAGAAAGGCCTTGCTGAGTTGACGGGTTGTGGAGCGGCGGCGGCAGCAGCAGCAGCAGCCGCAGGCTTCGGTTGCATGACAGACTGATGGAAGACAACTGGTTTGACATCATTGCCCTGGACATTTTGCACGGAAAAAGAGTTGCACTTATAGGGGCAAGACAACTGGTGATTGTCCCTGGAGATCCTGTCCTGAAAACCCAGGCTGTTATGACTATGTGGGCATTGCAGGAACCCACAGGTATAGATTTGGCGCTCCATCATACTATTGCCCAATCCTTCAGGCGACTTCCTCTTTTGGCTGAAGTCCAATTGAGACGTCATTTCCCCCTTGACGTGCTGATTCGGCGGCAGCTGCTGCTGCTGCTGCATCGTTGGTCTCTCAGGGTTCATCATACCTAGATTCTCCATCTGATTCTCTTTCACCCCGAAATTCGGTTCACCGAGGCCGCCATCAACATCATACTCACCGCTGTCATTGATGACAAAAATACCAGAGCTGCCAGACGACGGAGGCGGGCACTGATCAGGGTACATCTCACGAGCCAACGCCTCCTCATGATTAATAATAGAAAGCCAAGTGGCGCTCTCCTTGGCCGTCATTTTGTCTTGCAAGCACTTGGACTGCCTCACTAGCTTGCGGATCTTAGCTATGTCCGGAGACATATGCTTGATGACTGCAGTAAGGACGCTCACCTTCCAGGCCTTCTTCAAGTCATGAGGCTTTTTGTAAGGCGGAGCGCAATGGTCCATGGACAGACCTAGCTCAGGCCACCATTCTTCCGTACCTGACGGCCACCATGGAGGAGGAACACCCTTTTCCAAAGGAAACCGCCTCTGCGGAGGGTCACAGTGCTGCATAAGAGCTGAGAGGAGTGAACCGAGGGTCGTGTCCTGTAGTTCCTGTAAAGTATGGGGTGTAGGACCAATAGAGTTGAAGGATTCAATGGTTCCAGGAAGAGAGTGATCAGCCTTATACTTGGCTATTGCGGCAGGGCCGTTTCGATCGAATCTGACCTTTTCCTTCCACCACTCACGGAGATTGTCGGACGCCCCGCTGACCGGCTTTCCATTCTCAGGGATGATTCCGTACACAAAACCTTGCGCGTTGCAAACTTCCATCATCTTCAACATGTACTTCAGAATCCCATCTTGAGCCCTAGACATCTTCTTCCTTCTAGCTTGTTCCTGCGACTGGCGCTGCTTGACAGCATCAACGGTGCCCTCCTTGGCCTTGTTCTGTTCCTTGAGCCGCTTCAGGCGCATCTTGTCCCTCCACAGTCTCCTTTCCAGCTCTTCCACGTCCATATCATCATCACTGTAGTCGTCCTCAACAACAGAATCCGGTCCAGTTTGAGGAGCGGTCATGCGACTCGTGTTTCCTTCTGGGAGGTTTACAGGGTAGAAATCAACATCTCCACAAAGACTCGCCATATCCTCAAACATCATCATCTTTCTTCTTCACAGGGCCTTTCCGTGAACAACAGATCCCAACTAACAAGGCCTTAACAACAAGATAATAACTTCACTTCACTTCACTTCGATTCAATTATCTTCTCCGTCACTATAATTCATTGCATAACTCCTAAACTTCCAGGATAATAAGCCAGCTACCTGCGAAAGGAACATAATTTGATACAAGTCATAAACCCTAAAACGAAAAGCGACAGAGCAGATTCAGGGTAGTATTTGGCCAAATGAAAGACGAGATTACCTAACAAAGAAAATCAAACCCGAAATAGTAAATAGTCAGAAATGAAATGAAAAAATAAAATAAAAAAATCAAACCAAAGGTATCAACGGGAAGGGGAACAAAGGGGTAATTTTAATTTATCACAAGACGAATCAGACGCGGAGAAAAATGAGTAATAAAAGTGAATTCGCAGCTCCGACCACATAGAAGCACAGACGCGAATTCACCAGATCTGAATTCAACAGAAGAAAAAGGCATGATATTTACCGCAAACAAGAATTAGAGAAAACATCAGAAGTTCCGGATTCAATAGCGAGAAGTGTCGCCAATACAAATCATTTCACCATAAAAATCAACAAGCTCTTGCAAAGAGCTAAATCTAAAGACTGAAACAGCAATCCAATAAAGTCAAAATTTCCAACAAAAAACTTCGAAAACATAAATAAAAAAACACACGCCTCAAACTCTGTTTCATACGGATCATCTAACACCTTAAACAGATATTAATCATAGCCCGGAAAATTACTGAATCCCATAAACAAAAAAAAAAAACAAAATAGATTAAAACGATGCTAAAGGTGAATTATTTCAACCATCCAAACACAATATATAAGAACAAATTAAAACAAAAAATAATATATAATCTGGTGTAGAAATTTACCTGGACTTTGTTATTTTCAGGATAGCCTTCCGCTACTCCGAAAGGAAATGAGAAATGAAAAAAAAAAAAGCGTCGAGGAGAGTGGGAAAGTGGGATGGGCGGAGGGAATAAAAAAGGGCAGGTTTTATATCAAAAGAAACAGGGAGGAAAGAGAGATAGAAAAGAGAGAGTTACCACGGCTTCGGATCGGACGGAGCCCCTTTCAAAAGAAAAATGAAAAACGAAAAACGAAAAACGAAAATAGTCGGTTTACCGGGGCTTTGTTTTCTCAAAGTTATAACCCTACTGGTCTGTTTGTTTTGGGGTGGAAGGAGGTTAATGGAGGTGAATGAATTGATTCACCCCGTTTGGGTATCAGGTTAATAATTTTACCTGGGTGAATCGAGGTTAATGTTTCACCTCCATTCACCTCGATTAACCTCGTTTTTATTAACCTCCGATTTCGGGGGTAACGGAGGTGAAGGTGAAAGAATAAGTAAATTTTTGACTTGATAGGACCAAAATACCCCTCAATATGACTTATTTATTTAATATAAGGGTATAAATATCATTTATTTTATTATTATAATCTTTATTCATCTCAATTTAAACGAAAATCTTAAAACATTCACCCCGATTCACCCAGGTTAGGTTAATATCATCCAAACAGAATTTTAAAATATTCACCCCGATTCACCTCCATTCCCTTCACCTAGGTTAATTTTTAATGTTTACCCCTACCTCGATTCACCCCATTCCAAACGGAGCCTACGAATCGGGGGTTATTAATGTGAGGGAGAAGGAGAGGGAGGGTCTTTGATCCAATCTCGTGAAGTGCGTTTCATTTTTCATTCAGTCACACTTTTTATTTTTACCACCTGTGTTACGACAAAAGGAGTGTCGGATTCAAGTATTATCAGGTACTTTGCTGAAATGCAAATGAAATAAAATGATATACATGTTAATATATTTTTATACAAATCAAATACTTTCCTTCTCACTCAAATATTTGATAAATAAAAAAATGGTTTGAAATTTTTTTTATGACAAAAACTTATAATTTACATCTAATACAGATTAAGGTCCAACCATATTTTAAAATCTTATAAGAAAATATTATAAGAAGTCAACCCAAATCAATCTTCTATTCTACCCTCTTGGATATCTTAGATTTTTTTCATATTATAGTAATTCCTTCTCCCCAACCATATTTTAAACTCTTATAAGAAAATATTATAAGAAGTCAACCCAAATCAATCTTCTATTTTACCCTCTTAGATATCTTAGATTTTTCCATATTGTAGCAATTCCTTCTCCCCATTTACATGAGCCTCTCACCCTCGTATTCACACAATCTAATAACACACATTTTTTATTCTCCCTTCTCTCCACTTTCTCTTTTTCACAGTAATACCCTTAGTCCCCCTGATTGCTAATCATGATTCATGCACCAACAACATCACTTGAAACAAAATATCAACTTACATATGTATCCTTTTTACCAAATGATGCCTTCTTCCAAGTAGTACTTGCTACTTATTTCATTCAAGTATTCCTAATATAATTTCTATGTTTCTTCTTATAAAGCATTAAACGTTTTTATTTTTCTTATGCGTTATTAATTGTTACAGATTTTCCACGTATATGATTCATTTTTGATAATAGAAACTTACTAACAATAAAAACGGATCATGAATATATAACGATATTATTTTTCTAACTACCCGGTTATTTTTTTAATATTAATGATTTTTTTCCTTTTTCTGAGAGAGCAACGTTCTTAGCCGATATCAAATCTTGGTCACCAAAAATGTGGCCTTACGGTGATACCACTTTTGCTAAGAAATTGTAGTAATTGTAATAATTTTCTAACACTCAAAAACACTATACGACATGCAAGTGTTAAATTGAATATAAGATGAAATGATAAATTAATAATTTTTGCTGAATTATTATAAAAGGCAATGATTATTTCAACCTTCTAAAAATCAAAGGGTAATAGTTAAAATATAGTAAAATTTTAAAAAGAATTTAATTGTTGAAAGCTACATAATAGAAGATGATTTCAATTACCCCTTTTTTCTCCATCTTTCATTTCCTTTATTAATGGCACATAATATTGATTTTAGATAAATTACATTTGGATAATTGTAACATCCCATAAATTTGCAACTGAAAATTTTCAATTAAGCAAGAGCATAATACAATCGTATTTGGACGTTACTTCTTTACTCAATATAAGTCTAGCTTACTATGTCATCCTTACCTCGACATAAAATGATTAAAATTTTAAACATAATAAAATAGAGAAAGATATAGATTCATAATATAGATAAAGAGTTTGGTGGTTAACTGCGAATACAATATTCAAAATACATTATAGGATAACTTGGACAAAAAGTCCCAAAAGTTATCTAGGTCGAACCAAAGATCTAGATAACATGACTCTACAATCCCAAATCCCATATATAAAGTAGGATTACTCCTCCCCAATTAAGGAGTCATAAGTAATAAAGTTATTTAATGGATCTTCAATAACCTACACAAACTCAACTAGGTTCTCTATTCGTGAAAATAAGCAACACCCATAAAAATAATAACCAATATGCCACATTCTGAGTAAGATAATAATATAATCATAGAGAGGTCACAAAAATTCATAAGATACAACGAATAGGGATGACATCCAAATAGATTAACATATGATCGTACTGGCTTATTTATTGATTCTAACTCTTAAAATAATATAGGCATGACCAATATCCATATTTTTATTCATGTTGAGTTTAGGGACTCCACTATTCTCAAGTCTCAACTGGTGGAACAATATTAATAATATACAATCTAAGGGTATAAAACTCCTAGCCACTATTCTCATCTTGTGGAATAAGCAGGTATAATCGATCCTAACTCATATAGTATTTTAATTTAAGTGTTTAATATCTTATCAATGATTACGATTATTCAACTGATTTATTTAATTTGAGTTTAGGGATCCCTTCTATTCTTAAGCAATGGAACATTATCAATGATAGACAACCCTATGGCAAAATGATCCTGGCCACTATTCTCAACCGGTGGAATGATATCAATAATATATAACCTCAGGGCATAAAGCTCCTAACCACTATTCTCATTTGGTGAAATGGATAGGTATAACAAGTCTTGACTCATATAATACTTCACTATAAATGATTTAAAGGACATAATGCAATACACATATAGGCATGCAAAGACGTATAGCCCAACATATTTCTTTTTTCTCAAAGACAAGCCATATTCCCCCCTAAGAAGCCCTAATTCCATAAGTTAAGTATAATTTTCCCTTGATATTCATTTTATCACCAAATTGAGTACTCATCCTCAAAATATTATTTTCAATTTACCCAAAAATCAATGTTTAACCCCAACATCTTACACGTGATAATAGCTTACCTTTAGAATTACTATTCACATTTTCCACAAAACCCTAATTTCATAAATTAGCCATAACTTTTTTCATGAGACTCATACTACTCTCAAAGTTAATATGCATTCCTAATACACTAATATTAACAACATATCAAAAAATAAAGATCAAACTCAGATATTTCATACATGTAATAATAATTTTGCCTTTAGAGTTACTATTCACTCTTAAAGTCATTTTTCTCTTTTACTGGACTTAGATTATTCATATCCACTCCCAATATTACACATAACATACTTAACCTATTTTGAACTAATTGTCACATTAAAATACCCAATATTATATTTTTAACCTATGTTGACAAAAATGCCCTATAACAGCTAATATACCTATTTTTCTACAAAAATCTTACGAGTTCCAATATGAATGATTTTTTAACCTCCAATATCATCATAAAAATGCATAAACACAATTGTATTTAGATACTATAAATCCTAATTCATGCCAACCAACATTATACACAAACTCATACTTTCCCAACTTTTTCACCTTTTTAACATTCAACACCACATATCATATAAAATAATTTTCATAATAATAGTATCCATATAACATTTTCAACCATGATATCACATACAAATATACACATATTGCACATAAAAGCTCTAGTTATGGCATGCATCCTTAATAAAGCATATTCGTGTCTCTAAGCATGCAAGACCTACGATTCCTCCTGTAATACCACTAGAATATCACCTAAAAGTCAAAATAAAACAATATTAGACATAGTAAAATTAACTAAGGAAGCTGAGGAAAAGCTTAACTATGGAGTTCTTAGGACAGAATCACCAAAAGGATGGTATACCATGTTGATATAAGTAGCCATATCAATCCTTATAGCACTCCGCTCAATTTGGGGTATTACATTCACCCCCACTCAAAGAACGCAACGTCCTCGTTGCGCCTCAACCAATGACTGTCTCAATACAGTTCATCCCAAGAATCGTCCCGCTAGGTGGCTGACTGACTCATCCAAGTTCAGCTCACGGTCGCGGTTTTGCTCTAATACCATTTGTAACACCCCGAGTCGACACGACCACACGGGGTTTGCCTTGAAGTGCTTTCGGATTGATCGGCTGGCCTCATAGATCAACACGAGTCCTTTTAGCACGCTTTGTCCTCACTCACGCAAGGTGAGAAGTGGTGATGCTTACTGGTTAGGGGTGGTGAATGTAGTGGCGGTTAGGGCAAGGAGAAAGAGAAAAGGAAAGAGAGGTTCTTGGTTGCATTTGTTTTCTCGACATAAGGAAGGAAGATGAATGGAATGGAGAAGGTAAAGAAAAGTAGGTGCATGGGTAAATATATTGATGCATGGCTAGGAGTGAGGTCAAGGAAAAATGATAAGGAGGGAGTTGGGTTAGGCGTGGCTGAGTAGGTGAGTTATGATAAAGGGCAGGGGTTATACGTAGATGGATGCATGGGGTTGTGTGCATGAGGTTTGTGGTGTGGGGCTTAAGCAAGTAGGGTGTCGGGCATAGGTTGTAGGGGTGCAATCAGTGTGCATGGATGGAAAGGAAAGGAGAGAAAAATGTGTGTGCATGGCCCAAGGAGAAAAGGAGGAAGGGTTAAGATGGGATTGTACATTGGGGGAGGGGAAATAAGGAAAAAGAAAAAAAAAAGGGAGAAAGGGAAGAAAAGGAATAAAAGGAAAAAGGAAAAAAGAGGAAATAAAAGTTTAGGTTAAGGATTAGGATTAGGATTAGGGTTAGGTTGGAAATTATAGAATCGGTTAAAAATTTAATCAATCAACTATCTGGGGTCAAGGTTAGACTAAAAAAAATGTAAATGGCCCAAAAATTAGAATTCAAGTTAGGTTAAAATATTAATTAGTTAATGTCAAAGTTAGATAAAATTTTAGGTTATTACAACAACATAATATTTGAATTGATTCCACTAAGGTATCTTGTGTAATTAATAATTTTATGGAGCTATCATGATAGTTGTTGTTAGATTTAGGACTAGATTCTTCATCATAGTGCTGGCCAGGTTATTTTATATCAAAGTCGATGAATCCAACATATTTTATGAAAAATAGTAAAAATAATAATAAGATAATTCCCACTAAAGAAAGAAGAAATTCACCACACAAACACGTTGGTTGTGTTTCTCTCCAAGTGAAGTTTTCACGGAACCGAGTGACTAAAATAACTAGTATTTTTTTGTTTAAAACTAGTTTGTAATTCAAATAGTGACATAATAATGATGCAATATGCCAAAAAAGATAATAAAATGCAAGTGTTTTCAAACTCATATTAACATAACACAAGATATTGACACATAAGGGACTACAAAAGCCCATCCATCATGCATCATTAACCCATAAATATGTTTTGCTAATCACCATGACAAGTAAATGTAGTTCATGCTTAATGAAATCCAACCACTACTCTCACCCTCTAATTAAGGGCCACTTGCCTTAGAAAGTTAGGGGGGAAATTGTAAAGGTAAAAATTATATTTTACAACCCAATATGTTTGCAAAATTGGATGAAAAAATTATTTCTTTGAGAGATCAAATGTAATAACTCGATCCTACATTGATCGTGGGTAGTTACCTAGAGTACTTTTAGGATATATAATTAGCCCCATAGATTAATATAAACCATTTCAAGTCTGTTTTTCCTTAGTCGCATGCTTTCCATGAACCTTCATAAGAGGTTATCCATCTAGTAAAACTTCCCCTCCATTTTATGTCTTTCTCTTTAGCTTGTTTAAACTCTCTATTATCCCTTCTCTCATTTATCTTTTATGTATTAGAGACTTCCCAACCTACTGCCCACATAAACAAACTCCTTTAATCTCCCACAAGCATGCAACTTTCCACTCCCACCACCACCATTACATGATACTACCACCAACTTACATCCACTCCTTGCGCAACCCATCCCTTAGTGTCACCTCCTAGAACAACCCCCCACCATTTGTGTGAATCCTCCATGTTTCCATGCCACCCCCGGTGTGTACCTCCAAGGTAACCACCATAAATTTTCACCATTACCTCATGTTACACCACCCTTGCAGCATGAACACCTTGTGAATCTAACCCTTACCTATATGATTAGTTCATAACGAAGCTTACACCAAGCAACATCCAGCTCTCACACAACTCTCCTCATCTTGTGTGTTGTTTTGTTGTTGTCTTCTCATTTCCCCTACCTTTATCCCATGCTAATCTCATTAGTTTACTAACCTTTTTGCTTATCTTCTTGTTAGGTGATCAATGTTTTTGAATAAAGTGATTAGAAGTGATTGTGCTAAGAGATCGGTGTAATTAATTATGTAAGGATACGCAACTCTAGGTTAGGGCTTATTATTGATAGGTGTCTATGTTATACAATCTCATGTTAGCATGTTTTGGTTGCTCAATATCTTCGTAACACCCCCAAATTTTAGGATTTGAAATTGTTTTATTTTAAATAGTTAATTTTAGAAGCCAAAACACAAAACACAGGGGTATTATGCCATATCTAATGTAGAAGATGCACTCCCTATACCTAGTATATGTTAGGTGTAAGGAAAAAGTAACCTTATATCAAGGAATCAAGTATGGAAAGCACTTGAGTCCATTATGACACAAGGTAAAAAATAGAGAGGAGGAAATATATAAAATGAAAGTAGAGGACTAAGAGTCCATAAAGAGATAGAAATATTTGAATAATTATGCCCTATACTAATTTTATTATACACTCATTGCATGCAAGCACATTTAAGAGTAGTAGTCAAAATTCACCTACAAAACAAGATGATATATGTTCTTGAGAATGAGCATCACCCATGAAAAGGATGTTTAGTATGCTACATATTGAGTAAGGGAATAATACAGTCATAACAAGGTTATACAATGCCATATTATCACATGAAGGAATAAACATGCAATTAGAATAACATAAGTTGATGCAAGATGATAATTGATTTTAGGTCTCATAATATGATATACTCAAGATCCATAATCATATTTATGCTGATTTTAGAGACCCCACTATGGTGAAATAGACAGATACAACCCTAGGATAAAATTTCTCCTAGCCACTATTATCGTATGGTGGAATGAACAGATACAACCCTAAGGTAAAAACACACAAGACCACTATTCTTGTTTAGTAGAATGGATTGGTGCAACCGTTTTCTAACTCAGTGGTCTCTCACTTTAAATATTAATATATTATCAATGATTATGATATTTCACGTTAAGTTCAATGACCCTACTATTCTCAACTGGTAGAATAGTATCAATAATATACATTTTTAAGGAAAAATACTCATGGCTACTATTCTCGTTCGATGGAATGGACTGATACAACCAGTTCTAACTCACATACACTACAAGAAAAGTATTTTTTTTAGCAACTGAATATGTTGTTGCTAAAAATATTTTTGCCTACGATATTATATTTTTGACATCGACAACTAGTTGTCGCGTGTCATACTATAGCTAAAAGTTTTTGCAACAACTTTTTGCCATCGGGAAAAATACAATATTTTGCAATGATAAGTCTATGGCTAATTTTTTTTCATAAATGATTGGCATCAATGTTAAAGTATACTTATATTTTGCAATGATATTCTTATTACAAATAATATACTATTTTTTGCCATGGTTTTTTGTAGCAAATAATGTACAATATGTTTTGAAACAACTATACTAGTTTGAGTAATATACAATTTTTTGTCATAGTTTTTTTGCCATTAATGTATAGTATTTTTTCAATAACTATCCTATTGTGAATATACCATTTTTTGCCACAATATTTTTTAGCCAATAATATAAAATATTTTTTTTTACAATAAGTGTATTGTTGCGAATAATGTACTATTTATTGCCATAATTATTTTTTGTAGCCAATAACGAACAATATTTTTTCCAGAACATTTCAATGATAACTTATTTTTTGCAACAACTATTTTTTTGCTAATGAAATTTTGTTTATATATTCTGTTTTTGGCAACAACTTCTTTGTTTCCAAATAATAAAAAATTCCTGCAACAATAATATTTTTATTATCACTTTACAACTTGTCACATTCATGATACCTTGTTCAAACACACATCACATACATATATTAATCAAATACAAATGTCAATAAAAAATTCATTTGATCATCAATATAAGGTACATGATGGATCAATTGTATAATTGTCTAATGCAATAGTTAAAAAAACAATCGGTCAAAATATCTAACAAGACATCACCATCACGAAAGTGTTCTTGGCAAAGTACTATTGTCAAGTGTTTTTATTCAAAGGACATAAAGAAAAGACTTTTAAAACCAAGAACACCATTTTATTATGAAAACATCAACTAATAACAGAAATCTGTCCACAAATAAATCAATAATCATCATCAACGCCATCATGGAAAACATTACCAGCATCGTCAAGTGTATTCCTGAACCTGAATAAATAACAAGATTAGAACGTTTCTTACTTACATACATATACATATATATTTATATGTATATGTATCTGTATATATATTTTTGTAAGTATAGAAAATATATGTGTCATTAGCAACCATATATATGTGTATATATTTGTATTTTTGTAAGTATAGAAAATGAGTGTTATTAGCAACCCAATCCAATCATTTGATAGATCTGATAATCATAATTCAATCAAATATTTCTAATGTAATCACACAACCATCAAGAAAAGTAATAGTGATTGATTTCCATCCCAATGCTAAGCAGTAAACCAACAAAAAGGCCATCAATTTAATATATTCCCTTATCTCCTTTTGATATATATACCATTTTTTGAGGTTTTCATGAGTCCTTATTCCTATTCATATAATTTTTTTTAATTTTTTTCTCTTTACCCACAAATAGTCCCAAATATATTTTAAAATGTTTTTTCTTTCCTTTTCCTTATTTATTTTTATTTTGGTTTATTTTTGCTAAATGAAGCCCCATATGAACTCATCAAGTGCAATTAATAACTATAATGGATTACTTTTTTTTTTCAAATTCTACCCTTCTCTAGATTGTTATGAGATATCAAGCAATTTAGTTGTTATGTCATGGGAAGATCATACTTTTATTGGCAATTTAATGAACCAGTATTTTGTAGTAGTAGTAGACATTAGTGGGCAATCTACCCATCTACATATATTAAATCTATATAAAATCTCACTATCTATCTATATATAATATATGATATTATATTTGAAGAATAAATTGGGTCTTTTTGCCTTTAAATGTCTCCGATAAGAAAGTTTGAACTTTAATATTTTTCAGTTCTCAACCATGTAGGAAGTGAAAGTGACTGCTAATAACGGTGACATATAATATGTGATCAATTTAGTGATTTCCAACTACATTAATTGAACATAGAGTATAGATTAAAGAGAGGGAACATAAACAACTAAAATAAAGGCATGGTAAGTAGAACAATATAAACTCAAACTTGCATTTTATTGAAATTTTAACCTGAGGTATCCTTGAATTGCTTATTTATAGACATAAATTTGTTTCTCTATGAACCTTAGGAGCACGTGTAGTTTCTAAAATTTAGCAGAAACTGAGTTAAAATAAGAATTAGCATAAGGTTAAAAGTATATTTAAATAAATATAGTTGTTGCCCAAATTTACTATCTATGTGTTTCAATTTGATTTGGATAAATTTGTCATCAAATGTGAGTTGTTACAGCTCTAGATATGATTGGACGCATAGAGAAATTTGATTAAGTATTAGATGGGATGCTCTAATAACTTGAAGCTAAGATTTAAATCTAAATCCTATGATAGTAATTTATAAAGTTGCAAGCCATATTCCTAAAATCTAAATTTTCTACTACTTGTTCTTTCTGGTTTTATCTCAAATTTATTATGCACCTAAGACAATATAGGAGTTTAAAAAATGAAGGAAAGAATCATAAAAGTATATATTGATTAGGGTTGAACTAGGTTATTTTTATACATTGCTTATGAAATCTTAACCTATGTTTACTTATTATTACTATCATTTAATTTCATATCTAATTTTTGCTGGTTTCACTAGATAAATTCATGTTTATAGACCTATAAAATTATGGAAATTTTAGTGCACTACATGATAATATATTCAACTAAGTTTTGATAGGTGTTGATGGTTTAGAGTCATTTGTCTTCACGTTTTTATATTGTTTTTGCAACATTATGCAAATCTGATTTCACACCTGAAATCAACTCACATTAAATTTCTAAAAAATAATTACATACCTATAGTACACTAAGGAATGCCATTTATAAAGTGTGGAATCTAGTTTGGATAGTTTGGATGAGTTCTTGAGCATTTTTAGAGGTGATTTATGCATATTTGAGACTAACTTTGCTAAAAAGGTCATACTTGGTTTTAGATATGAAAATAGGTTGTTCTTAACTTGTAAACACATTAAGGGGCCTTTCATGTGAGCGGGAAATCGTTATCTTAAAAGCACAATCAAAGGGATAAGTTTGGATAGGTTTTTCAGCACTTTCAGAAATAAAAGCTTAAAATTTTGAGCTAATTCCAAGTCTTTTTTTATTTATTATACACTAATTTTTGACATAATTTGAAGGTTAAAATTTTGCATTATTTAGTGCTATAATATATCTACACTTACCTTGCTTATGTACTATAATAGTAAATGTCTACAATTATCATTTATTACAATGTATAATAAAATATTACCAAAATTTCACATCTAATCAATATAATTCATTTCATTTCAGTAGATTAATTTACCAAGTAGAGCATAAGTATACTCAAAGATAAAATAACTAAAAAAACCAGTTAGGAGTAAGATAAAGCTGGCAAATAGAAAGTAAGAGATTGGAAATAAGGAGGCTATACCAATATCATGGTTTAAGAAGAATTTTACCCTCCCAACCAACTTAAGTTCTCGACCAAGAAGTTATAGGAACTTCAAGTCAACTCCTATTAGCCATACCTGCACATCCATTGCATGAAAATTGTAAGGTCTAAGAATAGTTGATTAGGAAATAAATCAAAGATAATGTATGATGTGTAGAAGCATACCAAATCTAGATGCATAGAAGATTATGGTAAATCTTATATGTAATTCCAAAATAATAGATGTCCCACAAATTAGTCAGTCTTTAGATGAACATTTATAGGTAAGCAAAATATAAATAAACTAACAAACTTATCTAGAATGTAAGTGATTTCCAATGATGAAATGAATTATCTAAGAGGAAGTGTGAGAATATAAGACTCCAAAAATAAAAAAGAAATTGTTTATCTACTAAGTAAAAAATATCAAAAATTGAAGTTCATCTTCCCTCTCTTCAGAATCCTATTTGTTGTTGGTCGTCGAGAGCCATTGTTGCTGACAGAAAACACCATTGGACTAGTTGCTCAACATACTTCGATGGATGAGCCTGCTCAACAACAAAATATCTAATGGTAGGATGTGTTTGATTTTGAAATTAGACTTACAAATTACATAAAATTTTTGAAATAGGAAGGATTCATACCCTAATAGCCGATTAACCTAGTTAATTGCCCTTATTTTTGTAGTAGACAAAACCATTTAATGCTAGATCTTAACCAGTGTACTTGATGGCAACATCATGCATTGCACTTAGTCGAAGACCAGTGCCCATCATTGGAAGCACCACTAAAAACCGCCGGTTGTTGTTTGTACCTACGGTGGAAGAATAAAGAGAAGGAGTTGCACGAAGGAAGTTATAGACCAATGCCTATGTGTATGGTGGTTTGGGTTATGAGAATGATGGTAAGATATCAGATATAGGTCGTATGAAGGCAGTCAAAGAATATTTTTTTTTTGGTTTTTTTTTTGTCATTACTTACCATGAAAAACTAGTGCTAATTTTTTTGCCCCAAGTTAAGATTTTTAGTAACAATTCTTTTTGTTGCAGAAGTTAAATTAAAATTTAGGAAATTCTTTTGTGTTACAATTAATAAGATTTGTTATGAAAATTAGTATAGGTTGAAAATTTTAAAACTAATTTTCACCACAATTAAACAACTATTAACTTTTGTGGTAAAAGCTTTCTGCCATGAAATAAATAATTTTTGCATTAAGTTATTTATTTATCGGTAACAAGCTTTTGTAAAAGTTATTTTATAGCAATGAGATATTATTATTGAAAAAAAAGTGACATTCATGGAAATAATCTTTTTCCACTAAATTTAATATTTGTTGAAAAAAATTGTTGTTTTGGGCAACAAAAATTTTAGGTCATTGCTAAAAGGCATTGCAAAAGAACTATTTTCTTATAGTGATGGTCTTTTGCTTTAAGTGATTGATATATTATTCGTTATTATGTATCTCAAGATCAACATATAGATACACATATAGATATACAGGGCATATAACCCAACTTGACATAATCATTTAAGACGCTTAAAATACAACTATATTGATTTTACGACATCCACCAAGGAAAATGCCCTATTTCCCTTAATAAAATTCTGTAACCACAAGGTGAGCATAACCTCTTCCATAATACTCATTTGACCACCCAAAATTAATACAGATTCCTAAAATATTACTATTAAAAATATATCTAAAAATCAAGGTCTAAATCTAACATCTTATAAATGTAATAATAGCCTCCCTCTAGGGTTATTATTCCTAAGTCCTTACAAAACCTTAATTTCACAAGGTAGGCATAACTTTTTCCATAACACTCATATGACCAAAAATTTTATTTAATATCCCTAAAATATAATTATTAACATTATATCCAAAAATATAGGTTTAAATCTAACGTCTTATACATGCAATAACATCATTTATTTAGGGTTACTATTTCTAATTCCTTATGAACCCCTAATTTCACAAAATAAGCATAAATTTTCC
The DNA here is from genome assembly GCA_030549775.1 of Tamarix chinensis. Lineage (NCBI taxonomy): Eukaryota > Viridiplantae > Streptophyta > Magnoliopsida > Caryophyllales > Tamaricaceae > Tamarix > Tamarix chinensis. The sequence goes on along the minus strand of CM060171.1, from coordinate 101,904,031 downwards.
CATAACAATCATATAATCACCAAATTAAATAAGAATTCATAAAATATAAATATTAATAATATATCCAAAAATTAAGGTCTAAATCCAACGTCTTACACATGTGATAACAACCTATCTTACTATTCAACAATTTAAGTTATTTTCTCATTTATAGAACTTAGGTCATTTATAATTACTCCAAATATTCGACATAATATATTTAAAATATTTCAAACCATTAACACCTTAAAATACCAATTATTCCACTTTTAACCCATGTTAACTAAATTTCCTTTAATATAGCCAAAATGTCCATATTTTTACGAAAACCTTATGAGTCCTAATATGAATGATTTCCAACTTTTGATATATATCATCATGACACTAATGGAACACATTCTTTAAACACTTTCCATACATATTCAAATACCATACATTATTTAACCACATTAAAATACCATAGGTCATACTAACACATTTAGGATATCAAAACAAGTTTTATCGCAACAATAACAAATTAGCTCATGTTCTTCACATATTATCACTTTCCAGATATTCAATACCACATCATCATACTATAAAATTATCAAAATAACATTAACATCATAATAATATCAAGCATGAATTTTCATACACATTTATAAGTTGCATACAAAAATCCTAACTATGACACATTTCATCACCAAAGACATATCCAGTCTCTAAGCACATATAATCCTACAATACCTCTAATAGCACTAAAAAAATACCTAATAATAATGTTTAATATATTATTATAAATTAAGAAAACAATAAAGGAAAATATATGGTAGAGGAGGGTGGAAATGGAAGAAAAACCAAAGTAAACCAAGTTGCACAATGCTTGAACTAGTTGTTGGAGAATTTGGTGCCGCAAGGGTTGGTGTAGTGTCAAAAATAGGTGTAGAAGGGGGGTGAAAAGCATGAGAGAATATTGCATATAGGGGTTCTATTTGGAGGTGAAAAGGATGAGAGAATCATGCATTTAGGGTTTTATGTGATATCTTGATGTTGAGGAGGTGAACGTGATTTTTTGGTGAAGATGGGGGTTGTATAGAGTGAAGAAGTGACATGTAGTTGTTAGGCATTGAGCGTGAGGTTTTGAATAAATTAGAGGAGCAGAATTATTATTTCCCATAGCTAGGGGATGTGTGTGAAGGAGGAAGGCTATGTGAACGACAGATGCAACTAACATATGTTGAGCGTGAAGTGTCAACGTAACTATAGGGTGTTTGGCATAGGTGAAATACCCCAAAAATTCTAATTTTGTTATTTATTATTAAATAAGATTTTATTATGAATATTAATTAAACAAATTAATTTTATTAAAATCAAATAAAACTAATTGGGGTAAATCGAGAGAAATCTTATAAATATTTTAATTAGGGTAAAATTTGGATATTTTAGCTAATTAAGGATTTTATTTTAGAAATTAATTAAATTAATTATTTTATTTAAAATAAGAAAGAGAAAATAGTTCCAAATTAATATTAATTTTATAAATAATTTAATTGAAGAAAATTAGTGTGTTTTGCTAATTAAAATGGAATTTATGGAAAACCTTTTAAAAAAATTATAATTTAGCCTAAAAAGGGATTTAAATATTATTTTATTTAGATATTTTTATTTTTGGTTATCCCAAATATCCTAATTAATTTAATAAATCTAATTATTTTTCTCTTTTCCTTTTTTTTCCTTTCTCCTTTTCCTTTCTTATTTTTTTTTCTTTTTCTCCTTTTATTTTCTTCCTCTTCTCCCGACTGGGCCTGCGTTCTGCGACCCATTTTTCTCTTCTTTTCTTTTCCCTTCAACGGCCTAGTTTGTTGCGCCGTTCTTTTCCTCTCTTTCCCTCAAAATGCGCTGTTTCATTAAAAAAAATTTAGCCACGCTCAGCCCACGTGACCGTCGCCCTTCAACCGTCCCTCTCCGCGCTGCATTTTGCTTTTTTTTTTTCCGTCTAAACGCATCGTTTGGTTTAAAAACTCTACCCTTACCATGCCGAACTGCCCGATTTCCTTCCTTTTTCTTTCTTTTCCTTCTTCCCTGGACCGCCAGTCCAGCCCTTTCTTCCTCCTTTCTTCTTCCCCAGCTCTTCGCACTGTCCCTGTTGAGGACCTACAACCTCCACCGCCACCTTTGAAAATTTCGCTGCCGGTTACACCCATTTTGACCAGCGGTTTTCCTTCCTCTCTCTTCCCCTGACTCTTCGACCATTTTGAACCAATCCACTCCCCCATTCCTCGCACGATCTCCCTCTGCCCTAGCCACTTGCAGACATGATCGGGAAAATGTGCGCCGACTGCCCTCGTCGGCCGATTACCACGCCTGCCTACCACTCCCCCACTTTCCCTTTGACCCTAACTTCCTTTCAAGCCTATAAATGCACCCTATAGTAGTGTTGAGTCGAGTTTTTTTTGTTGATGTTTAGAAGATACCTTCCTTTGCGCCACCACCCCTTTAGAAGCCACTTTCGTCGCCTTCGGCCAACACCTTCGCCCGTTCTGGCCACCTACCCCTTCCCTACACCTCCCCATAACTAACTAGACCACCAATACCCTTTGATTCTTCCTGAACAATCCACCCTAACCGTGCGAATTGCCCTTCGTAACCAAACCATTTTCTGCCACCGCTGCCCTTCGAACCACCCTTAACCACCTCTTCTGCCGCTTCTTTCACCTCCCATTCCCTTTTGCAGACCCTCCTCTACCTTCCCCTACCTTTCTTTTCCTCTCCCTCCCTCTCCTCCTCTCTTTCTCTTCTTCTCCTCCATTAAGCCACCACCACCGCTGCCGTGCATCGCCACCTCCATTTTGCTCCTCTCCCTCTAGGCATTCTTAAACAGTCAAAATTCCACCTCCATTCTCCCTATTTTTTTTACTAGCATTCAACTTTTTCCTTTTTCTTCTCTTTTTCCGACCACCGCCGCCGCCGTGCACCACCGCCGGTGCCGCCTATCCCCACCAGCCTATGGTTGAATCCTAGACCCTCTCATCCCTTTTCCTTATTTTTTTACAAGCCTTAAATTATTTTATTTTAATTATTCTAATATAAATCCTATTATTATTATTATTATTATTTTCATTTTTAATATGTATTATTATTGTTATTAATATTAATGTTATTATTATTATTCTGTTGAGGGCTGAAGCCCTATTGTAACTTTTAATTCGATTTTATTTTTATTAGTATTATTATTATTATTGTTGTTATCTTTATTATTAATACTAATATGTTATTATTATTATTATTTACTATTTCAAAATTGTTATTATTATTATTTCAGTATTATTATTATTACTACCTTACCATTAGTGTTGTTGTTGTTGTTGTTGTTGTTACTACTATTACTACTACTACTACTACTACTACTACTGCTAATATCATTATTATTATTTTCAAGTGTCAGTATTATTATTTTATATAGGGCTGAAACCTTATTGTGCTTTTTTTAAATTTTAGCAGTAGTATTATGAATATCATGTCTTATTATTATTAGGGTTATTAGTGTTTTTATTATTCTTAGTATTTATTCTTATTAACTTTATTATTATTATTATTTATTAAGTTATTATTATTCAATGTAGGGTGGAAACCCTACTTCTTTTTTATCTTCGATCATTACCTTTACTATTATTACCATTATGGTTATTATTATTTTGTAATATTATTATGGCTTTTATCATTATTAGTATTATTATTTCATAATTATTATTATTACTAAATTTGGTTAATTATTTTAGTAATATTATTATCATTATTATTATTTTAGTAAAGGGGCCGAAGCCCTTATTTCACTTTGTTTTGAATAATGTCCTTGTTATTATTATTGTTACTATTATTATTATTATTATTCTTATTTATATTATCATTGATATTATTTTTAGTATCTTTGCTATTATTATTTTAGTATCATTATTATTATTATTAGGGTAAAGTTTTGAACCTTATATTATCAACTTTTATAATATTTTTATTATTTCTATATCTTTAGCAAAGTTAGTAATTAGTTAATGTTATTTTATAAATGTAGTATTATTTTATTAAAATCCTAGCCTTATAGTAAGGTAGTGATAAATAGTATTTTGATAGGAGGGAGTCTAATTTTAGCTTTTTCCTCATAATAGGTGAAACCAGTCAAAGCCCTAAGAAGGCGTAGGAGTGTGCTCCAAGACCGGTGTCGTTTTAGGTAAGGGTGTTACTAAGGCCTTTTGTGTGTTTGTGTGCATTATGTGCTTCATATGCTATGTATTCTATGTTTATCATTATTAATTATTTCGTATGTGGTATGACGTGGAGTTGAAGTACGTCTTTGTGTATTTACATGGCATGTGTATTGTATGTGATGAAATAATGTTGTACGTGATGTTATACGTTGTGACCCTATAAGACATGCATGTGAGGACGTATAAAAGTGGTATTGTGTGGGAAAAAGGTTGAAAATGGAAAATGGGAATTAAGTTGACTAAAGGGGAAATAAGTTGACCTAAGTATTGTAATGATCTATGAGTGGAGGAATAAAAGGGGGAATTTAGGGTTTCGTGTGGAGGAATCTAATTTAGGGTTTCGTGTGGAAGAATCTAATTTATGGTTTTGTATGGGAGAATCCAATTTGTGGTGTTATATGAGAGAATATAATTTATGATTTTATATGGGAGAATCTAATTTATGGTTTTGTGTGGGAGAATATAATTTATGGTCCTATTTGGGAGAATCTAATTTATGGTTTTATGTGGGAGAATATAATTTATGGTTTTATATGGGAGAATCTAATTTATGGTTTTATATGGGAGAATCTAATTTATGGTTTGGTATGGATAAATCTTTGGTTTTGTGTGGATTGAATTTAGGGTTTTGTATGGTGGTATTAGTGGTTGCATGGTGATATTAATGGTTGCATAGTGGTATTAGGGTTTGAATGGTGGTATTAATGGTTGCATAGTGGTATTAGGGTTTGCATGGTGGTATTAGGGTTTGTATGGTGGTATTAATCGTTGTATGGTGGTATTAGGGTTTGCATGGTGGTATTAATGGTTGCATGGTGGTATTAATGGTTGCATAGTGGTATTAGGGTTTGCATGGTGGTATTAATGGTTGTATGGTGGTATTAGGGTTTGCATGGTGGCATTAGGGTTTTGCATGGGAGTTAATGATTGCATGGGATTTAGGGTTTGTATGAAAAGTTCGATAGGTTATATGGGAGGTGTAAAGTTTGCATGGGAGTGAAATTTATGTGTGGAAAGTTGATTTGGGATGTGAGGAAGGTAATATAAGTGTTGTTTGGGTGCTCGAACATTTTGGGTGAAAAATATTACGTGGAGCAATATAAAGGTGTGTAGGAGACCGAGCTAGGGTTTGTGTGGACAATTAGGGTTGGTTGTGGCTGCTTAGAGTTTTTGTGTTATCATGTGTATTTGGTGATTTAAATGTAGTTATGATTGTGGAATTTATAATTTGTGATGTATGAAGTGTAAAGGGAATGATTCATGCATGTCCAGAATGAAAGCTTCTGAATAAGATACTTAAAACATTAATTATTTAAAGTAGAGTATCGTTGAGACGGGACCAACCGATCCACCGGTTCGGAATAGTGGTTAGGGTTTTTACCCTATGTGTGATCAATCCACCGGTTATAATAGTAGTTAGGACATAATGTCTTATGTGTGATCGATCCACTGGTTATAATAGTGGGGGTTCCCGAGCTCAATGATCACAAACCAAAGTTTTGCTAAAGCACTTAAAAGATACTAATTACTTACAGTGGAACACCATGCGAGCCGGAGCTAACCGATCCATCAGTTAGGAATAGTGGTTAGGATGCGTAGTCCTATGTGTCTCCGATCCACCGGCTATAATAGTGGTCAGGGTATGATACCCTATGTGCTTCCAATCCACTAGCTATAATAGTGGGGGCTTTTGTACTTGCATGGATTTGATAAAAAGTATGGTGTGAATCGACTTCTGATCAAATATTAATTAAGGAATTGAATTGGATTATATTTGGGCCTTTGTACTTTTACCTGGATGGTCGTATGCAATTATGATATCATGTTGGTGATTATGCTCTTTAATTATTCTGCATTATTTATGTACTTATGTGTTGGCCTTAGTACTTGGCTACCTTACTTAGTACGTAGCGTACTGATCACCCGTTTCATGGGTGCTGCTCATTCCCACGAGTAGTATGCCCTTTTGACTTTGTGCAAGTGGGCGAGACGTCAGTCGGGGTTGTGTGTTGAGCATGTTTTGGCTCAAGTTCGAGAGTGTCGTGGCCGTATTCATTCTTTATGTGATTTAACTCCTTTCGTTATTTCTTTCGTATAGTACTTACCATTTTATGATTCATTACTCGATTGAGTATTTTAAATGAACCTTTTATCAGTTGTAAGATTATTTCCTTCGAGGAAAGTTTGAATTCACACTCTGATCTGTATGTTATTATCTCTTTAATTCATTTTATGAAATATTGGTTTAAGTTTTGTGTTAATCTTTTTAGCCTTAGCACTTGGTATTGAAATGGTCGGAGAGAATCGGTTTGGTACTAAGTATAGCGGTAACATCCCCAGAATTCATGGGTTTTAAATTAAATATTTCAATTGTAATTTCTTCTGCTTTAAAAAAAAGTAGTGAATTTTGGGGTGTTACAATAGGTTTGTCACATAAGTAGGCTTGAGTAGTGTGAGGTTGTATAAACTTTGTAAAACTTAGTTGTATGAAAATGGAGGACGAATGAAGAATGAAACATAGAGGAGTTGATGGAAATAATAAGGAGTCTAGGAAGAGTTTGTGTGAGTTGCTAAGTGAAGTAAAGAGTATAGAGAAGTGGTATCTATAGAAGATGTTGTGAGGGTGAAAATGAGGAATGGCTTAATAGTGTAGGGGTTTGGGGGAATTAGTTTTGGGTAGTTCATGAGAGTCGAGGAGGGAAAGGGATAGGGGTACCTTCTATGGTTGTAAGGAAAGTGAGGTAGAGTACGGAGGCATTACAGGGCTAGGAAGGGAATGAAGTAACCATGTGAAGGAGGTGATGAATAGCATGAAGAGGAAAGGAGGGTAAGATGATGAAGATGGGGAAAATGAAAGGAAAAAATAAAGAGAAAAGGGAAATAAGAAGGGAAAAGAAGAAGGAATTTAAGGTTGGGATTAGAACTATGTTTAAATTTAATGTTAGGAAAATAAGAGTAAAAATAAATTAATTAATCATCTGAGGTTATGGTTATGTTAAAATATTGATGACCCAAATTTTGTATTGGTATTAGGATTATATTTATAATTAAAGAATTAGGATAAGATAAAAATATCAATTACCTAAAATTAGGATAGTTTAATGTATTAATTACTCAATATTAGGGTTAGATATTAGGATTTTATCTTATTCATGTATTTTATATCAATATCAAGATTTTACATGTTTTTATGATCATTATGTGAAAAAACCATGTTATGTCATGCTAGGTGTTATTATATTAAATTTCAAGCACGATATAACAAATTTGTATGCTTTATAAGTGTGTTGTTAAATGCTACATTATGAGAGTAAGTAGGTATTTTGGAAGATGATTTATGGAAAGGCTTGATTGTGGTGACTTTAGACTTATATGTGTTCCATCCCTAGGGTTCAGAAGATGAGGGATAGGCAAAGGGAATAAAATGGGCGGGTTTTATATCAAATGAAACTAAGAGGAAAGAAAGTAGAGAAGAAAGAGTTACCACTAATTCAAAGACCTTTCAAAAGAAAAGGAGAATACAAAAACTAAAAGAGTCAGTTTACTGGTCTTTATTTTCTCAAAGTTATAACATTTTGAATCAAGGGTTATTAAGTAAGGGAGAGGGAGGGTTTGATCCAATCTCATGAAGTGCATTTCATTTTTCATTTATTCATAGTTTTTTTGTTGTTGTATTATTACTTGTGTTACAACAAAAGGAGTGTTAGAAGCACGTCTAAGGCTAATAAGGAGTGTTAATAAATCAAGTATTTTGTTGAAATGTAAATGAATTAAAATGATGGTTACAACCAATAAATAAATTTAAAATTCTACAAATTCATATCTAATATGGCTTAAGGCCCAACCACGTTTTCAAACCTTATAAGAAAACATTATAAGAAGCCATCCCAAATCAACCCTCTTCTCCACTCTCATGCATCTTAGGCATGTTCATACTAGAAGGATCCCTCCTCCCCATGTACTTAAGTATCTCACCTCATATTCACACAATTCAATATCATGCCTATGTTATTCTCCCCTCTCTCTACTTTATGTTATTAACATCTCTATCCCTTCATCCCCTTGATTGCTAATCAAGAAACAACAACATTACTTGAAAAAATAATAATAAAAATATATCTTTTTTACCAAAGGATGCCTTCTACCACTTAATACTTACTACTTATTTCATTCAAGTATTCCCAAAAGGTAATAAGCTTTCCTTAGGCATCGCCTCCAACCCTTTCCTGGGCCAACACTATGGAGGTAAATTGCAACATGTGCCTCAATAGTGCAAGAAATATGTGTTTATGACCGTAGGCGCCCACAAGGTGCCAACCCCAGCTAGTGACTTTAGCCACTAATAGAAATTGAACTCTCATGCTATGATTGTTCTAATTATTACCACTACAAGAAACTGGTGCATTAACAACCAATTCCGACTACAACAACACATGATCGATCACACCCCGACCCTCTTAGTTGCCTCCATCCCCATCGACCCAAGCCACACCACCAGACTAGCCATCACCGATAGACCACACCACCATCCCTCCTCTAGTCGTTTTCATCATCCAACGCAGTAGTAGTGACCATAAGTGGAGCAGCCGCACACCATCGCCCTGCCTCGTCCAGCTTTGCTTGGCACCGACGAGTGGCCCTTGACCACCAGCGAAGCTCTAACAACCCTCATCCCCTCCAATTTCGCAGCAATTTGTTTGGTATAAATACCTAAACCCTAACTTTTATTTTGATTAATTTTGGATGAATTAGCTTATAATAAGATAAATTAATTGTTTAATTATGTGTGTGTGTGTGTGTTGTATGAGTGATTTGGAATGGTTAATTGTGTTATTTGTGGTTGATTTGTAAAAATTAGATTTGTGATCGGGTTATGTCAGGATTTATTGGTTTTATTCGATTAAGCTATTTTGGATAAATTGTATATACAATATGCTTTAAAATATATCTAATTTCATGTTGGAATTATCGATTTAATATATTTATGAGAAATTAATCAAAATTGGATCCATATGTCAAAAATCTTGCGGATATAAATTGGATTGTGTAATAGAGTTATTTTATTCAATTGATTATATAATTTCCATTACATTATGTTTAATTTCATTTCTAATCCGTCAATTAAAATATTTCAGCATGATTTGACCGGATTTACAATCCGGACTAAAAAACCATAATTATGTTAAATTAGGTATTTCCTTTATTATTTTAATCAATTGAATATACAATATATGTTATCTTGAAAGTAAAAAATTAGGAAGGGTTTTAATGGATGGTGGTGCTCAAGGTTTTCTTCATCACTTTATATTGTTGTATAATCTCTTTTGATGTCCTTTGATTATTTTCTATGTTAATTCATTTAAGAATTTCATAATTAGTTAAGAATTATTATTTGAATTCCGCACGAATGATAGGAAGGACATTAGATTTGTTGAATTATGAATCAGCATTTGTTGCACTGGATGAGTTTTTTCCACTTACTAATTGCCGCAATGTCCTTTTCCAATTTTTTTTATTTTAGTAAACATTTTTTTTATTTGAACAAAGCTAGTATACATGACCGAGAGGTCTTTGTGGTTTTGTTGTCATTTGACAGATCTGGCTTGCTTAGGCAACATGTCACATGTGTAACTGTATATTGAAAGGAGGTCAAAGAGTACACAGCAACCAATGTATATTAATACAAAAATTTAGTTAATGTACCATTTTAGAAAGAGAGAAAATTAGAAGAAAAGAATGGTTATCTACTAGCAAATAAATAGTATATGATTAGGGAAAAGGAGTATAATTTGATGAATTAGTTATTGATTGTTTGTTGTAGTTATTTCAATTTGGTGTCAATAAGAAACCTATTTTTCATACAATTGTTATGCTTAAGATCAAATTTGGATTATAAGTGAGGGGGACAAATTCAAATGGAAAAACAATTCAAAGTTTATTTTTTTCATGATATGCAATATAATTGTATGTTTTTTCTCTCTTATTCTTCCTCTATCCTAATTATAAGGATGAGTATGAAACCTAATGTTAAAACTCATATATTCAATCAATTTCCCAACTGCCCCATAACTTAGACCCAACATTTGGGATTATAACAAAAACATCCAGCTGCAACATCAGAATAAGAAAAGAGCACAAAGTGTAAAGCCCATATCAAGTCAAATAACTACACCTAAGCTATAATCTAACATCATTATCTTGAAAGGAAAACATAGCAACTAAAATAATAAAAAAAGGATAATATAAGCAAGAAAAAAAAAGGAGGCACTTCATACCCAGAATCCCAGGTCATGAATAGAAATCATCTTGGGATACACCAAAGGAACTGCCAATTCAAACATGTAAAATTCCTACTCTTAACATATAATGAATATCAAAAAATTAATATCAAAATTAAAATGCCTAATTTTGACACAGAATGCCTACTCTTAAAATCCCCCTTTAAACTTAGGCTAAAACCCTAACCCTCAGGCCAAAAAAATTAAATACAAAAAACAAGTAGCCCTATATGAATATAAAAAATAAATAAGGATTAAAAATATTTATATATATCGTACATAATTACGATCGTCAAATGAATGACTCATAAATCACACCTATTATCCTCAAATACCATAGATGCCATTGTGTCTATAGGAAGGAAGATACGTATAAAACTCAAACAAGTAGCATTAGAAAGATGCTTCTATTATAAAGAAAACAATGCAGGTATTTTATAGTGGTTAAAGAGTCCGAAGACACTCAAGATGATAATTTAGATATTCAGGATATCTCAGTAGAGTTCGTAAATATAGAAAGTATCCCACATCTTCGTTCCATTGATTTGGAGGACATAAGCAGGAAAGATTGTAGAGTTAGTCCATCCATAAGTTGAATCAACAATCTTCAGGCTTTACACATACCTTATTAGTGTACAAATAACTATCAGTGGTCATTAATTTTTGAAAAATATAATAATCAATGCCTGTTCATAAAAAATGATGTTACGAATTTATTGAAAAAAAGTTGAGGTAATAAAGTTATTAAAAAATAAAACTTGAGATCCTGAAACCTTCAAAATTTGAAAGAAACCATGGTGTGCTTTTGTGCTTTTTATTTCTTTCATTAATAATTTATTTATGATGTTTGGTGTTATATCTTTGTAATCCTTGCTGTGTATTCTTCAAAATAACAATGTGCATGTTTTATCTAATAGGCATTTGTTTTCTAATTGTTATGTTTATGCCTTTTTTCCTTTAGAAAATGACACCCAATAAGGAATGGATTAGCCTTGATGATGATCGTTTTCATGATCGAACATCTTTTACCTGGGTTGAAGAATTATTAAACTATACATTTCAAAAAATCAATACAAATATAATTCAATGTTTGTGTATCAACTATGTTAACACTGATTCTAGAACTCGTGATACTGTGAAAGCACACTTGATGACCTTTGGGATTATGAGAGGTTATACTCTATGGTTTCATCATGATGAAGCAGGACATGAGGAACATTTTGACCTCGATTTGGATCCTCAAAATAATGAGAATGAAGATGACTACGATGATAGTGATAACGAGATAACATAACTTTTAAAAGATAGGTATCCTCATTATCGGAATCTTGAGCCAAATTTGGGAAATATGGGATCTCTAAACCATGAAGAACCCAACTTTGAAGCAATGGATAAACATAGCTTGTTGAATGAATTCCAACAACCTCTTTATGAGGGCTCTAAGGGATCTAAATTGTCTACCTTAATTCAATTACTTCATGTGAAGAGTGTTGGCAAATGGAGTAATTGTTATTTCACAATGTTACTTAAATTGTTGAAAGAAGAGTTATTACCCAAAGATTAAACCTTACCCAACTCTTATTACAAGGCAAAAAAGATAATTAAAGATCTTGGCTTTTCATATGAGAATATTGATGCATGTATGAAGGATTGTATGCTATTTTGAAAAGAAGTTAGTCATTTGGAGAAATGTAAATTTTCTAAGCTTCAATATAGCAACATAGAAGGCATAGTGGGGAGGAGAAGGTAAAATCAAATGGAAAAAATATACATGTTAAGATATTGCGATACTTTCCACTAAAACCTCAACTTCATATGCTTTTTATTTCCATTAAGACAACCTCTCTAATGAGATGGCATCATGATAAAGATAATGATGAAGATTTGAGACATCCAGCTGATGGGTTTGTGTTAAAAAACATGATAAGCTCAATCCAGATTTTGCTTCCGAACCTCAAAATGTTAGACTTGGACTAGCTAGTGATGGTTTTCAACCATGCAAGACCATCATATGGTATGTGGCCTATGACTCTTATTTTAACACCCCCAAAATTCTCTACTAAAAAATTTTATTTTATTTAAAAGATACAGCAAAATCAAGGAAAACAAATTATAAATTTTGGGGACATTATCGTTGTGATTAGTACAAGCCTAGCCGCTGACCGGTCTCGCACTAACCACAAAGCTAAAAAAAATCATCAAAAAACATGAGTCAAACTTAAAACAAGATCTCATAGAAGAACTGAATTATTTGAAGTAAAAAAATTAGAGTACGCGTAAAGGAGTTTACAATCCAAGAGTGCATAATTAAAGTCCCCAAATGGTAAAAGGTACATTGCAATAACATAGAATTTAAATAAACCAATACAAGGTAAAAGAACAGTAAAAGGAAATCGACCAAGTTGCTCTTAGGCCCCAAGCCAAGTCCAGGCTCAATTCTCATCCCTACTTGATGTCTCAAAAGTATCGTAGGCATCAAAGATGGAATCTCCTACCTACACAAACTCAGGTGGCTCATATGCTCGTGGGAATGAGCAAAACCCATGAAACGGGTGGTCAGTACACTAGGTATGGAGCAAGGTAACCATACAGCTAAGGCCAAACATAGAATGCATATAACACAACATGATCATACAGAAAGTATGCAACAACACAAATAATATAGGTCAAGCTAAAGTCTAAATAAACTTATTCTTTAAATCTCTGATCAATATACTCATTTCGCACCATGCGTCTTATCAATCCATACGAGTGCAAGAACCCCACTATTGTAGTCGGTGGATTGGCACCATATAGGGCAGAACGCTCTTGACCACTATTATTGCCAGTGGGTTAGTCTCCATGGCAAAGTGCTCCAGGCCACTTTTACTTTGGTGGATCAGTCTGGCCTCGATTCTTATAGTGTTTCACTGTAAGTACTTAGTGTCTTTCCATGTCTTATCATAAATTAGAGTTTGCTTTATTGAGCTCAGGATCGCCCACTATTATAGCCAATGGATCGGTCTGACCCCTATTCTCATGGTATTTCACTGTAAATACTTAGTATCTTTCCATATCTTATAATAACTTAAAGTTTGGTTTATTGAGCTCACGATCCCCCACTATTATAGCCGGTGGATTGGAAACGTACAAGGCAGAACGCTCCTGACCACTATTATATGTTTGTGGATCAATCTCTAGGGTACCTTGGCACCTGGCCACTATTATGTCGGTGGATCGATTTGGGCCCAGCATAATAATATTCTGCTTTAAATGATTATTTTCTTACTGTGTTTTATTCAGCAAGCTTTCACCCTAGACATGCATGTCACAAATCGTCTACTCTTATTATCCCAAGAGGGCACGCCCCATACCTTGAGACTTTTGCATCTCCTCACACACCCCGACATCCTCTCCTTCATCCACTTACTCACACTAGAATCCCAACTCCTAAGTATGTGGACTAAGGCCCACTATCTTATGCCATCTGAGGCCACTCACTATCTTCCCCTAGGGTTTTCCCTTGAAACCCTAATTAGACCTATGTGGCTCATCCTTCCTTTGTCTCATCCAACCAAAACCCCTTTATCACCCAACACATCATCCCAGTTAGATTCAACCCCCATCATTCCACTTTACTCTCCAAATACACCTGTGACCATGAAACCTTAGTTGGCCACTCCAAACCCTAGCACCTTTCTTTCCCATATGCCACCTCTCCATTCCTCATCTGCCATCCTTTATTTTCCACGACACCCATACTCACCCTACACATGATATTCTTCCACTCTTATCCCAAATTTCACTCACCCTCAATCATTTTTACTTTCACGACCACCTTCAATTAGGGTTTTCCTCCCAAACCCTAGCTAGGATTCCTATGCACACTTATACTAACCTGCATACTATTTTTCACCCAAGGTCTCCAATCACCCCCAACAACTCTTCCATTACCTTACTTACACCCCAAGACAAATTTTCTCACACAAAGATCATTCCTATGCAAAATCTTTTCATTCCATGCAAACCCTAGAAATTTCCATGCAAACTTCACCCCACTCTTTTACTTTGCTCATAATTCCCTTTTATTTCCCCCCTCATGGATCATGAGATAATTAGGTCAATCTCATATCCTTTTTGTCAACTCACTTCTCCATTTTTCCCTTTTCATCCTTTCACCCCATATCATATTATTAAACACCTTAGCATGTATGTCCTAAAGGAGGCACATCATATAACATCATAAGCATAATATATATATCAACATACACATGCCATAAGGGACTCACGTATAAATACCTCAACTCCAAACTGCGCTAGAAGTAAACAGGCATAATAATCACAGAGTACACAACATAACATAACATATGGCATACAAGGCACATAACACACACATAGAGGGTCTTAGCTACATCCTTACTTAACATGACACTGGTCTTGGAGCACGCTCCTATGCCTCCTTAGGGTTTTTGACTGGATTCACCTATAAGAGGGAAATACTAAGGGTTAACTTCCCTCTTACCAAAATTACCATTATTTTCTACTAATGTGGTTTTATCAAAGTAGCTGGAAGGTTTGATCGAAGATTGTTAGTAGAAGATATCACCCACGTATTAATGCAAAAGAAATGAAGGAATTAGTAGGATTATAGTCGAATAAATTGATTAACAAAGAAGATGGTTGTCAGCAGATTTGAAGTGGTCTTCAAATGTGTCAAGTTTGAATGTTGATTGAGAAAGGTAAATCCCAGATTTTTCCTTACCTAATGTCGACCCAAAAGAGAGGATAGACTTCAGCTAATGTAGCTCTAAGTTTGATCAAAAATCATATTCATTATTCATTCATAATCTTCTTACAAATGATGAGCACAAGAGTTTATATAGGAGAGTATGTAGTCGGTGGTTAGCATGCCTAAACCAGCCGAGTAATTCCCTCAATCCAAGACCATTTATCATGGTTGAATTAAGCCCATATTAACCTTAATCCAAAACATAATATCATTGGTTAAATGATACTGAGGATTAATATTATAAGGCTATACAATTAACTAAGATACATACATGAAATTATATCAAACCCTAACTTACATAAAATACACTTAGGGTTAGGGTTTACAACAAGTTAATACAACTAATGAATATCATCACTATATCTTCTTGTTGTAAAGTATAATCCCATGTATGTCATAGTCTTTCATTCTTTGAATACTTGTACACATTAAAGTGTATCAACATCTTCTTCTTGTAAATATGTGACATACCTACAAGAATAACTTAAATGTTTTTCAATAACAAGCATATAAGAATTATCAAGAATATTTAACATGATAGGCTCTAACATTAAGAAAGCTAAATCTTCCTTACCTTGAGGATTAATATGAACATGACAATCATTAGGTTCATTGGATGCTCCTGCATCATCTACCTTACCCGATCATAGCCTACTATTAGGGCTAAAATGATAATAGTTGTTTTATAAATAAAAGTAGCGTTATTATTCTCAAAGTAGCTAACCATGTTATTACTAGCCAAAATAGGTCTTAGAAGATTTATTAGTTTGTGTTAAAGTATTATAGCAATATCTATACTATTAAAGATAAAAGCTTAATAGTAGTAGTACTATTATTACTACTACTACTACTACTACTAATACTACTACTAATAATAATAATAGTTATAGTGATAATACTAATAACAACCCAAATCTTATTAGCAATAATAATATTATTATTAATACTAAATTAGTGATAAGAATGATACTAAAAATAATAATAATATTAGTAGTGATAGTAATATTAATAGATAGGTAATATTAATAAAAATGACAAAGTAGTAATAGTAGTAGCAATAATAGTGATATTAATAATAGTTCTAATATTAAGAATAATACAAGCAAGGATCCTAATAATCATAATAATGGTAACTTTAGTGATAATATGGCCAAGTATAAAAAAAGTGATCGTGATAGTAATAATAATAAATACAAGAACAACAACAACAACAATAGTAACAATAATAATAAAAGTGTTAAGAATAGTACTAATAATAATAATAGTCAAATGGTAAATAATAATAATAGGGTTTGAATATTTATAATAGCAATAAAAAATGATAATATGCCAAAGTTAGCATTAATAATGATGATGATGATGATGATGATAGTAGTAGTAGTAGTAGTAGTAGTAATAATAATTACTAATATAAAGGATAAAATTTGTATAAATAGGGTTTAAGGGTTAAGGGGTTAGGGTACCACCTAGGGATGGTGGTGACTAGGTGGCAGCGGCAGCGGCGACGTTGGCAGAGGGAGAAGAGGAGGTGGAAAGGTGATTGGTTAGGATAGAAGAGGGGGATTGAGAGGGTGATTGAGGTGGTGGTGGATGCCCTAGGTTCAGAGGGTTGGAATGGGGGTGGTAGCGCAACCAAAGGGGCGGCGCAGGTGGCGGTGGTTGTGGTGGCCGAAGGTGGTGGAGAGGGAGGAAGGGAGAGGGACGCAGGGGAAATGAAGGTAGAGGAGATTTTGCTAGTGGTTTTAGGGCGTAGGGGGAATAGTGGTTGCGGCGGGAACGATAGTGGAGGGCGGTGTGAAGGGTGGCGGTGGATGAGAAGAGGTTGGTTGAATAACCAAATTTTCATGGCCAAGGTGGCTCGTGTAGGAAGAATCAAGGGTGGTGTAGGGAGTGGTTTGCAAGGTGGTTCAGATGGTGGCGACGAGGTGGTTGTCTGAACAAGCGGGGACTCACAAAGGAAGGGAGATTCTAGGCAGGGAAAAAACGAATGGGGGAAGTTGATGGATATTTATAGGCCATTGAAGGGGGAAAACGACAGAAGGGGGAAGAGGGAAAGAGGGTGGCACACGAGGGAGGTCACCGAATGGTGGCACACGGCCGATATTGGCCTGTAAAAATAGAGGTCATGCCTGCTCGAGAAAGGAGAAATGAAGGGGGAGTGGGGCACACGTGAGGAGAGAGAGGGGAGTTGATTAGATCAAGGAGGGAGAGGAAGCATCAGAGGAGAGAAAGAAGACAGGTAGGCGGTGCAATGGTGGCTGGTTGGCGGTGGCACGCTAGCATATAGGGCGCTTTAAGTATGCACGAGGAAGATGAGGGGTCGGGGAAGAAGGAAGGGGAAAGGAGAAAAGAAAAGGATAAAGGAGAGGAAGGATAGAAAAAAGGAAAAGAAGGGGAAAAGAAAAAATAATTGAGTTAGGGTATTTAGAACATTTTTGTATTCTTAAATATTTAAAATAATAATATTTTAATAAAATAATAATTAAATTCCCTTTTTTAGATTAATTTAGGATATTTGAAAGAATGTTCCTTAATTCCAATTTAATTAGCAAAACACCCAAAATTTTCCTAATTAAATTATTTATTATTTTCGTCTTGATTTTACCTTAATTACTTCCTCTTGTTTTAAATAAAATAATTCATTTAATTAATTTCTCTAATAAATTCTTATTTTGCCATAATTTCCTAAATTAGGGTTTTGGGGTATTTCACTTATTCCATACAACTTGCCTCCTTCGTTGTACATGAAGGAACCAAGTATGTTGTTGTCCATGCTCATTCTAGGTTTGAGATTGACTTTCAACTTTCATCGACCCTTCTAAATTATGATATCGACAAATTACGTTTTGTGCTTGCTTCCCTTTGATATCCATGTCATCCAAATTTTTTTATGTTGATTTTAGGTCCCAATGGTTCTGGGAATGCTATTGATGTTTATTTGCAACCTCTAATCAATGACTTAGAGGACTTGTGGACTAACGATGTCCAAATATATGATGCATAAAATGTCAAAATTTCAATCTCCATGCATCTCTTATGTAGACTATCAATGATTTTCCTATAAATGGAATATTGTCTAGATAGAGAACAAAAGGAAAATTTGCTTGCCCTATTTGTAATAAGAATACTCACTCTCTGAGACTAGTTCATGGGGGAAAGGAATGCTTTATGGGTCACCGACACTACTTGAAAAATAATCATGGATGGAAAAGAGAGATGATGTTATATGATTGTACTATAGAAAAGGGCATACCTCTTTAGCCTCTAACAGGTGAAGATATTATTCACCAAGTGCAAGATTTTGAAGACATCATATTAAGCAAAGATCATACCTTCAAAGGAAAGGTCTCGCACAAGAAGAGACAAGATAACTAGAACAAGAAGAGTATATTTTTTGAGCTCCCATATTGGAAGCACCACTTGATACGGCATACCCTACATGTAATGCACATTGAAAAAATATATATGTGATAGCATAAACACTACTTAATGTACCAAATAAGATGAAGGATAACTATAAATCTCGTCTTGATTTCCAAGCAATGGGAATTACGCCATAGTTGGATCCTATCACAAATGGCCATAAATATTGCTTCCGGATGCCCATTTCACCTTGTCTCGAGAGGGAAAACATAAATTGTGCAACTTTTTGAAGCATTTCAAGGTTCCGGATGATTTTTCTTCTAACATTTCACAATATGTAAACTTGAAAGAGAATAAGATTTCCAGTTTAAAGAGCCATGATCATCATATTCTTCCTCTTTCATTGCGTGACCTTCTTCTGGAGGATGTGTATGAACCATTTCTTGAGTTGTCTATTGTAACACCCCTAAAATTACTACTAAAAAATTTCGTTTAATTCGAAAGGTTTAGCGGAAGCAAATGAATTAAAACCATAAACTTGGGGTATTACCGCCACACTTAGTACCGGACCGGTTCACTCCTACCATCCCGACACTAAGTGCTAAGGCTAAATCAAACAATCGTTAAGTGAGAACCATCAAAAACATAAGTTCATTGTCATCATAAGTCATTCATGAAAACAAGAGTTGACCACAGTCAGAATATCGTTCAAGATTACAACTTAAGAGTTCCACTCCAAAATACGAACATAATACAAATACGGCTAACTCAAGATAAACGAAAACAAGGGTAGTAAAAGAGTCCGGCCGGCTTGCTCTCGGCCCCAACCAAGATAGGCTCAACACTCGGCCCCACCCGATGCCTCGTAGGTATCGTAGGCATCGAAAACATGATCTCCTACCTGCACAAGGTCAGATGGGTCCTCTGCTCGTGGGAATGAGCAGCACCCATGAAACAGATGATCAGTACGCTACGTACTGAGTAAGGTAACAGACGAGCTAAGGCCAAGTATACAATCATACCACATAGCAAACATAGCACAATCATATAGACAACACGCGATAACCCGCAAAATAAGGCCTGAATACTTTTCTGGTGACCTATTCTTTATTCTCATTAATAATATGTTCATTCCACACATATTCTTCAATAGTCCATGTGAGTGCGGGGACCCCACTATTATAGCCGGTGGACCGGAAGTAAACACACAGGGCAGAACGCCTCTGACCACTATTATAGCCGGTGGACCGGAAATAAACACACAGGGCAGAACGCCTCTGACCACTATTATGACCGGTGGACCGGACTGGCCCCGACTCACATGGTGTTTCGCTGTAAGTATTTAGTATTTTTTCCATGGATTAACTTATTTACTTGGGTCTGTCAAGCTGAAACCCCCACTATTATAGCCGGTGGACCGAAAGTAAACACACAGGGCAGTACGCCTCTGACCACTATTATAGCCGGTGGACCGGAACGAAATGCACAGGGCAGAACGCCTCTGACCACTATTCTTACCGGTGGACCGGACTGGGCTCGGCTCAACATCTTTCGCTTTACGTGATTAATGTCTTATCCGTGTCTTATTAAATCACACTTCACCCTTAACATGCATGCCAACAACATTCTACTGCTTTCTTTTCAAACGGGCCCGTCCCATATGTTGAGACTCTTGCCCCCCTTTATCACACCCGACATTCTTTCCCATAAGCCTGGAAACCCTAGTTGGACCTATGTGGCCCAACCCCTTCTCACTTACCTTACCATTACTTATTCTTCACCCCACATCTCACCCTCATTAGGTCAAACCCCATGGCATATCACTTTACTCCTCGATCTCGCATGTGACCGGCAAAACCCTAGTAGGCCACATCAACCCTAGCACCTTACTTCTTCCACAAGTAACCTCTCTCTCTTTCATCCCCAAGACTCTTCTTTCACATGGAAACCCATACTCATCTTTTATATAATTGAATTCTCACTCTTAACCCATGCTCCACCCTTCCTTAATCATTATTACTTTTACACTTCCCAAATTTCCACTTTCTCCCCAAAAACCCTAATCGGGTCCCTCATACACCCTTGTACCAACCTACGTACTATTTTCACCCCAAGTCTCCAATCACTCCACAACTTTCCCATTGTCTTATTTACACCCAAATTCAACTTTTCTCATGTAAGACACACCCCCATGCAAGAGTTAGTCACCTCATGCAAACGCCCCAAGTCACCATGCAGATTTTAAGGCCCCCATGCATGGTTCCCAACTTTCGTTTACTTTGGACATTCTTCTCACTTAAAACTTCTCTCATGGATTATGAGGCACTTTAGTCAACCCCATATCCCCCTTAATGGTCTCACTTCCCATTCCCCATCTTATTATTCTTTTAGTCCCATTTCATAGTACCGAAACCCTAGCATGCATGTCCTAGAGGGCCGTATCAACACATCATAAATATCACACATAAAACATGCCATGCTCATGTCATAGAAAGTACACACGACATACCTCAAATTCCAAGTTGCGCTACACATGAGACAAGTTATCCATAAATCATATAATACATATTAGCATGGTATACACAACAATCAACACATCACATCATACATAGCACAAGGCCATAGCTTCGTCCTTACCTAACACGACACCGGTCTTGGAGCACGTTCCTACGCCTCCTCCGGGTGTCGACTTGATTCGCCTATAAGAGGGAAAAACTAGAGGTTAATTTCCCTCTCACCAAAACACTATTCTTTCTACCTTACCCTTATCTTTAACTTACCATTAGGGCTAAAAATAATAATATTACTTTTATAAGTAAAAGTATGGTTATTATTCTTAAGGTTGCTAATAATGCTAATACTAATAAAAAGTAGGTCTTAATAGCTACAATAATTTAAAGTAATTTTAATAATATTTATTATTAACGGTAATAGTTCAATGTTACTAATAATGATGATAGTAGTAGTGATAGTAAGGTTAGTGATATATGAAATATTACTAATAGTGACAAGGAACTAAAATAATAATAATAATAATAATAATAATAACCATGATATTAATGATAATAGTAATACTAGTAATAATAACAATAATGATGTTAAAATAATAATACTAAATTTATAGGTCATTAATAATAGTAATACTAACAGTTATAAATATTTCAAGGTTAGGTTAAATAATAATAATAATAATAATAACATTAAGAATAATACTAATAATACTACTAAAAATAACTAGCATTTGTATAACAAGGGTTTAGGGGTTGGGGAGTTTAGAGGACCACCTAGGGGTGCTGGTGGCACAGGTGGCGGTGCACGGCACAAGGCGGCGGCGACGGCGATGGGGGAGAAGGAAGGTGGAGAAGTGGTGGAGGGGGGAGGAAGGAAGAGGAGAGGTTGGAAGGGGAAACAGAGGGTCTAGGGAGGTTGGGGAAGCTCCCTTGGTGGTTTTAGAAGGTAGAGGGGGTACTGGAAGTGGCGGCACGACAGTGGGCGGCGGGGTTCGAGGCTGGCTTGATCAGGAAGGTCACTTTGCACGGCTGGGGTGGCGCGTGCAGAGCAAACCAAGGGTGAGGGAGGCCTAGGACGGTGGAGGGTGATGCAAGGAAGAGTTTCGGGGTGGCTCGAGCGGCGACAATGGGCAGCGACGACGAGGTGGCTGTCTGAAATAGGGGTGACGCAAGGCGGTTTCTAGGCTGTGGTTTCAAAAAAGCCCGATGCTGGATCCTTGGGGGGTATTTATAGGCTTAAAAATGGGGGAGTATCGAGAGAGGGGACAGAGGGAGGCAGGTCAGGTGGCACGCCGGCCGACGGTGGCAGGCCGACACGGGTCTGCCATGGCAGACCTGCTGGTTGGTCGGTAAAAGGGAGAAAGGTGCAGGGCAGGCCTGGGAGTGATGGCGGGGTGTCGGCCTGTCTGGGAGGGTGGCTGGAAAGTTAGGAAGGGGGGAAAGGCGGCGTGCAGGCGGCGCAGGCAGGTGGTCGGCACAGAGGGGTGGGCGGCAATTTGCAGGTCGAGCGCGGGAAGGAGGAAAGGGAAGGAGGCCGGACCGGTGGTCCAGGGGAGAAAAGAAAAAGAAGGGGGAGCTGGCTGGTTCGGCAACGGTCAGAATGCCTTATTAAAACGCGGCGTTTTGGTGACTTTCTGGACAAAGCGCGGCGTTGGTTCGTCGGTAGGCAACGACTAATTCAGTAATCGGGGCGCAGTGTTTCAGCGGAAGGAGGGGCGAAACGCTGCGTTTTACTGTCACAGGGGGGGTCGAACGGCGCTGGGCTGCGGGAAGGGGAAGGAAGGGGAGTTGGGCCGCGGGTTGGCCTAACGGGCGAGAAGAGGAAGAAAAGAAAGAAAGGAAGAAAAAGAAAAAGGAGGGAAAGGAGGGAAAATGATTATTTCATGTTATTTTATTTTAGTATTTTATTTTACATAAATATTTAGAGTATTTGCCTTAGGTACTTAGAGTAAGAATATTTAAATATTTAAATAAAGCTATTTATCCTCCTTTTCAGGCTAATTTAGGGCCCTAAAAAAAATATACTCCTCCTTTATAAATTATTTGAAAATTCTTATTAATTTGCCCTACATAGTCCCTTTTTATCTAAATAGAGTAATAAATTAAATTAATTCCCCAATAATCCTTATTTAATGACTTATTTCCAAAAATAATTAATTCCGGGGGGTATTTCATCTATATTTTTCAAGGATTTAGGTTTGAAAATTTTGAATATGGAAGACTTGAGGTGTCTTGAAGCCCAAATTCTAATAACCCTTTATAAGTTAGAGAATATTTTCCCACCATCCTTTTTTTGATGTGATGTTATATTTGTCAGTTCATTTGGCATATGATGCTATGTTATGTGGACCTGTAAATTCTCATTGGATGTATCTAGTGGCAAGGAATTTGCACATTTTGAAGTCTTATATACGTGATATGGATCGTCCAAAGGCTTCTATTGCAGAAGGGTCTATAGCAGAAGAATGCATGAATTTTTATTCAAGATATTTACATAAAGTAGAGACTAATTTTAACCACCTTGATCAAAATTATGATGATGATGTGAATTTATCTACCAAATTATCTTCTTTTTCTTACAAGGGAAGAAGGCTAGGATGTGGTAGAACCAGATACTTAGATGAAAATGAATTAGAGTAAGCCTGTATGTATGTTCTCAAAAATTTTGAAGAAGTTTAACCATTTCTTGAGTAAGTTATACCTAAAAGCTCTTTTCTTTTTATCCATGTTTTTTCAAAGGCACGTATTAGACATATGATATATATATATATATATATATATTTCATCGTAGAATGTATTATCAAAACCAAGAAGACAATCCACCACAAGTGTCTTCCAATGAATGGAATAGAATGTTTATTGAGTGTTTTAACAAAAAAGTAAGTTTTCCATGCTATTCAATATTCAATATATATAGTAATGCAAGTTAATTTAGATCATTGGGTTTGAAATAATAGGTTATAATAGCTTTTGGGATTTGAGATAGTATATCGTATTAATCCATATATGCCGATTGATATGGTACCATTGAAGAGAGGTGAAGTGAAGAGTTGTGATGCACAAGAGATAGTAGAGTTATTTTAAAAAATTCATCAAAAAATTAAGCACAATATCGAGAAGATGAATGAAGTATACAATATAAGAGAAAACAAGCCTAGGAGTCAACATGTTTTTCAACCAGAAGATTTGATATGGTTACACTTGAGGAAGGAGAGATTTCCTAATCTAAAGAAGAACAAGCTTATGACAAGGGTGGATGGTCCTTTCAAAGTACTTTGAAAGTTTGGGGAAATTGGTCATGAGCTAGATTTGTCAAATTCAGTTGGTAGGGTATCAAGGACATTCCATATTGGAGATATTAGCCCTTACTATGGTGAAGCAAATTTGAGGACAAATTCAAGCCAACAAGTGGAGAATGATGCAGAAGCAAATACTCAAGAATTGACACTCATCATTATGGAAGCAATTGTTCTTCATTTAGAAAATATCTCCTACAAAATTGAAGATAAAGGGATGGTTACATTGCTAGTTATATATGAAACGTATCATACAAGCTACTAGGCATATACGTGCATGTACATGGCATGTATGGAGTGTATGGCTAAGTGCATGGAAGAAATAATATGCAGCTTGGACATGCATATTATTTGATTTAGTTAATTAATTAATTGATTAGTAGAGTTAGAAATTGGCTAGAGAATAAAGTAGCATGAATCTACCTTTTTGAAGAATATTCTATATTCTAGTATCTTTTAGCTAGGTATCTTTTAAATAATTATACCTAGCTAAAGTGGAAGATTATTGAGTCGGGTCCAGCCGATCCACCGGTAAGGAATAGTGGTGTGGACTATTGTCCCGCAAGTGACCGATCTACGGGCAAATAATAGTGGTGTGGACATCGTCCCGCAAGTGACCGGCCCACCAACAATAATAGTGGGGGATCCCGCGCTCATTAAACCAAACCCTAATTTGTTAATACACTTAAAAGATACTAAGTACTTACAGTGGAACACCATGAGAGTCGGGGCTAGTCTGATCCACTGGCATAAAATAGTGGTTAAGTGCGTTCTGCCCTATAAGTGATCGATCCACCGGCTATAATAGTGGTTAGGTGCGTTTTGCCCTATAAGTGACTGATCCACCGGTTATAATAGTGGGGTTCCCGCGCTCGCATGGATTAATAAATATTATGATGTGAATCAATCATATTTACCAGAGATCTAAAATAATAAGTCTATCCGGACCATAGCTAGCCGTTATCATCTGATTTACTACATGTTGTTCATATGACTATGCCATGTATACTGTGTAGTGTGTTTTGTATGTTGGCATTAGTGCATCTATTACCTTACTCAGTACGTAGTGTACTGATCACCCGTTTCATGGGTGATGCTCATTCCCACGAGCAGAAGACCCGTCTGAGCTTGTGCAGGTAGGGGATGATGTCTTCGATGCCTATGACACATATGAGGCATCGGGTGGGGCTGAGCATTGAGCCTAAACCTGACTCGGGGATCAAGATCGACTCGGCCGGACTCTGTTTCCTTTATTTGACCTTGTGTTATCATATTTAGCTGTGTTATCATACTATGCTTTATGTTTTGAAAAACTCTAGTCACGTACTCCTTGGTTTGTAACCTTAATGATGTCTTCGATGCCTATGACACCTACGAGGCATTAGGTGGGGCTAAGCGTTGAGCCTAAACCTAACTCAGGGATCGAGATCGACTCGGCCGGACTCTGTTTCCTTTATTTGACCTTGTATTATCATATTTAGCTGTGTTATCGTACTATGCTTTATGTTTTGAAAAACTCTAGTCACGTACTCCTTGGTTTATAACCCTAAATCGCACTCTAATTTCTATATGACTTGTGTTTTATTTATGATTCGTGTTTAATGTTAACTTTATTTAGCCTTAGCACTTAGTACTGGAACAGTTGGAGTGAACTGATCTGGTACTAAGTGTGGCGGTAATGCCCCCGAGTTTACGGTTTTATCTTTTCGCTTCCACTAAACTCTTTTAATTAAAAAAAATTTTTTAGTAGTAAATTTGGGGGTGTTACACTTTCAATACTACTAATTTATTCTTAATTCATTATAAAAATTTGCTTGATAAGATCCTCGGTAAGGTGAACTATTAGGCTTCCAAATTCCTAAGCTATACTAATAGATTGCAGTTAGTTAACTATGTATTACCTAGCATTCACTGCTTTTGGGCTAAAATCTTCCTACTCCCTAAGAAAGTGATCCACATGGTGAAATCAATATGCGGAAGATATATTTGGGCGGGGCTAACCATCAGTAACAAGGCCTTTGTTTCTTGGAAAGCCATATGTTTGCCAAAAACTAAAGGAGGTTCGTGGATTTGTGATTTGCTTTGGTGGAATAAGGATGTTATAGCCAAACACTTATGGCACATTATGCAACATAAAGAGTAATTATGGATCAAATGGGTTCACAAAGTGTACATTAAGAAAAACTAGATTGAAGAACGCCAATGCAAGCCTCAATTCTCCAAGGTATTTTAAAAGATTATAAGCATAAGGATTTCTATTATGGCCCATATGTAGTCCCATGTCATTGGAGATAAATTCAGTAATTAGAGAATGTTTGAAGAAATTAGACTAAGATCTAAGATATAGCCTTAGGTCTCATTTGTGTGGAAACACCATGGAATCTCCCGACATAAGGTGATTTCTTAGGTCTTATGTCACCAAATGATTAATACAAAGAAAAAAAATTCCACTTGTGGAAATACACCAAAATATCTCAACCACCTTTTGCTTGATTGTCCATTCACTTAGTTATGCTAGAGACTGACTATAGATTGGCAAAGAGTTAGGTTTCACCCTCACTCGTGGACACACTCCATTCAATGGTTGAGATTTCATACAAGATGTAAGAGAGGCATCCATGGTGTTATTAGAGCTATCATAGTTTCACTACTTTACAAAATCTGGAGTGCGCAAAATAGGGTTGTATTCCATTTCAAAGTGGATCACCCATGTCACATCATTCAGAAATTGATCCATGATATTCATATTAAACTCAGTATAGTGTCTAAACATAAGTTGTATAGAAATTTTTTGGCTCAGCTTGGTAGATATGAATAATCCTAAATCTAGCTTGTACCTAATTGCTCATTTAGCTTCATACAATTGCTATTTACTAAAAAATAATAATTAACCTATAATACATTTTCATCATTTCAAATACTATCATAACAACATAAAAGTAGATAAATTAAGTCTAAATAATCTAACTTAGTCCAACAAAGTGGGTTCAGGCTAAAATAAAAACAAAATCACCAAAAAGGAAGATAGCTAGAAACCTAAGACCAATATACATCAATCTATATTACTACAATAAATGGTTTAGCACAAAAAATAAAACCTTCAATTATGAGCTTATTTGGTATTTCATTAAGAAAAGTAGCTTTCTCCATACTTAATTATAATAAATAATTCCTAAATGATCACTACCGTTTGGTTATACTTTTCAATAGTTATTCTAAATTTTAATTATTAAAAATTACTTTTAATAACATAATTTTTTTTGAAAATTTAGTTCTTAAAATGGGGTTTTTTTTTCAAAAAGTGATTACTGAAAATAAGTAAACCCAACATTGCTTAATAACTACTCCACAAATAAAATTAAAAAATAATCAAAAATTAAAATTAAAATAGAACAAAAGAAAGGCGATGAATGTAATCAAGCAACTCTCTAGGGATGGCTATGTAAAAAAATTTAAATTAATATCTCATAATAATGAGGCAAAAAAGGTAACAATGCAAAATATCTCCATCTCGAACTACATGCACCATAGCCTATCAAAATTTAACCTCACTTCAATTACAGAAAATGCCTTTCACCTGTACATACCTTCCATTGAATGCAATTTAGCAATGCATTAAAATTAAGAGGAGAAGAAAGATTGTAACATATTGAATTTTCTTTCACCTCTTATCTTGGACACTATGCTTGGAGAATAAGGCAAGCTTAGAAAGAAATGCAAGAGATGAGAGAAGAAGACAACTTGAGAAGGGGAGGGAAGGGCATGTTTAATGTCCCACATAAGAAGCTCCCTAACCCACAAGATGAGGGTTAGGAACTTAATTCCAAGACACCTTCATTAGAAGATAAAACACTAGTTCATAATAAACAAATGTATTGTGTTGTACTATGAAAAATATATTTGGGTCAAGTAAATAGTAGACTAAATACAAAATCAACTACACTTGGTGCAATTATTTTGTGACTAATGGGCCACAAAGCTTTTTCCCCAAAAAAAATTAAGAAATGGGTTGAATTCAAGCATATATTTGTTGAATTCATTCTTTCACCCTCAATGAAAGACTTATCATCAAGCTTAGTAAAATCATTAGTCAAAGCCATGACTAGTTATATGCCATTTAAGAGGCCCAAATTATGAATAAATCAAAGTTAATCAAACTAATAAAAAATTCAACATTGATTTATTCTATATATATCTTCTTCATGTAAACATTTGAAATACAATTAACATGTATATTCTTTTATAATTATTCAAAACTGACATAAGAAAAGTTAATAAATGAATATTTCATAACCTCTTCTTCTTATGATATCTGAGTTCAATGTCTGATTAGTCATTTATGTGCTCTACCAATTAAAAAAAATCAAATACTATAGTAATTGATAAAATAAGATGATTAGTCATCCACATGTTACTTTTTGGTTAACCTTCACCATTATTAAATTTCCTACCTATTATGCCAGCATTAGCCATAAATTAGTATTTCCCTTAGGTTTTATCAATGTCCAAAATTTCAAATTAAAATTTTAATATGAAACCCTAAAACTAGATTTCCATACAATATATCAATATAGAAAGGTATGTTTCAAAAATTGAAGAAATATGAAAATGAAAAGACCGATTAACGAAACCCCATATTATAGTTTCTTAATTTTCTATTCTTTTTTCATCTTAATTCACCCTAATATAGTTCCATTTGAAGGATATGAATAGATAAAAATTTAAAAGAAATTAAACGAAAGAAAGAAAAAAGAAAAAAGAGGAGAATGAGGTTACGTGATACAAACCCAAGGAAGCAAGGTGGTATGGATAAGCATCGACATAATTCTAGGATTGTGGTTGTAAGAAAATAAGATACTAGAATGTACGAAGATGAGCTTTTCAGTTGTTCAATGAAGAGTTTGGACATCACCTCAATGATAGTTGGAGTGATGGAGATGAGTAAAATTGAAGCTAAAGAAGGACATTCATTTTATTTTTTTTGTAAAATATTCCAAGGCATACAACATATCAAGAAATCTTCACTAGTTTGGAAGGAACAACCTTTTTGTATTCTACATATAAGAACATAGATCTAACTAAATAGAAAATGGACTAAATATCAAAAGTGGTGGGCAAACTACAAAAAGTTTGAGCTGGATGGGCTTGAGACTATTTTTCTCAAGGAGAAAAGTAGTTGTTAGAGAGTTTTTTGGGTCAAAAGGGGTATAAGATGTGAAGAATATTTGTCATTTTAGTTTAGATGTGGATTAATTGGGATGAATTTGAGAAATAATTTGGAAGTGTATTATTGGTTGCTTTAGGGATCCAATATGGAAGAAAATGGATTCAATAATAGATAACTACAGTCAAAAGTATTTTACTAGGTCAATTTCTTTTTATTATAATTGGCATGACAATACATTTAACATAAAATCTGAATAGGGGTATGTAGTTTAATTTTTTCCTTAATATGGTGTGATCCTTATACAAGAATACATGGTGAAAGACTACAATATCCCAAATGTTTTTAGTTGAATTCAAGGGAAAAAATGATAAAAAACTACAATTAATTTATTAAATGACTTGGAGTTTGTATTTGATAGTTTTAACTTAATATTTATTTTTTTTCTTATTCAATTTTTTTATTAAAAAAAATTCTACATATAACAAATAATAATGTTTATGTCCCTATATGTTGCACCAATTCATCCTTTAGGCTTCATTTGGGTGAAGAATTTTTAAGAGGAATTTTATTTTATAAAAGGATTTATAAGCATCTCTAAACTAACTACTTTGGTTGGATATTCTAAGATAAAATTTAGAAATTTTTGGAAGTTTTAAAATGCATCTTAAATTTCTACCAAGTAAATCTATAGTACATTTACATAGTCTCATAGGTAATATAAATATATTTTATCCAAGTTCCATGTATAAAAATATATAACAAGATTTTTTTTTCCAAATTCTTTATATATATATACATACATACAAGTGAATCACTTTTAAAATTCTGTTAATTTTAAACTTTTATCATTTATAAAATTCTCAATTCAAATAAAATCTTAAAGAGCAAATGCAATATCTTCAATTTCAGAAGTAGAACCTAAGATAGATGGTACAATTAATTTTTATATAACAGGTGAAAAATAGTAAGATTATGTGACTATACTTGGTCATTGAACGAGATTGAGTTGGAATTAGGTCGGCCTAGTTTGAATTTGTGTCGGTGGGTTGAATTATGACCAATCTAATTATCTATTAGCAGGCCTTGGTTGGATTCGACCTTACGTTGGGCCGGATTGGCCGAAACCATGAGCCTTATATACACACATACTTATATTAATATTAGTTTAGTAAATATTTATTTAATAAATTTGTACAATGTCTTACTTCATCGACTTCTTACTTCGGACTAGTTCATTTGACTGAAAGTAGCTTTTATAGAATTAATAATACTTATCAAGTCATTATTTATATTTAATATTATTTTTCATATGAAAAATTTTGAACTTAAGATAAATTTGATGTTATTTTATTTTTGTATCACTTTTATTGTACCTTAAGGGAGACAAATAATAATTTTTTGTTCAGTACGATTATTTATTGCAGATTTATTATTATCAATATTTTCTAAAAATTGACTAATTCAAAAGATATTATTTTAAAAGTAATTTTTAAACACAAGATATCATACTAAACAAAATGTCACATAAAGGTTATTTTATTTTTATTAATAAATAAAATAAGAAAAAAATTAAAAATATCAAGTTGATAATAAGTTTACCGAGAACTATGAGTTTTTTAAAGCAATCTAGGAGGTAGAATACAAGAAGTCATTTCATATTCATAAGCTTCATGAGTCGAATTACCTTCTGATCTAAGGCCGCGCTACCCTACTTCTGCTCACGTCTAGCCGACTAGCCGTGACTGATGAAAACAAAAAAGCGATCAATTTCATATCATATCTTTTCAAGGACACTTGAAAGAACAACCGATCAACCGGCATATAGAAGTAAAACAAATTAACAACCCTATCTCTGCCTGAAATGCTCATCTTAGTGCTTGAATTTTCAACCATCATGCAGAGGAAATAATACTCAATACCAATTAGTAATTCGATATTGTCAGGAACTGGCTATCAAATCAACAAAAGGGGCTGTGTTGCCAACTTACTATTAGAAGACTAAGATACCAGGAAATAATAAAGCTAAGGCAAGAGCAAGAGTCAGCAGTGCACTGAGCGCAGCTGGAAGCATTTCGTAGCTAGCGGCATCGGAGAAAGAAGCAGATGGAGCTGGTGCAGGAGATGAATCTTCAACATGCAAAATGGCAAGTTTCACGTTCTGATAGCAAAAACCTCGTCCACTTATGAAGTAATGAGGCTTGGCCTCAGATAGATTGAATACATCCCGTCCACCCCGTGTAATGTTCTTGATGAAGGTAGTCTCAATGCAATTGTTATAGCCTGTCTTGTTCACTTGCAGAACACTGAAGGTGTACTTGTCAAATCCAAAATCTATACATAGCAGAGAGAAATTAGATTATTTATTCCCTATTGCAGATATGAAGAACTGGATTCAAAAGGAGCACAAAATTTAATCACATACGCGGTGAAAACCAAAAGCAATTCAGGTGCAACTTTAGGCAGTAAGCATAAATATGAAGAGAAGACCTCGGGACACAAACAGGAAGCTGAACATGATCTCGGCTCTTTACCTTCAGCTACGTATATTCAGTCGCCCAATGGTCAATGCAGACATCAAAAGATTTCCAAGCGATCCAAATAAAACATCGGACCATGGCAAAAGATCTGGAAATGAAGCCTTGACATTTTTTTTTTTTAAAGAAAGTAACTTTTTTTAAAGAGCTCTAAAGACGAACAAAATACACACACCGTCAACTGTAAGTAATCCCAGGTCCGATTAATTTGTACCAGGAATTAAAAATGTTGATGCTCAAAGGTAACAAAGGCATTTCACACGCATATCTAGATGCTACATACAACTCAAATGCATAAATCGATTTGACTTCATACGCCTAGCAATTGAATGAGTATACGGAAGATTAACGGGCAGTTCTTAGTTCTAATAAGACCGAATTGCTTTCGCGAATACTAAAGTCATCAAAAAATTCCACGCTCAAATATTCTTCTTCGCGTCTCTTCATCCAAATATGTCACAACGACGAAGCACATACAATACGCACGCACCCGCGGGCAATATAACATCTATATATCATCAACTTGAGAAGAATGCAGAAGTTGTTCGATCAAAATTGTTATATAGCAAAAGGGAAAAAAATAGTTCAAATATTTTCCAATACACGCACAGGAATCATCTCTCAGACATATCCAAGCGAAAATTGATTCTGTACTACTCACACAGCGAGTCTCGATCTCTGATAGTTCTATTCGTCCGACACAAAAGCAACGCTATAAGATAAGATTGAATGAGTCAGCGGATGTATAGTAGGGCGAGATAGAGAGATCGAAAGACATACAGAGCCAATCGCCGACGTAAAAATGCTCATGGGAAGCCCAATCGATATAGTTTACGCCTAGTTTCCACCCCAGTTTGCTGCCTCCTACATGATGCAGCACCGGCTGTCTTCCTTCCGCCGCCGTCAAAATTACTGACGCCACAATCAACACCACCAGCGATGCCATGATTCTCTCTGTCTGATCCTTACTCCGTTGCTATTTATGCCTTCGGATTTCCGGATGATCGAGAGCATGCAGATTCTGTCACTATGACAGGCGAACGAAAGTTTTTGCATTTTAATAGGACAGCGATCATATTGTACTACGCCCAATTTGCGTATTTTAGCACAAACACCCTACATTGCGCCTAATATTTCCGTACAAATAACCTGATATTGTTGATCGTAATATCCGATTGTAAATATCGACACGCGTGGAGTATTTAACTTATTTCCTATAAAACTGCATTTTAACGCATAAATAGTTTAGATTTTTTTCGGAAAAGACATAAGCATTTTGGAAAGTTTCTTAAGGTATAAATATTTAATTTTTATTTTTTAATAATAGATAAATATTTAAAATTTTCTATTATTAAGATATAAATATTTTAAAATTTTAAAATTTAAGATAAATTCGGTCATATAATTATTCAAGGGTTGAGACACCAAAAAAATTAAAATTACCTTCAATATTAAAATTTTAAAATATTTATATTTTAATAAAAATAACATTTAGATATTTTTATCTTCACACAAACTTAAAATTATTTATAACCTTACAAAAATAAATCTAAAATACTTACATCTTTAAATATATTTTCATCCTTTATTGCTTATACAATAAACGATCCTGATATGGGCCGAGTTTTGCAAGAAGCCTAGGCCTACCTATTGTACAAGTAAATATACTAGTGTTTTTATTTGTGTTTCGTTCTCTTATACTCTTTCCTCGTTTCACCAGATACAAGCGTAAATGAAAACGAATGATCTTTAATATAGGGATTTACGTGCTTCGTTTCCATGTCAGGTAATTGATACATGGTGTGTTCGGATAGACCATGCTCATAGTATATCCGAACAACATATATGCATTTTTTTTATTTAACTTAATTATCTTTAATTAGGATTATTAAACAAATTAAAAGAAGTATATATACTATTAAATTTTTTTGAATTTTTTATACAATTAGAGGCTAATTTTGATATACTTTTAATTTCAAATTTTATTATATAAGATATAGTTATATATTTTACCATTGTTAAATTTATATTTCATCACTACTATACATGTGTTTCACTTTTATCGCCTTTATATTTTATCATAGCTGCTTTCATGTTTCACTATAATTATTATATTTTACTGATGTAAGGATGATAATCATATAGATTTTATTCAAAATCCAACTGATTTTATATATGATATATCCAATGAATATGAGAAAAAGAAAAAAATATATATTGTCGGATTTAGATACAGATATAGGTAAGGGAATCCCAAATTCATACCTGTGTTTGCATTTGTTTACCCAATATAAAGTTATTTCATTTTACCCTTTAGTTATATGACCTACAATATGTTTTCTAAAGCTAAATATGAGTATTTTGGCTTTTATAAAGGCATTATAGTCATTTGATGATAACATGAAAAATAATCATGACATGATAAGTTTTGAGAGTGTTATAAATTATTTCATAATTAATGTGATATAATGATGGGTGAGTAAGACATAAGTTACCTAGTATGAGATTTTAAGGCTACCAGTTATATAAAGGTATTTTGGTCAATATGGGTTGAATATGAAGTTTTTGTAATTTAAAAAAAGGAATAGACTTTAAATATGATAAGTGTGATACTTGAAATATTTGAGATAATGATGAGTAGCATAAGTACAATAAAATGAGAAGTTACGCTCACCTTATGAAATGTAGGTTTCCTTAGGGGAATTAGGACCTTTTCCTTGGGGAATGCCTCGATATTCATGCAGTTATGCTCTACGTGTTTTAAATATGTGTTGTGGATATCTACATGAGTCGTGCATGATGATCTTGATGTAAACAACTATAAATAAAATATTAATCATTTAAAGTGAAATATTACTTGAGTTGGAATGCAGTGTATTGTGTATTTGTTCCACTGGACGATAATAGTGATTCAAGAGCATTCTGTCATGAGATGAGAGGTGCATTAGTTTGTTCCACCGAATTAATAATAATAGGGGTCATAAACTCAATGTGAATTAAAATATGATCATGAGATAATTACTAATGAATAATATATTAATCACTTAAACTGTAAGATTACTAGGACCAAAGTGCTGTGCTCATTCCACCAAACAATATTAGTGGGTTAAGTGTGTTTTGTCCTGAGATGCATTTTACACTATTCCGCCTATTTAATAATAGTGGTTAGAAGTGTATTGCCCTAGTAAGTGTTGGGTCCATTTCACCGGACAATAATAGTGGTTGAGGTGTGTTATGCCCTAAGATGTGATTTAGTATGTTCCACCAGATTAAGAAAAGTGGGATCCTAAACTCAATGTAAATAAAAGATTGTATTTATATCTAATAATGTGTTATGGAATCGGTATTTATCTTTCATCAATTTATGTTAGCGCACATGTATGCTTATTTTCTAATGTGAACTTATGTGATTCTTTGTAACCTTACTCCAACTTTATTGTCGCCTTACTTAGTACATGGTGTATTAATCATCTTTTTTATAGGTGCTACTCATTTCCACGAGGAGATAACCTAGATGCTTTTGTGTAGGTTAATGAGGACCTTTTGGATGATTTTGCTACATAATTTACTTTATTTGTGAATGAGTGATTCTTATAAATTGGGGTTGGGTGTTATAATACCCCGTCCTAAAATCCTTCAAAATGTGTTTAAAATTATGTTATTATAAAATCATATTAGTTTTGTATAATCCCCTGAAATTTTAAAAAGCCTATAATTTAGTAAATAACTTTTATTTGGGATAAATTAGCTTTTAAATCTATTTAATCTAATTATTTTATGGATATATAAAATTGGATATAAATATTTAGTAAATTAAAATAAATATTTTGTTATTTTATCATACTCTTTTTATTTAAATAAATTTCCAAACTAATATTCTTCCTAAAGTTAACTTTTTAAACCCATATATTTAATTATATTAAATTAAATTATTAAATAAATTTATTACCCAAAAATATTACATTTTATTATTTTATAAATTAAATTATTTTATTTTGTCTCATTTTCCCTTTCCTTTTTTCCCCCTTTTCCTTTTCTTTCTCCTTTTTCTCCTTTCTTTCTTTTTCCTTTTTCCTTCCCTTGGGTCACGGGCACCCCGACTTGCCTCTCCCCCTCGCGCCTAGGTCGCATGCCCGCTCCTTCTCCTCCCTCTCCTTCTCCCGTGTGCGTCGTCCCGTCCCGTCCTCCCTTCTTTCTTTTCTTTTCTTCTCCCCTGACCGGACCGACCCACTCCCCTCTTCCCTTCACCACGCAGCCTCCCCCTCCTTTCTTTCTTCTTCTCCCTTTCTTCGACACTGCACCCGACCACCTCCGCCATCTCCGGCCGCCCCACCTGCAACCCTCCTCCCCCTACTACTCTCCCTATCTCTCTCTCTCTCTCGCCATTTTTCCCGCCCCATCTCAGCCCCACCACCTCTCACTCTCCTTGCCCATGCCCTGCGATTCCCCTTCTTTCCCTTCCCTCTCCCTGCAACTCCCATGCTCCTACCACCCTACCGCCGCCCTACAGAGCCCCCTATCCCCTCTTTTCTCTCCATCTTCTTTTTCTTCTTCCCTCCTTGCCTCATCCTGCCATTTTGTATCCTCCCATGCCCTTCCCCGACCTTCTTTCTCTCCTTTCTTCTCTTCCCATCTCCCTCCCTATTTTTGCTCTGCCACCCTGTTTCGCCATTGTCACCGCCACACCAGCCACCTGCACCACCCCCTGCCACCCTCTACCTCACCCTTGCACCATCACATCACCTCTCGAGCCACCCTGCAACCCCCTCTTCCTCCCCTCTTCTTTTTCTCCCTTCTCGGTAGCCACCCTGCGCCCCCTCTTTCCTCCGCCTTTGTCGCCGCCTCTACCGCCACCTGATCCACCAAACCAATCCTTGCAACCTCCTCTACCACCCCCACACCTCCTTTGGCCGAAACCACCACCTGCAGGCCTTCATTTTATCCCTCCCTTGTCCTTCCTTCTCAGCCCCTTCCCCCTCAGCAGCCACCTTTGCAGCCTCGCTGCCGCCGCCGCCCTTAGCTGCCGTCAACCTATCCCCGACCACCACCTACACCCCCTCTCTACCTCTGCACCCTTCCATTGCCTTGAATCCTCCCCCACCTACTGTAATCCCCCAAAAATTTCGAAAATCTATATTTTAATAAATAACTTTATTTGAAATAAAATTAGCCTGTAAAATTAGTTATTTTAATTATTTTATAGATTTTAGAGTATGTAAGTTTGGATAAGAGTATTTAATAAATTAAAAATAAATATTTTGCTATTTATCATATTATTCTATTTAAATAATTTTCCAAACTAATATTTTACCACCTTTATCCTTTTTAAACTAAAATATTAGATTATAATAAATTAAATTATTAAATTAAATAATTTACCAAGAATATTATATTTTATGATTTTATAAATTTAATTAAATTACTTTTCCTATTTTTCCATTCCCCCTTTTACCCTTTTCCCCCTTTTCCTTTTCTTCTCTTCTTTTTTTTTTCTTTTTCTCCTCCTTGGGCCGCCAGCACCGGCCTACTTCCTTCCTCCGCGCGCGACTGGGCCTTCGCCCGCCTCTGCCTTTTCCTCGCCCGTGCCTGACGCACGTCCAGCTCGTCCCTCCAGCCCGCTTCTTCCCCCAGCCACTCCTCCTCGCACGCCGTCCAGCAGCCCAACGTCCCTCTTTATTTTTCCTTTGGACCGCCGGGCTGCTCTTCTTTCCTGCGCCGGTCCAACCGCCCGCCATCCCTTTCTTCTTCGCCTCTCTTCTTCTCCCACGCCCGACCATTTCTTCTGCCATGGTCGAGCATGTCGCCACCTGCAACCCGTCCGCCACCTACCTCCCTCTCCCTCTCTCTCATCCCCCGTCATTTTCTTTCTTTTTTTAAGCCAAACCGGCCCCTGGACCACAACTCCCGTGCCTCTCTCCCTTTCCATCTTCGTCCCAATTTTCCCCTGCCACCTGCAGCGCCGATCGCCGGCCATCCCTGCCCCTCTCTTCTCCCTCTTCTTTTTCTTCAGCTCCCAAGCCCTTCATTCCCCATTTTTTTTCGAGCCTCACCTCTTCATCCCGAGCATCCTCTCTCTTTTCTCCTCCTCCCATTCGTCCCCCATTTTTTTTTATGACCGCCGCCCGCCGCCGCTCGAACCACCAAGCCCAACCCCTGCGCCGCCTCCTGCCACCACCCACTACCACCCTGCACCACCACGCCGCCCCTTCGAGCCCTGCACTTCCTCCCTTCTCCTCCTCTTCCTTTTTCTCCCCAGTTTTTCCCCTTACCGCCGAGCCACCTGCAACCGCCACTTCCGCCGCCTTCCGGCCACCTCTACCGCCACCCAACCCACCGTTCGACACCCTGCAACCCCCTCTACAACCGCCATGCATTAGTTAGCCAAAAACAGCCCTTTAACCCCTCCATTTTCCCCCTCCTTTTCCTTCCTTCTCAGCCCCTCCCCCTCGACCCTTCTCGGCAGCCAACTTCGCCGCCTTGCCGCCGCCGTCTCCGCCGTCTTAAGCCGCCGTGATGAAAACCCCTTAGCCTCCACCTACACCCCCTCTACACTTCTGCACCATTCCCCTGCCTTAGAACCTCCCCTAACCACCTTCTTTTCTAGCCTAAAGACCCTAACCCGAAAATGATAAATCTTGCTTCCTTCACCCCTCTTTGAGCCTTTTCCCTTCTCTTTTTTGCATGAAACTCACGCTGCTCATGCAGCGTGAGCTCCCTTCATTTTAAAAAAATTATTTGGCTAATTTTTAAGGTATAATGGTATTTTATGTTAAGTGTTTTATTAATTAAAATTTATAAATTTTTATACTTGGATTCTTATTTCTAACATAAATATGATGGATATTATTTTTAGGTGTTGAGTTGCTAATTATGCTTGGTAATATTTGATATTTTGCGGGATTAAGGTAACCGTTAATCCTCCCTTTAATATATGGAAAAACGCATGCTAGCACATTTAGGGTTTAGTATGATTTTATGCATGTTTTGTATGCTTAGCATGATATGTGTATGGTTCTTATATTGTTTGATAAAAATAAAAAGCATGATAACTTTTGTGCCATATGTAGGTATGTTAGTTAAGGAAGGAGTTGGAATATTGATGGAAATGTTAAATACTTGTTTATGATGTACCATGTTGCTAATGCATGAATGATGTTATTGTTTAAGGGTATTTTAGTAATTATGCTTACGAGGTATATAAATCAATATGTGTAGTTGCTAATGAGTATTATGTTGAAAAATGACAAGTTGGTGGACTTAGATGATAAAAAATGAAGTATTAATATCATTATTTTATGTAGTGTTAGTAAATTCGTAAAAATGGTGAATAAAGGGGTTGAATGGAAATTTTATAAGTGAAAATTTCGGTAATTTTATAAGTAAGGTAGAGGTAAGTAAAAGGGTATTTTGGTATTTAAAAATAAAGGGGTTAAGTGATAATTTATAAGTAAAGGATAAAATTGTAAGTTGTGAGAAAGAAGGGTAAAATGGTAATTTTGGAAGTAGGGGTAAAATAGTAATTTTGGATGAAGGAGGGCATTATGTAATTGTTCAAGTAAAAGGGCATTATGGTATTTTGGAGGTAGAGGGGCAAAATCGTAATTTCATAAGTAAAGGGAAACATAAGGAAGAATGGAAAAAAAATAAAAGGAAAATGAAAAAAGTAATCAAGTAAAGAAAAGGAAAATGAAAAAAAATTTTCAAAAAATAATATGGTAATTTGTAAAGAAGGGAATAAATGGTAATGTAATTGGAGTAATATGTAAAGTAATCTATGTGAAAGGTTATAGTAATTTGTAAAGTAAAAATGTATGGGTAAATAAAGGATATTATGGTAAAATTGATGTAATGGGGTAAAATGTAATTTTGTAAATAAAGGGATATTATGGTAAACTTGGGTAAGGGGTAACGTGGTAATTATGATAACGACAAAAGATAATTTAGAATTATGATTGTAGAAGGGCAATTGGATAAGTATGATGCTATAGAAGGGTAATTTGGTAAATTAACCAATTAAAGGGCATTATGGTAATTTTAAATATGGAGAAGGGTAAATTTGGTAATTGTAATTATGAAGAGGGGTAAATTAATTATGAGGAAGGTTAGTTTGGAATTTATGATAATTGAAAAGGTAAATGGCAATTAAAATATTTAAGAGAGGTAAAATGGTAATTATGATAAGGAGAAGGGCAATTTGGTAATTTATCCAACTCAAGGGCAATTTAGTAATTATAACAAAGGAGAAGGGCGATTTGGTAATATAACCAACCAAAAGGGAAATATGTTAAGCGTAGTAATTACGAGGGGTGAGTGGTGATCTAAAAAGTGTAGGAGACAATTTGGTCATCTAAAGTGGACAAGGGGAAATCTGGTAATTATGTAACCCAAAGGGTAATATGGTAATTTGGCGAGGAAGGAATGGATACTTAACAATTATATAAGTAGAGGGCAAATGAGTAATTTGTACCTAACATGTCTTTGAGATTGTGGAACATTATAATATGAATCAAATAATGCTGATTAGCCAAGTAAGAGTAGTTGATAATTAGTCTGGCCTTAATGATCTCTCTGTGATATCCTGGATAATCATTTGAATAAGAAACGATTAATGATATTAGAATGATTGAAAGTGAATAAGTATCTGATTATCGTGCTTTTCATGACCACCTTAATTAAGACACTATTACTTAAAGTGAAAGACCTCGAGATCGGGAATGGTGACTCCTTAGGGGTCGCTACCCTAAGGACGTGGTTTAGTCCGCGATTATTCTGGTATTTGTTGGTGTGCCTTTGTGCCCCAGCCAGGCCCTATATCTTACTCTTCCTAGCTCTACGGACCTAGTTAGGGGGTATGCATACTTATGGATTAGGTGTCCTTGTCGGTAGGGTACTGAGTTAGCTTTATGCACCAGTACGACCAGGGTACCTTTGCGTCCTTGGGTTCATGGTTGAAGGGTACTGAGTAGCTGATATGCACCGATACGACCGGTGTACCTTTGTGTCCCGGGTTAT
The DNA here is from genome assembly GCA_030549775.1 of Tamarix chinensis. Lineage (NCBI taxonomy): Eukaryota > Viridiplantae > Streptophyta > Magnoliopsida > Caryophyllales > Tamaricaceae > Tamarix > Tamarix chinensis. Next base: position 101,862,883 of record CM060171.1, on the reverse strand, counting down.
CAATCTCCCATCCGAGGCAAATAAATATGATTGATGTGTTGATTAAAGAAAGGAAAGATACTATTATTGAAAGTGGAATATTAATGAGCCGAGCCCAGATGATTATGATATTGAGTACCGGTCCACCGGTTATAATAGTGGCCAGGAGCGTTGTGCCCTGGATGATGAGTTATATGTATCTCGGTCCACCAGTTATAATAGTGGTCAGGAGCGTTGTGCCCTGGATGATGATTCTTTATATATCCCGGTCCACCGGTTATAATAGTGGCCAGGAGCGTTGTGCCCTGGATGATGAGTTATCTGTATTCCGGTCCACCGATAATAATAGTGGGGGTCCCGAGCTCAATAAAATCGGTTATGTATGTGAATAAGATTATGGAAAAATACTAATCACTTATAGTAGAACACCATGTGAGTCGGGGCCAGACTAGTCCACCGGCAAATAATAGTGGTCAGGTGCGTTCTGCCCTGTGTGTTTATCTTCCGGTCCACCAGCAATAATAGTGGTCAGAGGCGTTCTGCCCTGAGTGTATACTTTCCGGTCCACCGGCTATAATAGTGGGGTTCTCGCACTCACATGGATATAAAATATGATATTGATTGAATGATGATGGAATAATGGCTTAAGGCCAGAATGTACTGATCTTACACTATGACATGGCTTAAGGCCCAAAGATATCGATCGTGAATTATAACTTGTGTTACGTGTTATTGTTACGTATGCACCTCTCATTATTTATGTGCGTGACTTGCATTATATGCCGTATGCGGGCCTGTCTTTAAGTGTGGTATTAAAGGGTTACTCAGTACCGTAGTACTAAAGGGATTCCCTTTATGGGGCCCCTGCCTATTCAATGGGCAGTGCCCTTGCAGGTATTTTCAGGTTCTACTCAAGTGGGTTACGGGAAGGAGAGTAAGAAATTTTCCGGTATCATGGCTTTTTCTCTTTCTCATTTAAATTCTTGGTTTTAAATGTTAACGTTGTTAAAGTGACTACCATTGGTGGATTTTTTTCCTGAAAACGATTTGATGCGCTACTCTGATTTAAATATGTTGAAGTTCTTGCAATTTACTCTGATTTATGCATGTTGAATGTTTTTCGAATTGTATTTCATTTTCTTAGCCTTAGCACTTGGTACTGGAACGGTATGAGTGAACCGGTCTGGTACTAAGTGTGGCGGTAATACTCCCAAAGTTCACGTTTTATTTATCTGCTTCCGCTAATCTTCCTTTTAATTAACGAAATTTTTCAGTAGTGAATTTTGGGGGTGTTACACCTACCTTCTTTCCTAGCCCCAAAATCCTAACCCGAAATTGGCTCTCCCTCCTCCCTTTCTTGCCATTTCGAGCCCCTGCCCCTCATTTCTTTGCATGCAACTCATGCTGCATGAGCAGAATGAGTCGCTACATTTCTTGGCTTATTTGGTTAATGATTTTAAGGTATAATAATATTTTAAGTTAAGTATTTCATTAATTAAGTATTATAAAGTCTTATGTCTTTGGTTTTCTTATTTCTAATATGATAAATATTTATATTATTTTTAGGTATTGTTTTTGCTAATCAAAGCTTGAACCTTTAACCAGAATACCGGTAAGGTTCAATTTTGCGGGAATTAAGGTAACTGTTAAACCCTACTTAAATGCATGAATAAATGTATGTTAGCACATTAGGCTTTTTAATATGTTATTATGCTTGATAGATGTTGTTTAATATAATATATATAGTTTCTAGTGTTGATTGATAAAAAGGAAGCATGTTAGATTATATGCTATGTATGGAAATATTGCTTAAGGTAATAGTTTGATTATTAATGAAAATATTAAGTATTTATCCATGTTTTATTATGCTATTGCAATCTTTAATGCATGGTTAATATTATTGTGTGAGCCCTAAGGGTATTTTAGTAATATGTCTTGTGCAAGAATGTTGCCTAATATATATGGGTGTTAATGAGTATTATATTAAATATAATAGTCGTGGAGTTAGATAATGAGAATGGGGTATTAATATTAATATTTCATGTATTGATAATAATTTAATATAAGTAGTGTAATAAGGGCATAATGGTAATTTATAAATGAAAAGGGTAAAATGGTAATTTTGGAAGTAAATGATAAAATGGTAATTTTGGAAGTAAAGGGTAAAATGGTAATTTTGGAAGTAAGGGGTAAAATGGTAATTTTGGAGGTAACTGTAAAATGGTAATTTGTAAGTAAAAATGATAAATTGGTAATTTTGGAAGTAAAGGGTAAAATGGTAATTTTGGAGGTAAAGGGGTAAAATGGTAATTTTGTAATTAAAGGGCAAATGGTAATTTTGTAATAAAATGGAAAAATGATAATTTTATAATTAAAGGGTAAAATGGTAATTTATAAGTAAAAAAGGTAAAATGGTAATTTTGTATGCAAAGGGCAAAATGGTGACTTATAAGTGAAAAGGGTAATTCGGTAATTTTGATAATGGAGAAGGGTAGTTTGGTAGTTATAATAATAGAGAAGGACAATTTGGTAATTTTGATAATGGAGAAGGGTAGTTTGGTAATTATAATAATAGAGAAGGGTAATTTGGTAATTTAACCAACTAAAGGGCAAATTGGTAATTATGATAATGAAGAAGGGCAATTTGGTAATTTATCCAACTAAAGGGCAATTTAGTAATTATAACAAAAGAGAAGGGCAATTTGGTAATCTAACCAACTAAATGGGAATTATGATAAGTGTAACAATTATGAAAGGTGATTGATAACCTAATAAGTGTGGGAGATAGCTTGGTAACATAAATTGAGTAAGAGTGTGTCATGTGTATTACATGCCTTGGATGCCACATATAATGATATGTTGCGTATCTTGTGCTATTATCTTAACTATTTTGTGTGTAGCGCAGCTTGGAACGGAGGTATGTTCATGTGCTTTCTCCTGATATGTGCTAATATGGATACGCTACAAGTTGTGATGTGATGTGATGTGGCCCTTTAGGAAATGCATGCTAGGATATTTAATGTGGTGATATGGGATGGAGGCATGAAAAAGAAAATTGAGAAAGTAAGATAACCAAGGGGAAGTAAGTTGGCTAACGTAGGTAGGAATGACCTAAATAATCCATGATCCATGAGTGGTGAATAAAGGGGGGACTTAAATAAAATGAAAGAGTGGGAGAATCTAAGGGTTGCATGGGAGGAACTAGGGTTTGTATGGGAATTTTAGGGTTTTGCATGAAAAATATCGAGGGTTTGCATGGGATGATTAGAGTCCGCATGGGGGTAAACTTTACGTATGGAAAGTTGTCTTGGGGCGTGAGGAAGGTAATGGAAGTATTGTTTGGGTGACTGGAGGCTTCGGGTGAAAAATAGTACGTGGGATAGTATAAGGGTGCATAGGAGACCGGGCTAGGGTTTGAGAGGAAACCCTAATTTGAGAAGGTGGAAAAAGAAAAAGAAAAAAATAAAAATAAATGAGGATGAGTGAAGTATGAAGTGAGGGTTGAATCCAAGGGTCGTGACATGTGTGGTGTTAAAATAGTTTGGGTTGTGTGAGGCAGAGAAGGATGGGTCACATAGGCCCAAATTAGAGTTTCTAGAGAAAACCCTAGGGTAAGGCAGTGAGTGGAATTTGGGGTATAAGGTAGTGGGTCTTGACCCATACACTTAGGAGTTGGGCTCCCAATGTGAGTAAGTGAAATAAGGGAAGGATGTCGGGGCGAGTTAGGAGGTGCAGAAGTCTCTAGATATGGGACGGGCCCTCTTGGGAGGATAAGTGTAGATGTAGTTAGCCATGCATGTCTAGGGTGAAATCTGTTGAATAAGATATGGTAAAACACCAATAATGTAAAGTGGACGATTATTGAGCTGGGCCCAGACCGATCCACCGGCATAATAGTGGCCAGGTGCCGGGGTGCCCTGGAGACTGATTCACCGACATATAATAGTGGTTAGGTGTGTTCTGTCCTATAAGCGACCGGTCCATCGACTATAATAGTGGGGGATCACGAACTCAATAAACCAAATCCTAAGTTTGAGAAGACACATAGAAGACACTAAGTACTTACTATGGAACACCATGAGAGTTGGGGCTAGACCGATCCACCGGCATAATAGTGGCCAAGAGCATTTTGCCTTGGAGACCGATCCATCGGCATATAATAGTGGTTAGGTGCGTTCTGCCCTATAAGTGATGGATCCACCGGCTATAATAGTGGGGTTCCCGCACTCGCATGGATATATATATAAATCTGAGAGATGATTGAATAATGATGGATTAATGGCTTACGGCCCAGAAGTATTGGTTGTTCATTATGACCTATTAATATTTGATTGACTTGTTAAGTATGTAAATGTACGAAAGTGAATATTATGTATGCACCATTAATATCTGATTAACTTGTTAAATATGTGAATGCATGGATGTGAATATTATGTTTACACCTGTTGTTATGTATGAATATAGTGGTGTATCATGTGTTACATTGCGGGCCTACTGTTAAGTGTGTTTTAAAGGACTCAGTACCATAGTACAGAAGGGTTCCACTCGTGAAGCCCCTGCCTATTCAATGAGAAATGTCCCTTGCAGATCCTTTTCAAGTGCTATTCAAGTGGGCTCTCGGGAAAGAGCGTAAGGAACTATTCGAAAAATCCTAGGGTTGTACTCTTTCTCTTTCAAACTCCTGGTTTCAATGTAATCGTTGTTTTGTAGCCATCATTGGTGGATTCTATTCTTGTAATTTGTTTAACATGCTACTCTGATTTAATTATGGTTTGAGTTTCTCTTAAGTTGCGTTTTTCTCTTTTAGCCTTAGCACTTGGTACAAGAATGGTAGGAGTGAATCAGACTGGTACTAAGTGTGGCGGTAATATCCCCAGAATTTATAGTTTTGTTATTTCGCTTCCGTTAATTATTTTAATCAAACGAAATTTGTCAGTAGTGAATTTTGGGGGTGTTACATTTTGGTTTTGAAAATGGCTTGAAATTTTAATAAATATGTGAATTTCAAACATATCGATTAACTGGTTTGCATCACGATCAACTTGTACGCTCAAATATAGACAATTTTATTCTCGATGAATCAGTCGACTGGTTTGTTTAAACCGATTGACTGGCTATCCTGCGATTTCATATCTTTCTCTTATTTGTATTCGCATCTCTTTATAATGTTTATAAAAACTTCTAAATGGAATATATTTGTGTTAATGAGCATATTTTGGTGCTTTGGGATTATTTTTACATTATTTAGATCATTTTATGATTTTATTTAGTTAAAATTTCCCAAAATGCACTTTTTGAGGCATACCTTACCTTCTCTCTTGTCCTTAACTTTCCTCTCTCTTTTGTGGCAGTTGGAATGCTTGTTTGACTTCTTGCACATCTTTCTTGACTTACTAATCTTCTACAATTGTTCCCTCCTTGACTACATGCACCCTCCCTACACCATCATGTCTTCTCTTACACTTTGAGAAAGGTTAGTTTGTGTTTTCTTCTTCTTCTTCTTCTTCTTCATCATCATCTTCTTCTTCTTCTTCTTCTGATTTTCCTTGATTTTAATGGCATTTTAAAAATATTTTTAATGGTTTTCACTCTTGATTCTCTTAGGAATCAAAGTCTTGGTAAACAGTTGTCAAGATAGGAGTTTTGTGCTAAAAGTTGATTTAAGTTAAGGCATTATTATATTTAATATGATTGAGTTTTTTGTTGCTTATTATGGTTCCATGTTTTTGGTTTGTTTTTGTATTGATCATGAGCAAATTGTATTCTAGAATTCGAGCATATGGTAGTGTTTCATTATGAAATTTAAGTATTGTTGGTTCCTCTAATTTTATGCCTGATTTGGTAGTTTAAGTATGATTTTGTTTAAATGCCTACAATATCAGGTGATTCTATCTATGCAACATGTCTCTTTATGTGTTTTACGACATAGGAGCATGCTAAGATTAATATGGTAAATTTTGGTGTGTATCGCTCTAGGTGATATTTTACCCAGACCAGTCAATCAATTTATTGAACCCATCGATTGGTTGTGTGAACAGTTGCATGGTTTGAAAATTTTGATCAGCTGGTTGCAAAATCAGTTAATTGGTTCAATGAATCAGCCGAATGGTCCCTATGAGGAGTTAATCAATTTGTCAAACCCATCTCTTGGTGACCTCATGACCAAAGTGGTATGATCTCTGCTTAGACCCATCGACTGATTGGACCAAATCCATCAAATGGCTTCCTATGAATAGTTGATTGGTGAGACCAACCAGTCAATTGGTTCGCTAGTGTTATTTTTGGTTCAAATCTAGTACGGCCAGATCGGTTAACTAGTCTTAGTGACCAATAGATTAGTCTGGCTGTTTTCTACTAGGATCATTATTAATTGATGTTCTTCATTTAGCTCTTTTATGTTAATAACTCCATGTAATTATAACATTTAAATTATGATTTCAACCATATTTACCTTGGAATTAATAAGAATCATAATGATGATATTTAGGATTTGAATTGGTTAAGTTTGGTGTTATCTCTAAACACCTAATTAGTGGTTTTTATGCCTTATGATGTGTTTGGTGTTATCATTTGGAAACGTCCAATTGATTATTTATGGAATTAATATGTGGTTTGCTATATCACTTGGTGATTAATAAATATGGAATAAGATTTTTTTTTAGCCTTTCTCTCCGACTCTCGGGGTAGCTTAATAGGAGTTAGTAGGTGGGTTATCCTATGGTTTATATTTTCATTCAGTACCTATTTTCTTCTCTACTAAGTTATAGTCGGTAGGGTTATGTGCATATCTTTGAGGGTAGGATTATACTGTGGCAGGTCGGTATATCATTAATGTCCAGCTCGGGTGGATGAGATATCCCAGTAAAAGCCCCCTGGCACTTTATATTGTTCATTTCTTAAGCGGGTGTGGTATCCTAAATTTTTAGCCCTCATGGCGAAGGCATTTAAGGGGTGGTAGGTGAGGTATCCTAGTATAATCCCCCTTGATGTACTTTGACCACATGTGATAGGTGTAGTATCTTAGTTTGTGTTAGCCCTCACGGTAAGTGCACTTGATGTGTGGTGGATATGGTATCCTGGGAGAAAATCCCCTTTGATGTATCATGACCCCATGTGGTGAGTGTGGTATCCCATTTTGATTATACGTTACCATGGCCTTTGTTCATGGTGGAGAACTTTGTATGGTCAAACAAATTATCTTAATAACTAGAAATTATGTGATCACTAAAGGAAGATTTATAATATGGTTTACATTGTGTGGTTGTGATGTATTTACCGTATTACTATTCTTTCATGATTTCCATGTAAGCATGCTTTGTTGTATTACTACCATGATATTAAGTGTTAATTTATATTGGTATGCTTATCACAAAGCTACTTTGTGACTTCAATGTGTTGCATAAGTCTTATCATATTTTAGGTAGTTTGTTTTATCATTACTTCATCATACTGATACTACACTTGTATTGTCACTATGATGATATGACTTTTGGTTCGAGGAGTAGAGGACGATTTGCAGGAGTACGATTCTCAGTTATAGTATATTGAGGGTGATAACGTGGGCCAATAGTTGGTCATTACTTGGAGTTGGATATTTATATTTATGCTTAAAAGTTAGGCCAATCGACTAGAGGTGTTTTGTCCATTGTGTTGGAAAAATTGTGTTCTTCCGATTATTCAAACTCTTAGCCTGATATTTTGTATTTGGATTTTGCAAACTCTCATACTCCTTCCTATCAATATTGTTGTTCTCATCCTTGTTATCATTAGTACTCTTGTAATATTAATATGAGCATGCATTTTTTTCTTTCGTTTGTTTTGCTTTACATCAAGCATGGATTAGGTGATGATCACACATCTCTCATGGTTGATGTAGTGGTAACATTCCACGGGTTTTCTTTTCAACCACTTCTATATTGTCTTCAAAACAAAATTTTCTGGTTCAAAATTAGGGGGTGTTATAGGCGTAGAGTCATGTTTATCTAGTTATCATTTTTGGTCAAGATACTTTTTGAGAATCTTAGTTCCCAATGTATCCCTTTTATGTATTTTTGATATTGTACTCAAAGTTAATCTCCAAAATCTTATCTACTATTTATGGAAGTTCTCTTATTCTTTGTCTATCATGCTTTAAGTCTTAACTATTTTGCATTGTATTCGATATAAGAACGCTATGGTAAGCCAGAATTATGTCAAGTACGGCGATAACACTAAACTTCTGATATTGTTGAGTTGCCAATCCAAAAGTGATGTAATTCGAGGAAATCTCACCATATTATGGGAGTCATTAACACTTTCATTGTTTTGTGTCATAGTTTGAGCTGAAAACTTCTTTTCTTTCCCATTCTTGAAGTTGGTTAGAAATCCATGTAGCTTATAAAATCAATCCTTAGTGTGACCATTCCTTTTGCAAAAATCATAGAAATAATTATGTCTTTGATTGTTTTGAAGTGAGTTATGTGATTGTGATTTATTTGAGTTGAACGAACTAACATTTATTGAAGATGATTCAATAGAGAACTGACTTCGAAATATAACATTTGCCTTTCTTCTTGAAACAATAGTGAATAGACTTAAAAAATTGATGGTACAGGCTTTCTCATCAATAGGTTTCCGTAAGTTGCAATATAACTTTCATTCAAACCTAAAAAGAATTGATGAAGCTTATCTTCGTCCGAGATCTCCTTCCAAGCTTGTGTTCTACCACATGTAAATGGAGGTAAGATCCTGAGAGCTTATACTTCATCCCACCTTTTCTTCAATTTTGTGTAATAAACTATAATATTATCACTGCTTATGATAACTGACATAGTACTTGCTTGGCTTGAAATAATTTTATTACACAATATTATCACTTATCTTCATCCGAGAATTCCTCCATGCTGGATAATTCGTATCATTGAATGGTTTAGAAACCAAAGAGAAACTTGGATTGTCATAAGGATAAAGATACAAGTACAAACTAAGTTCAATTCAAAGCTCATTGATTTGGTTGTATAAATCTTTGAATTTCTCATTGTCACTCATTCTGCTTTATTTTATAGAGGATCAATTGTGTAGAAGAGAAGAAATAGAAAAAATAGAATAGAAGAGTTGTGCTTAGATTTTAAGGATTTGATACCATGTTGGAAATGGAGAGATCCTCCATTGGAGCATGATCTAACTTTTGAATTGAGAGAGAAAAAGAAATGTGGGAAAAGTTATGTGATTATTATTATTGTTATGGTGTTTACATAATTTTCTATCAAGTATTTATAACACATGTTCAACTAATTGAGCATTAAAATCTTCTAACAAAATAATAACAAACTAATCAAGCTAACACCTAACAACAAGCTAAACATAGACTAATTAATATGTCATAAGGTAGGTTGAACATGTGTAAAATATCATGTCTAACATCCTTCCTCCTCTTTTCCCCTAGTTTTGCAGCCCCAACCTCCACAACAACAACCCTTATTCCTCCATTTTCTTGGTTGTTATTGGTACTTTTGGTGGTGGGTTAAGGGGTGGTTGTGGTGGCGGCAAACCGGTGGTCTTGCTGCTGCAGCTAACGCCATTATTCTCCTTTATTGCCTTTCTCTATCCTTTGCTAATCTTTAATTATTTTTCTAACCTCATATTATGTTGTTTTAGATTATCCTAAGGTATGTAGAAGGGGAAGGTGCTTGGGAGGTTTTGCTTGCATAGAGACTTTGTTTTATGTAAGGTTGTACACTTCTTTAGATTAGGCATTTGTTCTATGTGTGTAATCATGTTAAATACCATCTTAGCATGTTTTAAATTTGCAAGGCATGATTGTAGATTTTTATGATTTGTCTTCAATAATTATGCATGATTTTGTGTATGACATGTAACTTTGTAATATTATATGATATATCATATTAGGTCATGCTAGGCTTTGTGATAAATTCTCAAGCATGATGATATATGATATGGCTATTTTTAATAAACATGTTGATAAATGATAAGCATATTTTTATATGGTTAAGTATGTTGATCGAAGAGTTATATTTTGCAGTACGGAATTTTTGATTAGGAGGTTCGGCTATGGGGTCATTTTCGTTGATCTAATTTAAGTGAATTGCATTATTGGGTGTTGAATATTATGCGGAAGTTTATCTGTAAAAATGGTGGAAGGTTTATTCAAAAAATGATGTCATCTTGGACCTGGCAAGGGCATCGATCAAGGTCCAAGAGGTTTATTCAATACAAGCATGACTGAGGGTGAGGCATCATTACCATCGTAATGGAATTGACACGAGCGAGCATCTCATTCCCTGTATTGGCGGGCTGCATACCACGATATATTGATGTATCAGCTGGTATTTTTATTCCATGCCCCCATGCCACCCTCTAATAAAAAGGAAAAAACAGAATATAGAAAAAGAACCAGAAACAGAATGAAAAGTAGTCAGGAAGCTATCATAATTGGGATAATGGCCTATGAGCAACTGCATTGATGCGGAAGTCTGATGTTAAGACAATCTAGAATCACCCCTGTTCATTCTGAAGGTCATATTCTTGGTTTCTGTTTCCTTTGCTATTTTAGTGAAGTATCTCTGTGCCTCATCTATTTTATGTTTATCTTTGCTGGATTCAGCTAACTTCTCACTCTCACATGTAGGAAAGAAAAGATAGGCGTTGGTCAGTGATTTTCATCTGTGCTACTAATAGTAATAGACAGTATGAATTGGATCGAGAATTTGTTCGTCCTGGACGCATTGCTCTCCGTGTATACATTGGATTGCTGATGCGAAGGAGTTGGCTCAAGATGTTAATTTTGGAAAGGTGCATGATATCATATCATATTATATGCTGTTGTTAGTTAGGTTTTTTTTAGTGGAAATGAGCATGTCTTTGTCATGCTGTCCTCGTTACTCTAGAGAAAGGGTGAAAAGGGTGACTGGAATAACAAGCCTAAAGTAAATCAATGGCCTTTTTTGGGATAATTGTATAAGAATCCAACTTTTCTGATTTAGCTGGTATAGTAACTTCATCAATCTGGGTTGGCGCCTTACAAAAAAGTAACAAAGCAAGTGAGCCATAATTTTATAAATAACTTTTGAACTGTTGAATTTATTATAATGAAAGAATTGATAATATATGAATCACAGGGCATCTGTAGTTTCAAATTTGGAAAGTATGTCTTATTTATAGGTAATAATATAAATTTTTAAAGAGTAAATATTTCAAGGATTTTTTTTTCCTTTTTATATATATATATATATATTGTAAAATTTTCAAGAGAAGAAATATAATACCCTATCCTAGACTTTCATAGGTTTTGAACGGTTTAAATTTTTACCTACCGTATCTTAGAAGTAATAACATTACTTAGAGCTGAGAAGAGCAACTTAAAATATATATTTTTCCTGTTGTAGCTCACGATTGGCTCAACAAAAGAAGTAAATTAGTTTATTGGAATAGTCATTTAAAGTTTAATATGAAATAATAATGAATGAAGCCTTAATGTGAAACATCAACTTTACTTCTTTTTTTCTCTTCTTTTCATGTGTGCTGAAAGTTTCCCTTGTGTTGAGGGTGAGTTCAAGTATATCTAATTTATGAACTAACTTTGCGTAGTAATCAAAGGAATTACAATTCGAAAAGTTGAAGGCCCGCTTAATGATGCACTACATTTAAAAAGTTTACTCAGATAGTTGACATGGCATTATTTAGACCATTAAATTAGTTTTATTGATTGTTGATGTATCAATATTATTATCGTCGCATCTGTGGAGCAAGTTTTCTACTTTTCTTGATGCAAGAGCATCTCAAGACCGCGACGATCTTCAAACAAGTGAAAGAATTAGTATTCTTGGTCATGAAGCCAATTATTCTTGATGTTCTTTAAAATGTTCCATAAGACCATAATATTTTATTGGAAGGTTCTTGCAAAGATGAACCATTATTATAAGGTGAGAATTAAAACCTGACAAGACACTAATGTTACGAGGCATGCCAACAACAATAACAAGTTGCACACGACAATATGTGATGCACGGAATCGGAGACGGAGACAGGACGAAACGCGGAAACGCCATTTTTCAAAAATTTAGAAAACGGGGACGGCAGGAAACGTTAAAAAAATTATATATATATTTTTAAAAAATAAATTAAATTTATTAAATTTTAGAGAGAAAAATAAAATTAATTTTTATATTAGTTAATTTTAATTATTAATAATTATTTTTTGATAAAAAATTAATTAAATAATATATATTCTAATAAAAATATTAATTAAATAATTTAAATTTTAATTTTAATCCGGAGAAGTTTCCGATAAGTTTTCGGGACGGAAAACAGCACCTAAGTGCTGTTTCCGTGCATCACAGACGGCAATGACAAGCTAAAGAACCCAAGACAAGTGTGTGTTAGCAAATATGCAACTAGAGTTGGTTATTTCATATAGTTAGTTGTTGTCACGTATCAAAATCATCATTGGTGAGACATATAGGGTGGTCATAAAGTTGTTATATAATTATAAGTTAGTTATGCAAGTTGTATTTTAGTTGGCCAGTATAAGGTCGTATTTAGCAATACTTAAGCCTAAAGGTTTTATTTGTTATTCGTGAGTATTCATCAATCATCTTTGTGAAATTAAATATCTACTAATAAAATTTATTATCTGTTTCTCATTAAAAAAAATTTGTTTATCATCTTCGTGAGATATTCAAAATTAGTTTTCGTAATATTCTACAAGGGCCGAAATTACTACTCTTTCAAATACTCACCTGCGTGAGTCTTGCTGCATGTAAAGACACTCATATTCCAATCCACCTATCCATTCCATCCGCATCCACACCACTTCCCATCCACAATTCCATACCACTTCCCATAAAATAGTAAACCAAAAGAGAAACGACTCATAATACAAATACATAAACGACTCATATTAGCGAATCTCATAAAACAACACAAAAAATAAAATAAAATAAAATAAAAAAAATTGATGACAGAGAATTCAGATGCACAAAAGTTAACCTTAATTAATCTATGCATTCTCTTCAGTAATAGCGAACGACTAATTGTAAAAAGGAAAATGACAAAATTGGAAAAGGAAAATGACACGTGCAGTGCAATGGGCAGGAAAGTTGCGTAAGAAGCGTCCTTTTATACATAGTAGGATAACTCTCACTCAAGTTCCTCTCTCTCTCTCTCTCTAAGACTTTTGGGGGGTTCTCCACGTCTCTCTTATGTACAAATTACATCCAGCGGACATCAGAAGTTCAATGCGCACCAGATGACTCTGCCAAGGTCGCAAATCATCCAAAAATACAATAAGAGAACCCAAAACCGAGTTAAAATATATATATATATATATATATATTCCCCCAACTTATGCCATGTCTGCTATCCCAACATTGTGATTGTAATGTACAAATTGCGGGTGAATATTTTCCATAATCAGACGGCCAGCCAGCCTGCCCGCGAGCCCTTAAAAATTGTGCTTCTCTCAAAATTTGAACTTCTCGGATTCTGCATCACTATCAGATTTCTTCATGCAGCTCCAGCACCATCAGTGCCTATCCTGGTCATTGACCTATCATTCCCACTTTCGTCTTTGACAGTAATCCTGTCTTTGTATTTGGCACGGTGGAAGTCATCTAAACTGCAGAATTCCTCTCGGAGTAACTTGTCCAGTTCCGGACGCTTCTTTAGAGGATTTTTACCATCACGTGCCTCCCGGTAATGGTGGAACGCCCTGCCACAATGCAGGAACAAAACAAATCAAGCGGATACTGCAGTAAGCTAGCTAATGCGATCCTCAGCTGCAGTTTTTTGGGTCCATAAATTGAGCTTCACTTGCTGCACCGGTGATCATGAACACCTCACAGAACCCATCAAAATGGACTTCTTTTTTAACTATCCTTTAGGCTCACCCCATTAGGGAGGAAAAAAGAAAAAGAAAAGAGAACTAAAAGTTATGCAGTCATGCATCCAGACGGAAGCTTTCGGAGCATTCAAAGGCCAGCATGACCATAAGCAATGTCAGAATGTCAAAAATAACAAACCACAAACACATACCAATATTTTTCAAGACCATATAGGTTGCCTTTCCTGTAGAAGTCGAGGGCTAGCTGCTCAAACTCCTGATAAAGATCACCTCTGAATTCCTTCTCCAACCCATAACTGCAATTACACAAAAAGTGGCGGAACAGTATATTACGTGATAAATACCAGAATGATTACTAAGCAGCAACATATTTCAATATGCGGTGTATCCTTTCCTCCCTCATGCATATTTGAGAAAGACAGACAAACTCGGAAGTACCTATAAAATCTGAAGAGACACTCCAGACCGTAGTTGTAACCATCAGCTGCATCTTCCAAAGCAAGTTTACAAAATTCGTCGTACATAGACGGAACAAATGTATCTCCAAGGAAATAGGACCAGAAACTGTAAAGTGAATTCATGTCCTGTGGGTCAAGTATTTAATTCTTAGTCCACAGATCCATGACAGTGCCTTATATTCTACACATCACTCGTCTACAACAGCAAAGTATAAAAATGAATGAAAGGGGATTAGAAACCAGGATTATCAACCATGAAAATTTCAATGAACAAGTATAAATTGTAAGAAACAGAATTTCACCAAACCTATTTTCCAGTAATATGTGATAAAAATTCAGAAGGGGTAGGCCCGGAAACTATAGGCACATCCAGTGGGAAAAAACATAAATTGGCTCACCTCACTATGACCAGTTCCCAATTTCTTCCGGCCATTAAGGCAATGCTTGCGATACTTAAGGTACCTAGCAAGCATGACATGAAAACTGATTAGTTTGTCTCAGAGAAAACAAGAGTTCAATCTTCATATGTTTCCCATCTGATTTCCAATTTGCAGACAAAAAGACAGCCCTCTCTCTTTTTCTTACTTTAGATAGGTCTAGAATATGACAAAGGGAGTATCCTAGATATGATTAATCAAAGAATACATGAGGTCTTTGTTGAATGGTTTCTTCATCGAATATTTGTTTGATATATTTTATGTAATGCATTGTTATTTCTTTTCAGAACTATCACAAACATCAAGCAACATGCAGCAAGAGTTTTTGATTTTGCTCTCGAGGAAAGATGCTCGATCCATTTACCATCTGAAATTCACTATTAAGGAATTATCAAGCAGTTTACAAGACTAGACTCAGATCCAGCACATTTTGTCGTTCATAACATAAATACCAAATTGTAGGACCGAAGCAGCATAGGCTTCTGAAGAGGATTCTAGGAACCTCTAGGATAAAGAGGCAGCCCATGAAATCCTTTCCCATCCCACATTACATTCACGACTGCTGTCACCAACAATATCCTGCCCATCACTTCTATACCTGTACAATTTTGCAATACGATCCTATGAACCTCTAGGATAAAGATGGTCCATGAAATACTTTACATCCCACATCAGATTTACGACTGATGCAACACCACCTGGCCATCACTTCTATACCTGTACAATTTTGCAAGAGGACTCCATGAACTCTAGGATGGAGAGACAGTCCATGAAATCGTTTGTATCCCACGTCACACTCATGACTGTTGTTGCTAACACCACCCTGCCCAACACCATCCCCCCCCCCTCACAGAAAAAAAAAAGAAGAAGCAATATCATCAACAGAGAGAAATCAGAACAAACTGTCAGCTATAACTTCTTACTTCTGCTGTTTGAAGCCATTTTCTTCCAACAGCTGGTGACTTGGATGCGGAAATGGAAGAAATGACTTAGGCCAGGACCCAACTGGAGGACTGCTATCGGTAATATTCCCACGAGGGGACACACTCAATTTTGAATCCCTGAGACTGTCACAATAAAATATCGTTAGCTTCAAGGATGATAAAGGTCACCCACACTAAATAAGGTTGCCTTGATCATACTAATAATAGCTTTCACATAATCCAAGAGGATAAGCCTGTATAAATGTAACATTTCAGCGGAATCATAATTTATCTACACGTGCAACTGCTGTGCAAAACTCACCTATGATTTTCAGGTGGTGTGGAACTAAAGTAAAATCCAATTGGACTGCTGGGAGGACTTTCTGATATAGCGCCATTTGAGTTGCTATGGATTCCATGAGTCCTAAAGTTGCCAGAAAAGAACCGTTGTTTATAGGTCGTCAATTGATGCTTGCTTGAACCTTTGTTTAGCTTCCTTCTATTGCCAGAATTTCCAGACCCAGACCCACTTTCACCAACAGAACTTTCATTGGCCTTCATACTTAAATTAGCTGAAGGAATACTTGGCAATCTGGAACAGCCATCCTTACCCTCGCCACTAGACCTATTCTGTTTACTGCAGGATCTTTTCGCCTTCAGCTCCTGACAATAGCATACATCATTACAGCCATAAAAAAATACAGCATGATTTTGCACAAGAAAAATAGGGCCCATGGCAGAAAATAAATGGAAAAAGCAACCTGCTCATAGAAGTAAAGCCCGTCATTTATAGTAGAAGCAAGCTCACTGCTAATGTATTCAGAAACATGTTTGGGAGTTCCAGCTGCCCCTAGGTTGTTATTCTGCAAAGAAGCATGGAAATTAATCTGTCAAGACCAAGAGAGCACAAACCATTCTAGACGATCTTCATGAAAAAAATTATACCCCTTGAGAAATGTTCTATAAAGAATTACTATTTTTACCAGCAAAGTTTCTTTGAGAAAGCAAGAACTGTAATTCATTGAGTGCAAGGAAGAATAGTAATCCCTCAACATTGAAATAGCTTTACATAAATGACCTCAAATCCTAGAAGTGCGAAAAGGAAAAACATCTTCGCCAGATTTATTTCCATAGCAAAGATATTTGCAGGCCCTACAAACACACCCATTTATCCTTAAGTCCCGTACAAAGCTATTGCTTTCATCCATAATAAAATAACTCACTGCAGGGCAGGTGAAAATTGACAAATTTCTCATATCGATCATGCCATAGCGCAGGACCACCTAAGCTTTTACGAGCAAGGACAAGGAAGCTTTTATAAAAATTACATCAGCCATTTTTTCCATGCTATCACTCAAGTAATTTAATTGAATCCTGCTCACACAATTCAAATTTCAGCCTTCCTTCACGCTTTCTGCCTAGTACTTCAAAATCTTATCATAACCACATGATTTCTCACTGTTAAGATTATAGAATTTGGAGACCTAAGAATGCGAACAATTGAACTTTTTGAGATTAGGCCCATAGTCCCCAAATAACACCTACTTGCAAGTGTAAGACACTATCTTAACCCAGAAGCCCAAACTAGATGATCAAGAGTCAGCATATACAAATAAGAAAATAAAACTTCATCCCAATTTCAATGTGGTACAATTTCGCTGAGACATGCTCCCCACAAAGCACACCTCCCATAGAGAAAAAATAATATGAATCATTGAAGTTAATAATCCATGTACTCAGACATGAATATGTTATACTGTAACTGTAAACTCTAATACCAAT
This sequence comes from Tamarix chinensis, assembly GCA_030549775.1. NCBI lineage: Eukaryota > Viridiplantae > Streptophyta > Magnoliopsida > Caryophyllales > Tamaricaceae > Tamarix > Tamarix chinensis. The sequence goes on along the minus strand of CM060171.1, from coordinate 101,845,464 downwards.
TTGTTATGCTTAATAATTTACAGAGAAAGCAGGCAAAAGGGACCCTAATGGAATAATCATTTTCCATATTAGGGGCAAAGAGCCCAAGTACGCAATTGGACAATATATTAATTGAAATGGTTAAGCTAGTATGCAATTGGCCAACGTATTTATAAGGCATTACTGCTTCATCACATTTTTTTAATATGGGACAACTTAGCTCAAACATGCAACCCACTAAGTCGTAACACCCCCTCAAAACATTCTATCAAACAAAACTTCTTGTCATTCATCTTGCAAATGTGATGGCTTATATCACAAAAAGGAACAAAGCACCTCACACATATAGACATAGATTTGCAAAATATATATATATATAGGCATGCCAGAACTAAGCATGGTGTCACTTGAAGAATATGTTCTATTCCTTGTGGTTGCATGATTGGTATTCTAAACCAAACAATTTAAAACCAACATAGAGAATGGACATGTAAATAGGAAATACAGAGGCAAAAGAATCAATGGAAGAAATGCCACACAAACAATTGAAGACACATACCACATCATAAGCATCATTAACGAAAGTGAATTAAGCAAAAGGCAATTATTGACAAAGAATCGAAATGATGTCAATGGCTGACCTGAGTGACAATCACAAGTCTCTCAACATCTTCGTCATGGACTAAAATCTCATCATCTTCATCGTCAATCCTTTTGGGTTTTCATGGGTTAGGTCAAAAATCCAGAGAGCACAAAGTCAAAAAATAAAGTATCAAAAAATATGTAAATTTAAAAGATAATACTGCATTCAAGGAATTTCCAGTTCATCAGAAGCCAACAGCATAGTTGCTTAAGCAAAACAAAGCCCAGTATCTGGCAAAACATGTAGTTGCCACATATTAAAGACCACAATGCATCAATGTATGGAAACTTAGGCTATGCTCAGATTAGGTCACATCAGCAAAATTTTGATAATAATAAACTAATATAAAATTAATGATAATGTATATAATAATGATAACAATAGTAGTAGTAATAACAAGAATATTAATTATAGCACTAACAATAGCAAAATAATAATAACAAATTAATTTTTTTAAGTCGGACAAAATCAGATCTGTCAAATTGGAAAAAAAATCTTTGAAAATCTGGCAAAGAGAACGTACCCTAAGTTGGGTTTTCAAGGGGAGAATCTTGATTTAATTTTGACTCCACTTAAATCTGCATCTCCTATGAAACTTGATTTATGACATCAAACCACTGAGAAATGCTTAAAATTTTGGATCTAACCAACATATGTAACCCCAACCCAAAGAGGATAGAATAGAGTAACTAACAAAGCATTTGATAAAGCAAAGAGGACACAAAACTGTTGGAGAGCAATTTAGGTTTGAAGTTATTGAATTTAGATTTCAAGGAGACTTGTCTCATCAGAACTGAAACAACAACTGATGTAGATTGTAATATGAATCAAGTTTTGTAGAATTCAACTAATTTACCAATTAAATACAATAATTGTATTATTTATTATTTGAATAAAATAAAAATAATGCTAGTGAATTGGTGCTTTGGCAGAAACATAATTTAAAATGTTTCTTGATGGAATTTATACACATGGGATTTTGGTTGAAAATTGAAATATGATATTCTTAGTGCATGGTCAACATTTAAGTTGATTGACCTTCTATTTATTTACTTGAGAAATGGTCTTTCTTATGATTATTTTAGCCTTTTCTTCAATTACTTTAAAATAACAGGCCTGGTCCAAATTGGATACCACAATATCAATTGTCGAAGCCCATTATCATGAAAGATTTGATTTCTATGTGGCCATACTGCATGGGATGTTTGTTTGAAACAATTTCAAAAGTAGCTATGCCGAAATGGCTCTTATGCCTGCCCACCAATGTTATTTGAGAAGAGGAATGTGACTTTTTTGAATTGTCTCAAACAACATGAAGTGTTGCAGTTGCCAAAACCATTTTTAACGTATTTTAATTAATTTCTGGTCAGTTAATTAAAATTATTAATTATAAAATAGTTATGTCTATTCAATAAGTATAAAACTATGCATAATGGAACCTAATGATACAAAAGATCCCTACTATTTAAGAACAGTCATGTCCAAAAATTTAAATGACCACAATAAGGCTATAGATAGTCTTCCCCATCTCTTCTCTTACACCATTATTACGTTTAGTCTCTTCTCTAATTAAGTACAAACATAAAGGTGTGTTTGCTACAAACATGGAGTCTCGTCAAAATGGAGTGTTACTTTTGACAAGAATAAAAATTTGTTCTATCATGGGGCACAATCATTCACAACCTTCCAACTACAAGGTATAATAATACACTTGCTTATTTATTTAAAATTTGATGGTTTTTTCTATACCATTTTGTATTTTACAAACAACAACCTGCCTTGGAAAGCATTCCATTAACTGGAGTTGGAAAACATCATGATCCATGCTAAAACAAGAAATCATATCTCTGTATAAGTCTTCTAAATTCATAAACATACAAATTATCCCAGTGGATCAGAAAAAGTATATAATAAGAATGAATAAAGGAACATGTCCATACATCTAGCATCTAATGGAGATAAAGCAACGAATCAGTACCATGCAAATAAAGAATTGAGGGGCTCAGAGCATTTTCTAGAGGCACGGATAGGTTACCTTCTAACTAAATTATGATCTTCCTCATTAGGCATATTGTGCTCCATTTCTAGCTCTTCGTCAAGCAAAAAGGTGCTGGAAAAATCATTTGACGAATGATCCAGATTTGCAGCAGAATCAACAAGGACATTTCCTCTTTCAGTCGAACAACCAACGAACCTTGTTGATTTGGAGGACAAACTATTGATCATGATGATGTCTGTCAAATAAACACTTGAATTGGGACTTAATATGTCATTTGAATTCACACGTCCTCCAACAGATGTTTGACCTGCATCATCATGGAGTGAGTTTTTACTGCCTTCATTAGCATTTTTACCATCAAATTTCTGAGTCTTTGCCTTCATGGACTGCTCCGCAGATATTTTAATGTCTGAAGCTGACTGATTGATTCCCCCAGATGATCTTTCTATCATATCTTCACTCATCTCATCATTCTTAAGTTCATTTATGGAAGACTTAATAAATATGTCACTGATTGATTGAGCACTTGACAAGGATGCGTTCTCGACAGAAGCCATAAAATACCTAGACCAGTTCTCACGTTTCCTTACCTTGTCACCCTGGAAAAGCATAGATCCTCAGTAGGAAAATTAGTTGAAGGGAAGTACAGTATGAAAAACATAAGGGCTATGTCATGTTCATCAAAAGATAAACTTGTTCATTTAAAATCAATGAGAACAAACCTGAACGTCTACAGACCTAGAACTCTGAAGTGCATCTAGAATGAACTGTATGTCTGTAGTCATTTTCTTAACCTGCAACCCATAACATTAGAAAACTAGAAGAATTAACCTATATGTCTTTCCCAGCTCTAAAGCTTGGAACAAAAGAAAAGGCAATAGCTTCCACATAATGCTAATCACCAAGAAATTTAATTCAAATAAGCTGTGGCAGATTAACCAGATGACTATAGTCTTGTGTACTTTACCCTATTAAAGTTGGCAATTATGGAAATTGGAACCCATCCTTGGTCATCCATTTGAGCTATCAAGTAAGCATCAGTCTGTAAATTCTCATCACTGTCAAGTTACACAAGCCAATTTAATAGGTAAGGTTGATGACATTTGTTTCATAAACTAGAGGATAAATTACATTGAGTAAAAAGAGGACAGTAGTTTTCAAATGATATTGAAGGGCTCTTAAGAGCAACTTTTGTACAAAAATTGCAAAACTTTTGATAAACCAACAGCAATACTAAGTAGGTAGCTCTATTTCTTGGTCTCTGTTTTGTCGCATAGAAGAACTCCATAATCTAAGCAGGAAGGATGTTAGTTTTCATATGATATTGAAGGGCACTTAAGAGCAACTCTTCACCAAAAATTGCAAAACTTCTGATAAACCAACAGCAATACTAAGTAGGAAGCTCTATTTCATGGTCTCTGTTTTGTCGCATAGAAGAACTCCATAACCTATCCACAAAAGCATACAGCCTAAATATCGTCAACTAGCATGGTCCCAAGTGAGCAAGAAATATCCAGGAATACATGGAAGCTCTTTGGGATTTAGCATACATCTTTCTAAGAATTTCATGTGATTTAAATACACAGCACTGAATAATTTCTTTCATTTTACTTTCCCAATGATGGAGACCAAAAGGCCACATCTTGGTACATATCTTGAACAACAAATATCATTTATAAAATGGCACCATATCAGCAACATTCATAAAGATCATCAAAGCTAAGATGAGTTGAATTAGATAACACAAGGCCATCGTACTGTCTGTAATTTGTGAACAATGAGCACATATATTCTACATGGCAAAACCTTCTTTTGGGGGGGGGGGCACCAAGACTCTGAAACATGATAAATAACAGCAAACATGTGCACACTTTATGCTCTTCTTAAACATAACCTCAAAAGTTTAGCCGCACAATATCAGCCGATATTTATCGTCTTTTGGGTAGCCAATACATGACCGTTTCAGAATTTCATAAATTTATTGGCCATATATCAGTTGTCGGCCGATATTTGTTGTCAAGAAAATCACACTGCAGTAATCACGACATATAAAATATCGTTCGCAACATCGCGGCCGCGGTTTTATTGCCTATATAATTGTTATAAACTGATTGCAGTCCCTCTGTCAATCATCCTTTCATGCAACGATAGAAGCCATCTAAAAGCAACAGGGGGCTGAAAGGGGCTACTTTCGCAGAAGACAAACCTGAAATAGTACTCTATCTGCTTCACTATGTTATCCCTTAAAGCTAGTTGCTCAGGAGGTATCATAGGCACCACAGGATTCACAGGATGCACTACAAAATGTGGCTGATAAGGAGCCCTGACAGGACCTGGGGCTGGAAGGTAATACACAGGAGCAGCACCTGCATCAAACATAAAAGGCACTCTCTCCAACAATCAGAGATCTACACAAAATAAAACTCCAAAGTCACAGCTGAGAGGGGAGTGTTTCTAACTAGAAAAGACTCCAGCCAGCTTACATTTAAAGAGGAAAAAGATGCTGTAACATCAAAGAAGGGGCAGAACAATACGATGAAGGAATGTTAGCAATGAGTCTAAGCAGTTACCAGGAAAAGTTGGTCCAGCAACAAAGCCTGGACCAGGTCTCAAAATTGGAGCCCTCAAAAAAGGCCTTGGCAGCATATGTTGCTGCACAAGAATACCATCTCTTGGCCCAAATGCTTGCTGATTACCTGCACTTGTGAAGGGCGGTGGGCATGGCTGGAAACAATACCCGGGAAATATAGGCAAACCGGGAACCATAGGAGGAAATTCTGGGGGGGTTACAGGCGGATAATAGTGTATTGGTACATTATAGGGTGGCACACCAATTTGGCTGCGCTTGGATCCACCTTTATGATGACGGGATTGTCCATGTTTATGGGAAGGATTTCCATTCCCACTGCCATGTGTTTTTTCCTGCCAAGCTGATGCCTACAATATCACAGGAACAGACATGGACAAATTGTCAATAAAATAAATAGTGATTTTGATCAGTAGGACTAAGTGACAAACTTTATTAACAACAAAAGAGGCATATTAGAGTAAATAGAAAATTGAGCATAAAGGTTGTCTTATTCTTAAATGCACAGCGGGACATGGGCTTCTGTGCTTATAACCCAAGTGAAGTTCAACGTCTGAGATTTTGCAAACACATTTAATCAAATAACGTAATGGTGAGTACATTTCAACCTGATATAAAACCATTCACTGCTCTGACACCAGCCACAAGCCTGAAGATGCCATATTAATTAAATAATTGGCAATAACCACCAAGCAACATTTTTGAAAAAGTACAGATAGACTCCATATACAACTGTATTTATCCCCAGAGAGGCCACTAAATCAGCGAGTAATTCTTATGGTTCTTTTGCAGCTAGCTATTAAATTGGCTAAAAAAAAACTACTGACACACTGCCACCTAACTAGACTGATATCTTTGCCTTCTTTCCCAATACATTGAATTTCCTTTTTTCTATTATGTACATATGAGAAAGTGCACACAGACTTGATATCCATTAGTTATATGAGGTGTTCTGCAGAATGAATGTTCACAAATCTTATCATCCAATAGCCAATCAGATGAAAAAGAATAAGGGGGGGGGGAGAACACAAATTGTAAAGGTCAACCAGGGGCACAGGCTGAAACATATGACAATAAAATCTCCTTGAACTCTTTAAGATGGTGTTCCCTCTTTGATTGCAGCTGAATGTGACTATACCAATTCATCCTTAATTGCTTAGCACATGGCATCAAGAATGTCATAAATAAACTTCTATCATCTTTTTTATTATTACCACTCATACTTCTCTTATTTGATCCATAAAACCACATGATATTAAACTCATTAAAGCGAATTTGTAATATTTTCATAAAAAAATTGAGAGCTGCATAGAAATGCAGTTTCCCAGTAGATGCCATCTCCCTGAAGTTTAGGTTAGCAATTATACAAGCAATACGTTTCATTGCAGCATGGATAAGAAACATGGAAAAACCATCACGTCACTTAACAGCCTTATTAATTTATGTTCTTTACAGGGAACCCAACATTGAAAATATAGCATAGCGATAAGGTTGTTAAAACCGAGATTCTACCTAATTGATAGGAGTCATCAGAATCGAATCTTAAGATTGTAAAATCCTACATGTACACAAAAATATGACCCCGATATATTTATATATTACAAAAATTCATAATTGAAGCTAATTACATTAAAAAGTTTATTCTTAAACTCTTATTTGGTAACTAATTAAGTTATAACAAGTAATAAGCAGCACAAATTATCAATTATATGCATACGGAAAATATTTTTATATGAACTATGCAGTCAATAAAATTAACAACACCCCAAAATAAAATAAAATAAAGATAATTATGACCTAAATAGAAATTAGTAAAAAAATAACATCCCAAATTTAATATATTTGTTTTACCCTGCATATGGGATAAAACTAACAATACCACAAAAGAAAATAATAAAGATAATTATGACCTAAATAGAAATTAGTAAAAAAATATCATCCAAAATTTAATATATTTGTTTTACTCAGTTCTTTCTAACAATGGACATCGCTAATATCTTACTCATGCTTCCTTCGCATTGGTTGATACTCAACATATAGTATGTACAAAATAATAGAGCTTAGACTTAGTGTTAGGAAATAAACATAGTAAAAATAATAGAAAGAATAGATTTTAAAGTTAATAGATAAAATATTATAGTCAGTATGTAGAAGATCATAAGATTCTACTAATCCTATCATCCTGCCACGATTTTACTACTTTAAATTCCTACCTAGAATCATAGATTATTTAGTGATTTTTGGATCATAGAATAGTAAGTTTGGGATCAAGAATTTAACAGTTACATATAGAGATAAATAAAACAAAACACAAAAAATAACTTAGAAAAGAAGCTCAAAAGAAAATAACAGAGATGAGAAAAGAATATTGGACACTCAAAAGAAGTGAAGAAGAAAATGCAGTGCCTTTGCACTTCCCCTATTATCTTGCACATATGTAGAAGATCATAAGATTCTACTAATCCTATCATCCTGCCACGATTTTACTACTTTAAATTCCTACCTAGAATCATAGATTATTTAGTGATTTTTGGATCATAGAATATTAAGTTTGGGATCAAGAATTTAACAGTTACACATAGAGATAAATAAAACAAAACACAAAAAATAACTTAGAAAAGAATCTCAAAAGAAAATAACAGAGATGAGAAAAAAGAATATTGGACACTCAAAAGAAGTGAAGAAGAAAATGCAGTGCCTTTGCACTTCCCCTATTATCTTGCACATATGTTCATTCAAACTTGCAACACCCATTCAAGCGAATGAATAAATTTCACCATAGGATTTGAACTTTACACTCTTGAGCCAGAAACCTAGCCTACTTTTAGCAGCATTCTACAAAAGCAGTGAACTCTTCCTTTGTATGACTGACTCAGTAGTATTTTTCATGGGAGCAGTACATCTAAAAGCAAAGCAGCACCAAATACCAATAGCACAAAATATGACGACTATTAAATGAAAACATTAACCCTTTTTTCATCCTCCAAACTTTTTGTAGTCACAAAAATAAGAAATGCATGGCAATTAAAAACATAGTTGGTTCCAAGTTGTAGAGGGAAAGAATACGAATAGCGATACTAAACTAACTCTGTTGAAATCAACTCTGTTGCAATAGCACATCAAATGCAGAAACTCGGTCAATGCTGAGTTCAACTAAGCCTTAAATTACCCACTGAAATGAGCACAAACTTTATCACTACGAAACCCTATAGAGTCAACATTTATCTCGTGATTCACCGAACACCAATTATAAGTTGGAAAAAACGACTTGTATCAATTTAAAGCAAAAACACGCAGGGTAACTTGATATCTAACATATTGAGAAGCAGAAAAACAATCTCTTCAAATTCGATTAGGAAATAACAAACTAAGGCCCAGAATCCATAACTCAACGGCAGGACTAAATCAACATTTGTCAGTCAACAATAAGGCATTCATGTCGCCAACATACGGAGAATACATGTCAAATTCAAGCACAAAACAGGTATCAATCACAGAGTCCACTGTGAAAAAATGCATGTTGATGCAAATCCAAAAGAATTTATCAACATAACTAATTACCATCAGCAGACATCCCCCCCCACCCAAAAAAATAGACACCAACAAGTCAAAACAGATCAACCTGGGGATTAACTTTAGCAGCGGGTACGGCTGAATTATCTCCATCAGCAGCAGCAGACGGCTTTGCAAGAGTATCCATATTCTTAGACCGCTGAGCGTCAGATAACGCAGGCCAAGTCTCCGCTCCCATTACCGGAGCATCGGCACCCTTATCTACTGGCCTCCTCCATGGCGATTTGGGCTCACAACCGTCACTAGAAACCTGATTTTGATCATCTGCTGTTTCATTATCAGCCATCACCATAATTCAAATATCAACAAGCACACACAGATACACACTACGGTTTCTTAGTTACCGAGTACGATTGTCAAACAATCAAACAAATACCTACTTCAATTAATGTGCCATAAATAATGCACATTTCTACTTATTTCAAGCTTCATTTTGTCAGGGGTCAGGAGAGGGCTTGGCCTTATTCAGCTATAGTGGTAATCAAAGCAGTAAAAACTAAAAGAGTTTCGGAGATACGTAGAATATGAGAGAGAAGCTATGTGCGGTGGGACCGGACTGAGGGACGGAGAGGGGATTTGAGCAAAATAGGGTTTACAGACCGACGCAAAAAGTGCGGACCTCATTGGGTAGGGCTGCTTCTACCGTGCCACATAAACCCTGGTGGCTTTAATATATGTATATATAAATGATAAAATTTTATTTAAGTAAAAAATTAAGGTAAATTGGATGAATATTTTTTTGGAATTAATTACTAAATATAATTATTAACATGAGTTTTTTGGAATTAATTAACAAGGTAAATTGGGTGATATTAACAAGATTTTTTTGGAATTAATTACTAAATATAATTATTTAAGGTAATTATCTAATTTTAAAATTTTTATTAAATTTTCTAAAATAAGTACTCATTTTAGATAATTATTTTTAGTAATTAAATACAAACAAAAAAATAATCTAGGTTAAATTTATTTTGATCCCATTTGAATTTAAGTGAATGAATATTATACTCTCTCATTTCTTTTTAATATATATATATATCACTACGGATTTTAATAACAAGCTTTGACTATATTATTTGTATGTATATAGATAAAAATTATTAAAAGTATTAAAAAATAATATCAATATAACAATTAAATTTTTTATTATGATGTATTATAATTTGAAGAAAAAAAAAACATAGTCATCAAAATATGTGGCAAGGGAGTAACATTTAGGGTGTGCTTATTTTAAGAAAACAAGGTTGTTTTCTAAAACACATTTTTTAGTTTTTCAAAAATTCAGTAAAGGTGTTCATAATTATTATTTTTATTTTCTAATTGAAAAGGTATAAAATACTATATTCAAATTTTATAAAGAAAACTAGAAAACAACGTATATTATATTTTTTGAGTTTTTCATATAAATGTATGTCATTACTTTCAATATGTTACCAATTGAAAAATAATAATATGCTTAATATTTATAGTCATAATAATATTAATATTTTATTTATTTTATTGATATTTATCAATACAAATATTAATAAAGTAATGCTAATGATATTATTAGTATTATTTATTTGATTAACATTAATATTCATAGTAATGTTATTAGTAAATTTTATATTAGTATTTTTATTAATTTATATTAATATTAGTATTCATAAAATAATATGTTAATTATTGATAATAACATTGTTATTAATATTAACTAGTAATTGGTAATAATATTACTAGTACAGTTAATAATATTATTAGTAGCGATGATGATAATAATAATAACAGTATTAATATTATTATTGATTTCATTAATATTTATAACAATGTTACTATTAATGTTAATATTTTATATTTATTAATATTTCTAATGTTATAATTATTATTATTTCATTAAATTTTTGTTAAGATGCTTATAATATTTTTGATATTATTATTACTATTAACAAAATAATATTAAAATTATTAACAATATTAATATTAATATTACTTACACAAATAATAATATTATTACTGCTATATATAATAATAAAATTATAATAATTTTCCCAATAATAAGAATTATTATTATTATTATTCATAACATTAATAGAATTATTACTATAATTGATATTATTATACTTATTTTAATTAATCTTATTATTATCAAGATGATTGTATTAATATTACTATTATTATTATTATTGTAATACCATGAATTTTATCTAATATTAATCCTGAATAATGAATATATTAACCCAACTCTAATATTGAAAAAATAATATTTTTATTTTACCCAAATTTATTAATCCAAAATATTAACATAATCCTAATCTTTATTTAGAACTTTATATCTTTAATAATTTTTTTTTTATAACTATATTAATTTTATTATAACTTTTTATTATTTATTATTATTTTATTTTTTTCCTTCTTTTCTTCTTCTTTTTCCTTTTTCCTCCTTCGATTTCTTTTCTTTTTTATCCTCCTTTCCTTGCGTAAATTTCCCCCGATCATACTTCCTCTACATTATCTGTCTTCCCTACCCTCATCATCATCAACTAACACCTCCCTTAACTCAAAGGATATGTCCCTTTTACATTGTGCCCAAACCTTACTAATTGTGCACCCCTATCCCTTGCATGTGCCCCTGCCTTCTCCTTTGTCATTTTCCCATGCACACCTTATCCTCTTCGGTTAATTCACCCTAGACATGCTTTTGTGTGCATATATATATATATATATATATTCTTCCCAGCACTTCCTCTCTCTATCTCATTTAATTTTAGAAATTTTGGCCAAATAAGTATTTAATAAGGAATTTAATTAAATAA